>CM063263.1:7667293-8997373 GCA_032158295.1 Pycnopodia helianthoides | reverse complement strand
AACTTAGCAAAGAAGGGGTGCGTAGTAAAACCAGCAAGGAGTATACTGCCGAATAATGGCTGCAAACAAATTCGGAGTTAAGTTTGGGTATAACTCATGAACTAAGCATGCTAGAGACACGAAATTTGTACCTGAATCTTTCCTTGCATAGTCCTCCATCCGAAAAACAAGTTTCATGGCTCAAATCTGCCGTCTTCATACCGGAAATTACGGGCAAGTGACGATACTCCGAATGTTCCTCAAACGCATGTCTAATGGGATTTTTGTACACAGTGCTGTTCGAAAGAGAAACATAAAGTATGCACGGTCAAAACACCCTCAAAACATTGCTGGATTTCAATTTTATCCATTGGAAAGCCGTTCAAGGCCATTAAAAACATGTGGCTGATATTTGTAGCGACGCGAGTTCAGAGAGTAGCTAGTACAACGCAACTAGCAAAGAAGGGGTGCGTAGTAAAACCAGCAAGGAGTATACTGCCGAATAATGGCTGCAAACAAATTCGGAGTTAAGTTTGGTATAACTCATGAACTAAGCATGCTAGAGACACGAAATTTGTACCTGAATCTTCCTTGCATAGTCCTCCATCCGAAAACAGTTTATGGCTCAATCTGCCGTCTTCATACCGAAATTACGGGCAAGTGACGATACTCCGAATGTTCCTCAAACGCATGTCTAATGGGATTTTTGTACACAGTGCTGTTCGAAAGAGAAACATAAAGTATGCACGGTCAAAACACCTCAAAACATGCTGGATTTTTACAAGTTTTATACCATTGGAAAGCCCGTTTCAAGGGCTCCAGATTCAAATAAAACATGTGGCTGTGACTATTTTGTAGGCGACGCGAGTGTCCAAGGTAGGGCTAGTACAACAGCAACTTAGCAAAGAAGGGTGCGTAGTAAAACCACAAGGATATACTGCCGAATAATGGCTGCAAACAAATTCGGAGTTAAGTTTGGGTATAACTCATGAACTAAGCATGCTAGAGACACGAAATTTGTACCTGAATCTCCTTGCATAGTCCTCCATCCGAAAACAATTTTATGGCTCATATCTGCCGTCTTCATACCGGAAATTACGGGCAAGTGACGATACTCCGAATGTTCCTCAAACGCATGTCTAATGGGATTTTTGTACACAGTGCGTTCGAAAGAGAAACATAAAGTATGCACGGTCAAAACACCATCAAAACATGCTGGATTTTTACAATTTTATACCATTGGAAAGCCCGTTTCAAGGGCTCCAGATTCAAAAAAACATGTGGCTGTGACTATTTTGTAGGCGACGCGAGTGTCCAGAGAGTAGGGCTAGTACAACAGCAACTAGCAAAGAAGGGTGCGTAGTAAAACCAGCAAGGAGTATACTGCCGAATAATGGCTGCAAACAAATTCGGAGTTAAGTTTGGGTATAACTCATGAACTAAGCATGCTGAGACACGAAATTTGTACCTGAATCTTCCTTGCATAGTCCTCCATCCGAAAAACAAGTTTCATGGCTCAAATCTGCCGTCTTCATACCGGAAATTACGGGCAAGTGACGATACTCCGAATGTTCCTCAAACGCATGTCTAATGGGATTTTTGTACACAGTGCTGTTCGAAAGAGAAACATAAAGTATGCACGGTCAAAACACCATCAAAACATTTGCTGGATTTTTACAAGTTTTATACCATTGGAAAGCCCGTTTCAAGGGCTCCAGATTCAAATAAAACATGTGGCTGTGACTATTTTGTAGGCGACGCGAGTGTCCAAGAGTAGGGCTAGTACAACAGCAACTTAGCAAAGAAGGGGTGCGTAGTAAAACCAGCAAGGAGTATACTGCCGAATAAGGGCTGCAAACAAATTCGGAGTTAAGTTTGGGTATAACTCATGAACTAAGCATGCTAGAGACACGAAATTTGTACCTGATCTTCCTTGCATAGTCCTCCATCCGAAAACAATTTTGGCTCAATCTGCCGTTTCATACCGGAAATTACGGGCAATGACGATACTCCGAATTTCCTCAAACGCATGTCTAATGGGATTTTTGTACACAGTGCTGTTCGAAAGAGAAACATAAAGTATGCACGGTCAAAACACCATCAAAAAAATGCTGGATTTTTACAAGTTTTATACCATTGGAAAGCCCGTTTCAAGGGCTCCAGATTCAAATAAAACATGTGGCTGTGACTATTTTGTAGGCGACGCGAGTGTCCAGAGAGTAGGGCTAGTACAACAGCAACTCAGCAAAGAAGGGGTGCGTAGTAAAACCAGCAAGGAGTATACTGCCGAATAATGGCTGCAAACAAATTCGGAGTTAAGTTTGGGTATAACTCATGAACTAAGCATGCTAGAGACACGAAATTTGTACCTGAATCTTCCTTGCATAGTCCTCCATCCGAAAACAAGTTTCCTCATATCTGCCGTCTTCATACCGGAAATTACGGGCAAGTGACGATACTCCGAATCGACGCGAGTGTCAAGAGTAGGGCTAGTACAACAGCAACTTAGCAAAGAAGGGGTGCGTAGTAAAACAGCAAGGAATATACTGCCGAATAATGGCTGCAAACAAATTCGGAGTTAAGTTTGGGTATAACTCTGACTAAGCATGCTGAAGACACGAAATTTGTACCAGAATCTTTCCTTGCATAGTCCTCCATCCGAAAATACAATTTTATGGCTCAAATCTGCCGTCTTCATACCGGAAATTACGGGCAAGTGACGATACTCCGATGTCCTCAAACGCATGTCTAATGGGATTTTTGTACACAGTGCTGTTCGAAAGAGAAACATAAAGTATGCACGGTCAAAACACCATCAAAACATTGCTGGATTTTTACAAGTTTTAACCATTGGAAAGCCCGTTTCAAGGGCTCCAGATTCAAATAAAACATGTGGCTGTGACTATTTTGTAGGCGACGCGAGTGTCCAGAGAGTAGGGCATAGTACAACAGCAACTTAGCAAAGAAGAGGGTGCGTAGTAAAACCAGCAAGGAGTATACTGCCGAATAATGGCTGCAAACAAATTCGGAGTTAAGTTTGGGTATAACTCATGAACTAAGCATGCTAGAGACACGAAATTTGTACCTGAATCTTCCTGCATAGTCCTCCATCCGAAAAACAAGTTTTATGGCTCAATCTGCCGTCTTCATACCGAAATTACGGGCAAGTGACGATAACTCCGAATGTTCCTCAAACGCATGTCTAATGGGATTTTTGTACACAGTGCTGTTCGAAAGAGAAACATAAAGTATGCACGGTCAAAACACCATCAAAACATTGCTGGATTTTTACAAGTTTTATACCATTGGAAAGCCCGTTTCAAGGGCTCCAGATTCAAATAAAACATGTGGCTGTGACTATTTTGTAGGCGACGCGAGTGTCCAGAGAGTAGGGCTAGTACAACAGCAACTCTAGCAAAGAAGGGGTGCGTAGTAAAACCAGCAAGGAGTATACTGCCGAATAATGGCTGCAAACAAATTCGGAGTTAAGTTTGGGTATAACTCATGAACTAAGCATGCTGAGACACGAAATTTGTACCTGATCTTCCTTGCATAGTCCTCCATCCGAAAAACAAGTTTTCATGGCTCAAATCTGCCGTCTTCATACCTGATCTCTTGCTAGCCCCATCCGAAACAATTATGGCCAATGCCGTTATACGAAATTAGCAAGTGACGAACCGAATGTTCTCAAGCAGTCAATGGGATTTTTACACAGTGTCGAAAGGAAACATAAGTATGCCGGTCAAAACCATCAAACTGCTGATTTTCAAGTTTATACATTGAAGCCCTTAAGGCTCCAATTCAAAAAAATGGCTGGATTTTGTAGCGACGCGAGTGTCAGAGAGTAGGTATACACACACTCAGCAAAGAGGTGGTATAAACACAGAGTTACTGCCGAAATGGCTGCAAAAATTCGGGTTATTGGTAACTCATGATACATGCTGACACGAATTTGTACTGATCTTCTTGCATATCTCATCCAAAATTCATGGCTCATCTGCGTTATACCGAATTACGGGCATGACGTACTCCGAATGTCTCAACGCATGTCTAATGGGATTTTTGTAACATGCGTTGAAAGAAAATAAAGTAGCAGGTCAAAACATCAACAGCTGGATTTACATTTTCCTGGAAAGCCTTTCAAGCTCCAGATCAAAAAATGCTTGTATTTTGTAGCGACCGAGGTCCGAGAGTAGGGCTAGTACACGCAATCAAAAGAGGGTCGATAAAACCAAGGGATACTGCGAAATGGTGCAACAAACGGTAAGTTTGGTATACTCATGATAAGATGCTGGACACGAAATTTACCTGATCTCTGCTAGTCCTCTCAAACATTTGCTCATTGCGTCTATACCGAAATTCGGCAAGTGCGATATCCTCAAATGTCTATGGATTTGTACACGTGCTGTTCGAAAGAACATAAAGTATGACGTCAACACCAAACATCTGGATTTTTACAAGTTTTATACCATTGGAAAGCCCGTTTCAAGGGCTCCAGATTCAAAAAAACATGTGGCTGTGACTATTTTGTAGGCGACGCGAGTGTCAGAGAGTAGGGCTAGTACAACAGCAACTCAGCAAAGAAGGGGTGCGTAGTAAAACCAGCAAGGAGTATACTGCCGAATAATGGCTGCAAACAAATTCGGAGTTAAGTTTGGGTATAACTCATGAACTAAGCATGCTAGAGACACGAAATTTGTACCTGAATCTTCTTGCATAGTCCTCCATCCGAAAACATTTTTATGGCTCATATCTGCCGTCTTCATACCGAAATTACGGGCAAGTGACGATACTCCGAATGTTCCTCAAACGCATGTCTAATGGGATTTTTGTACACAGTGCTGTTCGAAAGAGAAATATTCCTCAAACGCATGTCTAATGGGATTTTTGTACACAGTACACAGAATAATGGCTGCAAACAAATTCGGAGTTAGGTTTGGGTATAACTCATGAACTAAGCATGCTAGAGACACGAAATTTGTACCTGAATCTTCCTTGCATAGTCCTCCATCCGAAAATCAATTTTTATGGCTCATATCTGCCGTCTTCATACCGGAAATTAGGGGCAAGTGACGATACTCCGAATGTTCCTCAAACGCATGTCTAATGGGATTTTTGTACACAGTGCGTTCGAAAGAGAAACATAAAGTATGCACGGTCCAAACACCTCAAAACAATGCTGGATTTTTACAAGTTTTATACCATTGGAAAGCCCGTTTCAAGGGCTCCAGATTCAAATAAAACATGTGGCTGTGACTATTTTGTAGCGACGCGAGTGTCCAAAGAGTAGGGCTAGTACAACAGCAACTTAGCAAAGAAGGGGTGCGTAGTAAATCAGCAAGGAATATACTGCCGAATAATGGCTGCAAACAAATTCGGAGTTAAGTTTGGGTATAACTCTTTAACTAAGCATGCTAGAGACACGAAATTTGTACCTGAATCTTCTTGCATAGTCCTCCATCCGAAAATCAATTTGTTATGGCTCATATCTGCCGTCTTCATACCGGAAATTACGGGCAAGTGACAATACTCCGAATGTTCCTCAAACGCATGTCTAATGGGATTTTTGTACACAGTGCTGTTCGAAAGAGAAACATAAAGTATGCACGGTCAAAACACCCTCAAAACAATGCTGGATTTTTACAAGTTTTATACCATTGGAAAGCCCGTTTCAAGGGCTCCAGATTCAAATAAAACATGTGGCTGTGACTATTTTGTAGACGACGCGAGTGTCCAGAGAGTAGGGCTAGTACAACAGCAACTTAGCAAAGAAGGGGTGCGTAGTAAAATCAGCAAGGAATATACTGCCGAATAATGGCTGCAAACAAATTCGGAGTTAAGTTTGGGTATAACTCATGAACTAAGCATGCTAGAGACACAAAATTTGTACCTGAATCTTCCTTGCATAGTCCTCCATCCGAAAAATCAAGTTTCATGGCTCAAATTTGCCGTCTTCATACCGGAAATTACGGGCAAGTGACGATACTCCGAATGTTCCTCAAACGCATGTCTAATGGGATTTTTGTACACAGTGCTGTTCGAAAGAGAAACATAAAGTATGCACGGTCAAAACACCATCAAAACAATGCTGGGTTTTTACAAGTTTCATACCATTGGAAAGCCCGTTTCAAGGGCTCCAGATTCAAATAAAACATGTGGCTGTGACTATTTTGTAGGCGACGCGAGTGTCTAAAGAGTAGGGCTAGTACAACAGCAACTTAGCAAAGAAGGGGTGCGTAGTAAAACCAGCAAGGAATATACTGCCGAATAATGGCTGCAAACAAATTCGGAGTTAAGTTTGGGTATAACTCTTTACTAAGCATGCTAGAGACACGAAATTTGTACCTGAATCTTTCTTGCATAGTCCTCCATCCGAAAATCATTTGTTATGGCTCATATCTGCCGTCTTCATACCGGAAATTACGGGCAAGTGACAATACTCCGAATATTCCTCAAACGCATGTCTAATGGGATTTTTGTACACAGTACACAGAATAATGGCTGCAAACAAATTCGGAGTTAGGTTTGGGTATAACTCATGAACTAAGCATGCTAGAGACACGAAATTTGTACCTGAATCTTCCTTGCATAGTCCTCCATCCGAAAAACAAGTTTCATGGCTCATATCTGCCGTCTTCATACCGGAAATTACGGGCAAGTGACGATACTCCGAATGTTCCTCAAACGCATGTCTAATGGGATTTTTGTACACAGTGCTGTTCGAAAGAGAAACATAAAGTATGCACGGTCCAAACACCATCAAAACAATGCTGGATTTTTACAAGTTTTATACCATTGGAAAGCCCGTTTCAAGGGCTCCAGATTCAAATAAAACATGTGGCTGTGACTATTTTGTAGGCGACGCGAGTGTCTAAAGAGTAGGGCTAGTACAACAGCAACTTAGCAAAGAAGGGGTGCGTAGTAAAACCAGCAAGGAATATACTGCCGAATAATGGCTGCAAACAAATTCGGAGTTAAGTTTGGGTATAACTCTTTACTAAGCATGCTAGAGACACGAAATTTGTACCTGAATCTTTCTTGCATAGTCCTCCATCCGAAAATCATTTTGTTATGGCTCATATCTGCCGTCTTCATACCGGAAATTACGGGCAAGTGACAATACTCCGAATATTCCTCAAACGCATGTCTAATGGGATTTTTGTACACAGTGCTGTTCGAAAGAGAAACATAAAGTATGCACGGTCAAAACACCCTCAAAACAATGCTGGATTTTTACAAGTTTTATACCATTGGAAAGCCCGTTTCAAGGGCTCCAGATTCAAATAAAACATGTGGCTGTGACTATTTTGTAGGCGACGCGAGTGTCTAAAGAGTAGGGCTAGTACAACAGCAACTTAGCAAAGAAGGGGTGCGTAGTAAAACCAGCAAGGAATATACTGCCGAATAATGGCTGCAAACAAATTCGGAGTTAAGTTTGGGTATAACTCATGAACTAAGCATGCTAGAGACACAAAATTTGTACCTGAACCTTTCTTGCATAGTCCTCCATCCGAAAAATCAAGTTTCATGGCTCAAATCTGCCGTCTTCATACCGGAAATTACGGGCAAGTGACGATACTCCGAATGTTCCTCAAACGCATGTCTAATGGGATTTTTGTACACAGTGCTGTTCGAAAGAGAAACATAAAGTATGCACGGTCCAAACACCATCAAAACAATGCTGGATTTTTACAAGTTTTATACCATTGGAAAGCCCGTTTCAAGGGCTCCAGATTCAAATAAAACATGTGGCTGTGCCTATTTTGTAGGCGACGCGAGTGTCTAAAGAGTAGGGCTAGTACAACAGCAACTTAGCAAAGAAGGGTGCGTAGTAAAACCAGCAAGGAATATACTGCCGAATAATGGCTGCAAACAAATTCGGAGTTAAGTTTGGGTATAACTCTTTACTAAGCATGCTAGAGACACGAAATTTGTACCTGAATCTTCCTTGCATAGTCCTCCATCCGAAAAACAAGTTTCATGGCTCAAATCTGCCGTCTTCATACCGGAAATTACGGGCAAGTGACGATACTCCGAATGTTCCTCAAACGCATGTCTAATGGGATTTTTGTACACAGTGCTGTTCGAAAGAGAAACATAAAGTATGCATTGTCAAAACACCCTCAAAACTATGCTGGATTTTTACAAGTTTTATACCATTGGAAAGCCCGTTTCAAGGGTTCTTTTTTGTCAAACATTGAGTTTATATCACGCGTGATAAAAACTATTGTTTTACTTATTTTTCAGAAACGATAGCATTTTAGGCAGAAATATTTTAAGGAACCCTTTATACCATTACTTACTTTAAATCATGTAAGTTATGTGTGAATCTGTGAACATTTGTGTTTTTCGATCTTACCAATAGTGCCCAGGGCCTTTAAGGGAGATTTTGAAGTAAACAAATTAAATAACAGATTTTCCCGTATGAAATAATCAAACTGTTATAGTGCCCCCATCTGTGACCTAGTCGTAAAATACGATATAATGTTACTGATTTTCTTTGACAAACTTTGAAGCATTTGGACAAGAAATACGGAAATTAGGGAAAATTGCTCAATTTTATAAAGGGTACAGAAGTTGCCTTTATTGGCAAATTTTTTAATGTTTCTACGTCATCGTGAAGGATGGTAAGATAAACAATTGTAGCACAAAAAGCGCAAACACTTTGGAAAATACGAAGATTCTGTCCCCCACATGGGAAATTAACATGAGCTGATTTTAAAGAGGGCCCTATCAGAATTTATGTGTACACGGTTCGCGGTGTGGGGGGACAGAATCTCCGGGGGACAGAATCCCTGCCAAAGGGGCATTATGTGCTCCCTCCCACCAGCCCCGGTCCTCTCGAGTTCAAAAAAGCACGGTCCTAATGGGGTTAAAACGTGTTCAATAAAATCAGTCTATTAAAAACCTCCGGGAAGCCCATGTACTTCAGCCGTGTCGGCAAATGTGACCCGATCTGTCGAAATGAGGAATATATCGACCCCTTAATGAAATTGAGTTGTGCATACCGTGTTACCAAGTAACTCACTGGCTTTCCAGCAATACCATTATTTTTTCCGTAGCTTATTCCAGTCCGAAGTTATCGGGAAATGAAGAAAGTCTACAAGACAAGGCCACTTCCGTTTTTTTACGACGTGTTTGTTTAGATACTCGTTTTTAAATAACTTTGAAGAGTATTAATTGTGTACAAACATGTTAAAGAAAACGTATTTTTTGTGGATTTATTCATCTTTTCAATTACAGGTAAGACCACGACAAGAAAGATCAAGTTTTATTTAACCTAATACCACCAAAATCGTGGAATCGTTTTTTGTAGTGTTTTTCATGATTTTCGAATGTGATCAACTTTTGTATGGCGAATTACACGCAATACGTCCTATCTGACACATTCCTTATTTCGATAGATCAGGTCACAAATCACTAATTAGTGCATAACTCTCTCAAAACGATTTGATTTCCCGTTAATAATATATACGTCAGTGGCACGATTGGGCTTTCGTACATTTATGAATGTTGACAAACAGACGAAAACCTAAACAAAAGTCAACTTCACTAGTTTTGTTATTGAATTTTGACTTTTAAGTCACCCTTAGTGCAGCTGCAATAAACGTGCCGACTCCCTAGAATCTTCCCCTTTGGGTTTAACCAGCCATCATGTGATCTTGAAAATTAACCTTATTCCCACAAGGCATGTACTATTTAAACCTCAAATTCCTGTTATTCACAAAAGCGAGTGCTGGGAAGCACGACGTAAGCGTATCGACATTGAGGATGGCTGTACACACATTCAAAGCTTAACACAATTATTTGTGAAGTCATTCGAATTGGGTTAAATGTACAATAAGTGTTTTTACTCATCCTTTGTAAGATTGGACAATGTCTGCGCATATCTGTGAAGTGGTCAACTGATGTGCATTTAAATGGCTTTATCTTGAGTTCATTTGTTAGTTTTGTTAATTTATGCATTTATTTCAAAGGGGGAGTCGGATTTGTTTCACGGTGTCCCGAATGCCACATCCACAATGTTTTTGGTACTGCAGCATCAACCGATAACTCAGAATACAAACAATACCCATAATATGTAATGGAATCACCGAGTGTAGGTCACAAAACCTACTTAATTGTAACGGCAAAACAGCACAACTCGAAAGTTTAGGTTGTTGATATAAGACCATTTCTGGGTAAATTTAGGGCGTTTGTTTCATTTATGGAAGTTTCAAATTACAGTGTATGGTTTTGAATATAGCATGTCCTATCTTGGCCTCTTTTTACACTTCGTTTAGTTGTTTTATGTCAAAACAGCTTATTTCTGTCTTGAGTCATGCAGATGTTATCTTTTCGAGAATAAGTGTGTTTGATTCTTTCCTCCATGGTTTATTCCCAACATACATGTTTCTTTGTAACTCCAAATAAATGGGGTTTTTTTATAAATCGAGCACATCAGGACCTTCGCCACTCTTTTTTTTAATCAATGAGAAAAATAATAAAGGCTCAGAACAGGCGGTTTTCCAACATTTGTAAAGACAAAAGAAGTATCAGCATACCTTGTGAAACGACTCGGAGGTTTCTAGACAAAACTGTGCACTTTGGTCCCAAAAGTGTGGCGAAACACTCACGTTTTCGATGCCATTTCTGAGAACGGTTGTACCAGCCATGCTCTTCCACATCATCAGACTGATTAGGTGAATGTAGTAGGATCGCTGGAGATAAAGCCCCTCCTCGTTACGTAACTACCTTCTGGGACATCTGGGCTTCAATGGGTGTGGGCATCAGAATGTGGACAGCCACGCCCCTAGCGAAATTGGACGATGCTCCACAGGCTAGCCTATGCGACATTTTACCACACTTTTGTGAATACTTGAATCATCAATAGTAATAACAATCATAATGGCTGCTTATATATCGCTCAAATCCGTCACTTCGTGACGGTCATGGCACTCCAACATTTGTATAGTATAATTTCTCCTGCATGGTATGTGGAGCTACGTTTTGAAGTATGAGACATTTTTCTTTTACACGGTGCAGTGGCGTAATAAGCTGCCAATCAAACCAGGAACACTGGGGCGAACCCCATCTCTGAACAATACGTACACTGGGTTCTTATACGTGCATTACACAATGCCACATGATACCAAGTGTACATGCACATTCTAGTACAAAGACAAAAAACATTGAATTGGGTCATGCCGTCTTAATCCTTTTTTCACGTTACAATATGTGCAACAACCATACTGAATACTGGTCTGCCACCCTGCTCACGGTCTCTTTTTTGCTATAGCCTGAAGCCCCGTCAGAGGACCTTTAAACACATGTCTATCGTACAATGGTGCTCGATATGGGGCAGAGGGTACCCCCCCCCCTATTGTGTCTTCATTGTGTGCTTGGAACCTCAGGAATTCTTTTGAGGATTTTAGGGGGGAGTTCTATACAAGAGGAAAATAGTGTGTTATAGTATGGGAACATTGGGGGACCCTCTACCCCATATCGGGCAGGCTATACTATCGTTGTGAATTTTAATAATAAAACGAAACTTATAAAGCGCAGTATTACCGCAAAACAGCCTCAAAACGGTATGTACACAAAACAAAACAAGATAAAGAGACAAAAGTCATTAGAAGAAAAATGGTTCAAAAGTTACAAAATGACATACTACAAGAGAATAATAATTAGCATCGCTCACTTGTAAAAGAAATACTGTTGAAAGACATATCGCTGGTTGACAAAACAAACCGCAATGGTTGGCACGGACGGCCAAACGTAAGCAAAACAGTCAATCGTCTTATCAGATGTTGTGTCCAAAGTAAACATTTCTGCAAACGTTCAATGCAAAAACAAATACATCACTTGATTGATTGTTTTGTTTCCAACAAATTCAGCACACTTTTTTTCAAGCTGTGGCTATCGGTTTTTGCTTTGCATCTAGGCTTCCCATAGTGTCGGTAAAAGCAACTCACGGTGCCACCCTGTGCCCAACTTCATAGAGCTGCTTTCAGTGCTTATTGGCCGATTTTGCGCTTACTGTGCGAGTTTCATTTCATAGCGCTCGGCTAACTGTAAGCGAACGAAAAGGCATGCTAACCTGGTCGCCCAATTGTCTTGCTTACCTGTGAAATTCGCTTACGCTTGAGCAAATTTGTCTGCTACATTAAGCACGAAAATGTGCTTACCGTTAAGCAGCGCTATGAAATTGGCCCTTGATGGTTAATGCAGAACCGATAAAAAAGCTCGTAATTATTTTCAGCGTGTAAACCGTTTTACCATAGGGGTAATCTAAAACCAGTTCTTTTAGTTACTTTTTCGGTTACCAGTTTGAATATAATTGTTGTAAGTCGAAATATTTAAGCATCTGAAAGTATGCAAATTAATCGCCAATGTTCACACTCCACCAAACAAGTAGTTATCATCTCACTACAAAAAAACACCATTGGGATGATGAGTGATAATTAATTGCAACCTGTCACTGTGTTTCATATTTCACCCTCATCTTGATTCGCAAGAGTGTCATCCCCTGCTCAAGCCTGAATCATCACCAACTCTGTCTTGTGCCACTGATTAGCACAACAGAAATAAATCCCTCCTGCCTTTTCGAAATCCATTGTGATTCCCCTAAGGTGTTGGGGCTCTCCCGCGGCTTGCGTTAGTTGAAGGCGGTCTTTAAAGGTAGGGTCATACTTCGGTAATGTCAGAAAGCCTACTTGTTAAAATGACGGTCATGATAGTGACAATCCTGCAAAATGATTTCCTCTGAAATGCCCACGTTGTTCAGAAATCAATATAAGTATGTCGACAAATTTGAATCTCCAAAGATCGCCTAACGACTTTTGAAGATTCAAATTTCCGTTGTGTCCGTTTGTGAATGCTGCAGCTAGAGATGCGGTTGGGACCCGCTGTCTACCGTGACAGTTTTGTCCTTGTTTTCTCAACAAAAAGACACTGTATTCAACTGAAACTTTCAAAAATGAATTTAATTGTGTTTTTCTTTAAAATTTTGCTTATAAATCAGCATTGCGTTGACACACACCAAACGATGATCCTACCTTTAATGGAATGACACATAGTTGGTTTTGGGACTGTTCATTCATTCCAATTCTCTATACAGTTTTCAATAAACATAATATAAACCAACAGGAAAAAAATTAATCAAATCAATCTGGCATCATCAAGTCAAACTGATTTTGAAAGAGTTCATTAATTCAAATCCTCTGAACACCCTGAACAACCACCTCGTTTTTATTTAATGGAACTATAACTTAATCATTACCAATATGGCTTCTATCGCATTATCAACGCATTTAGCAAGTGATTCTGAAATTATTCAAGCTAAATGATATGCATTGCTTGCAGACGGAATTAGGTTTATCGGTTGGTCATTGTTATTGAACGTTTGAATCTTGTACATTGTCGATGTCAAACATGTAATTTGAAAAAGATTATCTTAATACGGCATTCTACCATCCGACATGCCCTGAAAACAAACTATTGGCAATGAAACAATCATCCATGCACTGCACCTAGACACGAATGATGATTTTTGTGTAGCAATAACATTAATTTTCTGTAGCGGGATAATTTACTGCATTATGGGGGTAGGCCTAATTTACTGATATGTGTTCACAAAGAGAGGTGAACTCAACACTGTTTGGATCATGTACTGTTCGTATGGCCATCACTCCAACATGCTACTTTCAACAGGACGTATTTTGCTACATATATAATGAGCGTTTCAAATACCGCGCGCCCTGTGCGCGCATGGCCTACTTGCATTTCTCTATTGCAGGGTCAAAGTGCATAAATAAATGTACACACTGTAACACATTTTACGCAAGTACTGTCGCAGCTAGCCCTATATAGGACTCTTCCTCTGTGCTGAACACCCGTACACAATTCTGAATGAATGTGTATGGCACAATGGTACCAGGAATTGCTCATCTGGAGGTTGCTATACAAAAGCTTGCCCCGAACCATTTGACATAGCAACTGTCTCTATAGTCTGAGGAATTCAAATGTAAGCGGTGACTTGTGACGAAGCAAGTCATTGTACAAGACTTTATTCAAATCTAACTCGCAAATGGCTTATTGATCCATTTCGGTGCGAAGGTCTTGGAACCAAGACTACCGTTGAACAAGACTTGTGCATCAAAAATAGTTAGGCTGCAAATGAATACTTTGATATTGGAAGCAAACAGTAGGCTACACAAACCGAAAACCATACCACTAACATGACTATCACCCCTGTCTTGAATGCTGTATTTTCATTGGCCCAGAACGATCACATGAGCGGGCAACAATTGTATAATAAACCATGTCACCGCAGGCAACAATTGTATGTGTGTACTGTGCACTGTGCATGTAGGCCTACATGTACATGTATGAATCACGCCTCATCTTAAATATTTAATTACTTTTCATATTTGTTTTGTTTTATACAAGGCATCCCAGCTTTTAAGGGTTATGTCTCCATACAGTCTAAGTCTCTGTTAACTGAACAAGTTGTATATATTTATGTATGGAAATAAATGTTGATTGATTGATTGATTGATTGATTGATTAATTGATGTGTAATGAGCGATTCTGTGAAGCTGCTATTTGGTATTGTAATGAAGCTTGTGCTTATACGGACCCCAGCCAATGGGAGCGGGGTATGCAAATGACGGCCTTTACCGCGCTGGGAAAAAAAATTGCGGGTCGAAAAAAGGCTCACTGCTGTACTTGGTTCCACAGTGTCATTATTCCAACGACCCCTCCCTGTTTAACGTGTGCAACTGTGTTTCGTACTAGAGAACAAGGCTGAGATGGTTCGATAGTCGACAGGGCTCTCAGGTGATCCGTTATTGTTAAGTGTTTTTGCATCAGCTGCTCTACTCGTCGTCTGCTCTTTAAATTTTGTTTTGAGGCTGCAAAACTAGCACCTTCCTTGATTCTGTAAAAAACGGGGTTTATCGCTGTTTTAATTTCAATTTCATGGTAAGTTGGTGATTAAAGCCTGGATGGAAGGTTGTGTATGGAGGTATTCTTGCACATTGTAAAGAACAGTGTACTGTCATGACTTTAAGAATGGAATCAATTCTCGTCTTTTATCTATTTGTCGACGTACTGTATAATTTAGAATACTTAGTATAATAAGTAGTAACTACACTGTACACGCTACTTTTGTACTAGAGTAGAACTACATAACACAGTAGGTAAGTATTACCAATAATACTATAAACTAGTTCTACTTTTTTGCCTTTATTAAACTAGTTCCAAATTGACAAGTTACTTGATTTTGGTCCTTAATTTTTTAAGAATTGTTTTAATGCAAGCTCGCCCCAAACAAGGCTAAAACCACTCTAATATGTAAAATGAAAATTACTCAGGGGAGCTGAAGGCAGGAATTTAAATTCTTCCTAAAACAGTCTAAATTGTAGGATGGAGGGAAACATACACTCGGGCAAGGAGTTCCAAAAGAAAGAGATGCAGTACGTGTACCTAGAAACTAAGGCTCCGTGAGCCTTATACAGGGGTCTAACATTTTGGGCCTCCGTAACGCTATACGTTTTCAAAATGGTCGTTGATAGGTGAACATTTTATGGTCGTTAGCCAGCAATAACTTCAGTTTCATTTATACTACACAACTAAAACTTTCCCATCACACTAAATATACATTCACGATGCTAGTGAGGCCTTTTTGTCTTCAAAAAAGGAAATTTACCACGCTATACTCACGGTTGTTTTGCTCTTCATCGCGGCACTCACGCGGCGTTCACAAATTGCGCAAGAATTTAAGAATGCGCGGTGTGCGCAGAGCCTAAAGACAGCGCGTTGTGTGCCGGGCGCAAGGCTGCGCGTACACCGCGCAGTCTTACTTTTTGCGCAATTTGGGAACGCCGCGTGAGTGCCGCGATAAAGAGCAAAACAACCGTGAGTATAGCGTGGTAAATTTCCTTTTTTGAAGAAGTTTTTGCATGTAACTCGACAAAAAGGCCTCACTAGCATCGTGAATGTATATTTAAAGTGATGGGAAAGTTTTAGTTGTGTAGTACAAATGAAACTGAAGTTATTGCTGGCTAACGACCATAAAATGTTCACCCATCAACGACCATTTTGAAAACGTATAGCGTTACGGAGGCCCAAAATGTTAGACCCCATAGTTTCTAGAAGTACAGTACCGGTACGTGGAACTGGAAGAGCGGCTAGATACCGTTACAAGTGACCTTACAAGTGACCGCTGGCCCCTGCCCCTGGCAAATTGTCTCTCGGGCCCCACAGCAAACGCCTCTCTTGATGGTCCCCCACCGACACCATGCCAGCAAACAGTTTACATAAACTTCTTAATTTTTTTCCCCATTCAAAGCTGTAGATAAACCTTTGCATTAGTAGTAGACGACAGTGAACATGGACAAGTGGGTGAATCGACGAGGCAACCCTCAAGGCACCTGTAGCCATCGACTATTCTGTTTTCCGTGGGCTGGTGGAGGGACCCTCTTCTATGCGGCCTGGACAAAACTTCTCCCAGAAAACATTGAAGGTAAGTAAAAGAAGGAACTAAACAGAATGCCATTTACTTAATCGTTTTACCCACTCTTAAGAATGGCAGGGGGAGGGGAGGGGATGGAGTTGGCACCTTTAATACAGCTTTGAGACGCAGGTAATTGGCAAGCCGACAAACTCTGCTTGAGAAGTAGTTGTGGTGATCAAATCCCATGATCCGGTGGTCGGAGGGATAACGATCTTCGACTGATTGATCAGTTTTGATTGATGCAGTGTTTGATTGATCAATAACTATACTGATCGATAATTGTTTTAAGAAGAAACTATAAATAGTAAACTTGCAGGTGCAACCATGTATTAAATCTCCTTTGTGGGAGTGTTGGCTCTGAAAAGAGCCAGTGTGGTCTCGACGTTTCGAACAGTATACTCTGCTCGTCTTCAGGAGATAGGCTAATATTGTTTTGATATGAACTGATCGATTTGCACTGCTTTTTTTTTTTCTTTTTTTTTCCGGTGAAACAGTGAACGCAATCCGTCTTCCTGGGAGGGAGTCCCGTTTGAAGGATCCTCTTCACTCAAATCTAGATCTGCTCGTTGAAGAACTTTGTAGAATCCTCCTCCCAAGCCTTCGAGAGAAACCGTTTGCGTTCTTCGGTCACAGGTAAAACAAAACAAAAAGTAGATAAGGAACACTCTCAGTCTCGGCTACTCATGTTCCCAAGCCGTCTTTATAGGGAGTTTAGGGAGTTTAGGGGGTTGGGGTGTCACCAGGGCCCAATTTCGTAGAGCTGCTTTTAAAAGCAGGAAATTTTGCTTAACAATTTTCTGCTATTAAAGCATAAAGGAGCAGGATATCAGTCACAAATGGTACATGTGACATAATATTTTGGCTGGTAACCTTATTCTGGTAAGCATAACTATATTTTTTTTAGGCTCAGGTCTCTAGTGACTGGGAGAGTGTAGAAGAGTGTGACATCCCCCCCCCCCTAAGAAGTTATCTACATAAATGAAGCTCTGATCCAAGGAGAACAAGTAGAAGCCTTATAAAGCACTCTTACTTGCGAGGGGAAAAATGGTGTGTTAAAGTCAAAACTTTATTAAAACCAGTGGAATTCCGTTGTGCACTGGTCTTTCTTGAAACAGCGGAGAACATTTTGACGGGTTGGCTCCGGGGCGGTTGGGTTGGCAAAGTGGTATCTTTCCTCGTCTTCCACCACTGGGACCCCGTTCGAATCCCGCTGGGAGCACAGATGCAGATGCAGACTGGGTTTTCAGTCCCTACCTAATTGCGGGGGGTTTCCGTGGAATGTTTCTCTGGGGTTTTCCTCCCACATCTAAAACTAAAACTTCCTTCTTTGTCTTGTCTTCTCTCCATGGATAACTTGGCTAGTATAGTGATTAAGTTCTCTTTTCTGAGAATCCTTGGTCTCACAACCATAACTAATAAATAAATATAATGTGTTTATTGAAACTAGGGGGTAGAAAT
The DNA here is from genome assembly GCA_032158295.1 of Pycnopodia helianthoides. Classification (NCBI taxonomy): domain Eukaryota; kingdom Metazoa; phylum Echinodermata; class Asteroidea; order Forcipulatida; family Asteriidae; genus Pycnopodia; species Pycnopodia helianthoides. Next base: position 8,979,438 of record CM063263.1, on the reverse strand, counting down.
AAATTTACTTAGACCACTGATAGTAATAGATCATGTAAATTGATGTTAAATTTTATTTTTTCTTGGCAGTATGGGTGCTATTGTTTGCTTTGAGCTAGCATGCTACTTGAAGAAACACCACAACTTGGAACCGGTTCACATGTTTCTGTCTGGTGCAACCGCACCCTATGTGAGTCCACAAATGTTCGGTTTTTAATAGACCCCTTGCATATGACATTACATGCACAAACAGCGCCCTCACATAGGCCAAAGGAAGCCCTATGATTGGCTCGAGTGTGGCGCATACACACACATGTGGGGCTCGAGTTTGGCGTGAAAATCCACAAGATGGCAGGGCTTGCACTGCAGTAGCTCAAAGCCTTTACTGGACCAGAAGCAAAAATGTGGACATTTTCCCTCAAGTTTAATTTGTAAACTCTTTTAATTTTCTATGGGAAGATTGATCTCGTTTGTCTTTTATGCAATACTTGAATACTTTCTCTCTTTAAAAAAAAATATAAATGATCAGACTCAAATTTAACAATTAGACATAATTTTGTATTGTATTAAAAGATTTTATTCACATTGAGGTATTGTTATTCAATGACAATTGAAAAACACAAGACTGCCAGACTTGTCCAGTCTCAAGTTGACAGGCCCCCGAAGCTAAAACTACTGGCCTCGAGCCTGCAATCAAGTGTAAATTTCAAGCCCTAACATGTACATTTTGGTTGTGGTGACCTCGGTGGTGACCTCAGCATTGACCTCAGTGGTGACCTCAGTGATGACCTCAGTGTTGACCTCAGTGGTGGTGGCACATGTAGTGGGTCTCAGTGCATTATTTTCAGATCCATTGTGCGGAGTGCCATGACGGAGCAGTCTAGCACATGCTTAATTTTCGATGGCGTCAATCAAAATAAACATGTAAACGAACGCACACAAAACCACTGACCAAACGTAAAACTGTGTTTGACATTTTCTGTGTTTTCACAAACAATTGACCACCTCAATTTAAAGAACTTTTCACAGGTCGGTGCTTGTGAAGTTAATTGAAAAAGGGTGGGGGGAGGGAAGGTGAGGGAATTTATTCGTCCAATAAAACAAATGCTGTAATTTATCCATATAAAAACAATTATTTTCAGTCCACACTTCGCCAAGAGAAGGTCGCCGGCAAACCCCTGGACCAGCTCACTGATGACGAGTTTGTCGAGCGACTCGGCAAACTGGGAGGAACACCCAAGGAAGTTCTGGCCCAGAAGGGACTGATGAGGCTTTTCATCCCTGTTATTAGAGCAGATCTTATCCTGCTAGAAAAGTATAGGTAATACAATTTTCTTTTCAGCACTACCTGTCGAGCTCTTTAACTCGTTGACTGCCGGTCATAGAATCATAGGGCGTTCCCATTTACCAAGTGCAGTGCGCATGCGCGCATACCAAATAGGTACTATACACACACAAAATTGAACATACACATTCTAAAGGATGCATGTCCTCACCACTGCCAGAAGCACATGTGTTGCGTGCTCAGTGATGCCAGTGTATTTACAAAGCCCTTTCATTCTCTACGAGTATACTCGTAGTGGCAGAATCCGAATATACTGGAAGGCGGCAGTCAACGTGTTAAAGGTAGGGTCATACTTTTTCAGGAATTTCCACATGTCAAATCTCATCCCTGGATACAACTGCTGCACACTTTCAACCGTTCCATTGACAAATTCATTCACAATCAAAAGAAGTTGATCTAGTGTCAACACCTTTAGGAGTTGGCCCTCTTACTCTAGGGATCATTTTCCAGTGAGTTGACCAACTATGCGCAGAACATACTGAACACTTCTACCCACTAACACCGAGGAATTATAACAAAAGGGATTTAGGTGATTTGACAGAATGGGGATGTCTTGGGGTTTCATCTTGTGTACGAAACAATGGGGACATTGCTGAAAAAAACTAAATCGAAAATTTGGAGAACAAAGAGAAGTCCTTGATTTACAGGGGTTGAAAAAAATGCGTTTATACATGTGACGACTGTTTAATGCATTCACCACATGATATTGCAGGCAGGTGTAGTTTATGTATCATTCAAAACCACAGTGGTTAATATTGAATGGTCACACAGTAGGAGGGTTGACTGTGCACTGTGTAGATACATTCACCACATGATATCATACTGCAGGCTGGTATAGTTTATGTATCATTCAAAACCATAGTGGTTGATATTGAATGGTCACACAGTAGGAGGGTTAAAAATGGGGTGGTCAGTAGTTGCATTCAACAAAAAAACGTACAGGTTCAGTAGATGGTTAAGTACCAAGATAAAGTTTTGAAACCTTAAAAATTGTGTCGTTTTTGTCTTGTAGTAAAGAAGCTCCGAGTGCCCCGCCCTTGAGCTGTCCTATCAATTTCTTTGACGGCACCGAGGACAGAACGAGAAATCATGATATTGACAGTAAGTAAAACAAATAGGACACTCAAAACAAATACCGACACATTCATCAATGAAAGTTACTGGTTATTATTCAATTATTTTGAAGGTATTATACAGGATTGGTGGAGCCGACAAGATAGTCGCAGACAGTGTTCACGTTTTGTGTGATCAACCATATTCATGAAAAAACAAACCTTTGAAAATTTGGGCTTAATCCGTTTTTTGAGTTGGGAGAAAATAGTGAAAAACCATGCAGTTTTCAGCATGTAAACACATTGTCCTTACTTTTGGATGTATCAACCAAAATCAGCTGTTGTATTTCTCAAATATGGCTTCATTTCAGGGGGAAATATTTCACAGGGAAAAAAGGGTTCCAGTACGAACTTCATTAACAGTAAGCTTCCAGACTAAATTGAACGATGTTCTTTATCCTTACCAATCCTGTATAATACCTTTGAAAACACCAGAATTGACATTTTGAAAGTGAGGTTGCCAATGCAGACAGACAAGTTTTAGTTTGGTCACCTCGGCGCATTATACGCGCAAATTGGTTGTAACTGCAGACTCGTAACCACTTGGAAGAACTCATGAATATAAGTCCCATAGCAGTGTCTACAGGCAGTAAAGGGATCCAGCCATATATTCCAGCTCATGAAAATCTTCATTCAGCTGCCGACAAAATCCTCCTTGTGGAATATGCTGTGAACAATTCACAGGAATCCCGTTCTTTTCAGGTAGCTGCAGGGAAGGTCTGGAATACCATCATTCCATCAGAGCCATCCAGACAATGGACATTTTCAAAAACAGCCTTAACAACACATCTTTTTAAGGAACACTTTACCTAATTCCATGGAGATTGGGATTACTGCTTATTCTGCTGCTGTTTTTATATTATGCAGCGCCCCCTTTTCACCTTTTCTTGCTTTTGCACCACTGGAAGACATCCATGCAGAGGAAAGCTATAGAAGATATTATTGGAGCAAGTGCTGTCGAACGCTATAGAAGACCTCATTACTATCATCACTAGCCCGGCGTACATTGTCTGGTAAAAACTGCTATGGAATAGTAAACGCCACTTCTCAATATCTGTGCTTTCTTACCTTTTTATTTTTTGAATGAACAATTTTTTTTTTTTAACAACGCAGACTGGAAAACGGTCAGCTCTGGTTTGTTTGACGTTCAACTCTTACCGGGCGAACATTTCTACCTTCAGCAACAGGAAAACACAGCTAAAATCATCAAAACCATTGCAGAGAAACTTGAGGCTTCATAGCAGGTTACTGTGTTGGTAAAAACAATCATGTGTTTAGTAATACTATTGTAAGATGGTACAGCATTGGTCAATTGAAAGACAATATTCTGCCAAGGAGTCAGAAGGACTGAGGGCTGTAGACCCAAATAACAAATTGCTTATCATTGGGTCAGGCATACCAATCTTATCCAAGTCCAAACATGTTGATGTGGAGTGACATAGGAGAGGAGAATATTGGAGGAATGAGGTCACCTGTGGGCAAAAAGGCATAGGAATTGAGGGTCTTAATATGGTAATAATAGTGTGGAAAAAATTACTGAATAATCAATTAATTTGTTTAATTACAAAAGGCACTTTATTCATTCTTTGTACAAAAGAATAAGTTAAAAAAATGTAACAGGCGGGTACGAAATGCTGGACAATAAGAAATATACTCAATTACCCATTTGTATATAATGCAATAAAAAAGCATTGGATTACAAAATATAATACTGATAAAATTTGGGCTCTAAAGGAGCCATGTCACCATAGATCAATGCAGGCCTGTGGCTGTACATGGAATTATTAATTTTCACCAAGTTACTGCATGCGCACCCCCTCCTTGTACAATTCCATGTACAGCCACAGGACTACTTTGATCACGACGACCAAGCCACTTAAATATCTACAAAGCTGTAGAAAAAATCAAATAATAAAGAGATGGTTTCTATTGATACTGCTAAAGTATGATTTAACCACAGTTTTAATTTACAGCTGAAAAAATTTACACCTTGTTTAATACTAAATGATTTGGCAGCATGACTGTCTGTAAAGTTTGTAGGTGAGAAATTGTAAGACAACGATTTTGTGAAAATTTTATTAAAAAATATTCCAGTATGTATCCACATACCAGTAAAATGAACCTAGCAGGTGTCTGCCTCAAATCTATTCCTGGAATGTATTAAAATACTATTTTCAAGATTGTGTTCTGCCAAATAAAAACAAAAACAAAACCACAAAAATCATCAGCAGATCGGATGGGTTCAAACCTGCAACCAATAAACAGGAATAAATAATTTTCAGGTTTTTTTTCTTTACCACAGTGGCGTCTCTGCGCCAGCATCACATGCGGCTACAGCCTGCCACGCTCGCCATTTTGGGAGGCAAATTGCACGTAAAAATTAGGGTCAGCGTGTAAATGCTGCTATCGCTCGAGACACTACACTGTACACCACACAAGGACACTGGCTTCCCTAAATGGTGCAACTAAGATAATTGTGATAATGACATCGGGTGAATTGGGTCAATAGGCAATATTCTTTATCCCTGATGCAAGAATTACATACCTCCCAATAGTTTCTTCTTAAAAAAATATTTTAAAGGCAGTGGACACTATTGGTAATTACTCAAAATAATTATTAGCATAAAACCTTACTTGGTAACGAGTAATGGGGAGAGGTTGACAGTATAAAACATTGTGAGAAACGGCTCCCTCTGAAGTGACATAGTTTTCGAGAAAGAAGTAATTTTCCACAAATTTGATTTCGAAACCTCAGAATTAGAATTTGAGGTCTCGAAATCAACCATCTGAAAGCACACAACTTCGTGTGACAAGGGTGTTTTTTCTTTCATAGTTATCTCGCAACTACGACGACCAATTGAGCTCAAGTTTTTACAGGTTTGTTATTTTATCCATATGTTGAGATACACCAAGTGAGAAGACTCGTCTTTGACAATTACCAATAGTGTCCAGTGTCTTTAACACATGTATTCAAATATTGTTGGCAGGTCTAATCATTTGGCGACAAGTTTTATGACGGTCTTTAAGGGCAAAAACTATGAAAACGCAAGTATTGATACTCAATCGATCAGTACGAAGAAAACAAGCTTTCTAAAATGAATTATAACTGAAGCTTATTTACAATGATTGCTACAAATGCTTACATCGACTTCTACACACTCCGAAAGAACTTGGCTTTTGGACAAGATAAAAGATTTAGCACACATGATTTCAGACAAAAATAATGTTAATTAAAAAAACGTTTTATTTAAACATCAATTTTTTGGTGTTTTTAGTGCTACTATTATTATTTATTTCTTTTTTAAGTTGCCATTTTCTACAGCTATGGAGCTTTATTAGCTATGGACTATCCTTGTCTTGTTCCCTGTACGCATAATCAATCGTGACTACTCATTTCTGTTAAATAGAAATGGGGCCGGACTATTTGCCTTTCCAGCCTCTTATTTTGAGTTGGTTTTGATCAAAGATTATAGAGCAGTTTGTACGGAGCTCTAGGAAGCAATGAAAAAAGCTGGCGGGACATTTGGAGCAAAATGTTTTGACGAGTTTAAGTTTAACTGGTTTTTTGGTCAGTGGACAGTCGTCATGGAGAACACTGATTGTCTGGTGTGCATTAAACGGCCCCAGTTGGGAACATCACACGCCCCTTTCCCCCTCCCACTGGAACATTATCTCCTGTCATGGTGCATACCAGCTGGTCCCATCTGGATAACAGGTATTTCTTCCTCACTGTCCGTACTAAAGGCTTCGTTCACATAAACCGCTTCGTCGTAGCGCCGCCGACCTTTACCCTTCCCGCGGGATCTAGTCTTGCGCAGCCGATGTCTGGCGTCTGCCTCTTTGCTTCCCTTCTGTGGCTTGCAAGGGTTGGTCTTCTCGTTCCCCGAGCTGGAGGACAGACTGTCCAGGGCATTGGGAAGAGGGAAGCTCTCAATGCTGATCGCTCTCTCGACAGGTTGCTCCCCGTCAGGGTAGTCCCTAACGAGATGCTCCAGGTCTTGTTTAGAATCACGCCTAAACGGCGCATTCCTGTGGCCCTCTTTCAGACTGTCCCAACACCTGTTGGAGCCTGCCAGGGCCGCATTGACCTGTGAGGTCACAAGGTCGCTCGCGTGCGACGACAGGGAGTCTGTCCTGTGCACATAGTTGGAAGACGAGGTGCTGCTCTGGGAATCCAGGACTTCCGAGCTCGACAGCAACTGGGGATCACGTCTAATGAATGACGCCGAGCGGGGTGTCACTCTGTGGTCAGGCGGTCTGCGCTTGTCTGGTTTCCCTGTAGTGTTGGGCCGCCGGGTGGTGCTTGAGCTATGGGGTCTGTCGCTGGGTATTGCTACCCTAGTCGGCCCAATGAAGGCGACAGGTCTTTGGACTGGAGGACCTCCAGCTGCCATCTGTTGACCCCAAGCTTGCTTATGATTTATGAAGTTGGACTGCTGCAGGTGTGTTGTGGGTGCTGCCTGCATGTCTAACGTACCTGTCAGTAGACAACAGAAGTAGCATTAGAAACTAGTAACATGACAACTGCAGTTTAAATTTTGTTAATTACCAAAAAAACATACTACATACCAAACACAGATCCTTGTCATTTGATTGGTGGCACACACGTCACATGTGATCCTTTATTTTGCCATGTATACTGTCCCGACGCTCAAATTTAACACTTGGAGTCGAACGATGGATAGTTATTGGATATTTAAAAAACATTCATTCCCCCAACCGTTTGTCCAAGTGAGGCAAGATCACATCCCGGCGGACAAGGTTGGTGTATACATGGAGTGGTCCACGTTGTTTAGAAGGGGTTTTTAAGAATTTTATAGAGTGTGAGTTTCCGTGTCTATTTTGTGTTAAGTACGAACAAATTTCAAATGACAAGGATCTGTGTATGAGATCTGGCTTTTCCATTTTTACGAGGTGAAGCCAGTAAAATGGAATAATCCAGATTTCACCTTGTGGTTAGATTCTACGACAATGCATATGAGTGCATCCAATATTTGCATAGTTTTTCTCTGAAATACCTGTAATGATCAAGCCCAATCCTCAAAAGAAGGCAACAGAGGCAATTACTTAAAAGCCCTCGGTCATTGCCTTTGTGCCCCTTGAAAATGTTCCAGTACAAAAGTTACATTTCCCATCTTTGAACTGAAGTGCCTTTTACTGTGGGAAATCTGCCCTGCCCTTTACAAGAAATGAGTATCAGACCTAAAAAAACAGACAAACTAATAATACACCACCGTAACCTCCTGAAAAGTTTTTTTTTAAAGAAATTAAAAAAATACTTCTCATAAGTGGTGGCATTCCCTACAACCCAAAACTGTCGTCGAGCAAGCTGCCAGGCCTGGAATTTCATCTTTAAAAGGGCAAGGCCATTTTTCATTTTGCAAAGGGCACTTCCATTGAAAAAATCTTGAAACAATCTATGGGAAACTTTTGAAAGGGGGCACCAAGGCTAAGACCAAGGGCAACAGAGGCCATGGCCTCCGTGTAATTTCAAGCCTGGCTTCTCTTCAACACTGTCCCCACCTACCCAGATTCAGCATTGGTTTGGGGAAGCTGAGCCGCCCCTGTGAATCTCGGATGTTCGGCAGGGCCCGAGGGGGATCCAGGGAGACGTTGTCGCTGCCGAGCTCCATGTGCTCCGACGTTGACTGGGTGTCGTGGCCGCTGTCGTGCAACTCGTGCTGCTGCCGGAACTCATCTTGACGCTGCAGCTGCAGCTGGCGGAAGATCTCAAGCTCCAGATGGGCCCTGGAAATTAAGAACATATAAAACCCACTCAGCCACAGAAAAAAAGGTCTGCTAATAGGCAACATTTCATAAAACTTAAGCAGAAAATATATCTGCTTAGGAGATAACCAGTTGCAGAAAATGCACATTACATGATATTTTGGTTACTAACATATTTCTACCTAATGTTTGTGTTCAACAGCTTTCAAGCATTCTTATTCTGGCTTTCTTCATGTAGTTTGACCCTCCGAACAGCTTTTTTTAATATGATCGTGGCAATACAACTTTAGCTGCTTTTGTCAACAATTTCCGCATGTCATTACTGAGTGATCTAGCACAGCAGACACAGGGGGCCCTGGAAATTCTAAACAGACGAAATCCACTCGGCACAGAAAAGAAACTCTGCTTTAATTACCTGAGCTGTTTCTCCTGGTCTTCGTCCGTGAAGCAGTTGCCGTCGAGGAGCTCCCTCAGCTCAGGGTTGTGATTGTACAGCTGGGTTTCAATCTTCTGCACCCTGTCCTCAAGCCGGGTGCAGTCAAAGAGATTCATCTACAGGGCAAATGAAAGCAACACAGGGAAGTTCACGCTATGATACAGTTCTTGCCCTACACCAAAGCGCTGCCAACATTTGCAGTCAGGGACACTTTGTACAACATACAAGGGTGATATTTAGAATTACATCCAACATTAGTAGGGACAAAGATTCCAGCATCAGGGAGACTTTCAAATGTATTCATCAGAGCCTGGAAAGATTGGGGTTTTTTTCAGGGAACTTTCCGCAGAATTATTATTATTATTATTTCTGGTTTATTAAAACTATGCATTTGTAGCCCAGGGGCTAAATTGCTACAAAGTTTACAATTACAAATTAAAAAAAATTGCAATGTACATCAAATTACTTATTTAAAAAAAGCAACGGGTTTACACTAAAATACATCCAAAAACAAAAACAAAGCACACACTTTAAAAAGAGTAATTTATACTTGGTTCAAAATACTGACAAAGTAAGCTTATCGAATCAGGGAGAGTTGGCAGCTCTGCTACACCAAAGGACTTGTTGCGTTTGACGCCACAAGCTCAAACAGTGCTCTCAATGAGGTCAAAGGAATAATAGTAATACTGAGTTCTTATGTAGCGCTCTATCACACCAATTGGCGTCTCAAAGCACTCAGTATTTTTTCCTGCAAGATATGCAGAGCTACGTTTTGAAGTATGAGACCCGTTCCTCTACATAGCACCATATAATGGTTTACAAGGTGCTTTGGCGCAGTATGCTGCCAATCAAACCAGGAAAACCGGGGCGAACCCCTTCTCTTTAGGATAAGTGCACGGGGTTCTTTTACGTGCATTACACAACACACACCTACGGCTTAACGTCCCATCCGAAGGACACAGCAATAATGGTTTAAAGTGTCTTGCTTAAGGACACAAGTGTCATGACCGGGACTCGAACCCACACTCTGCTGATCAGAATGACCAGAGCTTTGGTGTCCTTATCCGCTCGGCCACGACACGCCACAAAGACCTACCATTGGCCGAGACTTGTGTGTGGCGCGTACACACGAGCACAAGCAATATTTGAGCTCAGTGATGGCGACCTAAGCAAGGGGTCCTATGTATCATAGGTGGAATTTCCTTGTGAAGTGGCCAATAAGAGGATTGATTCATTACGCCCTCAGAGCGGCCGGTACGTACCTCTGAACAGGTACTCGACATCCCTTCTTCCATCATGCCATGGGTACAGTCAGAGTCCTCAAAGTAACCATACGGCTTCTCCGGTAGGCCGTGTTGATTGGAGATGGCGTTCATCCGGAACAGCAGCTCGTCCACCTGGTATTCAATCTCCGCCATTGTAAACTCCTGCCGGCAATAACAAAACATGCAATGAGTAGATCTGTGCGTAAAGCTTTGTAAATGCATGGAGCAATCAAAATCCAACAACTTAAATTCCGTGACAAAATGTCACATTTAAGGGTAGCTAGGATTTGAAACTTTGCATGGTGGAGATATAATCCAGTAAGGAAGTGATACACCATGTACATGATCTCACATGCAATATATACAGTAATGGCGACCGTGCTTGCTTTCACTATAAACTTTTAATACGGGTGTTCTCAAACACAGAATTCCATGATTTGAAAGGATTTTTAGTAAGATTTGGGGTGAAGAAGGTAACAAATATATTTGTTTTTAATGCAAAAGGTATGTTGTGATCAATTTCAATCAATTTGTTAAACAAATTTTTGTTTGAGACGACAGTACTCCTGCATACAACTTTCACGTGATAAATGCCTACTCCATACTCATTCACAAACAATATTCCTAATTTCAGTTGATCTGCCCTATGTTTCCAACCTCAAAAGCTTCAATTGGGTAAAGCGAACAAAAAACAAGTGTGCCAACAATTCAAATGGTAACTTCATCCTCTACTGAAAATAAACTGAGCTTGTACCACACGAAAAAGGAATCACAACAAAAGTTGTCTAAGGGACTTCTAGGTACAGTAGATAATCTTAAGACTTTTCTTGCCCCGTTCAAGGAGTTAAATGATTTGATGTTCAAAGGGCTAAAAGGGTTCAAATGTTTTTCATAAACACGGTTAATAATAATAACGAATCAATGCACTTTACATTAGTGCCCTTGTCATTGGGTCAATAGCATTCCTGTAATCTTTCTCAGCTTGTGCTGCCGTGGCGCTCCGAAGGCTTTTTCATACACAATATCAAACTCTACCTTCACAGGTACCCATTTATACCCCTGAGTGAAGAGAAGCAATTATAGTAAAGCATCTTGCTCAAGGACACAAGTGTCATGACCGGGATTCGAACCCACACCATGATGACTCGACCACCAGAACTTGAATCCGATGCGCTAAACCACTCGGCCATGACACCCTACATTTCAGTCAATCGAGATGAAACTCGCTCACCGTTGGTAGAGTTGTTGGCCTGTCTTCCTCTGGGAGTCTTCTGAGTCCCACACGGATCAGGAACATATTCCAGAAGAAGAGAACAACCTCTTTACCTCCCACGGCCTGGATGCATTTCTGCTTGGTCTTCTTGTAGCTGTGACACAAGATGGCTTTTATCTATCCAGGGAAGAAACAATAACAATACTCTGTTCTTATATAGCGCACATATCCTACTATAAACTAGAACATGGCAAAACAGCCTAACTCAAAAAGATAAAATTTACGTGACTCAAGACAGAGATAAGCTGTTTTGCCATTAAAAAAACGTGACAAAAGTGTACAAAGAGGCCTACATTGGACATGCTATACTCAAAACCATACTGTAATTTGAAACTTCCATAAATGAAAAAACGCCCTCAATTTACCCAGAATTGATCTTATATCAAAAACCCTAAAGGGCCGCACTGTACACATTTATTATCCCTGTTCATCAGGCAAACTTGGACCATTCCTCAACCTTTCTCAACTCCCTGGGGAGTATACAAACCCTGAGCCTAAATTAGCGCTAAGGGGCTAATCCAACACAATACTACATGTATCTCAGCCCTCTCAGGCTCCCATTTATACGGCTGGGCTAAGAGAAGCAATTATGGTTAAGTGCCTTGCTCAAGTGTCATGACCGGGTATCTGATGATTCAGCCATCAGAACTTGTGTCTAATGCTCTAGATTGCTTGAATACATTAACACAAATTATGTTACTAGAATGATGCAAATCTTGTAATTGTATCAAAAATATTGAAAGGTGGTTATTTTTGGCTCTGTGCCGAGGTCGCTCATAACAAAGCTTTTTCAGCGCTTTCTGTGGTGTAAGAACCCAGAGGGCCTCTGGGGAGGCAATTGAACCCCAAAAATCTTTCTTACAAGGAGCGTGTGTTTTTGGCAACCTTGACCTTTGCATCTGGCATAGAACCCAATGAACCAAACAATTTCCGGATGCAAAAAGTGGACCGGTGTAGACCAGAAACAGTTCACTCACCAATCCAGCCATCAGAACAACCACACTGATGATGTACACTAAGTAGAACAGCGGCCACAGGATGGGGAACTCCATGGCCAGATCTTGGGCATCCGCTGGGTGGCCTATGATCATGCCACTCAGGACAGTGGGGGAGATGTAGAGGTGCTTCAGTGGGTAGAAATGGGTGCAGAACAGGAGCACACCCAGGCAGGCAAAGGCCACTTCGAGGATCGCTAGGTACAACTGTTTGAAATGGAAGTCACCAGGAGCAGGGAGTACAATAAACAAAATATAAAAAAAAAAAATTTAGAATAACACAATAAGAAATATGAAACAATTTTTTAGGATAGCCCTCCTGGCTACACCCTCCTGCTGGTTACACCACCCTGTCAGCTTAACCCCCTACTGGCGACCCCCCTAGGGATTACACCACCTTGCTGGCTACATCCCCCTGCTGGCAACATCCCCCTAAGCAAAAATTCCTTCTTAACTGGTAGAAACTGCCTGAAATCCAAACCAGATTGAAGGGAGGAGAGGAGAGGTTGAGATCAAACAAAATCGGTGAAACCAACTTACAGCAAATGCAAGAATTTCTCTGACCGCGCCATCAATGACGGCCCCAAACATTGCAACAGTCTGGTTGAAACGCAGTAAATGCAGGAACTTGATGCAGGCAAGGAAGATTATACTCCCCAATAAATCCTTCAGAATCTGTGGGGGAAAAGAAAAAAAAATTGACAACAATTGTTTTTAAATAACCTTTCTATGTTTTTATTCTGCACCGCATTTGAAATTAACACAATGTCTAGTTTACGATTTTTATTAATACTCTTCTCTCTGAGCCCGAATCCACCAACCTGATCCCAGTAAGCAAGGAAGGACATATCTACAAACTCCTCCATGTTTTTATTCTGCAACGCATTTGAAATTAACACAATGTCTAGTTTACGATTTTTATTATTAATCTTCTCTCTGAGCCCGAATCCACCAACCTGATCCCAGTAAGCAAGGAAGGACATATCTACAAACTCCTCCATGTTTTTATTCTGCAACGCATTTGAAATTAACACAATGTCTAGTTTACGATTTTTATTATTAATCTTCTCTCTGAGCCCGAATCCACCAACCTGATCCCAGTAAGCAAGGAAGGACATATCTACAAACTCCTCCATGTTTTTATTCTGCAACGCATTTGAAATTAACACAATGTCTAGTTTACGATTTTTATTATTAATCTTCTCTCTGAGCCCGAATCCACCAACCTGATCCCAGTAAGCAAGGAAGGACATATCTACAAACTCCTCCATGTAGGTTCCTCTGAGGTGCTGCGTGGCATTGTTGACAAAGACAAAGCGGCATACGTACAAAGCAAAGTACGTCAGTGACAAAAGTATCATGCCAATCTGTGGGGGGGGGGGGAGATAAGGAAAAGAGACGACTTAGCATCAGAAAATCTACACACGATCGAAAATCCTCCCAAATTTTTTAACAAAGATAAGGTACTATGTTAATAGGTCAAATTCTACACAAAGATTGTCAAGTTCACAGAGATCTTTGAATAGTTCCTTTATTGTTAATCATGCAATCTTACAAAAAGATTTTTAAAAGAGTCAAGAAATACATTGAGTCAACGGAGGTCACTCCGTTATAAGCCCTACCTCAATCCATGACCAGGCACTTTGGAAGAATTGCGCTTTGATCTTGACGAGTTTCAGAACTGCTCTCATGCCAGATACCGCAACTAGAAGTAAGAACAGAAGCTGGGTGGCAAAAAAAAAAAAATGTAAACATATAAAATTAATATCGTGATTGCATTTAAACCTTGGGAGTCCCTATGAAGATAAAATCACACACTAAAGTAATCCTACGTCATTTTCAAGTAGGTGTGAATTTCAAGGGCTTTGTCTCCCTTCCCTGTGTTGGCAACTTCACCTCTCACATAAACATCTTAAAAGGGAGGGAGGGAGGGAGAGCATTGAATAGTCCTCATTTCAGGAGAAAACAGGAAAAAATCTCGGGCTTGACTCTTTCATCTTTTCAGGTAGTGAACATTTCTTGAGAAAAGGGTACCTCATTAACAAGAAATCGTAACAATTTCTTAAAGAGATTTCAGGACCAGGGTACTTTTTAACAATTCTCACCTCACAGCACATGATGAAATAATCGTAGATGGTCTCATAGCGATGGAGGAGGACGGACTCGATCTTGGGCAGGGGATGCACAGCACCGGTGCCGGGCATCTCAGAGAGCAGAGCCACCGACCTGTAGGATTGGAGACAGCTCATAACCTCAATAATGCAACTAGATGTTTGAGTTTAGAGAAAGTGAATAAGGATGTTATGACATCAGTTACACATGATGCACCCCCAACCCCTGAGAAAAGTAATAACAATAATAACAGTAACTAGAGCTCAAGTGTTTGTCACCTGACAAACACTAGGTGTTCGGGAATGCATTGCGTAAAGTTTCACAAGAAACAGCACCTTCAAGGGGAAGTCACATGACATTTGATGGCGTCATTGTAGCAGGACCTCGATTTTTGGATGTAACACATCCCTGGCATGAATACATGTAAGGTTTCAGTTTGATTGCGCAGTTATTTTTGTACATATATCTTGTAAAACTGTACCTGTAAGGTGACATCAGTGACACTTGATGACGTCATCGTGATGTGACCTCAATTGTAAATGCAACCCATCCCAGCGTGAATACAATTGCAAGGTTTCAGCTCGGTCGCGCGTTTTTTTTTATAGATCTTGTAAAACTGCATCTTTGAAATGATGTCATGTGACACTTGATGTTATCAATAGAACAGGGGGACCTTAAATTTTGGATGTTACACGTCCCGGCTTGAATACATGCAAGTGTTTCAACAGGCTGGCAACTATTTTTCACTTTAGCGTTCCGGTTTCAACCGGAAGACAAGATCAAATCAGGTCGACCTCGTGACTTTTGCTAAGCTTCCATTACCTTTTATATTACATATAGATTGTTAGAATAGCTTCTGTAGTTCAGAAGTTATGATGTTTTTAATAATAAACTTTGATTTGTTATATTTCAACACCTGGGCACAATTTCATAAAGCCTGTACACACAAAAACTTGATAAGCACAGAAAACTCTTGATTAGCAATAAAAGGTTACCAGCTAAAATACCATACGGCCACCATTGCTGCGACTGAATCCCCACCCATTTCTTGCTAAGCAAAGACATTTGCCAAGCAGAATTTTCTGCTTAACATCTTTATGAAATTGGGCCCTGATGACAACATCATGACGTCACAACTACCTGATCATCTACATGTTATAGTCTAACTACATGTAATAGTTTCCAGTTGATATAAGCTTCGCAACTATATGTTTGCTTGAGTACAAACGAGGCATAGAAGAACAAGCAAAACTTTATTTTTTTAACCCAAATAATAACAATAGGTGTTCGGCTGTTGCCAGAACACCTAAAAAGAGGGGGAAAAAGAAAATATTTTAGTTCAGAAAATAGAATCAGCTGTTATAACCTGCTTAGTAATGGATTTATCTAATATGCATGTTTTGCATAATTCTATGCACTATATAAATAATTCAGAAATGTGCTAAACATATTCACATACCCTGAAAACATGGGTCTAGACACTTCATTTGCTATGATCAGATACAGAGTTATTGCTATATTCTCTTTTTTATGAATGCAGCAACTAACTTGCAAAAAGAAATAATTTTGAATTCAAAATATACATAACATTAATAAAAAATTGTGCCAAATAAATTTAATGACCTTTAAAAACCTTTTTTTTTTTACGATTGGATGCTTAAATACAGAGTTATTTTTTTAAATGTATAGTGACAGAAGCTTATTTGCATATTATGCAAATTTGAATCTTTTCCACTAATCATATTTAAGTAGACTTGGAGCTCAGGGAGCGTCTCTCAATTGCATACAAGTGAACAATTTTTGTGTGCAATTACTGGTGGGTTGAGCCCTAAAATAGGCCAGAAAACCACCACAAAACCATCAGACCGGGATTTTATCATAGATGCCAATTAAAAAACAGCACAGCACAGCAACCTACCTGCACCCTGGACATGTATCATAATGTTTTAAATCCTGGTAAAGCTTTTGAATACTAATTTTTGTATTTTTTTTGTATTGTAATAAAATCAACAATTATTGATGTACTCATAATGGCATACAATGTACATGATGTATGCTCTATTATTGGACGCTGCCGTACGCTGGGACAGGAGGGAAAAGTTTAGGTCCATCGCATAAGTTTATAATAGTACAAACATCGATTTTGCTACATTCACAGAGCTGCCAAGTCTCCCTGATTCTGCAGAGAGTTGCCTGAAAGTAAACCAATCTTACCTTGTTCTGATCGATGAACAAATTTGAAGGTCTGTAAATTGCAGTTTGGTATTATGACTTTTGATTGTTTATACATGTACATTAAAAGAAATAAACAAATATTCTGTAAAGTTGAAATAATCATTGACCTGATGGTGGTTTTCACAACATTTCAGCATATACGTTTCTGTATCTGCTTTTCTCAAAGTCTTTTCAATACTGTGTGATTCTTTTGTCTATTTGAAATTCTGCACAGCTAAATGTTCACTTTTCCAACACTCTTTACTTTAACTACAATGATTTACAAAAGACCAGCTGGCTACATCATCGTCCAACGCTGGTAGTGCATAAACTCAAAAGAAGCCTCTTTTGTTGTAGGAAACTGGCAATTTATGGAACAGTGATGTGATTTTAAATCAATATGTCACAGTATTAACTTTAATAAAAAAAAGGGCTTAGTTAAGTACTACAGATTGTTATATTACAACAATAAAGCCCTCTGTCGATTTACACGCTCTGTCACAACTTAGCCTTTGTATGTATTTGCCATCCATTGAGATGACCTTGTACCCACTATAAGTTACTGATGCCATGTAAACATTGGTCGAGGTAACATTGGTCTATGAAACTGTATTTGAATGTGAAAGACTTCAATCTTTTGATCCATTGACCCTGTGGCTTATTGACCATGTGGCTCAAGTTTGAACCCATACTGCATTACTAGGTGAATGCACAACTTGTTTTGGACAAAAGTAAAAGTGTGCAGCCAATCGCTGAGGACAGCAGTACTCCTCCACTGGGTGTATCAAGAGGTGTTTTAGCTGCCTATGTTAACTGAACGTTCAGCTATCAGTGGTGAGTTACTGAGTTGTACATAACATTTTTGTTGCAAAAATAGTAAAATAATCTTAGTAAAACACTAGAGAATATGAAATCATGGTGTGCAAGAGCCCATGTACATGGTTTTTTTGGGTATACTTATTGTTAAGGGTTTTATCCCTTGTCGGCAAGCAGTGTAGCCACGGGCGGTGGGCAGCGCGCCTGGTGCAGGCAGCGCCTGGTGGGCCAGCCATGAATCACAAATTCCACCCACCACTCTGAGCAAAACACACTGTGCCACCAAGCACAGACTTCCCCAAGAATAGAGCGAACTATAATTGTCACCTGTTATGTGCATTGACTCGGGACACAGTGAAGCTGATGATAATAGGTGTATTGAAGTCACAGAGAAAGGACACAGTCAAAAGCCCCCATAAAAGTGAACAGTCTGGAAACCTGGCATCATGCCTACATGTACCTGCATTTCAGCAATGGTGGCCCTGAAACTTATCCTATGAATGATTTTGGGTCAATGTGGGCATACTTTGTATCTAGTTACAGGTGCAACAATTCTCTCTTTTAAAAACTCACCCCCTTCATCATCTTGCATGTGCACCACATAGAAAATTTGTCAGCCAGGAGAGTAAAAGTGGAGACAGAATGGCAATGGCCGGCAAGGGGGGAATTTCTCGTGCGCATGCTAACTCCTGCCAGAAGTTGTAGTTTTTAAAATAAAGGTGTTAACTCCCGTTTTTAAAAACATATTTTAAAAAATTTTTCACATGCAAGTTTGCAACTATACTTTGTGTGTGTGTATTGATGGTTTTTAACTTTGTAAACTTGAATGGTGTCAGCCTTTTGTTTTTTTGTTTTTATTCAAATGAATAAGTCATTAATAATAATAATAAATTGGGGTTGTACTAGATGGTCTCAATAAATGTCTTCTCTCTTGGGTTTGGGCGCAACCTACTGCTATTACTTAAATAATATATATATAAATCAAGTGTGCAATTTGTCACCCATAGTGCGCTAGTTGTTTGGATTTGTCGATAGCAGGATTTTTAGGAACTTTATTAAGAAAGTTGAATTAACCATTGATAACTTTTAGAGGAGTTTACATTCCTGTTGATTAAAGTTGGTGTAATTTTCTCTCTGTTGATAACATTGGCACTAATAACAACAGCATTTGAATAGATGTTAAATTTGCACCAGGGATAAAGAATGTTATTTGGATAGCAGACATTTGTTTAGGTACTGATAGATAAAAATTTTTCTGTAAATCGCATATCACTATAGCTATCAATTGTAAACACCAATAAGTGGCAAGCATATTGTACAAACAATTAAGACAAATGAAATCTAACAAAAAATGCTGAAGTGATCGTTTCTCGGTTCCAACACTTTTCAATTCTTATTAAAAATAGTGTCATCCAACATGAGCGATCAAGTCAGAGTTCTACTGTGGACCACTCCAAGAACCTGCTCCACAATACTTCTCAAGAGCTTGAGCAACATCCCTGATTCTCAGATTATCTTTGAACTCTTCACGACAGCGAACTTTGTTGGCCCAGACAGAGTCACAGCAAAAGGCCACCCTGAGCCTACCTATGAGGGCATAGAGCTAGATGGAAATGGGTTATTGAAAGGACAGGGTCAGGGTTCAACAGTTCAATCTGCACCTTCGAGTGGGTCAAGCAACAACTAGAGGGGGACTACCAGGGAAAAAAAGTCATCATTGCCAAAGAGATGGCCACTTTTGTAAATCGGAGATATGACCTCATTCCGAAGGGCTATCGACACTGTTCTTGATCAGGAATCCTTATAAGGTCTTCCCATCCTGGAAGAAACTAAAAATAGAGTTGTCAGAGCTCAGCGGCAAAAAGCTCACACCCAAGGATCCTGTACTTGATCATTCCAAGAAATCACTCATCCTGGAAAGGCTTTCAAGGAAGTCTCTGATCTGAGGCAACACATCAAGGAAAACAATTTGGATACAGATTCGATTGTCATAGACGCTGATGATCTGCTTCAAAACCCCAAAGAGATACTGTCAGCTGTTTGTTCAAGGGTAGGAATACCTTACAGTGACTCTCTTCTCTTCTGGGAAGCTGGGCTCGGGGCCGTAGATCAATGGATGGTAAGCAGCGCTTATAAGAATATGTTTGAACACAGAAAAATCTTCCAGAATTTCAGAAACACCAAAAATGTTTCAAAAAGCCGTTCCTGATAGCGAAATTCCTAATTTAGCAACATATTCTCCTGACGTCATCGCTGTATTGTGTACAGCATGCCTTACTACTTGAAACTGTTTGAACAGCGGCTCAAGTGTTAAACCACAGAAACCATCATCACTTCAAGAATACAGATTCACATTTCAAAGGTCTGAAAAGACTCTACTTTAAAGATCCAGTAACTTCTTGCTTTGAATAATTCGCTGTTTACTTTTTGTACCCATTTTGAATTTTGATTGTAAACTTTGTTCCATAATTGCTAAAGAGAATTTTGTCTCTTGTCCTTTCTTTTGTTTCATTTGAAGAGGTTTATTTAATGTTTCTCTTGAATTTGTCACTATTTGGATTGCTGTTTTTACTTATCATTATTTTCTTTTAAATATTGATTGATTTGCCCATTTCACAGAAACTTGCTCATCTTTGTACTTACACTGTACATACACGATAGCATGGTGTAGAACGTTTTTAAAACAAAACCTTTAACATTAAACCTTTTAATAGTGGTTAAATAGAATAGAACACTTCATTTGCCGTCTCATAGAAACTGATCAACTTGCTCATAAGCTCTTAAAAAAAAAACTTTGTTTCAAAGACCTACATGTATTACTTCAATCAAAGCTGTAGAGGCACAGATTTTGGATAATAGCCCAAGTTCATACAGCTGCCAAGTTTAAACAAACACTGCTCCCAAATTCATTTACTTCTCAAAAAAAAGTTTTAAAGGAATAATAAGTGACACACTGTTATCATTGTTGTCTTACTTTTGAGTTTGATATATCATTTAATTGTTCTACTTTACTGTGTGTATTTCTAGTTTGTAGTTTGTAATGCTCTTATGACAATGTTTATGGTATAAAATGGGCACAATAAATGTGTTACTAATAGCCGCCTTTTGTATAACATTTGTAAAAGTTTGACCTAAAGATTCAGAGTTCTTGACTCAGAAGTCTGTGAACTTGCTTTGTGTATAATCCTCTCAGTATTTGCATACATTATTGATTATTCCACAATGGACTTTATTTTATTTTGCCACGTCTTGATTCCGACCGTATGGCGTTCGTTTCAAGCTATAAATTTGGGGTTGTCAACCTCAATACGTGTGTAGGTTCGAGTCCCGGTCTTGACACTTGTGTCCTTAAGCAAGAAAACCAATATTGCTTCATGCTTCGGATGGGACATAAAGCCGTAGGTGCCGTATGCTGTGTAATGCACGCAAAAGGAACACAGTTCAACTTATCACTATAAGAAAAGGGGTTTACCCCAGTGTTTCTGGCAGTGGCTGCTGAATGCGAGTCAAAAACATGAATCAAAGACTTCAAAAACCTGTTTTAAAAACAAATAATAATAACAAGTACTTTGAGAAGCCTGTAGATAAAGTGCTATATAAAAAAAACTACACACAGTTGGTATTATTATTAACACATTAATGTTTGACTGTGCTGGTGTATTGTACCAATCTTGAGAGGTTTAATGTCTAAATTCCAATGCCACAAAAGTTGACCTTTTTACAGAACAAAGGCACACCACCTTCATCATATCTCATCTATAACTAATCACAGACAAACATCAGACTCTTCAGTTGTAGGAAGTGGCGTTCAGGTATGATGCATGAACTAAATTCACTCTTTAAGCTTTCAGTTCTAGTATTGTCATAGAAGCAATTACACTTTCACTTTGTCTCTACTGACGTTTAAAATGAGTACTTGATCTCACTTTCCACCTATTGTCTCTACTCACGTTTAAACATGGTACCTGATCTCCTCTCCACCAATCAGAATGGATAAATCACTTTCATTACACTTTCTACCATGTCTCTATTACATGTTTAAACATGGGTACCTGATCTCCACTCCACCAATCAGATTGGATAAACTCACTTTCATTACACTTTCTACCATGTAACATTTTTCTTGCATATCCACACCTTTTCCATCCTTCATTTTGGAAGCCAAATTGAGTACGATCGCTCAGTGTTTCCATTTGGGCAGCAGAGATTTGGTTTACGCATGCGAGATGAAAGATGTTTTTCTGTTAATTTTATATTATTTTAGCTATCAATTGTAAACACTAGTGGCAAGCGTTGTCAAAAAAATTAAGACTCATGAATTATAGCAAAAATGCTGAAGTGATCGTTGCTCGGTTCCAACACTTTTTAAATCTTTTGAAAACAGTGTTGTCCAACATGAGCGATCAAGCTAGAGTTCTACTGTGGGCCGTATCACGGACCTGCTCCACAATACTTCTCAAGAGCTTGAGCAACATCCCTGATTCTCAGACGATCTTTGAACTCTACACGACAGCCTACTTTGTTGGCCCAGACAGAGTCACACCAAAAGGCCAGCCTGAGCCTACCTATGAGGGCATTGAGCTAGATGGAAATGGGTTATTGAAAGGACCAGGGTCAGGGTTCAACAGTTCAATCTGCACCTTTGAGTGGGTCAAGCAACAACTTGAAGCGGACTACCAGGGTAAAAAGGTGATCATCGCCAAGGAGATGGCCCCTTTTGTAAATCGGAGATATGACCTCATTCCAAAGGGCTATCGACACATGTTCTTGATCAGGAACCCTTATAAGGTCTTCCCATCCTGGAAGAAAATGTCAATAGAGTTCTTAGAACTCAGTGGCAGTAAGCTCACACCCAAGGATCCTGTACTTGATCAGTTCCAAGAAATCACTCATCCTGGAAAGGCTTTCAAGGAAGTCACTGAACTGTGGCTACACATCAAGGAAAACAATTTGGATACAGATCCGATCATCATAGACTCTGATGATCTGCTTCAACACCCCAAAGAGATACTGTCAGCTGTTTGTTCAAGGGTAGGAATACCTTACAGTGACTCTCTTCTCTCCTGGGAAGCTGGACTTAGGGCCGTAGATCAATGGATGATAGGCAGCGCTCATAAGAATATGTTTGAACACAGAAAATTCTTCCAGAATTTCAGAAACACCACATGTTTCAAAAAGCCGGTTCCTGATAGCGAAATTCCAGATTTGGCAACCTTTTCTCCTGACGTGCAGCGCTGTATTGAGTACAGCATGCCTTTCTACTTGAAACTGTTTGAACAGCGGATCAAGTGTTAAAACCCTCAAACGAGGCACGATGTCAGTACATACTGACATATTTAATATTTCCATTGTCCTAACCACATCGTACACACTGATCAGCTCATATTGCCATAAGATCAAAAACTGGACCATGCCGCACGTCCTAGTAGAGAGAGGTGTCAATCAACATGGGACAGTGGCTTGGTATAGAAAGGGCATGGACACAACTCTGCCAGCATCTTTTGTGTACAACATCAGTCTGTCATTTGTCTGTAAATTGTCAATGGACGATGAACCAAATTATGAAAATTAATTAATTAAGCAAACAAACAAGCTTTAATTTAATCATGCATAATAATCAGGCATAATAAAGAAATTGTTGAAAACATGCAAAATTAACCCTTTTAATCAATGGGGAAAAAAAACTTGTAAGCATGTGCTGATAATGTACCGCAGTTATGTTTGTCCCAAACAAGTGCCACGTTTGAGGGTTTTTAAGCCAAAGAAAGCATCATCACTTCAAGAGTCTGGAGACATTACTGTAAAGAACCAGAAACTTCTCGCTTTGAATCAGTTGATCTTCATGGTTTGGGGTTTCCTTTATTGCTGTTTACTTTTTAACCCATTTCAATTTTTTTTTGGCTTAGGGTTTTTATGATGTCATTTGAAAAAGTTTGTTTCAACTTTCTCTTAAATTTAAAACTTTTGAGGTGTATTTATGTTTTGTTAATTTTTAGGATCTTTCAAAATTTGTAATATTGGCTTAAATAGATAACTTCATTTGCCCGTCTCATAGAAACTTAAAAACTTGCTCATTGTTTGCAAGTGCACACATGTAAGCATGATGCTAAACAGTCTTTAAAACAAACCTTTGCATGGCCAATGGAATTTTAAAACTTATTTTAAAAACATGGTTAGCGTCCCCACCTGCTTCCTTTTTAGAGGCCGCCTCTTTTTTTTCTTCTTCTGCTTTTTGAAGGATAAATTTTACTGATTTAAAATTAATAAGATCATATTTTTAGACTTTAGCATGCCGAAAAAAACTCACTGAAAAAAGCTGGCAACCACCTTGAAAAAATGTGTCAGGCCGCCATTTTTGAAAAAAAGAAGAAACAAAAACGCACGACGCTAAACATGTTAGTTTTTTTATTTTATCTAAACTGTGCTTTTTGCTGGCCAACAGAAACTTTTAGTAGCACAGACTAATAGCAACAAATATTCAAAAAGCAATTTTGGCATTTTGAGTCATTATAACTCCAATGATAAAACTGAAAGAACACAAACGAAATTGTTGAAAGTGTTTGTTTTTTTTAATACATAATAACTAGAGGAATTTTGATAATAACTTGTTATCTTGTTGGATGATGAGTAATGGTCCACCGTCATGCAGATCATGCAGCCGGTTGTAGTCTTGCTCAAGGCTTTCACGTAATGATTACCCGACTGGTTCACAACTTACACAAACATACTGTACAGTTTACAAGAATAAACGTTTTGAACCAAGACTATTTGTTTGCACATGCAGAGTGCCAATGGTAATTTTCTTTTCCTATACAGGCCAAGTGTAAATAGTAATTGGCCATTATTACACTAGGGAAAACATTTAGTTTTATTGTATGGTTCCCAGTACGAATCACCTATTAATTGTATAGTTACGTCATTACCGACTACTAGTGGCTAGCTATGCAATGTGGTCGGTGCTGCTATGTGCAGTGTGGAGCAGAAGGTTGTGACCGACCACACAAGTACATGGGTTATTTGGATTATGGTTTAAATAAGGTTACATTCACAACGCACATAGGGTAAAGTTTTAACAAGTTTTTTTCATTTTCTTCATTCACATCTCAAAAAATAAAGAGTAGCATATGACAATTTTATTTTTAAGTAGCCCACTGGGCAAGTTGAGAAGTGGTTTTTAATAGCCCTCAGCAGTTTTTACTGGACATTCTATCCTCTCGTACCCGGTTTAGTTGAAGAAAAAAAAAAATGTATGCAATGTATCGACTGATTTACTAATTACCTTCCTTTGTTTATTACAAGTATGCAAACATCTATTAAAACTGGGAGAACGTTGCAACTTTCATACCAAGCACTGATCTTTGATGCCTAATCTTATTCCTCCATGCCTAATAGCGTCCCATTTGTTTGGCGTGGAACCTGTTTTCATGGCACAGTAGATAGTACGGTGTCCCGGCGAAGCCATACGTGGAACAAATGTCTGCAGTGACTACAAGTGCTATATGAGACTCTGTATGGCTCTATAGCCGGCAGTTGTCTTTAAATTTTTCCAAATTAAATACTGTTTTCTGACTTTAAAAAATTTATCATATTATGGTGTTATGCAATAAATTTCAAATGAAAAATAAATAAATAAAGTGTGTGCAATTGATGCTTTTGCTTTCAACTCTCAGTAATTTTTCGTTTTATGTCCGAGGTCCACAGAGAATGAAAGGCAGGGAAAGAAACCACTGAGCCAATCTGATCCCCCATGATTGGACTTTGTACCAGCAGGGCTGATTAAATCAGCCCTTTTAAAAAAACATATTTGTACTGGCCAGCAAAAAACAGGTGACCTTTAATACATGACCTCAGTGGAAAGTACAAGTTGTGAACAGAAGTTGTGAACTTTGAACTTTGTGTGTCTTGACAGCCGCCATGTTTCTAGAATTTTAGTAACTTACAGATCACAATGCATAAGTCTAAAAGAAAACTAGTGGATCTGTAAGTTACACTTCATAAGGAAACAAAAATATCTATTCGACACAAAGTCAATTAGCCAATAAATTTGTTCTGTTTGTACCTCCAACCTCCGACATTGACCCTGAGGTTGGTAAACATAATGCTGGGAAAAAAACAACTGGTGGCACCCATCATTTCTCCCAAAACTGTCTCAAATCACAACCATCCGATTGGCCCATTAATCAGGCATGTAAGCGGGTCATGGAAAAAAACGAGAAAATTTGTTTTAGTTACCAAAAGTCCGTGTCCTGATTTTGGGCCAGCGCTACAAGTCTGTCTGTGTCCGGATTTTGGGCCAGCGCTACGAGTCTGAATAACAGGTTTTGTACTGCAGCGTAGACAAAACATTAACAGAAACATGGGCCACAATTGTTACCTGGTAACAATGTGTTGTTTGTCCTCATTTTTAAGGTGTTTTTGTGGCATTCCTTAGACAGGTGTTCCACAAGCGCGATGCGTCCTCGACTGCCATAATTTAGTTTCCAGCTTGTCCACGTGAAAGACAGTGTGTGCCTAGTCTTGGCTCAAGGTGTTGGCTTTTTAATACAGTTTTTAGTAAAGCGCCCTCTCTTGGTGGAACGGGACGACGACATGGGCAAAAGTATAATGGAAAATCGTGCTTAACGAAAAATGAACAACATTGGCTTTAGTCAAAGGCTATCGCGAAGAATTTTACCGGGTCTAGCCCCCGACTCACGTGTCAAAATGAAATCGCAAATTGATAAAACAATGACAGGTTCCCTTTCTCTGCTCTGTGCGAGTGTTGTGCACTAAAATTACTTGCTGCTTGATGAAAAAAATTTTTTTTAAACGCGGACCGGCCATTCACGGCGGAGTCGGGAAAAACGTGGAGCCCGCAAAAAAAACGCGGAATGGGAAAATAAAAACCGCGGATTTCCGCGTAAACGCGGAAGTCTCACATACCTGATTAATCAAATCATATAAACGGCAGTAAATATTTTGCATTTATTTCAGGTCTATGATGAGCGACGAAGCAGCAAACAAACAGGCCAGGATAATCCTGTGGGCCTCGCCTCGAACGTGCTCCTCAGTCCTCCTCAAGAGCTTGAGCAACATTCCTGACTCCAAGATGATCTTCGAGCTATTCACCGTAGCCTACTTCTTCGGGCCAGAATGTCTCAGCAGAAATGTCCTGCCCGAGCCCGTCGAGGAGAGCGAGGATGACCTCGACGGGGACGGTCTACTTAAAGGTCAGGGGTCAGGGTTCAAGAGCTCCATCGCGACATTCGAGTGGGTCAAGCGGCAACTGGAGGCGGGCTACCAAGAGAGTAGGGTCGTCATCTCCAAGGAGTTGGTCCCCTGGCTGAACGGGAGATACGACGCCCTCCCAAAGGGCTACCGGCACATGTTCCTGATCAGGAATCCTTACAAGATGTTTCCCTCGTGGAAGAAGTTGAACAAGGAGATTTTGAAGCTCTACCACAACGTCGACGTCTCACTGGAAGGTCTCATTCTGGATGAGCTACCGCCGACAATGGTCCCTCCGGGACTGACGTACAAAGAAAACACCGACTTGTGGCGACATATCAAAGAAAATAACCTGGATCCCGATCCGATCATCATAGACTCAGATGAGCTCCTGAGAAAGCCCAAAGCAGCATTGTCCACTGTCTGCGCAAAGCTCGGACTACCTTACAGCGACACTCTGCTCTCTTGGGAACCAGGTTTGAAGGCAGTTGACAATTGGGTCACATGTGGCGATACCAAATACATGATGGAGAACTGTAGCTTCTTTGACAATTTTAGGAGTTCTACAAGTTTCAGAAAACCAAAAGAGGACACAGAGATTCCAGATCTGGACACTTTTTCCCCTGATTTGCAGCGATGTATTGAATACAGCATGCCTTACTACTCACAAATGTTTGAAAATCGATTGAAGTTTTAAAAGACCCAGAACGTGCTGTGGGAATACATAATCTTATCGTACTTCTAGTATGGAAAATACCCAGTGCTCAGAGATGCAGTAAAATATTTTAACCGAATCTAGAAATGGTTCTTTTACCAGAGGAAAAGCTTACTGAAAGCTGGGAGAAGAGGCTAGCAATGCGCACATCATTACAGACAAGAATCATCGTTAAAACACAGCATTTTTGTAATTTGGGGGTAAAAAATTACAAAGTGGGATTTCCGATTTTAAATCAGAAAAGTTGCATCTCTGCCGGTGCTGTTTGACTCAAGTCCCACTCCTGTACTCGGGTCCAACTTGAGTCACGATGTTGTCGACTCGACTCCAGTCACATCCAAAACAAAAGACTCAGACTCGACATCGAGGACCTTTTTCCCCCCCAACAAGAAGTTTTACTATAGTTGTTATTTGTTTGAATTATATCAAACATATAATTTGGATGCTTATTCTGTATCACCACAGCAAAACAAAAAAAGTACTCAAGTATTTGTAAAGTTCAGTACACAGAAAAACTCAGGATCACCTAATATTCGGACAGTTTCACAGGTTGGTGCTGACTGGGGCCCACCAACGCTGCTACAACCCTGCTGACTGGCATACTAAATGCATATCTTTCCAAACAAGGGCCCAATTTCATAAAGCCTGTAAGCACAACAAAATGCTAAGCACAGAAAAATATTGCTTACCAGAAATTGGCTACCAGCCAACATTCCATAAAGTTTATATTGTTGTGACTGGTATCCCACTCAATTTTTGCTTAGCAAAGAAATTTGTTAAGCACTATTTTCTGCTAAACAGCTTTATGAAACTGGGCCCAGGTGGTACATACTGAATGGTCAATGTTGTAATCTTATCAAAACACAAGGATTAGAGACGGTGAATAAATGTTTAGAAACAAGAACTGAACAAAAAGCGAGACTCACGTGTACAGATTTGTAGGAGCGTTGTAGAGAGTCAACTCAATGATGATTGCCCTCGTCTGATCGTCTATCCAAGAATGGTTCTCTAGGAATCGCAGCTGTGAAGCCGCTTCTTGCCTGACGAAAAAATGAAAAAACCGATATCAAATACGAGAGAAAATACAATAGTGGTGGTGTGTCCTGGCTGAGCGGTCAAGCTCACTGCACTCAAGCTCTGCTGTTTCTGATCAGCAGAGTTTGGGTTAGAGTCTCGGTCTTGACACTTGTGTCCTTAAGCAAGACAAACCAATATCCTGACTGGGTCATAGCATTCACTATTGGCTCCCTTGCAAAACAACATATCCCAACAAACTGTACACTTTTGCAAAGAGCAAATAGTTTGCTTAAAAAATTTCTTAATTAAGTCAATTCTCTACTAAGCTTATTTGTGTGCCTAGGAGCGTTGTGAACTAGTGGGTTGATCTTAGGCCGTGTCCGAACTACGGCTACGGCTACGGCTGGATAGGACCTCCTTAGCAATAGTAGTAGCCGTAGCTGAAGCCGCCAATTCGGATAAAGGTCTTAGGCTTGAGATAACATGGTAAAGACCTAAATGCATTGACGTCATCCTGCTGCCATCTTGGAGGTTAAAAAATGATGACACAACGGTAAATTCACAACGGAGCACAGGATGGGTGGCCCTGAGCAACCTTCTTTCAACCTCCGCCAGAGGGCGCCCTACTCAAATCCCACGTTCCACAAAACAAAACTCACCTGCTGTTGTTCAGCTCCACGGTGTACCCGTCCCCTTCGTACGATCCAAAGTGGCCCCATTTGTGATAGCGTTTCAGTGTTTCCCGGCTAGAGTGGACCCATGACCCGTCCGGCCCGTACGGTTGCGTGGACTGCACATCCAGACCGTAGCCGGACTTGCAGTCGTTGAAGATGGCCTGGGCTGGGGCAGCGAGGGGACAGGAGTGGTGTTGGACGCGGACTTGGCGTAGGCTGGCCCTGCCCAGGAGGATGGTATCACCGTTCATGATGGAGTTCTGATGGAGACGACAGAAAACGTAAAAGAAAAACCACCGTAATTATTAGATACAAAAATTGAGCTACTATAGTAACAAATTTTCTTGTTTCTTAAAGAGAGAGGCAACTTTCCTATTTGCTACTTGTACAGATCCGCCATGTGCGTGTAGAGCCTCGACTTCATGCTTCAGTTTGTATTGTATTTATGTATCTGTTTGGATGAAAGTGTCATTACATTACTGTGACAATACAGAGTTATATAATGCTTCTATTTACTGCTGCCCCCAATTCTACATGTAAATGGCTGACCGTGCAAAAGGCAAATTGCCGAGGCACAGGAAAATGACTAGCACACAAGACTTTAATACTGTAGTCCAGCTTCCTAAAATTTCCGGGGAAAAAAAAGACGAAATCATCTTATCGGCTGCAAAGTTCCAAAAGCCCAAATAAAACGGGTTTGTAGAGTACAGGGTACACTGACCTTTTCTTCAGTAACTGGTACCCCGTTGTACCAGGTTTCCCAATAGAGCGTGTCCAGAAAGTCCTCATTGAGCCACTGCCATAAATTCTCCACAGTTGAGATATTGGTGAAAGGATGTGGTTCTGAAAATAAGAAAGAACACACAAAAAATAAAAATAAGGAACAACAGCTTCTTGGAAAGAGTTCACAGTCTTACGCAAAGGAAACTAACGTGCAACAATAAAGAGCGACCTTGTACATTCCTCCGATTTCCTGGCAGGCATGATTCTACACTGGTCATATGGGAATTTTTACATTTTGTATCATAGTTTCCGCATCAGCTCAAAAGTTTAAAAAGTAACAGCTGTACAAGTTTCGAGATGTGCCCTCTTTCTTCATATCAAAATTTGATAAAAAACCATACGGTGCAACCTCCGAATGGATGTGATTTCTTCTTGCCTTGAGCCGAGTACAAATCATGCCTGCAGGAAGTCCAGGCTCCGTGGCCTTTGGTAAACATGTGATGTCACAGGTTACACGGTTTATCGACCATGTGCACAACGCGGAACGCACAACGCACCAACGCATAATGAGCGTCCACCATTTCCGACATTTTGGGAGCCACTTCCCGTGCGTTCATTTTGACACCCAAAATGTCGGACAGGATAGGCGCATGTTAGCACGCTGCGCGTCATGATTACTGATCAATAGCTTGAAGTCACCATAACGCATAAGAAAAAGTGCTTACTGCAAGAAGGTCTGTCGGATCCCCTGGTTTGCGGGATGGTGATAGGCGACCTGGCGTCCGTATGCCATCCACATCAGACAAGCAAACAACGTGCTGCACATTATCAGATCCCTACAAACAAACAAACAAGAAAACAAATGATAACAACTGAGTTTCCTTATTCACAGTCATTACCATCTTTAGAAAGGAAGTCCAACACATTAACCATTGCTTGGGATATTCAGATCCAGAACTGCTCTGGATTGGGAACAGCCATCGCCGTGCCTAAAATGACTTACTTGAGGATGGCCCACATGTTCTTCTCTTTCAGCATCTTCTCCTTGGCCTTCTGCAGTTCTTTTTCCTGAGGGGGCCGAGCAAATCTCAAGTAGCGAGATCTCTGTCTGGCAGCGACAGCCTGTCAAACAAAAACAAACAACTTTCTTTTGGTCATTTCTGTCTTTGTCACTGTCTCTGAGCAGTGTCGATACCTCACCATGCAATGCCTCGAAAACCATAATGTTTCTTTTGTTTTATAATGCATATACACATTTAAGATGCTTGAGTTTCTGACCTTGGCCAAGTCGTTCTCGTACATCTCCAGCCGTGCTCTCTCCAGGCTCTTCTTGTCGATCAGGTCGATGTTGTCGTCGTAGTGATCAAAGATGCGGATGTTGTCTTTGTGCCTCACCGAGGTTGCGATGGTGAACATCAGCATCTTGAAGAAAATGAAAGAAGGTGTTAGATGCAAGAGGATTGGAAGAAGTTCTGGTCCTAAATTCATAACATTGTTAAGCAGAAAATACCACTTATTGCATCAGGAATAATATTGTTTGGTTTTTACACTTGAACACTGATGTATGTGAAGCAAACTACTATGTGAAAAAAAATCCAAGGCGTGTTACTCGGGTGGGATTCGAACCCACGACCATTGCCACTCTAGAGCAGATGTCAATACTAACTGGACCACCGAAATTGCCCGGTAGCTAGAGGCAGTTCAATCCTATGTTTTAGCAGGGTGTACTGCAACAACTTAACAGATGTTAGATTGCATCTGGGATAAGAATCATATTTGGTTTTGACCCTTGAACACCGATGTGTGTAAAGCAATTACCAAATTTCTTTGATGAGCAAAAAGGACATTAAAAAAGTAGGAAAAGACATAATAAGAAGTTTCAATTTTAGATGTAGGAGGAAAACCCCAGAGAACTACTCCACGGAAAACCCACTCAATCACTTAAAGACTGAGAGCCCAATCAACATAGCACCCCCAGCGGGATTCGAACCGGGGTCCAAGAGGTGAAAGGCAAGGAAAGGAACCCACTACCCCAACCCTGGTTGTTGACTTACCACAGCTGGCTGGGTGACAAATATACACTGAAGGAACGAGAAGTAGACAGACTGCATCCAGTACACAGACTTGACATCGCTGAACCTGGAGAACGGTACAATAATCGTTTCAATTAAAGCAATTTTAGCCGAACTCTCTACTTCCTCGCGTCGGTGCAACAAGCTCGTATCTCCTTGCGGGCAAACCGCAAGTTTTTAGTATGTCATAAGGTCCTATCTCACTTCAAAATAACCCGGATGTACGCACAAAGGCAATAGACACAGAGATACCATGTTGTTGTATTGAGTGTTTTTTTTCGCACGAGATACGACTGTTGCAGAATCGAGTTACGACCATGTTGCATCGACACAACAAGTTCTGTACTCTTCATTCATACCTAAATAACCATACATGTGCCAGGGGGCCTTACATCCAGAAACTAAGGATTGCAGTAACACCACGTAATCTTTGCAATGAGTTGTGGTGGCTCTGAAAAGAAGCTTTTTTATCGTCTTCTCTTGACGACAATCACAACGTACTTTTAAAAAAAAGGTTTTTTATGACATATCGCCTAACTCACAAGGCCGGATGGCCACTTCAAGGTGAGGGCTACACTTAACTGGTTTGGTCTGTCGACCCAACTCAACTATCACCAGGGGCACAATGCCACCTACTCCTGGGCTGAAACAGGGCTATACCCTTAGTAAGGATGTAGGCATGGGTTTCATCCACTAGCAGCCCGGCTGGTAGAGCAGAATGCACTACCTTCCCAACTTTTTACGAAGCAATTATGGTTAAGTGCTTGTTCAAGGGCACAAGTGTCATGACTGGGACTCGAACCCACACTTGCTGCTCACAACACCAGAGCTTGGGTCCGGCGAACTAGACCGAACCACCACTTCTTTCAAGAATAGACTATTACATGATTGTCTCCATAAACTTGAGTATTTCTCACTTCCTAGACCACACCAACGCGTCAGTGCACATACTTGACAATATCAAACTCGCGTTTAACATAAGCGCTATTTTATGAGATACAACATTTTTGCACTGACACGATGATACAACGCTTGTGGAGTTACCACGAACCTTAGCTTCTGGAATTTTTTTCTCAGCAGTGCAAAGTTTTCAAATCCAACCAATACCTGTATCCATAATGAATGGAGACCAACGCCGAGAACACCGAGATGAAGACACAGATCCCCCAGGCTAACATCCCGCACCAGTTGGGCAGCCATATCTTGGGACTGGTCAACCTCTTGTGGTCGGCCTGGTAGCACCCGGCCAAGTAGTTGGACTGCAGGCTGTGGGTGTCCGGCGAGCTGACCCCGCTGTCGCTGACCTCGGGTGCTTGCCTCTACTGCTCAGGGAGGCGTCCGAGGTGCTGGTGAAGCTGAGGGAGTCGTAGCTGCGGCTGGCCTCGCTGACGGCGCGGCTGCTGCCCTTGCTCTGGTTGATGGAGCTCTGTGGGGGTGAATGAAGCAAAGATTCTTATTTTGGGCTGATTAATTTAACTCCCAAGATGCTCTGGGGCCCAATTTCTTAGAGCTGCATAAGATGATAATAGTGCTACACAAACTTCTCCCGAGCAAAAATTAGCAGGAAACCAGTCACAAATGGTATATGAGACTTAACATTCTGGCTGGTGACCTATTTCTAGTGAGCACATTTGTTTAGCAATAATGATCAGTGTTTTGCTCAAGTACACAAGTGTCAAGACCGGGGACTCGAACCTACAGAACTGGAGTCCAGAGCACTACACCCCTTGGCCACAACACACCATATTAATACCTGCATTTAAATCCACTTTTAACAACTCAAAATCTTAATATTTATATAAAACTTAATAATTCCAAGCAACAGATCACTCCAAAGATGACGAGCGTGGCAGACAGTGCCACGTGAGACGTTGGTGCAGGGGGGTCGGTATCAACTATTTGTGCGAGAGAATGACGCCATAAACCAAACGTCTTACCTTTTGCCGGTGTTTCCATTTCTCTTGGGCCCAGCCCTGTAGGTCATGAAGGTTAGTATCAGATTGTTCTCCCATGCCCGAGTCCCAGCTGCCCTCATTCAGAATCGTCTCCACCGGTTCAGCTGTGAATTTTTAATAAAAGAAGTTGTTTATCAGACGCGTTTATTAAACCCAGTAGTAACGTGCCTTACGCTGTTACTACCGCTGTTCACTTGCCCTGAAGCATTCAGGGATCGATTCCACAAAGAGCCAGAATCGATCTAAGATGTGTATCAATATTTATTGAGGCGGCGGAGAAAGGTGTTTACTTGGATGGGAAGTTGGATGGGAAGTTGTGGATGGGAAGATTGTGGATGGGAAGTTGTGGATAGAAAGTTGTGGATGGGAAGTTGTGGATGGGAAGTTGTGGATGGGAAGTTGTGGATGGGAAGTTGTGGATGGGCGACACGGCGTAAAGTTGAGATCTGGGGAAATTTTTTTTACACAATTTCTCGGATGAGCAACTCAGTGAAATATCCTTCCTGACAGTCTGCGCCAAGCTTCCATGTATTCCGATGAGGGAAATCAGATGGCTCCTTAAGTCTTTTCCCTGCCTTTCACCTCTGTGGACCCCGGTTCGAATCCAACCTTAGACCGGGGCCTTGCATGTGGATTGGGTTTTCAGTCCCTACCTGATAGTGTAGGTTTTCCCCCATCGACCCACATCTAAAACTGAAAATTTCTTCTCATTTTCCTATTCATCCTGATATTAGACTCATGGTGCTGTTGGATGTGTAATAACATTTTTAATTAACAATTAAAAACAAAAATACATAAAAACTAACCTGATTCTGGAATGTCAACCGTTGCTTTCACACTTCTGAACGTCTTCTCCTCTTCAATCTCCTCACGTCTTGCCTGTCAAGCCGGCAAAGAGAAAATCAAATTATTTCTAACGATAATAATAACAATAAAAACCATACTTATACTGTGAGGTCCCTATTGCGCTGTCATGAAGTCAACAGATATGTTTGTGACCCGGGTTTTGAATTGTTCTGATGTTTTGGCCTGTTTGAACGGCAGCAGCCTGGAAGTAGCGGACAACCGATAGGATTCAGTTTTAATAACTGGGGGTGTCAAAGAAATGTATTGGTAGAACGCAGATTTCTAGCTGGTGTGTACTCCTGAACCGAAAATTTTGAAGATACACAGGAGCTATACCAATGATACATTGATAAGCAAGAACCCAAACTTTAAAATCTATTCTTGCCTGTATCGGCAACCAGGGCAAATTGTGGAGACTAGGCAATATGGACTCCTTGCTTCTAAAGAACTACGTGGTACACAGGCATAATATTTGGCCCTTGAAAACAAAAGTAGGAACATTTTTGATGTTTTCACTCTTAAAGTGAAAGCATAACTCGCTGGAATTTTCACAGATTGTTTTGTATGACGTGTTAATTGAAAACAAGGGAAAGGGAATGAATGTATCCTTTTCAAGAAAACCTGTGATTATTCTGATAGATTAAACTGAATAAAAGGAACATACCCTTGTTCGTCTGAAGACCATGATTACAGGGAAGTTGACCGGGATGGCGATTAAGGCCGTCACTATACCCACAAGCATTGCCTCTCCTGATACATCAATCAGACCAAGCTCAACTTCCTGTTGGTAAAATGGGGAGAAATTGTCAACCAACAACAAATTTAGTTTAACCCTTTCGTTACCGAATTGTTTGGACGTGAACAAACACTAGTGACCACATTGTTTGACCACTCAGAGTGAAGCCCACATCTCGTACACACCAGAGAGCTTTCGTTCAAAGGCCATTTTTGGTTAACCCTATTATCTCCTTCCCCTTTCAGCTTCTTAGCTGCAAGCAAGGATGATTAGCCTCCCAAATCCTTATTTTGGGAGTCCAATTTCATGTTAAAGGCAGTAGACACTATTGGTAATTACTCAAAATAATTATTAGCATAAAACCTTACTTGGTAACGAGTAATGGGGAGAAACATTGTGAGAAACGGCTCCCTCTGAAGTGACATAGTTTTCGAGAAAGAAGTTATTTTCCACGAATTTGATTTCGAGACCTCAGAATTAGATTTTGAGGTCTCGAAATCAACCATCTGAAAGCACACAACTTCGTGTGACAAGAGTGTTTTTTCTTTCATAGTTATCTCGCAACTTCGACGACCAATTGAGCTGAAGTTTTTACAGGTTTGTTATTTTATCCATAAGTTGAGATACACCAAGTGAGAAGACTGGTCTTTGACAATTACCAATAGTGTCCAGTGTCTTTAAGTTGGTGTAGGTAAATAACGAGCGTTGTTTTTTTTAGTCCCTGCAGTACCACACCGCTCAAAATTGAACAACTTCCCTAAGGAGAATTTTGGGAGCATTTGGGATTGTTTGGTTTTAAGAAACTGTACCTCTTTGTCGAGATGCTGGTACCAGATGGTGTTGATGCACATGAATCCCATGGAGATGCACATACAGCAAGTAAGACGTTGCACTCTGGTGAAGACGCTGTACGCCGGACGGGTGAACACGGAACTCCAGAGGTAGTAGTCGGCGAAGTACTGAAACAGCTTGGCGAAAAATGCCTGCGATCGTAGGAGAAAACAGTGGATCGAAAGGTCAATATGACATGAAAATATCTGCACGTGGCTGCACGTGGCTATCAACCTCTGACACGATTTCTGGAGAAAGGAAGTTGGTGCAATTTTAAGAGATCCAACCCATCGACTCTTCAACTGCTTTATATTACACCGTTCTCGTATCAGGTTCCATGTACCACAAACTTTCTCTATTGTACAGTTTAACCCTAATGTACTTTTTAAACCTATTTTATATTGGCATGCTTTTATGTAAAAGGCCAAAGAAATTTCCCATGCGGGGACAGTAAAGTTTTCATTGTATTGTTATGTAAACATGAAAATGTTGCTTCTCTTGCTTTGAGGTGTGGGTGGGGTGGTGTTGGGTAGGGTGTGGGGGTGGTGGTGGGGTGGGGTGGGGTTCATAAACATACCTTCTGGAAACCAACACCTTTGTCCATGACCTCCAGCTCCCTCTCGATTTTTCCGTCGTCTTCCTCGACGGCGAACCACCTCTCGCAGATGAAGTACCACTTCTGGCCGGTGATGAGGTCGCGGACAGCCACGCGGCTCAAGAACCAGCTGGGAGAGACGCCGGCGTTGTTGTGCCACACGTGGACCTTCCGCATGTTGCCTAGGGACTCAGGAACGCTATGGGAGGAGAGAGAGAGAGAGTCATGAGATTACAGTCAATAAGAAGTAGACTTTGTATACATTTGTCACTATCATCATCTTCATCTCCCTCTACTGTGCAGAAACCTCCTCTGGAGTACACTCATACATTGGTTGAAGTGCAAACAAACTCGAAGTACAGCCAACCATGCCAGAAACACTGCGACAAGCCCCTTCTCTCAACAATGACAATAAGTGTACTGGGTTACACAACACACAGGATCTACAGCTAAACATCCCATCTGAAGGACGAAGCAATAACGGTTAAGTGTCTTTCATAAGGACACAAGTGTCAAGACCGGCACTCAAACCCACACTCTGCTGATCAGAAACACCAGAGCTTGACTCCGGTGCACTTAACCGCTCGGCCACAACACGACAACTGATTTAATGAAAACAGAGGCTGTCTTTTACAGACCAGGGCTTCACAAAAGTAGTCGGATGCCAATGAAATCGATTCCCCCCCCCCCTCAAGTCCTAAAGCTGAATAAGCAGAAAATTGTACTCAACTACCTTCTGCAAAGGAAAAGTAAGCAAGGAACCTAAAATAAAAGTACATAGGAACCCCAAAATGGATGGTCTCCAGAATTATATCCTTACCTAACAATGAAGCGATCCCGGGAATTCTTCTCAAAGATGTGCTTCCCTTGGCAAATAAGTTCCTTGGTCTCGGAGTGACCCTCCTCCCCGTGAAGAACCACACTCACCCTGCCCGTGGTTCCGGCACCAGCTCGCATACCCGTTTCCATTGTGATCTCATAACTGTTGTATACACACAAAAACGATGGACGTTAAACAAAATTAAAAAAAAAAAAAAAAATCCAACAGATAGGAATAACTAGTTCTTATTAGCGCGTTTTACAAGTAACGTATCAATGCGCTTTACATTAGTGCCTTGGTCATTAGGCCAATAGCATTCCTGTAATCTTTCTCAGCTCCCTGGGGAGTATACAGCCCCGAGCTGCCTTGGCGCTCCGAAGGCTTATTCGAACACAATATCAACCTCTACCCTCGCAGGTACCCATTTATACCCCTGGGAGAGGAGAAGCACTTATAGTAAAGCATCTTGCTCAAGGACACAAGTGTCATGACAGGGATTCAAACCCAAACCCCAATGACTTTAAAACCTCCAGAACTTGAATCTGATGCTTGAAACCGCTCGGCCATGTCTGAATTGTAGGCTTGGGCTGTGGCCCTGGAATAATAGATTTCAAGGAGCTTTTAGGAACAGTATCCTCAGCACTAATGAAGTAGTTCTAAAGAGAGGGATCTTTTAATGCCTGAAAAATAACAAGAGCTGCTTTTTTTCAGCAGGCAGGCAGTCAAAAAAGTCTGATTTCAGATAAAAGTCTAAAAATTTCTCATCCCTGTAAGAGACTTGACCTAATTCATTTACTATCGACGTGATTCACCTGGTCTTATCATGACAATAATCTTGGTTGTGCCATTGTTGGGAGTCAATGTTTCCGTGTGTTTCTATAAGCGCATTGTAGGCAAGGCGACGTTTACACTCTCACCATTATTCTTATGAGCGTGGAAAACAACAGCCACGTAGGACATTGGTGCAAGGGGCCTCTTGACCCAATTCACCTGGGCCCATTAGACCCTTCCCATGAAATATGCTAATTGAACATCGCGCGTGCGCACTTTCCCTACTGGTTGGAAGAATGAGTGAACACTGCACCTTTTTGTACGGGACTGATGATAGCGTGACGCACACGCGTTTGTGCGTCTGCCTAGTGCACAACTCTGTGGCGTTTGGAAACCAACAGTGTCTGTACGCATTCGTGAATGTGATTAGCATATTTCATGGGAAAGGTTCATTTCATAAAGCCTGTAACCATATAAACATGCTAAGCACAGGAAATCTTGCTGAGCTGAAACAGGTTACCAGCCAACATTCAGAAAAGTTTAACATTATTGCGACTGGTGCCCCAATAATTTTTTTCGCTAAGCAAAGAAATTTGCTGAGCAGTATTTTCTGCCAAACAGCTTAATGAAATTGGGCCCTCATGTCATCCTCACAATAATCGTGGTTGCACCATTTGGTTGCACCTGTGTGACATAGCGTGTACACGCAAACCTGATGCCCCCAAAAAGGTGAGCGCAGTACAGTTGTCGCGTGCTAGGAGGTCAATAAATGCAGTATTATGAAGAGGACTTGGACTTACTACTGTTGGTCTGCAGGGTTGTTGTCCCACAGGTATATCAGCCCTTGTTTCTTCTCATCATGTTTGTCTGCCAAGTGACAGTAAATGAACAGGATGATGTAGATGCCCAGGAAGCTGGCCGTAAAGGAGTAGGTGATCGGGTTGGCATTCGGCCTGAGAGAAGGAAAACAACATTTCAATTAAAAACCCTCCAACATACAGGTACCAAAGACTGCCACAAAGTACATTACCGTTCCAGGCTAGCATTGGGTGTAATGGGGAACCCCATGGCAAGTGTACTGTGGTCTTAGTCTCCACAGTCTCCCGTGGTATTTTGTGGCAAGAGCCAGTTGGGCAGGAGAGTATATCGATAGTAATAGGGCCATACCTTCTAGGCTAGCATTGGGTGCATGGGTTTCTTCTGTTCGTGCAGCTGGTATCATGTGAAAACCCCATGGCAAGTGTACTGGGGTCTTAGTCTCCACAGGCTTCTGTGGTATTTTGTAGAAAGGGCCAGTTGAGCAGGAGAGTGTACCAATAGTAACACTGAGGGATAATACCTAGCAAAGATGTGTGACGTAATTTCCCCAAACCTGCATCGAGTATTTACTTGCAGTTTCTCGTATTGTTTACTATTCTTTATTTGATTTGGGGTTGGAAAAAACAAAATTGACTAGAGCGTGATTTGGACCAACGACCTCCTGATTAACGTACCAGCACTCTACCAACTGAGCTGTCTAGCCCTATGTTGGCGGTCTCCCTATTTTGTCAATATCTTTGTTCGGGGGTGCCAGGGAGACCACCAACATAGCACTAGATAGCTCAGTTGGTAGAGCGCCGGTACGTTAATCTGGAGGTCGTTGGTTCAAATCCCGCTCTATTCAATTTTTCTCTGTTCAACCCCAAATTATTTAAAACTTACCCAGTAAGTTTACCTTGTGGTCTATTACTTGACATATTCTTTATTTAATATAGAAATCAAAGCAAGTTTGCTTTAAAATAAGACTTACAATTCAAAAACCTGCAAGCTGACGATATCCAAGAGGATTGAGATGGGCAGAAAGCTCACTCCAAAGGACGTCAGATGGTTACATCTACACTGAGTTTGCTCGTAGGTAGAGGATTCCATCACCTTACAGCCGTCGTTCACCCAAGAATCTACAAAGCAGAGAGGAAAGTTAGCCTGAACTTCTAACATGGCAAGTTTACTGTGTTTAATGCTTGATTGCTTGATTTCGAGACCTCACGCGTGAGGTCTCAAAATCAATTCAAATATTTTACTGAGAAATTACTTCTTTCTCAAAAACTACGTTACTTCAGAGGGTGCCGTTTCTCACAATGTTTTATACTATCAACAGCTCTCCATTGCTTGTTACCAACTAAGTTTTTATGCTAACAATTATTTTGAGTAATTACCAATAGTGTCCAGTGCCTTTAAGAGGAATACCAATTCCTACCTTCAGCTCCCCGAGTTATTTTAACATTGAATAATTTTTCTTCTTGTAGCCCCTAACCAAGAGTGGTTTCAAGCCTTGTTTGGGGCGAACTTGCATAGACAAAATTAAAAAATAAGGGTTCACTCACCTGATTGAGTATTCCAGTAAAGACAATCTTCCCACCACAATCTGATCAAGTAGTTCCTCCGATTGACCTCATCCTGCCTGTAGGTACTGTCACCGTAGTCAGCGTCTATCAGTGCTAGGTAGTAAATCCCACTCTCTGAAAAGTAAGGCAGTTTCAGAACAAAGACTTCGTCGTGTCAGTGCAAAAATGGCGTAGCTCCAAAAACAGCACTTACGTTACGCGCAAGTTCAAAATTGTCAAAACGTTGCAGCCCACCTACGTGGCCCGGATGTACACACAAAACAAGTAAGCACTGAGATATGATGTTTTTGTACGGAGCATTTTTTGTGAGAGCTACGACGATGTTTTTGCAAAATCGAGATTGGCGTTTTTTCCACTGATGCGATGAATTGAGAATTATCAAGAAAATCAGTTTGAATCTAAGAGCTTTCTGATTGATGAAGTTCATACCAGTACCAACTCTTCAGTACCACCTTCAAAGGCAAAGCAGTGACCCAACTCACCTGGCGTCATCACTCACCATAAATCTTGGTCATTAGACCTTTTCTCAACAGCTGGCCCCAAACTTCCGAACACCTATAACCATCATCATGGCGACACCCCAATCCAAGAAACGTTTCTCAGAATTAAATGTTTTTTTAATCCCTCGCTCTCTCTCTAAAACCACATTCCTCAGAAGGGAATAGTTCCCCAGTGTCAGGAAACGTCTTAAAAGTTAAATACATCCTTTGGACACCCTAGTCATTTTCCTATGCTCTGAGCGCTTCGATCGCTCATGCAAAAGCACTTTATAAATAAATTTAATTATTGTGTACGAAGCTTCTTACGCTAGGAAATAAAAGCAATTGTGGGTCAATACAGTCCAAGGAAAAATAGTTCTCGGTATGTTGTCTACGAGATGACTTACCATTGAATGTATATGGAGGCAGGAATATTATCAGATCTTCTGTCATAGTCCAGGATGTGTCAAAGAGGGTGGGCGTCGGCCTTACTCCAAATCTGTCAGTAAAGACAGGTGTAGGAGCGATATTTATTTGTTTATTTGATTACACATCCAACAGCACAATCAGTGCTACTAACAGGGTGAATAGGAAACAAGAAGAAATGTTAAGTTTTTGATGGGGAGGAAAAGCCTAAATGGGGAAAACCCACGCAATCAGGTAAGAACTGGGAATCCATTCAACTCAATACACTTCATTTCAAGTCCATACAAAAAAAGACAATTAGAAATATTAATAGTGATTACAGAATACATACCAAAATTAATACAATACGAGCAAAAAAACATAACAAGGAAATAACAAGGACACGTCCAATCCACATGTCTCCGGCCTGAGGTGGGATTCGATATCGGGGTCCACAGAGGTGAAAGGCAGGGAAAGAAACCACTGAGCCAACCTGATCCCAACATGGGCATTTAGTGGGTACTTGACCCTCCTACTCTTGGTAAAACAATTTCAGGGAGTTGACCAACCATTCAAAACCATTCAACTGTAAGGGTTGTGTGTGGTGGCACAACTATGCAGAGAACTAAACTGCGTGCTGTGTAGACGAAGGATCTGTTTAGAAATTGAATGCTTGAGCTCATTCAATCAATCAAAACCAGCGGACTGATCAGTTTAGAAGTCCAATGCCTCATCTTAATTAATCAAAACCAGAGGATGTGTTTTGGAGGATTTTTTAGGGTAGAGGTTGAAAGGGTTATAAAGGCTGTAAAACAAACCTCATGATGAGTTTGACTGGGAACACTCGCTTTGCTTCCGGTCTCATCCGCACCATGATCTGGAAGGTCTGTCCCATGTTC
Organism: Pycnopodia helianthoides; assembly: GCA_032158295.1. Taxonomy (NCBI): domain Eukaryota; kingdom Metazoa; phylum Echinodermata; class Asteroidea; order Forcipulatida; family Asteriidae; genus Pycnopodia; species Pycnopodia helianthoides. The sequence goes on along the minus strand of CM063263.1, from coordinate 8,937,035 downwards.
TCCTCAGACACATTGAACTTGTGAATATTCATGTTGGATCGATCAAAGGTCAAGTCGAAGGTCATAACTTCCTGTATCAGGAGAAAACAGAAAACCTTTATAGATGAATTGAGCACATCCTCACCTCCATGATTTTTTAATAATTGTTCAACTCATAGTAACGGGGGAGAGTCATTGCTGACAAAAAGGTCTGAATCCAGGTTCAACATTTAAGGAGGCACATATTCAACATTTTAGGAGGCGTGTTGAAAAGATGGTATTTCCAGAACTTGGTGACCCCAAATTGATGATATAATGAAAAAGAGACGAAGTTTTTACCCCTCGGGATTCACAGGTGTGCTCCACTTCAAACGTGACTTCCTTGCCATCGGGCAAGTTCTCCACCACCAGATCATGGCCGGTACAGGAGTGCAGATTGAGTGATGAAACACCAGACGTCACCTGTAGAGTGTCAAACAAAAATATAAGTCATCGATAAGAAAACAGATCATATTCAAACAGCACTTCTGTTTGTTTAAGGCAAAATTTACTATAGGTTATCACACAAGCGCGAGTGGAATACAGAACACTTTAGCGCATCTGCATCCCATATCTAACTCCGCCTTTGTCCTTGTTGGATATGGGACGCAGACGCACTATATTTCTCCGTAATCCACGAGCGCACAGGCGATAATGAATTTATCTTCAAGCAAACTTGACACGTAGCTTTAACTAGTGCACTATACAACAGAGTTTGTTATTGGCTGTTTAGGTTTACATCAAGTTCTTCCACCAATCGGAATCGAAGATTCAAGTTTGCCTGAAGATAATTCTTCATACAGAAATCAACAGATTTGGACTGGCCTCTCATCACTGGGTACGCTTGTTGGTCTAGTGGTAATAAAGGTTGACTGATCAGAACAAGAATTTACCTTCTCTGCACCGTCTCCCCAAGTGAAGGGGTTGACCTGGTATGTAACCATATCCACATCCCAGCATGTGAGCACCATGTCATGGCACATGTACCCGCCGATCTTATCTGCCCCGTTCTGCTCAAACAGCTCCCGCTCTATACCCATCGGTAGCTTGAAGGCGCTCTGGCCGGCCCTGAGATCAATGTTGGCTAGCGATGTCTGCCGGGAGCCGATGATGTCCACAGAGCTGGTCTGTATGAGAAGGGGCTCCTCACCCGGCTGCTGCATGTGCAGGTAGGTCTGGTGGGTGTTCATAACAATAATAATAAATACATTTATAGAGCGCTCTTACCCATCAAAGATGGTTACACAGCGCTGAACAGAGTCAAAAATTAACCAAAGAATACAGTTAAACGTGTAGGTCATTGTTCAAATAGATGAGCTCACAAAATGAAAAGGCAGGTTGAGTCTCAGTGGCAGTGGATATACTAGGACATTTCCCAACACTGAAGCAGCTCGGACTCTGTGGACGTATCTAGATTTGATGGCTGTGAAAGTTCATGAAAAATGGTTTGGCGGGTCTGGGTCTCGCTTTATTCTAGACCCGGAACCTCCCAGATGTTACAATTCAGGGGGGGTTTACAAACTCTGTGCATCACCAAAAATACAAAACTATAGGTTTGGACACAATGCAGACTATTTATTTCTCCTGTTGGTGATTTGCTTTACTTTTTTCAAAAACTTGATGGCTCAAAGAGGTTTTGAGAAAATCCTGAAATAAGAAAATACCCTGACCCCCCACCCCTTTGGCCGTAGTTGACCATTGAGACAGACTACAGACCTTTCCAGTGTTGATAAACAAACCGTGCTGGTTGGCATGGACAGCTGAATATTAGCAAAACATTCAATTGTGTTAAAAGAAGGTTGTGACCAAATTCAACATTTCTGCAAACTTTCAATTAACAAAAACACATCCCATGATTGGTTGCTTTGTTTCCAACAAATTCAACACTATTGATGCTACTTTCATATCAGTTTTGAAACTTTTCAAACATTACCTGCAAGAGATCCAAGACGCCATTGACAGTTCTGTTGATAGCGGTTTCCCTATTATGCGACCCGATATCGAGCGTATGGTCCAAGCCCAACGCGCTGACCACGCTGGACATTGTGCTGGTCAAGGCCACAAGGATGTCTATGTCCAGATCCCCTGAAAGGATGACATTGGCGATGGTGTTCTTGCTGCACACATCGATCAACTCAGCCGCCAGAATGACGGTGGAAGCTTTGAGCTGGGAAGACAGATTCAATACGAAACAAACATGTTCTCGATTTACTGGGAAACTACATCATTGTTTTCTGGAAGATTAAATTCATTCCGATCTACACTAGATTTCAATTAACATAGTGTACAAACAAGCCTGTGAAAGTTTCACCAAATTACATGTACGTGTATATCTGGTACCAGAGCTGCTATTGAGAGAGTTGCAACATGGAGGAACCAGTCTCCTTTGGTCACGTGGTTGCTGGATGCCATTACCAGTCCAATTGTAGCAAACCCGATGTGCAGTCTAGTCTGGCACCCTGTGTGTGCACATGCATTTTGTGGGACCAAATCAACTTCTACTCGAAAGTTGTCACAACTCTCTCAATACACAGCTCTGTCTTGTACCTTTTTCCCTTCCAGACATTTCGTCTTAAATTCTGCCAAACTAAGTTAAAGACGGCATATCATACCTCAAGCGGGACATAGCTACTTGCAGCGGTTGCCTGGCTGTTTTGCTGAATCTCAAACTGGTCTCTCATAGGCAGAGCTTTACCGGCTGCGACCAGAGCATACCGGATCTGCCGGCGCAGGGACAACAGCTACATACATTTGAAAAAACAGTAGGATATACAGATGAGTGAAGGTAGACTAATGGTAGAGCTGAACAGGGCCCAATATCATAGAGGTGATTAAGCACAAAAAGTAGCTAAGCATACCAAAATTATGCTCACTCAGAAAAGGGTTACCAGCCAAAATACCATGTCACATGTACAACCTGTGACTGGTATCGTGCCTATTTTTGCTTAGCAGAACATTTTTAAGCAATATTTTCTGCTTAAGCAGCTCTATGAAATTGGGCCCTGGTTGGAGCCAGTATGCACTGGTTCTTCCTACAGCCAATAATCTGATCCTTAAAAAATATTGGATGTTCAAATGAGTTTAACTCGTTGACTGCCGGTCATAGATTCGTAGGGCGTTCCCATTTGCCAAGTGCAGTGCGCATGCGTGCATACCAAATAGCTACTATACAAAACAAAATTGAACATACACATTCTAAGGATGCCATGTCCTCACCACTGCCAGAAGCGTATTTGTTGCGTGCTCAGTGATGCCAGTGTATTTAAATAACAATACAAAGCCCTTTCATTCCCTACGAGTATACTCGTAGTGGCAGAAGCGGTTACACCTGTTACTACGAATATACTCGTAGGCGGCAGTCAACGTGTTAATAGTCTCAAATATGAGCCCACATTCTGAAGATTCGGTCGTCTGGGTTCAACTTCATTAAGTTGCTAGGCATAACAAAAAATCATTGTCTCATCATCATGGTATTACCCTCAAGATGGAGGGCGGGGCCCAAGTTTTTCATAGAGCTGCTTAAGCAGAAACTATTGCTTAAAAATCAGAAATCAGCAGGATACCAGTCACAAGTTGTACATGTGACATGGTAGATTGGCCGGTAGTTTGGCCGGTAACATCTGGGTTTTCCCTATTTAAGATTTTTCCTCCCACATCTAAAACTGAGCATTTCTTCTTGTTTTCTATTCATCCTGTTATTGGTGCTAATTGTGCTGTTGGATGTGTAACAATATAGGGACAAAATCAATAATCCGTAGGGGCCTGGGGGGGGGGGGGTCTTTGCTCCATCCCCCCCCTACTCAAATAATGTCATATGCCCATGGTCTATAGCCTGCCCGCGATATGGGGCAGAGGGCCCCCCCCCCCCCCAATGTTCCCGTACTATAACACACTATTATTTTCCTCTTGTACATTGTATAGAACGCCCCCCCCCCCCTAAAATCCTCAAAAGAATTCCTGAGATTCCAAGCACACAATGAAGACACAATAGGGGGGGGGGGGTACCCTCTGCCCCATATCGAGCACCTATGCCCAAGGTCTATTCTCACCCTATTATAGTCTGGTCTCACTGCAGTCAGTGGAACCTGACGGTTAAGGATGCAGGCGGCCATGTTGATGAACCCATTCAGGTTGTGCTGGTCTCCCTGCTCCATGTACAGACTCAGGAGGTTGGTCGGCGCGACCGTCACGTTGTACCTACATGTTTTTTATTTCATCCACAGTTAAGTTACCATAGAAACAAGAGGTTATGATTATACAGTACAAACTATTATGATAAATACAATCGCCTATTTAAAAAAAAAAAACGAAAAAACAACCGTTTTTTTTTAAACAGAAAAGAGAAGAACTGTGAAGCATGTTAAACTTTCTCAAGACAAACTCACCACCACAAAAATAATCTATGGTTGTGCCATTTTGGGAGTTGACGTCCCTTTATGTTATACAGTGTAGGGGGTGTTTTAGTCACACTGCAGTTAACGCGCTCATCTGTTGGCACCCAAAATGATGAGAGAGTGGTACAGTCGCCCTGTCTGACACCCGCGCAAGGGTGTCAATGGAATGATTCGAGAGGCTACGGTGTCTTTTAATAAAAAATTACTTCATTTTTTTTTAAAGCATGTTTGGTTTGTAACCATGGAGGTAGAATTGCCTCCATGTTGCAGCTGAACATTGTGCTTCACATCTCTTCCTTGATCCGATACAATGAAAACATGATAGAAAACAATGTACATATTATTTAAGTATAAAGAAAATATAAACATACAAAAATGTCTTGGCATAATTATTGGGTATGAAAATCAAATTCTGAAATTGGTAATTAAAGGGGATTACCCTTTAATAAACTTGAAGTTGACAGTTAGGGGGGAGGGAAAAGAAATATACAAACAAATGTAATGCCTGATACATATTATAGATTATAAACTTAATTCCCCAGGTGTAGGGCACGACGATGTCCCAAATCCATCAAAATAGTTTACTCTGTGGTATCTCAACACCTATGTTTGTACTCTGATATGATCGGTATACCTGGCCTCATCTATGAGTGGGTGGTTTGGAGGCAGGGTACCATACCAAGTATCCATCAAATTCAAGCACCATTGATGGAGTTGTGCATTTTGGGGGATTAGCAATGGTTCCCCGACCACAACCCAAATCCTCCATAATCAGGGCCCGATTTCATAGAGCTGCTTAAGCGGAAAATATTGCTTAACAATTATCTGCTCAGCAAAAAAAAGGCAGGATACCAGTTACATATAGTACAGGTGACATAAGATTTTTGGCTGGAATCGCTGGTAACCCTATTCTGGTAAGTAAGATTTTGTTGTGCTTAGCTACTTGTTCAGCTCAAGCAGCTCTATAAAATTGGGCCCTTGGCTCAATATCATAGAGCTGCTTAAGCACAAAAAGTAGCTAAGCACAAAAAGTAGCTAAGCACAACAAAATTATGCTTAAAAGAATAAGGTTACCAACCAAACTACCATGTCACATGTACAAAGTGTGACTGGTATCCTGCTCATTTTTACTGAATTTGTTTTTAGCAATATTGAAATTGGGCCCAACCCATAGTTTCTGCTCAGAGTCCAGATATCTGGGTGTTGAGTTTACCACAGAATAGAACACTTTGATAGACTACAGACAGCTCCGGTGAAGAACCACCACAGATGTAAATCTCCTGACGACCGACAAGAGCACACGAGTCAAAACATCAAGAACAAAGCAAACAGTTTTTAAAACTTTTTTCAGACCCACGACTTCTACCTAGATGTGAATAATACTTGATCCACCCAAAAGAAAATAAACCACAAGGGAAGGTGACTGGCAATTTTTCATTGTGGTTTTAAAGTTTTAGTTTATAAGTTGAAACAAAAAAATTGCATCCCCTTAAAGTGATTTCTTTCCAATGCTGCTTCCCATGTCATGTATTGTACATTGGGTGTGATCCCTGATTATTGACTATTAGGTTGCATGAACTTGGACTGCCCTGGCCCCCCCCCCCCATGAACTGCCACTGCCACCCCGAACTACCACTGCCCCCCCCCCCCCCCCCGAACAAAGATATGATATTGATAGAATAGGGAGACCGCCAACATAAGGTTAGATAGCTCAGTTGCTAGAGTACCGGCACGTAATCCTGGAGGTTGCCGGTTCAAATTCTGTTTTAGTAAATTTTTCTTTGTTCACCCCCCTCGAAGGAATGATCTGACAGGGAAATACTTAACTTCAACCAGCAGAACTGTTTGTCAGCAAATACATTTTTTTTTTTTTTATTTTTTTACCAATGTTGTATCTTTGATTTAGACTTGCCTTCAACGGGGTAAAAAGATGTAATTTTAGATTGCATGAGAGAAAAGCAGTCCAATGGAAAAACATCCAACTCTTTTGGACTTCCCTGAAAAAGCTTTCAGGTTGGCTCAGTGGTTTCTGCCTTGTCTTTTACCTATGTGATCCCGGTTTGATTCCTGGACTGTGGCCTTGCACGTGGATTAGGTTTTCAATCCCTACCTGGTTGCGTGAGTTTTCACCTATTTTAGGTTTCCTCCCATATCCAGTCCTGATGCTCTGTTCTTGAAAGCGCAAGTGCACTAAAGCATTTTATCTTTTGTAAAAGGGCACCTCTACGAGGAAATTGTACATTGCTATTGGAACGTTTCAAGGGGCACCAAGGCAATGACCAGGGGCAAATTGCCTCCATTGCCTCTGTGAAGCATCGCACCTGCACACCTAAATCTGACGTTTTTTCATCATCTTCTCTACACAGGTACCCTCAGGCCTGAGGGTCACAGTGCTAGTTGCCTTTGAAGGTCACTCGGTCTCATTACCAGAAAGATATCATTACAAAATTAAAACAAATACTAATTCAAGAATTTACACACAAATTATACTTGAAAAAAAAACTTGTTGTTCTCGTAAAAAATCTATCAAACGGACTCTCGCAGACTCTAACCTGAGCAAGAAAAGGACGATTATTTGTTCTCTGCGGTGTGGAAAAGAAAAGAAAAAAAACTTTTCAAAAGAATTTTCCACAGTTTTATGCCAAGACATTTTTACTTAAAATCTAAAAAGTTAAGTTTTTTAATATGACTAAACTGATAAGTATCTAGATTAATTAACCACTGTATATAATTTGTTTACCCTGTTAAAATATAAATATTCTCTCCTTTTTTTTCTCTTTTTTTCTTCTTCAATCAACTGGACTTTCTTCTGGCTGTATGAGTTAAACAATACAGCATGGCAAGAAAGTTGGTTTACAAAATAGAAAAGTAGAGCAATTCTTGCTTTTGGCAGACTTTGATTTGGCAGAGTGAGTTGAACAACACCATTAAAAGAAGCATGAATATAATTGTTTTTGTTTTTTTAATACAAACCAATTTTTGTGATTGGACAGGCTTCATGAAATTATTTTGCCTCAAGTTTTGATGCACAATTAAAGTTGACGTCAATGAATCTTTTTGTATCAAGTAATAAACAACAAGGGAAACTGACTGGGAAAATTTAAAATTTGTTTTGGGATGAACAACGAAAAATTAACTAGAGCGGGATTTGAACCAATGACCTCCGGATTAACATGCCTGCACTCTACCAACTGAGCTTTCTAGTCCTTTGTTGGCGGTCTCCCTATTTTGTCAATATCTTGCAGTTAACAGTTCAATGGCTTCTAACTGGCACCCCTGAACAAAGATATTGACAAACTCGAGAGACCGGCAATATAGAGCTAGATAGCTCAGTTGGTAGAGCGCCGTCACATCAATAATATGGACGTCGTTGGTTCAAATCCCGCTCTAGTCAATTTTTCTTTGTTCAACCAAATCTTTTTGATTTTTTTTTTAGTACGATTAAAACAAGATTCTTCACACTACCATGATCATGATGATAGAGCGACATTAAATAATGCTGAAAAAATAGCAGGTAGATCTGGTTAGAAATTCCATGATGTTTCAACGGAGACTTAAAACTTGTTTGATTATCACCACTCATGATCATTTTCATTTGTATGTTTCAACAACAAAAAAAACAATATCAACTGTTTAAGTCTTTGAAAAGAAGTTAACTCACAAAAAGGCAAAAGACAAAGTTTTAGGGATATTTAAAAAGGAATTCATTATATACAGAAACGTACAAAAAAAGGTGCACATGAACAACACTACCTTCCAGAAAAAATATGAAATAGGATAAAGATAAACAAAACAAAAAACAGACTTTGTTAAAAAGAGGAGAAAAAAACTATTAAGTTAGTTATATATCATTTTAATAAAAAAAGAAAACCTTTATACAATAAATACACAATTACAAGCTGCATAGTGTGGGACAGGAGGAGAAAAAAAACAAGTGCCTGGAAGGAAAGGGTGAATTCTGAAATCAAGAAAGTGGCAAGGAATTTGTTTCAAATATCTAAGCCTTGCACGGTGATCACAATAAACCCTTATCAAGACACAGCCACCCCCACCCCCAGGGAAGGTTCTGTCCAAATTAATAGCTTCAGCTGTGGCTATGACCGGATTGCTGAAAAGGCCTATTCTTCAACGTATTCTTGAATGCCGATAGCCATAGCCATAGCCATAACCATAACCAAACCAAAAGCTAGAGGGGGAAAAAGTCTGGTCCCCTGTGCAGAAATGAGAATTATGGCTATCAAATCCGACTAGGGGAATCAGACCAAGATGGCTGCACCATAATGAAGGTTCATTGTTCTTCTTTGCATAAGCCCTCTCTGAGCTAGCGGCTGCGGCTGGATCACCAAGTTCAACATGCATTGAAGCATAGGCTTCCCTTAGCAACAACCCTAGCAACAGCCGCAGCCGCCAATTCGGAAAACGGCCTAGGCCCTTAAGAGGAAGGTACAACACTGGAGATGCCATCATGTTCCGCTTAACCTTTGACCTACATGGAGCACCTTTGATTCAAGAAAAGGTGAGCGTTTGCAGAGTACCTGATAACCTGCTAAAGCTCGCAACTGCGAATTGTATGTGGATAATTCAGCGGTGTGCAGTGCCAATGTTATACTTTCCATATAAAGACATCCTTTGACTAAAGCTCACACTCCAATTGAACACCAAAGCAAAGGCGAACTGCCACACCAACAACAGCCGTGCCTGCTTGGTTCTCAAACAATAGTACATCAAATCTCTACCTGCAGGAATTATTTGTTTGTCTTTCTTTTTCATTCTAGAGAACCTCACCGTGCATCTGACATTCAGATGGAGTGTGAGCCGGTGCTTAAAAAAACAAGTGAAGCAGGAAAACCTCTAGCCACCATTGTTAGGATTGTATCTGGAAATGGCATCGTCCCTTAAAAGTCTAAGCTGGAGAAGCCAACTGTATACAGGGTGAAGAAAGCAGTGAAAGGTGCTCAGAGATACATTTAAACGGAAAATAGATCACCGCTACACTGACAGAAGTGAAACCAAACTGGAGATGCTAAGTTGTGTGACTATGATGAGGTTGGCGGGACACGCAATGAAAAATTGAGTGCTACAGTGCAAAGGGATCGGATTCTTGTTGCGGGGGCGGTTGCGGGTCGGGGGTAGGGGGGGTCGGAAAGCTTAAAACAAACTCCCAAACATATTTTGAAATTGTTATTGTGGATTAAGGTAATATTCAGCAGATCTACCAAATACTCAGCAGTTTCAAATAATTTCTTGGCAAATGTGGAAATACTACTTTTTCTTTCTTTGTCTGTTTCCTCAACAGGAGATCTTGCACTATTGATAATGATGCATTTCTGTATACACAAACAAAATCACGCCTGCAAAGGGAGGTTGCTGGACTTTTATTGAAACTCTGGCTTTATGCAACAATCAGCCATTCGAAAGCTGCATCTGGCTTCAAATGGCTGATGGAGTTTAGCCATGAGCCACAGCTGAAATATGAACTTGACTTTGTAATATAATGATGGTTAAACACTTTGTATGTGATCTTTGAAGTTGTTTAAAGTGATGTCAATGCTATTGTTTGGTTTTTGATGTGGTTCATTTTGTAGAAAATAACGAGAGCATTACATGAACTTTATTTGTCGGATCATGATAATTTGCATTTCTGTTGATAAAATGTTACGAATGTGAAAATAGGACTCTAACATATATTGATTTAATTTGTATGTTTGTTAAAATTTGGTTGATCAACCAAACCATGACAACAAAAGTGCAAATACATCCACTGCTTTTGAGGCAACTTTGTCTTGGACTTACTCACTGTGGCACTCACACACTTTCAAGTCAAACTTTATTCCTACAACTACCTACAATAGTAACCCTGTGAACTATCCTATAAGTTTACTCTACCTCTACAATAGACCTTCATCACAGTGCAGCCGCCTAAAATCAAGCAAATCAAACCGAGGCTGGAGAGAAAAATAGTCTGGCCCTTTTTTTGTATAATGAAAATCAGTATTCATGACTGGTGTTGCAAACACGGGGAACAAGACAGAGTTGGTGGCAGCGTGATAAAGGTCTAAATGTACCAAAAAGCAGGAAAAGTCCATGGAACTAACTGTGGTACAACCTGCCCACACCCAAGGGCCTTTTCCAAACCTAGGCTTTGGGCTCTGGCTTTGGGCTTGGGCTCTGTCATCAATTTAAGTGCAATGTAAATTTTTCACAGTGCTTCATTTCAAACAGAGCCCAAAGCCAAAGCCAGAGCCTTAAGCCAAGGTCTGGAAAATGCCCCCAGCTCTCCTGAAAACAACTGTTCATTACAAAATAAGCCTACAGCAAAAGAAGTCTGACCGATTCATCAACAAAAGAAACGCGAGGATCTGTTCCATATTCCTGACAAACACAGACAACTGGTAAGTAGAATAAAAACTGCTAAGCAGGTTTGTGTAGGCTACCAGCCAAACCCATATAAATGGAAATAGAGCTTACAATTTGGGCATACCAACCTATTTCAAAGACAAGCCCCATTTTAATTCACAAATATTGACACTAATATAATAGTTACACTACTAACATTCTCTACAGGTAATCTATTTAATTTCACAACTCACTCTCAAACACTCTTGGCATTCCACTCCAAAATCAACTGAAACATATTTGCACTTTTATCATCATGGCATCTAAAACTTGTAAAATTGTTTGAACTTTATAATGTTATGTAATGAGAATTCTTGCAGTTGAATGGAGCAAGTAAAAACCAATTTTTACCAATTTGTGTTGCTGATAAGTAAATGCAGCGTCAAAATCTTTGCAGAGACTAGTTGACCGGCTAAAATGCCATCCATGTTTATACTGGTACAAAGTATTTCCTGCTTGCTCCTTACTTATAAAATTTGCAAGTAATATATTTTCTGATCGTCAGAATTAATGAAATTGAACCCTGGTTTTAAAAACTGTTTTCAGGTCTTTAATTACAGATACGACAAGTGATCAAAATTGTATTTCAAGCTAAATTCCAGTGTATGTGAAATATACTCCACTTGATTGCATGTTGTGTTTTTTTAAAGTTCGTTTCATATTTTAGGAGTAATTATCTTTTGCTTTGCTTGTATTTAAAGTCCTCAAATGTGGCAAACCAGCTAATATGGGTCAAAATTCAATGCTCTGTAAAGAGCATGTCTTTTTAAACGAAAGGAGAAGAGGGGAGGGCAGGGGCAGAGCAGAAATTTTAAGGACAGTTAAAATATGCCCACAACCCAGCGCGCTTCTTGGACAGAGGAGGAACAAAATGCAAAGTGATAATTTGAGGATGACGGAGGGAGACTAAAATGCAAAGTAATAATTTGAGGATGACACAGGAAGACTAAAATGCAAATTAATAATTTGAGAATGATAGAGGAAGACTGAAATAAAATGTAATAATTTGAGGATGACCAGTGATTGGAGCAAACAGTGAGAAAATCAGACGAACGAGAAAGAGGAAAAACTAAAAGGTTTTTTTGTTTTTTGGCAAAAGAGAGGCAAATACAGAAGGGTGTTTTTAGATTTTGAGATTTAGGTACTTACAAGAATTCCTCCACGCTCTTCCCGGGACTGAACGTCTTGGGCAGGACTTGGATGTTGATAGAGCAGACGGACGTCTTCCCTCCTTGGCCATCGACTATAGCGACCTTCACGTAAACTTCAAGTTATGAAAACATTGATGTTTTTTAAGTCAAGACTGAGAAAATTATGACTGTTTGTTCCAACTTATATAAAGTACACAGGGTACCTGGTGGGAGGTGTAAGCGAGAGTGTTCCCAGGCAGGGGCAATCTGATTGGCAAAAATTGATATTTTTTTTTGCAAATAAAGTTGGGAAGTTAGATCAACTACCAGGCATTAACTTGTGAATGAGAGTAAACACAATGACAAGTTTAGAACCACCACAACTCATAGAGTTTTATGTACATGATGTCTCCGCAATCCTCACTAGATAATACTCTTTTGTGAAATGGAGCCCTCCTCTAGGGTAAATCAGTTTATCAGTACAGCCCTCTGTCTGTCTGTTTGTTAGATACAACTCAACCTACCCCAGTGGCCGTTGTTCCCGTAGCCGGCCGGAAGCTGGAACTTGACGGCGTGCTTCATGCCGAAGTAGAGAATGGTGAGGTCTTCGGTCTCATTGAGGCTGTAACTAATCTCATACTGAATTGGTGCATGCTGGATAGATAACAAGATACCTTTATGCTTAATGTCATGCTTGACCATAGAGTGTGTCACCTGGGCCCAATTTCATAGAGCGTTAAGCAAAAATTCTGCTTAGCAAATTTTTTGCTAAGCAAGAAATGGGTGGGGAACCAGTCGCAGCAATGGTGACTGTATGGTATTTTAGCTGGTAACCTATTATTGCTAAGCAAGAGTTTTCTGTGCTCAGCAGGTTTTTGTGCTTACAGGCTTTGTGAAATTGGGCCCAGGTCCCAATGTAGAGCTGCTTAAGCAGACAATTTTGCTTACAAATTTTGTGCTGAGCAATAACTAGCAGGATACCAGTCAGGAATGGTGCATGTGACATGGTATTTTGGATGGTAAAGTTACTCTGGTAAGCATAATTTGGTTGTGCTAAGCTCCTTTTGTGCTTAAGCAGCTCTATGAAACTGGGCCCTGGACCAAGTTTCAAAAAAGCTCAGATGCATAAAGTCGTTTAGTTTAAACTAATAGCGAAACTACAAACATTACAAATTCTTACCAGGAATACTATAGACCCTGTACCCTTGGTTTACAAATGGAGTGACGCTGTACATTTCAGGGCATTTCTTGGCAGGCAAGATTCTACACTGGTCATATGGGAAATTTTTAGATTGTGTGTCATAATTACACCACCAAACGCATCCAGCTTTTTATCAAACGCTCTTCGAATGTCCGTAATGGCTAAAATATAAATGCTGGGGGCATTGTGTATGGTCTAGTGACTACCTAGTGAATGCAGAACATAAGAGCCACTCGGATTAAGTTATACTTTGATCTTGGTGGACAAACCCAAAACCTGAATGGATTCGTGAGCACTTTAAAAAAAAAAAAAAGATTACCTGGTCCTGCCAGCCGAGGCAGTTTATTGTGAAGACCGTTTCCATTTCAGTCCCTTCACCCGGGGTGATGGAACACAGGCCAGCCCTGGGGCCGGTGTTAACCAGGGTGTACTGATGGGCTTCCCCGGTCCTGGTAATCCCATTCTCTGTAAAGCAGATCATACATTAATTGTTTGGAGGTTGTTGTTGTTTTTTTATCAAGTAATACAAACAAAGATAAATTTATAAAGCGCAACACAGTTCAGCCCCGCCTTAAGGCGATGGAGTTAAACAAATGGATTACTAAAATAGTCAAATGGTAAACCACAAGGGAAACTGACTGGGTAAATTGTTAAATAATTTTGGACTTAAACCTGCGATCTCCAGATTAACGTGCCAGTGCTCTACCAACTGAGCTATCTAGCCCTAATGTTGGCGGTCTCCCTATTTTGTCAATATCTTTGTTCAGGGGTGCCAGTCAGAAGCCGTTCAACCTGTAACTGCCCAATGGCTAGAGATCACACCCAAATTTACGATACAACCTGGGAAGCTGCAGCAGAGGGATCACCTTAAGGGGATGCCAATTTTTTTTTTTTTTAAATATCAAGTTATTTCTTGATAGATTTGTGTTTCAAAGACAACAGAGACCAAAAGAACTCACTCCGCGGCAGTGCAGTTAATTACAAGAAGTCCCCCCGATCTTCAAAGCTAAAGTAGTTGTCCAGGCCGATATCCTACCTCCCGCCCAGGTAGTAGTTAATAAGCAGGACAGTTCTTTTCAGAACTGAGAAGTCTCCCGAATTCCGAAAATCTACTCCGCGGTAGTAGAATAAATAGCAAGACAAGTTCTCTAAAGAACAAATCTACACAGCAAAGTTGATATTTATACACATGGTGTTACCGCAAACCGAATATAGAAAGACAACTGACAAATAACAGGGAGCTTCTCTCACCGTGACTATGAGCCTGGACCACAATGGCATATGTTCGACTCTCCTGCAGCACCCCCTCTTTCAGGGTGAGGGCTCGACTGTTCAGACCGGTCGTCGTGTCCGCAGAGGAGAGCACCCTCTTCTGGAGGGACTTGGACACAATGTGCTCGTTGATGACCACGAATTCCTCGTCGAGCTTGACTTGGTCACCATTCTCTGGGCTAGGCTCACTGGAGTCTGTGTCCTCCCAAAGGTGGTGCTGATGAGATATTCAGATTAAAATACAGGTGAAAATGACTTTTGTGGAAATTTTTTATCCCCCAAAATTTTAATCTGAGAAAACTTTTTTCTGTCAGAAAGGTTTCTCAGATCGTGTATTCCTATTAGGGATTATTCTTTATGCATAAACATAATTGGCTGCGGATTTTGGCGATATTTCAAAAATGCGACCACCTTTTGAAATGAAACTTTCACCGGTTAGTTTTATTGTATATATATCTACATTTATATAGGATTAAAACAATCAAACAGTCCCAAAAACTAAAGGTATACTTTGCCTCTAATACACTCCTAGGGTTAACAGTCAGAAACTGCTTCAACAAATTATTTTTGTGCACAAGGTTTACTCATAAGTATACTCATGTGGCGTGTCATGGCCGAGCGGATAAGAGCAACAAACTCAAGTTTTGGTGTTTCCGATCAGCAGAGTGTGGATTCGCGTCCTAGTCATGACACATTTTGTCCTTAAGCAAGACACTTAATCATTATTGCTTTGTCCGTAAAGACGGAGGTCCCGTGTGTTGTATTAAAAACTATCACTACTTGTAAAAGACCCCAGTACATTGTCGCTAAGACAGGAGGTTCGCCCCGGTGTTTCCGGCATCAAATGCATCTCGATTCTGAACAGGCTTTGATGAGAATCATCATAGAAAATAAAAATAGGAGCAAATATCTTCACCTACATGTATTTGTTTCCACAGATTGTCTGAATGGTCACTTCACTGAAATTCCACTTCAATGCGTCCAGAAAACATTGATCGATTCAATGAGCCTTGACCGCTGGTCCGATAAAATTTATTTAACAGATAAATTGTTGCGGTACCGATGCTGAAATAGTGGAATCAAAATGCCTCTAGCTACAGGGCAATCTCAGTGGTCTAGTGGTGAGACATCTGCTCTAGAATGGCAAAGGTCATGGGTTTGAATCCCATCCGAGTAAAATGACAGTGGATTTTTGTTTTTAACAAGACTTGAGGATACTCCAAGACTTGAGGATACTGAGTATACAGTGCTTACACGCATCGGTGTAAGGGTAAAACCAAATAATATTCAGTAAAATTTACACTTTGATTTGAATGGAAAAGGGATTAAGGATTAATAAGAATTAAAAAGTGACTTACGAGGATTTGGATCCAGATCCTCCATAGAACCTGCAGGAAAAGAATCAATTGTTTGCATTGGAAAATCAGTTCAATACAAGACTCCACATTACCAGTCTCATATCTACATTAAAGGTATTATACAGAATTGGTAGAGTTGACAAAGTAGCTGCAAACAGTGTTTATGTTGTGTGTGATAAATGAAATAACAAACCTGTGAAAATTTGGGCGTAATCCGTTGTGCGAGTCAGGAGAAAAGAGTGAAAAACCGTACACAATTTTCAGCATGTGAACACATTGTCCTTAATTTTGGTTGTATCAACTGAAATCAGCTGTTGGAATTTTTTTTTAAAGGTTTTCAGGTGCAGTTTTCTCAAATATGACTTCATTTCAGAGGGAAATATTTCCTAGACAAAAATGGTTCTAGTGTGAAATTCATAATTGGTAAGCTTCCAGACTAAACTTAAACAATGTTTTCTATCCTTACCAATCCTGTTTAGCACCTTTAACCCTCTTGTTGTCTGACCAAATCAATATTACCCACTGTGGTTTTGAGCGATAAACTATGTCAGCCTGTTAAATGATGCCATGTGGTGAATGTATCTACACAGTACACACCTGTGTACGGTTAGTTGTGTGCCTGCTGCGCCACAATACACAACTCATGCATTCTAACAGGGTTGGTTTTTCAGTGACAATCCATCAGGACCAGTCAGCTTGTCGTTTCACTAGTCCCCCAACTTTTTCACTAGTCAATTAGTTCATATTACATATGGTCACTTTTCAACACCGAACTAGCCAGCAGAACCACTTGGAGAGAATTTTGACTGGTCCTCATGTGCTTTAACTGGCATTAAAGGAGAATGTTTCAAATAGCCCGGATGTACACATAAAACAATTACATGCCGAGACATGACATTTTTGCACAGAGAATTTTCGTGCAAGATGCTACATTTTGGCCAAATCGAGATTGAAAATGTTTGCACTGTTGCAACGATACAAACAAAATATCAACTGCTGATTGAAGAAAGAAGGCTTAATGAGGGCAGAACAATTGGACATAGCTTGAGAAACTATCACAGGATGCCACAAAATGAGCAATAAATCATAAAAAAAGCTCACTCAAGTATTCCTCCGGGTTGTTGTCCTCATAATAATCTTGGACGTCTTCCCCAGTGCTTGATCCACCACCTACACCAACTCCTTGGCTGGCATTCTGGCTGGCATTCTGACTAGGCTGGTTGGTGTCTTCAACAGGTCCATCGGTGTTGGAGTCCAGAGCTTCCTCATAGTTACTGTCCCCTTGGTTACTTGGGGTACTATTTGAAAGTTCTGTGAGGGAAGATCCAGTGTCCTCTACGAAGGAAGCTCCAGTGTCCTCCACAGCAGAAGCTCCAGTGTCTTCCACGACGGAAGCTCCAGTGTCCTCCACGATGGGGGTTCCAGTGACCTCCACGATGGAAGTTCCAGTGTCTTCCACGAAGGAAGTTCCAGTGTCCTCCACAATGGAAGTTCCAGTGTCCTCCACGACAGAAGTTCCAGTGTCTTCCACTACACCTCCCTGGGTCTCATTAGAGACAGCTGAACCAGGAGTTTCTTCGTCAAGACTTCCTGTTGCTTCTTCAAAGCTGTTTCCAGCTTCAGCAAGGCTACCAGTAGTTTGGCCAGTTTCCTCTATACTGCCTGTTGCTTCTTCAAAGCTGGTACCTGTTTGGGCCGTTGCTCCTTGACTAGTATTTGCTGCATCCCCGCTGGCCACAGCTTCTTCAAAGCTGCCAGTAACTTCATCCAAGCTACCTGTTGTTTCTACAATGCTTCCAGTGGCTTCTTCAAAGCTACCTGCCGCTTCTTCAAAACTTCCTGCAGCTTCTTCAAAGCTCCCGACTGCTTCTTCAAAGCTACTGCCAGTTTCCACTACGCTTCCTCCTCCCCCTGATTCCTCAAAGCTGTCTCCGGTTTCAGCTAAACTGTCTCCGGCTTCTTCAAAGCTAACACCCGCTTCTGCTACCATGGTCACAGTTACCTCAGTCGACAAGTTTCCGAGGACCTCAACAAAAGAGGCATTAGTGGCCTCAACAAATGATGTACCTCCCGGAAGGCTTTCAACTGTGTCTTCTACAAAACTCCCTTCGGCTGCATCTGCGGTTCCACTAAGTACATCTTCAGTCAAACTCCCTTCCGTCTCCTCGACAACGCTGTAACCACCTTCAAGAATACTCCCTTCCCCGATGCTTCCCGCCCCCTCACCAGGGTCAACGCCACCGTAGCTTCCCTTGCCGGTGGTTCCATTGAAAGATGACGAAGTATTTGGCTGAGATGATCCATCGACAGTGCCTCTCTCCTGTGCCGCCTGGTGTCAATATTCCTGTACTTATCACATTGCTGACGCTGTTCTGCGGGGTAGATGTCCCACTTGTCACAGTACCTAAGAACCGTAAATAAGAATCGACGACATTCAAAGTAAACTGGAATTGTGATGGCATGTAATGCCCTTTTTAACACTAGACGAATTTCGAAGGAAACTCCTGGGAAAACTTTGGTTGACCTTTTTGCACACTTGAATTACTTACCCAAGCAAACTCCCAGGGCCCAATTTCATAGAGCTGCTTAAGCACAAAAAGTAGCTAAGCACAACAGAATTTTGCTTAACGGAATAAGGTTACCAGCCAAAGTACCACGTCATATGTACAATCTGTGACTGGTATCCTGCTTGTTTGTGCTTAGCAGAAAGTTGCTAAGCATAATTCTCTGCTTGAGCAGCTCTATGAAATTGGACCCAGGTAATAGCTACCCCTGCTTGGGGTAAGCGAGTTAGCATACTGCGTGTTTATTTTTCCCGGAAAAACCTGTTCCTGCCAAGCAAAATTTTCTGTGCTTAGCACGTTTTTGTGCTGACAGGGTATATGACATTAATTATGACACTGATCAAAATCCACTGATCAAAATCCACTGATAAATATATGTTAAATTAACTTACTCTGACTAATGACATTAGTGTCTTCCTCGGGGCTGGACGACGGTGCCAATCCAGTGCTGTCATTGGACACAAGAGACTGGCCGTAGGAGCCATCCCCTGGAATACATCGCTGATCTGTTTAACCAAAAAGGCACGTTTTTTTTTTTTTAAGTTCAGATAAGAAGCATGAAGCAGAGCTGAGAAACTGGCCAATTCTCCAAATGCAGGCATGATATTTGGTCCTTGGAGAAAAAAAGTTTAAATATTTTATCGAGTACAAGGGCTGGCTGACCTGCATGTATATGTACACATGGTGTAGGCTTTAGAAGACTTTTCAGGCTATTTAATCACAACTTTCCTGATTTTTCCGACGGCAACAAAAATTGTTAATCAGACTAAGAATATCATGCCTCTGCAAATGATCGACAGCGTACCTGAGATCAAATCAACGGTGTTGTCAAATGTTGTACCATCCAGGACGACATACAGCTCCCATGTGTAGGTGACATTCACGCTGCAATCCGTGCACACCGCTTCCAGCGTCAGGTGATCATTGCTGTTGACAAAACCGTCCTGGCACTTGTAGCAGTCGATAAGTAGCCTATTTTAAAGAGCGGAGAGAAAAGGGTATGAAGGCCACTAATTCCAACACGGCCTTACTTTCCTTTGAGGTACATGAGATCAAAATTTTATATTTGACAACTGAGTAAGAGATAAACTAATAACTAATAAAAAATATACACTAAGAAATTTTTTTTGGTATAATGCTATTTACATACAAGTGAACAATAGAAAATGCTGGGGAAGTGTAATATTTTAAAACATGAGCCACTACCATTCTTAACGACAAAAAAATGGTGGTAAATTAATTGTTCTTACGGTAAGTTCTTCCCGGCAACCTCCTCATCAACAAGAGTCAAGACCTGGTTGAACTCGGCATCATCTCTGCCCTCCTTGCTGACCCTCAGGGTGAAGACAAAGGAATTGGAGCCGTTGCCCAGCAGCCAAGACGTGGCGAAGACGATGGAAGCATTACCGGATGGAAGGAGGGACGTCTGGTTGGCCAGCGAGAGCATGGTGGTGTTGAAGCATGGAGCCGTGGGGATGTTTATTGGGTGGCACGTCCAAGCGTAGCTGGGGGTAGAGAGGGGGAAGTTAAACTATTATCATCATACATATCAATTTATTTCTTCTGACCGCACTCTGCTACTTTTTTTTAAACTCCTTTTCCACCAGACCCCCTTCTGCACTAATACACTTGTATAAATGTGAGTGTGTTGTGATGTCATTTAGCCATTGAGAAAGACTCTGCTAGGGTCGAAACGTCAGGCCATTAAAAAAAAGAAGAAAAAAAATTTCCATCGACAGTAGTCCACTGTCCAAATGCCAGCAAAGAAAACGCAAGGACCAATAAATATAGCTGTCTGGTTATTTATTTTCAGTACTACATTTAAACGTAGATCATAACCAAGACAAAAAGAAAGAGAAAAAAGGCACATAAGGCGATACTAGTGTCTCAAAAGTTAAACAATAAACGAAATACATGACACAGACAGACAAACTTTTTTTCTAAAGAAAGTCAGTGTGGAATTTTCGAAAAACTAGAAGTGGCAATTATCAAAAAATACATCAGAGAATGCTGGAGAAATTTTAAGCTTTATTCTTGATATCGATTCAAGAAATAAGAAGACATTGGCATAATCTTCTTGATAAAAAGAAAAGATGTAATACACAGTTAGGTATTTCTATTCAATTGAAGAGCACAAGACTGCTTGACGTTTTTAGTAGTGAGTTTACTGGCCCGACACTAAATTCACTGGCCTCAGGCCAGCGTACCGGCGTAAATTTTCAAGCCTGTAATTGTAAGAGAGATGTTTGTACCTCAGATTGTCATCTTGGGGATTGTCTGGATCATAAGAGAAGCTACCGTTGAGTGTCGCGACCATGTCCATGCCGAAGAAGCGTCTGGTCCCACCGTTTATGATGCTAACGAGCGGGCTTTTAGTCACCTCTATGGAGATGCTGTCTTGGGAGTAGACGATGGTTCCGTTCATGCTGACCTTTGAATTAATAGTGACGCAAGAAAAGGATGCTTTAATATAATTGGCTCAATCTTGAATTGAGAACACGTTAAAAATTCCCAATTAATATCAACAAGGGTGGGAGTGCACACAAATATTGAAAAGGTGGGCAGCGGTGTCCTCTTGCTGAAGAGGTAAATTTTCAGCCCCCTTCCCTCCAAACCCCCCCCCCTCCTTTGTCTCCTTATCCATTATTTACCCCTTGCTTGTTCGGTGTGCTTTCTGCTTCTCTCTCTATTCATGTATTTCCACTTGACTGCTTCTGTTTCACTTGTACACTTCTTTATGTGTGGTGTCATGAGTGTTGTCAAAACTGACGAAAATTAGCGCTTAAAGTGTCTAATAATATTATTTATATTTTTGTATGTCTGCTAAGTTAAAGGAAATCAATGTTCTAAATAATTAGTTTAACATTGATGCATATGCTAACTCCTCTGTCATGATGTAAACTGCAATTTGTATATTTAAAATTTTGTTGTAACCCTCCCCCAGGGCAATGGGGTACGTTCCTTTTGGAATAAAACAATAAATCAATCAATCAATACTACTATCAAATCTTGAAATTAGGAAAAATCCTGATAAATAACGTGCCTGATAATAAATTATAAAAAAACAGTTAAGTCTTTTCACTTTTTATGCAAAGCTGTCAAAACACGTCACTTACATCGAGTGAGAAAACATAGGATCCATATGGAAGGTAACGTCTGGGAATGAAGAGGGTGCGCTGGTCCAAGGACGCCCTGGTAGGATCGATGTAAACAAGGCTGCCATTTTCTGCATGTTTGAGCATCCAGGTGTATAGAGCCAGGTTGGTGACCTCACAGTCTATCTGAACCTCTGCCTCGATGCGGATGTCCTGGGAATGGATCTCCTTTTGGAATGGAAACATGGAGGGAATAAGTAACTGGTAAAGAGCTCTCCTTTCAGATGGAAACATTGAGGGAAGAAGTATGTGGCGAAGGGGACTCCTTTTGGATGGAAATGTAGAGGGAATAAGTAACTGGTGAAGGGCTGTTCTTTTGGATGGAAACGTGGAGGAATGAGTAAGTGGTGACAAGATCTCCTTTTGGATGGAAACATGGAGGGAATAAGTAACTGGTAAAGAGCTCTCCTTTCAGATGGAAACATTGAGGGAAGAAGTATGTGGCGAAGGGGACTCCTTTTGGATGGAAATGTAGAGGGAATAAGTAACTGGTGAAGGGCTGTTCTTTTGGATGGAAACGTGGAGGAATGAGTAAGTGGTGACAAGATCTCCTTTTGGATGGAAACGTGGAGGGAATGAGTTACTGGTGAAGGTGTTACTGGCCTTTTGATCGCAAGTGAGGAGGTTATGTTTGTATCATTTTTTTCATTTCACTTCTCTCATTGACAAAAATCAAAGCTAAGATTGTACAAAAATGAGAAACTTTGAAAATGGGCGACAGTAGAAGAGTGTAGAAAATATCAAGTGTAGAAGATGTCTCATGTTAGAGGAATAAGGGAGCATGGACAAATTATGTCACGGGAACGGCCGCATCCCACAGCGTTCCATCACGTGACAACTCCAACAAAAGAAAACCAACCCAGTGGAACGCATTCTCCTGCAACCGCAGGTCTTGAGGGAGACTCACTGTATAACAAAGGAACAATGGTGTTGGCCAAATGCCATTGTGCAGTTATAATCGGCTTACTAGGTAGATAAACCCTAGGTTTTTTTCCCACTACAATTAAAGTCTACTAATCCTTCACTCCTTTGTAGGCTTCTTACGAGCTGCCTTGTCCACGTAATCTGAACAACAAAAGGCACCAACAATAGAGTTCGATAATGAGGGAACCTACAAATCACTGGAGCACTTAATCCATCTTGGGACGGCCGCGTGACAATTTTGGAACGACCGCGTTCTGGAACGAGTCTGCACGCGGGCGGCCGTGTTCTTAATTTATCCATGGTCCCTAACAGACTTTTCACCATCCCACAAATGAAAAACTTAGTTTGTTGATTTTCCACATTAGCCCTTGGCTAAGGTGGTCATTGATAGAATTTTTTAAATCAAAGAATCAACCCAGGGTAATATAACATTTGCCATGCTATTTGGCTAGGTCTCAATCAGAAACTTGGAATTTTTGAGATTTTTGACTGAAATTTTTGCAGAATACACAACATTTGTTTCCGGAGTGCACAACATTCCTTTTTGGAGTACACAACATTTGTTACAAACTGCTGTCAACACTATCATGGCTTCATTCAGCGCTGGGAATCTTATTTCTGTGTTTCTGGGATACTAAACAGACAACTAGAATTGGAGGGGTGGCTTTGCAGACTTACCGTTCTAGGGTCAGCTCCTACGATGTCCAGAACAGGTGGATGGCACATCGTGGTGAGGACGAAGATCTTGGAGGAGGCGGAAGAGTTGCTGACTAAATTGGACGCTTGAAGGTGAAGGAAAAACTCTCCCGTTCTGATCGGGAAAGAGGAAGTACAACAAAATATTTGTGCAGGGCTCGAAATTAACACCGGATCGCAGGCCCGAGGCCAGTGGTCTTAGCATCGGGCCAGTAAACTCATGACTGGACAAGTCCGGCGGTCTTGTATTTTTGTTCAAATGTTGACTTTCAGTCTGATAAATATCTTGTTGAATATTGAAGAATACTTAATACCCATAATACAAACGAAAAATAAATCTTCACTTAGTGCTTGTTCAAATTCAAACAGTTGAAAACCGTCTTTAAAAGACACACGTATTTGAAACTGAAAAAAATATCCTATATCTGGCTGTATCTTTCACAAATGTACACACAAATGCAACAGTGCCGAGATACAGTGCTTTTGCAAGAAATTTTTTTATGTTAAAATAATAATAATTTGTGAGGCTAATCATTCTTTACTCGACAGCTGAGAAGCTAAATTGTGAAGGGCACAGCTACAACGTGTTCGAGCCACAGGCATGCAAGCGCGCACTTGGCAGCCAGCCACATCGACCCATATATGACCTCAGAGCACAGCCTGAGTTAAGAATATGTTTGATTTGCCTGGAGGGAGGAAAACCAGAGGGCCCCGGAGAAAAAAAACCTTGTGGCATAGGAGAGAATAAACGCACAACTCTACTCACATATGGCCTTAATAACCAGGTATCGAACCAGGGTCCCTCTGGTGAGAGGCGAGCGCTTTACGCATAAGCCAACCATGCCACCCAAGAGGTGACATGATCAATTCAAGTTACGATTTACTTGCAGTGATGGAATGATATTATATACATTCATAATGTAAAGCCTCGGATCCTACTAACCTGTCATACTTATGGTGGACGCTGAGAGAGGACGTGTACACTCTCTCGCTTCCGTCCCCGAAGTCCCAGACAAAATTCATGTTGCTCCCTGTGGAGACCCACGCCTCAAACAGTGTCGTCCGGTTGACCAGGGTGGCACTACCCGAGTTGATCGTCACGCTGTTGATCGCCGTCTGGAGGGTCAACTCTACTGGGAGGGAGGTTGCATTGCTGACACGGTTGCCGGCAACAACAGTTACATAGTACCTTTACCCGAGAATAGAAGAGAAGGCATAGAGAAATTTGAGGATAAACCATAAAAGGTATGTATTAAGAGCTTTTTAATAATTGTATCAAAGCGCCGTACAATGTGACTACCAAATTTGTATTCGGCGTTAAGCATTCCTGAAACCATCAACTCCTTTGGAGTATGCAGCACCATCAGCAAAATTAGCTCATCAAGAATCTCTACCCTCACAGTTACATGCCTACTACTGAGAGATGAGAAGCAGTTATAGTTAAGTTTCTTGCCCAAGAACACAAGTGTCATAAACCCACATTCTGATGACTTGAGTATGATGCTCTAAACCGCTCGGACTTTCTACTTGAAAGTTTGCTGTATACTCCTACGAACAACATTGGAGTATGCAAAGTATAATAGTCTGGCAACAAGAATCCTAATCAGTCCAAGAAAAATAATTTAGTGAGTTGTAATGTCAATATAACTCTTCATCTGTTTTTATCTGAGTGAACTACTTTTAAACAATCATCTTGAAACTTGAAATGATTTTTCAAATTGGGACGGCCCAGCTCATTGCCGTACTAATTCAACAGGGCCTCTTTTTAGCGGGGAGCCAGGGACTTCCCCGAAAACCCCCTTGCAATCATCGTGACCGTCGGTGTTCAGACTGACGGAGTTCACAGACCGGTGATATCATATTGACATGCGCCGAACGGAAGACGACATACCGCCCTCCCAACAAAAAAGGTCTTTGGAGAACACTGCAGTGGTCTAAACTACTCAACACTGTTAAGTTTGTCCTACCTGCCGTGGAGTGTGTACAAATACGACAGGGTATTCACGTTGATTGTCTTGGGCTCTCTCTGATCGCCCATATCCCACTGGTACCACAGGGCACCGTCGGTGATGGTCTTCGCCTCAAAGTCAATGTGGGAGAAGGTCTGGTGCAGCTGCTCCACCACAAGGAGCTCCACGCCCTGGACCTGGATCTCAATGAACACCGTGAAGTCGGTTTTCTGTGCTTGAACTCGGTTGAAGGCGACAACTGTCACCGTGAACGAACTCGAGGAACGGTAGATGTGATCCACAGAGGGGCCTGAAAAAAAATGTACATTTTTATCAATAATTTAGAATACTCAGACTTCTCAGACTCTTCAGAACTAAATACAGTACATTTCTGAAAAGTTAATACCAATGAAGTTTTAGCTCAATTTCGCTTAGCATAGAAAAATCTTGCTTATTGTAGCAGAAACAGGTAACCAGCCAAAATACTATGTATACATTGTTTGTGACTGATTCCCTGCTTATTTTTTTGCTCAGCAAAAAAATTTGCTAAGCACCACTTGTCCGCTTAACAGCATTATGAAAATGGGACCCCAATCTGCTGAACTTACCCACGTCGATGTAATCGGTCTGGTCACCCATAGACCAATTGTAAAACAGGTGGCTTCCTGAGTCCACGGTGACGGACAGGTGCGACACATTACCGAACGCATACGCAAAGACGGAGCTGTCACACCTCAAATTGGTAGGGGGAACCTGGACGTAATAGGGCCCTGGCAGGTAAAAGGTTTCGTTGCCGAGTTGGTTACCCGCTTTGACGCCGACTGTGTAGTTACCCTCTGTGAATAATAATAATAATAATAATAACAATATGCAGTTCTTATATAGCGCATTATCACGTCCGATGGGCGTCTCAAAGCGCTCAGTATTTTTCCTGCAAGGTATAATGTGGAGCTTCGTTTTGAAGTACGAGATCCTTTTTCCTTTACACAGCACCATGTAATGGTTTACAACGTGCTGTGGTGCAATATGCAGCCAATATAACCAGGAACACCGGGGCGAACCCCTTCTCTTAACGATAAGTGTACTGGGTTCTATTATGCGCATTACACAACACACGGCTTTACGTCTGCCATGAATAAAGTTATACTGATTTGTTTGTTTTTGTTTTGTTTTGTTTTGGTGTTTGAATGTTTGTTTTTGGGGAGGGAGGGGTTGTGAAAAATCAAAGGACTGACAATGAAGAATGTTATCAATTCAAACAATAGGATCAACTTCTCTGGGCCTAAAGGTACTTATTACTTATTCTTTATTTAAGTGCTACTTATGGTTCACAAAAAAATCAGGGATTGGGAACGAATTTAAGCAGAGCAAAATCTGAAGGTGGTCAACTAAGATCAAAGAACTACAAGTAATGGCAGCATGTTGAAGGAAGAGTGTCATCTTTCAGTAGTGAAACGGTATAGACCATGTGACCAGTGTCATCACATGTTTACAAAAGAGCCACAGAGCCACAGAGCCTGGACTTCATACAGGCACAGCTTGTACACAGCTCAATGGAAGAATACAACAAATCTTATGTTTTTATGGAGATTGCACTGCCTAATTTTTGTTGACTTTTGATATGAAGAAAGGGGGGACATCTCAAAAGCTGTACAGCTGTTACTTTTGACAGCTGTTACTTTTAAGTCTTGAGTTTACGTGAAAATCATGACACAAAGTGTAAATTTTCCCATCTGGCCTGTGTAGTATCTTGCCCGTCAGGAAACGCATTAGAATGTACAAGGTCACCACTCTGTAAACAAAGGTAACATGGTCTATAAGCAACTCATTAAAGACAACTCTATAAATTTACCTTGTGAATATTGATGGTTTCCAGAACCCTTATATGCTCCGAACAAATCCAACATACCGACGACTTTCTCGACGGTCCCATCGCCGTACTCGAAGTAGAACCAGATGTCAGAGCCGTAACAACTCGCCTCAAACACCAGCAGGTCCGTCGCCCAGCGGTCCCCGAGGTTGTTGAGCGCCGCCCCGTGGGGTAGCCCTGAGGGCGTCTGTAGCTCCAGGGCGAAGGCGTGTTCTTGCACCAGGAAGAACTGGGGGTACAGGACCATCAGGGGCTGGGGTTGGAGATCGTTACTGACGCTGACGGAGACTTGGTAGGATCCGGGGAGGCTGAACTTATGTGTGGCTCTGCTTTCGTTGAGGCAGCTTTGGAAAAAAAAAAAAAAAAAAAAGAGGAATGCTTGTTTAATAACAGTGTGTCATACTTGTGTTTTTTATATGGTAACACTTTGTAAATGCTTTAAGCTGACCAGATAAACCTTCACAAAAACTATTTTTTGGTCAGAAGTGCTATTACTTTAGAAAAGATACAATTTAAAAAATATAACAAATTGAAAGGGAACAACTCTTTGGGCTTTTTCCAAACTCTCAGACTCTAGGCTTAGGCTCTGGGCTTCGTTTGATGTTGGAAACACTGTGCAAAATGTACACTGTTTCAAAATTGATGACGGAGCCCAAGCTGGAGCCAGAGACTGAACTGAGGTTTGGAAAAAGGCACATAGAGTGCTCTTGCAACAGGGGCTACCTCACTCTCAGTTTAGAGTCTCCTGAATTTGTAAGTTTCAAAAAGTTGTTTTTGAGGAAACAGTCCATCTTCAGGCCTTGGAACTTTGTTCTCCCAGAGGTCATCCAGGTAAGTTTACACTTACTTCATCAAAGTGGTGCGTTCATCTGAATCCTGAAAATCCCAAGAGAAGTCTACGTCATTGCCACTCTCTACTGTTGCTGTGAGCACCACCGACCGCCCGATGGCCAACAGTGGCGAACTCTCAGATGTGATGCTGAGCCCGGATATCATCTCCTCAACTCGAGCTGTTGCAGTGGCCATCTTCCCCGAGACGAGATTACTGATGGTGAAGGAGCTGTCGTATCGTCCGAGACTCGAGTAGGTCTTGTTGAGCGTGTAGATGCACACAGGTGGATCGAACACGTAGTTGATGACTTCGTTGCCGAGCTCTGCAACGTCCTTGGACGACAGAGCGAGAGTTTCCCCGTCCCCACACTCAATCTGGAAGTCGAAAGGCGGGCCGCCTTTGATGACGAGCTCAAAGACGGACGGCGTGGTGATGAGAGCTGCTTTGACGAGGACGTTGGCGTCGACGATGGGCTGCTGCAGGATGGTTTCAGAGTAGAGCTTGACAGAAGAGATGAAGTTGCTGGCCAGGAGGGTGATGTTGTAGCTTCCCGGGCCGTGGAACGGGATGGAAATCTGTGGAATATAATTCAGACAAATTTTAAAATGCAGGTATTCGAGTGAAACCCTTTTTGTTCGTTTAGTATGTGCTTGGAAACCATACTTTCTTTACTGGAAATAATAGTCACAAAGCCTGACAAGCAGTCCTGTCAACAGTTTTCAAGATCCTTTTCTGACTAGGGTTGATGCAATCACCAGGAAATATCCATTATTGAGTTTGTTATTTTATGATGCACCTTTGACACGAATCAATTTAACCACTCACAATCCAATCAAAACAGCTAGGCCCTTTTAACACCAGTCATTTAAGATATTATTTCTCAATACCAGTCATTTAAGATATTATTTCTCAATACCAGTCACAAAATAAAAATCATCTTTGCAATACTGCAAACTTAGCTTATAAACCAAATTCCTTTGTAGCATCCAACCCTGCATACATTTTCTGCCCAAATTCCTTTCACTCAGTCAGTAAAATTATAAAAGCGACATCCCCGCCCCCCCCCCCTTTAACCCTTTATAAGAAAGGACAGAATTCTTACGTTTGTGTGTGAGCCAGCAACTTGAACCAGTGTTGACTCCACTGAACCAATCAGTGCGGCGGAATAGTCCGTCTTGATCGGCGTAACGGTCAGAGTGTATAAAATATTGCTACCTGACGACGGCTTAATTTCCCAAGACTGATAAGTCACAGTTCTGAAAAATATAAATTAAAAAATCATTACAAAAATTATATCATCCTTTCACTAAAAAAATTTCCACTGCAAAAAAGGAAAGGAAAAAAAAGGAAAGAAAAAAAAATGGAAAAAAAAAAAATTCCAGGATCCTGATTGAGATAACTAAAACAAGGAAGATAGTGAAA
The DNA here is from genome assembly GCA_032158295.1 of Pycnopodia helianthoides. NCBI lineage: Eukaryota > Metazoa > Echinodermata > Asteroidea > Forcipulatida > Asteriidae > Pycnopodia > Pycnopodia helianthoides. The sequence goes on along the minus strand of CM063263.1, from coordinate 8,907,854 downwards.
GCACTTACAGACTAACCAATTACATTAAAAAAACTGCATGAGCTTTCATAGTGAATGAAGTAAATCTGATGAAGTAGTTGTTTTTAGGGAAAAATAGGATTGGTTGGGTATGCGAAAACATATATATATATAAAAATATAAAAATTTTTGTGGGGGGGTGTTAAAGGAGAATGTTGCCGTTCCAATGATTCCCTGAAGTTTCTCAAACTTTCAAAATATACCAACTCACCCGTAGCCTTTTGTCAAGGCCTTCTTGGTTTAGACAGCTTCATAGAGCCGCGACCCCAAGCGACTGGAAGGTGAGACCACGCACGCCAGTGGCGAAACCACTAGGGCCTTTTCCAACTTGTTTGCGGTTTCTAATGTTTTTCTTTATATCTCGATTTTTGCTACCCTAAAAGGGTAGCAAAAGTCCAAACCAATCAGAAGCGGCGGGGGTCAGAGGGTCAGCATACATTAACAAATGATGCAAATTTACATTGGTTTACTTAATTGCATACAAGTTATGAATAATGCAAGTTTCATACTTTATGAATAATTCATTAAACAAAATAAAATTAGAGTTGGAAAAGGCCCACTTGACCCGCACGCATGGTCTCCCCTTCCAGCTGCTCTACAAAGCTGTCCAAACCACGAAGGCCTTGACAAGAGGCTAACTCACCCGTAGAACTTGCTAACTGCTGGACCAGCAAGCTCAACTCCGCTGACCTTTGTCTCCATCACGACTATTGTCTGCATTGTCACCTCTTCTCCATCCCCACTGACCCACAAACGCACGGGGTACACCCCGGGTGGGGGTAGGTGTGGTTCCAGGTGACGGGGGCACCTGGGGTGATGGTATAGGATGTGTTTAGGGGTACTGCCTCCTTGGCTGACCAGGACTTGGACTGGAGTATTGCCATCACCGGATATCTGTAAATTTAACATCATCAGAGAGTAATATTTTTAGAAGTAACCAATTGTTTCCCAAGACAAGGATGGTGTAGGAGGCCGAGGTGAAAATCCACATTACCGCAAAGCTTACAGATTAAAATATTTACCGCCTGTGGGTCCCCGTTGATCAGATCACTGGCCTCAAGCCTCCGGGTCCAGTATAAATTTATACTGGCCCGTTGCTCAGATCACTGGCCTTAGGCCTGCGGGTCCGGTACAAATTTATACTGGCCCGTTGCTCAGATCACTGGCCTCAGGCCTGCGGGTCCGGTACAAATTTATACTGGCCCGTTGCTCAGATCACTGGCCTCAAGCCTGCGGTCCAGTATACATTTTTTGAGTCCTTGGAGGTTAGAGGCACATATGACATTCGCTCCTTTTGGAAACAGGCATTGGCCCATGGTCTCCTCTTCAGATTGTACACCGATGAAATCACTGGCACCCCTCTAACGACAGCCTGTTTTATCAGTTGGGTGGTATCACAACCTGACCATTCTCAAATGTCATCCATTTTTAGTACTAATATAATTTTGTACAGCACCTTGAGCATCTTTTTTTGTACAGCACCTTGAGCATCTTTTTATACCATTTTTGGCACTTTATGAATTGTGAATTAAGAGTGACCCATAAAATTGATCCACTGTGATTGTCCATGCACAACACCCAAATCTCTAAACTCCATTCTTCAATTTAGTTACTCTTTGGCAATTTCTGCCCGAGGTTGCAGAAACAGTTCTGCATACCAGTAAAAAGTTTTGAGAGCTCTACTTAACGAATTGTGAGTTATGGGTGACCCACAAAATTGATCCACTGCGATTGTTCGTGGACAACGCCCAAGTCTCTCGACTCATTTCTTCAATTCAGTACTACTCTTTGGCAACTTCTGCTCGAGGTTTGGAAACAGTTTTGCATACTAGTAAAAAGTTTTGAGATCTCTACTTTGGAGAACATGGAGCTAACAAAAACCTTTTTATTTTATATTCCAGACACAGTAATCTTAAGTATGAGAAAACCTTCTGCTCTGAGTAAGGCAGGAAATTCGGCAATCTGTTGAACAGCTTCAGCCCTAATGCATTAGTGAAGTAACACAACACGGAAATCACACTCCTGTTTCCAATAAAAAGGGATCAACTTCTGATTAGGGGAGGCAATAAAAAGGCTCCTGTTTGGAGGGGGGGGGTTGTGTCACCCCTGTTCAATGATCAGGCCATTGACCCCTCAAGCGTGTTCTTGTTTTGATGGAGGCAGTGTGATATTGTATGTAATGAACAACTAAAGGGATACATCAATATAGACCTCAGAGCCAACACTCACACAAAGAGATTTACACATGGTTGTACCCGCAAGTTTACTATTAATTATTTAGTTAGTTTTAGTTCTTCCTATTTGTCCACACCATGCAAAGCTTCAAACAATACTTAATATAGACCTGTATGGCACGTTGTGCCGCCAATGCTGGGGTGCTGGCAGCGCCAAGGTTTTATACACAAAGACAAGGAAAAAAACAGATCTTTTTACTTTATATGCGAATTAAGTATCTTCCTCAACAATTTACAAGATTTCCCCAACTGGACAGCATGACATCATGATGTAGAACACACTTTAATATTTGCAACTAAACACAAAGTGAATACTGAAATTCTAACAAAAAAAAACCTTGCCGGTGTAAGGTGTTTTAAACCCGACCACACAGTGTCCCTGTCTATCACACCATACCTCACCCTATTGTCCCCGCCATTTTCAAGATGCAGTCTATGCCATGCTGTCCTGTCAGGGAAATTGTATGGTTATAATTGCTATGGCCCTCTACAATCCCGGCCAAAATGCTTGGGCCACCCGTTCCTAACATTACAATAACCATACAATAAACCATTCCCTGCCTCACAATAAACATTCTCTCCCCCCCGCCCCCCCCCCCCCCCCCCGCTCAATGTTGACTGGAACGCAGAAGACAGTGCAACAATGTGATTCAACATGTTATAATTGCTATGGTCCTCTAGAGGCTCTATCCAGGCATGAATACCTAGCCCTTAAAAAAAAGGACCATTCTGTTGAGTGCAAGGGCTGACCTACATTTTTTATAGGCTTTTATAGACTTTTTGTTCAGGCTATTTAATCACAGTTTTGCTGATTTTTCTGAGAGTGCAAAATTGGGGATCAGATTAATAAAAAAAGAAGGCAGAGTATCATGCCTGCCTTATCTGAAAACGATCCTTAACAATAAAACTGATGACCCTGAATGTTTTAGTACAGGGGAATTTTGCCATTTTGCGGTTATCCTTGCTGCCCCAGAGCCACCCTACTTCTGCTTAACCCCACACGACACACTCTCCGTCTTTTTTTTTTATCAACGTGTATTTTAAGTCGTAAAGCGGTGACTTCGTTTGTCATACCAGAAAGCAGACAGACCATGACAAGGTTCCATCGACAATAGCGATTGACATTCTTCGCCGAGTCCTTATGGGAATTCATTTTACACGTAGTACAAACGCAAAAACATGATAAAATGTTCCCTTTTGCGAAACAATACCATTTTGTTATTCTGAAAAACAAACTTTAAAATAGTTGCTGAACATTTTAAAAAATTGGATTACTAAACCTTTAATATTTCAACCTTCAAGTTTGAGCTCAAGTTGGTTGCACCCTGTAAGAAATCTTCTTATCACATTTAAAATTCATACTTATCGGAGTAGTCAAAATGTAGATGGGAAAAAGGGTGTTTTTTAATCTGAGTTTCAGAAGTATGATCATGACAAATGTCAGAGACAATGGCTACAACAACTGATGTACCATTGTTGTTTTTAAATTGTTCACAACCTTATCTCAAATTGTTAAGATAAAGGATTTCAAAATAACAGTTTTCAATGTGGTGGATCTGATGTACACTCCGCTATTGTCAATTATCTTTCCAATGCTGATAACACTATTAAAAGTAGCTAAGCACAACAAAATTATGCTTACCAGAATAAGGTTACCAGCCAAACAAAAATTTCACATGTACAATTTTTGACTGGTTATCCTGCTCATTTCTGCTTAGCAGAAAATTGTTCAGCAATATTTTCTGCTTGAGCAGGGTCCAAGTTCACAGAGTTGCTTCAGCAGAAAACATTGCTTAACAATTGTCTGCTAAGCAGAAAATGGGCAGGATACCGGTCCACAAATTGTACATGTGACATGGTAGTTTGGTTGGTAACCTTATTCTGGTAAGCATAATTTTTGTTGCGCTTAGCTACTTTTGTGTGCTTAAGCAGCTCTATGAAATTGGGCCCTGCTTGTTACAGACATACAAGTGCCAAGTGTTCCCTTGCCAGATCACCGCCTTCCTCCTGTGTGGCCCAAAACACTGTACACTCTTGGGAGCAAGAGGGACAAGTGTTCACACTCCAAGCTCACATGCCATTTTAATTGTCTTCCAGACAAAGCATTCCAGACGTGATGTAATGCGTCCCCAAGATCACACAAGTGGAATTTTCGATTTCCGAACAGATGAAGCGGCCAGAACCAAAACCAAAGTTTCCAACCCCCTACTGAGTTCTTAACTGTCTCAAGGGTGATGACATAAAGTTTGAGGCCAGACTATTTATACCAATCACAGAATTCTATCAATTTTTTTCCCCCATTTCTGTATTGCATTATAAATAAAAAAAAAATGAATTTTAAGGAGTTTATAAACTCAAGAACTTCAAGTTACTTTTTGTTCACCATGTTCACGTTTTTCAAAAGCATGTTTGGGATTCGATGTTGTTTATTGTCTCACTTTACTTTTGTGCGTTGAGGTTTGAATAATGTATTGATTTTTACTTGAATGTCACTGTTCAGTTTGGTGCTCTGGAGAAAAAAAAAAAATCAGGCACTTTGTCCTTCAAACATTTTTATGAGAGGAACTTGGATACTTTTGAATTTAAGAATTGTCCAGTGTTTATTATCATTTTTACCACAAGCTGTAATCTTGTCACACTTTCAGTGTTACATTAGTCACACTCTCAGTGTTAATACATGTACATTCCAAGTTTTTTGTACTCTTGTAAATTTTAAACATTATTTTGTACAACAGAGTTCTGTAAGGGTCTTGTCTAATCATTTTTTTTACGAACTGTGGTACTTCCTTGCTTTTTACCAATTTATTTGTATTAATTTTGCTGTTTTTCTGTTTTCAGCTTTTCAGCTTTTTAATCACTGTCCTTTTTGTTGTTGTTTATTTAAAGACAGGATATACCTTATGGTAATTGTCAAAGACTAGTATCCTCACTTGGTGTATCCCAACATATACGGGTACATAAAATAACAAACCTGTGAAAATTTGGGCTCAATTGGTCATCGAAGTTGCAAAAAAATAATGACAGAAAAAACACCGTTGTTGCAAATAATTGTGTGCTTTCAAATGAAAAAAAAAAAAAAAAAAAATGCCTGGTCTTGTTGCAATGCTTTCCCCTCAAACTTATCCACAATATAACTTGACAGTTCAGGGATTTCTTGCAAACTGGAAAATTATTATTATTGTTATTTTTATTACTATTATTGATGGTTCTGGTAGTGAACCACAGATTCCTCAAAAAAGCAAACTTAATCACTGTAGCTCATGAGACCGAGGAGCCATGTAAACAACAAGGTTACTTGTCCTCGTGTACCCTCCCCTCCCCACCACTGGCAAGGAACTGAGATCTCAGACAAAAATAGAAGGATTGTATTAAATGCACAGTGAGTGAGAGCCAAGCCCTCAGACATTGCCAAATTTGTGTCCATCCTGTCCCGAAGAAAAGGGCATCAAACAATGGCAGCACAAGCCTGGTGATAAGGGATGTTTTGTGACGCAATGGGTAGCAGATAATTCAATTTACGAGCTCAATGGCAGCAGTTTAATAGTTGCTGTCGCCATCACACTAGGAAGCAACAAAACCTGGCAGCAGTGTTTTTTAATTCTTTTTCTCGGGGGCCTGCAAACAAAAGGATGTTGCGGTCGGTCTGCAAAACAGTTTTCCCAAACAGTGGGACGCGTGTCAGCACTCGTTAATCAAATTTGCGAGTGGAGCTTTATGCTGGGGAGATTTTGGGAGTCAAGTTACACACGTAGAGAAGGTTTCACTGTGAGCCCGGAGTTCACTGACATTTTCCTTCTGACTAGTGTGATTATTATGGTTCACAATTTGTAAATTCAAGATTTGATTATTTTTATTTTCTTTTGGGGGGGAAAGGGGGGGGAATCAGATAACCAGCAAAGTGAAGTTTTTCTGTGACCACCAAGTTCACTGACATCTCCCCCTGAACAATGTAATTACATCCATTGAAAACTTTGAATTTTATTTTTTGCAGGGAGATTTGTTTGTGGGAACAAATGTGAACTTCAAACCACCCACACGCTCATGCTTGTTTTTCCACCGGCTAAATCAAGGATTTCTCTTCATTCTCCCATTGTTTGGACTTTGTTAGTGACATCCCTACAATACATCCCTATAATATCCATTTGGGGATATAGTGGACACATTAGTAATATTATGACACTTGGTTTGGGTAAATTTGTCTGTGTACACCCAAACCAAACAGTGCACTCCTACCACATCTTATACTACTAGTGTAAGCCAGAGCAGTGTCTGGGTGTCCAACTCTAGGTGTCTTTTGGACACCCTGTTTTAAATTTGGACTCCCTGTTTTATCTGTCATTTACATGTGAATGTATTGTAAGTGAACAATTTGGACACCCAGTTTTTAAACTTCCAGCAAAGTTGGACGCTCTTTTACCAAATCCTGGCTAAAATCTTAAGGGAGTAGGAGGACCTTTGCTCTTTGGGAGGACCTACATATGTACCATCCAGTCAAGTTCTATTTCTAGTGGAGCAGACATGATGTCATCAACAATGTCGTCAACAAACAAGTATAAAAAGAGACATTCCTAGAAGGAAAACAATGAACTCAGACAATGCTCTTGGACAGGTGCCAAAACAAAACTTTGAGTGACATAGAAATAGCTGTTGCAAACTACTTTACCGACCAAAAGTACCTACGGTACAAATGCCAAAAAAAAAATAGTTAATGGCCTGATGTTTTGACACTATAGCAAAGTCTTCCACGAAGGGCTAAATGACAACACAAATAAAAAAACTTTTACAAAAGTAAGCCAGTAGCTTGGATGAAGTCTCGAAGAAAAAATGGATTCCTGCGGGTCAGGGATGAGAGTAACCGCAGACAAAGAGGTCTGAAACTGCAATCTAAATGTTAGGAGATCTGGGCCCAATTTCATACAGCTGCTTAAGCACAAAAAGTAGCTAAGCACAACCAAATTATGCTTACCAGAATAAGGTTACCGGCCAAATTACCATGTCACATGTACAATTTGTGACTGGTATCCTTCCGATTTCTGCTTAGCAGAAAATTGTTAAGCAATATTTGTTGCTTAAGCAGCTCTATGAAATTGGGCCATGTATGAATTAGATTTTGACAAATGTGAAAATTACAGAACATTGTTTATGGGCCTGGGTTCCCCCTTATTCTAGACCCAGAACCTCCCAGATGTCGACTCAGGACATTTTTACAGACTTTGTGCACCACCGGAAATACAAAGCTGCAGGTTCGGACAAAATGTGGACTATTTTTTCCTCCCTTTCGTGACCTCTTTAAATACTTTTTTTCAAGAAAGTTTCAATGCTCAAGGAGGTTTTGAGAAAATCATGACATCAGGACAAAATTGGACAAATCCTTATAATGATTGATAGCATGTCCACCTTTTGCGAACCCCTAGATTTGCAGATTTCAAAGAGCTTTTGAGAATAGGATCTTCAGCACTAACAATGCACAATATTTTTTTTTATAAAAGCAAAATTTGCTCGTATCCCAAGAAATTAACATCTACTTTTTTTCACCAGGCAGACATAAAAAAGTCTGAGTTCAGATGAAAGTCTAAAATATCTCACCCCAGGTGAGTGTAGCAGGGCGAACCAGAAATTTGATGGGGTTGTTAAGGAGGGGGGAGGGGGAGACCACCACAAACAAGCAAAAGAGAAGAGATTAAATCTTTTACCAGGCACCCTCAATAAAAATAAGTGTGTAAAACAACAGTGTGGAAAGTTTTGACGCAGATAAACAGCTGGGAGGAGTCTAGCGGAAACCCAAATGGCATAAAAAAGCTACCTCTAAATCATAGGCAATTTTTTTCCTGGCAACCAAGGATGCCTCATAAGTGAACTTAATCACTATAGCTCGCAAACCCGAGAAAACCTGTAAACAAGGGTGCTTGCAATGTGAACCAGAAAAACCCCCAACTCTTCCACGATAAGTGTTTTGGGTTCTTTTATGTACAAAACCAATCCTTGTACATGTACATGGGTCCTGAGCTTAATGTCCCATCCGAAGGACAAAGCAACTATGAGGTCGTTCAGACACAGTTAGAAGGCAGCTTTAACTCATCCGGGTTTAACTTTGTGTGTCTGAACGCTCTTAAAACCTAACCAAATCGAGTTGAACCCGAATGAGTTAAATCGGTTGACGAGGGTGGTTTAACGCCAAACCACTTCGGGTTTATCTTTTACTAGCACGGTGTGTGGACAGAACAAAGTTAACCAGATCCGGTTTAAGTCCTTACCGGTGACCCAAGACGTGTTGCATAACACGCCATAAATTGTGAAAGCGCAAGTCTTTTGTACTTGCTTGTTTATGTAAATGCGGGGGTTCATGTAAATGTAGCGGATGTTGTTGTGTCAGGTGATGCTGCTGTTTGACCTCTTAAAACCGAAGATATGCCGTATCAGGTTTAACTTCGAGCTGTCTGAACGCAAGGTAGCTTTATTTTTTACGACTATATTATTATAGTAACATTAAACACACAAACAATGAACCTCTGACCAGGCAAACTTTCTTTCATTTTGTAGTATTTGCTAAATTGCACAAAATACCATGTGTAGCACAGAAGCGATTTCGTATGCATTTAGTTTGTGAACGCTGCATGCAATTGACTAGCCTTGTAAAGGCTCTTTGCTTTACTGGAGGACAAGGCTTTGTGCAGTGCGGAAAAAATCTGCAAAAAGTGGACAAGGCTAAAGGAACTTAAATATTCCAAAGTCAATAGTCTTGGCCCAAGACGTCAGTGATCGGTAGCGGATACTCGTTGTAACTCGTTATAGCGCGCCCTCTTACGGCCTGATTTAACCAACTTGACTGGCACCAACTTGACTGGCTCTAGTGAGAGCCAGTCAAGTTGGTTAAATCAGGCCGTAAGAGGGCGCGCTATAACGAGTTACAACTAGTATCCGCTACCGATCGCTGACGTCTTGGGCCAAGACTGTGTACATTTCTACACTTAGTAAGCAGAGAAAGCAAAGTGTAGCTCGAGAAGGACGCTCCTTCAAAATACCCTTTTCCAAGCAGTCATACAAAAAAAAGGCAGAGGAACTTTTACACCACATGTGAATGACATTTTGATATCAGATCGGATTTAGAGTTTGGAGACACCAGGACCACCCCCCTGGGACTCTGCCGCAGGGCCACGACCTCAGCAGCAGAAGACTTGGCACAGATTTTTTTCCAGGTAATTTGGCACACTTTCGTGACAGAAGTGGTTGGCCTCTGGTTAACTGACCCTCTCAATCACTCGACTAAATGGATTGGATTTTGCTTCTTGACTCATTTCAATAATTTTAAAAATTTTGAAAAGGCTTCGGCCCTGTGAAGTCGTGACTTCAGCCCCCCTCCCCTTACCTGCAGCCTGAAAACATTTCCCACATTAACCCTGTCACATGACCCGACCATTTAGGGCTTTTTTTTCTTGAGTCTCCGCTTTCAAGGAAAGCACTTGCATTATTGGATTTTGGAATGGTATTGGGTTGGTACTGGAATGAATTATTTTTTTAGTCCAGTGTTTTGATAAAAATTAATCAATTTGATTTTCAATATTCACCAATTCCATACTTTTATGTCAGCATATAAGGTCTCTTTAAAGTACTTTCCTGAACTTCGAATGGGGTTGGTCAGCTCAAACTCCACAACACCACCAATCCACTTCAAATTGAATAATTTTGAATTGAATGAAAACCAAAATCGAAGAACTTAGTGGCTGTAAAAAGGAGCACCCCTCAACTGCATCCCCCCACCCTAAAGCACCACCACCCTCCTGATCAATGCAAACATGACTTGATCCCATTAATCTTGATCAATGGTCACACCGTCCCACTTCCTCAAGCCCCTTGTCTACAGACAGTCCAAGGAGCATACCCACATTCAATCAATGCTCCACCACATTTCCCCGAAGATTACTGGGGTACTTATGATGAGGGAAAACCATATGCTATGGAGGACAGAAAATCACATGCGGCACCGGTTTCAATTTTTTGCCAGCCCCCCAAATCCAGCGATTTGTATTGTCTTCTATGTACTGAGAACCGAGTCCTTACCGACAGCAGTGAAATCAGATTAGTTTTCTGCTGAAAGTTTTAAAGCAACAACGGATAGTTGAGAAAAGATTTCTACAATTTTTGGGGGTGAACAAGAAAATAATTACTGGAACCTGCGACCTCCGAATTAACGTGCCGGTGCTCTACTTACTGAGCTACAAATGTATCTTGCCCTAATTTACCTAAGATGAAAATGGTACATTTTCTTCTAAGAAAACCTCTTAAGTTATAACACTGAAACAAAAGTCTGACACTTATGAACATATCTATTCATTTCAAAAAGCCTAATTTCAAAATTACTGTTTTTGATAACTTTGCTAGTCATATAAATGTGCATAAAGAATTTATGAAGACAAACGTGAATGGGTAGTTTATAAATACTTAAACACACATGTACAAACACCACAAACAAAAGTGAGCTGAATATTTATAGAAAATGGGGGGGAGGGGCACTATTTCGTTAGGAGGGATCACTGCAGGCAAGTGCTTTTACTGAGTGACATCAAAGGCATTCACTACGTTTCCGTAGCATGTTTATTTGTACAGACAAATTTCAAACCAAACAGTGGACAAAGTTTTACCTCAAGTAGCATTGACATTCATTACAAATTAAATTAAAACAAACCACAGAGAATTACTGCAGACACAATTTCAAAAAGTGTTTCATCAAATCACAGCAATAAATAACACACAAAGATCACCCGGAGATGTTTTGATCACAGAAATACTTACTCTATGTCCATAAGTGGCAGTTCGGGTAATGGTTAAAAGAATAGGCATGTGTTAGAATAAAGTACACCCACATAGAGAGCCCCAAAACCTTTAAAAATAGATAACAACAATAATGATACTTGAGTATAGTGCGTGCATCTACCAATAAGTAACTCAAGAATTTTATTTTTTTAGGACAGGTTTTTGAAGATGTTGAATTATGAGACCAATTTATTTAGCACCTTGTAAGGGTTAAAAAGGTGCTGGTGCACACTCAGCAGCCACTGCCAGAAGCACTTGGAGAAAAAACCCATTGAAAAACACAAGACTTTACTGGCCCGACACTAAAACTACTGACTTTACTGGCCTGACACTAAAACTACTGGCCTTGGGCCTGTGGTCCCTGCCAAAGGTTGAATCAAGTGCACTTAACTGCTCAGCCACGACACGCTATACATTGCATATTCAATATTTTACACAGAGGTAAAGAAGGAAAAAATTATCAAGCAAGAAAAGACATCTTTTAAAAACTTATTTAATACTCAACTCTCAATAAAAATTAGTTCACAATATAATCACAACTCCACCAGGAGGGAAAAAAAACAGCTGCATATATCCTTGAACAAAACAAAATCAGAAATTTGAATTTAAGAATCAAAAAAGGAACAAGGAACTGGGGTGATTATCCAACAAGAAAGCAAATAAATCTAAAAAGTGTTTCATCTTACCTGGAAAGTCCAAGATGAAGGCTTTCCTGCCTCACCGAAGACGGAATAATCAAGGGAGTACAATGACTGGGGAGGAACCGACTCGGCCAAGATCTCAACATAGCTGGCATCAACTATGACCAAAGTGAATGTAAATGAGAAAGTCATTGAAATGTGAAGTAAATCATTTGAAGGGATAGTTTATCAAAAGTGAACCTTTGTGTGACACCAGTGGCAGAGGGAGTGCTCCCCCTTCCCTTCCCTTCCCCAACCTCCCCCACTCTTTGTTTGTCAGTGGCTACTACTATCGCTGCATTGCTGCCACATCTTTACTTTAGCAATCTCGCTGAAGCCAACAGCCAAAGCCACTCACTTTAGACAAGGACTAAACCCCAAATACAAAAGATAATTATATCATCTGGAAGCTGACTCTTACAACGTTGAAACCACCCCCCATCTGACCCCCCTCTCAATTTCCCTGACTGGTTTCATAGTCTGGCAACAAACAAATCTCTTCAGACTAATTAATCACAAAGGAATTATTTGTCTTAACCCCAGCCAGACACAATTGATCAATCAAAGAGAATTTAATGACTCCCTGCCAACAGCCCTGGCGGTGCACCTTATTAGCTGCTCAGGGGAGGCTGGCGTCAATCAATTAAACAACATAAAGATCGTGCTGGTTACCATTTTAAGAAGTTGAAAAGTGCACAGCCTTTGCACGCGATGGCTAGACAATAGGACAGACCTAGTGAACTAGAGGGGGTGGGGGGCAACTCTCTAAATCTATTGGTCGGAACAATAGCTCAGAGAAACTGAGAGAGAAATCTCACTTTGTGAAACTTTAGTTATCAAGCACGTCTTTGGAGTGAAAGTTTGTTTAGTTTTTGTAGAAATGCCGGCGTTTGTAATGCTTTCGGCGCTTTCCTGTAGTCACTTTAAAGGGTAGATCCTCTGCTAAACGCTGTATCACTCGCCTGCATTGAAGCCAGTTTTCAACCTAGACACCAACGTGTCTGAATGTCATTTGGTCCACTCAACATGTGGAGACCAATTTGACAGATGACCAGTATCTTTGAAGCCACATGGAAAGAATTGAAAACACACACTGTGTACACACAATGTACACAAAGTAAAGAAGAAAAAGACAAACTGGCAATGAAATAAATAAATATGACTTGGGTTTTTTTTCAGAACCCATTCATCTAAAAATAGGTGAGGGAATGGGTGAATGTAGAGGGATTGGATGATGAGATTATAGGCTGTTCCAAAGTGATGTAGCAACTAAGTGAATCCTCAGATGTTCCTATTATGGGGGGGGGGGGCGGATGTCAGGTTGAAAGGGGTTGGGATATGGCCCCAAGTTGACCCGACAAGGGGTGAGTTCTCACTAAAATCATGAAAAGGAGAGTTGGCAATTTGGCTTCTTTGACAAACTCCCAAAAAGAGCAATAAAAAAAAACCTTAAAACCCTTGTTTTACTTTTAAATTTACCAATAGTTTGACTGTTTGTTTCTATTAAGCAGGGTATACCTTAGAAGTGTTTGTGTAGTACACAGAAACCGGCAAAAGAATGTAATCAATCAATCAATCAATCAATCAATCAAAAGTCATCCATTGATAGAATCAAAACCAAAATGTTGCTCTGTGCTGAGGCACAAAATGAATTGTAAAGACAGCCTGCAGGAACAGATGAGCTTTGAGGAGTTTCTCGAATGTGTTAAATGAACTGGCATCTCTGATATTTGCAGGAATTTTTTTCCCCACATCTATGGGCCATGTACAGAGAGTGATCTCTCAGAAAAAGTAGAACTGCGAGTTCTTGGCTCAACAAAAAGGGAACATGATCGAAGTTGTCTACATTGAGATCTTATTTTGAGCATGTTTATAGGGTGCTATGAGCATTAGAATGATAACCCTGAAGCTTGAATTGTACAAAATAGCCAACAAACATTTACATTGTACAACAAATACTTTCTCTGACTGTGTAAAGTATATTCACTTAAAGTTTGACAGGACACCATCAAAGTTTTCAGACAATACCCTAGTTTTCTATTGAACATTCAACGGGGTGGGGTACCGACAGGTTGTAACAGATTGCACTTTAATCTCTGTTTCAAGTCTTTGGTCATATCCCATTGAACAGACCTACATGCTGTTCTTTTGACAGCTCAGATCATACCTTGATTGCTGGCTTGAACGGAGACCAACTCTGGCAGTAGGCACACTGGCAAGACTAAGACGGGGCTGGCACTTGTCGCGTTATTCCCTCTGGTGAACCATGTGTACGTCACATCAGTACGGTTGGCTATTTCACCTGCAAGACAAAGTGCAAGAAAAATCAATCCAGGGCAATGGGGGTTCATTACAACTTTCTCTCAGTGTCTGTTTAATCATGTTTTCATTGTCTTTTCTAGAATACTTATGAAATTGTATCAAACAGTTTTGGATCCCTCGTCTGTTTTCTCCAAATTTTTCACCATGGAGAAACAAAAAACATGCTTGAACATTTTAAGTTCACCTCAAAACCTGAACCTTTCACTTGAATTGACTCTTCTTTCCATGCCAAGATGCAATGTTTTTTATGTACACAAGTTGTAATAATAAAATTCAATTCATCACCATACACCAAGACATTGCTAATCTTGTTGTTTTTTGCCCTGTTTTTATTATCAGGAAAAATGTCACGAAGACTATTAAGAAACAGAAATACATAGTTTTGTTTTAGAGCTGTAGATTCAATGTTTACATGGGAAACATTCAAAATATCAATTCGGTTCAATACCTTTTCTTTGACCCTCTTGTTTGAGTGAAAGTAGGTCAAATTTTGCGGCCGTTTGTGGCCGCTATAGGCATTTTGGTACAAGCCACTTGCGGCCGCTATGGTCTCTAAAGAGTTGAACTTTGTTGAAACAAATGATTTGTCGAATTTAACATCCAAACCTACCATTCAGCCGAGCAAGTAAAATCATCTGCCCATTTCCAGGATAAAACTCCTGAATGGAAACAGTGTCAATGCTTTCCTGAATCACCAATCCAAGAGACTCACTCTCCGCGGAGACATTGTTGCTGGCCACAACAGTAGCAAGGAGGACTCCAGGGCTACTCAAGTTGAACTCCAAGATGTAGGTTTGGTTCTCTCCAAGGTACTGAACCTGTGGTGTTACAGGGCCTCGAGGAGTGTCAATGGTGAACATCACTTGTGTTCCTTGAAGGAGAGTAACGCTGATTTGGGTCGGGGAGCCAGTAAGGTCGGGCCGGTGCTAAGAAGGCCGAGGCCCACAATTGGGTCCTGAATGAAAATCCCCTGAGAGAGGTAAGCAGTCTGAGAGCTGATGAGATTGCTAGCGGTGACACTTACGTTATTCGTGCCACTTGTTAAGTACGTGTGGTTGACATGAGAGACGGGTACTTCATTCACTAGGCCGTCAATTTGCTCCGTGGTGCCTAGGAGATCTGAAAAGGACCACGTAAATTGGACATCGCTTCCTGTTCCCATGGAGGCTGTGAATTGGACAGTGGTGCCTGTTGCTAGTATCCCACCGCTGCCACCATCCAGGACAAGACCACTGACAGCCTCATGGACAGTGACCATAGTCTGTACATGGGCAGTGCTCACTAGATTAGAGGCCGTCACCTCTACCACATACTTTCCTGGCTCTGTGAAGTTATGCAGGCATGATAACTGGCAGTCGGGATTCAGGGTCACATCCGTGGAGGGCAGAGTCCACACATATGACATGTTGGCAGTCACAACAGGGGCTTGTACGCTCAAATTTGCTACAGTGTTGGTTGCATACACCTCTTGCGTTTCAATCTCGAGGGGTCCAAGCTCCTCTTGTACTATAACCGCCGAGTCCAATCTTGCCGATCCAACACTTTCACTAGTCCACTCCTGGTAGACGTTAGTTTCAACTACGAACACACCAGACTGTCTGTACTTGTGGCTCAGAGAGACGAACAGAGTGCAACCCTCTCCATAACTTGCTATCAGATGAAGGTGGGCGTTTCCCTCATCGCCAACCGTGATGAACGTGTCGTTGACATCATACATGCTGTGGTTGTACACCGACCCATCGCCGAAGTCTACCTGTAGCAGCACCTGTTGTCTTGCTGTTGCCACCATGTTGATGAGTAACCCCAAGCTGCTGTTCACTTTGTTGGTGAGGGCAGAGTTAGATGACAGTGACATGGTAAGGTTGGTTATCTCACGATTAACTACCACCTGTCAAATAATGAGAAAACACCATTGTTTAACAAGTCATTTACCAACATGACCAAAGAAAATCTGATTGATAATGAATTAATAAACTCGTAACCATAAATTGAATTTTCTTCTAACAAACAAATGTTCTGCACTAATAAAGTGTACAACATAATACAAATTATACCTTTTCAGGTTTGGGGTACAAATTCAGTTTAACAAAAACATGCATTTGTTCAGGCCTGGAATTTCATCTTTGAGAGTGGCAAGGACCATTTTCATTTTTGCAAAGGGCACTTCTGTTGGAAAATCTTAAAGTCTATGGGAAATTTTTGAAGGGGCATCAAGGCCAAGACCAGGGGCAACAGCGGCCATGGCCTCCGTGTAATTCCAGGCCTGTCTGTTGCGGTTTTTCCATATTCACATTCTACTCTGACACATTGGAGAATGAAAGCTCTACTTGTTCCTCACGTAGGCTTACAGATATTCGTTTTTTTTTCTACATGTTTAATGTTTGTATTTGCAAACACACCTTTGCTATTGTGTTATGAACAACAATTACATAAATGTGTACTGTTTGAAAAAAATATATTTCTCCACGCTAACTTACCACGTGTAATGTCTTCCGGACACTCCCAAGGTAGTTAGAGGCATTCACATAAACACTGAAATGTCCCTCTTCTGTAAAATTGTGGACCTAGATACGGAAAATGAAATAACAAAAATGCCAGTTTTAAAAACCCTGCAAAAGAACACAGGCTGACATGTTTTTAAAAACTTTGCTATATTTTTAAAACATAATTTTATTGGGTCAGTGCAATAAAATAATATTAATTACAAAAACACTATTATTAGAACAAAGCATTAAAAAGGGCAATGAATCAAGACAACCCAAAATATTCTGGTTTACAATCAAACTTGATGGTTTGAAGTTGTTCTTGATGTTTAAGAGTTTTTAGTGTTTTTTGTTACAAATTATTTACTATAATTTACAGAATTATCTTACATTTTTTTTACAAATTTCTTTTTGTATCGTTATACATAATTGTATTCATATTGAAATTTGAAGAAAAGAAATTGGGTTCAACTGATTTACTCTGTGCCAGTAATTCCACTGGTTGACAATAACAAATGTGCTGTTTACAGTGACAAAATAATAGTGGGCTCAGACCCAAATTCAAGACATCTAAGCCATTGACAACTTGCCAAGAAAACCCTTTTCTTTTTAGGTAAACCACAAAGTGTGGCTTGGGAACCATAACAAGTGTGGGTGACATGCACCATTAACAGCAAAACCAACAAGCAACAGAAATTCAACAATAAATCAAGAAACCGGCAGTTTCTTTTGTAAGTGGCTGGAATTGTGACAATCGGGTCAAATGGACAAACCACAGGGTCATCTGGGGTTTCAACAAAATTACAGGCCAAGTGTACAATTTATTGCCCAAACCCCCAAAATTCACAAAGGTAGTGACCTTACACAACGCTGACAAGTTCTACTCTAAAATATTCTCTTTCTAACTGCTGTCTCAAGAACGTGTGTACCTTCTTAGAAGAAGAAAAACAACATCTTCCTCAAACTATCAAATAACTCCACACATGCCTCAAACATTTTCAGACACTCATTCAACCCTGTTCATCTCTAAAAGTTTGAAGACCTCAGAAGTCATAAATTCCAGCGGTAACATTTGGGGCACCTTGAGCTCCTATAAATAGCAGGGGATAACAATGAATTCCACAATCCCAATCACACTCATTGACTGATTTAAGAGCTGAGGCCCACATCAAAAGAGATCTGCCAACAGGTAATTTTGCTTGACACTTTTACTTTGCTAAGCAGAAGGTTTTCAGGGGACCAGAGCAGCCAGTGAGTGTATGTAACTGATAAGGTGTCCTTTTAGCTGGTGACTGCTCTCTTCTAAGTCATGTGCTTACCAAATTTATCTGCTTATCAACTATATGAAATTGGACCCAGGGTTGGAAAATTAAGACTTGTTTTTTAAGGATCTAAACGTATAGAATTTCACAATTTTAAATTTTAACGGGGGATGGGATCAAGTAGGTAAAAGGACCTTTCAATTTTGCTGGAATAGTACAAGATTTTCTGGATAGGATATGACGAATGTTAAAATTCCTGAAAAAATGGCTAGTGAGCCTCGGTTCTCACTTATTCCAGACCCAGAGCCTCCCAGACATTACAATTCAAGAGGTTGAAAGACTCTGTGCATCACCAGAAATTAAAGGTTTGGACACATAGTTCTCTCTCCCTTTTGGTGATTGCTTAATTTCTTTCAAAAAGAAAATTGAAGGCTTGAGGAGATTTTGAGAAAATCCTAAATTCAGGAAAAATCCTAAGAAATCACATTCTGAAAAGTAAAAAATAAACACTGATTTCCTTCCGTGAAAGGGGCCTGAAATGAGGCAGTGAGAGAAACATAATTAGTGGGGTAAAAACAACATTTTGAAATAAACAACTTTTTAAGAATGTTTTAGTTATTGTAATTTAAATTTAATTAAATTAATATTTAAATTCTTTTTGGGGTGTGAGATGTAAGGTACGACATTTGTGAATATTAAATCCATTTCAAAACAGTCACTTCAAACTGTTCTTTCAAAATGGTATTAAAACAAAGTAAAACATTTGTTTTTCTTTTTAATTTAATCTTTTAACTTAACATGTACTTAACTATTATGACAAACAAATGTACAAGTTTTTGAATATGTGTCTAAAAAAATCTTGTGAAAACCTAACATATATTTTTGTAGAAAAACAAAGTCCACACTCAGTGTGCACTTTGTTTTATATGAAAAGCAGAAATGTTTTCTAGCCACATCATTTGTTTTATTGTTTACGTTGAAGTCAGCTCTTCCAGCATGTCCTGAGACAAAGAATTGCCTGCAGTATGGTATACAACAAAATACTTCAAAGTCCTTCAAAAGTAGCGACAGCCCTGGCCTAAAAACTGCGGGCCCTCTTTTTCAATCAGATCAGCTTTCTTCCAAGATAAGAACATTTTCTGCAACAGAGACAGTTGGTCTGGTAGTTTAAAGGCAAAGTAGATGATTGTATTAATTGGAGGGGGAGAGAAATTACAAATTTTAACTTGAAACCTCACTTTTTAAGTCAATACTAGTCCTCAGTCCTCCAGAAAAATATTTCTATAAAAAACAAGAAAACAGCATTTGAAGACCCCCCCCCCACCCCAATGACAGTTGCTTATATCATTTGCTGCAATCAGAATAAACAAGATATGGACATGCACCAAATCCCTGATGAAAAATGAACCATTTTTGTAGTTCCATTAAGATGTGATCACCAATGTTTTGGGGTTTTTACAGGTTAGTCGGATGGTGCGTTCATAGAAAATTTGGAGTACGTAAATTAATTTCCTCTAAAACTACACAAATTATGTACTTTTCCTTTAAACTGGGGCATGATAACTATGTCCAGACCACAGACCACTGGGTTCTCATAACCTCAGGACATACTCAGCATTGGTTTAAAATAAATCCCCAAACCGCGCAGCACAACTAGGAAAAGGGAGGGCCGGCACTTTCTTCTGAAGGAAATCACAATAAATAACATCCACTTTTTGTCACCACATTAAGTGCTTCCAACTGAAATGACCATGACAGCAATAAAAACCATATGTCTGCTCTGAAAGCTACATACAGGATTGACTTACTGATGTACATGTACTCTATTCTACACATGCATGGCCATCAGAAAACAAATCCTGAGAAATTACAAGCCTGATATATCTTTCTCAGTACAGGATATCAACAACAGTCTGGTCACCACCCACATTTTGTGATGCGATCAAGCTAAATGAGTCTTTTGTCAACCCTTGTAAAAAAAAAAATTTTTTTTTATCTATTTGAAAGAAGTACAATCTCAGCTTTAAGAATATAAAAACCCTGTGTTGATACCAACTTTGGTTCAAATGTTATTGAAGTCTAAACACAAGAGATGTATAGAAATGTACACTCCTGTCAACCTATTTTGGCCTGTTATTCAATAATGCATTTACCGACTTTTGTTGTTTATTTATCTATTTGTTTATTTTGTTTTAGTTCAACAAGGGTAGCCCCATCAGTTTCCTATTAACTGATCTCCCTTGTACATTTTACATGTGCAATATAAAATACACAAGACAAAAGCAGCAAAAAAAAACAATACCGTAAAAAAAGTTATTTGGCCTACATGTCTATTGGGACATAAGAATTTAAAAACAACACCACATCAAGCCACAAGAGGCGTTCGGAGAGAAGAAGAAAGTGGAGGATTAAAAACTGTACAAGTAAAAATGTAGAGACTTAGACTTTTACAAAACACAACAAGTCTTCAAGTATTCGCGTTTAGCATTATTCTTATATAAGACAACAATTGAGCCAACCTGATCCGATTGTTAATATAATACCACTCAAAATAAATCTTGTTTTTGAATGTTTTTCCTTCTTATGATGTGTTGAGAATTACAATCTAAATTTCAATGGAAGCAGACATCAGCAAAACCAATGCCAGTAAAAGCAAACACGAATAATGAAGAAATTGTAACCTTTTTTCAGAAGTAATTTGGGGTTGTTAAACACTGACTAGAGCGGGGTGAACATGCCGGTGCTCGTTGGCGATCTTCCTATTTTGTCAATATATCTTTGTTTGGAGCTGCCAGGCAGAAGCCATTCAACCTGTAACTGCCAAATAGCCAGGGATCGCACCCAAGTTTACAATACAACCTGGGAAGCGGCAGCAGAGGGATCACCTTAAGGGGATGCGACTTTTCCATAAGTGACCAACATATAAAGTGATTGCAAGATAAACATACCTGACTATCCTGCATACAAGCAATCCCCTCACATTCAGGTTCTTCCACATAGCGCTCTGTCACGTTCACCGCCCCACCATCATCAAACATCCAGACAAACGTTAGGTTGATTCCCATGGCCACAGACGCCTGGAACTCCACCTCCTCGCCGACGAAGACCGAGACGGCCGGCAGCGAGACCACCGATGCCTCCTCCATCGGGACGCAGGAGGGGCCATCACCCTGGACGGGTCGCAGTATGATCTGCAGGTCAGCTGGCAGAGGTTGAACCACAGAGAGGCTGGTGCTGTGGTGGAGTCTTGAGATGGAGTTGCTGACGTCCACATCTTTTTATAAAGCAATAATAAAGGCATTTTATTAAATGTGTATCCAAATGTGGAATCAGGGACTTGATTAAGCTCCGAAAGCTTCTTGTTTGATGTTTTTAAGTAACATCCATCTGGACATGAAGGAGGTTAAGCATCTTTGTAAGGGAGAAATTACAATCCTACGATCAATATTTCATGTCTCACTTGAGTGTGATTGACACTTGCTCCCTATACACTGCTCATTGATATTTAAGCTCTTTTTGGTTCCTTTTCCTACATGTACTATCAGTGGCAGACAACAACGCCACAACCCCCTCATGCCCAACGTGAATAACAAGTCTACGTATAGAAATTTGATAACCATGATAACACACTTGATCAATGTGAGACTTTTGGTGACTCTAGGTAGCAGCAGACTTACCAGGTAAATTCCATTGTTCTCGAAAATCTGCGCATGCTCAGAAATACGTACACAATAAAAATTTACCTGGTAAGTCTGATGCCACCTAGCGTTACAGAGTCTCCCATTGCCCCCCTACCCTATCCCCTCACCCCTTAATCCGCCAGAAGAATTCTTTGGATTTCCGCCTAAACATTATACATTTGGTACATACTAATATGGTAGTTAATTCTGTTAACAGACTTTACTCTATCATTCGAAAACATGCAGTTCCAAACCGAAGTATTAAAGTTGCTTAAAAAATTTGCAAGACACAAAAGCTTGAAAATACATATTAGCTGGGAGGGGACAAACTTCCAGCATCTTTCCAGGTTTACTGACCGGCGACTGCAGCCGCCCAACAGTGAAGGAATTAGCAGGGGGAAATTTCAGCAAATTTGCGACAATTTCATGCGGCCGTTAGGCACGGTAGGCAATCCCAGTTGGCATTGCAAAAATGTATTCATAATGGCACGCACGGGCAATCAAAACGTCTGAAATGATCAGATCTAATCCAAACTACAATGAAACATGATTTTTGTTTTCAGCTTCGGAAACTGTGATCAAGTTTTCAAATGGAATATTTTTAAGTAGTAGAAAAACCTAATGAGGTTGTGTATAACAACATTAAGGATCTTATGGGGAGTCTCAATCATCTGAAGTTAAAAACATGACTTTTAACACTACAATCATCTTTGTGCCTGCATGGGGAAAGACAATTTGTACTTCCTTCTTGTCCAAATTTGTTTTGAAACCCTGGCTTTGTCACCAGCCTTAACATTTGCAATTGTGGCTTCATCAGATATTTTTTAACAGACCATAACACCATCTATAATTGCACACATCACTAAGTAAACATCAATAAAAACTACTTTCTATTAATTGATCAAGTGCTACAAACTTTTGATGGTAAAGAGGCAGTGAGAGCTGTGCTTATTATTAAGTGGAAGAAGCCAGATTTTAAGCTAACTGAGTTTATACAAAATATGGTTTTATTTCTGAAACAGATAATCAGTGAAATTCAATTTTCAAGTTTGTTGTATTTAAACTTTATGGAACAACTTGCTGGGTTTGAAACTATAGGCCTACTGCTTCATTGTAGTTTTTTTTCTTCAGTTTGCAATATGTGGCTCGAAAGTTACATCAGACCACGGGCCCTAGGCCAGTAATTTTAGCATCATAAACTTACGACCAGACAAGTCCAAAAGCAGGCCTGGAATTTCCTCTTAGAGAGGCAAGGCCATTTTCATTTTGTAAAGGCACTTCCATTGAAAATCTTAAAGTCTATGGGGAAGTTTTGAAGGGGCACCAAGGCCAAGACCAGGCAACAGAGGCCATGCCTCCGTGGCCTCCGTGTAATTCCAGCCTGCAAAGGTCTTGTGTTTTTGAATAATAATACCTCACTGTGTACATGTATCTCTATTTTTTTAAACGATGTTCAAATGCTGACTCCAAAACCCTTTTTAATTCTTTTTAGAACTGAAGTATTCCCACGTGTAGCTGGTTTTCTCATTTTGATTCTTGTCTTGTGAACAAATTTTGAGCTGCAAGCTCTACGGTCCTCCAGATTTGTTTCCCCCCAAATCGGAACCTGCAATATGAACAGTTCCTACAAGTATTGAATAGAATTGAAAAGGGTATGGTGTGATTTCCAAGGTGGCTGTATATTGTATTTGATCATGCTGAGCACTACCGAGATTGAGTTACAAGTACGCTCCATGAAACCCCTCAAAGGTCAGTCATTGTTGGGTATCATTTATTAACTTATAATTTCATTTGTTTCCTCTGGGGTCCAGGCTCATTGTTTTGTTTTTCGTTGTTACTCCACCGTCCACATTTACAACAACCATGTCATGTCCGTTACAGCATTGCACGAATGTCCCTGTTCTTAGAGTAAACACTTTTTTGAGTGAACTGCAATTGAGTGAACTTTAGCAATCTGCCGTTTAAAATGTTCTGGTAAATTTACTAATATTCTTGCTCAGGAGTAACATGTTTCAGCGGAATGTTGTGTAGTGTACATTCCTTATGACTTGTTTCCTGATTGTTGAGCAACATTACCTGCCCAAGATTTATTGCTTAAAACATTTGGGACAGCGCACATTTTCATTACGGTGATAAGTACAGAACTGCCTTGCTAAGCAGAAGCAGCAGAGCATGTTATACAAAGATGTCAATCTAAACTTGTTTAGTACAAACAATATCATAGGGCCAATGTCATAAACCACTTAAAAGTTCTAAGCATGAGACAACTTTGCTTTTTTATACAATCTTGTTTAGCAGATACAGACTATACTACAGGGTTCTGCCCACAGTGGTCGGTGCCGGTCAGTGCCGAACAGCCATATTTCACTGAGTAATTATAATATTCTGCGACAATGCATGAACAAAATGCAATCAATATCCGTTTTAGAACTTACGCATAGATCCTTGTCAATTGAAAAATTACACTGAGACTTTGTTCGAGAAAATTTATCTTATTTTGTCTTATGGTTACATACATGTATACTTAAATACTCCACAGAATTGTTGAAAGATATTTATCAGACTCAAAGTCAACATTTCAACATCATTTATTAGGCATTTTATTCAATTGAAAAACACAAGACTGCCAGACTGCTAAAATCACTGGCCCAGGTCCTGCGATCCCGTGTAAACTTTGAGCCCTGGTAACACTTCTTCATGGCACCTTGAAAAGTATTTAGACAAACAGTCATCTTCAGAACCAGGTCTAAAGCCATCTTGTACTAATCATGTCTCTTGGCGTGTAACACACAATACACAAACACACTCTGCCAAACCGCTGAAATTCCAGCAAATCCATTCCTTTCAATCCCCGAGTGAGTGAACAACCCATCTGGTATTGTGAACAGCCAGGACCCGTTAACAAAGGGGGGATTTTCCCCCAAGGCATTCCTAAGTCTGCACTAATACTGCCATGTAAAGTTTCTATCTACCTCCATGCACAGTCACACCATGGTAATGCATCCAGAAGACCTTGGTTGGAGCATAGAGCAAGGGTTTGAGTACATACATTTTAAATTAAACTCAGGGCAAATTTTCTTTATATTAAATCAACACATTACCCTCAACCTGTACTATTACTACTTAATACCAGATTGTAACAAAGAAAACAAGTTAACGTTTTTGCAATAAGAAGGTCAAAGCTCTAATACTCTTGTCAACCAAATAAGCCTGAACAGACTTGAAAGTAAATCCGAGCTCAATTTCACAAAGCACTAAGATTCATCTTAAGATGATTTGTATTGTGGCATCACTATTTGCTTAGCAGTTAAGATTGACTATTAGTTAAGAAGACCAATCTTAACTCTTTGTGAAATCGAACCCTGAAGAAGGAAAAATTAGTGTGTTCATCTTATTCTTCACAACAGAATTCCTCACTCTTATTAGACCTGCGCTAACAATGACTTTTTAAAAAACATTCTTGAATAAGAATCTGTGTTACTTAACATTGAAAATAATGAAACAACATTTCTTCACACAATATCCACAGATACTTTAAAATTGTTTAATGCGCTAATTCAAACTGATAGAAGAAACTTACCGATTTGCCATTTTCCTTCGAGACTGAAGGTATGCACAAAACTGTCAACAGCTGATGAGTTGCCATAGAGACGGGATGTTCTGCCTCTTTCTTCGCCATCTACACTCCAGACGAAGACGATTTCATCAAAGTGGCTGGTATTAAACCCATCTAAACCTGAAGGAGGACAAACAAAGTTTGACGAAACCAAATTAAATCTCAGTGTTGTAGTCGCGTACTTTTCGAATACTGCCAATAGGGAGACCGAGTAGTACTCGAGTACGAGTACTTGGGCCGTCGAGTATGAGTACTTGGGCCATCGAGTACAAGTACTTGGGCCATCGAGTACAAGTACTTGGGCCATCGAGTACAAGTACTTGGGCCATCGAGTACAAGTACTTGGGCCATCGAGGATGTGCAAGTACTTGGCCTCGATACAAGTATGGGCCATCGAGTACAAGTACTTGGCATCGACAAGTACTTGGGCCATCGAGTACAAGTACTTGGGCCATCGACTATGAGTACTTGGGCCATCGAGTACAAGTGCTTGGGCCATCGAGTACAAGTACCGGTACTTGGGCCATCGAGTACCATTACAAGTGTCCGAGTACTGAGTGTTCTGATATCTGAGTACCAAGTCCAACAGCCGAGTATCAAGTACTTGGATTTATGAGTACGAGTACTTTATATTAAATTCTAGACAACAATGTGTGCAAAAGGTTAACAGAGCTTTATTCCTTACAAAAACTTGTATAAAAAATCTGGACAGGAAAGTGGTGTGAATGGGAGCAGATCAAATTGGCCCGCACCATGAAAAAGGTCTATTCTCTGAAATGGACACCATTTTGGGCTAAGTTAGTCACGTTATTGAACTTACTTGGGCCCACAACCAGACAAACTATAAAGTTGCTACATAGGCCTATATCCACTGCGGCAGAACCAAGAAGAAATTGACAAGAGCGACGACGGCATCCAACTTCCCCTTTTCGTCTGGAATTTGGATTATGTTGTCGGAAGCCAGATGGGCCCCCCGAAGAGACTGTCGACCACCCATGTCTCTGAACTCACAGGGCAGGATTTAGCAGCTGATCTCCCCCCTGATTTATTTTAGTTCTCCTCTCAATTTGCACAACTGATACCAGACAGATGGTATAGGGGAGGTGAACCCTTTGGGTAGAAACTGGGCTCAAATTTGGGGAAAGAACCTACAAGAATGGAGGATGGGGTGGCTCAAAATTCTTACTGGACCATAATTGGTTTAACAAGACCACAATCAAATTGAGAAAAAAAAAACTGTCTACAGAGTTTAAACATAAATTGTATCCATTCGGATTGTATTTGAACACGTGCTTTATATAGAGAAGATTTATTTCATTTGTCTAATGGGTAATAATTCAACACTCAAAAGAATTGAAAGATGTTGATCAGACCCAAAGTCAGCTTTCGAAAATCTTATTAAAAATACTACACATGAGTTTACTGGCCCAATGCTAAAATCACTGGCCTTGGGCGCAGCCCTGTGTAAAAATGTTTAGCCCTGAGAATGATTGGAAAGACTCCCTTCCTTAATACAAAGATGTCAACCTTAGCAAAGTTGTTGACTCATTGTCATTAGAGTTTCAAAATAGCACTGCACAAAAAGGGGAAACTGGTCCTAGACAGTATGCATTGTCATTGCAGGCTATTTTTTCAGCTGGTGGCCCATTTCTCCTTGGGAAAAACTTTGTTGTCGCTCGGCAAGCCTTTTGAGTGAAAAGTATCTAACACTCGCTGCTCATTTAGCAACTGACCTCCGGATGATTTCTGGTCTACTGGTACATAGGAATAAGAAACTGACAATGGGCATTTTGGTGTGCTCTGTATTGTTTCCAGACTAAATTTACAGTTCTCTCAGTCAAAAATTAAGTGTATTATAATGGAACAATAAGAATTACACCAAAATTGATGACGTGCTTTCTCAAACTGCTCTTTTGTCAAAAAATCTCTTGACTGAAATCGAGTACTTTTAAAACCCCTAGATATCATTTTTATAATAAGTTCTGAACCTGACATTCCAAACTGTACACAATTATCAAAACTCTTTAACTTTCCAATAGTCCAAAAAAAAATTTGACAAGATTTAAATCTTGCACCAAAGGCCCCCTTCCTTTTATTCATAATCAGTTCAACAAATCAATATTTAAACAATTTGTAGAAAGACAATTACCTAAATCTGCTACAGTTTCTGCAGCTAGGTTCACTCTGGCTTCAAAGCGGACGGTGGACCCCTCCTGAACAAGATGTTGTGATTTACTCAGCTCCGCTGTCAATAAATAGGGACCATCAACTGAGTAGACGCTGACAGCATTGTCACCTCCGCACGGCAGGCTCACATTTCCACATCTGATTTAAAAGAATTTGATGGTAAATTCATTTGCTTTGAGTTTGCAGACACTGACGTGTGATAATAATAATAATAGTGGCTTATTATATATCGCACATATCTGTCACTCAGTGACACTCAAGGCGCTTCAACATTCAGTATTTTCCTGCAAGGTATTTTGGAGACGTTTTGAAGTATTAGACCTATTCTTTTACATAGCACTATGTAATGGTTTACAAGGTGCTGTGGCGCAATATGCTGCCAATCAAACCAGGAACACAAGGGCAAACCCCTTCTCTTTTCGATAAAAGCACTGCGTTTTTTTGCGTGCATTACACAACACACGGGACCTACGGCTTTATGTCCCATCCGAAGGATGCAGCAATAATGGTTGCTTAAGGACACAAGTGTAACGACCGGGATGCGAACCAATACTCTGCTGAACAGAAACACCAGAGCTTGAGTCCGGTGCTCTTATCTGCTCAGCCACGACATGCTGATAATGGTAAAGCACTGTATACTCGGTACTTTCCCGAGTCCTGTAGAAAAAATAATTCCACAGGCATGATACTCGGGTAGGATTCGAACCAACAACCCCGCATTCTAGAGTAGATATCTTCACCACTCTATAGCGTACTCCAAAAGTTAACGGCCATTAAGACTTACTTGGTAAAAAGCACTGCAGCTGCTGATAGTATAAACTATTTTGGGAATGGGTTCTCTTCGAAGTAATATGGTTTGGAAAATTTTTCACCCCAAATTATTTAAATCTGAGAAACGATTTATGCATAAATCATTATCAGATTTCTGAGGGTTGACTGAAAATTTTAATTTCTGCAATGTGTGCGTTTGTAAATGCTTTGGCTAGAGACGGAGTTGGTGCCAGCTGTCACCTAAACGTGGATGGATTCTTGATGAAAGTTTCTTGTTTTCTCAACTGTGTTCAGCTGAAACAATCACACGTGACTTTTATTGTATCTTTCTTGATAATTTTGCCAGCATTACGTTGACAAAAACCAATTTATGACCCTGCCTTTAAGGTACAAATTAATTACTACAACAGAGAGGTAAGGGGAACTTACAAAATATTGCATTGTTGATCTATCGCATCCTCTCCAAATTCTCCTTTACTATTGCTACAAGTGCAGTTGTCAGCACTTCTTACCCCAGCGTAGAGGTACCTGAAAGAATGAAAACAGGAAAATTAACACAAGCCAATGAGGTAGCTTCCACAAACTTCTGTGGTGACAAAAAAGGATTAACTCTCCCTCGACACACACAATGTAGACAGATGCAGAGTTCTGTTGGCCAAGTGCCAGTTGAAACAACCAAGAACCAGTCAAAATTCTGCCCAACTGGTTTATCTGGCATGTCCGTTGCTTACAGTTGCTATACATGAAAACCACTGAAAGTTACAAGTCTAATGTTAATACGACAATGATGAAAAAAAAGGAAACCTTAAAATACAGGACAGTGCTGAAAAATAAGCTGGCGGATAATTTAAATGACAAGCTATAAACTGGGCCCAATTTCATAGAGCTGCTAAAGCAGAAAAAATGGTTTAAACATTTTCTGCTCAGCAATAATAAGCAGGAAACCAGTCACAGATTGTGTGACATGCTATTGTTGCTGGTAACCTTATTCTGATAAGCATTTAATGAAGTTGTGCTTAGCTAGTTTTGTTGCTTACGCAGCTCTATAAGATTGGGCCCTGGTCCCACAGGCTAGTTAGTAGTTACTGGAAACATTCAGGGCAAACCCTGTAGTTGTATCCAGTACATTTCACTTTGTAAAACTTCAGAATTAGAAAACTCAAAGAAGAACCTACCCTCTATCATGACAAGAGCTGGAACACGAGGCTGGTGTGAAGACATTTTGGCCAGCTAAATCTTGCAGTACACTCTCCGACACCAGCGAGGTGTTGTCATGGACACAGCCCAAGTGCCATGGTGACCCTGTGTATTTAGACAAAGAAACATTTTAAGATCATAAAAATAATAAAATGAACACTTGGTATTGGTCAAGTCTTGGCCCTCAAGGCGCTGGGCAAAATACTAAAAAAGAATATAACAACATCCCAAAATAACATAAATGTATCAATTATGTGATAACAGATCAAAATCTTAAACTACCCCAAGCTACCACTCCAGCACAAGGAGTCAGGGTTCAAACGGCACTACATGTAGTCAGGAAGAGATGGGTTTTGAGAGCAACTTTGATATCACTAAGGGCAGATAGGCACATATTCCTATTTTTATCTATCGATGTACAATGTAGATACAGAGTGATTGATGATACAATGTATGCAAAAACCAGTATAGTTGAAATGGGCATGATCATAAGTTTTGGTCGAAGATGCGTTTTAAAACAGACTGTGCAAGTCTCATGTAGGCCTTGTTAAAGAGCACACTTTTGATTCCTCTAGATCCATCAGAATCATGTGTTGAGAACACAGCCCCCCAAAAAAATGTTCTTCAACACACAGGAGACTTGCTATAAATTACAAGTCAACTACCAAAGAAAACACCTGAAAGATTTTTTTTTTTCCTTTTTTCACAAGGATGGATGGAAGTTGGGGGGTGTACCCTGATCACAAGGACACATGTGCAGCTGGCTCAGGCTGGGATCATTCTCCTTGAGGAAGAATGAATGCAGACTACACTTTGAGTAAAATGTCTGGATACATACTCTTTCACAATCAATTTTACAGTAAGTAGATCACCATCTGGTGACTCATTTGAGATTAAAAGGGACCCTTTTTTACAATCTCTTTAAACTAACAAAATGTCACATTTTTATATTTGTTGGTGACATGTTCTACTGAAATATATAATAAGTGTTGTGTGGCTTTTACCTCAATCGGGAAACAGAGGATGGCAAAGACAAGCATTTGTCCAAAAGTGAAGCCACATTATTTTTGGTCTGGAATGAGGGCCGATATTCCCTCCAGTACAAGAAAAAGTGTAGAGTCATCTCATAGCTTGGTAAATACTCCAACAAATTAATGACCATCAAAACTTACTCGGTGAGTATTATGGTTTGGATGTGGATGAAATCAAAGTTTTTGTGAAAATGTTGTGATAGTTTGTAGGCTGTTTTCTCAGCAAGCCAAGTAGACACTGCATTCATATGAAACTTTGTGACTGTTATTGTACCTTTCTTTATAATTTTGCCTAGATGCTATACACCAGCATCACATTGACAATCAATGATCCTAAAGACAACAACAGCAAATAGCATCACACTTATTTACAGCAACAGCGTCTATATTTAAGGGTAATAAGTTACATCAATATGTAAAATGTCGTGACTGTATATCATTTTCTGCAATGGGTTTGATCGATTAATGAAATCTCGTTTACACACATTCTGATAAGCCATGTGAGTAGGCCTATTGTATCCAGATTGGCCATATTCATTTAAACCAATGGAAAAATCACACTTATAAATAAACGGAGTGAACAATTTACGGAAAAGATATATTTTAGGTATTGGCTCAATAAAAAAAAAAAAGTATCCTTGTATCACTGCAAACCCAATCTTTAAAAGTAACAAAACTACAAGATTTTAATTGATAACTGAAGCTATATTAGTTGAGTTTTGATCATAAAAATAAATGACTGCTTCAAAATTGTTCGAGACAACTGTCATGTTTAAATTCAAATTTCACCAGCAGGTTTTCCCCTGTTTTCATGCACTCTATCCTCCTAGAGTCTCAAAAAAAATGTATACTTTTATTACTACAAACCTTTAAAAGTAAAAAACTACAAGATTTTAATTTATAACTTAGCTATACATTTGTACATATTGGGTTCGATCATCAAAATGACTGCTTCAAAATTGTTCAAGGCAACTGTCATCTTTAAATTCAATTTTCACCAGCAGGTTTTTCCCTGTTGTCATGCACTCTATCCTCCTAGAATCCTTTGATTTGTTAATAAGCCCATACCACTCGCTACAAATCCTTGATAATAATGTCTGGGGGGACCCTTTATCCGGACCACCCTCTGCGATTTATTAACTCTCTCGGTTGGTCAAACCAAAAAATTCCCCCCTACATTTGAGACGAGGAATGCCTACATGGTCCACACAAATGCACACAGGTGTGTATTGGGAGGACCACAAAGTAATTTGACAAAGACAAACAGTGTTAAGATACACCTGGACAGTAGATGAAATGGTACGAGCGGGAGAGCGGGAAATCACGAGAGGGAACTATTCTGTAAATTAAAGCAGAACTTCACTAGCAAAATTGTTCAAAAAATTTTACATTTCAAAACCTTCTATGAAATGGCCTACATAAATGCACACAGGTGTGTACTGGGAGGACCACGAGGTAATTTGACAACTGGACAGTAGATGAAATGGTACAAGAGAGGGAAATCACAGAATTATTCTGTCTGTAAATTAAAGCAGAACTTCACACGCGAAATTGTTCAAACAATTTTACATTTCAAAACCTATGAAATGGCCTTCACCCCCCCCCCTGAAAATGCAAATATGGCAGTTTTTAAATCAGAAAGAAAGAAGAATTATCTGGGAATATAGTGTGGTAAATCTCTGTTTCTAAGTCACAATTCACTTCACCTCGACTTTATAATGTGGTGACTATTTGGGTTTTTTCTGTTTTTTTAAAGACAACCATTCAATATTTTGACAAACGCTATCTTTCATGCTTTTCATATTGGAAGTAAATGAATTCAGAAAAGAAAATTTGGGTGTCTACCCTAGCTCCACATCCTGTATTATCCGTCATTCACATGTAGTGTAAATACATTCAAACAATTTGGACTAGTTTGGACACCCTTTCACAAAATCCGACTAAAGCCTTGGCCAAGTCTACAAATATACTAACACAGGATCCCCACTCATTTTTATGTTTATATTTTTATGCCCTCTGTAGAACTTAGAAGGAGTTTTATACTTCCACCTCTTTCAATACAGAACGAAGTGAACCATAGAAAGATCATTTAAAAAACTGTGTACAATTTATGGTCTGGAATAACAACAAAATCAAATTCCCTACAAAAAATAAAGAGAAAAACAACTTTGAGTCCACGGCTCACGCATGAGCAGTTTCCCATAGAGCTGCTATTTACTGCTTTTAGTGCTGTGCATACAGCTACTGTATGCATGTCAGACAATCTGTGACAAACAGGAGACCCCCAACAAAAGTATTTACAGGAAAAGTGATGAGCCAGAGCCTCCAGAGTTTGAATTGACAATGCATGCTTGGGACGCCATTGTGTGGATGGTAATTTATCTTTTGACATAAAAAGTACTACAGGGAAAAGACACAAGTAACTGCAACAGTTGAATGTTAAAGAGTACAGCTGCTTGAATTCAGTTGGCAAGTAGGGTACATTTACTAGTTTCCTCTTGTTTGCAGTGCTGTGTTGTTGTTTTTTAAAGGAGGATTGGATTTTTTACTTGAATATAAATTTACAAAATCTAAAAACTTGACAAGGGCCTTGGCTAGTTCAGAGAAAAGTTATATTTAACAACCAGTAAACAACAAGGCTTTACAGTGTATTATGAAGTAAAGACCTTTGTATTGGACGATGGACGTAATCACACAGAGGTGTTGTACGAAAAAAAGAGCACACTTTCCTTCTGAATATTTCACAAACTAGTTCACAGCAAAGCCTCGGGAACAAGTTTGTAAACTTCCAATACCCTCAAACAATAATATATTTGTATATAAATACTGTACACTGTGTAAAATTGTTTGAGTAATGATTGAGTAACTTTTCAAATGTGTGTGGATGATTTTTAAAAAGATGTAGTGATAAGTTTGCAGAGCTATAATTGGGGTACAATTAATTGTGTATTTGTTAAAACTATGCATTCTGCACAAGGTTTTATTATACATACGTAAATACATTTTTGAAATGGGTGATTTACTAGGATCCTTTCAAACACCATTATTCTAATGGGTTCACTGATTATTGCCATATGCATGCCTGATCCAATGTAAAGCATTAATTTACTAGTGCAGCCCTCAATCCAACAGAATCCAACAAAAATATGCAGTTGGGTAATTGTAATCTCTGTAATTGCAAGTTCACCCCAAAGAATGCTAAAGCCACTCTTGGTAAGGAGCTACAGGAAGAAAACATTTAAGATGAAAATAACTCAGGGGAGTTGAAGGTTAAAATCTAAACTCCTCTTTAAACAGTCTAGATTACTAGGATGGAGGGGAAAATGCACCAGGCAAGGAGTTCCAAAGAGATGAAGTACGTGGACAAAAAGCTGTTGGAATGGCTCTTTGTTCGACATCTCAGCAAGGTTGAGGGTGGTTAGGGTTTATCATAATTAAACACCCTCAACATGACTTTTGTTATGTTTTAAACTGAGCAAATAACAACAAAATGTTCACAAGTTTGAAAGTATGTGTCACACAACCAAACAAACAAAATAATCTTAT
The DNA here is from genome assembly GCA_032158295.1 of Pycnopodia helianthoides. Classification (NCBI taxonomy): domain Eukaryota; kingdom Metazoa; phylum Echinodermata; class Asteroidea; order Forcipulatida; family Asteriidae; genus Pycnopodia; species Pycnopodia helianthoides. The sequence goes on along the minus strand of CM063263.1, from coordinate 8,874,016 downwards.
AGGCCTATCTTACAAAGATTGTCTGTGATTCACCAGACAAAAACACAGGCAAGTTCTACTTTCCTTTCATACTCCAACCATCTCAAACTGTCTTCTGACAGTGCATCACTAGATTTTGGAAGACTGAATTTATTTCCATTCTCTTGTTTTCAAAACGCACATTATGCTAACAAACGTGGAAATGTCATGAATTTAATAAATAAGTATAAGACACACGGGCAAGATGGATGGACAAAATTTACTCGAGATGTCATCTTTACGTCGGGATTTCCCTAATTTATGAAGACCTCGAGAATCGTTTCACGAAGTAGTTAGAGTAAAGATACTGTCAGCACAAATAAGCATTTAAAGACTATTTGCTGTCTAATTAAAGCAATGCTGACAGTATCTGAAAATGAATAAAGAACAGGGCAACTTAAAGGTTAATATTATAATAAGAAGCATAAGAGTCATAGTTCTCTATTTAATTTAAGCCAAGTCTTAAATAAGTGAGGGAAGACTTAAGGGGAAAGAACAGGGAATTTTGCTGGCCGTTCCATTTTACTTTTTTGTTGACTAAGACAGTCTTTCTAATATAATGGGGGATCGAGGATTACTATCAATCATCATCGCAACTATACCGGTAAAGTATTATGTCGAGAACCAGTGATCTGTCAGACTAAAACCTAGCTGCAATAATCGTAACCCTCCATCCTCCCGCCCTGAAGTCGCATTGACTGTCAGGAGGTTGGAGGGTTACGATTATCACAACAACACTACAGTGTTACTTAGAAACTATTATTTTCCAGAATAAGCCAATAAAGTTGTGGTGCAATTTACTCTTTCTTTCCATTTAAAAATTCTCAAAGTTCACCAACAGCAACACTGCCCTTTGGTCCTATACAGTAGTAGTACTCACGCAGTAGTAGGCAGGTGGTGGTAGGAAACTCCTAGAACTATGACAGTATGAGGTTCGTTCTAACTTCTAGGACTAGTGTAAGGAGTAGTGGTGGGACGTCAGTGTCCGTTATGGTTGTATGCAAAAACAGAAACGGTTTCCCTTTGAAAAGTGACATCCGAAAAGTATAAATGACAGCATGTCCAGTGCAAAAATATGCGAAAGAAAAACTTCTAAAACAACTAGGGCTCAGTTCAGTTGCTACCATACACGTCAATGCCCTTTTATTTTGGCGAAATTACAATGCAAATTGGACTAGCTACGTCCCGTCGCAGACCCAAACACTCACACCGAACATGCCTGGAGAAAGCAACATTGCCTCCCCATTGGTATTTCCTGGCAACCCGCAACGCCACCAACCCTCTCCCGTACACGAACTTTCTCGTCAACAACTCTCTACTTACCTGTCACAAAATCTGTCAAGAATGTCACCCAAATCCCCAAAATTAGCACTGGTGCGATCTTGGCCGCCAGGCCTTTCATACTGTCGGTGAGATTTGTGCCATAATCCAAACGCTGCGACAAGTTTTCTTTAAGAAATGTTCCTCATTTTCGAACTTTCGGATTTCACTTCCGTCTCCAAGTATTGGTAAGTCGTGGTTGAGCTAGCGTGTGTGTATATGTGTAGTCGAGTGTGTATGTACCGTACATATGATTCAACCACACACTATTTCTTGGATGCATCAAGCATGAATGCTGTAGAAGAAAGCATTGTGTACTCTTTATAGTCAACGACGTGTGTTATGAAGTACCCCCATTTTACGATCGTCTGCTACCATTCAATCACAGTACCTCATTAAAGTAGAACTATTTTCCTTGTATATCAATGCGCTGAACTTGTTTACTGAATATCTCCTCGAAAAATACATATTTTGCATTTAAAAAAAACTGAATTTTGATAAAAATAGCAGATTTATATAATCTTTTAACATTTATTTGCCAAAGGCTTATCAAACACCTGTTTTCTTTGCAAACGTAACTTGGCGGAGGTATCATTTTTTAAGACGGTAGTTCGTAGGTCGAAGAAGTAGGTCGTGTGTCGAAGAAGTACCGGTGATTGTTTGGGGAGGTGGAAGCCAGAGTGTGTGCGTAGAAGTTTTCTACGGTTGGGAAACGTCAACTTTTGACGCTCTCCCAGTCTTCGTTTATCTTTTGTTTTAAGTTATTTTAAAACTTACTGTATCTTCAAATTTTTATTTAACGTAGACTAAAATAAAAAATGTTCATCAAAACGGTCACCAACTTTCCAGCCTTCACAAACAGCGAATGGTTTGTAATTGTTGGGCCTATATTCTGCTGCACGTTGTGTGCTTGAAATTTTCCCGCTCATTGGTACAAACAATTCTATTCCTACACAGGTTGTGTGGAATTTTTTATTTGTTCATTTGATGCTTGGTTGATTATGCCATTGTTAACTGTTCTCTCGTTGGAAGAAGTGCTTACATTTCGGACAAGGGGGAAAAGTATGTAACTGGAAGCTTCTTTTACGCACTCGTTCTCCTATAACTTGACTTTTTTTTAAATTAATTTACGGGGCTCCTGTTCCTGTGTTTTTTATGGTCGCACCTGGTACGTTTTCTAACGTTAATTTTTATCTAATTGTTTGCTTAGTGTAGAATCTTAACTGTAGGATATAGTAATGTAGGCCTATATTCTACTTTTTTAATGTCCTAACTTTTGTTGTTATTGAATGACTTGCATAGCCTAACCAAGTAGAAATTAAAATACTTGATGAATTAATTGCAAGTTCAATTATCATGAATAGTACATGCACGAGGGTTTCTATAAACACAAGTTGCCTCATAACACCTTCTGGTTTAAATAATAATCTTAAGTGATTCAATATTCCGTACCTTCAATAAAATAACTTTGTCGTAACTTTGGTGAGTTGCATATGAGTATACTATGAGCCTCACAGCCACGTCGGTGGTCGGGATATAACTGAAGACGAAATATGTCATACATTCCGATACTTGATAATTAAGTGCATAACGAGGAACATGAAGAAAAAAAGCAATTCGCCAACAAATTATTTATCAGATGTCTTCTTGGTAAACCATTTATAATGGAAAATGCTTGGCTGGCATGCGGCACAATTTCTACAATCGGGTCATAAATTTACATTTGATTAATAATATCGCAATATAGAATAGTTGTTCAATGTGGACCATATGCCATCTTCAACACATGAAACATTATACCGTCATATTATTTCTCCAGCATTTTCTACTGAAAATATCGTGCCGTGATTTTGAGGCAGTGAATTCTTGGCGGGAGAACCAGTTTTTAATAGTAAGGTTCTAATTTACGAAATTTACCGCACTTGAAAATGACACATTGTATTATACAGCAGCATTTCTGAAGGTTCGTTAATATATACAATTAGTGTCTTCTGCTTTTTCAGCTCACCAATTTATCGCCTGAACGCCATACTGCTGCCTGGGGACTAAGTTCAAATTGGTAACTTAAGTCCCCAGAAGTCGCAAAGTATCAAAACTAATTTGGCTGAACTTTACAAACTAAAAGGAAACGGAAACATAACGGGTCCCTACAGTCGACCTCTCGTCTTGACGGCAAGTGCAGGGATGAACCCCGAACTCCAGAAAACGGGAGTATGTTCCATGCTAATTTGCTGCAGGTATTCCAGCTATGACATCCAATGCCTATAATTGGGTCCCAATGCTCAGGAATTTACTTTACCAAAAGGATTATTCTAAGAGTGGACTTTTTATGTTGTAAGGGCACACACACTTCCACACATAAAATGCAACGGCTGATTTCAGTTGTTACAACCCATGTGTTTACCTGCTGAAAATAATTGTGCAGGGTTTTACACGGATTAAGCCCAAACTTTCACAGGTTTGCTATTTCATGTATATGGTTGTTCATACAAAGCATAAACACTGTCTGCGACTATTTTTGTCAGCCATATAGCAATCCTGTATAGTACCTTTAGTCCTAAGCAATATTGTCCAACTACAAACAATATAATTTAAAGGCAGCGGAGAAGGGGTGTGTCCCAATGTGATTGGAAGTGTGTGGCCAGTAATTCGTATATTTGCCGAGTTTTTCATTATTTAACATGTCCAAAATGGGGGGGGGGGGGGTTACTAAGTACTTCAATCATCTTCTTATTGTTATAAAGCATGGGTGTGTTAGTGAGAATTACACACTTTTCGCATGAGACTTGTGTTTTTAGACAGATCAGCAAGACACATAAGAGGCAGTACAAATATTTAGACACCAATATTTTTTATTTAACTTTATTGGTTTATAGTTTGTTTAAATTAAATATCAAAGCCTTGGATATATTTGCATATGGCTTTGATTCAAAGGCATATGCAAATATATTCATTTATTACCATCACCAATTACATGTGACTTGAATAAATCATACTTCCTACATATTCATATGACTGATGTTTTAATTACACTATTTCTCTTTATCGACAAAAATTAAATTATTGAAATTCAAAATATACATTATCCAGAATTAGGCAAGAGCTTAATTGAATCTTCAGCATGAAAAAATATATTAATCAGTAAATATTACACAAATCAAAATTTCAAAAGCGTGTGTGTCTCTTTTTGTGTGACCAGACATGGAAATTCCTGTTTATCAAAAATATCTTTACAAAAACCAAAACAAAAATTATATCATTAATCCTTTTTAAAACCAGCAAGTTGTGATCAACCATTTGAAACCATTCAACCGCACTGGTTGTGTATGGTGACTTAACTTTGCACCTCACGATATAATTTTTTGCAGGCTGGCTGGCACCTTTTTACCAACAGAGGGCGCTAATACAAATATGATAACAATTCTTAAAACAAATTACACTTTGCATTTAATAGGCATCCTACCACTCAGCATTTTTATAACTTCACTGCAGTAAAAAGAGCAGGGTCCAATTTCATGGCTCTTCTTACCGCGAATTCTGCGCTTACTTCTCATAGATTCCTTGTGCTTTCCAGGCGCAGTGGTAAGCAGTGCCATAAAATTGGGCCCAGTTCCAATGATAAAGAAATCATGTCTTTCATCTGTAAAAGGCCCAACTTTTATGACCTTTCTCCATTGGTTTCTGGACACGGACGAATATTCAGCTGAAAAGTTTCACAGACAACTTCACAAATTTGGGATAATCAGTTATAAGTTTCAACCAATGGAAAAAAAAGAAAAAAAACGTACCAAGAAAATCTCTCATGGTACTTGTACAATTTGTTTAATTGAGTGAACTTTAAGTATGACCCAATAGAAACTGAACACAAATAATACTGAGAACCTTTAAGCAGAAAACAACACCTCAACAACCGGTATGGTCTGCAATATAAGGCAGAGCCGAATTGGAGGCTGCGGCTGTTGCTAAGGGCAACCTATTCTTCAACACATGTCGCCTTGGTAATCCAGCAGTAGCCATAGCCGCCAATTTGGACGTGGCCTAAGACCGATAACAACTATTTTGCATTGTTTTAATTTTTCAACATAGATAGAAATTTTAACAAAAGTTGAAGAAAAAAGCAAGAAATTTGCAAAGTATAAACTGCTCCTCTGATCAAATAACTTGCACAAGGGTTTCTTTTTGCATGAACTCTTTGAAACAATATGACTTAAAGGTAAGGTCATAGGTTGGTAATAACCCTGAAAAATGTTTGTGTAACTTCTATCCGAAAGCCTCCTTGTTATAAAGATGGTAATGGTGGTAAGCATCCTGGAAAATGATTTCTCCTGAATTGCCCCCATTGACTAGAAATCAATAAAAGTATGTTCAAAAATATGAATCACCAAAGTTTTGGAGATTCACATTTCAGTGGTGTCCGTTTGTAGATGCTGCGGCCAGAGATGCGGTCGGTACCCGCTGTCACGTCACTAAATGTGGATGGATATAACGTTGTTGATGAAAATACAGTGATTTATTTTTGGCTGATTTTTCAACAAGTAGACACTGTATTCAGCTGAAACTTTCACATGTGACTTTGGTTGTATTATTTCTTGAAAATTTTGCATTAAAAGTTAGCATTTTGTTGACAAAAACCACTCTATGACCCTACATTTAAGACAAACAACCTGCCATTTCTCAATGGAATTATTTTTAACCTCAGTAAAACATAAACCCGTGACAATTTGAAAGTCGCAAATGAGCAAAACTGAACACCCTGTCACTAAAATACACATTACCCTACAATTACAAAATACTCTGTCGATATATACTTCAATATCAATAATACACTTTTCTGAAAATATTTTAATTTTTCTGTTAACTAGGTGTCAAGACTTTGATTTCTGTTTGCTTTCTTGTGAAAACAGACGCCCAAAATACTTCACCAAAATGTATAGTACAATGTTGTTTTTTTTCTAGGGAAAATAAAATTGGAGACAAAGACAAACATGGAAAGTTCAGACTAAATTGAAACTCGAACGATGCAGATTCTTTCTAGTTCTGCAGAAAATATAGATTAATATTTGACTTGTATGACTTGTGCTGTAATTGAAGCCTGGCCCTCTTTCTAGAAAAGGTAGTTCTACAGCTGTTCTTTAAAAAACAAAAAAATTAAATGTTTTGAACAAGCACAAACATTCTTTGTTTACCCTTAGGAGAACCACAGTGGCTGCAATTAGACGCCAGGTGGCAGCAGACTTACCAAGTAAATCTACTGTTCTTGGAAATGTGAGTACACTCAGAAACACATAAACAACAGAAATCTACCTGTTATGTCTACTGCCACCTTGTGCTCCAAACTCTCCAAAAGATCATAGCCATAATTTACATTTTTCAAATGTTTCCCATATTGACATACCATTCACATTAAAAAAAAAGAAGAAACAATCAATTTCTGTAATGTATTATTTTTCCAGACAAATTGATTAAGAAAGAAGAAGAAGATCTCTACAGTGTTAAGAAGAGACCTAGTTTCAAATAGCTCTTAATAAGAAAATGTTATTTATCAATGTTAGCTGCTAAGCAGAAACCAACAGGTGTCCAGTTGCTAGCCAGGTTGATAAACCTGTATTTTCACTGGTACCCTCTTTCTGCTTAGCAAACTTGTGCACTTAGCAACTTTGTGAAGTTGGAAACAATGGAGAAAGAAATATTTTGGAAGAGCAATAAAAGTATTTCTACTATAACACTAAATTGCAGCATATTTTGCCAAAACCTCTTCAAAAATCAGCTTCTTTGTTTCTCTTCTACAACCTTCACAAAACAACAAATATATTTTACACATTTCTGCATTACTTAAAATCAGTCCACCTTACGAACTTCAACTCTAACTGTTCAAAAACCATACGGACTGAGGGACTGCACTGGTAACCCAATTATGCTTTACATGGGATCAGGCATATAACACACAGATAATAAGGCCCTTCCCATCAAATTATGTAAATTGTACATCGCGTGTGCGCACTGATACTACTGGTTGGCAAAATGAGGGCACATCGCGCCGTTTTGTATGGGGGCTGATGGTGGCGTGATGCAAACGTGCTTGTGCGTCTGCCTAGTGGCTAGTGCACAACTCTATGCCGTTTGCCCAACAAGAGCGTCTGTACGCATGTGGGAATGTACTTAGCATATTTCATGGGGTAGGCTGAGGCAGAATACAAATTAAAACATGTTTAGCGTCCTGCCTTTTTGAAAAAAAGGAAGGAGGGCCCTTTTAATTATTTTTTCAAAAAATGGCCGCCCTACAAATTTTTCAAGACAACCGGCCATGCTATTTTTCAAGATGGTTGCAAGCTTTTTTCTGTAAGTTTTTTGGTGTGCTTCAGTCAAAAAATATGATCTTTTTATTTTAAAATTATTTTGTTGTTGTCAGAGATCGTTAAATTTACCCTTTTTTATTTCGTAAAAAAAAAGTAGTCGGCCTCTAAAAAGGAAGAGGGCGGGGGACGCTAAACATGTTTTTATTCTATTTGGCCAAATTCCCGATATACGCCACATTTCTGGGCAATGTCAAAGTGGTGGCTTTAAGCTGCATCAAGTTTTCTAATTTTCATACACAGCCAAGTGGCTTTACAGGCCAATCAGGCAAGGAATTTAACAAAACTTCTTTGTGCCGTACGCAGTATTTACGCTTATCGCATAGTTGAGTGTTCGAGAACGATGTCTTATTACCCGTAAAGATGGCCGGATAGCACTCCGCTCTAATGCTAAAAACAGATGCTCAGCACCAGAGTCTCAAACATAGAATTGAAAAAGAAGATTTGATTTCATAGTGAAGTATAGTCTTCGTTTGAGTTGTTTTCTTATTTTTTTGACACTTGTACAGTCTGTTCCTCCTTAAATCAAATTGTCCACATGACAGTTTTTAGAAGGATTTGGGCTGGCATGCCCAACCATTGCTTATCACAGGCTCAGGTGTTTCAATCTTATCCAAGTCAAACCAACTTGGTGTGGAGTGACAAAGGAGAGTAAAGAGGAAATGGGAGGACTTGAGCCACTCTAGCCAAACTGCCCAGTTCCCCAAGCTGCCCCCATCTTGTCCAGTTCCACCTACCATGCAATCATGATTACATGCTTCTCAAAAAACCAAAACAGGGGACCAGACTGTATAGACTTCCGGCCTCAGTTTGGTTATGCCTGCCTGGAATCACAGACAGGATAACTGCACTGCCAAAAAAAGTCATGTTGATTATAAACACAACAAAAATACAAAAATAAAATGAAACTCTGTACAGTACAAAGTTGTCATTGCATCAAATCTCATATTGCAATTTCTACAAATTATTACACAAGTCTAGAGTGCAAGTGAGTTGAATTGTCAAGTATCTGACCTGAAGTGCGAGTGGCACACAACCACACACTTTAAATTGTTTGTATGCACGCAAGACTTGCACAGTCTTAAGGAACTTTGCCATGACTTGACCATCTTGGTTAGGTACCCAGTAAACCCATATAACATTGACAAGTACCGCTCGGAAAGGAAATAGACTGCGTTCCCCCTATATCTTTCTATGGACCGTCGCAAATGGGCGTCTTTACACCTTGTTGGGTGATTTGGAGGACAAAGGTGCCGTGTTATGCATCATCACAAAAAACACCAGACAGGGCCAACACCGTAAATACTTGCATCATCTCCTGAAATGGTGCTCCACTTTAAGTTTCCAGTCGCAGAAGAAAGACTTTGGCATGATCAAGTTGACCACGGAATCCTGAAATGAAAAAGGGGGAAAAAATAAGGAAAGATTACTCAGGGTAATGGGGCTCAAATTCGGGGGGAAAAAGACCACAGGGATTGTAGCTCAAAATGTTTACTGGACCAGAATTGTTTTTACGAGACCAGAATCATAAAAACAACTTCCTTTATCTCATTTGTCTTTTTGACACAGTTTAACATGCATTTAACTGTTTTCATTACTTAATAACGTTGAAATATGTTCCATCACACCTAATTAAAGGTAACATTTGAACATAACTTGTTTTTGTTAAAGATACTACAGAGTGACGTAGCATTGTCCAATTGGAAAAGGCCAAACCGCCGGACTTGTCTGGTCTTGAGTTTACTAGCCCGACACTAAAACCACTGGCCTCAAGCCTGCGGTCCAGTGTACACTTCAAGCCGTGCTTAGACCATAACCACGGCTACAGCTACGGCTACGAATGTTGCTAAGGGCCTGCTAAATTCTTCAACGCATGAGGATGCAGAAATGTAGCTGTAGCCGTAGCCGCCAATACGGCCTTAGAGTGATAATTATAAAAAAATCACCAATCAAAATTCTCTTAACATGACAGAGCTTAGTAAATCGGGGCCCAGTTTTTTTGTGAGACAAAAAAAAAGAAAAGAAAATGCCTTGACTCACCCAATACGTGAGCGTCTCGGCGGTGGTTTGGCAGTTTTGTCGAGCGTACCACTCTTGGCTGTACAGGCACATCAGGATGCCGTTGCCCATGAACAGCGACAACCACACGAAGATGTTGTAGATGTTGGAGGAACCCTTGTTGGTTATGAAAATGAAGAGAACTGCAACGAACAAAGTAGGAAGAATATCAAGCCGGACAATCCATGACATTCATGCATAACATAATTTGCTAAACAGTTAGTTACTACATATCATTTGGATCGACCGATAAAAATTGTTGAATTTTTGTTATGTGCATTGTCATTTCACCATACACGTGTGTAATACAGTTACATTTTCCCGTACAAGCTTGTCATGTGGTACTGATGCGCCACGTCCACAGCAAATCAAAATAGGGGAGAGAGGCAACCTCGTCCCCAGGGTGTGTCGAGCAGTACGAGGTTGACTGCTCTCTCACCCTGGTATTGGATCATTTGCATATCCAAAATTTGTGGATACGTATGCAAATTAGAATAGTCTGGCTGCTTTTCGAAATTCACATCTTCGTCATAGTCTACGTTAATAGCCTGTTTGCACACTGGTTGCCGGCCGGCTGTTTTGACAAAGGTTAACATTTGGTTTTGTCCAATCAGGGTCCAAGTAAGGAGTTTCCCTACCAGGGTTTACTTTTGTAAACATGGTTGGAAATAAAGTAAACCATGGGGACGAGGTTGGGGAGAGAGGATGATGTACTTACAGCCCACACCGCCAAACAGGAACATGAGTACCGGGTAAAAGAATCCAAACGCAAAGGACAAGACGTACTCATGGACGAAAGCAGAGATGATGAAAACAGCCGCCATCGATATGCTCTTACTGATCCGGAGAAGCTTAAAAAAGAAAAGAAAAAAGAAAACCCCATATATATATTGGTTAACACTTTCGGGGTTTATTATCTGGTTTTTACCCTAACATCGATGTATGTAAGGCACTGTATACTCAGTTTCTTTTCTGAGGTCTGTGAAGAAAATAAATCCACAGGCATGTTACCGAGTGGATTTGAACCGACCTTTGCCATTTTAGAGCAGATGTCTTACCAACTAGACCACAGAGGCTGTAGCTAGAGGCAGTTCAATTTCTATGTTTTAGCAGTGGGTACTGTAAACAATCTAATAGATGATAATTTTACATCGAGATAAAGAATATTATTAGTGTCAAGTCAAATAACTCAGGGGTGAAGGTAACAGGAAACGATAAAAAATAAAAACAGGTTCAAAGTCTGGTACCTGGAAGTCTCTGTAGATGTAAGTATACAGCCAGTCATGGACCACAATGTTCCATGTGCGGTAGTAGTTGGCATACGACTTGCAATTCCACCAATCCTAGAAATAGAGAAGGACAAAAAATACAGTGAGTCTTTACAGACATTTGCTGCAATCTGAGGCCGTGTCTACGCTACGGCTAGCTAAGGCTCGGCGTTGAAGTATAGGAAGTTCTTAGCAATGCCCTTAGCAACAGTTGTAGCCGTAGCTAAATCCACCAATTCAGATACGGCCTGAGGCCCTAATTCATGAAGCTGTTTTATGTACCAGACAATATATCTCTTAAGAATTTTTTGCTGAGAGTAAATAAGAAGGAAACCAGCTGAAAACAGTATTATCAAACAGGTATTTTGGCTGGTAACCTGTTCCTGGTAATAAAGTACCAGTTTTTGCACCTTGCTAAGTTTTGTGCTTCAGCAACTCTGTAAAATAGCTTCAAGACGGGGATAAAACTTGAATGTGAAAGTTCCTGAAAAATTGCTTTCTGGCCAGGGGTTCCTTTTTAACTCTAGACCCAAAACCTTCCAGATGTTTGGAATTCAGGAGGTCTGCAGACTCTGTGCATCACCAGAAACACAATACTACAGGTTTGCAGACAATGTGGGCTAATTCTTTCTTTAATTTGGCGACTGCTTGACTTCTTTCGAGAAGGCTCATTGAGGGTTCAAAAAAATCCTGAGAATCTTGAGAGAATCACGGGCCTGTACAGAAGCTGAGAACTGGCACGCATATCTTTTGAACGAAAAATGAACTAAACCTGGTCAGTCTGCTGCCTGCTAGCCTCTCAAAAGTCCTTCACTGGGTAAGGGTCCGTCTGAAAAACAAAAAACGAGAACCCCCAAAACCACTCACTTTGTAAAACTGTCTGTCCGCAAAACGCATCATCTCGGCGAAGGCGTTCATCCAGGAGTGAAGTATGGCGAAGAAGGCCAGGACGAGGACCAGGGTACCGGGCAGCATGCAGCTGAAGACGCACAGCACCAGGCGCTGGAGGGTCAACTTCTCCTGGCTGAAGTTTTTGAAGGTCGGAATGCAGAATCGCTCAAAGGTGTAGTAAGTGTAGAACAGACATCCGAGGACCTGAACAAAAATGAAAAAATTGTGATAGACAGCTCCAATAAAGGAACATTACAGAATTGTTTTTTGCTAACAAAACAGTTGCTGGCAGTGTAAGCACTTTATGTAATCCACCATATATATAAACTGACAAACATGTAGAAGTTTGAGATCGATCGGCCATCTGGGTCACAAGAAAATAGTGAAAAACCGATTACACATTTGCATGAAATCATATAGGTTCAACAAATGAATAAAACGCTCACTACGCGCGAAACTACTGGGTGAGAGTTCATCATTCCATGTGCAGCCACAGGCCTGCTTTGATTATGACGACGCAGCCCCCATAACTGCTTCTCTAAACCAAGGTGTATAAAAGGGAACCTGAGAGGGCTGAGACAGTATTGTGTTGGATTGACCCCTTAGCACTAATATAAGCATCTTGGGGGTTGTATGCTCCCCAGGGAGTTGAGAAAGTAAGAAGAAAGGTCTAGAGGATGCCAAATGAACAGGGGTTATAATGTTGTAAAGCGCCTTGATATAGCTACCAGGATAAATGCGCTATATTTATAAGAACAAAGCATGATTATCATCACAGCAAACGTCTTCACAAACAGCGCCCTCGTGGTAGCGAGTAGAAGAGTAGTAACAAAAGTAGACGGACTTACCTGAAGAAAGTTAGTGTTGACGACGTTCCACCTGATGCTGGGGGTCCGTGGGTACTGATCTCTGTAGATCAGCGTGGGGGCAAAGAGAAAGTAGAGGAACTTGGAGAAGTCTGGACAGGGTGAGGTGTGAGGGTTGCTCGTTCTGGAGGCGTTGCCGGCGCCGCCACCGCCGCCGCTGACGTGGGTTCTAAGGCGGGGGGTGCCCTCGCTGTTGCTTCTCATGTGGCCGTTGGTGCGGGCGTGTCCGTTCCGTCCGTTGAGACCATTCCGTTGAAGCAGACCACCGTTTGAAACTGCAAAGTGTGGATAAAAATGGCAACACTTCATAAATTCCAAACCGGCAATAACATTATTCCAATAAAGAAATAAAATAATAAGAGCTTTCAAGTTAGTTGCATCAGGGCCCAAATTCATGGCTCTGCTGACCGTAAACAAAGAATCGGCGCTTACGGAAGCAGCTAATTCTGCGCTTACAACAAGTTTATTTCAGGGGTTAGCAGGAAGTTTGTGCTTGTGCGCATGCATACTCCGTGTTACTAAGCGTACTTGCTTATACAGCTAGCACTTTGCCCTGTAAGCGAAGAATGGTGATCGCAAGCGCAGAATCCGGCGGTAAGCAGACCCATGAAATTGGGCCTAGGATACATGAGACAACAAATGTGCAGGCCAAAAGTTCTCCCTACGCATTGATGTCATCACGCCGCCATGAACAACCTTCTTTCTGACCTCTAGCCGAGGGCGCCCTACTCAGATGACGTCATACGCATAAGGTCCATTGGAAATATTTGCAGTTACCTTGAGCTACCTTGAACACTACATTAAAGGTTGTCAATGTGATGCTGATTTATTGGCAAAGTTATCAATCAAACTATTTCGCGATCACAGTTAATGATTGGTCGAGGCATTTTAAGGGCGGAGCTTCACTGATTGGCGTTGAGTCTTACCTGGGGGCGGCATCCACTTCAGCGCCCTCGGAATGTTTTCCCGAATGAAAGAGTGGGCCTTCATGAACAGACGGAGTTGCTCCGCAATGATGATGATGGTGGAGGCAGGGGGAAGCTGGTTGGTGACGACGGACCAAATGGGGAACACGCCCATGGCAAGCTGGGACGTCACGTACACGCCCAGCCATATCTACATATGGGGGTCAGAGGTGAAAGGACACAATCATTTCACATAATGTTGTACATACAAAGAGGATCTGGACATTCTGATAGTTAAAAAACGTCTCAAACTGACTAATTTTGTTGTGTTTTGTGGTGTTCTTGTGGCAACTTCTGACTCCAAGTCTGGTAAATTATGTTGTTGTGTCAGTTTTCAACAAACGATAACCTTTCAACGTCCTTTAAACATCTCTGTCACAAGTATAAGTACACACAAAACCCAACTACCCTGAAATGCAATATTTGTATCACTTGGTACCTCTCAAAAGCAAGATATAAAGTTGAGTAACATAATCAAGTTTTATCAAAATTATATTTGAAATAAAAAAGTTGCATCCCCTTAAGGTGATCCCCTGGCTGCCGCTTCCCAGGTTGTGATCCCTGGCAGTTAATGGTTGTATGGCTTCCGACTGGCATCCCCAAACAATGATATTGACATAGGGCTAGAAAGCTCAGCTGGTAGAGCGCCAGCAAGTTAATCTGGAGGCCTTTGGTTCAAATCCCGCTCTAGTCAATTTTTCTTTGTTCAACCCCAAATTAAGTTAAGACGTCTGTACACAGACATAATTTGTTATTTATTTATTATTTAATCATTCTGGTTGTGAAGACAAATATTCTCAGAAAAAGCGAACTTAATCACTACACTAGCAAGATATGAAGCTATGTCTTGGTGAGAAGTAAAGGGAGGAATAATGATGTTATTTTAAACACCGCAACTAATACCACCCTTCAAATGTATTCTTTCCCATGTAAACTTTCCTGTGCAGTTATAGCCCCAACCAAGACTTTTTATTTATGTGGCCTCTTTCTATCTATCTTAACATGTTACTAAACACATCATGCCGGCTCTAGTATCCTAAACTTTCCCTCCTACCAAACCCATGAAGTAATTTTGAATAAAAGTGTTTGAAGAGAAACAACAATCGGCATATTTTTTGCTCACCACGTCTGGAATGCGGCGTTTTTTATGGCGGTTGGTGGCCCAGAACTGGAACAGGACAAAGTTGACGATCATAGTCCACATCATCATGACGCACCACGTCGAGAGGACCACCGGAAACTGCCAAACTGCCACAGCAGCATCTCCATGTTCAGCTTGATGCTTTGGCCACACACAAACAAAAACATGGCATGAGTATCAGACCCTTATCACTTTTCCCCCAGACTCAAGTAAAAATATAAAAATAAGACAATAGACCATTTGCATATGACGTCGCAAGACCCATAAAATTGGGTTTAAAATTCATGACTCGCGACTCTGACTTGACCTTTTCAGTGACCCCTGACTTGGATTTGAACTTGCCATGACTTTCCTGACTTGAGTTTGGACCAAACAAACTCCATGAGTATCGGACTTAACTTTTCCAGACTCCAAGAAAAAATTTGACAACCTTTGATATGACTCGCAGACCTTGGTTTTAACTTTCATGATCGCGACTTGACTTGACCTTTTCAGTGACCCTGACTTGGATTTGACCTTTTCAGTGACTCCTGACTTGGATTTGACCTTTTCAGTGACTGCTGACTTGGATTTGACCCTTTTCAGTGACTGCTGACTTGGATTTGAAACTTTTCAGTGACTCCTGACTTGGATTTGACCTTTTCAGTGACTCCTGACTTGGATTTGACCTTTTCAGTGACTCCTGACTTGGATTTGACCTTTTCAGTGACTCCTGACTTGGATTTGACCTTTTTAATGACCCCCGACTTGGACTTAACCCCAAATGTCTGGCGACTCGACACTCGAGCGTTTGAGGATTGAGGACTCGACTACAAGGCTGCGCGTTACTCACCTCCCCGTTTCGCTGTACTCGTGTGCAGCTTTATTCATTACGAACACAATCAGCATGGCAATGAAAATGTTATAAATTGTCTTGATGTTCTTGTTGACCAGTAATTGCCTGTACGGAGAAAGAAGATCAAAATAAATAAAAACAAATTAAGCAACTTCAGAATTGTTGTCTCATTACAGGGGAAGTTTCCCATCCAAGATAATTTGCGGACAGAACTAGCCTTGAAGTTAGCCAATTATGATGGCGTCGTCTTGAACTTTTCTTTTCCGGAAATGGAGTTATTGTTTATGTCTTTAAAAGCCTCCTACACTTGATAGCATTTTCCAGCGAGTTGACCAACCATTCGAAACCATTCGTCTGCAAGGGTTGTGTAGGGTGGCACAACTGTGCACAGAACTAACTGTGTACAAAGTGTCTTACTAAATAAGTGCATGTAGAAGATGCAGTGACCAGCTACGTCACAGCTTTCTCCTGAAGATGATCTTGGCATACTGATGAAACGTCAAGTTGTTTCACCACCGGTTCTTATCAAACCACCTCAACTCATAGAGGTTATTCTTATGTACATGGTGTTACAGCAAACCTTACTAGATTGCATCTCCACCATGCAAAGTTTAAAATCCCACCCATGTACATGGTGTTACCGCAAACCTTACTAGATTGTATCTCCACCATTCAAAGTTTCAAACTTTTTCTTTGGGGGGGGGGGGGGCAAGACTACCACCTTTTTTGGATATAGATCATTCTTAATAGATGCCATCTTTACCTGCAACTTGGGTTTTGACTTTGAGCCACGCAAGTGTTCTAATTTTTCTACGCAGACAGGTGGTTAACCGCCCAATCTTGCAAGGTATTGCTAGAACTCCTGCGTGCCACAAACAGTGTTTACGCATTACCCATAGTTGTGCGTTTAAAAAATGACTACCATTGCCCGTAAAGATGGCCGCCTTAACACTGTGTGACGTCAAGCGGCAAACTATCTCTACAGTGTATCGTCAGAATTATAACTTACGTGAGGAGAGACTCCCTGGCAACAAACACCTTTTCCTTCAGTGCTTTCCTGAAGAGAAAATTCCACAAACGGATTTGGGGGTGAGTACAAAGATGACCAAACCACACGAGGGTGCTAAACATTTTCACTGGTATTCTGATGAAACTACATAGTGCAGGATTAATGCAACACAGCTAGTTCAAAAGAAAAACATTGGTTCACAATGGATACGTTCAACAACCAGTTGTACGGTCAGGGGTGAGAGTCATCTCTGGCAGAAAAATTTCTGAAACTAGGATCTAGGTTTTTCGGAAGATATGTTGAAAACATCAAATCCAGATGCTAATTATGAGAACCTTTCTTATCTTTCCCAGGCCTGGAATTACTTGGAGGCCACGGAGGCCATGGCCTCTGTTGCACCTGGTCTTGGCCTTGGTGCCCCTTCAAATGTTTCCCATAGACTTTAAGATTTTCCAGTGGAAGTGCCCTTTGCAAAAAAGGAAAATGGCCTTGCCCTCTCAAAGATGAAATTCCAGGCCTGCTTTTCTTTGTCGTGTTTCATTATGTCGACAATATTTTCAAAGGAAAACAATGACTCAATAAGATCGCAGTGGGCACAACAAATTTGTCAGAGTACCGACGCGAAGGGGGGGAGGGGGGGCGTTAAGACCACGTACGATTCTTTGTCTGAAGTTTTATGATGGGGTTCCTGATGAAACATGCAGTCGTTCTCGCTCTGTTTCTCCACCTCTCCGACGAAGCTATCCAAAAGGTCTTCCAGATGGCCGTCAAGACGACCAAGAAATTCAGCTCTAACTTTCTGCATAAAGAGAGAGAGGGGCAAAGAGAAGAATTGCATCAGTGCAAACCTATTGGAAAAACCCTCATGGCTAGCAAGAGTAGAATCATATAAACGTCGTTGGTCGCACCATGAACTGACATGTCTTTTAAAAAAAAATCACAAAATTTAGCAAATTGATTTTTGTACAACTTATCGATGTACTCATTACTGCTAACATTTTCAAAAAGTTTCAGGGCCTGACATGTGATAGTTTAGTAACTATCATAACTAATATATTATTTTCTGGTAACGAAACCAAGGATGCACAACAAAATTATGCTTTCCAGAATAAGGTTACCAGCCGAACTAACCATATCACATGTACAATTTGTGACCAGTATCCTGCTCATTTCTGCAGGCAATTGATAAGGAATATTTTCTGCTTAAGCAGCTCTATGAAACTGGGCCCTGGTTGTGTGTATGTGAAAAACTCTGCGCCTACCTGTGCCAAATGCCGCAGATGCACGGCGTTCATGTCCTTGTCCAGCTCCTCCCCGAAGTGGCCGTCCACTGGGTCTGGCTCTCGGACCCCCCTCATCATGAGGCCCTGGGGGGTTAGTTCACAATGTTCCTATACGTATCACTTGACCTGCACACAGAAAGAGGGAAAGAGACAAATACGGATTGTAAAATAATGATCGAAACAATTAATTGAATGGACTTTGATGAGTGAAATTTCCCTGAGTGAAAGTACAAAATCCATGCCTGGAATTTCATGGAGGCCTCAGCGTCTATTGTCCGAGGGTCAAAATCCATCACCTCTCCCTGAAAGCATTGCTATTACTAGGTGGTCGGCAAACTGCAAACTAGCACTTACTTCCGAATAAAATTCAAGTCTAAATTCGGACGGACTCAAAGTTCAAGTGGATGACCCTGTATTGTATCACCTGTGTGATCACGATGTGTTGTTGAGTCACAGTCAACAGTCTAGATAACGCTAAACTATAATACAAATATCAACACACTGGAGTTACCAGATTTAATGAGGACCTGATATACTGGTTTACATTGACTTGTTCAATCTCAACACCGTGTTTGATCACAAAAAACCTGTCCTTGGTCCTTAAAGGCACTGGACACTATTGGTAATTACTAAAAATAATTGTTAGCATAAAAAATTACTTGGTAACGAGCAATGGAGAGCTGTTGATAGTATAAAACATTGTGAGAAACGACTCCCTCTGAAGTAACGTAGTTTTTGAGAAAGAAGTAATTTCTCAGTAAAATATTTGATTTGATTTTGAGACCTCACACGTGAGGTCTCAAAATCGAAATCAAGCATCTGAAAGCACACAACTTCGTGTGACAACATGAAAAAGGGTGTTTTTTCTTCCATTATTATCTCACAACTTGACGACTAATTGAGTTAAAATTTTCACAGGTTTGTTATTTTGTGCATATGTTGAGATACACCAAGTGAGAAGACTGGTCTTTGACAATTACCAAAGGTGTCCAGTGTCTTTAAAGGCAAAGTATACCTTGGAACCGTTCAATTGTTTTAATCCTATATAAATGTTGACATTTATACAATAAAAACTAACCAGTGCACTGCAGTGAACGTTTCATTTCCAAAGGTGGTAGCGTTTTTTGAGATATTGCTGAACACCCTGGAGCGGTTATGTCCAGACAGGAATTAATAATCCCTCATTGGAATACACAATCTGAGAGAAGTTTTATGTCTCAGATTGAAAATATTTTTAAATCCCTCTCTCTTAAACCACATTCCTTAGAAGGGAATCGTTTCTCAACTTGTTATACATTATCAACCGCTGCAGTGCTTCTTAACAAGTAAGTTTTTATGGCCATTACTTTATGGAGTAATTTCCAAAGGAACCCCATCCCTTTAAAAGCATGTCATGGCCGAGTGGCTTAAAGGACCGCACTCAACAGAATTGCAAGATATTTTCCAGACACAAAAGTCAACATTTGAACATACATTGTAATTTCTTTGAGCCAAAGATATATATACATGTAACAAAGTGAGGCATTAGTATTCAAATGAAGAAAAAAAAACACCACAAGACCGTCGGACTTGTCCGGTCGTGAGTGAGTTAACCGGCCCAACGCTTAAGTCACTGGCCTCAGGCCTGCGTTCAACAGTAAAATTTCAAGCCCTGCAGCACGGCCATGACACACTACTAATAAAACTCAGACTGATTCATCCCGTTTATTTTCACTAATTGAATACTAAACAAAACACTATCTACATGTATCCCCGGGCGAGGGGGGGGGGGGGACTTGCATTCCATCGAATACTAATGTAAATCCAACTTGTATTGTTTGTAACAATGACCCAACATACTGGTATGTACATGTATTTGTATTTCTCAACTTGGCAAGTTGACAGATGACCAGACATGACGGAATCGTAGCTCACTTCACCAACAGAGAATATCTACTCAAGCCCTGCAGCACGGCCATGACACACTACTAATAAACTCAGACTGATTCATCCCGTATATTTTCACTAATTGAATACTAACTAAACACTATCTACTGTATCCCCGGGCGAGGGGGGGGGGGGGACTTGCATTCATCGAATACTAATGTAAATCCAACTTGTATTGTTGTAAACAAGACCCAACATACTGGTATGTACATGTATTTGTATTTCTCAACTTGGCAAGTTGACAGATGACCAGACATGACGGAATCGTAGCTCACTTCACCAACAGAGAATATCTACTCTCTCTCTCTCTCTCTCTCTCTCTCTCTCTCTCTCTCTCTCTCTCTCCTTCTCTCTCTCTCTCTCTCTCTCTCTCTCTCTCTCTCTCTCTCTCTCTCTCTCTCGAGTATTTTCGTGATGTGTGACAAGTCTTGATTTGAGTGTTTCTGAATCACCACAATGTCTATGCCAATAATAAAAAAAAAAGCCAAACAAACTGGCAACTGAAGATAAAATGAAAAACAGATCCCTGATTTTCCTTTATCCGGCCAAATTGCGACTCACCAGACCATGGTCTGTCTTCTCCTGGCACGCCATGCCCAATTTCAAAGGTTTCAAATATTTTTCAACAGTGACCAGATAATTCGTCATGTTTGTAACACTAACAAAAAAGTAACTTCTAATCTATGCACTGATCATGACAGATGAACACCTCTCAAAAAGAAGCTCTTGGAAAGAAACTTTGGCGTTGAAGAAAAAAACTTTGGCGTTGAATAAAGAAAAAGGTAATCCCTGGCGTCGGCACGTTAATCCAGAGGTCCCGCTCCAGTCAACTTAACTTCTGCTTGACCCACAAATTATTTGAAATTTACCCAGTCAGTTTCTCTTGTGGTGCGTTACTTGATATTGAAAAAATAGGGAGACCTCCAACGTTAGAGAGTTTGGTAGAGTGTCGGCACGCTAATCCGGAGGTAGCAGGTTCAAGTCCCGCTCCAGTCAATTTTGATAATTATTCAACCCACAAATTATTAAAAGATTTACCCAGTCAGTTTCAGTTTTGGTTCATTACAAGGGTTCTTGAACAGAAACTACATGGTAACAACACATTAGAAGGTAGGGACAGTGGATT
This sequence comes from Pycnopodia helianthoides, assembly GCA_032158295.1. NCBI lineage: Eukaryota > Metazoa > Echinodermata > Asteroidea > Forcipulatida > Asteriidae > Pycnopodia > Pycnopodia helianthoides. The sequence goes on along the minus strand of CM063263.1, from coordinate 8,852,957 downwards.
TTTTTTTTTTAAACTACCATGGTAAACTAAAAGCCCTCAAGGTGTTTGCTGCCAGTATTTATCATGTTTATGTATACATGTACATCTATTATCAAACAGATCAGACTTGTGGTGGCAATGTTTTCAACAACTCTGACCCCATGACCCCCTTTCCACACCCCCCCCCCCAGCATTAAAGGTACAGGTGCATCGTATGAATAAGACTTCATTGTCAATAATTTGAAAAACTTGCAAGCAATTGTTTTTTTATATATAAGAATAACACGCTCTTACATGTATATAGCGCACAAATCCTAGGTGCTAGATCGAGGCGCTGTGAAGATGGAACATGAGTTAGAATGGATACAGCTCTGAGAAATTTCTTTTAGTGTAGCAGCTGAGGTAGAAGATCGGATGTCATAAGGAAGATCGTTCCAAAGGCAGTGAAGTACATGTATCTACACTTCCAGTGCCCAATTTGAAAACAAATCCCAGATGGTATCACACCTTGAAGGAATAGGCAAGTACACAGTCTTCCCAGAAGATTCAGCCCCTTGGAATTTATGGCATAGGTACCCCTCTCTTTCATCATGGTGTCCACGATAAAGTTTTACATAAACATGCCCTTCATTGGGAAAACCATAAAATGTTTCACTCATTCCTTTAACATCATCCACCAGTACATACAACAGTAATCTTATCTATTTAATCTAGATTAAAGTGGATTAATTTATTTCAAAGTGATAACAATTTGTAAACTGCATATATTACTAGCATGGTTTATGTGTGTATGAGGGCGGGGGGGGGGGGGTAGAGTACAAGAGGCAGTCCACCATACATGCCCTGAAGAATGTGGCTTTTAATTTACAATCTTTGTTTTATTAATGAAGGAATGTATTTTTTTAAACTAGTGACTCAGTGAAATGAAGTAGTTTTCAGGGTACTGCTAAACACACACAAAAAGTGTCGTGGCCAAGTGCTTAAGAGCACTGGACTCAAGCTCTGGTGTTTCTGGTTAGCAGAGTGTGGATTCAAATCCTGGTCTTGACACTTGTGTCCTTATATTAAGCAAGACACTTTAAACCATTTTTGCTTCGTCCTTCGGAAGGGACGTAAAGCCGAAAGTCGCGTGTGCTGTATTAAAAACTATCAATACATGTAAAAGACCCCAGTACACTTGTCGCTAAAGACAGGAGGTTCGCCCCGGTGTTTCCGGCATCAAATGCACTTATGCCTCATCTCGATTGTGAACAGGCTTTGATGAGAATCATCACAGAAACAAAAATAGGAGTAAATACATGTATCTCTTACATCTTTTGTTTCCACAGATTGTCTGAAATGGTCCTTTCGATTTTGAGGTGGTTTCAACAGCAGGAAAAAGTGCAACAATCTCTGGACTTAATCTATTCAATACAAACGAACAATAGGATTTTAAAAGGAAGTGGGTTAACTACAGCGAAATCCAACACCAACATCCAGTAACTCAACACTGAAACTGTTGGGCTCTGATTAGGGCGGTACAATCCGCTACCTGATCCCTTGCAAAGTGTTATCAGTTTGCTAGCTCAGTCTCTTATGTCATTGCTTAGTGTTAGCCAGAGGGGTGTCTGGTGTCTTTTGCACACCCTGTTTTAAATTTGGACTCCCTGTTTTATCTGTCATTTACATGTACAATGTGTAAATGTATTAGTAAGTGAACAATTTGGACACCCAGTTTTTAAACTTACGTTTTTAAAAATAGAATATAATGATTCCCACAAATATCCCTCGAAAGTGTCATTTTCCTTATACTTTGTGAACTAACACAGTCTACCATAGTGTAGAACCACATCTTTGATTCCACAAAACTAGGGTACGAAGAACCACAAAATTTTGAGGGATGTAACCATAAACCTAACGTCAGGGCTTAAATAAATTTGACACTGGCCCACAGGCCCCGAGGCCAACCCTGATATAAGCATCCAGACAGTCAATACAGGACTGGACAAGTCTGGAGGTCTTGCGTTTTTATACAAATGTTGACGTTCAGTCTGATAAATTATATCTTTCCATCAGTTATTCAGATAAATTTACCCATGATACAAATGAGGTGAATCTTCTCTTAGTGTTTGTTCCAACAACAAAAAAACAGTTCAAGTGTTAAACTGGCTACCAGTATTTTTATTATTGACATTTCAATGGACCTTCTTGTTTCAAATAAAAACAGATTAAATTAATGTGAAACTGTGTAGATGCATCATTTTGATTCTGGAATGGTCTTGGTAACAAATTTGCAAAAAAAGTCTGCAGTAAAATTTATTTTGCTATAAGCCCTGTGGTTTTGTTTAATGTTTAACTCCCCCCCCCCCTCAAACAAATAAGTTTTTATATATATGATATATACAAATACCTGGGCCAATTTTACAAAAAGCTTAGATTGGTCTTAACTGTGTATCAAACTTAAGGAGACCGCCAACATAGGGCTAGATACATGTACATAAGTAGCTCAGTTGGTAGAGTGCCGGCATGCTAATCCAGAGGTCGTTGGTTCAAATCCCACTCTAGTAAACTTGTCTTTGTTCAACCCCCAAACTTAATTGATGTCACAATAATGGTGATATTGACTAGACCCATATTTTGATGGATCTTACTGCTTTGTGAACTGCTGGTCTTGCTTAGGGTAGACACCCCACATACTGTAGGTATGGGGCTTTAGTTGTCCTTTCTTGAAGGGTCAAGCAAAGGTTGTAACGGAGGTCAAGTTTCATTGTATACAGTGTACAAAGAGATTCATTGTATATGGGGAATGGATGACAAGCAAACTGATCGGAGAACAATCCATTTCTCTCCTCTTATAAGGCATGTGAAATTAAAAAGCAAGGACAGAATGCAGTAGGCTTCAGCGATTCTGTATAAAAGAACGAAAGAAGTCCAAAGAATGAAAGTTGACTCAAAGCTGTTGGGGGGTCATTTCTAGCTGTCCAGCCGGCCTTGACAGGTGTAGATGAAGAATCTGTGAAGGATGCAGCGTTCTCCCTTAGCAGTGGTCCGCTGACCAATTGCCAAGAAACACACCAGAAGATTGGTCAAGGTCCGGCTAGCTACCTCAGTGTTCAAAAGCATCTCCTTGTGTTAATGGACAAGTGTAAAAGCTGACAGGACCAGTGAAATGAAAAGCCAAATATAATTTTTTTTTTAACATACAAAATGTGTAGCGTCCCCATTCGCTTCTTTTTTTTTTCTTCTTTTTTTTTTAAGGATAAATTTTAACGATCGCTGACAAAAAAATTAACTTTTAAATAAATAATATCATATTTTAAGACTTTAGCACACCGAAAGAAGCTGCCAACAATCTTTATAAATATCTTTAAAAAAACGGGTTGGGCAGCCATTGAAAAAAAAGAAAAAAAGCCCTCCTCCTTCCTTTTTTCAAAAAGGCAGGACGCTAACTATGTTTTTTTTTAAAATATTATTGTGCCTTACATGCATTGATTCAATGTACTTTGTACAGAGTTCTGCCCAGGTAGGGTTTCTTTAGTGGTGAAAAAATGTTTCCCTGGAAACCATTGCGAGATGGATCAGTTACACGGTAGAACATTATAAATAGACTCAAATCAAAGAAGTGCTCAAAATTAATGGCTTTGGATAGCATTTTTACTGGTAAATACCCACTTTTACATTTCGTTGAAAACCATTGAGAGGAAAAATTGCAAGTGTAATTTAAAAATTTTGAAAATGTGTGGTGGTTGGAAACAGAGAAAATTCTGCCAGTGGTGGTTGGGGAATCCTGAGTGCCGGGCGGGTTTTCCCGGCACCGACCACTGTGGGCAGAACCCTGGATTGTATTAGGTTTCTGGAAGTAATTTGTGCATACATAGGTACAGGGCTCGCATTTGGAGGGAATATCAACAAGTCTTGTCTTGTAGCTGGAAATGTTTACCGAACCAGAATTGTTTCCGAACCAGAATTGTTTCTGTTTTAACAAGACCAGAAACAAGAAGGTCCGGTCTTCCATGTTTCAGAACATGGCTTTATTCGGCCACTCCGGTAAGGTCTCTAGTACAAACTCGGGAATATTCTTCACAGATTTTGAGAAAGAAAACCCTTGATCGAATTTTAAAACAAATGCAACAATCATCCTGTACTTTACAACAGCAGCGGCACTTTCCTTTCTGGAGGTTGTCTTGTTTGCTGATGTTTGATACCCACTGTAGGTCACATGACTACGAGAGTGCAATCAGCCTATTGTGTTAGCTTCAATCAACAACTTACATGCATTGTTAAGACCCCCCCATTCCTCGACATGATTGATAGAACATCATTCAGTAGTATGGGTGGCTACAGTACATTGGTTCAAGTTACATTCAAGTACAGTGAACAGGTACACTGCAAATGGCACACCTTTCGGCTGAATAGTGTCACAGGATTTGTACAGGCTCCCAAACTTGGCGAGCCTACAGATTTGCTAACCAAAACAACATCTCGCTAAGCAAAAACTAAAAAGTGTAACCAGCCGACATGTATGTAAAGCATATGTGCTGCTGACTGGCTCCTTGCCATTGTTTGCTTAGCTTGCTGAATGACTAAACAAATTGGGCCATGGTCCCAGTCATTGATTGACAATCCACCTATTGTGGTCCATAAGTTTGTTGACCTCCCCTCAGATCTGGAATTTCATGTATAAAGGTCAGGTCAACAAACTTTATGAAAGTTGTAGTGTGTAACTTTGTGTAGTACTTTCAAAATACTGTTTTCTTCAAATTCAAGAATCATAAGAGAATTAGGAAAAAACACCACTTTTAAACAATAAGTTGACATCTTTGCTCTAAGTATAATTGCATCAGGGTCCTCCCCATTTTTTTCCCGAAATTGTTAGGCATTCTGGACCAAAGTTTGAAAGTGTGGCCATAGGCTGCTAGGCTTAAACCAGGTCTTCGGAATGCTTTTTACTTGGGGTTTATCTTGGTTTTAAAAGCCCTAGGTACAGCGCAATCATGGCCTAATTTCATAGAGCTGCTTAAGCAGAAAATATTGCTTCGAAAACATTTTCAGCTTAGCAAAAACAAGCAGGATACAAGTCACAGATTGTACATAGGACTAGCCATAGGACATGTTGTTTTGGCAGGTAACCTTATTCTGGTAAGCATAGTTTTGTTGCGCTCAGCTACTTTTTGTGCTTAAAGCAGCTCTATGAAATTGGGCCCTAGAGCATTCTAAATGGTTATATCTTAATGATTTTTGTGAAATTAGTATCAAAATAAATTTGTTTCACTAATTTCACAATCGGCCGAACATCAGTGCTTTTCAATTTCAGAGTCCTGCAGGAAAAACATCCTCAGGCATACATCATGTACTACTTGGGTGGGATTCGTACTCACCCCACCATTCTGGAGACCACCAAGACCACTAAACCACCAAGATTGCCTGGTGACAAGAGGCCAGTTTGAATCATGTAATCAGCAGTTGGTACTTGGTACCGAAAATTTATAATTCAAATCCACAAATCCATAATCAGTGCAGGGGATAAAGTAAATAATTTTAGTTTTTAACCTACAGAAATATTTCTAAAAATATTTACATTACACTGACTTCACAAGTTAACTATTTCTTTCAGATAACCAAAGTTGAAACTAAAACTATCAGCGACCAATAATTGCCTCTTTGTAATAGACCGCGTGCAAGTCTTGCGCATATATCAAAAATGAGAAAACAACTTCAACAAATACTATATTTCTCTATTAAATCGAATCTTTTGTTTAAATTATATTTATAAAAAATTCTTGAAAATGAAAATAATCATAGCAAGTTGCTATAGTATTACTATTTAGGGCGCTACGATCTGCCGGCGAAACAGCATTTCGGTTGATTTAATTTGTACTGTACAAGAAAAATCATCCAAAATGCTGTTTCGCCGGCAGATCAATATACCTATTAGCGCTATATTTATAACAACTTGCTAAGATTCAAGAATTTTGTATAAATAATTTAAACACAGTACGATTTTGCTCATGTAATTGAGTTTGTACTTATATGGAAGAAAAAAAACCGGAAGATTTGATTTCACAGACAATTTTATTTAAAATAAAACAATTAAAAGCCACCAAAATCAATTCAATGCATTGTCATAGAAACTGGTACATGGAAACTGATTAAAAATATGACTGTTATTTTCACTGTCATAATTATTTGGTCATGACTTCCTCTACTACGAATTTGACTGACTCACCGTACGTGTCGTTTGTCATAGGCACACGGCGCTGACGGCCTGCAGGCAGAATACACTAGCGGCAGTGCCAGTACGGAGCGTAGTTAGTACAATAGTAGTACTAGTACTAGAGTAGTAGTTGGTTTAGTCAGTGTTTTTCAGCATGAAAACTGCTCACACACACTCCACACACTGACACCACAACAATTAACAACAAATTTAATGCAACTTCCCTGTCTATTATAGTATTAGTCTTAGACTAAGTTGTTCTCGCTCACCGGCTCTGTTGTTTGTCCTAGACTCCTAATCCTATTGGTTTTACATGACAATGTACCGACAATCCGCTTCGTTTTCACTTGACCCTCCTTGAACATCCTTTCTATTGAAATGTCAGCACGCGCAGATTCCGCTGTGTGTACATCTGGTTTGTGTACTCAGGCATATTGGATGTTATTAAATCTTCTCAGGATCTCATACCATGCGCCCTCTCGTGGTTGTGGGGACATCTCGTTCAAATGAAATGGCGACTTGACTACCGTACAGCTCTTGAACCGTACCGTTAGCTAGGTCCCGGTCGCAATTTTTGTCCTTGCCACACGCTGGCCTTTTTTTTTTTTTTTTTTGGGGGGGGGGGCTGGGCGGTGACTTTAAAAAAAATTGGCTTTTCCAACTTGTCAGGGATTTCTAAATATTTTTCTTATTAAGCCCTGAAACTTGTTGGCGCGCATTAAGCGCCAACTCGCCATCGACAATATCTTTGGTCTTGTTTGATTTCTATTCTCATATTAAGTCGACTTCTTGCATGTGTCGAGCTGTCTCAAGAAACCAGCCCAAAATTACGCCAAAATTATAAACATTTTAAAATTGTAAATTTTGAAATCACTTCAATAATAATTTTTGAAACTGCAAATGATATGTTTTTATTTTGTTGTAAAGCTTTAAACTAAATTTAGAGAAATATTTAAATCAAATTTTTTAAAACTTTGTACGTGCCTACTTGGCAACCAAAAACAAAGATGGCGGGTCCCTGTCAATATATTGAGGTCGACTGCTAACGTTAATCGCATAATCTGTTCTGTTACTTTAGTGTTAGCGTTAGTTTTATTATACTTTTCGGTAAGTTAAGTTTGTCGTGTTCATTTTGTAGAAATTGATAAGGAGTTTCATGGTTTTAGTATAACGTTAAATTAGATTAACGTCCAGTGTTCTGTAGTTAAAAATGGAGCAACCAACAACGACCAACGCCACGGCAACGCCAACGCAACGGCAAATTGATTGAACGGGGGATCGGGAGTCTTCCCCATCCCATGCTCCCCCCCCCTCGATCCCCCGGCCCCTCCACTTTCCCTTTTGCATGCTTGTCCATTGGCCTCGATTCGGTGGCCAGACAGGGGTCCCATATGTCAGAAAAGTGTGCACTGGGCCACTGTGAGTGTGACTGTGTGAGTGTTGGAAAATGTGTACAATGATCATATTCATTGACTGTTAATAAATTATTAATTATAATATTATTATCCTAATTTATTAATATTATTGTTGTCAATATTATGTAAATCTGAATCTGAATTATGATTTTATAGTCGACAAAGCAAATGGAAACATCACACCAACTTTTGTAAAGAAGACAATCATGACATTGACATAATGCTAATGGGAGTAACTTTAAATTTAATACAATTACAGGTACACTCAAAGAATAATATAATGCGGCATATAATCTAGATATTTGCAGATTAAAAACATCACAGGGCGAAAGAATAGGTCTGCAAGGGTGCTGGGGCCAAGGATACGGAGTGGATTGGCCCTATTCGTGGGGCTAAGTTGACCCATAACTGAAGAATGAAGAAATTTCAGTGTAGACACAACTCATAGCATTGGCCCCACTTGTGTCGCCAAGGTGAATCCTTGCCCTTGACCACACAAGTGTGGGGCTAGGGCAGGCTGGGACTGGGAGGAAAACCCCAAACAGAAAAGGAAGAAAACCAACGCAGTCGGGTGCAGAATCATTACAAAAAATTCACATCTGCACAGCACCCCCAGTTAATTGTAACCCTTGATCGTCCCGACGGTCGTGACCCTCGAAACTCATTTGTTTGAAGCTGCTTATTTATAATCTGCTTACTTGTAATGTTTCTTTCACTATTGTATATTTTATTGTTCTCTTTATGTGCTTAGAGGCTTTTGCATTAGGCGCTTTACAAATATCTTTATTATTATTATTAACCCTTCTGACATGGTAGAACTACGGTATCACACTACAGTTTACTTCAACCTTTATTTCGAAATTGCACCATCTCTGCTTTAGACATTCAGCTGTTCTCATCATGTCGACGAAGCTTGGACGTCTGCCCTACGATGAGCCCCCTATGTACCTGCAGAGACCCTCGTCAGGGCGATCGCAAGACGTCACCCACGTGCTGGCTCGGACATTCCGCGACCTCTTCACCAGGGACTTTGTCGAGCAGGAGACCGTGCGGAATCTGAATAAGTCAAGGAGTGGAGACGACACTTACCATGAAAAATACGTGGAAGATTTGAGAAAGGTAAAGTTGTACATGGAGCCTGTCATGGCCGAACAGTCTATAGCACACCAAATTCCAGTACTTTGCCAAATTTCATAAAGCTGCTTAAGCAGAAAATATGTCGCTTGAAGATTTTCTGCTGAGCAAAAGAAAAAGGCAGGAGATCAGTCACAGATTATGCATGTGACACGTATTCTGGCTGGTAACCATATTCTGGCAAGCATAATTTTGTTGTGTTCTTTTTGAGCTTGAGCAGCTCTATAAATTGGGCCGTGGTGGCTAAGCCATCACAATGTGGGCTCAAATCTTGGTCCCGGCACTTGTGTCCTCGAGAAAGACACTTAACTATACATTGCTCCTGGCGTTATATCTTGACTTATGGACACTGCCGAGTAATGAAGCAGAAGTAGAAGTTACAGTTATGGGACAAATGCTTACTCACAATAAGCTGCTGGTAGACTTTTGTCGGTCACATATATCTTTTCCTTCTTCAGAATCGTAGCTGCACTCGGGGACCCAACAATTTCATAATGTTTTATAGCAACAATCTTTCCTAGAGTTAATAAATTTGTCTTCATGTTTTTTTCAGATCCAAGCTGAACGCGAGAGGCGAATGGCAGAGGCCTTGATGCTGGAGAGACACATCATGCAAGCGCGAGCGCGCTCCATGGCGGCCGATGAACGAGAGCTGAACAAGGCTGCCGAAGGATGCGACATCTACCACGATCTCGGACTGCCCCCAGGTGAGATCACCGCCACGTTTTTGTTGTCCTGTTCCCCGACTTGTCACAGCAACCATGACTGTTGTATCTCACATAATAAACAAGGAGCCAGACCAGGGTTTGCCCTTAATTTTAATTTTTTCAACAAGCAGTTGGCTTGTCTTTTTAACTGGTCCGCCAGAATTTTGACTGGTCTGTCACATTATATAACATTTTCTAAACCAATTTGTCACCGTTTCTGGTACTTTTGACTAGCCAGCCGGACCACTTGGCAAGGTGTTTCAGCTGGTCCGCTGCCGTTCAACTGGCATTTGGCCAGCGGACCACCGCTAAGGTTGAACCCTTGCAGACTGAATTTCCTTTGAGCCACATTTCGTTAAAGGTGAAGTGTTTTCAGAAAATTAATTAGTTTTAATACAGAAGCTCACTGATTTTTGTCCTTCCAGTGGATTCCAACCTTGAAAGCCATCTGGACAGTGATTTACTCCGCAAACATGGCCTGATAGTTCCCGAGGATTATTCTACGGCTGAGCCAGCCCTTGCCCATGCACCAAAAGGTAAGCTACAACTTTTAAATGCATAATGTGTACAATAATGGGGCATAATACAGTGGTAAGGTGAAATCTAGACTGCTCTATTTTATTGAGGGGAAGCTAAGTGAAATGGAACAGTCCAGATTCCACCAAGTGATTCCACCAAGTGATGCTCGGTAAACATTGAAAACCTAATTTGCATATTGATCATATGTGCCTGTGTTGCAAATGTTTGCTTGCACTGGTCAAAAAAATGGCGTCTCGTCTTTCATTTTGTTTCCAAAAGGTAGAGGCCAGGGCTTACTTTCATAAGGCTGTTAAGCAGAAAATGATGCTAAGCAAAATGAGCTGAGCAGAAATTAGCAGGGACAAATGATAACATTTACAAATAATAACTTAGGGTATCTTCGACTGGTAACCTGTTTTCTGCTAAGCAGGATTATTTTCTGCTAAGCTATTATTTGTGCTTAATTGGGCCCAGATTTCAAGCGATATTAACTGAATTCAACCTGTATGAAGTACCACAGTCCCAACAGATGGACTCGTTAAGCAACCGACATTATTTTATGCATTTATCTTTTCTTGTGTTCATCATCAGCGAGCAGGAAGCCCAGATACGCAGAAGCAACGGACGCATCTAATGTCCGCGTCCACTACACAGAGGACGAGTTTCATGTCCAAGAAGGAGGCGGTCACGTGACGCCAGGGAGCCAGGCAGAACTGGTAAAATAGGGGTCTTGACAGGGGGGGGGGCGGAAACAGTGGTTCTTAGTGATAGATGCACTATGTCAGCTTGCAGTATGGTATCAGGTGGTGAATGCATCCATACAGTACATAGTCAACCCTCCTACTGTCTGACCATTCAATATCAACCACTGTGGTTTTGAATGATAGATGAACTATGTCAGCTTGCAGTACAGTATGGTATCAGATGGTGAATGCATCCATACAGTACAAAAGTCAACCCATTCAATAATACCCACTGTGGTTTTGAATGATATATGCACTAGGTCAGCTTGCAGTATGGTATCATGTGGTAAATGCATCCACACAGTACATAGTCAACCCTCCTATTGTCTGACCATTCAATATCAACCACTGTGGTTTTGAATGAGATAGATGCACTATGCCAGCCTGCGATATGATATCATGTGGTGAATGTATCCGCACAGTGCACAGACAACCCTCCTACTGTCTGACCATTCAATATCAACCTCTGTGGTTTTGAAGGATAGATGCACTTTGCCAGCCTGCGATATGATATCATGTGGTGAATGCATCCATAATAGTACACAGTCAACCCTCCTACTGTCTAACCATTTAATATCATGCAGTTGAATGATTTTGAATGGTTAGTCAACTTAATGAAAAATGATGTCACCAAGAGTGGGAGGGTTAATGGTTGATTGACCAAAGACACAGACCTCTCATGTCTTTTGTATACATAATTTTTTAAGGATTTTCAAATAATTTAAAGAGTTGAAACATTGTTTTGAAGCATAATTCTGGACAGGTTAGATGCTCACTAGTAATACATTAATATAGTTTTTGATTGCAAAGACAGGGGCCAGACTAATCTGCCCTTCCAGCCTCAGTTTGGTTGAAATTGATTTGAATGGGAGAAACACAAGATGGCTACTTGTAGATTAGTCTGCTAAAGTGTGCAGCATTTTTTGATCCACAACAAGCATTCATTTTTCCTCCCTTCCTTCCCAATCAAACTTAACGCACTGAACATAATGAACGATGGTGATCATTAAACTAAAAACCTCCCAAACTTGTTGTCCCCCGGTAGGCCTCGGCGGATACAACCAAACCATGGCAGGGCACTGCCTCCCCGCACACCAGGGAGCGCAACCGCACCGATCTGGCCATGGTGCACAGTAAATCGGACTTCAAGCGTAACCCTCGTCACCGGCCCCCCTCCACCCTCAGCGGAGGCAAGACACTAACAAAGCCCAACACCGTGACGCACCAGCTGGGCGGCGCCAAGTCGACGGTCGTAGATACAGCGTAAGTCAGCTTCTCTCCAGTCCTGTGTCTGGCACGTAAAAATTAAGACGAGTAGAATGTCGTAAGCGATTGGTTTGCAAAAATGTGTTTTTTGAGAAAAAACGTACTTGGAAGGTTTTATCATTTCTCGGACGTTTGTTAGTTCGTATCCGAAAATGGCGTCGGTGGCTTTGCCTGTGGCTGTTGCTAAGGTTGTTGCTATGGGTATTCTATGCTTTAATGCACGTTCAGGTGATGCTCAAGTCGCAGCCGCCATTTCAAGGTCACAGTCTTAGTCAGTGTTGGAAATTTGGAAACCGCCAGGAGTGGAAAAGTGACGCGACTCTTATTTGTCTCTTGAAGCCTCTAATCAGGGCCCAATTTCATAAAGCTGTTTAGCAGAAAATACTTCTCTGGTAAGCAACACAAATGAGTGGGCACCTGTTGCAACAATGTAAACTTTACAAAATTCTGGCTGGTAACCTGTTTCTGCTAAGCATGATGTTTCTGTTCTTGTTTTTGTACTCACAGGCTTGATGAAGTCGGACCCTGTAATCAGATGCTTTCTGCTCAGAGAGCTGCCCTTTGAACAGTTTCCAACTTGTTGTAACTGCTAACATTTAGAATTTGAGAAAGACTCTGCTAGGGTTGAGACGTCAGGCCACTAACTATTTTTTTTGCATTTACACCATAGGTCCTATTTGTTGGTATGCAGTTATCATCAGCTAATTCTATTTTATCAAAACTGCTTACTGTAAGCAAAGAAAAAGTCATGCTATTACTTGCCAGCATTTTTTTTTGCAAATGCAAAGAAGCAGTTCAATACAATAAAACACAGTGGCGTGTCATAGCCGAGTGGTCTAGTTCACCGGACCCAAAGCTCTAAAGTGTTGTCAGCAGCAGAGTGTGGGTTCGAGTCCCGGTGCCCATGACACTTGTGCCCTTGAGCAAGGCACTTTAACCATAGTTGCTTCGTAAAAAGTTGGGAAGGTAGTGCATTCTGCTCTACCAGCCAGGCTCCTAGGGGATGATACCCATGCCTACATTCTTACAGACTGTGAAGGGGTATAACCCTGTTTCAGCCCCAGGAGTAGGTGACAACGTGCCCCTGGTGACAGTTGATTTGGGTTGACAGCCCAATCAGTAAAGTGTAGCCCTCACCTTGAAGTGGTCGTCTGGCCTTGTGAGTTGGGCGATATCTCGTTAAAACAAATAAAATGCAACTGTTTTTTTTATAAAGCTGACCTCATATGCTTGTAGTGATGAAAAATGTCTGTTCTTCTTCTACAGTAAAAAAGAGCCATCTGTTGTCTTCCTAGCCAACCCGTCCACGGTAGTCTTTACTGAGTACCAGGTCGGACGAGTGTACGAGCTCCCACTAGAGTTGAAGAACATTTCCACTGCCAGCCGACCGCTTCGAATTGTCCCCCCGAAGACTCAGTTCTTCTCCGTAGGACTGGGTAGGTTGAACCTAGGTTCTCAGAAAATCCGAATCTGGTGCTTAGTGGATTTTGGGTGGGTTCCCCCCCGCCAGTTTGCCTCTTCCCCTCCCTCTTCCCTGACCCTTCCCTTTCAACTGTGGTAGGATGGCTCTGTAGGGGTGGTGCTGGTCACCTGACCCAAAAATAATACAAAAAAATTCTGTCTCTTACAGGAAAGTTTCCGGGGGAGCACGGAATCGTCGCCCCAGGAATGAGCTGCCAGTACAACATACGCTTCATGCCCGACTCCCTGATGGACTTCAACGACGTGATCACAATCCAGACCCAGTCCAGCCAGGCGCTTGTCATCAAGCTTCAGGGAAGACGCCCTCCGCCCGTTCTGTCAAGTGAGAAGAAAAAAAAACGTTTTCCTTTCTCGTCGTCTTTCTCATCGACAAAACAAACTTGGCACATTTTTTTTTCATGGCTTCCCTGACTGCAACAGCAGCTACCAAACGCAGGTCCACAACTGAGTGGTTATAGCACACTGGACTCTGGTGTTTCTGATCAGCTCCCTTGAGTCCCGGTCTTGAAATTTGTGTCCTTTAAAAAGCAAGACACTTCACGTTAATTGCTTCGTCCCCTTCGGATGGGACGTAAAGCCGTTGGTCCTGTGTGTTGTCTGTTTAATGCTTGTAAAAAGAACCCAAATTACTTTCGTTTTTCTGGCGAGGTTGGCAGCAGATTGTGCCACAGCACCTTGTAAAAAAAACTCACAAGGAGCTACGTAACTATGGGTCTCGTACTACTCATAGCCCTGTCGTGAAAACAATGAGCAAATATCAGCATCATGAGCACCCATCGTTGGTGGATACCCGCGCTTCCTAAGTGTTCATCATTATCATTATCATAGCTGAATAGCATAACATAACGTAAGGCCGTGTCCGAAGTAGTGGCTACAGCTACGGCTGGATCGCTGCATCATCGTGCTATGAAGTATAGATGGATTGCAATAGACGCCATCGGCCACCATGTTTGATGAATTGTGCACGCGTGAAAAGCTATCATTGGCTGAGAGTCATGCGTAGCGCGTACACGCGTGCATTTTTCCATTGTTTTACATCAAAGATGGCGGTCAATGACAAGTATTGCAATCCATCTATGGGGCATCCTTATCAACACCCTTAGCAACAATCATAGCCGTAGCTGTAGCCGCCAATTCGGGTACGGCCTGACAATTAAGAATTATCCTTGTTGCTATCCCATCTTGTTTGGTCATGTTCCCCGTGTGCTTTACCAATACTGAATAATACAAACTGGATCCAGTCTACATACCCATCTCAGCCTTGCTCTAATAGGGGATACCAGAGAAAAACTAGCCTGGCTCCACCACTTTGTGTAACACAGGTGTAAAGCCCAGTTAACACTGCATGCGAAAGCAAATGCGAAGCGAATTATGTGACACAAACAATCTTGTATGCGTTGTTTTCCCATTGTGACGCAGGGAAATTTCCTTCTGCTTTTATAATTCGGGTAAAGTATGAGCCTGGCTCAAGGAGTCTTGAAGTGTGTGCAAAAGTTTCACACAAAAAAAGGAACCTAAATACATTTTGTTTTGCTTTATTTGTTTATACTTCTTTCAGTATCCAAAGACATTGACTGTGGTCACTGTCTGATCGGCGGGCGTCGGACTGTCCAGTTTCTGATCAAGAACGAAGGAGGCAGTGGTCGCTTCTGCCTCATGCCCAAGGAAAGCTGGCCCACAACAAATTTCAAGGTGAGCCTCTTTGTCTTGTGAAGTTGACAGTGTTTGAATGAGGGAATCAAAGTGGGTGAAGAGGTCTTTAACGTCCGTTTAAAAAACCGGCAGGGCCGTGGCCGTGTGTTAAAGGACAGCTGAAGGCGAGGTTCATTTAATCCCAGGCCATGACCCTGCAAGGTTTTAAACGGCTGTTTAAGACTGAGTCATCACTCTTTCATTCCTATTCATAAATAAATTTCCGTTAAAAACATCAAAACACCTTTAAAAATTGAGAATAAATCTGACAGTTTAGCCTCAGCTCACCTCGACTCTGCGATAAGTTTTCTGTCAATGTTGAGTGCTAAGTAGCTCCTAGCGCAATTTTAGAACCTGTGCGCTTAAGTTTCAAACTTATCGCACGCAAGTTTTGAAACTTGCGCGAGCCAAGTATGTTACCTACCAACTTGAATCAGGCCGTGAAAATTGTGTGCTCTGTGCAATCATCTGGTAGCGCCCTCTTTTGACTCAATGTCGTCAGGTCATGTTTAATTAAAGAGACTGACCGTGTTTATGTCACACATGGCCACGTAATCTCCTCTTGATGACCAATCAGAACAGATAAACTGTCTCGGTAGTTATGAATCAGGGCTCAAATTTTACACTGGATGGCAGGCCCGAGGCCAGTGATTTTAGCATCGGGTCAGTAATCTCATGACTGGACAAGTCCGATGGTCTTGTGTTTGTCTTCACATGTTGACTTTCAGTCTGATGAATAGAATTTTGTTGATTATTGAAGAATTCTTATCCATAATACAAATCAGATCAATCTTCTTGTAGTGCCTTATCAAATTCAAACAGTTCAGTTGTTAATTTGTGCAGGAGTTTTTTCTTCTCATTTCAACACTGGTCTTGTAAACAAAATTCTGGTCGAGTAAACAATTTGAGAAACCAGCCCTGTGGTCTTGTGGGACTTTCCCCCAAATTCGAGCCTTGTGATTGGTAATAAACTTGAAGACAAAGAACAAACAAATCCTTTTCCTTTTAACGCAATTTCCTCTATTACAGTCTGCTACCAACGGCTCCAAGGTGGACCTCGCGCCGTTCCAAATCCAACCGGCAATATTGGAGCTATTGGCGGGTCATACCATTCCGATACAGGTGACATTCACTCCGACGTCAGTCAAGCATTTTAGCCGGGACATCACGATGGTGTGTGACAACTGCACCGTCAAGCACTTCACCATCAAAGGTAAGTCGCCGGGCTTTTTAAAATACCCACTCGACCACGAAGCCTGTTTCCAGGGCCCTATTTCACTAAGAGCTGCTTAAGCAGAAAATATTGCTTAACAGTTCACTGCTTAGCAGAAATGAGCAGGATACCAGCCACAGGTGGTGCATTCAGGCGTGATATTTGGCTGGTAACCTTATTCTGTGAAATGGTTTGCCCCGGTGTTCCTGGTTTGATTGGCTGCATATTGTGCCACAGCATCTTGTAAACCATTACATGGTGCCATGTAAAGGAAAAAGGTCTCATACTTCAAAACGTAGCTACACAGACCTTCCAGGATAAATACTGTAGCGCTTAGAAAGGCAGTTTTAAACGCAGTATAAATGTAAAGTATTATTATTATTAAAGTATTACTGTTTATACTTTGAAGGAGAGGGTCAGACGGCGGGGGTGGAGCTGCAAGAGGTGAGCGAGGGGGGAGAGAGCCACTCGAGCCCAGGGGAGATGTGTGACGCCACCGCCGAGCACCAGGTCCGCTTTGATCCCATCAATCCCATGACCTTTACCACCAAGCAGCTGACGATCAAAAACACCACGTAAGTCTCATCTTTAAAAACAGGGGGGGGGTTGGGGAAAACAAATGAGTATCTTTCAGTTAATCGAATCTTTTCAAAACAATGTTTACTGGTTAGGTTATGTCAAAGTTGGTCGCCCAAAAAAGTGCCATTGGGCATGTGTCTGCGACTGTAAACCAGAAAGAAATTATAATGAGATAAATTGTGTGGTGTACAAAATTGACTGCTTCGAGTGCTATGGTTAAAACTATGGCTGCTGGAGTGTTCTATTTTCCCGAGGGGATGCTGAGGGAACATGGAACGATTGGGGGATGACCGAGGGAGTTGGATTGTTAACCATAGCATGAGCATGATGTACAGGTACCAAGAAGCTGCCGTTGCCTTCGGGTAGTACATTGGTTACCAGGGGTATATAGTACACTGGTTGTTATGACTATAGTACGATGGTTACCAGGAATATAGTATATTGTTTGCTATGGGTTTTTCATTGGTTGCTGTTGGTCTTGTAAATCGTGCTGGCACGGCTTTCTGTTAAAAATAAGACATATCATGTGACGCGGTCTAATTCCAGGCCTGATGATTTTGTTTTCCTTCTCTTGGTCTAGGAATGTGGAGCTGCCCTTCCACTGGGAGATGTTGAGACCCCACTTGGAGTGCCCCGGACCCCAGAGAGAAGAAGAGAACGGGGAGATCGTAGGAGGTGGAATCATCCAACGCCTGAAGGATGAGATGAACATCTTCTGCATCAACCCGGACAAGGGTGTCATCGCCCCACAAGGAGTGTGTCGGGCAACGGTGGCTTACGCACCAACAAAGGTACGTCAGTCTGCTTCTTTTGATGCTTCTTCTTGGTCTCTTCCATCTTGCCCAGCCAAACTACTTCTCTAGAACGCCGGGGTGGTGGGTTTGAATGCCATCCGAGTAACCTGTTTTGTCTCCCCCCCCCCCTCACCCGAATTGGATTCCTTCAGCACTTTTTTGTGACTCAAGTTTGTCTTCCCATCCCTTTTAGATCGGCGCGTACCACAGCATATGTCAGTCTGCTTCTTTTGGTCTCTTTCATCTTGTCCAGCCAAACTACTTCTCTAGAACGCTGGGGTAGTGGGTTCGAATGCCATCCGAATAGCCCGTTTTGTCTCACCCCCCCCCCCCCAAATCCCCTGAATTTGATTTCTTCAGCACTTTTCTGTGACTCAAGTTTTTCTTCTCATCCCTTGTAGATCGGCGCGTACCACAGCGTCCTCCATCTCATCCTGAAGGAGGTCCCCAAGGAGCGCCAGCTCTCGGCCGCCTCCTCCAAAGGAGACGATCCCAGGGAGGAGATCACGCCGAATGAGCGGTCGGCAAGACGAAGCGGGGCGGTGCAAGTCTCAGACGTGGTGGGACTGGAGGTGGAGCTCAAGGGAGAATGCGAGGAGTACAAAGTCCTGGTCCACCCGTACGCCATCTTCGTGCCGGGTCAGCTTCTGGTCTCCACAACTATCCGGAAGCCGTTCCAAGTAAGCTTGTATTTCGCCAAGCTGCATATCATCGTTTCACTTGTCGTATCATCATGTCAGTGCAAAAACATTGTCTCCCCTAAGCTAGCACTTGTATTTGAAATTGTCAAAGCATTGTATCTTGCTACAAAATAGGCCGGATGTAGACACACGACAAAGAGATCTGTAGATCTCTTATTTGTTTATTTTCAAAGGCTGTTTCACTACTTTCCATTTGAATTTGTTAATTCAATTTTTGATGCCCACGGGCCACTTTTCACCTTTTTGTGATGTAAATTTGGTTTAAATTTTGTTCCTTCTTTTTTTTCTTAAAGTTTGTTTAACCTTTTTTGTGTACTTTAAATGTTTTTAAAATTGTAAATTCAAAATGCAATTCGGTTGTTGGACCGCAAATCTTTGAATGTTTTTTAAATAAACCATAAATGAATAAATAAGCCAAGAGGACAGGGTCTTAAAGGTCTCTAAAAATACAATCGCTTTATCCGTCATCTCGCAGATGAGTAACCACAGCAAGTTCCCCGCCCACTTCGCCTGGACCAATCACAGCGAGGGGCACATCATCGAGGTGGAGACCCCCCAGGGCACCATCCCGCCCGAGTCCACGATCGATCTGGAGTTGGCCATCTCCGGGGCCCACCCCGGCCGCATCGACCGCACCCTCCTGTGTCGCATCGAGCACCAGGAGCGGACGGTGCCCCTGCGGTCATCGCCGACATCAAGGGACCCCGGGTCGTCATCGATACCCCGGCGATCGACTTCGGTCTGGTGCGGTTCGGAGAAACGGTCGTGCAAGAGATGCACGTCAGGAATACGTCGCAAGTGGCAGCGTCTTGGAGTGTGAGAGAGAGCGAGGATTTTATGCTGAAACATCCTCACTCTGGAGAGGTACGTTTCTCAAAAAAATCCCAGAAATAAAGTCAACACTTAGATTTATCCGCTGAAAATAATACCTATTTTCAAAATTCATTTCATTAAAAAAAAAACTGCTCTTGCAGGATCACCGACAAACTTGCCTTGCTCATGACGGACGTCACTGGTGGAAAAAGGAACATTACATTAACCAAAACATTTAAATTTCATTGCTACTCAGCAAGCATGTACTGTTGTGGTAGTTGTACCAGCGATTCTGAACATTTCTTGTTCCACCAGTCACGTCGCCTGTATAACCCCATGAGCCAGGCTTGTCTTTGTTGGCGTTTCCAGAGAAAGCATTATTTTTTTTAATAGACAAGGTAATATGGCCAAGCAAGGACCTTTAAAAAACATCTTTCTCAAAAACTGCCCAAAAGAGATGGTATTTATCAGGTCACTGCAAAAATGTTATATCCCCCAAAATAGTATTTTCACGACATGGCGGCTAGAAGTGCACACCATCTCTTCAAAGCTGAAAACCAATCAGCCGGATTACGTGCCATAATTAAAACCAGTTTTTTGCCTATTCACATGCTAAGAGAAAGAAAAAAAACATGGTTGGAAATGACTCTTTTCACTTCTTTTTTTGTGTGTGGAAATACATAGATTGTCTCCGAGTTCACGCTGACGCCCTCTAGTGGTGACCTGCCTCCCCTTGGGTCAAAGGTTATCAAGGTCACCTTCCAGCCGGTACGGTGCCGCAGGATACAGAGCGTGTTTGAGTGTAACATTTTGGACGGAGACGACAGGTGAGCGTAACTCTTAGATTGTGCTTAAAACCTTACTGACCCCCTCGCCACAACTTGTGCATGTGACATGGTAGCTTTTAGCTGCTAACCTTATTCTGGTAAGCATAATTTGTTGTGCTTAGCTCCTTTTTGTGCTTAAGCAGCTCTATGAAATTGGGCCCTGGTGTCAGTCATTGTCTGGGACAATTTAGATATTTTTTATCCTGGACTTCCAAGGCTTTGGGTTGCGGTCAAGACGTTGCAATCCTTGGACTTGGGTTTCCAATACTCGGTCTCACATTTCCGGGTCTGACTCTCAGTCGTAGGCCGACTTATGTCAAACATTCAGTCCTGGTCTCATATTAAAAATTCAAATGCCACTCCCACCATTATATATCACTGACTCTATTTCACACTGAAAATCATTTTCTCTTTTTAGTTTTGTGGGGGTTCGAGCCGATGTCCAGCACCCTCTAGCATGTCTTCTCTCCTCCCACTTGACGATGGAAGAGGTGTACGTCGGCGTGCCAGTAACCACAGTGGTGACCATCGTCAACCAGACGATGCTCTCCGCGGACTTTTGCTGGCAGAAGGTGAGAGCTTCAACGATCATTTGTGTAATTGTTTAGTGGCGTGTGTTTTTTAGCTGAGCGGTTTAGCGCATCGTACTCAAGTTCAAGGTTCAATTTTATAGAGCTACTTAAGGCAGAAAATATTGCTTAAACATTTTGCGTGTACATCGGGGCTACTTTAAGCTAGATTTAACTCTTAGGCAATTTCAAACTGTAAGTGTTCTATAAAAAATGTGCGGGGTTGTATGGGTTTGATTCCGGGTCATGACCCCTGTGTCCTCGAGCAAGGCACTTAACCACAATTGCTTCTCTTAACCCAGGTGTGTAAATGGGAACCTGAGAGGGCTGAGACAGTGTTGTGTCTGATTAACCTCTCGGCGTTAACCTTTAAGGAGCTCGGGTCGTATGCTCCCCAGGGAGTTGTTGAACAGGGATAATAATGTGGTAAAGCGCCTTGATCTAGCTACTAAAAATGTGCGTGCTATTATAAGAACCAATCAATGCAAACGGCTAGACAAACACCTTGCTGTCACTGTTTGACCTGAAAGGATTTGTCGAGGCAATTAGTCCCGAGTGTCATTAAAAAAAATTTCACTTTCAACAAAAATTAATTTTTTCAGCCACTGGGATCACAAGCCGGAAATTGTAAAGTGACCTTCGACCCGTGCGAAGGCAGACTTGGACCTCGAGAGAATTTGAAAGTAGCCGTCACTTTTGTTGGCCACGTTCAGGTAAGCCACGCCCCTCTGTACCCCCAAAAATGTTGGAACTCTTTCAGATCTGGGCCCGCCAATTTCATAGAGCTGCTCAAACGATATTTTGTAAACAATTTTCTGCTAAACAAAACTAGGTAGGGGACATGTGACACATGGCATTTTGGCTGGTAACCTTATTTTGGTAAGCAGAACTTTTGTTGCTGTGCGTAGCGACGTTTTGTGCAGCTCTGTGTAATTGGGCCCTGTTATCACCATGGCAACCAAACCAGTTCAAAAACTTGGTTTACAATTTGTTTGGAACAGCTGAGTTACACCCAACAAGAACTTGTTTTATGTAAACAAAAATTGTCATATTTCATACTGCGAAATAATAAGATAGCAAAACAATTGCGGGTCGGTCAATTTCTTTTTGGTCTACAAACTTTATTTTTTATGCACACATGTAAAATGATTTGCTAAAATTAAATGTTTTTCCAACCTACGGACTCTCTTTTTTTTGGAGCATATTTCAGGAAACAAAAATATTTTGTTGTAAGTCGTCACACCGCGAAAAACAAACTCGCTCACTCAATGCACAGATTCATTTTTTTGACCTCCGGGTCTGGGTTCCGGACTTCCAGGTCTGGATTGTTATCACTTTTGTGTGTGTTTTCCTAACATTTCCCGCTTTTAACAGGGAGTCCTTGATGATGTGAAGATCCCCTGCTACATCGAGGGGATGGGCGTACCGCTTGTCTTGGCTCTGATCACCGATGTCCGAGGCCTGACCGTGACGTATCTAACCCCCCACTCTGGGACAGACAAACTGAGGTATCGACCCCTGAACCTTGACCACTGTTTAGCCTGTATAGACCTTTCCATTGCAACGTCACAGTCTGAATTTTTAGAACCACCACAGTTATGGGCTTAGGCCCAGGCTCTGGCTTTGGCTCTGGCTCCAGGCTCCATTTTAACGTTAAAATGCGCACTGCTTAAAAAATGAATGGCAGAGCTAGCCCAAGCCGGAGCCCAAACCGAGGTTTGGAAAAGGCCCATAGAGAGAGATTCTTCCTGTACATCATGTTACCGAAAACCCTGACTAGAGTTGTTTGGCCTCTCTAATTGTGAATCACATTTTCTTACACAGCAGCATGGACGGGTTCATCGGCAGGCCAATTTAATACAAACCCCATAATCACCCACAAAGATTTCACTTTAGAGCAAAATGAAGAAGCGTCGCACTTCTCAAAAAGTGTCTCAATAAATGTTTTGTTCACATATCTATAATAATCCTGCCATTAGAAAATTACCATATTATTAAAGCAGTACAGTTTTTTTTATAAATGGTTTGGCTTAATTTTTGTAAAAAATACATAAATAAACAAAAATGTCTTCCTTTTTTTAATACAGTGAAGACCATCTTTTGCTCGACTTTGGCAAGGATGTGGAGTTAGGCTCCACCCCAAGCCGTCTTGTGCGCATCACCAACCACACGGCCATAGCTGCCCCATTCCACATGGCAGTGGAGCACTTTGGGTCAGCGAAGCCTCCGTCTCCCCCTGAGAAGGAGACTAAGGACTCGTCGAAGAGGTTTGGTTTAATTCTCTCCTCCCTTCTGTAAGGTGTTTCCGCTTGTTTTTTGGCTCACAGCTCAAAATATTAACCTCTACATGCCGGTATTTTAAACAAAATTTGTCTGTGCCTACCATCCGTGAAACATTGGTGTCTAAGGAATGCATAATCTGCCCCCCCCCCCTCTTCAAAGTCAAAGTGTCACATACTCTGTAAATGTTGCAATCTTTTTCAGGCGTGGTCTTTTGAGTCGTACGTCCAACCTGGCCGACCCTCAAAGCCGTACTCCGTCCCAGATCAAAGCGGACTACGCCAAGGCGGTGCTGCGAGACAACCGCGGTGCGGCGTTCGTCGTCTCCCCGCCCTTCCGGTGTGCTGGAGCCGTTCTCGGAGCTGGAGGTCAGCGTCGAAGCATTTAGCGACATGTGGGGCAGCTATACTGAGAGCCTCATCTGTAAGGTACGAGAGGGATTTTCGCGTCGAGACTTCACATTATAAACAAGAACCTGCGAAGTTTTGTCAATATTTGTGTCGGTAAACTCACAGGCAGTGGCACCCCTAAACCACCTGTTCAAGCCTCATAAACTTTTGATTAGATAAGAAAGAGCGTGTTGAAAACTGATCACTCCCAAACCGGTGAGTACCGACCCGAGTTTGTCATAGGCAAACTCGGAGTCTGGTTTTATTGGGTGACTCACAATTTGATAACCCAATCCTGTGCTTCGCCTTTGGAACTGCCATTTGGGTAGGCCACTTTTGACAGCCATTGTGGGCCCCATTGTGGGCCCAATTATTTTTAAATGCCTGTGATCTACGAGCAGACGTTTTCAGCTTAAGGCGAGGCCATTCGGATACAAGCCACTTTTGACAGGGGGGCCCGATTTCATAAATGCCTGCAGACGTTTATTGCTTACGGAGCGGCCATTAGCAGAATTTCTCTTTCATAGACACTGCTAAGCTTGAAGCAAAGCAGAAGTCACACTAGCTTGCCGACGGTGCTTGTAAGCAGATGAGTAACGCATCAATGAACACGACGTGTTGTGGCCGAGCGGATAAGAGCACCGGACTCAAGCTCTGGTGTTTCTGTTCAGCAGAGTGTGGGTTGAGTCCCAGTTGTGACACTTGTGTCCTTAAGCGAGACACTTAACCATTATTGCTGCGTCCTTCGGATGGGACGAACAGCCGTAGGTCCCGTGTGTTGTGTAATACACTTAAAAGAACCCAGTGCACTTATCAAAAAGAGAAGGGGTTCGCCCCCGGTGTTCCTGGTTTGATTGGCAGCATATTGCGCCACAGCACCTTGTAAACCATTACATGGTGCTATGTATTGAGATAGGTCTATTACTTCAAAACGTAGCTCCACAATACCTTGCAGGAAAATACTGAATGTTGAAACGCCTTGAGCGTCACTGAGTGACGGATATGAGGGCTATATAAGAAGCCACTATTATTATTATTATTGATTAACAATGCCAATCCAATGGGGTACGTTTTTGTTTACTAGTGAACAGCTTTTATGAAATTGGGCCCTAGTCTCCGAAGAGTTAATTTGAAGAAATCTTTTGCAGTTGAACCAGGAGAGTTTGTCTCTTTTCCCCCGTCTGTCTCTCCCTGCAGGTGTCTGATCTTGCACCAGTCATCATCCCGATTGAAATGACGGTCACCGGATGTCCGCTGTGCTTCTCCATGGCCACTCTGAAGGGGCAGCTGCCGATTGTCCGCTTTGGGACGCACATCGCTGGTCTTCCCCAGGTCCTCAGGCCGTTGAAAATCCGAAACAACAGTCCTTGTGGTGAGCGGCCGCTACCTAGTCCCTTTTTTCAAAACCATGGCTTGAGCTAAGCCTTTATCAGTAATTTAGAAAAAAAATGTGCACTTTATTTACGGGGCTTCAAAGGGTGAATGAAGCCAAAGCAGGGGGGCCAAACCGGGGGACTAACTGGAGACTAAACCGGGGCACCAGGCAGGGCCCTAGTTTGACTCCATGCCGAGGCCATGTGTGATCAGAGCTGTGCGGTGGTTCTCTCCTGTGCGCTGGGCCCTCCGGTTTTCCTTCCTCCAGAAAAATCAAACACTTTTGATTTCTGGCTCAGCTCCGTGGTCATATATGGGCTGATGATGCTGGCTGCGAGTAAAGGATGATCAACCTACCAAATTACTATTATTATAGATTATTGCTGTTATTGTTACTATTATTATATATTGTTTTTACACTTTCAAACTCTTGTGTCACAAAAATGCTTTTTTCGGAAAGTTAACCTTAATTTTGCACTGACATGTATGCAGACCTGTGTTCTGCCATGCCTGAGATTTCACGTTTTTTTTTTCTGTTCTAGACATCCGGGTGGACTGGCAGATTTTCAATCTGGTGGAGAACGACTCTACCCTCGTGGACCTCCTCGTCAACATCGGCGAGTCCTTCCCCCTCCGTGATGACAATGGCAGAGAGATCGTTCCCCCGGAGCAATTAGAATCACCCCAACCTGCCGTCGGACTACCAGAGGAACGGGCGGCTCTCACAAAGGGGGATGCCGGCCCACTCTCAAAGGTCACCAAGGCAGCGGAAGGTAGCTCAGATCAGGGGTCGGAGGGCAAAGATCGCCTGATCCGTGTCGTACTCCGAGAGCATGAGGGTGAACCGGCCGAGAGGGGACCATTCACTGTTTGTCGTCAACAAATGGTAACTTTCTCTTTGTAGATTAAACTTTTTTTTTATTTTGTGGTGTTTTAGTTTTGATTTTACCTGACCAGGTTTCAATATTACATGATAGGATTGCCAATGGACCTTTCCCATGAAATATGCTAATTACATTCACGCATGCGTACAGACACTATCATAGAGTTGTGCACTATAGGCAGGCGCACGAAACGCGTGTGCGTCACGCCACCATCAGTCCCATACAAAAAGGCGCAATGTTCACTCATTCTGCAACCCAGTAGGGAGAGTGCGCATGCGCGATGTTTGATATACATATTTCATGGGAAGGGTCAATTGTACAACTGTACTTTTTAAAAATAGTAATACACAATGTTCATACAGTGCTTTTATCTATGGGCGTTTAAAGTGCTTGTCATTCTACATGCAGGAAACATCATGTACATCATGTTTCCAGTTGAACAATTTACTTGAGTTTGTAACGAATCTACAGTTGAGTGAAGATTCGTAAAAATAATTCACACTTTTATCAATAGAGTGACAATTCACAGAAGTCGTATCATATTGACCTGTTCCTGTAACCTCTCTCTTTGACCTTTGATCACAGGTCATCCCGGCCCGTGGAAGCTTACAAATGGCCGCCGCCTTCGACCCTCAGTTCGGCTCGCTCATCATGAGCGGGACAGACTGCATCGGGTACGGGCTGGGCTTCATGAGTTTGGACAGTGAGGGCACTAGAGAGGTAGCCGGTAAGGTGACCCGATCGCAGGGGCACGAGATGATTCCGCTGAGGTTGGATTTCACGGCGTACCTCAAGCCAGCTCTGTAAGTAGAAAAGACCCCTTGCGCTTTAGCCGCCATCGTCGATGAAACGTGCACGCGTGAAAGGCTATCATTGGCTTAGAGTTGTTCGCAGCGCATACATGCATGCACGTTTTCATTGGTTTTTTTTACCAAAGATGGTGGTCAATGACGTCATGTGCAATCCATCTATATTTGGTGGTGTCCGAATCAAGCGGGCTGCGGCTACGGCTACAGCGGTCTAACACTGAGCCCTTTCCAGTGAGCTGGCCGCAGCCACTGCCGATTGTCATCAATGTGGACAAGGCTTATAAGAACATGTATGCTGTACCTTATCTTGATTGTAGAGAGTAGTATACTAATGGATTACGACGTGCATTTTCATCAATGCTGTTTCTTGATTGTAGAGAGATTGACAAGCATTTTACCAGAGTAGGTTATCTTGTTTAAATCAAGGAGGAGATCGATAGGAGCGGTTGATTGCCAAATCCTTACCTTATCTCAATTCATGGAGAGTAGTTGGTGTTGTTGTTGCCCAGCCGCCTGTATTGCCAATATTGACAATATTGTGCCTTCTTTTGCTTCATAGAGAGAATGCATTGAGATAGAGAAGTCTTTAAAACCTAACCTTAAATTGACTATAATACCTTATCTTGATTCATAGAGATTAAATGTCGAGTAGCAGCTGCTTGCCTTCTCTTGATTCATGGACAGATAGACAATCAGCATACAATGGTATGATTTTTGCAGGCGTAACTCTAGAGAGACCTATTTAAAAAAATGCTCTTTTGTCAAACCTCAGACTCACGGTCGAAACGGTGGATGACGAAGGCATGCGCTACCACACCGCCGCCAGCGACCTGCTCCACCCGAACGACCCCGCCCGATTCGCCTCCCCCTTCTTCAAGAGCCAGGCGGCCAACCTCACCAACGCCACGCAGACGCCGCTGGCGTTCCGCTTGGTCACACCGGATCCCTTTGTGCTGCTCAGCACGGAGCCAGGGTCAGGCAAGGGTAAGAATCCACTGGCGGTGTCGACGGGAGACCAGTTGATAGGACTTCCACCCCAGAAGAATCTTCAGGTGAGACGATGAGATCGACGTGTCGTGGCAAAAAAAATGTTGTAGCCCCACTAGAACAACGCTCTTGTTACACGCGAGTTTGAAAGTTCACCAACACTACCCCACACCCAGGGCCTAATTTCAAAGAGTCCTTAAGCACAAAAAAGCAGCTCAGCACAACAAAATTATGCTGACCAAAATAAGGCTACCACGTATCATCTGTGAATGTTATCCTGCTCATTTTTGCTCAGCAGAAAATCCGTCATCAAAATTGTCAATAAAGTAGTTCTGAAAATGGGCCCAGAACTCGTGTCTGGTGCACTAGACCGCTCGGCCATGACGCCCCCTTGATTAAATGTTAATGTTATGTCATTTTCATTGTGTCCTAAAAAAAACAGTGTTTGAAACTGCTCAAACCTTATGTGGCGAAGACTGTCCTGGATTGACACACAAGCCCAAGGGTGTCTACATGTTACATTATTTTACACGGAGCAATTCTCTTGTGTGATGGGATACACTTATTATTAGTAAGAAATATGCTGTGACAATTTTGTCTTTTTTTCTTGCATCTGCATAGATCAAAGTTGCCTTCCAGCTCTGTGCGGAACTGTTGGAGTTGTCCCTGTTGAAGCTGGGCGTGGGAGAGGAGCACAACGGAATCCGTCTGATCGATCACGAGGAGGAACGCCGACTCATCATCAGGCAGGACCTGGAGATACGGTACAGCAACACCGCCGTTCAGGTACGGACAGAGTTTCCTTCCGGTCAGAGTGAGAAAAAAAAACAACCATGAAAAACAACCATGACGCCTACACCGTGACTGAAGCGGGTTGAATTCAGTCGATTTAGCTTGAAATCTGTAGCCGATTTCATGAAACTTTACGCAACTGAGTAAGTCCACTTGTGTAAGATTTCTTGTGTTAGTGGTGCACAACTTGCGCAATAAATGTTGCGCAAGGGGACTTACGCAGCTGCGTAAAGTTTTCGTGAAATCGGCGGCCTGGCCTCAACCAGTGTGATAGGAAAACGAAGATTGTGATGCTATTTTTCGACCAGTGCAGGAAACTTTTGCAACATAAGCATATCGTCGCGTCAGTGCGAAAAATGTTGTATCCTGCACGAAACCTCTCTGTGCATAAACGCCGTATCTCAGCACTCACTTGTTTTGTGTGTACATCAGGGCTCTTTTAAGCGAGGTACAATGTTTTTGACCGTTTCAGACTCGCAGGTAACGCAAGTGCTTTTTTAAGGAGATACAACGTTTTTGCACTAAATAAATAACAGGCCCTTTTCGAAAGCCAAGGCTTGGGCTTGGTCTTGGAATCCGTCAGAGGTTTTAGAAGACATTCGCTTGCCCAAACAGTGCTTCAAACTGGTATAGACAGAGACCGAGCCCAAGCCATGGTTTTTGAAAGAAAGGGCCTAGGTTTCCGATGTTTTACTGACCACTTGGGTTGTATTAATGGTCTATTTTTTTTTCTTCTTTATACTCAGAAACTTCCATTGTACGCCATGATCATCATCCCCTCCATCAGAGTGGCCCCTGCCGAGTTGGACTTCGGCACCTGCCTAGTGTCCCAGCAGCGGGAACTGGAAGTGACCGTTAGTAACCCCACTGGCTCAGCCAGCCGCTGGACCGTTCAGTCAGGTGAGTTTGTCCTCCTTCCGAGCCATAGACTCGTATAATGCTACTCAAGGAAATGTTTTGCACTCGTACCCTGTACTCAAAGTGACCCCTATAGAGGATTTTTTAGCTGACGTCACTGGCCCCGCCTACCGCAACGGCAGCCATCTTGCCGGTCATGGTTACAGTCATGAACTGTGATTTTGCCGCTGGTCATTGACCAGCAATATGGCGTCTCAAACACACAGTCACGTGATAACATCACGTGACTGTAAAACCTCTATAATAGGGCCACCATACGTGAAGCCCCTCGACCACTCAGTTGGGTGGGAGACTCAAATTAATCATATTGAATGAGTTGTAGTACCATGGGTGAGAGTCATTCCTTATCAAAAAGGTCCGGAAGTGGGATCCAAATTTTAGGAGAAGTGTTGAGCTGATGGCATTTCTACCTTTCGGGTAACCCCTGGTGTTACAGATTTCAGGGATATTCTGGGAACAGAATCCTCAGCGCTACAGAAGGAGATCAAAGAGCATGGTTTCTTTATTTTTCGGATGAAAATAACAGCAAATATCTTTACCAGGTGGACATGAAATTGTCTGTGTCTCATCCCTGTAGAACGTATTCCAGCATAATTCCAACTTTCTGTGTCATCATTCTCTCCCCAGCCGCAGATCAGACGGAAGGCAGCGAGGAAATCTTCAGCGTTGTTCCCTCGACGGGTTTCCTGGAAGCTCATATCACCCACGTCTCCCGCAGCAAAGTGACCCTCAAAGTCCACTTCACGGCCAGGTATGTTATTCCCTTATGAAGCATACAAGTTTTTTACATCAGGCATGCAACTGCAACTTCACCAAAAAAAGAGGAAATTACAAAATTTCAATGATTTTGTACAGTATTTTTAAATTTTGAATGGTAAAACTGAGAATAAAAAAGAGGAAATCAGCTGATCCGAGGAAAAGTTGCATGCCTGTTACATTCGTGCACCAATTTGTCCTACCTTCCCCCCTCTCCGCCTTCCCTGGGAAATTTGTCACGACAGTACAGGGCAAAAGGTCGTTCTTTGGCTTGGTCAAAAGGTTGTATCTTGCATACGTGAAAACGCACAATTTGCTGTGGGCAAAAATAGGTCGTAGCTCACTCCATTGTTGATGTTCATACATCCAGGGAGTTTTTTTTACAAAGATATCTTTTTTCCCCCAGGGTGTTGGTAAAGAAGCTCCAATCCCGGCCAAATCTTGTTGGGTCCCCACCCCCGGCCCCCCGTTCAATGTTGGCTCTCATTGCGTGGTCTGCATGCGCTCCAGCTGGGATTAACAACATTAAGCGGGGGGAACTGGGGAGGGTATGTTTTATTGTCACGTGGCCCATGCGTGGCCGAAGCATTTTGGCCGGGATTGTAGCCATTTTGTTGGTGTAGAGCCAGTTGGGCAAGAGAGTTAAGTGCTAGGGTTAAATAAAACAGAAACGGACATTGACAACAACAAAAACCACGATACAACCACTCCTGAAAGTACAAAACTATTGTTTTTTATTTATGGTACAAACAGTTTAGTCACAGTCATGTGATATCCCGCCTACCATGGTCTCTTCTCCGGCTCTGGCTTCGGCTCCGTCATCATCATTTTTTGGAACAGTTTACATTTTTAACGTTGTTTCCGACATCAAACGAAGCCAGACAGAGCCTAAGCCCAGAGTTTGGAAAAAAGCTCCTGGTGCAGCTAATGTGCTGGGATTGCAGCAGTACATAATATGCATGCACAATGATTTTGACAGTTTTTTGTTATTTCCTGTGCCGAGCAGGTAGAAAATTTGTCAATTTAGCAATACCTAAAGACTCTCACCCCCACCACCCCCCACCCCAGCCATATAACTAAATAAAGTGCATTCAGTTATTAAAAAACAATCTATGACCCTACCTTTAAGGCACCTATGGTCTGTTGGAAACTAACATTACAACATCTTTTATTACTGTTTTTTTTATTTACAGGCATAACATTATCTACAAGGGCAAGTTCATTTTCCAGGGAATGCTGGGAGAAACACCCCAGGTGCTGGAGGTCAGAGGCGAAGGGTCATATGACAGCCGACATGAAGCCTTAGTTGATGTATGAGGTTTGGACAGTTCTGAGATTTTTTTAAGAATCCTGAAATGTTTCCTACATTTTGGTCTTCAATTGTCTTTAACTTAGTCATCTTGTGTCTTCAGGCATGCAACTGTAACTTCACCAAAAAAGAGGAAACTACAAAATTTCAATGATTTTTGTATAGTATTTTTCAATTTTGAATGGTAAAACTGAGAATAAAAAAGAGAAAATCAGCTGATCCGAGGAAAAGTTGCATGCCTGTGTCTTGGTTCCCGAATGCAAAGGGCTTTGTACACATACATACAAGTATTATTATGGTAACCAGACTATTTTGGTGTGATTGGTAATTCTAAATTTAAGACTTAAGCTGTGAAAATTTTAGCCTCACTTTCATACAAACCATGGTTAAGGCAGAGAGAGCTTATATCTGTGGCCATGTTCATCATGGGGACATCATGCAAGTTGTATCTATCTTAACTGGCCACCAAATAAACAAATAAAACATGGAAAATGCTGGGCTCAATTGTCGTCTGTATTTGCAGTCATGATATATTAATTTCATCCAGCATTCCCGTTATAGCGAATTGAAACTAATCAGTTTTTATAAGCCATTCAAGTACTTTGAAGTAAACAAAATTATTAAAAGAACTAAAACAAGCAAACATACATTAAAAAAGATGTTTTGGATGCGTGTCGTTTTTCGGATGAGCTTAAATTATCCCTAGAGTTGAATAGGGAAAGTACATCATTGGTTTTTTCTCTCAATTATTACAGTTTTCTCCTGAAAAAAAATACCTTAATTTTCCGAGTAGATTATTTTTAGGATACCTTTTTAAAAAATTCATCCTGTACAGAAATTGATTGTACATAGTTCATGATAAATTGGAAATAATTTAAATGTAAAACAATGATGTTCTACTAGTTCAAATACTAATAAACAAAAATACTTTCTTAATCAATTGTCTACTTCAATTTATATGCTATACAACTGACGCTCCGTGACAAAAACAGACACATCTTGCAAAAAAAAAAATGAAAACTGAGTTTATTTGCTCAGTTTGTCGTTACCGAGTGCATCAAACTCGTTCGCCTACATCCTCAGAGTCTCCTTTGCACAGGACGTCAGAAGACCCAAACAGCGCCCTCACTAAGGTCAATAAAGACCTTTCCTTGGTTGAGAGTTGTGCACGTTTCCATTGTTTGACCGTGATGGCGGCCATTGCAAAAACGTCTATTAAGAAAAATATATGAAAATAAATATGATATCATGTTGTGAAATCATCCACAGAGTACACAGTCAACCCTCCTACTGTCTGACCATTCAATCTCATCCACTGCAGTTTTGAATGATAGATCAACTATGCCAGCCAGCAATATGATATAATGTGGTGAAATCATCCACAGAGTACACAGTCAACTCATTTATCTTTACCACAGGACTTGGGGAAGGTACTGAGTATATAGTGCTTAACATATATTGGTATAAAATTATGGGTAAAATACAATTAACATTCTTTATCCTTGATGCAAATTTAATATCTATCAGACCATGGACCACTCAGCAAATACTATTTACGCGTGCGTTTTTAGCCGTGGAATGAGGTGCATGCTGGTCTAGATAATGACAACTAGACCAGCACGCACCTCGTCCCACGGTGAGGGTTCTTGCTCAAGCACACGAGTGTCATGACCAGGATTTGAACCCACACTCAGATGATTCAGCCCTCTGAACCCGAGCATGAAGACTGTTAGAGATGCGCGTCTTAACATGGGCAGAGTTAGGATCCAATGTGGAATGGAAACAGCTCTTCTTGGCGCCTCCCAGAGTCATGCTTGTCGATTGGGTGGTTTAGGGGCACTGTGTGGGACTGGGTTGTACGCTGTGCGAGTGACCTGCTCGCTAATGACTCCTTAGAAAATTACTAACAATGACTAACCCTGTACTTCTGCTTCATTACCTGAGCACTGATGTTTCAACTGAACCGACTCCGTTTCACCTTAAATGAGCGCGAATGGCCTACAATGCATACTTCACAGCATTAAGACCTTATGCGCCGACGTCATCACCCCGCAATCTTAGTGGTAAAACAATGATGAAACAATAATGGAAAACGCACATGTAGCGCATCGCACATTATGGGCCAATGCGCCCCTGTCCCTCTCCATGTGATCCTGGGTCATACCTTGGTGCCCCCTTGGAATGTTCCAGTAGAAATTTGAAGTTTCCTCATTGAGACCTCCCTGTTTCTATACTCTGCCTTGCCCTCAATACCCTTACACCTAAGTGCACAAAGTATCAGGCCCAATACAAGATGAACATGATAATCGACTTTGTATAAAATTACCATATTGGTCTCTTGGCTGGAATGTGTTTCTTGGGCGAATTGGTAGGACTCTACTGACCACCAAGCCACACTCCGTCATCCTCATGGTGAGAATTACCATCTCTCCCAGCTGGGTCTTTGGTCAAATCACTTTGCAGACCATGTCCAGAATTCCCTTCCAATGGTAATTCCCGGTCTCTCAATTGACCAAGTTCTCTCTCTGCCTCCTTCTCTGAGAGCAACTCTCTCTTTTCCCTTTCTTTATCCTCCAACAGCTTCTCCAAACGGCTGATTTCATTCTGTTTATCCTCAAAAAATGCAGCTGTTGCTCTCTGGATTATTTGAAATGTGACCAGTTGTCCTGCATTCTTGTCGACAGTGGAAGATGAGGCATCATCACTGGATACCTGGATTGGGTTTTTGGTAGTGCCTTGATCTGCATCATTGAATAATAATAGCATAGGTTAGGCTCTGGTCAATGTTTATAGTTATCACTGCTTCTGACTTGCCCTATAAGACCATATTTTAGTTGCGATAATTGTAAAACCTCAATCCTGTCGAACGTCCTACACTGGAGAGGCTAAGGAGTAAGGTACTGACTAAGAGCTACAATTTTCACAGCTTAGTCAGGATGCTTACCGCCTCAAGGATTGAGGGTTATTGTGGCCATAAGTACTTTCACAATTATATGCACCATCTTGTTCAACGGGCATAATTGTTTACTTCAAACACGCGTTGCCATTTGCGAAACTTCAGCACCTTTCTCAAAGGAGTGTGTAAAATACGAGCGCCAAGATGCAGGTGGCAACATGTGTTTAAAGAAAACAAATCTGCCCTTTGTTTGAACAAGATGGCGCATATAACTGTAAATGTGCTTATTGAATTATGAACTTATTAATGTGAAAAAACGGGTACACCAGACCCTGAAAAAACGGGTACACCAGACCCCCAAAATTTGCTGGATGTATGCCAGCTATAATAAACCAAAGATATTGTGTAGGCCTACACCATGTTAACTTTGCCTCCATGTTTGTATAATAAATACAATAATACTTGAAAACCTGTTTAATATTAACATAGTCAAAAGATACAGATGCGCTGCCACTGATGAAACATTCAGTCGGAATCAAAGCCTTATGAAACTTGCGAGTGCTATGGCAACCGTACCACATATTAAAGGAACATTACAGAATTGGTAAGAAAAAAACTTGTAAAATATACTTTTTGATCACAGATTTACATAAAACTTACACGGTCTATTGATGATGATAGTACAAAACATCCCTTGAAACATTTCTGTCTGAAATGCCATATTTGATGAGAAATTAATAAACTAATTTTCTGATTGGAGTTTATCGCACAGTGAGCGTTTTATTCATTTGTTGAATCTATATGATTTCATGCTAATGTGTAATCGGTTTTTCACTATTTTCTCGTGACCAAGATGGCCATCGATCTCAAACTTCTACAGGTTTGTCAGTTTATGTATATGGTGGATTACACAAAGTGCTTACACTGCCAGCAACTGCTTTAATAGCAAAAACCAATTCTGTAATGTTCCTTTAAACAAGAAAAATCATTATGTAATATACAGGTTAATCACAATCAC
The DNA here is from genome assembly GCA_032158295.1 of Pycnopodia helianthoides. Lineage (NCBI taxonomy): Eukaryota > Metazoa > Echinodermata > Asteroidea > Forcipulatida > Asteriidae > Pycnopodia > Pycnopodia helianthoides. The sequence goes on along the minus strand of CM063263.1, from coordinate 8,817,919 downwards.
CAAAAGTGGAGTTGATGGCCGACGAACCCTTAAAAAATGCCCATAATTTTCAAGCATTAGCAAATTACCATCCTAAAATGAGGGGGAGCCTGTGGGATGGTGGTGGGATTTTTCTTTTTGCGCGTCTTCATAAATGAAGCAACTGTGACAGGATAAAATTTGAGCCCCAACACATGAATTGTTCTAAAGCTCCAAGCAGAAGTGAAGATCACAACAAATTATTTACTCCATCTGCAACGCCCGAGTGAGGGCGTGTGCGGTAATCACAAGCTATAGACCTTTCCATTGTTGATAAACAAACGGCGCTGGTTGGCATGGACAGCCGAATGTTGGAAAAACATTCAATCGTGTTAACAGACAATGTGACCAAATTCATCACTTTTGCAAGTTTGTATTTGACACAAATACATCACATGGTTAGTTGCTTTGTTTTAAAAAAAATGCAACAGTATTTTTGAATATTTGTGTAACATTGTTACAAACTGTGGCTATCTGTTTTTGCTTTGCCTTTATGGCTTTCCATAGTTGTCCATCATTGGTTGGCAAAAATTTAATCTGTGACGTTGCAATAGAAAGGTCGATTGACAATTTGGTTTCGATTTCTGAAATTATTCATGAAATTATCACTGTACTACTGACCACCAAATGAACTTTAAAGTTTCCTCAATGAGACCTCCCTGTTTCTATGAAAACTCTGCCTTGCCCTCGATGCCCTTACACCTAAGTGCACAGTTTAAACTACCATATTGGTCTCTTGGCTAAAAAGTGTTTCTTGGGCGAATTGGTAGGATTCTACTGACCACCAAGCCGCACTCCGTCATCCTCATGGTGAGAATTACCATCTCTCCCAGCTGGGTCTTTGGTCAAATCACTTTGCAGACCATGTCCAGAATTCCCTTCCAATGGTAATTCCCGGTCTCTCAATTGACCAAGTTCTCTCTCTGCATCCTTCTCTGAGAGCAACTCTCTCTTTTCCCTTTCTTTATCCTCCAACAGCTTCTCCAAACGGCTGATTTCATTCTGTTTATCCTCAAAAAATGCAGCTGTTACTTTCTGGATTATTTGAAATGTGGCCAGTTGTCCTGCATTCTGGTTGACAGTGGAAGATGAGGCATCATCACTGGATACCTGGATTGGGTTTTTGGTAGTGCCTTGATCTGCATCATTGAATAATAATAACATAGGTTAGGCTCTGGTCAATGTTTATAGTTATCACTGCTTCTGACTTGCCCTATAAGACCATATTTTAGTTGCGATATAAACTGTAAAACCTCAATCCTGTCGAACGTCCTACACTGGAGAGGCTAAGGAGTAAGGTACTGACTAAGAGCTACAATTTTCACAGCTTAGTCAGGATGCTTACCGCCTCAAGGATTGAGGGTTACTGTGGCCATAAGTACTTTCACAATTATATGCACCATCTTGTTCAACGGGCATAATTGTTTACTTCAAACACGCGTTGCCATTTGCGAAACTTCAGCACCTTTCTCAAAGGAGTGTGTAAAATACGAGCGCCAAGATGCAGGTGGCAACATGTGTTTAAAGAAAACAAATCTGCCCTTTGTTTGAACAAGATGGCGCATATAACTGTAAATGTGCTTATTGAATTATGAACTTATTAATGTGAAAAAACGGGTACACCAGACCCCAAAAATTTGCTGGATGTATGCCAGCTATAATAAACCAAAGATATTGTGTAGGCCTACACCATGTTAACTTTGCCTCCATGTTTGTATAATAAATACAATAATACTTGAAAACCTGTGTAATATTAACATAGTCAAAAGATACAGATGCGCTGCCACTGATGAAACATTCAGTCGGAATCATAGCCTCATGAAACTTGCGAGTGCTATGGCAACCGTACCACATATTAAAGGAACATTACAGAATTGGTAAGAAAAAAACTTGTAAAATATACTTTTTGATCACAGATTTACATAAAACTTACACGGTCTATTGATGATGATAGTACAAAACATCCCTTGAAACATTTCTGTCTGAAATGCCATATTTGATGAGAAATTAATAAACTAATTTTCTGATTGGAGTTTATCGCACAGTGAGCGTTTTATTCATTTGTTAAGTCTATATGATTTCATGCTAATGAGTAATTGGTTTTTCACTATTTTCTCGTGACCCAGAAGGCCGATCGATCTCAAACTTCTACAGGTTTGTCAGTTTATGTATATGGTGGATTACACAAAGTGCTTACACTGCCAGCAACTGTTTTAATAGCAAAAACCAATTCTGTAATGTTCCTTTAAACAAGAAAAATCATTATGTAATATACAGGTTAATCACAATCACCAAAAGTGGAGTTGATGGCCGACGAACCCTTAAAAAATGCCCATAATTTTCAAGCATTAGCAAATTACCATCCTAAAATGAGGGGGAGCCTGTGGGATGGTGGTGGGATTTTTCTTTTTGCGCGTCTTCATAAATGAAGCAACTGTGACAGGATAAAATTTGAGCCCCAACACATGAATTGTTCTAAAGCTCCAAGCAGAAGTGAAGATCACAACAAATTATTTACTCCATCTGCAACGCCCGAGTGAGGGCGTGTGCGGTAATCACAAGCTATAGACCTTTCCATTGTTGATAAACAAACGGCGCTGGTTGGCATGGACAGCCGAATGTTGGAAAAACATTCAATCGTGTTAACAGACAATGTGACCAAATTCATCACTTTTGCAAGTTTGTATTTGACACAAATACATCACATGGTTAGTTGCTTTGTTTTAAAAAAAATGCAACAGTATTTTTGAATATTTGTGTAACATTGTTACAAACTGTGGCTATCTGTTTTTGCTTTGCCTTTATGGCTTTCCATAGTTGTCCATCATTGGTTGGCAAAAATTTAATCTGTGACGTTGCAATAGAAAGGTCGATTGACAATTTGGTTTCGATTTCTGAAATTATTCATGAAATTATCACTGTACTACTGACCACCAAATGAACTTCAAAGTTTCCTCAATGAGACCTCCCTGTTTCTATGAAAACTCTGCCTTGCCCTCAATGCCCTTACACCTAAGTGCACAGTTTAAACTACCATATTGGTCTCTTGGCTAAAAAGTGTTTCTTGGGCGAATTGGTAGGACTCTACTGACCACCAAGCCGCACTCCGTCATCCTCATGGTGAGAATTACCATCTCTCCCAGCTGGGTCTTTGGTCAAATCACTTTGCAGACCATGTCCAGAATTCCCTTCCAATGGTAATTCCCGGTCTCTCAATTGACCAAGTTCTCTCTCTGCCTCCTTCTCTGAGAGCAACTCTCTCTTTTCCCTTTCTTTATCCTCCAACAGCTTCTCCAAACAGCTGATGTCATTCTGTTTATCCTCCAAAAGTGCAGCCGTTACTGTCTGGATTATTTGAAATGTGGCCAGTTGTCCTGAGGCATCATCACTGGATACCTGGATTGGGTTTTTGGTAGTGCCTTGATCTGCATCATTGAATAATAATAACATAGGTTAGGCTCTGGTCAATGTTTATAGTTATCACTGCTTCTGACTTGCCCTATAAGACCATATTTTAGTTGCGATATAAACTGTAAAACCTCAATCCTGTCGAACGTCCTACACTGGAGAGGCTAAGGAGTAAGGTACTGACTAAGAGCTACAATTTTCACAGCTTAGTCAGGATGCTTACCGCCTCAAGGATTGAGGGTTATTGTGGCCATAAGTACTTTCACAATTATATGCACCATCTTGTTCAACGGGCATAATTGTTTACCTCAAACACGCGTTGCCATTTGCAAAACTTCAGCACCTTTCAGCCAGCTATAATAAACCAAAGATATTGTGTAGGCCTACACCATGTTAACTTTGCCTCCATGTTTGTATAATAAATACAATAATACTTGAAAACCTGTTTAATATTAACATAGTCAAAAGATACAGATGCGCTTCTACTGATGAAACATTCAGTCGGAATCATAGCCTCATGAAACTTTATCCCGAAGGTGATAGAAGGAATTGTAAATATTCATGAAATTACCACTGTACTACTGACCACCAAATGACGTACCACCGGCCAAATACTATGACCATCCATATATATAATATAGGGCAGGTGTCAAGGTTTTATTTGACAAAGTTTGGTTAAAGTCAACCAAACAGTTTAGGAGAATTATCCGTTTTCATTTTGATCACGTGACCGTTCGACCAGAGAGAAAGAAAGAAAGAAAGCATTCAATAGTATATCGATCGTTGTATCATGGAGGTACCTCCATGGATGTATCATCGGTTTGTGGTAACACCATGTGTATATCTAATTTGCTGTGTAGATTTGTGTTCTTCAGGGAACTTTTCTTGCTCTTTGTTCTACTAGAGTAGTACTGCACTGCTCCTGCAGGAGACTGCTCCTGACGATGACTGGAGCAAGCTAGTCGAAACGTTGAGACCAAAAGAACTCACTCCGCGGCAGTACAAGAATTAATTACGAGCCCCTCGATCAATCCATGAAGGTAGTCTCCATGGAAACCAGTCATCTCGCCCCCCGGCAAAGTCGCCCGCCACAAAGTCGCCCCCTGCAAAGTCGCCCCCCAGCAAGCTCGCCCCCTCCAGGTACAAACTCGCCCCCTCACAATGTCGCCCCCTACAAAGTCGCCCCCCGCCAAAGTCGCCCCCCGACACAGTCGCCCCCTTGGTATTTGCGTGAAAGTTTACGTAAGCGCGGCGGTCCCAGCGTGCAGCGCCCAGAAAAAAGAGCATGCAGTACCAGAATTGTGATGGAGCATGTAGAAGTTAAAGTGTAAAATTAATATTCAGGTGTTTTTAATAATTTCTTTTTGAGAGTTTCTTCTTAAAGGCACAGTACACGTTTGGAAATAGAGCCTACCGACTGTGTATATCCTATATAATTATGTAGGTACATAAAAAACATTACAGTGCAAGATTTATTTATTTATTATGTCTCCTGTAAACTTGTCTATTCGTCTTTTGATAGTTTTTAAAGTACAAGTCATACATCTGTATGAAAATGTTTCTTTAATTTCTTTTTAAGAGTTACAATGGGAAAAATTGGTTGTTTTTCAATTAGTAAAAGTTATTAAGTTATTTACCCTCAACAAAAATGTAAAAAAGTCTTTAAGGATTCCCTTTCTTGAAACAAGTTAAAAACAACAAAATTTCCCCTTAGAAAATCATTGCAACAAAAATGTGTAAAGTCTATTAAGGATTCCCTTTCTTGAATCAAATTAAAAACAACAAAAATTTTCCCTTAGAAAATAATTGCAACAATAGCAAAAAAAAAATGCATAGGGGGCAACTGTGTCGGGGGCGACTTTGTCGGGGGGCGACTTTGTCGGGGGGCGACTTTGTCGGGGGGCGACTTTGTCGGGGGGCGACTTTGTCGGGGGGCGACTTTGTCGGGGGCGACTTTGTAGGGGCAGGGGGCGACATTGCGAGGGGGCGACGAGTCTGTACCTGGAGGGGGCGAGCTTGCAAGGGGGCGGCTTCGCAGGGGGCGACTTTGCAGGGGGCAAAGATGACTGGCAATCGTCTCCATGATCAATCCTACCTATTATTTAGCCTTCCGCCATACACTACTAGTACTAGTGCAGGCAGTTCCGTCAACTGACATCTCGTGTGTGTGGTCATTTCCGCGCACCACACACACACACACACACACACACACTGGCCCCCCAAAAAGAGCAAAACATACTTACCATAACGCACGTTTTGATTATTCGTGGAAATTTGTGTGCAGCATTGTTAAAAACTTTTCAGACTAAAAGACTTTCTCTGCAGCTACTTTTTCATGCTGCGTCACGCGAAACCTACCGAAGTATCACCAATCTGCGAACAGGCCTCGTATTGTGCAAAACCGAATGTACACATACTGTACATTGATACCTCACCATGCAATGCCTCAAAAACCATAAAATATTATATCGCCCCCTGCGAATACTAACCTTCCATCTCCGACTCACAGCTCTCCCCGAGACTTCTGCTCTCGAGACTACAGCCGTGGTGAAAGCCGTGGAGGGATCGGGAGAGCTCCGCGAATATCTCGCTACTCGACTCTGGCAATGTTGAGTGTGGTTGATCCCACCATAGAGTATCCCACTTTATATAGCTCTATGGTTGATCCACACGTTTTTTTTTTATCTAGTCTTGATAAGCGACGTTCGCATACTTGTTCGGTCTCTCTTAGCTCGCCCTCTACCGGTGACTATACCGTGTTCATGGATGCTGAGTGAGTAATTTAGAGTGGGAGGCTATTTATATTACAGGCGATGAGCGGTTAGGCGAAAAAATGTTCCCCTGGCAACCGGAGAAGTCCCCTGGCAACCGGAGAAGTCCCCTGGCAACCGGACACCGGCAACCGGAATTTCTGTTCCCGATAGGCGCCCATACATTATTGCGTATACACAATAGCAAGCGTACAATTGAAAGGCGGTGAACATTAATCGCTCGCTGGATACAGTTGTACTATGTACTACTCTACGACGGCGGTGCCGATCGGACGCGACGGCCGGTAGTAGGGGTGCGCCAGCACGGCTCCGCGATGGAGCGAGCCTCCGCTACCCTCAGCCCGCTAGTTCTGCGCTGCGTGCAGAGTGATTGGGAAACCCGGTCGCCGCGCCGGAGTATGTTCTACTTTGCATTCTGAATTTTGAAAGGTTGTCCATACCCGGCCCATGGTTGGCAGCTACGATAGAGCGTGCGTGGTTGTAGTTCGTGGTTTAGCTTCATAATGTCTGTTCGGTGATATATTTTGGGTGATGTTCTTTGCGTTCTGAATTTTGAAAGGACAGTTTCACCATGGAGGAAGGAAATAGTTATGTCGATACTCAATTTTGTGTTTTTATAGGTTTTTTGAAAAATTTATAAGAAAAACTTACAGCAATTGGCTTCAATAACTCACTGTGGTCAGACTACTGTATGAGGGTTGCCACTTTGCTCCCTTCATAACATGTGTACTAATTATGTATTTACAGCATGAAGTAAAAAATATTCAAAGCTAAATTTCAATAACTCACTGTGGCCAGACTACAGTATGAGGCAATGCCAATTGGCTTTAGTATTTTTCAAAAATCAATATTTTAGCGTACCGAATGTGTACCTAGCAATGACATGACGTGGTTGGTTTGACATTCGTATGTGGGGAGCGTGTGACACCCCTTGTAGAATATTAGAAAAGGGTAAAGGAACACATCCAACCGGTTCGAATGGTTTTACTAATTTGTATCGGTTATTGAATAATAAATCTTTTAACGTACGAACATCCTACCGTACATTGCCTTTGGTATTGCTCTATGGTATGAAAACTTAAAGGTCAGTTTCGCTTGTCCATACCCTATGGTCCGGGCACCACTAGATACAGAATTAAAGAACATAGTCGTCTTGACTCGACCCATGTGGTTTTAGTATTTCTTATAGATTTTTCAAAAATTAATATTCTAACTTCGTACAAAATGTGTACCTACAATCCTGGCCATATCTCGTTGGGCCCCCTGCCCCCTTTCAATGTTGAACATTGTTGCATGGTCTTCTGCGTTCCAGTAAACATTGAGCAGGGGGACGGGGGACGGGGGAGAGAATGTTTATTGTTTGAAAACATGACTATATTCATCGGGGAAACCTAAATTAATAATTTTCACTTGGGTTGGTTCTTGTGAAATATTTCGTTTCCTTAAAGTATATATTTCTTTATATCAAACTCTCCATTTTGTGTGTTCGGTATGAATTTCATAAAATAACACAAATTAACACCGGTGTCCCTCCCAAAATAAACCGTCCGGATAGAAACTCCATCGCCTATTCACTCTGAGCGTTACAGTGACGATTCCTGGCATGACCGCCTTGCGCCTGCGCCAAAAATACATGTCCAAACTTTCTTGTTGCATGCATGTCTGACGGTTCACCACACGATTCACCATGGCATTTTTGCTGCTAACTTACTGGAAAAAGGTTTTTATTCAACATGAAAAGGGCATTAGAGTCCACAAACAACACATAACCTGTTCATATTCTTTTGAACCACCTCATTCGGTTATTTGGCAGAAAATCAAACGGTTAACCCTTAATACCAAAATAGAAAAGAAATTTAGTGAATCTCCGTATTTAATCTACTACGGTGAACCGTGTAGACTTGGTTTCAAGCCTGCGATCGTGGCTTTTAGTCTACTTGATAGCCAATAGATTATTGGCCCAAATAGCGCCCATTGTTAGATTGGCACATGATAGCTTATCTGTGGGGGCGTTTTTTCGTTTCCCTGATACAGGGGAATAACCGTGATCTCATACTTGAAATCAAGTCTATGAATCGTAACCATCACTGCGCTGGAATTTGTGTGTGACTCACATGGTGTAATGGTCATTTTTCAATCCAATTGTTTCTATTCTTTTATTACTTATTTTGTATTAATGCTCACAAAATAGACAAATTTCAACAACAAAATATTGCCTGTGTGTGTTCTTTTGTGTTCAAAAATATTGCCTGTGTGTGTTCTTTTGTGTTCAAAAATATTGCCTGTGTGTGTTCTTTTGTGTTCAAACGCTGTACGCGGCAAGAAATAGTCATTTACTGTCAATGCACAATCATAGTCAGCCCCCCCCCCCCCGACGAAAACATCCTTACTGATTTTAACTGTACCGGCAAGAAATAATCATTTACTGTCAAAGGGGGACGGGGAAGGAATGTTTATTGTGAGACAGGGAATGGTTATTGTATGGTTATTGTAACGTGCGGAATGGTGGCCCAAGCATTTTGGCCGGGATTGTAGCATTACATGACGTGGTAGTGGTTTGACATTCGTTTGTGAGGAGCGAGCTACGGCCTGCCTGGGCCCGATTTCACCAAACGCCATGAAGGAAGTATAGTAACGAAGCATCACACGCAGATAATAGAACTAGAAGTAGAGGGTCCCAGGTCAGTTTCACTTGTCCATACCCCATGTAGAATATTAGAAAAGGGTACAAGGAACACACCCATAGTCGTCTTGACCCGGCTCATGTGGATTTAGTATTTTTTTTATAGGTTTTTAAATTAATCTTCAAACGAGCATCCTACCGTACATTGCCCTTGTTTACTCTATGGTATGGTATGAAAACTTATTTCATCAATGCATTTACTCCATCCAAATTTTGAAAGGACAGTTTCGCTTTTCGATACCCTATGGGCCGGGCACCGCTATGATACAGAATTGAAGAAGAAGGTACAAGGAACACACACATAGTCGTCTTGACTCGGCCCATGTGGTTTTAGTATTTCTTATAGATTTTTCAAAAATTAATATTTTAACTTCGTACAAAATATGTACCTAGCATTACATGACGTGGTTGGTTTGACATTCGTATGAGGGGAGCGAGCTACGCCTGGGCCCGATTTCACCAAACGCCATGTTGGAAGTATAGTAACGAAGCATCACACGCAGAGAATAGAACTAGAAGTAGAGGGTCCCAGGTCAGTTTCACTTGTCCATACCCCATGTAGAATATTAGAAAAGGGGACAAGGAACACACCCATAGTCGTCTTGACCCAACTCATGTGGATTTAGTATTTTTTTAAATAGGTTTTTAAATTAATCTTCAATTAAACAACGAACATCCTACCGTACATTGCCTTTGGTATTGCCATGGTATGAAAACTTATTTCATCAATGCATTTACTCCATCCAAATTTTGAAAGGACAGTTTCGCTTTTCCATACCCTATGGGCCGGGCACCGCTAGATACAGAATTGAAAAAGAAGGTACAAGGAACACTCACTTGGTCGTCTTGACTATGTGGTTTTAGTATTTCTTATAGATTTTTCAAAAATTTATATTTTAACTTCGTACAAAATGTGTACCTAGCATTACATGACGTGGTTGGCTTGGCATTCGTATGTGGGGAGCGAGCTACGCCTGGGCCCGATTTCACCAAACGCCATGTTGGAAGTATAGTAACGAAGCATCACACGCAGAGAATAGAACTAGAAGTAGAGGGTCCCAGGTCAGTTTCACTTGTCCATACCCCATGTAGAATATTAGAAAAGGGTACAAGGAACACACCCATAGTCGTCTTGACCCAACTCATGTGGATTTAGTATTTTTTTAAATAGGTTTTTAAATTAATCTTCAATTAAACAACGAACATCCTACCGTACATTGCCTTTGGTATTGCCATGGTATGAAAACTTATTTCATCAATGCATTTACTCCATCCAAATTTTGAAAGGACAGTTTCGCTTTTCCATACCCTATGGGCCGGGCACCGCTAGATACAGAATTGAAAAAGAAGGTACAAGGAACACTCACTTGGTCGTCTTGACTATGTGGTTTTAGTATTTCTTATAGATTTTTCAAAAATTTATATTTTAACTTCGTACAAAATGTGTACCTAGCATTACATGACGTGGTTGGTTTGACATTCGTATGTGGGGAGCGAGCTACGCCTGGGCCCGATTTCATCAAACGCCATGTTGGAAGTATAGTAACGAAGCATCACACGCAGATAATAGAACTAGAAGTAGAGGGTCCCAGGTCAGTTTCACTTGTCCATACCCCATGTAGAATATTAGAAAAGGGTACAAGGAACACACCCATAGTCGTCTTGACCCAACTCATGTGGATTTAGTATTTTTTTAAATAGGTTTTTAAATTAATCTTCAATTAAACAACGAACATCCTACCGTACATTGCCTTTGGTATTGCCATGGTATGAAAACTTATTTCATCAATGCATATACTCCATCCAAATTTTGAAAGGACAGTTTCGCTTTTCCATACCCTATGGGCCGGGCACCGCTAGATACAGAATTGAAAAAGAAGGTACAAGGAACACTCACTTGGTCGTCTTGACTATGTGGTTTTAGTATTTCTTATAGATTTTTCAAAAATTTATATTTTAACTTCGTACAAAATGTGTACCTAGCATTACATGACGTGGTTGGTTTGGCATTCGTATGTGGGGAGCGAGCTACGCCTGGGCCCGATTTCACCAAACGCCTCGTTGGAAGTATAGTAACGAAGCATCACACGCAGAGAATAGAACTAGAAGTAGAGGGTCCCAGGTCAGTTTCACTTGTCCATACCCCATGTAGAATATTAGAAAGGGTACAAGGAACACACCCATAGTCGTCTTGACCCAACTCATGTGGATTTAGTATTTTTTTAAATAGGTTTTTAAATTAATCTTCAATTAAACAACGAACATCCTACCGTACATTGCCTTTGGTATTGCCATGGTATGAAAACTTATTTCATCAATGCATTTACTCCATCCAAATTTTGAAAGGACAGTTTCGCTTTTCCATACCCTATGGGCCGGGCACCGCTAGATACAGAATTGAAAAAGAAGGTACAAGGAACACTCACTTGGTCGTCTTGACCTATGTGGTTTTAGTATTTCTAGGAACACACCCATAGTCGTCTTGACCCAACTCATGTGGATTTAGTATTTTTTTATAGGTTTTTAAATTAATCTTCAATAAACGAACATCCTACCGTACATTGCCTTGTATTGCCTATGGTATGAAAACTTATTTCATCAATGCATTTACTCCATCCAAATTTTGAAAGGAGTTTCGCTTTTCCATACCCTATGGGCCGGGCACCCGAAATTGAAGAAGAAGGTACAAGGAACACACACATAGTCGTCTTGACTCGCCTGTGGTTTTGTATTTCTTATAGATTTTTCAAAAATTTATATTTTAACTTCGTACAAAATTGTACCTAGCATTACATGACGTGGTTGGTTTGGCATTCGTATGTGGGGAGCGAGCTACGCCTGGGCCCGATTTCACCAAACGCCATGTTGGAAGTAAAGTAACGAAGCATCACACGCAGAGAATAGAACTAGAAGTAGAGGGTCCCAGGTCAGTTTCACTTGTCCATACCCCATGTAGAATATTAGAAAAGGGTACAAGGAACACACCCATAGTCGTCTTGACCCAACTCATGTGGATTTAGTATTTTTTTAAATAGGTTTTTAAATTAATCTTCAATTAAACAACGAACATCCTACCGTACATTGCCTTTGGTATTGCCATGGTATGAAAACTTATTTCATCAATGCATTTACTCCATACAAATTTGAAAGGACAGTTTCGCTTTTCCATACCCTATGGGCCGGGCACCGCTAGATACAGAATTGAAAAAGAAGGTACAAGGAACACTCACTTGGTCGTCTTGACTATGTGGTTTTAGTATTTCTTATAGATTTTTCAAAAATTTACATTTTAACTTCGTACAAAATGTGTACCTAGCATTACATGACGTGGTTGGTTTGGCATTCGTATGTGGGGAGCGAGCTACGCCTGGGCCCGATTTCACCAAACGCCATGTTGGAAGTAAAGTAACGAAGCATCACACGCAGAGAATAGAACTAGAAGTAGAGGGTCCCAGGTCAGTTTCACTTGTCCATACCCCATGTAGAATATTAGAAAAGGGTACAAGGAACACACCCATAGTCGTCTTGACCCAACTCATGTGGATTTAGTATTTTTTTAAATAGGTTTTTAAATTAATCTTCAATTAAACAACGAACATCCTACCGTACATTGCCTTTGGTATTGCCATGGTATGAAAACTTATTTCATCAATGCATTTACTCCATACAAATTTTGAAAGGACAGTTTCGCTTTTCCATACCCTATGGGCCGGGCACCGCTAGATACAGAATTGAAAAAGAAGGTACAAGGAACACTCACTTGGTCGTCTTGACTATGTGGTTTTTAGTATTTCTTATAGATTTTTCAAAAATTTACATTTTAACTTCGTACAAAATGTGTACCTAGCATTACATGACGTGGTTGGTTTGGCATTCGTATGTGGGGAGCGAGCTACGCCTGGGCCCGATTTCACCAAACGCCATGTTGGAAGTATAGTAACGAAGCATCACACGCAGAGAATAGAACTAGAAGTAGAGGGTCCCAGGTCAGTTTCACTTGTCCATACCCCACGTAGAATATTAGAAAAGGGTACAAGGAACACACCCATAGCCGTCTTGACCCGGCTCATGTGGATTTAGTATTTTTTTATAGGTTTTTAAATTAATCTTCAATTAAACGTACGAACATCCTACCGTACATTGTCTTTGGTATTGCCCTATGGTCCTTGCTCTATGCTCTATGGTATGAAAACTTATTTCATCAATGCATTTACTCCATCCAAATTTTGAAAGGTCAGTTTCGCTTGTCCATACCCTGTGGGCCGGCACCGCTAGATACAGAATTGAAGAAGAAGGTACAAGGAACACACAAATAGTCGTCTTGACTCGGCCCATGTGGTTTTAGTATTTCTTATAGATTTTTCAAAAATTTATATTTTAACTTCGTAAAAAATATGTACCTAGCATTACATGACGTGGTTGGTTTGACATTCGTAAGTGGGGAGCGAGCTACGCCTGGGCCCGATTTCACCAAACGCCATGTTGGAAGTATAGTAACGAAGCATCACACGCAGAGAATAGAACTAGAAGTAGAGGGTCCCAGGTCAGTTTCACTTGTCCATACCCCATGTAGAATATTAGAAAAGGGTACAAGGAACACACCCATAGTCGTCTTGACCCAACTCATGTGGATTTAGTATTTTTTTAAATAGGTTTTTAAATTAATCTTCAATTAAACAACGAACATCCTACCGTACATTGCCTTTGGTATTGCCATGGTATGAAAACTTATTTCATCAATGCATTTACTCCATCCAAATTTTGAAAGGACAGTTTCGCTTTTCCATACCCTATGGGCCGGGCACCGCTAGATACAGAATTGAAGAAGAAGGTACAAGGAACACACACATAGTCGTCTTGACTCGGCCCATGTGGATTTAGTATTTTTTCTAGGTTTTTAAATTAATCTTCAATTAAACGTCGAACATCCTACCGTACATTGTCTTTGGTATTGCTTGCTCTATGGTATGAAAACTTATTTCATCAATGCATTTACTCCATCCAAATTTTGAAAGGTCAGTTTCGCTTGTCCTTACCCTATGGGCCGGGCACCGCTAGATACAGAATTGAAAAAGAAGGTACAAGGAACACTCACTTGGTCGTCTTGACTATGTGGTTTTAGTATTTCTTATAGATTTTTCAAAAATTTATATTTTAACTTCGTACAAAATGTGTACCTAGCATTACATGACGTGGTTGATTAGTATGTGGGGAGCGAGCTACGCCTGGGCCTGATTTCACCAAACGCCATGTAGGAAGTATATTAGTAACGAAGCATCACACGCAGAGAATAGAATAGAAGTAGAGGGTCCCCAGGTCAGTTTCACTTGTCCATACCCCACGTAGAATATTAGAAAAGGGTCACAGGAACACAACCATAGCCGTTTTTGAACCGGTTCGAATGGTTTTACTAATTTGTATCGGTTATTGAATAATAAATCTTTTAAAGGAACATTACAGAATTGGTTTTTGCTAACATAACAGTTGCTTGCAGTGTAAGCACTTTATGTAATCCACCATATACATAAACTGACAAACCCGTAGAAGTTTGAGATGGATCGGCCATCTGGGTCACGAGAAAATAGTGAAAAACCGATTACACATTTGCATTGAAATCATATAGGTTCAACAAACGAATAAAACGCTCCCTGAGCGATACTCCAATCGGAAAATTAGTTTATTCATTTCTCATCAAATATGGCATTTCAGACAGAAATATTTCAAGGGATGTTTTCTACTATCATCATCATTAGACCGTGTAAGTTTAATGTAAATATGTGATCAAAAGTATATTTTACAATTACCAATTCTTTAACGTACGAACATCCTACCGTACATTGCCTTTGGTATTGCTCTATGGTATGACAACTTATTTTATCAATGCATTTACTCCATCCAAATTTTGAAAGGACAGTTTCACTTGTCCATACCCTATGGGTCGGGCACCGCTAGATACAGAATTGAAGAAGAGGGTACAAGCACAAGGAACACACCCATAGTCGTCTTGACTCGGCCCATGTGGTTTTAGTATTTCTTATAGATTTTTCAAAAATTAATATTTTAACTTCGTACAAAATGTGTACCTAGCATTACATGACGTGGTTGGTTTGTCATTCGTTGATACTAGTGACGAGTTTTCACCAGTAAAACTTCAGTATAGATCTGTCAAAGTGTAACCTGGTCCTTGGACAGGATGAACTTCTCTATACAGCTCTTTCATATCAGTCTTCTACCAAATCATATAAGTCTATTTCGCAAAGACCCCTAAGCTTTACGAGACAGGGAATTGTTCCTAGAAGCACTTAAGCAGGTTTGGGATAGATAATCCCCCGAAATATGGCCCCATAGCATGAGATCAGGAGGAGCAACACATTGGCCAAAGGTGTGTCTGAGGAATTGCTTATGGAACACGGTCGCTCGAAGACCCACAGTGCGAAAAATAGATGTACAAGAGAATGTCACACGTAGATTGGAAACATCAAAAGTACTTCAAAGTTAGTTAATTCTCAATTTCACTATCATGATCAGAAGGCTGGAAGGCCGTAAAGGATAAAAGAGAATTTAGAATGTCATTAATTCATGATTAAGTAAAAGGGCCAGATGTTGTTTGACATTATTTAGATGAGCCTGAAGGGCAATTCTTAAAATGTGTCAATCTAAGAAGTATACAGATCTAAATATGGGGGGGGGGAAGGAAACGTAGCATCATTATCTACTGGTGTGTGTGTAGGCTACTCCTCGTATGTCAAATGTATGTGTGAGTAAAATACAATACATGAAAAAGATGAAGCTGATGCACCCATGACATCGTTCACACAGTCGTGAACATACCAACATGTAGAGCTATTGCAAAACATGCTGAACTTGCGATCACTCAACCTCAAAAGCTCAATACTATATAGTATTACTACAGTACTAGGCCTATTCTAAGCTATTGTTCATTGACGTGTCCAGCTGCACAATCCTCATGTCCGATCTTTATAGTATATTTGATTATAATATTTTCTAATTAATAAACAATTCTATAATTTAGTTTAGGCACAACATGGTGCATATCTCCATCAAAATCAGACCAGTCCAAAACGAAGATCAGTTCTTGAACCAAACATGTTTTCAGCTAAAATTTGTCTGCCGACATTGCGTTGAATGTAACAGTATTGTAATATGCATATTGTCACAACGAGTGGTTTGCTAGGTTTTTTGCCTGTGGGCTAACAGTACAGTGTAAGACTACTATACGACTACGAGTACGAACGACTAAAGTGTGACTAGTGGTATGAGACTGTGACGGTATTAAGTCACGTTCAAGAAAACCATGGGTCATCAGTGGCTGTTTGCTTCCCTCAATCAGGAAAGATTGTAGAGAAAATCCCTCAACAGGCTTTGGAACATGGTAAACTGAATTGGAGTGGGGGGAGGTGGTAAATATTGCAAGGCTGGATGATGAAGATTGAATTTGATTCTAAACTTCTATTCCTTTAACCATAGAGTCTGTCCTTACTCTATGCTGTAACTAACCCCTGGTCTGTGTCAGTACAAACATGGCCTTATTAAAAACATGGCTTCCTACACAACATGCTCATTGCCCTACACAGCCTCATTTCCCTACACAGCCTCTTGAGGGCGCTCTTATAATAACAGCTGTGTGATCATGAATGTCAAGTTTCCGGAAAGTCAAGTGATTCAATTCCACTATTTTTTGTCTCCATTTTGAGAACGTTTTGCTGTAAATTGTGCTCCTTGTAAATCCTTAGCCCCTCATAGTTATACGATATACAGTTAGTGTCCTGTGACTTTGGATTTTTTTAGTTGGCCAGGTTGATATTATTATATACCGGGTAGTACAAATTGTTTTTAGCCATAGCCTAATATTAATTGTGTGATATCTCGACATTGTGCTCGTTGCTTTTTGTAGATCTTTCCCGTTACACGTTGTTGTAATCTTAGAAGATAGAGATGGCAATGATTTCCTTTGATTTTATTGTGTCTTATAAACTGTTAAATGTCTCTATTAAATGTGGTTAAATAATACTGAGGTAGCCATTGTTAACCTAGTTAAAGAGTCTCAAGCGAGGGCGCTATTACAGTTCAAGCATTGATCTACATTATACTGACTGGATAGGACGACTGTGCGTAAATATGGCGAACGCGCGCGTTTGCAAGTGGGGCTTTTGAATTTAAACGGCGAGGCGGCGCATGAGTCTGAACGCAACGCAAATAAATGATTTACGAGGTCGTGGACAAATATTGTTCCGTTTTTTGCCGTATTTAAGTGTTCCGTTATGTAAAACAAGGGATGACACCGTAGTCAAACACAAGTTTTATGCTGCAAAAATGGTAAAGGCTTGTGTTGCGGTAGGTTGCTCTTCTTCAGGAGCTATGTACGGACGAGAAAATCGGATTTCCTTTCACAGGTAAGTGGTGTAGTCTGCAGAAAAAACGAACACTAACACTATTACTTGAATATGCTGTTTTCAAAACAGTATTTTAGGCCTGTATATTGTTTTTTAAATACAAACTTCAATATTGTGTATAAGTGTTCGGGCCAACAAGGGCGGACACCTTTTGTTTGGGTTTTGTTTTTCTGTGTAGGTGTGAACTTCAATGCTTTTGAATTAAATTAAATTTGATTGAATTCAAAGTTGTTTTTGTTTTTGACATTTTCTCGTGATTGCCTGTCTGAAATTTTTAGGAATATTTTCATTGGCAGACTGAACCTTTACGTTACGTTTTCCTGCTTATAGTCTTCACTTCTCTCTTTTTTACGTTTTAGCGTTTCTGTTTCGTGTGTAACTAATTAAATTTCTGATAAGATGAATACACAGTTATGTTTTTTTCAGTTTTACTTTCCATGTGGCAATTATCTAACTTTCTAATTGTAAATATTAAACAAATGGAGCTAAACTGGCACCTCATTGAAAAAAGTCATAATTTTGTATTGAATAAACCACTATCTATGTGCGAGAGTCTTGTTTATTTATTAAACGGTCACATTAGCCACAATTTCTCTTATTCCAAATTTATTGGTTTTTAAGATTGGACCTCGAAGTTTTCTAATGTGCTTGATACTTTAAAAACAAATATGCGTTCATGCTCTAGCTAGGCCTATATAAATTAATTGATGAAATATCAATCTAGATTAAGAAACTCTCTCCAAAAAGAAAAATTATCATAAACAAATGAATATTAATTTTATACTTTAACTTCACCATGCTCATCATCACTACTACTGCATGCTTGAGGCGCTGCATGCATGCTGGGGCCGCCGCGCTTGCGTACTTTCACGCAAATACCCCTTGCAGCGACTACGCGCTTAGCCATAACAGCGATCATCGAACGTGCACAAACGCGCTGAGTTGTCCTATCCAGTCAGTGTAATGTAGATCAATGAGTTCAAGTACATTATCAACACATCTTCAATAAAGAAGTTCATTTAAATGACTTCTTGTCATGACTGTGTAACCCAGAAAACGGGTTCACCAAAAGTAAAATGTGCATACTTCCACAAATTGTGAGATATAGTCTACAATGACTATGTAGTTCTTACTGTTCAGTGTGAACAAATCTGCTCCAACATTTTTCCATGCACGGTTGGGAGTAGGGTGCGGCTGGAGTTTCGATACGCGAGAGTTGCAGATATGCACAAATTTCGGCCAATAGGAAAGAATTTTTTTTTTAATTTTTTTTTTTAAATCAGATTAATTTCACAAAATCATCAAGATAAAACCATTTAGAACGCTCCAAATTGCACAGTAGGACCTGTGAAAAGGCCCCCCTTCCAGGGGAATTGTCTAAGATAATAGCCACCTGTTTTTGGACAGTTCACTTGTCCCCATCAACCTCAAATAACCCTCTGGTTTGGCCTTTTTCAACATGCCCCGCCCACCCCTTTCCCCTTTCCAGGGGTAAAATGATACTTGGAAGGGCGGTTAAATGTAGTAAAGACTAAAGTGACCTATTTGTGTCTGCTAAATTTTTATAAAGTTCTCCATTTTAAACTCAACACGAATGCATGGTTAGAAAAGGTGGAGGGAAGGCAAAATCTCCCCCCCCCTCCAAGTTTTACAGCTTTTCCATGTTAATTATAACCCCCTCTTGTTGATTAATTAAATAACTTGTACGGTTTTTATAATTCTGTAACAAAATAGAGACATGTAAATAATTTTTGGAGGGCAGATTTTGATTTGACCTCTAATCGACTTGTTCATAAAATGTACATAGTGTCATGCAAGTTTTTCTTCTCACATTTGACCTTGTTTGACCTTGTTGTAGACAAACGCATTACAATTTGTTCAATTTTTTTTTCTGGATATCAAATCAGTGACTTATTCTCAATTCTACGTCACCATTATGACGTAACTCAGTTATCACATGAGATAGCGCTCACCGCCCAGCAAGATCATTGTGCTTTAAACCCAGCTGAGGATCAGACGTAAACGTACTAGCGCTCTTCAATTCAAGCCTGCATACAGTGTGCACGTTCATCATGACGGAGTCTCTACTGTTAGACACAGACAACTTCTCGGCATTATCCGATTTTTCCCCGCATGCTTCTCCTTTGGGGATGGAGAACAGACAATTTATGGAGCAATCTCCTGACGAACAGCCAATACCACTTGATGACGCTGTCAACGAAGGTGGTAAAGGCAAACTAAACCTTAAAGGTAAATCTAAAGCTAAGAAAAGACGGCATTCCAGAGCCAATGCTCCGGTGCCAACCGAAAGGGGCGATAATTCGCACCCACAA
Source organism: Pycnopodia helianthoides (assembly GCA_032158295.1). Lineage (NCBI taxonomy): Eukaryota > Metazoa > Echinodermata > Asteroidea > Forcipulatida > Asteriidae > Pycnopodia > Pycnopodia helianthoides. The sequence goes on along the minus strand of CM063263.1, from coordinate 8,798,292 downwards.
ACTGACTCTGACAGGTTTGAAAGTTTAGGTAATGCTATAATAACTAATATGCAAGAGGGCTTTAACAAAATTGCAGGAGCCCTCACTGCAAAGATTGCAGGGCTAAGCCAAGGCAAACGCCAAGACGCAATCGAAATCGGTTATCCTTTGCCAAAAAAACAAAAACTGTCAGAGAATAGTGCAAGTGAAAATTTTGATGCACAAATTGAGGACCTAATGGCCCCTAGCATTATCAACATTGATGATGATGATTGCTTAATTGACATTCAGCAAGAATATGAAGCTGAAGACAAAATAGGTCCGAAAATAAAGGACAAATTGGCGGCTTTAACAGATAATATTTTGAAATCAAAACTGTCTGAGGAAAAGTTGTCCGCTAAACAAGACAAGTATTGTCGACCGCAAAACTGTGAAAATCTCACAAAAACAACTGTAAATCCAGAAATCTGGTCACAGCTGAAACCTGGTACAAGGTCTCGTGATATTAAGTGTCAAAAAGTTCAAGGACTTTTGGTAACGGCATTTGTGCCCCTCCTCCAAATGACAGACAAGCTCCTTGCAAAAGAAAACTCAAAAGAGGAGGTAAAACTGGTCATGGACGCCTTGACTCTTATGGCAAATGCCAATCTTGAGTTGAACAACCGCAGACGAGAGCTGATCAAGCCAGACCTAAATGCACAATATCAGCAAATATGTACCCAAACTGTGGCACACACAAAAAACCTATTTGGTGATGATGTGCCTAAACAGGTACAAGATATTAACACGACAAATAAAGTTGGTATAAAAATTGGGAGGCCAAATAACCATTATGGCTTCAACAGGGGTGCCCGTACATGGAACGCGTACAAAGGGCAACATTACCCTCAGAACCAGTACAATTCAACTCGGGGTTCATCGTCAAAAAACTGGCGATACAACACTCATTATCACAGGGGCAGTTATGCAACCCGCCGAGGAGGAAGGAAAGGCCTAGGACGCCAGTAAATTCCTCACATGATGTAATCAAGGTGAGCATTGTGAATAACAATAGAGTGCAAGCAAAACCTTTTGTAGCAGGAAGATTGAAGTCTTTTCTCCCAAGGTGGAGACAATTAACTTCAGACCCCACCTAGTTGCGATAATCGTAACCCTCCATCCTCCCGACGGTCGGAGACCGGAGGGTTACGAGTCATGCAGTGCAAAAAAGTGGCGAAATTGCAATTTCGACTATTTTGGTCAGACTAGTCACCAGATTTGCCAAATTTTTACCACTTTCAAAAAACATGACACACATTCTAAGAACATGGATTTGATCTTCAGTGTGTCATGAATCCATTCATAACACTCTAAACATCGTTGAAAAATTATTTGAAGAAAAAACGAACAAAACCTTACCAGAAACTGACCGAAATGTCCATGGACCGCACTTCCCCTAAATTAACCAATCAGCGTAAACCAAACCGTTATGTAGGCGTGGCGATCGTCTGTGTGCGACTGTGCGTGCACGCAGTTAATGTATTTAACGGATTTGCGCCATCTGCAGTTTGCGCTGATTAATTGCAGGAACAGCATTCCAGAATGCGCGCTCAATCTGGACATTTTTTTCCTTAGAGTTACATAGGCCCTTTTCCAAACCTCGGCTTCAGGCTCCGGCTTCAGGCTTCGAATTTGAGGCTTCAGGCTTGAGAGGCTCAGGCTTCATTGTGTAAACATGGCGCATGATCGATTTGGTACATTTCGGCTCCGGCTCCTGGCTTCGTCCTTGTTCTGTGACGTAACATTTCGCACAGCCAAAACAATTTTTGATCGGTCGCCATTTAATTTTGTGTCGATGGCGTGTGTACGAATTTCCGTGTACACAAAACAAACCCAAAACAACACAGGCTAAACAAAAAATGCTGCACCGAATATGCCATCCGCCGTCGACCGTCTGCAAGATCAAGATCATCTTCAAATTTTAGCTCTCTTGCATTTATTTATGTGTATAATTAAAGGCCAAATATTAATTTCCAAAAGACGTAGAACACGGAGAGTGTTAATGTTGACAAATCTTGCGCATCGACAAAGGCTAAACAGAGTGAGTACATTTTGACATTAGTTGTTAGCAGATAGATAGATAGTGTTGATGTTACATTGCAATTATTATACATTGTCAATGCACATACATAATTGTAATTATAATATTAGCAACGATTTATTTAGCCTACATTACCAATAATTATTGGGTTATAGTCTTTAATCCTGGTCATGCTGGTCCCGTTAGGCTCTCTTTGCTGTCAATTTAATTTTTAATTTTTTGATGAACAAGAAACAAGGTACCGGTATATAAGGTATAACTTTCACTGCGTATACAGTGCTCACACATCCGTTTAGGGCAAAACATATTCATTTCCACAGATACAATTATAACATTACATGTAGTTAAATTGTTTATGGTGACCGCTGCTAAATATAATTTGAACTAGTCCCTCATCCACTAGGCTAGCCCTGGACCGCGTTGTAGACAACGGAGGAGTCCAACCTGGGCTAATCACTAGGCTTGCTCGGTGGTCTAGTGGAGACACGTTGCTCTTGTCATACGGGAGTCGTGGGTTCAAATCCCACCTGAGTTGCCTGTGTATCTTTCCTGCAGGACTTATCACTCGTCGGTGTCGGGCAAAACAAAATATATATTCATTTTTCCCGATACAATTACTACATGTACATATATCTATTTAAAAAGTAGAAGTAAAAAATATTTTAAAAACCTCATTTTCATCCGCAGGTTAATCGTGGTCCATATTGTAACTTGGGAACAGCCTTTCTTCTAACTGCTCTGCAAAATGGAAGTTTAGATTTGAGGAAGGACTTTCGTGTTTCGAGACGCTCTTTTGTAACTCTAGTTAATATTGTAAGAGACGACAAACAACACGGTTGGCAGAGAGAGATAGAGGTGTTACTTTTTTTGTTTTGGTTAGCCTGTGGATGTGCTTATCGAGTGGTCACAAGGAGTTGCGGTGTACCAACAACAACAATCTGCAGAGTGGTTCATAAGCAACTGAACGCTATCACTGAAAACCTTCATAAATTTATACATCTTCCAAAACCAGAAGAATACAATAACATTGCTCAAGGTTTTTCCAATCTTTGCGCAACTCCAGCTATTGGAAATGCAGTTGGAGCAATTGATGGCACTCATGTTAGGATAATTCCTCCATCAGAAAGAAGAGCATCTTACATAAACAGGAAATGCCAGTTAACTCTGCAAACACAAGCAGTGTGCAATCATGAAGGAGTTTTCATCGATGTGTTTACAGGTTTTCCTGGTAGCGTACATGATGCAAGGGTTTATAGAAACAGCCCTCTAGTGACAAATCGAGTGTTTCCTCCCTGTGGCTACTACCTTCTTGGCGATTCAGCATATCCAGGATCTGCAACCCTCTTGTCACCTTTCAAGGAACCTGAAGCAGCTAATCCAGTCAACAGAAGATTTAATTATCATCACAGCAAAGGCCGATCCATCATTGAGAGGGCATTTGGCCAGCTCAAGGTTCGTTGGAGGTGTATTTTCACCAAAGACATCGAACTTAGATCAGCTCTAGCACCCCATGTAATTGCAGCATGTTGTGCGATGCACAATTTGTGTCATGCATCTGGTAAGTTTCATTCGTTATGTGGCTACCTGAGGTACCTTGACCTTGGGCCTAATGGATGAAAAAAAATGGCAGTCAAAAATGAGTTAAGGCTAGGCCTATAGAATTTGTTTCCCAAAATTAAGATTATGCCAAACCTTGATTCCCATTGAGAAATAAATTTTCTGAACAGAAAACCAAACAAACATTCATTATGATGTACAACAACATAACCATTGCTGCCCTATTTCTGCCAGTTAGCAAAACTATGAAATTGATGTGCAGTAAACACAAATTTTGCCCTAAATGTATAAAAATGCTTAATGTATCTTACATTCTTACTGATACTTTTACAGGTGATATATGGATTGTGGATGATGATGATGATCAACCAGCTGAACAGGAGGATGGAGATGAGCAAGAAATTGCCGATAATGCAGCTGGTATTAACATGCGCACAAGAATGGCCCAGCTGATCTCTGCTCCAGATGAGTACCCACAACATCTTGATGAACATGATTATTGCATAAATATCGCACATGATGTACATTAAATTGTCCACCTCAAACTGAAAATTAAAGCCAAGGTAACACTTTGAATACTAGTACAGTCAGTGCGCAGGGTGTTAGATAATGAGGCCGAACACCAGATTTCATTTGCAGCTGCATGGCGGTCTCGGACCCTTTGAGATTTCGCGTGAATGCGCGAGCGTTCGGAGGCGACCCTGCAAGATTGGCTACAAGTGCCCACGGGAGGGAAGTGTTGGGTCAAGATGGAGTGGGAAGTTTTTTTGAACATTTTCGTCGTAAAGTAAACCCATTTTTTCCCAGATTTTAGGTACCAAATACATGTGAATCTTCGTCTGAAATGTGATTAAAGTTTCACACTTTTTGTTGATTAGCTTTACATTTAGGGTGCCCCTGACTGTTTCGAGCACGATTGAGACAAACGGAGTCCATATTCTGATAAACGAAGGATCGTTCTTTCGATACGTACCACTTACACTTCTGCAGGTTTAGCCGTTAATGTTTTTTTCAGTGCAAAAACTTTTGCAAAAAACGTTATTTGTGCCGTATCGTTTTAGCTTACGTGACGTCATCATCAAATGGCAGGAGAAAAAGGCCTTGTGGTTTTTACTTGTTCTTACGACGCTATTTATTTTGTCATGTTTTTTGATGATCTTCTTGACAAAAATTATGAAATTTTGTTATGAAAATTATATTTCGTTTATGCCAGTTTTGGTTTCTGCAACGTAAAGATACAGATCCTTCCAAAGAACTGAAGCTAAACCCGGCCAAACATCATAACAACGAATAATAGTCGGGCACCGGTTTCTTGTCGTAGATTGCATGACCAGAGCAGGGAATCGTGCCAAACCATGGTTGCCTTGCATTTTGTTACGTAGTAGCTGATTAGTCAGTTGGCACGCTTGACCGCTTGGCACGCTGCACATCCTGACCAATCACATTCGGGCTCCCATTAGACCAACGGGTAATGGCGGATTTTTCTACCGAGAATGTTAACGCTGACGGCGACGGATACTTAGGGTGCCCCCGACTGTTTCGAGTGGCTTCAGAAAAAACGACTTTAGCGTATGAGTAGATTAATAATGTACCTAAACACACATGATTCAAGTTTTTCTGCACAATTCCGTTAAATGCTAGAAAAGGGACTTTTTCGGAAACCGTTATTTTTGTACAACGATGATAATTTTTCTAGTCGAATATTTCTCAATTCTGAACAATTAAAAATTCTTCCATGATTTTTATTATTACAATAAAGCATTCCTCGTTCATAATATTACATTTTTGTATTTTTACATGGCTGAATTTTCACGATATGATTTTTTGAAAATGTGCCCTCCTAGCTCATTATATATGCAAAACTGCGACTGCCGTGCATACGCTACAAATGAAAGGAAGCACTTTTCCGAACGCTGCGCACTGTCTGAGTACTTTGCTTGCCATGTGAGAGAGTATGATTTACCATTGAAGATGCAGACTTGTCATCACAAAGAGCACTTTTTTGTATTATAGCGTCCTCTTTCATTCATCCTATGAAAGGGGTCAAATTTTGCGGTTTGTTGTTTGTTATTAACAGAAACATATCATAGATTTTAGAGGTGGTCCCCATAGATTGTTGAAGGGTTGAAAAATGTGCCCTGGGATTGTTGACACCCGACTGTTGGTCTTAAGATAATACACTGTTGGCAAATAATGCATTTTTACTTTTTGAATATTACCCTTTTTTATAGTTGGCCAAGCGTAGACCTTTATCGCACGGCCAACGACCCTGCTGGTTTTAAACGGCCGTTTAAGACCTCGTTATTTCAAAAGCCACCAGCCGGTGTTCAGGGTTTAGAGGTAACTTATCTGTTGAGTAAAATAAATTCTGGTCTAGTAAACATTTTGAGCTACATCTGTAAATGTTCTTGAAAAACACATTGAAAGAGGGCTGACAGAATTGAATTTGTTCAAACCTTTATTTAGAGCTCATGGATGAATAAAAGTGTACATTGATCATATAGTAAAACATGAACCTGTAGCCTACACCTCATATCGTCATGTGCCTGGAAGAAGGACGTAACGAAAAGTTACCGGTAAAAGGGCATAAGCAGTTAACGTGCAAAATTGTGCAAAAAAAGTTTGATCGGTTTTCTGCCATTTATAAAGCATTATACTAGGTTAAATTCTGCATGGGAAGGAGAAGACATATCTTTGGGGTAATTCTAGCAACAAAAATGGAACATTTATACCATATTTTTTTGTCAGAGGAGCCATTTTGTTGCTTACGCCCTTTCATTACTAAAAAAACAGTACTTTGTGTGGTCGGAAGAAGGGCGTAGAGCCTTATGCCCTTTTACCGGGCACACAACGATATATAGATTATGTAGAGAGCGTGTGTGACATAAAGTATAACATTTAAACTTTTGCACCACATAGACCTTTGGAAAGACATAGCATCCCATAGCAAATTGACAGCTGCATGGTACCGAGGCATATATAGGACAGAATCTATATGGAGGTTTTATGAATTATTTAAATAGATTTTCTTTGGGGTGGATGCATTTGAATGGGGGTGCCAGTGGTCACTGGTCAGGGTGAAGCTCAAAACAGGAGTGCCAAAAAAGAGCATCAGTTATAGTTGAGGTGCCTCCCCTAGATCTTTTTCAAATACCATAATATGTGATTTTGTGGCATCTGACAGCCAAAATTACTAATTTTGTAACCAGAGTAAAAAAAATGTGCTAATTTTAAGATGACAAAACGCATTGTGACTCTTTAGGGAGGTCTTAACTGAGCTGAGCATGGTAAAGTGATGTTTAAAAAACCTTTGATCCCTGACAAATAGAGAAGTGGGGTGCATGTCCCTCGGCACCTTCCTTTTCATCCACGCCTACTGTACCACTTATAACAGTCAACATTTGTACGGTGAATAAGATAAGAATTAGCATAGTAGTGCAACATACAGTAGCTAACCTTTTGTGCTAAAAAGGCACAGTTACAGAGAATAATAATATAAACAAATCTGATTATTGGGCCATCATAGACTTCTCCTATTTTTTCCATAGAAATAGAACCTAGAGAATGCTGAGGTCACATGTTGTCAGTGTCTGCCTATTTAGCTGTGGACAATACCATTTGACATGCCCGCATGGCAAAATTAAGAAGATCAATCTATTGGAAAACTGCAATTTGTCAAGCATGGCAGCCTGCATGAATTGTCTTAAAGCAGATGTACACAGATAACTGCACACACAGCATTTTCTGGGTTATACTTCTATGACCTTTGAAAAATGATAATCTGTTATGGCCCAATATTCTAATATTCTAATATTCTTATATTTATATTACTGTACCTATAAATACCAGAACCCTTTCTTTAACCCCAAAATTCAAAACTTTTATGAGATTTTTAGTAAGGCCACATTTATACTAACAGTATTGCATGCAAATCTCATCTCTCCAGTTTTACAGTGAACTACCATGCAGTGTACATATATTTATACTAAATTATTCAGATAATTAAAAAGACTTATGTATATTTTGTACATTTACCTGGAAATTGATATATTAGTTTGAGCTTAATAAATAGTTTGTACATGAGGCACTTGATAAACATGTTAAATGAATACAACTTTATTAAATTAAGAAATTGCAAGAAACGTTAAATAGCAATCTTAATACTTTATTTAAGTATTCAAATGCTATAAAACAAGTACATGTATGTATTGTTTCATTCAAATGTAACATTTATTTACGATTTTCAAATACATTCACCAATCGCTCAAAAGTAGTGAGCATCTGCTCCTGTTGCTTCACCAACTTTTCATCCATTTCGATCATCCTGTGAAGATTGCTGCTCAACATTTCTTGCATATTGATTCTGCAGGTTTTTTTTGGTTTCGGGCTCCCCGATGGGCTGGATGAGCACTGCAGTGGTTTTGAAATTGTTCCACCACTGCTTGAAATAAGCAGTGGTGGAGAAATTTCATGGTTGTCCCCAAGTGCCTTGTCCATTTCCTCAAAGAAGATCCATTGGGAGGATTTCCCTACCCCGGTGCCTGGATTTTTGATTTCCTGTTGAGTAAAGGAAACTTATTAAATAGCTTAATATATTTTGTAAATTAATAAATACCTCAGAGGGTACATGCACTCTGATTCTGAAGACTTGATTCTGACTCTGAAGACTTGTCACACGGGGTTGTATTAATATGTGGTATACAGACCGGTTCTGTGAACTAGGGAATTTCCAAATCATTTTTACCGGTTTTCCAGAAAAGGGTATTTATTAATGTGAATAACAGCATGAGGACCTGGTCTTCACTGCTTGGTTGCTGGCCCACATTAACAGCCACTAGCCACCAACCCTGTCATTGCTACACAGTTAAGACCAGGTCCTCACACTGTTATTCCCTAATTAATTAGTCATTAAATTAACTTATCATCATAATATATGCATACTCTTTTATCTTGTAAATATTTATCTTTGTATTACATTACGTGGATGTTATATATTGGGCAGAAGTTTTAAAGTGTTTCAGAGATTTGTACATATTTAATGGAAATTCTGATATGATGGAAATGAAATTTCCTGAAATAATTTATCCTATGTAAAAACCACAGTTTTGGACAACTAATAACTAAATTCTCAGGTTTTAATTTTCATAAGCTACCCATGAACTCACTTTGTATTTCTTGCATAGGTTGTTCCATTTCTTTCTGAGTTGTTCTGGTGTCTGGGCTGATGAGTTAATAGAAATTTCCTCACCTATCTCCCTGTATATAATCAAAATAAAAACAGTGCAAAAATGTCAATACAATATTAATCTATTATGGAAGAAAGTTTGATTGTGTGATGGGATTTATTTATTGAGATTGATTTATTAGGTTCACAGTAAGTAGTGAATATTTAAAAACAACAACCTATGGGCAACACATGGTTATGATTCTTTGTGAGAAAGAATTGACAACGCATTTTAAAGGCCCTTCTCTTTATTGAGTTTACTAGCGTAAATTTGAGTTTAAAACCAGTCATAGGCCTGCTTTATTGACAGACTTACTTGTACAAGTTTCGATGGACTTTTTTCCCCTCATTGAACTCCCGATCATAGCTGTGGCGAGTTTGAATGAATGCCTTTGTCACTTCTGCTGTCCCTGTTGTGAAAATAAAATATTAAAAAAACGTTCCATGATGTATGTTTTGCATATGTTCAGCATAATTATAAGTTAATCTTAATTCGCATTTTGGTCATCAGTACTACTACAGTGTTAGTTACTCTGACATACTAAATGATCATACTAAGTGATAATGGTTTTATGTTGCACCTTATAATTATTAGACAACAAAATATTAGTCATTAAAAACGCCCACATAAATGAACGCCCACATAAATAAATGAATTAAAAATATTCTGAATGACTCAAAACGTGTTTTTCAAACTGGTTTGTTGTTTAATAATTATAAGGTGTAACATAAAAACATTATCATTTAGTATGTCAGAGATCCTTTAAGCAACAAATCAATATTGAGTTAATGTCTACTACTACTAGTAGTAGAGTAGTACTACAATCCATGCACGTAATGTACGTAAGGATAAAGGAGAAATGTACAAAGATTCACTAAAAAAACAGTTGCTACATTAAACTCTGTTAAACCTTAATACTTATAGGCCTCTGTAATTGTTTGTGGTGAGCTGGTTCAAATGTCGATGTGTCATTATAATAACATTACTTCAATTACCAGTGAGTAGTGATAGTTAGTGGGCAACTGTACGACGTTACCGACAATAACAATAACAATCTGTCGTTGACATACAGTCAGCAAGCAGACGATAAAGAAAATAAATGACAAATTCACTGACTGTTACTGTTAGGAAAGGTTGAGCTGCTTACAAATAATTACTTACACTGAAAATCTTTTTCCGTACTCCTATTACCACTTTTCTTCTCCATCCTGGGTCTTTCGATTACGATTTTGGATACAACAACGTTTCAATTTTAGCAGACGATAACAAATTGTTCACTTTTTGCACCTCTATCACCTGATGTACCACGTGATGTCACAACTAGAGGTCAACGTTAGGTCAACATTACGTCACGAAGCCTGCGCAAAGCCACCTCTTCCATTGGCTCCGTGTGGCTCCGTTTTTTGGCCGAAACGGAGCCTCAACTTTGAAGCCGAAGCCGGAGCCTGTATTTGGTATGAGGCTTCAAAATGGAAAACGGAGCCGGAGCCTGAGCCGGAGCCTGAAGCCGAGGTTTGGAAAAGGGCCATAGAAGAACTAGAGGGCGCACCAGCCACGTTACGTGACTCGTCGCGCGGGTGGTGCAGCCATGTTTTAAGTACCACTACCATTGATCTACAGTATAATGTAGATCAATGACCACTACCATTACTTTACTGTACGCAAAACAACAACATGAACACCGAGCGCGTGATGCGCGTGCATTTTCCATACGCACATCGTATACTTCGTATTCAATTTTGCCCTCTATTAAATGGCGGTCGTGTCTCCTTGCGGTCCCGGCGCGTTTGTGCACGCAGTATTGCCAGTGCGCCCTCTAGTTCTTATATATAACCATTGATCTACATTATATTGACTCATACCCAGCCAGATATTATTTTGTCATCTGATGCGTCCCTTATAGGATGGGGTGCAGAATGTAATGGTACAACAACAGGGGGGCATTGGACCCCACAAGAACTGGAAAATCATATCAATGTACTGGAACTTATGGCTGGTTACATGGCTTTAAGGTCATTGTGTAAAGAACGAAAACATACAAATGTACGTTTACGAATGGACAATACAACAGCAGTAGCGTATATTAATAATATGGGTGGAATAAAATCAAGAGCTTGTAATGACTTAGCTCAAGATATTTGGTCATGGTGTATCCAAAGGCATATTTGGTTGTCTTCATCGTACATACCAGGCAAACTTAACGTGTTACCGGATTTAGAATCCAGACGTAACAATATAGATACGGAATGGATGCTCAAGCCGTATTTGTTTCGACAAATTATGGAGCTACATGCACACTTTATACCAGAAATTGACTTATTCGCCTCCAGGCTGAATAACCAATTGAATACATACGTTTCATGGCGACCAGACCCTGACGCATTTGCAGTTGATGCATTTATGATACCATAGAATAATATCCGTTTCTATGCCTTTCCTCCTTTTAGCCTGATTGGCCAAGTACTGCAGAAAGTGCAGCAAGACGATGCAGAAGGCATATTGATCATTCCAAATTGGCCAACCCAACATTGGTATCCAAGGATAATAAACATGCTAATTGCAAAGCCAATACTGATACCAGCAGCCATGGCTCCCCTTCAACTACCACAAAATATGTTGGAGGTACATCCTTTACATCGGAAGATGTCACTACTTGCATGCCACTTGTGCGGGAAGGCCTCAAAGCCTCATGTGTTTCGAACCGCACTGCAGAAATCATTGTGTCCTCCTGGCGGGAAGGAACACACAAACAGTATAGAACATACTTACTTAAATGGCAGTTATACTGTAGTAAAAGGAACATTAATCCAATTTCGCCATTTATAAGTGATGGTTTAGACTTCTTGGCTGAATTGTTTGAAAATGGTCTAAAGTACAGTGCCATGAACACTGCCAGATCAGCGTTATCTGCAGTACTTCAGTTACCTAATGGTGTTTCTTTTGGCAGTCACCCTTTGACTTCCAGATTTATGAGAGGAGTGTTTTGTAAGAGGCCATCATTTCCAAGATACAAAACAATTTGGGATGTCAGCGTTGTTTTACGCTATTTCAAGGGAATTGAATCTAATTCAAGACTTCCAATAAAAGAATTGAGCCAAAAATTGGCAACGTTATTTGCTTTGCTAACTGCACAAAGAGTGCAGACTTTGCATTTGTTGTCATTGGACAATTTAACTTTAACAGACACAGAGTGTCGAGTTTCAATTAAGAATGTACTTAAACAGACACGACCAGGTGTCCATTTGTCTGATATTATTTTACCTGCTTTTGCCGCAAACCAAAAGGTATGCGTGGTGTCGACAATGAAAGAATACTTGGGCCGAACATCAGAAGTAAGAGGGTCCGAAAAGAAAATCTTAATTAGTATCAACAAGCCCCATAAAGCAGTATCAAAAGATACTATTAGCAGATGGATTAAAGAGACTTTACACAAAGCAGGAATTGATACTTCCCATTTTAAAGCCCACAGTGTTCGGGCAGCTTCAACATCGTCAGCCAGGGAATCTGGCGTTCCTATCCAGACAATACTTACAACAGCCGGATGGTCTGGGGCAAGTACATTTGCTCGTCATTACAACAAACCACTTGTTAATCAAGAGACTTTTGCCACAAAAATTTTGGAAAGAAGAACTTAAGTCAAGTTTAAGATAGACGATTGTCTGCAACAGGTCTACTGGTTATATATAATAAAAAATGTATGTGTGAATGGAACGAAGTATATTTGCAATCTAATTTGAGAAACGAACTTCAAAAGTCTCGTTTACCTGTCTCTAAAGTCTCATGTGATAACTGAGTTACGTCATAATGGTGACGTAGAATCCTAAAATTAAACGAGTTTAATAACGAAGTTTGATTGGGATTCTATGAATCCATTATGACGTGGCGAAGGAGATCACATGCCCTCCCTTTTGTTGTTGGGCAATTCTTGATCCCTACCCCTTTCTTTCTACAGATAAACTCGACTTTGCGCTAAAGAATGATCTTGCTGGGCGGTGAGCGCTATCTCATGTGATCTCCTTCGCCACGTCATAATGGATTCATAGAATCCCAGTTAAACTTCGTTATTAAACTCGTTTAATTTTAGGATTAAGCATAATTTGTTGACCAAACAGAGTAATGTACTGCTCTGCCCTTCCCTGATAAGGTGCACTATAGGCAAAAAATCATGCGCCAAACTAATTATCTTTTTTTGTAGGCCCCCCAATTACTTTTGACCAATAATTTCTTTGGGGTCGTGGAATTACTAGATTGTGTAGGCCTACTTATGACAAGTTACCACAACCTGAGGGTTCTGTGCCTCAACTTTTGATATTTTTTTTTATAGATTTATGCTTTAAAGTTTGTCCTATTTGGCTTGGGAATTGGAGGGGTGCTTCATGAAAACTGGCAGCAATACCTTCCAGGCTAGCATTGGGTGCATGGGTTTCTTCTGTTTGTACAGCTGGTATTATCAGGAAACCCCATTGCTTGTGTACTATGGTCTTAGTCTCAACAGTCTCTCGTGGTATTTTGCAGCACAGGCCAGTTTGGCAGGAGAATATACCGATAGTACTAGCGTTAAATAAAACAGAAACAGACAAACATTGACAACAAATAAAACCACGATACAATCACTTCTGATAGTACAATTTTTTTATATTTTATTTTAATATCAGCTGCTGATACAAACAGTTTAGTCACAGTCATGTGATATTTCAGCACACCATCTGGCTTGGTCTCCGTCATCATTTGTGATGCGGTCAAGCTAAATGAGTCTTTTGTCGACCCTTGTCAATTTTTAAATATTTTGTTTATCTATTTGAAAGAAGTACAATCTCAGCTTTAAGGATATGAAAACCCCGTGTTGATACCACCTTTGGTTCAAAAGTTATGGGAGTCGAAACACCAAGAGATGCATAGAAATGTAGACCCCTGTCAACCTATTTTGGCCTGTTATTCAATAGTGCATTTACCGACAAACGACTCATTTAGCTTGATCGCATCACATTTTTGGAGCAGTTTACATTTTGTACGGTGTTTCATACATCAAACAATTAAAGCCAGGAGTAGGCGCCTGAAAAAGCCCCTGGTGCATAAGACCACTACTGCTACCATGCTGAAATTGCAGCTGTACTAAACGCATATGCACCATGGTTTTTGACAAGTTTTTCATTTCCTTCCAAGGTAGGGTCATAGATTGGTAAATACTCCAAAAATTTCTGGCCATTAAAACTTACTCTGTAAGAAGCACTGCAGCTGTTGGTAGTATAAACTGTTTTGGGACAGAATTCCCTTTCGAGTAATATGGTTTGGAAAATTGTTCACCCCAAAACTTTGAATCTGAGAAGCATGAATCATTTCTCAGATTTGTGAGGGCCGACAGAAAATTCAAATTTCTGTGGTCTCCATTCGCGAATGCTGCGGCAAAAGATGCGGTTGGTACCAGCTGTCACCTCACTAAACGCGGATAGGTTCAGCATTCTTGATGATTGAAACTGCTGCGACAGTTTTTTGCTGTTTTCTTAACAAGTAGAGACTGTATTCAGCTGAAACTTTCACAGTTGACTTATATTGTATCTTAGTTGACAATTTGGCAGATAAAATTAGTAATACGTTGACAAAAACCAATCTATGACCATACCTTTACCGCACCTATGGTCTGTTGGAAACTAACAAAATTACAAAATCTTGTTAGTTAATCATTAAAAATTTTGTTACTTTTTTGCTCATTTACAGGCATAATATTTCATACAAAGGCAAGTTTATTACACCCCAGGAGCTAGAGGTCAGAGGTGAAGGTTCATGACAGCCGACATGAAGCTTAAGTTATTAATGTGGTATGGCCAGTTTTGAGATTTTTTTAAGAATCCTGAAATGTTTCCTACATTTTGGTCTTCAATTGCTTTAACTTAGTCATCTTGTGTCTTGGTCCCTGTATGCAAAGGGCTTTGTACACATACAAGTCTTATTATGGTAACCAGACTATTTTGGCTTACTGCAAACTTTAAATTCAAGACTTGGCTGTGAAGATTTTAGCCTCCCTTTCATGAAAATTTCAGCCTCACTTTCATACTAACCATAATTAAGGCAGAGAGAGCTTATATCTGTGGCCATGTTCATCATGGGGACATCATGCAAGTTGTATCTATCTTAACTGGCCACCAAACAAACAAATAAAACATGGAAAATGCCGAGCTCAATTGTCGTCTGTATACGCAGTTATGATGTATATTCCTTTTTAACTTCATCCAGCATTCCCATTATAGCGATTAATTAAAACTAATCTAGTACTAAAATAGATGTGTGACATTTTTTAGTGTCCTTTTTTTCTCAATTATTACAGTTTTTTTAGAGAGAGTTCTCCTGAAAGAAAAATACCTTCACTTTGTGAGTAGATTATTTCTTACAATAGCTTTTATTTTACAAATTCATCCTGTACAGTAGTAATTATTTGTACAGTTCATGGTAAGTTGAAAATGATTTAAATGTAAGACAATAATGTTCTAGTTCAACTAATAAACAAAATACTTTCATAATCAATAGTCTACTTCTATACTTCTGTTTAATATATGCTATACATCCTCAAAGTCTCCCTTGCACAGGGCGTCACAAGACCCAAAGAGCGCCCTCACTGAGGTCAATAAAGACCTATCATTGGCTGAGAGTTCTGCACAATTCCGTTGTTTGACCTCGGCGATGGCAGCCATTGCAAAAGGTCTATTAGTATAATGGCTGCACTGTATGAGGAAGAAAGAAAGAAAGAAAGAAAAATAGATGAAACGAAAGAGCTTCCCAATTTTAATATTTCAGAACAAAGGCAAAGAAATATGGAGGTTCTGATACCAGTTGTTAAATTGCAATGTGAATACAAGAAGATGCTTGTTTTTTATTGACTTCTGAACTTTAACCTTTGACATAACAATCTTGCATGGTAACTTGGAAACAGAGGGCGCTGTACAAACGCTACACCAATAACACCTAAACTATGTCAGCCAGCAAAATGATATCATGTGTTGAAATCATATACAGTCAGGTTTTGAATAAGACGTAAACTATGCCAGCCAAGAGGGTTGGGGTAAATGTAATTCATTCAGCGAGCCGCCAGGTTTGATATCAATCAATTTCTCCCCCCCCCCCCAGCAAGTCAGGCATGCAACTTTTTCCTCGGATCAGCTGATTTCCTCTTTTTTATTCTTAGTGTTACCATTCAAAATTGAAAAATACTGTACAAAATCATTGAAATTTTGTAATTTCCTCCTTTTCGGTGAAGCTACAGTTGCATGCCTGGCAAGTACAAATACTGTACCTTAAACATTTGTCTTCATTCCAAGAACTTTGCAATGTCATTCCGTCCATTGTCGACCAGCCAGTCGTAGAGCTTTCCTTCAGTGGCCTTGGTCGTAGTCATCCATACTTGGAGAATGTTATGTGCTCCTGTACGTGGTTCCTTGTTCTTCTCCCACAAGTCTATTTTATATCTGTCCACCCCTTGGAAGACCCCCGCGTGTTTCGTCTTCAGCCAGGAAGTCAAATCTTTCCAGTTTTTCGTGCCTGTGTACAAGATATGGCAACATTTTTTTACTTGTGTTTTTTTTTTTTATCAAGGTATTCTGAACTTCTGACCCAGTCATTTTCCCTTACTTCATCAGTACATTGGGGCCGAGTTCCATAGAGCTGCTTTAGCACAAAAGTTAGCAAGGCGCAAAATGTTGTGCTTACCAGAAAAAAAGGTTACCAGCCAACATACCCTATCGTGTGTACTGTTTGTGACTGGTTTTCTGATATTTTTGCTTAGCACAAAACTGCAAAGCACTACTGGCTGCTTACGCAGCACTATGAAACAAGCCATTTGCGAATTAGATTTGATTAATTTGAGGGCGCGCGTGCAGTAACTGAGCGAGAGTTCATAATTCCATGTACGGCCACAGGCCGGCTATGATTATGATGACACAGCCCCTCTCAGTACAGCCCAAACTTGATGTCACTCTTAAATAGGCAATTCTGGGCTCAATTTACCCTGCCCAGAATCCATAGTGTTACTGGCACAGCGCAAATGTTTCTCAAAATAAAAACTGCAATTACCATTATGCTCTTATCATTAACCCTTACAGACCCAAATCCTTCTATATATCCAATTGCCGAAGTGAAGGATTCAGAAGAAAGGATATGGGAGGTCTGGGGCTAGACGCTAGCAACACTGCCTGGCCTGGATGTTGGCAACCTACCATCGTAATCGACACTCAGCATCTCTTCAACTTTTGAAAGGATGCTGGGCCTAGTCGCTCTCAGATCCATCTCCCTGTTTAGAGGGCCTAGGATAATAAAAAAAATCCAGAACACAATTAATGTAACAACGAATCCATGTTCTTGCTGGTCAAACAATATTAAAAGCTGTTTTTCCAGGGCGACTGCAAGTGCCTTGAAATGAGGCCACAACCCATGCCCTCAAAACCTGGTAAGACTAAAAACAAATACAGCTGAAGAAATTTGTTCACAGAGCAAACATTCAGCAGGGTACCGTCCGAGTAGCAATATAATGCAGGCCTGGAATTATCTGGTCTTGAGCAAGTTTGTGTTGGTCAGCCATTTTAAGTTGGCTGTTGGCGCTAAGCCAAAGTTTCATGAAGCTACTGAGCAGGAGATGGTGCTTCGCACAAATTAACAGGGAACCAGTCACTAGCATTACATGTTAGTTTGGCTGGTAACCCTGTTTCTGCCAGTGAGATTTGTTGCTTAGCAGAGCTTTTCTGGTCTCCGCTGATTAGAGTTTATTCGAATACCTCTTGCTTTGTTTCCACCCCACCCCAATGCGAACCAAAACTGAGGCTGGTAGGTGGAAATAGCCTGGTCCCTTTTTAAAAACAAATGGCAAAATTGAACTGCAGTTTTCACAATGTACACAAGGAACCAGACAGCGGGGTGTCTTACCTACGACTCCTGCAACGACATACTTCTTCAGTTCAGCTCGCACGCCCGTCCCGCAATGTTGTACAACCGACTGTAGTTCCTGATGGCGTCTTGTCTTGTCACCAGGATTAGGATATTTCTGTAGAATTTCTTTACTACAGTGCTCCAACACAGACAGAACGGTAGCCCCCTGCGGTTGGAAAACGCACCACACATAGAAACAAAAATCGACCAAAATCAAAACATGAAGCTGCATTTACATATATGTGACGGTTATGAAACTATCACGTAACACGTACCTAATATCCTAAGACGAAGACCTAAGAGCATCACGTTTATCTTCGTCAACAGATCTTACTATAAACAAACAGGGTTGAGTATAACAGAACAGCCGTGTCAAGTGTGAGATGTCTTAAGTCAGAGGGGTCACATATATCTGACACTATTCAAATCTTCTTTTTACAGGTTACAGTGCTTCATAAGAGAAGAGCTTTGACCCTCTTCTCCTTAAATTATCAAAGAGAGCTCTTTGCACTCCACGGAGCCAAACTTCACACACATCAGTCTAAAAAGTGGAAAAATGAAAACATGGCTTCTATCAAATTTGACTGTACACGGCATTTAATTTAAGCTCATAAATACATCTGACGATTCATGTGCTTATCGAACGCACGATTGGATTGGTGGATTGTAATTTTTGTCACATTAGCGGAGCAAATAAATGCCACATCAGCGGTTCAAGTCCTGCTGTGAAGAGCATTGTTTTTCTCCCCATTTTTTTTCAGAATCCAGTTTTGAGGAGTCGCTATTTTTCCACATTCCCCTCGGACCAGGTTAAGGAGTAGGGCATCTGCATTTTATTTTTTCTTAACACACTCAGACAGAAGTTGTGTCTTCCGTTTAACCGCTTCTACCGATTTCCAATCCAAATTGAGAATCGGATCTACAGTGCAGGGTAATCTCGATCGTCAGGTGTGGGCTCCCTATTTTCTGTGTGTGTTTTGAGTCGACCTGTAAAGGTGGAGCAGACGTCAACACACTTGGTGGCACATCCCTTGTGTGCTGCTACAGTTTTGGCTACCAAGCGAAGTGTACTGAACAAAATGTGGGCGATTGGAAATAACGCAAGATAAGACACATTTTGACCAACAAAAGAGATGTTAACCATTCTCCCTGGATAGTGTCTGGGGCTAACGGAAATGGAAAGAAACACTATGCTTTTGTGTTCACCATGGTCGCTCAAAAGTATTATCATTGTTACTAATTTGTTACAAAACAGAGCAGGGAAATAATTATCTACATGCAAGTCAAAAAGAAACGTCAGATTTTGTTATTGATTGTCGGCTTCGTTTAAGAAATTTGGAAACGGATTTTTCTATTTCTGCACTCATACTCCTTAAGATGAAGGTCTGGGGTTGGTTGGGCAGGGTTGGTTGGGCAGGGTTAGTTGGGCAGGGTTGGTTGGGCAGGGTTGGTTGGGCAGGGTTGGTTGGGCAGGGTTGGTTGGGCAGGGTTGGTTGGGCAGGGTTGGTTGGGCAGGGTTGGTTGGGCAGGGTTGGTTGGGCAGGGTTGGTTGGGCAGGGTTGGTTGGGCAGGGTTGAGTTGGGCAGGGTTGGTTGGGCAGGGTTAGTTGGGCAGGGTTGGTTGGGCAGGGTTGGTTGGGCAGGGTTGGTTGGGCAGGGTTGGTTGGGCAGGGTGGTTGGCAGGTTGTGGGAGGTTTGTTGGGCAGGGTTGGGGGTTGGTTGCAGGGTTGGTTGGGCAGGGTTGGTTGGGCAGGGTTGGTTGGGCAGGGTTGGTTGGGCAGGGTTGTGGAGGTTGGTTGGGCAGGGTTGGTTGGGCAGGGTTGGTTGGGCAGGGTTGGTTGGGCAGGGTTGGTTGGGCAGGGTTGGTTGGGCAGGGTTGGTTGGGCAGGGTTGGTTGGGCAGGGTTGGTTGGGCAGGGTTGGTTGGGCAGGGTTGGTTGGGCAGGGTTGGTTGGGCAGGGTTGGTTGGGCAGGGTTGGGCTTGGGCAGGGTTGGTTGGGCAGGGTTGGTTGGGCAGGGTGTTGGGCAGGGTTGGTTGGGCAGGGTTGGTTGGGCAGGGTTGGTTGGGCAGGGTTGGTTGGGCAGGGTTGGTTGGGCAGGTTGGTTGGCAGGTTGGTTGGGCAGGGTTGTTGGGCAGGGTTGGTTGGGCAGGGTTGGTTGGGCAGGGTTGGTTGGGCAGGGTTGTTGGCAGGTTTGGCAGGTTGGTTGGCAGGGTTGGTTGGGCAGGGTTGGTTGGGCAGGGTTGGTTGGGCAGGGTGTTGGGCAGGGTTGTGGGCAGGGTTGTTGGGCAGGTTGGTTGGGCAGGGTTGTTGGGCAGGTTGGTTGGGCAATGTTGTTTAAACTAGAAGCGGGAAAGAAATTGTAACAAAAAATGGCGTAAAGTAAGCTTCAGATAGCTTTTTGCCTCAAATAACACAACACAAAGCTATACCTGTCTCCCAGTGTCAAGAGTCAGTGGGTATTTCAACGTGACACACAGCTGTTCAGACAGATTGTCCAGGTGCCGCAGACCGTCTTCCAGCTCTTCGAACTTCCTGGCAAGGTCCGGCTCGATCAACTCATGAAGAGGACTTGAGAAATCTGCGAGAGGATTGTTAAATATGTAAAACCCGATAACAAAGGAATGTTTGGTTCTTCAGAAGGTGAAATCCTTATACTCGGCCACCATCTTTGCCTAGTAAGCTGGATCTCATTACGGATTGGGAGAAGGGGGGGGGGAGTACCAAAGTGTACAGTGCTGAGACACAAATAACACTCTTTATTCCACATGCAAATTTGACATTTATCAGAACAGACTACTTTGCAAATACAAATTAAGCACGCGTTAGACGTTGAAGGAGGTGCATGCTGGTCTAGATAATGACAACTAGACCAGCATGCACCTCCTTCAGCTCCCTCTGGAGCACACAACCTCACGCTGCTTATTATTAGCGCTAAGGGGTTAATCCAACCATGATCCAACATAATACTGTCTTGGCCCTGGGGGTTCCCATTTATACACCTGGGTTTAAGTGTTTTACTCAAGGACACAAGTGTCATTCGAACCCACATTCTGATGATTCAGCCCTCTGAACCCGAGCATGAAGACTGTTAGAGATGCTGGTCTTAACATGGGCAGAGTTAGGATCCAATGTTGAATGGAAACTGCTCTTCTTGGCGCCAGTCCCAGAGTCATGCTTGTCGATTGGGTGGTTTAGGGGCACTGTGTGGGACTGGGTTGTACGATGTGAGAGTGCCCTGCTAATTACTAACAATGACTCACCCTGCTCTTCTGCCTCTATTACACTTACCTTGAGGCACTGAGTCTGTTTCAACCTGGAACCCAGACTTCTGTTTCACCTTGAACTCCTGGCAGAATTCACGAATGTTCTGCTGGAGGCTCAACTTGTCCATGGCACTTAGTAGTGCGGACACTGTCCCTTTAGAACGACTGATCTTCTTCCACTCTTTGAACCCTTGATAACGCTGCTCCCGGATCATACTTGGGTAGGCGCAAACGATATCCTCAATCTTCCCATCCGATAATCCTAGCTTACGCAGCAGGGGCTTCCAGTCTTTGACGGTAATGTTTTCCGCTAACCAGTCAACCATATCAAGAGTCGCCATGTTATCCTGATGAACAGAGGCAGACAGAGATAGAGTACACTTTCAAATTTAAAGACAGAATACAGATATAGTAATAAAATAAAAAATAAAAAAAATAAAAAAATTGACAGAACTAGAAATTTGTGACTGGACTGGAATCCATCTGAAAGCTCACTCATTATAAGGTCTGTCCAATAGTTAAAGGAACATTACAGAATTGGTTTTTGCTAACAAAACAGTTGCTGGCAGTGTAAGCACTTTATGTAATCCACCATATACATAAACTGACAAACGAGATCGATCGGCCATCTGGGTCACGAGAAAATAGTGAAAAACCGATTACACATTTGCATAAAATCATATAGATTCAACAAATGAATAAAATGCTCACTGAGCAATAAACTCCAATCGGAAAATTAGTTTATTCATTTCTCATCAAATATGGCATTTCAGACAGAAATATTTCAAGGGATGTTTTCTACTATCATCATTAGACCGTGTAAGTTTTATGTAAATCTGTGATCAAAAAGTATATTTTACAAGTTTTTTTCTTACCAATTCTGTAATGTTCCTTTAATCATCTATGCTAATTTGGATTGCGAAGTTAAAATACATGTATTTTACTTGGACAGACATCACACAGTGGCTGCTGTCCATCCATTGTCTACCATTTTGAGAGTCAAATTGTATGTAATAGCTAGGAGAGCATGTAATGCGTGTAAATGCGCATGAATGGCCTACAATGCATACTTCACAGCATTAAGACCATATGCTGACGTCATCACCCCTTAACCTTAGCAGTAAAACGATGATAAAACAATGGAAAACGCACATGTGGAGCATCGCACATTTTGGACCAATGCGCCCTGTCCCTCTCCATGTCCTGGGTCATACCTTAGTGCCCCCCTTGGATTGTTCCAGTAAAACTTTAAAGTTTCCTCAATGAGACCTCCCTGTTTCTATAAAAAACTCTGCCTTGCCCTCGATGCCCTTGCACCTACACACAAAAAGTATCAGGCCCAGTACAATATGAAAATGATGATCGGTTTTGTTTAAATTACCATGTGCACCGCAGAAGCTCCCATCATTTTGGAGCTTGCGCTCTTGACGCTTGCGTTAGCATTCCCTTGGGAAACTGCAACCCTCTTTTGCAGCGAGTAACGATCGTTGGAATCTTTGGTCTCTTGGCTGGATTGTGATTTTTTTGCGGATTTGTAGGACTCGGGATGCTGACCACCGAGCCGCACTCCGTCATCCTCATGGTGAGAATCACCATCTCTCCCAACTGCGTCTTTGGTCAAATCACTTTGCAGACCCTGTACAGAATTCCTTTGCACTGGCAATTCTCGGTCGGCGTCGGTTTCGATATTTCCTCTCGATTGTAGAAGTTCTCTCTCTGTGGCCTTCTTCTCCGAGAGCACTTTAAAGAACTTGATTTTCAACTCTTTGATTTCCGCATCTCTATCCTCTAACAGCTTCTTCAAACGGGATATTTCATTCTGCTTTGCCACAAAAAGTGCAGCTGTATCTCTCTGGATGCTTTCAAGAGTCGGCCTTTCTTTGGGTTGTCCTGTGAGAGCGGCAGTCTCTTCGTTTCGACTCACAGTGGAAGGTGAGGTTGTTGCCATGGTTTGGTATCTGCAAGTGTCTTGATCTGCATCATCGAATAATAATAACATAGGTTCTGGTCAATGATATTTAAAAGTTTCTGCTTCGTTTTTGATACGCAGTTGAAAAACCATACTTCGACCCCACGATATAGTTTATCAAGTACTGCAGTACCGTGCCAGTATTGTTATGCTACCTGGTGAATTCAAAGCGGGGTGCTTGTTTAAAGAGCCTTGGACATGGCTAGCTTGTGAGAACCCTGGTTGTATCAACTCGAGCACTACTTCTGACTTGCCCTAGAACTTAAGACCGTAACTTAGTTGCGATAATTGTTAACCCTCAATCCTGTCGAACGTCCTACACTGGAGAAGCTAAGGAGTAAGGCACTGACCAAGAGCTACAATTTTTCACAGCTGAGTCAGAATGCCTACTGCCTCAAGGATCGAAGGTTATGATTGTCGGGATAAGCACTTTCACAAGTATATGCGCCATATTGTTCAAGGGGCAGATTTGTTGACTTCGAACACACGTTGCCACCTGCGCCTCGGAGCTCAAACTTTCCACACCTTCTCCAGATGCGTGTGAGAAGTTCAAGCGCCGAGTTGCAGGTGGCAACACGTGTTTGATATACATGTATATACAAATCTGCCTCTTGCCTGAACAAAATGGTGCATATAGCCGTAAAAGTGCTTATTGAATTATGAACAGATTAATGGTACATTCCAGGGAAAATTTGGACACTAAAAAACCCTGTTTATAGTTGGGAAATCTATCATCATCTTCCTTGGGTTGGGCCCAAATTATGTAGTTGAAATTGCCAGTTGAGAATCCTACTCCTAGTCTTACACAGCCTACCTAGCCTAGCGCGCACTGTTTGCCAGCTCTGGCATAACCGTGTAGTGTACCGGTGGGGACATATATTGTGCCAATTCTCTAAACTTCCTCCGAGCGACCCGGTGTATTGGCACACGTGGAATTATGGGGCTATGCTATGTAGGTAGGGCTGTGTATTGTTAATATTATGTAGGTAGGACTACAAACACTAGCCCTCCTACTCTCAGTGACTCTTGGCAACATTTTCCAGTGAGTTGACCAACCATTTGAAACCATTCGACTGCCAAGATTGTGTACGTACGGTGGCACAACTGTGCACAGAACTAACTGTGTACTGTGTACATGCTTTCCCTCATGGTATCATATTGCAGGCTGGCATAGTTTATCTATCATTCAAAACCACAGTGAACGGTGTTGAATGGTCAGACAGCAAGAGGGGTAGTATGATTTATTCGGCCGAGATTTTAACTAACATGCAACAATACAATAAATTAATATTTGTTACTCTTCCTAAACACAACAGTAACTCAACAGAAAGGCAAGAACTATTGGAATCAGATCGAGATGAAAAGACAAACTGAAACTCATTTGTCTTGTCTTGTCTCCTCATCTGATTGGGATCCTCTGATTGATAGTCAGTACACATTCTACCCTCATGGTATTGACCAGTACCATGGGGGAAGATCCTCCAAGGCCCTTCCTCCATCCTCCATTAGCCTTGGTGAGATATACAGCCAAACAGACGTATGAAGCTAAACCACGAACCACAACTGTCCGTCGTGTTGCATTTTATGCCTCGCCTTTCCTCGCCTTGCATGCCTTGGTAATGGTAGTATCCGTTGCCCGTTGTATGCAACGGAGGAGTCCAACCTGGGTAATGCGATGGTATGACAGCACTAACAATACAAGCATTAACACTGAAACCAAAATAGCCCCCCCCCCACTCGTGTAGCCATCCCATAGACATGGTGGAAAAATTAGCAAATAATTTTCCTTAGCTCGGAGATTTTTTATGCACAAAATATTTTAAACGTGCTGTCCACAATAATTTTGCAATGATAACTGAAAACTGGGGGAAATTTTTCGGCCAAACAAAACGTGGTTTTCTAATAAAAAAATTATGACACTTCCTGTAAAAAGTGTAATCCTTCCTCCATGCAGGCTGTTACGCTGACTTAGTGATGCTATGTTGTGATGCTATGTTGTGGGTCTAGCCACTAGGGCCAAGAACTTGAAGAAGCGGAGGGAGTACATAATAATAATACTACAATTTGCACTATTTATTGGCGCGGCAGGATGGGGCTAGATTCACTGCTTTCAGGTCACTACAGCGGTTTGGTTCACTTTTATTAATCCTTGGTTTAAGTGTCAGTGAGTATAGTGTTGTTGCAGGCAAATCTAACACTACAGTATGATGCAATGCCGGGCTGACTAATCTTCCTCACACTACCCCAACTAGTAATAAAGCCTTTTGTTTGTTTGTTTGTTAATTAATATTAGACAATCACCACAGAATTCTTTAAAATACAACAAGTGGACAAAAAAACAGATATAAAATACAAGTAGGGAAAAGACATTTGAATCTGAGGAATTGTCGAGGATAACACAAAAAAGCTAAACAAGCTCGAGTCAGAGCAGAGCTTATTTCCATTCGACCATTCATTGGCATTGTATATTGCATTGTGGTCCTCTAAAATAAAAAATACATACACAAAACACTGAAGACAACGGTAAAATACTTACTTTTTCTGTAAAGTAAATCATAAAAATGAAGACGGCTTTAATGATCAGATGATGAAACAAACAAAGTGACGTTGTCTGATGAAAGCAGATAGATTTCGGCAAAGTTTGTTGTGGATTAATGATTCCTAGCCCAACGGATACTGACGTCCTACCAGGGCTAGATGATTCCGTGCAGGATCGAAGCACCACACGGTTGGTTCCGCTTTGCGCATTAGTGTAAGTAGTCTTGGTGTTAGCCTTGTCCATAGCCCCATGAATAGGGCCAATCTACTCCGCCCTACGATGTTTTTTATCTGCAAAGATCTAGATCGTGAAACTTACCGATTGAATGCTTATGTACTTGCAGATAGCCGGACTGTTAAAATTTCTTTAAAAAACATCACACGTTTTGGGTGAAAATCAAATGATTTTCGAGAGTTAATATTTAGAATTGTCTCAACGATCTTGACAACTTGCTTATTTTGAATTGTCTGGCTCCACAATCAATTGCTACGATTGAGTTGGTACCAGACTAATTTACTTGCAGACGCCGCAATAGTCTTGGTGCAAGACGTTCTTGTTGAGTCACCAACACTACACACGACGCGACTATTCCACCGATAAAGGGCGTTAAGCCGCAAATCGTCAGTCAGTGTGGTGGTGATCTGGAAGTTTCCCAACAGCGCCCGCTATTCGCGATAGTTGGGTGATAATGAACAACAACGTCTTGCACCAAGACTAACGCCGCGAGTGCAAATAATCAAGATCGTTGAGATCGTTTTAAAAGTTCACTCTCGAAAATCATTTGATTTTCACCAAAAATGTGTGATGTTTTTTAAAGAAATTTGGAAAATTTGAAAAATGGTTTGTACATAAACATGGATGCGCCCACACGGCTTCAAAACCTTTGTGCGTGTATAACGGGGTGTTAGCGCTCTAGTCAATATATATAGCTCTATGGTTGGTAACCGTGTAATCGGCACATAGGTTCTGACTTGCAACTATTTTATTTTCCGATGAATTAGTTGACATTTGTTTTTGTTTTTTGAATTGGTAAAAACTAAAAAAGAAAATCCATGCGGCTTTCAAAAAAGGGAGGCGGGCGGGAACACCGAGCATGTAATTTTTGTCATTTCGCCTTATTCTTAGTTACTATTCTTGCTTTTCTGAGATGTAGAATAAATGTAATCGTTTCAACAGGTTTATTCCACGTATTGCATCTTTTTTGAACTCCTTGAGTGTCTGGGGATGTTTCCCTCCATCCTACAATTTATTTGAGAGGAATATCATTTCCTCCCTTCAGCTCCCCCTGAGGTTTTTTTATCTTAAATATATATTTTATATATATTATTATAAATTAATAAAGCCAATCTGATTGTAAAAACTTACCGGCTACAGTACTGCTTTGGCGGCTAACAATAAACGCCACACATTTCAAGTCGCGATTGTAGTCACAGCCATCCTTAACGAGTTGAGTTTCCTTCATTTCAAAATGATACTTAGCTACCGGTGAGTAGGAAATCTTGATCCCCTCTATCTTATACTCAGACAAGTTTGGAAATTTTTCAACCATTTCAACAAAAACATTATGCCAAGTTTTGTGAAGATCTAACTCAAAAATATTGTTTTTAATCAAATAGTCGTGTACCCTTTTTTCCACGACGCTGATTGCAAACACTTTACACCTTGCCTTCTCCATGATGTGTGCTTATTTCACAATGAAAAACACAAATATATACGATCACTTTTCATCACCTTACTTTTAAAAAAATCAAGAGGAAATAACCCCCACCACCATCAATGGACTAGCCACGGGGAAGATCCAGCCGAGAGTTTTAGGCCGTTCCGGATCCACGCGGTACAAAGCCGTACACTGTAAAAACAAGTAAGTGTTTGGCAAAGTCAAAATAAACATGTTTAGCGTCCTGCCTTTTTGAAAGTTATTTTTTAAATAAATGGCCACCCAACTTATTTCGGTCTTTCTCTGTATGTCTTTTTTCTGCAATTCTTTGGTTTCTTACTTGTTTCTTTTTATTGTTTATTGCTTGTTGTTGTTTTTTCTTCGTTATTTTCTTATTTGCATAGGCGGCCTACAATATATAATTGTTAATGATATCTGTGTTTGTTTATTTATTTCTGTGTTTTTGATTTCTGTATGTGTGGATGAGTTTGTTTCTTTATTTCATTCTTCTAGATTTTTTTAATTGTTGGTTATCTAATAATAATTTTATTGTCACATGGGTGTGAATGGTTATAATCCGCATTTTAATTCATATCATATTGAGTTATTAGTACATTTACATTTTTGAAGGAGCGACAAATAGTTTACTTATTTTTATCCATTGCACAATTGATTGTATTTGATGCTCTGGGTATTTGCCCGCCAGAGTTGGAGAGGTCGTTCCCACTGTACAAACATTAGGTCTACAGACTGTTATCACTTGGGTAAGCACACTCCCGTAGACTATTATAATAGAGCGGTCCTGTGTCATTACATTGCCGACCAATTGGGGAGGTTCGTGTGAAACCAGGCCCTTCCCTATATCCATTGTCTCCTATGTCATGTATGTTTCCCCCTTTGCTTTTTCTGTGTGCTTTCTACCCCCCCCCCCCCTCCTCTCGTTGACTGCTTCTGTTACACGTGTACGTACGTATACCTGCTTATGTGCGTTGTTGTCATTTTAGCCTTCGGGAAAACTCTGCTGGGCCCAATTTCATGGCTCTGCTTACCGTAAGCAAAGAATCGGCGCTTGCGGAAGCAGGGAATTCCGCGCTTA
The DNA here is from genome assembly GCA_032158295.1 of Pycnopodia helianthoides. Taxonomy (NCBI): domain Eukaryota; kingdom Metazoa; phylum Echinodermata; class Asteroidea; order Forcipulatida; family Asteriidae; genus Pycnopodia; species Pycnopodia helianthoides. The sequence continues at coordinate 8,770,017 of CM063263.1, read as the reverse complement.
CGTCAAGCGTATTTCACGGGTTAGCGGGGAATTTCGGCTTGTGCGCGTGCGTACTCCACGTTACTAGGCATTCTACGCTTACACAGCTAGCGCAGAAATTCGGCGCTTGAACAGTAAGCGGAGAATGGTCACCGCAAGCGCAGAATTCGGCGGTAAGCAGAGCCATGAAATTGGGCCCTTTAGGGTTGAAACGTCGGCCATTCACAATTGTCATAACATACACGGCCAGTGAGTTGGGTAGCCCTTGCTCTATGGGTAGCCATGTGGCGTCATCATATTGCCGTTTACTCTTAAAAATACTAATAGTTGGTGCGTCGCGAATATCCTGTGGTAGTTTGTTCCATTCTGCAAATGATCTTGGGAGAAAGGAGAATTTGTAACAGTCTTTGTTTGCAGGAGGCTTGATGAAGGCAGTTGCAGCCTGTTGTCTAGTTCCAACCCTTCCCATGTGTCGGCCATCGTCGGACGGTGTAGGGGCCTGAACATTGATTTCAATTAATGGAGATCAACAGGCCTGAAGTTCTGAACGACTGATCTCTATATCAGTATATTGAGATCAGTGGCCTGAAAATTGATCTTCATCAAAATGGAGATCACTGGGCCAGAGCATCTGACGTCACACTCTTCGAGGTTCGTGCGGAAAAATTACGCCAGGGCGGCCCAATTTCATCAGAACAAAAAGTACCAGAATAAGGTTACCAGCCGAAATACAATGTTTCATGTACCATTTGTGACTTGTATCCCGCTCATTTTTGCTTAGCAGAAAAATATTAAGCAATATTCAGTACTTTTATGCATGCAGCGCTATGAACAGCTTGCTTGCCTACTTACAATACAATCTTAGCGCACTATTTTTTTTGTGTATGAACATTATAGGTGATCAGTCGAATCCCAGGTAACCCCTTGTCTCGCTGGTTTTCAGAACGCATTAAACGCAAAGTAAATACAGACTTGTGGACAAGTACCAACGGGTACCAGTGGATTGGTAAATGTCATGTCAAAACGAAGGATTCTCGGTTCATCCGGATCCATCTATCAATTCTGAGTCTGAGAAACATCTCAACACCGTAAGAAATCAGTCGTCTGGATAAAAGAGTTGAGACATTTTTACATGTTTCTTGTACCTTCTCCATGTAAGAGCGTCTCTCTGAAGAACCATGCGTGAATCTGTCTGTTACATTGTCACTGGATTTTATACCTAACTTGCTGCATTGGTAAGTTGGCAAACATTTTTGTTGACGAAGTTCAGGAGTGCTCGTTTGTGTACACACACAAATCCCCTTATAAAATTGAAGAATTGGATCATATCGGTGAAAATAATTAACAAATTTCAGTCTGAAGTATAAGTGTTTGTTATAAGATAAATGAAATCATATCATTACGAAGATATCAGAGAATTATTTTCGGCCGAACTGCTTTCAAAGTCGAGAGATAGCATTTATTTAGAAAACCCGGAAAAAAATCGTGGTTTCTTTGACAATTTGTAGTTAATTCAAATTGTCATATTATATTAAATTGAAATGTTGTTGGTTGTTGAAGACAGTCATTTGACCAGTTCCGGATCAATTTTGAATTCACACTGTTTTTCTTAAACAAAAATATTCGATCAGTTAATACCTAAACATGTCATAAAACTCGCACAAAAAAAGTATCCATTGACAAAAAAAGATTAATACTTTTGAAGAGGTTTCGAGTTTGAGCCATTGTTTGAGTATTTGTGTGTTGTCACCCGTTTGAAATTCACCCGTTTGACCTGTCTGGATTTCTGGATCGGTTGATTCCTATTTCGTAGTAAACCCATACTCCTAATTCCTATTCGTAAGATTGTCTCCGATCCCAAGAACACAAACTTCAGAAAAGTGTGTTGCCATGAATGGACTTCCTTTCTCCAGCGAAATTTTAATACTAACAACCGAATTTATTCACATATTCCTTATATTTCTAAATTATGTCCGGAATTCCAAGTCTGCTGGGTGCATACAGAATGACGTTAGTTTTATCTTCGGTTGACATTCGAAAATAAAATGAAAATTGACGTCTCCGTTGTAGCTTTTTGAACTGACTCTGTCTGTAAAAACAACTTGTGCGCACGTCCACAATATTCATCCTAGCAATCACGCATGAGAGAGAAAGTGTTTGTTTTTTCGTCATCATGCTCGTTTATTTTGTGCTTTTGAAGCTAAATGCATTGGTATTGATTATATTACAATTAGTCAAGTAATATCACCGAGTACAGTATCGACACCTTCACTTTACATTGCAAAATACTGTAGTGTATCTCACGTCACTAACACTGATAAAATGTTTTAATTAATACATGCATTAGTTCATGGTGTTTACAATTAGAAGCATGGATCTGCGATTTAGTTTCTTTTGAAATAATGTCACCCATCATGGATATGTTTGTTATTGTAAACCCTCAGCTTCCTAAATCAGGTAAAAATATGAACAAACATTAGGTAAAATTTTGTTTGCATTGTGGAGAAGCTGTGAAAGGGACACTGGGGTCCTCGCTGGGTAATTGGAGACCCCAAAATATCATGGTTTCTAAAAGTAATTGCTGTTGCAATGAATACAATTTAAAGTACTTGTACCATGAGTTAACTTTGGAGGTAGATTATTTGGAAATAATCTACCTCCAAAATAATTTATGGCCTGTCGTGGTCGAGTGGATAAGAACACCGGACTTAAGCTCTAGTGTTTCTCAACAGCAGAGTGTGGGTTCGAGTCCCGGTCATGACACTTATGTCCTTAAGCAAGACACTTAACCATTATTGCTGCGTCCTTTGGATGGGATGTAAATCCGTAGGTCCCGTGTGTTTTGTAATGCACGTAAAAGAACCCAGTTACACTTATCGTAAAGAGAAGGGGTTAGCCCCGGTGTTCCTGGTTTGATCGGCAGCATATTGCGCCAAAGCACCTTGTAAACCATTACATGGTGCTATGTGAAGGAACAGGTCTCATACTTCAAAACGTAGCTCCGCATACCTTGCAGGAAAAAATACTGAGCGCTTTGAGACGCCAATTGGTGTGATAAAGCGCTACAATAAGAACTCAGTAATTATTATTATTATGGTATTTTATTATTTATGTACTCGAAAATCCCTGACAAAACATAGGCCTATCGTTGCCCCGGTCTGCCTGTTTTCTACATTTTAATTCAAGAAAATGTGACCGCCTAATTTGATGGAATTTTTGCACATTAGTTTTGTGTGTTTAACAGAAATGTAGAGAATTGGAGTGAATGGTTGTTACTAAGCTTGGGCGATATCCCTATTTTTCAGCCACGATATATCGTCAAGAATATATCGCGATATTTGATATTATCACGATGAATTTTTGATCACGTCATTCTTCTACAAATCTCACGGTGTGAGTTGTGGCTGTGATTGACTTATCACTGACTTTGTTGTTCCAATCACCTATTCTTCGGGTTTTACTCTAAACCTATGGTATGAAAATGTGGGCCTATTACTTACACACATTTAATGTGTTAACTGCGTATGACAGACTGTTCTTTATGTGTGCATAACTAATTAGATCACGCTACTCGCACGTATGCAACACGCACGTGATAGCGCACGTGATAACACCCGTCTGCGTGAGACTGCCTGATCGCTAAGGCTTTGATGTTGGTTTTGTCAAAGACTAAACCCCGTCGGATCTGATCTGTTTGGGAATCTTGCAGTTGCGGTCTGTGACTTGCAGCTCTATGTTGCAGCAAATCATCTCGACTAGGAAATTTTATTTTTGCAAGATCGTCTCGACAAGGAGATTTATTGTTGCAAGATCGTCTCGGCTAGGAAATACATCGTGATACTTAACAATATCACGATTTACCGATATCACGATAAAAAAAAACGTGACCCGATATCGTAATCGTTTCAGAACTAGTATCGCGATATTCGATAATATCGTGGTATCGCCCAAGCTTAGTTGTTACGCTAACTTATTTGTGTTTTACCCATAAACGTTTTACCCATACACCAATTTGTCTAACACTAGTGTTACTGTTTGTTACTCTTACATCAACAAACTCTTTGGAAAAACTCAACCTCAGATTCAAGGAGGAAATTGGACTGTGCCTTTATTGGTTTACCTTTGTTTGTTTTTCTTCTCAGTTAAAAAAAGAAGAGCAATACTTGTTCACCAGGAAGAGTGGGAACATCGTGAACTGACAGAACTGTGTAGCAACCAGTGCTTTTGATACAGCTGAAAGAAGTCGGAAAGATGCAACCATGGCATTGGCTATGCCCTTGAGCCAAGCTAACCCATCGAATATCGTGAGGGACAACCACCTGCCAGGGCTGCGTACAAACGGCATTGTGCTGGCGGAGATGGATTCCCTGGTAGCCCCGCAGAAGACCAGGCATGTGCCGAATCACCTTCTGGACACCCGTACGTAAATTTCCCCATTGTACTTTCAACACTTACGGAACGCAGTGTTCTCCACAGACTTTTTTCTTTGGGGAGGGCGGCATGACGTCAACAAAATGGCGCCCGTCGATATGACGTCATCAAAATGGCGCCCGTTGGTATATGACGTCATCGGACGTGAAAGCAAAAAGCACTTGAGATAATCCTTTTCTTACAATAATGTTATTACCCCCCGTGCCCCGACACTATCTGAGGAGAATGATTGACATCCATTTCGGTCGAACTACAACCTTATTGTAGAAACTAATTCAAAAACCTACAATTTGTTATACATTTTGCTTTGTGCGCCGCTCCAAAAACATCACAGGGATATGCCGCACAAATTTTGGGTGGGCCGCCCTCTCAAAATACGTGAGTGGAGAGCACTGGGAATGTGCAAGGCTCGCGCAGATTCGAACATAGGCACCTGATAAAGTTGGGGGTGGTTATTTCCTTGGTAACCGGTCATTTCGGCACCTTGCAAACTCGGCACCCACAAACTCGGTACCTTGCAATCTCGGCACAACAGTCTCGGCACCTTGCAAACTCGGCACCCACAAACTCGGCACATGCACAAATACAAACTCGGCACCCTGTCAAAACGGCACCTAGCAAACTCGGCACTCACAAACTCGGCACATGCACAATACAGTTTCTGCCGATTTACCGGAACGTTTCCAGCATAATTTTGGAAGCTGAAATGTACATCAATGAAGGTTGGAATGGGAATGCGATCCACAAATGTAAACTTACTTTTAATGGCATTTTGAATATAGGTTATTTTTGGTTGGTAAGCAATTAATAAATTGACACAATGAAAAATTGATATTTTTATATACATGCAATATGTTTATTTTCGTCTACACAACACAAAAAACACAAACAAAAATGTAGTACGAAGATAAAATTGTAGTTATTTAAAAAAATAATAATAATAATAATAACTAATAAATATTTAATTAATAAATATGTTTAAGACTGTTGAACTGAATGAATCAATATTTAAAAATAACGCAATTTTACAAATAAATTTGCAGTTAATTTAAAAGTAGACTTATAAATAGAAAATAAACAAAAATGAACAATACATAATAAGCGTCCCCCTCCCAGAATAAAAGGATGACCCCCACGACTACCAAACCCATTCCCCTGCCCCCTACTTGAAAGCAATGCCCCTCCCCCCTACACACACCGAAATAGTCCTTGCTACGCCGCTGAATATCATATCAAAAGGAAGTTATCATGACGAGATCTTTTGACTAAACTCAATGTAAGGATCGAAACATCCCTCATTGTTATTGTGTAAGTACATTGACCATTCCAACGGACACGTAGTGATTGCTTGGTGCCGAGTTTGTTAGTCAAAAATAGGCCGGTGCCGAGTTTGTATGGTGCCGACATTCTGGTGCCAAGTGGGTGCCGAGTCTGCAAGGTGCCGAGTTTGCAAGATACCGAGTTTGTGGGTGCCGAGTTTGCGAGGTGCCGAAGTGTCCGGTATTCATTTCCTTCATGCATTAAAAGCAGTGTACATGGGATCAAAGTGGTCCCAGAAAGTGTTTGAATAAATACGCGCAAGACTTGCACGGTCTATTGCGGGCATGGCAAGATGGGTAGGTGTAGTACACTCAAAATAAATATTTTATTCTTTTTTTCTAGTTTTTAACTTCTGAAATCACCAATTGGTGTTTTAACGCTCTTGCTGTGGATCATTCATCCACTGTGGTTTGGAAAGATAGCTTAACTGTGCCGGGCTGCAATTTTGTAACTTGTCATGAATGCATAAATACACGAAGTAGTTCTGCGCATAATTTCTGCGCACAGTTTGGCCACATACACAACCGACCGTTGCAGTTGAATGGTTTCATACGGTTGCTCAAGTCACTGGCAAATTACCAAGAGTAGGAGTGTTCAATGTAGCTGACGTGCTCACTGATGCAAATATGTTTCCAATGCATGAACTATAACACATTTTTTCTCCCCCCCCCCCTCCTCTGTTTAGAAATGTTCCACAAGGTTTCGCACAATTCAGTTGTCCAAGCCGAACCCTCTGCCGTTCACTTCACAGGATTTGAGCCCGGTAGAGTACACAAACAAATACTGGTGAGTTAATTTACGACCAGGGCCCATTTTCATAGAGCTGCTTTAAGCAGAAAATATTGATTAACAATCGTCTGCCAAGCAGAAATGAGCAGGATACCAGTCACAAGTTGTACATGTGACATGGCAGTTTGGCTGGTAACCTTATTCTGGTAAGTATACTTTTGTTGTGCTTAGCTACTTTTTGTGCTTAAGCAGCTTTATAAAATTTGGCCATGAAGGTTGGGAATTTTTTTTCAACTATTTCAGTATAACGTAGTTTGTGGCCATGAAAATCATAAATATTGTTGGGAATGTAATATTAAGCAACAAAAAGTATGAAAGTAAAATCAATTAAAAAAAATAATAAAGAAAACCCAAGAATAAGACTTTCTGGTTACTTGTGAAAAAATAAGAATTTTGCCCAACTGACGGTCATGTTGTCATTAAACCTATGTGATGGACGCACAAATTCGGGCGTGATTGGAAATTAAGCATTCTCGTCCCAAGTTTTCTTTTTGTTTTCAATGTTAATTGCCCCGGTCTGCCTGTTTTCTACATTTTAATTCAAGAAAATGTGACCGCCTAATTTGATGGAATTTTTGCACATTAGTTTGTGTGTTTAACAGAAATGTAGAGAATTGGAGTGAATGGTTGTTACGCTACTAGTTTATTGCTCCATGGTTTTACCCATAAACGTTTCACCCATACACCGATTTGTGTAACACTAGTGTTTGTTACTCTTACATCAACAAACTCTTTGGAAAAACTCCACCTCAGATTCAAGGAGGAAATTGGACCATGCCTTTATCAGTGTTTATTGGTTTACCTTTGTATTGCCTTTGTTTTTTCTTTCTTCTCAGTTAGAAAAAAAAAGCAATACTTGTTTACCAGGAAGAGTGGGAACATCGTGAACTGACAGAACTGTGTAGCAAATTAAGCATTCTCGTCCCAAGTTTTCTTTTTGTTTTCAATGTTAATTGCCCCGGTCTGCCTGTTTTCTACATTTTAATTCAAGAAAATGTGACCGCCTAATTTGATGGAATTTTGCCCAACTGACGGTCATGTTGTCATTAAACCTATGTGATGGACGCACAAATTCGGGCATGATTGGAAATTAAGCATTCTCGTCCCAAGTTTTCTTTTTGTTTTCAATGTTAATTAGAACAAAATATTTGTATTATTTAAAAATTGAAATTTTATTTATAACAACTTGCTATTGGTATTTTTATTTTCAAGAATTTTTTTATAAACACAATTTTTAAAGAAGATTGAATTTCATCGAAAAATATAGTCTACCTCTTGTTTTCTTGTTTTGGATCATGTGAGAGTTTTGCACAGTCTATTAACAAAGTTTTCTGATTTTTTTCAAGAACAGAAAAGGCCCATACCTGAACTTGGATTTGTTGATCTTTGTCGAAACCCCTGGATCACGTCTGTAGTCGCTTGGATTTTTCCTCTTTCTAAATTAATTTTCAGCACCTGATCAACATTTCGTCAGAGTGTCAGAACATGCACATAATTCCCCCCGCGACGCGCTTCTTCAAAGCCTGGTACACCAAGCGGGATCGCCTGGTACCCGGCATGGCCATCGATGTCGAAGTGGAGTTCAAACCGGACGAGTGGAGATACTACTACGACTGCATCCGAATTCACTGCAAGGTAAGACGAATGCCGGCAAAACCTGTTGATTTTTTACCCCCTAACCCCCCGCCCCCCTCCCCCTCCAACGCCACAATTCTGTCGGACTGAAGTGCGCTGGCAGTAAACCGTTAATTCCTTGCGTGGGAGGCAGGCATGCCACCGAAATCAGCCTCTAACAGTGTGGAGGGGCTGAGTTAACCATCTTATGGTGCCAAATTTTTACTGGTAGAGTGAAGAAAGACCCTAGTCTGGACTCGTATCCCAAAACGCTGGACATCTTCCTAGAGAGAATTGACAGGGAGAATTCTCTGTGACACATCCGTCAGCGTGTTCTACCCTTAACAGTGGACAATCGCTAGTTGAAATACCCGAGGACCAGTCAAAATTCCCTTCAATTTATTAGGCTGGCTAGCTCAGTGTTGAAAAATCGGACGACAAGCTAACTAGTCCCTCTGGCTTGTCACTGAGAAAAAGGTAACGGCAAACCCTGTACCGTCCCTGTTACCAGTGACGATCTAATCGAGTCTTGTGTTTATTTTTTTGTTTCAGGATGATGACAACTTGTTAGTTCCCATCCATGCATACCCGACGGTTAGCACGGCCGAGTTCCCGACGTCATCAAGTTTCCTCCAGTTCCGATCTCAGAAAGGTGAATGCTTGCCAATTCTTTGTCAGAGGGGCAAGGCCGCTTTCAGTTTGCGAAGGGCACGTCCGTTGGAAAATTTTAAAAAATCTATGGGACAAAATTTGAAGGGGTGCCAAGGCCAAGACCCTGGCAACAGGAAGCCCTGGCCTCTGTGTAATTCGAGGCCTGAATATGTCTATATAATGGGAACTAAAGTTTTTTCTTGAGTGCTAAGTTGTTGCCTTATGCCTTGGGGTAGGTACGATTCAAATCGCACATTTGCTTAGCATGTATTACTAATCAGAGAATTCTCGTGTATTAAATGGTAGTTTCCCCCTCTCCTCCTCCTGCCACAGTCGGTCGAGAGTCATCCCCCTTCGGTGCTCTGCTCCCGTCGACTTTGAGTTTCAGCTGTCGTGCCTGCAGCCCCACCCGGCGTTTGTTGTCGAGCCGATGAGCGGCGTTGTCCCGGCCAACGGGGAGGTGCACATCACCGTGACGTTTTCCCCGACGGAGTTCTGCACGGCGCTGATGAAACTGCAGTTGACGACGTCGCAGTTTAACTCGACGCCCCTTGTGTGTCTGGTTTCGGGGTCATCCGCACCGGGACTTGCTGAGTAAGTGTTTTTTTTTTTTTTTTGTTTTAGAGATAGGGTAAAGTTAGCTTGATGGTTGAGGTTGATGTAACAGCTTACTGTTATTTAACTTTACAATACCAGTTCTTGCCTGTATTGCTTCAAGGTTCATATTTCAGGAGAGGGTGGGTTCGAGTCCCGCTGTTGACACTTGTGTCCTTAAGCGAGACACTTAACCATTAATGCTTCGTTCTTTGGATGGGACGTAAAGCCGTTGATCCCATGTGTTGCGTAATGCATGTAACAGAACCCAGTATACTTTAATCGTTTAGAGAAGGGGTTTGTCACGGTGTTTCTGGCGTGGTCTGGCAGCAATATGCGCAGGCCTGTGAAATCTCTGATTCAATGCGTAAATCCGCTTTTTCAAGAAATGTGGCAAACTTTTATTTCCGTTTTTTTCTTTATATTGTGAAGCGCGAACTGCAAATGCATAAATGGAATGCTAGTCTTCGTTACCTCTCTACTTGGCATGCTACAATATGGCAGGAACTATTGAACGGCGAAAAACCTAACAGTGCATTATGCTATAATATAAGAACATGCTAGTAAACGGCTGATGAAGACTATGTATCTGTGCATGCTCTGTAAAATAGAAGCAATGTCGTCATTGGTGTGCACGCTGTGTTAGCATGGGTTGTAGCTGGTTCACACACTGAAGTCTTGATAGACAGTGTGGTTGGCGGGCGATGCACAATTCCTCAGAAACTTTAGTTTTTAAACAGAAAACTAGACCATATTTATAACATGGATACCCTTGCTGATCAAAAGGATAATTTTACAGTATAAATGTAAGGTTTATTATTTTTTGTCTTCTATTCTTTTCTTCCTGATGAGTAAATTTTTATTCCGATTGAACGTTACTTTTTAGACCATCTACTAATCAAGAGTTAAAGCGTGGTAGAGAAATATTTGCACAGAAAATCTGTCGTCTACAAAAAAACAATAATGACAAATGAGGAACAAAATTTTGAGTTGTTGGTTTTTTTCTTTTTGTTTGTATCACTTTTTCTGAAACGTTCAGAGCTGAACTGGAAGGCCGTTGCAATGGTCACTCCTCCCGGCCGGACGAGTCCATGCTTGACCCCCACTCCATATCGCCAGTCGCCATGGCCCGGCGGAAGAAGCGCACCAAGAGCCGCAACCGAACAAGTTCCCGGGACGCCATGACGACCGCCAAGGAGATGGAGAGAGATGGCGTGAGATTCCCGGCCAATCTGGACATGCAGCACTCGGTCAACACCGTCTTGATGCAGCAAGCCGGTAAACTGAGGGCCAAGGAGCTAAGAGAAGGTAAAGTAGGTTTTTTAGTGAGCGGTAGGCAGTGTTGGAAGACTCGTACCACCACCGAGTGTAGAAATAGAAATGGCAGGCAGAGAACACTAAGCTCAGGACTTAGTGTCCTGGGCCCAACTTCCTGTCTCTGCTTACAGTTAAAGGTATTGTACACTTTTGGTAACAGCTCAAAATCAGGGTCCACATCTGTAGTCTCCACTGGGTTCCAGAGAAACTCATGTCAGGTTTCCTCAATTATATACAGCGACAAGAATTGTGCTGTTCTCATCTCATTAGAGAACCTGACTGGTTATTCCCTTTCTGCCTCGGTTTGGGTTCAGCAGGTTGAATTGAAGGAAAAGGGAGATTTACCACAATAAGGGGGAAACTCAAGTCAGGTTCCCCGTCTTCACAATGACAATATTCGCACTATTCTTATCTGAACTTGACTATTTCTCCTTCCAGCCTCAGCTCGATTTTCAATGAGTAGATGTGATAAAGCTGCAATAGAGCATTGTTTGTTTATGTATTTATTTAATTGTTTATTTTCCTTAAAGTGGGGAGAGATGCCTCAAAGGTTGGTGACCAGAGTGATTTATGAGCTGTATACATGATTTGTAGTTTTCCGGAAATATTTGTGTAACCTGACGATGGTCTGAGGGATGATGATATAAAAGGCCGAATTACAGTGACCCCACTGTGGGACACGGTGACAATAACCGGTGAAGCGAATAATTGATAAAACTGCTGACCTCAGACCGTCCATCTGGAAGGGTTTACGCTCTGGAACGATTCGGGAATTCTTGGGCTGTGAATGGTGGAGGATTTTACAGTTTTAGTGAGTGGTAGGCAGTGTTGGAAGACTCGTACCATTATCGAGTGTAGAAATAGAAATGGCAGGCAGAGAACGCTAAGCTCAGGACTTAGTGTCCTGGGCCCAACTTCCTTGCTCTGCTTATCGTTAAGTGAAAAAAGAACAGTTTGATTTACAAAGTTTGGCAATTGTTTTAGTTTGTGGTTTTCCTTTTGTTACAGCTGTTTTAGCGAAGCAAGATGCAGTCCCAAATACAAGGCAGCTAAAGGTGAGTTTGTATGGTAACTTATGAGTTTAAGTTTAGTTTAGTTTATTTCGGGTGGTGTCCCCGAGCTGTGATGGCTCTCCGTAGGGTTCTGTCCTGCATTGGCTGTCCATAGCTCTGCTGTCTCCAGTCCGGTGTCTGTCTTCAAGACATCTAAGTACAGGTCAACTTTGGTCGACCACGTTTCCTGCGTCCATGTTTCGGTTCCCAGTGAATGCGTTTTGATGCAGACTCCTCGCTCTTACTACAGTGCCCAGCAAATCTCATTCCTCGTTCCCTTATCCTATCACTCAATCTTGGCAAGGTCTCCATACAGCTCTGCATTTGTCATTCGCTGTTCCCAGTCAGTGTTTACATTAGTGTCCTGGTCAGTGGGCCAATATCATTTCTGTAATCTTCCTTTAGCTCCCTGGGGAGTATACAGCCCTGGTCGTGTCGCTCTAAAGGCTTTTTTTTTTCAAACACAAAATCAACCTCTATCATCACAGGTACCCATTTAAACCCCCTCGGTGAAGAGAAGCAATTATAGTAAAGCATCTTGCTCAAGGACACAAGTGTCATGACCGGATTCGAACCCACACCCCAATGACTCCAAACACCAGAACTTGAATCCGATGCTCAAAACCACTCGGCCAAGACACCCTAGCTTAAACCTACCTCTTGATTGCTCCGATCTAGAGGCTCACTGATTTAATAGTACGCAGTCGAATACCAAGCTTTGTCGTGGCTCATTCCAGTTCCTGTGGTGTTCGGCCGTGTTAGATTCTCTTGACCATGTCTAACCCAGGTTGTTTGTTTGTTTGTTTGTTCACCCGACAGGAAGCTCTATTTGATCATATGGTAAAGCAAGTCGTATTAGCGAGAGGAGGAATCAACTGAGATGGTGAGTGGTGAAGTCTCTCGCTTGAGTTTTGTTTACAGATGACGAAGAAAAGTTTTAGAGAAATACAATCCCGTCCAAAATCTCTTGTATCACTGTCCTCTTACCCGTTTGAGTGGCCCTTTCGGCGTTGTGAATGTATTGGAGGGGTTCTGCCCATAGTGGCCGGTGCTGGAAAACCACCAGGCCCTCAGGATTCCCCAACCACGACTGGCAAAATTTTGTCTGTGTCCGACCACCACACATTTTCCAAAATTCTTTCTCGAAAACTACATTACTTCAAAGGGAGTCGTTACTCACAATGTTTTATACTATCATGCAGTAGCTCTCAGGTGCTCCTTACCAAGTAAGTTTTATGGAGATGTACTTCTTCAGTAATGACCAGAAGTATTCACTGCCTTTGATATCACTCTCTCTATTGACCAATCAGAATCAAGCCTTTGACCTGATCTGGGATTACCATAAAGAGCACGCCCGGGAAGAACACATTCTCTTTGGATTGCATACTTATTTAAAACTTGTACTTTTTGTGTCTCTAGGCAAGTGTGCCTCGGCAGAGATCAGATCTCAGGTCCTCGAGGGAAGATATCTTACAGACTAGGAAAGAGTCTGTCAAGGAATACCATGTGAGTATGGTGTTTTCAGCCTCTCCTGTAGTTGAGGAGTGCTCGAAAGTTGGGCGCGCTCTAGGCGCAAAAGAACGTCCCCGCCACCACATGCTTATGGTCCATTGAGCGGCCAGATTGTTCCGCAGAGGTGGAGAGCAATCCCACACGGCGCTCCAAACGAACAGTCCATGTGCACACGCTGGAATACTTATCCGATCCAATTAGAACCAGGGTTTTCCCCGTGCGCAAGCTAGCGTATTGGGCTGATGCACGTGAATTGCGCGCCGATACAGAAAAACAATTTTGTTGTTTTGTTACTCATTTTACAAAAATCATTAAGATAAAACATTAGAATGCTCTAGATTGCACATTAGGGCTTTTAAACCAAAATTCAACAGAAATTAAGTAGAAAAAAATTCAGACGACCTTGTTTCCTGCACGTCTCTGCTTAGCAGAAAAATGTTCCTTGCCGTCTAATCACTCCTCTGGAATGACTGTTCAGTTTCAGCGAGGGGATCCCCTCCCGGACGTGGAGTTCAACCGCTCGTGTACGACCTGCACCCAGCGGCGCACCCACCGCGGTGTGGCGTCCACCCCGCCCCCGGTGGCGTCCTTCGACGTCTACACCAACGACCCCTGGTCCATGAAGCACCGGGCGCTGGGGCGGTTCCAGCAGGCCGCGTTCAGGGTGATCATCCGGCTGAGGGTGGAGAGGAAGCGCGACATGATCAGGAAGTTGGTCGGCGATTACAGGAGCGGACGAGCCGGCAGAGAGCAGTCAGGTTTGTCCAAAAAAAGAGAGTTTTGCTCGGGAAATGATTGCTTGTCCCTTCATCCCAGGCCTGTATAACCATTAAACAAAAACGTCCCTCTTCCCTCTTCACTCCCAGAGTGCTGGATGGAGTTCAGAAATTGCATGACAGACTTTTCTGTTTCTGGGGTTGAAAATGCTCACTTCTTAGAACTTTCACACATAAAGGAATGACAAAATTAGGGTGTCTACATTTTTGGGGAATGAAGTGTGGATGTGTTGCTCGCTGAAACGCACAACCAAATTATGCTTACCAGAATAAGGTTACCAGCCAAACTACCATGTCAATTTGTGCCAGTATCCTGCTCATTTCTGCTTAGCAGAATTATTAAGCAATATTTTCTGCTTAGAAGCAGCTCTCTGAAATTAGGCCCAGGTGTGTTGAGGCTTAGAGACCTGTTGCATGCACTGTGGAAGTTCATTGTTCCATGAAATGATTGTTCAATAACTGTTTAACGTGTTGGGGTTTGGATTTCAGCAACGTACGGTGAGGGCCAGGACGTTAAGACCAAGGATGTCCCTCTGCAGATCGACGTTGAGAGAATCAAACCGTTTGCTTTCCCAACCTACACGGCACCGGACTTTAAGGATGACATGGTAAGATTCTGGTGTCAGTGCGAATGTGGGGTGACACGTGAGCTTGAAAGTGTACAAATTGTTGTGCATTGTAGAAAGGTCATTACTTGATTTTGACATGACCTCAAGCACAATCTCATCTCATTCAGCACCCCAGGAATGACCTTAGACATGACTTCAGGCACAACCCTTGTCAATACCACAGAACTGAGAAGTCTCCCGAATTCCGAAAATCTACTCCGTGGTAGTAGAACAAACAGCAAGACAAGTTCTCTAAAGAACAAAATCTACACAGCGAAGTAGATAATACACACATGGTGTTACCGCAAACCGAATACACATTGATACCTCGCCATGCAATGACCCAAAAACCATAGACTTGAGATTGTTGTAACATTTCCTTGTCCTTTATTTCTTTTATCTGAAGGCTCCCGATGCTCTAGGTATTGTTCCAGTCAAGTCCTCGGGGGTGTTCGTCAAAAGAAAAGTGCCTCTGTTCAATCTGAAGGTGAGCTGGACCTCGATCACAACCCAGACATCGCAGTCTCCCCACTCAAAACAGTGTCACCAAACTGAGGCTGGGTGGAACGAAATAGTCTGACCCCGTTTTGCCGAGTCATATTCATTACTGCTGTTGTACACGGGGAGCATGACTGGGAGCGTGACGAAGGCTATATATTGTTAAGCTTGGCAAACCCTTAAGAAGCAGTAAAGTGGTAAAGTCCTGAGAGCTGCTTAAGCACAAAAAGTAGCTAAGCACAGATTAATTTTGCTAACCAAAATAAGGTAACCAGCCAAAATACCATTTCAGATGTACTGTCTTTGACTACTTTCCTGCTAATTTTTCCTTGGCAGATATTTGTTAAGCAAATTGATCTGCTTAAGCAGCTCTAAGAAATTGGGCCCATTTTCGTAGAGCTGTTTTGCACATGCACAAAATTGCTCAGCACCTACGAATCTATGCTAAGCAAAAACAGGTTACCAGCCAAAATACCATGTTAATGTACATTGTTTGAGACTGGTTTCCCGCTAGATTTTGCTCAGCAGAACATTTTGCTAAGCACATTTTAGCCATGGCAACATTCCTTTGAAAGGTTCCTTGCTAAATTGGTTTTATCTTCCTGAGAAAATATCTGTGCATCTACTTTAAAGGCCCTGTACACTATTGGTAAGATCGAAAAACACAATGTTCACAGATTCACACATAACTTACATGATTTAAAGTAAGTAATGGTAGAAAGGGTTCCTTAAAATATTTCTGCCTAAAATGCTATCGTTTCTGAGAAACGAGTAAAACAATAGTAATTATCGCGTGCGATAATTTGAAAAAACAGAAAACACATAAGATCTCTTTTCACTATTTTCTCGTGACCTCGATGACCAATTGAGCTCAAACTTTCACAGCTTTGTTTGTTTATGCATATGTTTAATCGCACAAAATGTGGACACTGATTTTGAGTTGTTACCAAAAGTGTACAATACCTTTAACCAGCCAGAAAGCTTTAATGATCATGTCACAAAAACATGTATTTGTTACAAACAAAGAAAGTCTTAGAGAAAAAATTATTTGAAATTTCACGGGTTGATTAAAGGCACTGGACACTATTGGGAATTACTCAAAATAATTGTTAGCATAAAAACTTACTTGGTAACGAGCAATAGAGAGCTGTTGATAGCATAAAACATTGTGAGAAACGGCTCCCTTTGAAGTAATGTAGTTTTTGAGAAAGAGGTAATTTCTCAGTCAAATATTAAAAGACTACAGGCCTGAAGCCTTTTTTTGGCATCTGAAAGCACACAAATGTGTGCAACAAAGGTGTTTTTTCTTTAATTATTCTCTTGCAACTTCGATGACCAATTGAGTTCATAATTTTTGCAGATTTGTTATTTTATGCATATGTGGAGATACACCAAGTGAGAATACTGGTCTTTGACAGTTACCAAAGGTGTCCAGTGCCTTTACAACATAGAGAATGGGAATGAGTTTACTCAGTGAATTTGTGTAAACAATGTTTACTGGTGTTATTGGAAACAGGTACCACAGCAGTACAAGTTGATGAGCTACACGCCGCACAACATCCAGGATGCCTCGTCAGGCTACGTACCGCCAAGACTCATTAGGCCGCTCAGAACGGGGGCCGAGGTAAGCGCTCTTCCTGGTTAGCTAGAACACCTTGGCCCAAATTTCATGGCTCTGCTTACCGCCAAATTTCTGCGCTTGCGATTGCTGTTATTCGCTCACAGGGCAAGCATCAAATTTCTGCGCTAGCTGTGTAAGCGATAGTAATGTGGAGTACGCTAGCACACAAGCAAAAACTCCTTACGTAATTCCCTGCTTACGTAAGCACTGATTCTTTGCTTACGGTAAGCAGAGCCATGGGAATTGTGCCCCTACTTCACACTTTGAGGTTTTAAATTACCGATCCCCCTCCTCCACACAACCCCCTCCCCCTCCTCATTGGATGATTAAAAATCATCGTGTCCAGCTCTGCTTTGTCAATTTATTTTCACCTCTTCTCTCTTGCCACACCCCTGCAGGACGAGATGATCAATGTGCCAGCCCCCGAGCCGGCGTGGACCAAGGAGCAGACCATATCTGATATGGGGGTGCTACAAGAGGAGACACTCGAGACGGCGTTGCGAGAGACGAAGCTGGTTGAGCTGACCCCGCCGTCTGCCCTGTTCAAGCCCATCGAATATCCACCCCTCCACATATTTGTAAGTGCAGGCGTCCGCTCCTTAAAGAAATATATCCCTTGAGAACGCTGTGTGTGTAGTCGACTGGGTGTATAAAACCTCTCCGTTGTTGATGAACAAACTGCGCCGGTTGGCATGGACGGCTGAGTGTTTGCAAAAACATTCAACCGTGTTGACAGATGGTTTGTGACCAAGTTCAACAATTCTGCAATTTTTCAAATTAGAAAGAAAACATCCCATTATTGGTTGCTTTTTTCCCCAACACATTCAACAGTACTTTACAGCTACAAACTGTGGCTGTCCGTTTTAGCTTTGCATTTATGGCTTCCCATAGTTTTCCAACCTTGGTTGGCAAAATGTCAGGCTGCAATGGAAAGGTCTATATGCTTTGAGGGAAATTTCATCATGCTGCCATTTTAGATTTAGTAGATTTTTTTTTTTTTTGGGGGGGTGCGCAAATTATAGCTTTCCCATTGGCTAGTGTGGTTAATTTGCGAGATGTTTCATATTGTGGCTCAGCGGTTTAGCTCCTTGAGCTTTAAGTTCTGGCGGTTTAATAATCCATGTGTTGGTTCATGACGTATGTGTCCTTGTTAACTATAATTGCTTCTCATCACCCATTTGGCTGCCGGTGCTGCATACTCCTAAGGAGATGAGATGGTTTTAGGAATGATAAACAACCTTGTATCACTTTGAGGGGTTCTACTTGGCTTGGAAAAGGTCATAGTGTCGATTCATAACTGTAAGGTCGTTTGTTCAGTTTGTATGGATTTCATGAATTGGCTTTGCTGTTTTGGAGCTCCTGGTAAATGGAGTTTATTGACCAAGAGTGGTCTCCAAAACAGAAACATTCAGTTTCCAAGAAAATTATTTACTTGTTGATTTTGATGAATTAACAAAAACAAAAACGCTTTTTCACTTAATGATCTTTTGAATATTACGGATATGAAATTGCAATTAAGGACCTTACAGCACTGAGCCAATCTCAACATGAACGCATTATGGTTGTTGTAATTGTTAGTGTTATTATCATTTTATTAAATTGGTGTTTCAAATCAGAATCCAGCACCAGGTCTTCAAGTGTTTCTTCCCCCACTTCCATACTCTGAAGTAGACTCGGACTTCCACATGTGCCCGTTACCGAGGTACACCCATGGCGATCTCAGCAATAAGCACGGCGCAACACTCAAACGTTTCTTGGACAGAGAGGTATGAAGTCTTTTTTCTTATAAATCTGCAACCAACTTCGTCATGGTTTGCATATGCAATGGACCTTTATCACTCTGCAGACATCAGGTTCCGAAGTACTTTGGGGATAGTTAATAAGCAGGACAGTTTCTTTTCAGAACTGAGAAGTCTCCCGAATTCCGAAAATCTACTCCGCGATAGTAGAACAAATAGCAAGACAAGTTCTCTAAGAGCAAAATCTACACAGCAAAGTAGATAATTATATACATGGTGTTACCGCAAACCGAATATACATTGATACCTCACCATGCAATGCCTCAAGAACCATTTACTTTGGGGATCGTTTTGGTTGGTTTGCCTTGTTAAAATATTTACTGAAATACACAAGCTGTCAGCTGATCTGTTGAAGCTGCTTAGCGCAAACATTTTGCTTACCCAGAAAATTATCTTGATTACCAACTAAAATGCCATGAGGTTCACATTGTGTGACTGGTATCTTGTTATTTTGCTTGAAGTAAGTTCTAGCTGTGATGAGTTACAATCGAAGTTTAAGAGACGGCAAGCACTGTCAGCGTATTAAAGTGACTGTTTCTGTTTTGTTGTCCTCTTTATCTAATAGGATGTGATCCGAAGTGTTATGCAGTGGAAGAAGTTCCCCTCGCAGGGTCTGGTGTCCCTCTCCAACACTCCAACACTGACCAACGTATGGGTCCCGAGATGGTGAGCTGCAACCTCGTTCCCTGGGGTGATCGATCTCGCCGGGCCATTTTTTTTTTTCCCAATATGACTTACTCGCTCATAACCCCTGGAATTGGTTCAATAAAATGTGCCAGCATCCTGGCACATTTTAATTAGGCCTGATTTGGCTGATACACTGTACACACCCGCTCAAGTATGGTAGCCTAACTTGCAAATAGCAAGAGTGCTTTGGGCTAGTCAAACTTGGGGGCAGGTGAAAAGTTGGCCAGCTTTGGTGTGTTAAACTGTCTTTAAATTTTTTTTTTTTTAAAGCTTGAATAAAACACAGATGTCACAATGTTCAGTCGAATGTTCAGCTAAAGAAACTATGGATAAAACTATGGAAACTATTGGTTGTGTCGTGGCCGAGCGGATAAGAACACCGGACTCAAGCTCTGGTGTTACTGATCAGCAGAGTGTGGGTTCGAGTCCCGGTCGTGACACTTGTGTCCTTCAGCAAGACACTTAACCATTATTGCTGCATCCTTCGGATGGGACGTAAAGCCGTAGGTCCCGTGTGTTGTGTAATGCACGTAAAAGAACCCAGTACACTTATCGTAAAGAGAAGGGGTTCGCCCCGGTGTTCCTGGTTTGATCGGCTGCATATTGCGCCACAGCACCTTGTAAACCATTACATTGTGCTATAAATGAATAGGCCTCATACTCCAAAAACGTAGCTCCACATACCTGGCAGGAAAAAATATATCAGCGCTTAGAAACGCCTGTATTAAGCGCTATATAAATGCAAGCTATTATTATTATTATTATAAAAACATGATTTTTTGTTCTGAGACCTTGGGGATCATGTTCCCCGTGTACCATTACAGTACTTCACACTGTTTTTCACTACACCTAACTGGAGGTCGGACTATTTTGTCGCCTTTCCAACCTCCATTTGGATTATGTTGATCTGAATAGGTTCAAAACCCCAAACGGCGTATTCAGCTTGCGTACTGTTAAATAGTTAATGTGATTCTTTTGTTTTTTTGTTCTTCATTAGGACGGATCCTTTTAGTGCTGATCTTCTTCCAGGTGATGTTCCGTCACTCTTGGACGGCCTGCCAGTCGAGGACGTGCCGAACATTATCCCAGATCATACGTAAGGAGCTGTGCATCCCTCTAAATGTTTTCTCTACCCAAAGCATTTTCACAAGTATTACCCGTTATCAACAAAGGTTGCGTACCTCGTTTAAAAAAAACAGTCGAGGCAACTCGAGGCAATCCTTGAATCAGGAAATGTATTTCTGTGAAAACGAGTCTCAGTCATGGGCATTGCGTTGCTTAGGTATGGGTTACTCTCGAGATACTTTAATAACTGGCAATGATGATGAAGTGGCATTTGCTATATTGAATGTACTCCTGGGTGAAGAGGAGCAGCCTAAGGCCAGTTTTCTTCTACCTAGGTACACAGCTCCATTTCTTGATGTTCTGGTGGTCCAGCTCAACAAAATCGTTTCTGGTACGCACTAAAAATGTATTATCATAGCTGTCCTTGATGTTATTGTTTCAGAGAGGACGAGGATGCGGATGAAGAGGCCGAGGAGGTCGGCTTAACACCAGCTATGGTCAACGCTGAGTTCTCCCTTGTAGTACACCAAGCACAGTCGCCAGATGGGAAAGACAGGTCAGTCCTTTGATAAGTGCAAAAAATGCTGTATCCCAATAACTTATCTCGCATCTGTCGTCCCAAACCATTTGGATGAAATAGATTGTTCAACCAGCAGGGGTAGATGCTTTTAAATTTGTTTTACCCTTACACCGATGTGTATTAAGCACTGTATACTCGGTACTTTCCCGAGTTCTGTGAAAAAATAATCCACAGGCAAATCACTCGGTGGGATTAAAACCCACAACCTTTGCATTGCTAGAGCAGATGTCTTACCACTAGACCACTGAGCTAGCCTGATGGCTAGAGGCAGCGGGTACTGCAATGATTTAATAGATGTTAATATAAGGAGTAGATGCATTCACCACATGATATCATATTGCAGGCTGGCAAAGTAAATCTATCATTCAAAACTGCAGTGGATGATATTGAATGGTCATACAGTAGGAGGGTTGACTATGTACTGTGTAGATGCATCCACCACATGATATCATATTGCAGGCTGGCATAGTGCATCTATCTTTCAAAACCACAGTGGATGATGGTAAAACCTTTTTAGCAGTTTTTCTTTTTCAAACCTGTACATCTGTTTATGTTCACACACAGTGATGAGTTCCCCCATGGAAGTAAACTGCCGGCACATAACAACCCGGTCAGCAGCACTGGACCCGTACCAAGGTAAGACCAGCCCCTTAGCATCGGTCTTTTGAAGTTTTTTTTTTGGGGGGGGGCTCAAAGGGCAGAGGTGAGTTTTGTCGAGCCCTGATCACCAGAAACAAGATTCTGACGAAATAGTTCAATGACCCCAACAAATTTTAGTTTCGTGAAAAAATAAGGTTCTCAAACTATACAACCATTTTCTTTTTACATGATGGTACTTAGTCTTTATGGCTTTAATAACATTCTTGGATTAGTATGCTTCACTATGTAAATTTATGTAAATTTAGTGGACACTTTTTTGTTTTGTCTGTTTAATTCGTATCTTGAAACCAAACATCTTTAAAGACCCAGCATAACGAAGCCAATATCTTGGTTACGGTTTGGTTGGACGACATACGTCACCACGGAACAATTGAAACCAGGGGGGAAAAAAGTTTAACCCGTGACTGAAGCTTGTTTGATTTTCTGGTCGGGGTGTCCAAAATGTTTACCCAGAAGAACATGTCTCAAACTGGAGCTAAGAGACAGTGAGTGCCATGAGTGAGCTCTCAGAATACTTGTCTACGAGGTGAATCATGGAGACGAATTCTTGAGATTGAAACATTGACTGTCGGTTATATATTCGTAGGGCGTTCCCACTTGCCAAGTGCGATGCGCATGTGCGCATACCAAATAGGTACTATACCAAAACAAAATTGAACATGCACACTTTAAGGATGCCATGTCCTCACTACTGCCAGAAGCGTATTTGTGATGTCAGTGTATTCAATTAACAATACAAAGTCCCTTTCACTCTCTACGAGTAACTTGTAGTGGCAGATTCCAATGCACCTGTTACTACGAATATACTCGTAGGCGGCAGTCAACGTGTTAAGGTGAACTTTTTTTTTCTTCTCTTCTTCTCTAACTTCCAGGGAGAAACGCGAAGCTGAACTAGAGGTGTTCCTGAAGAAGCGTTACAACCGGCTCGGGGACAAGGTTCAGGGGAGGGTCACCCACATGAACAATCTCGCCACCTCACCCGATCTCATCTTGAAGTGATCGCCAACCTGTCCGCCGCAGCCGGACAATCAAAGCCTTCAAAGGTGCACTTTTCGGTCTGGACGCTGGCTCATTTCCTTGTCGGGTTTCACAATTTGTCAAGCAAAATATTTAGCAGAGAACCTGTTGACAAAGTTGGTACATTTCGTAGTATTTTTGGCCTGTAACATTTTGTCTAATGCAGCAAGATGTGATTGTTCAGCAAACACCTGCACCTAGCATGAACCCAAGCTCGTAGAGCTGTGAAGCACGGAAAATCTTGCTTAGCGGAGATGGGTTACCAGTCAAAAATTACCATTTAATGTACATGGTTTGCGACGGGTTCCCTGCTAATGTTTGATTCAACAACAAAAAATTGCCAATAAAGCGACATCTGCTTTAAACGAATTCATGAGGTTAGGGCCATGGACCCAGTTTCTTGAAACTGTTGAACATGAAAACTAGCAAGTTTTTTCCATCAACAAAACTTATATTTTGGGGTTGTTTTGTGATCATTTGTGACGCCCAAGCAAAAAATCAGGCCATTCTCTGAACTGGTGAGATGGCATTTAATGTTAAAGGTAGGATCAAAGACTGTTTTTTGTCAACTAATGTTTATTTTTATATAAAGAAGGATACTTTTAAAATCACATGTGAAAGTTTGAGCTGAATTAGTGTCTACTTGCTGAGAAAACAGCAAAACAACTGTCCCCGGTATTTTCACAAGAGTGTCCAATCCATCCTTGATTAGCGAGGTGACAGCGGGTACCAACCGCATCTCTGGCCACAGCATTCGCGAACGATGCCAACCCACAGAAATCTTTGAATTTGTTTTGCTTAAATGTTTTGGGTGAAAAAATTGTCTAAGCCAAATAACCGGAAGGGAATCCTTTCTTAAAAATAGTGAACACTATGAACAGCTGCAGTGCTTCTCACCAAGTAAGTTTTTATAGTTGTTACTCGTTGGAGTATTTACCAGTCTATGACCCTACCTTTGAGAAATACTTGCCTTACACACCCTAATGGAAGACTTTGGAACGCTAGGTGGCAGTAGACTTACCATGTAAATGTTAACGTTTACGTAGTTCTGAGCATGCTCCGATTTACGAGAACAATGGATTTACCTGGTCGGTCTGCTGCCACCGAGCGTCACCAAAAGTCTCCCATTGGGTGTTATGTAAAAGCTCTTATTGATCAGCGAATAAAACCCAGTTTAGAGTTTTGGCAGGAAGTGCCTGGTAGTTGGTCAAGGAGCGTCACATTTACACACCAGGCGAGGGCCACCTCTGAAACTTCCGACTTCACTGCCCTGGAGTAACTTTCCTTAAACAACAAATGCATGTAAACTTTGTCAAGTATTTTCAGTCCTCACAGGAATTTAGATTTATAATATGAGAAAAGTATTTAAGAAGCTTTGTGCAAAATGTGAATAAATAAAACAAAAAATGTGTGTAAATATTTGTTGTTGATAAAAAGAGTTCATTCTATACTATAAAGAGAGTGAAATATTCATGTCTTTTTTCCAAACACAAACGAAATTCAAGCTTGTTTTTTGTGGAACTATTACTGCGCAATCGACCTTCATTACCTTTGTCAAGATTTTAACAACTGCAACTGTGATTACAGACCTGGGCCCAATTTCACAGAGCTGCTTAAGCAGAAAATATTGCTTAAAAAAACATTCTGCTAATCAACAATAAGCAGGATACCAGTCACAGATGCTAGATGTGAAATGGTACTTTAGCTGGTAACCTTTTTCTGGTAAGCATAACTTTGTTGTGCTTAGCTTGTTGTGCTTAAGCTGCTACCTTCTTTGTTATATCTCCTGGGCATAATTTCATAGAGCTGCTTCAAAGCAGAGAATATTGCTTAACAATTTTTGGCTGAGACGAAATCAGCAGGATACCAGTCACAAATTGTACATGTGTCGTGGTAGTTTGGCCAGTTACCTTATTCTGGTAAGCATAATTTTGTTGTGCTTGGCTACTTTTTGTGCTTAAGCAGCTCTATGAAATTAGTCCCTGTTTACAACAGCAACCACTACTACTGGTTTTTACTCTCAGGAGAGAGGACCAGACTAAAATCTTTTCAATTTATGATCAATATTTGATAAAAATGCTGAAATTATTATCCCATGTGATTTTTTCAAAAATGTTGACAAAAATTGGGGAAAAAAATGCTGAACTTGTTTACCCCTTGTATTTGTTCAATTTTGGACCCAAATTTGAAAAAAATGCTCAGCTGCTGCATTTTTGTCTGTTTAGATTTTCAGAGTATGACTTCATTTCAGAGGGAAATATTTCACAGACAGTATTAACTTCATGGTCAGTAAGCTTTCAGACTAAAATTAAACAGCGACATTTTTTTAAATCCTTATCAATCCTGTATAGTTGACCTTTAAATTGTCACAAAAATAGTTTGCAGGAACTAAGTTACTCTACTCTTGTTAAAGTCCCTATCTGAAATACTTTACATGTGGACAAATGAAACGAAAAACAGAAGGAAAACAAACCCTTCAGTGCAGACTTTGATTCCTTTGATTACTGAGGAAAATTTTATTAGTTCAAATGGCATTTTCGCTAAGCGCATTTGTTTCTTCTCAAGTCTTGATCAAGAAATCCAACAGTAGCCAACAGGAAACCAGTAAGATACATACTTTGTGTCATTTTTTGCTGGTCATTTTTTTCCTATTTTTTGGGGCTAAGCAAGTTGATCTGTGCCTAAGCAACTTTATGTAATTTGTAAAAACAGCTTGTGCAAGCTTCCGTCTTTTTTTCACGATAACCACAACTTTGAACATTTTATGTAAACGATAAAGACCAACTATGTAATTGGCCAATTGGGTCGTCTTTTAGTACTTAAAAGTGCTATCTCGGTGAGATTTCACTAAATATTTATTTGCCTGTGTATACAATTGTTATCTTTGACTCAAGACAGTCAAAGGTTAGAAATCACAGCAATGAATTATTCAAGCAAAACGCATCAAGATATTACATCACTTGCAATTAATAATTGTTGAACCTGATGAAATTGTTTCCCTCTAACAAGTATTTTCTAAATGACATCTTGTGCTTCAAATTATGTCGCATTTTTTCTACTGCTGATTGTGATTCGGACAGTTTAAATAATATCGTTGTGTAAACGTATCTCCAAAAATGACGTCTGTACGACACCGAGATCTGACATTTTTGCATGGAAACTCTTGTGGGAGATGCAAGGTTTTTACGTAACTTAAATACAACGTATTTGCATGAAAACTTCCTTTGAGATACAATTGAGATACGATGTCTTTGCATAGGGACTTATTGTTGGAAATGCGAGGTTACTTATTGAGATACGATGTGTTTTTGCATGGAGACTTATGTTGGAAATGCGAGGTTATTACTTAAATGAGGTACGATGTCTTTGCATGGAGACTTTTTGTTGGAATTGGGAGGTTTTTACTTGATTGAGGTACGATGTCTTTGCATAGAGATTTTTTGGAAGATTCAAGGTTATTACACAAATGAGGTGCAGTGTTTTTGCACTGACGCGCCGATATTTTCATTCCTAGTTGTACGTAGTTTTCAAAGATTCTTCTCTTTATACATGTATGTCCATTTCTGCAATAATATGAACAGGAGACTGTTTTTTCCTCGAGTATCGTCACTGTGCGAGAAATAAAGTTTTCTTTCGATCTTTTCAAATCATGTTTTGCCTCTTGTGTTAATGCTGATTATACACTTTGCGTTTTGTGAACATATAAAAAAAAAAAAGCTCAGTAAGAGTAGGACAAAAGATCATTCTTATGTATTTCCTTGTTTTAATTTATTCAAATATAACATTGTAATACTGTACACCATCTGCATTTGGTTTTTGAAACCACAAAGCCCATCAATCAGCTAAAACAAAGACGAAATTTAGCGATCAGTGTCTCCGACATGGTTATCCGTACCACAGCATGAAAATAAAGTGATTTATCACAAATAATATTAACTTATAATTATTCAGAAACAAGTAGAAAAAAACAACAACTTAAACTTCTCAAGTTTTTGTCAACCTCAGTGAGGGAGAGTATCGTGATTTTAGAGAAGTTTCCAAACTTACTTTTGAGAAATATAACACAAGGGACACTTTATTTACATATAAAGTCAGATGATTTTAAAGATGGGTTTCTTCAGGTGGAAAACACATTAGAAGAAATTAAACCATTTTATAAAAAGCATTTCTAGTTATTGTACAACATTGATTTACACTTAATTCCAAAAAATATTAAGTGAAAGTTCAGCTTTTGTGCTATTTGTAAAGTTCTCAATACTCTTGCATTTCTCACACTTTTAAAGAAAATGTTGGTTGATGCAATGAATATTAGACCTTTACTGGTAATAAACCCAATGCACCATCAGAAGTGCCTTGCAGTTGCACTACCTAGCCAGTGGGACTGAAGATCATGTGAATAGAAGATGCTGAAGAAATGTCAGTTTAAGATGTGGGAGGAAAACCCAATTGGGGAAAAGCCCCCAAATTCCTGCAGCATTCCGGTAAGGGATTTCCCTCCCTCTGCAGACTAAAAAGGCAATTCCTGTTTGCCATCTTCTTCCCTAAGCAGGCTATAACAAAGGATATAATCTCTTTCTGCAAACTACACAAAGAACTTTCACTTTTAATACAACCTTCCTCTGCAGACTTTAGTGTGCAATCTTCCTCCCTCTCTGTGGAGCCCGTTAAAAGAGCATTCCAGTTTTACACTCTTCTTCCCTCTGCAGACTATACAGAGACTGTTCCGCTCTCAATACAAGCTCCCTCTGAGACTGCATGAACAAAATTCCAGTTTGCAATCTCCCTCCCTCTGTGGAGCCTGTTAACAGAGCATTCCAGTTTGCTCTCTTCTTCCCTCTGCACACTATCCAGAGACTGTTCCGCTCTCAATACAAACTCCCTCTGCAGACTGCATGAAAACAATTCAAATTTGCAATCTCCCTTCCTCTGTGGAGCCTGCTAAAAACATTCCAGTTTTACACTCTTCTTTCCTCTGCAGACTACACAGAGTCTGTTACGCTCTCAATACACGCTCCCTCTGCAGACCGCATGAAGAGCGTTCCAGTTTACGATCTCCCTCCCTCAGCAGACTGTGCAAATAAATAATAATAAGCCCTGATTACGTTTCACACCAGGGCCTATATTCCATGTGCAGCTAAGCAAAAACAAGCAGGATACCAGTCATAGATGGTACATGTGACACCATACTTTGGCTGGTAAACTATGGATGGTAACCAGTCAAATATGGATACCAGTCAAAACACTGTATCCTATGTATCATCTGCGACTGGTATCCTGCTTACTTTCTCTTACTTACTCTTTATTTTAAGCAAAATATTTTCTGCATAAGCAGCTTTAAAAAATTGGGTCTAGGACCCGAACACACACACTGACAACACAGGAGCATAAGTCTGGTACCTCAGACCACTCCTCAATGACACGACATTCTCCTTTAACCAAAGAAGACGTGTAAACATGCAAAACTTTCATGAAGAAAAGGCATGCCTGACTACCCCAGTTTGAAATTGTACATGGGATGCCGTTTAACCGTTTGGGAAAATGTACACAGAGAGAATGTTTATTGTCCTGGTTTCATTGTAAACAACGATATTTCACGAAACAAAGAATTCCTAAAAGTAAATCCCGGTGGGTGAGCACAAATTTAATTTCAATAAATTCCCAGCAGTAAGTGGTTGAAATGATAATTTAACTATGGCATCTTCAATCGGAACAACAAAAAGTTCACACTCCCGCATTTGTGAAATCAAGACCCCAAAATCCCAGCGTCATCTTTTAAAGATTCTCCGGCTGACGTACCTGCTGAGTGCCCCACGAGATGTAGTCCGGTTTCGTGGCTGCATGGTACTCATCGATGAGTTGCTGGACGACTTCTCGCGAGTTGTCCAGCTCGTCTAGGTTATCCTTGAAAATGGCCTGCTTACGGAACTGCTCCAAGAAAGCTTCTCTCTTACGCAGCTTGTCAAACTGCTGACAGGTCCTCTCAAATAACTACGGGGGAAAAATGGCGGGAAATAAATTACGACCGAGAAAGCGCAGTTGGCACGTAAATCCCGGAGGTGGGAGATTCAAAAGATATATTCAATAAATCTTTGTTAATCCCAAACTAGTCTATGGGAAACTTTTGGAAGGGGCACCAAGGCCAAGACCTTGGCAACACGGGCCATGGCTTCTGGTGTAACCCCAGGCCTGGGGTTAATTTCACAAAACACTTCCTAACTTAGGACTAGTCCTAGGTAATGCTAAGAGATAGGACTAGTCCTAAGTTAGGACCAGTACTTAGGACTAGTCCTATCTCTTAGCATTGCCTAGGACTAGTCCTAAGTTAGGAAGAGTTTTGTGAAATCGACCCCTGGTCTTGCTAAAAACCGTCCAGTCACAAACTATATACACATGGTGTGGTAATTTGACTGGTGTGCTCAGCAGATTGTTTTCCTTGCTCGGGGAACTATGTTCGAAGCAACGCTATGAAACTGTTCCAGGTTTAGTTTTTTTTTCCTGGAACTTCTGGAAGTCTGAGAGCCTTCTAGGAATAACAAGTACTTACCGAGACTATACTGGTATGATTGGCCAGCATCAAGCCGCTGACGCGGTGAGCGGTCTGAACGTACGGCGACTTCCGAGACAGGGCAACCTGGATGCTGGCCGGCCCCCACGGAATGAACTGAGCCAGTTTACGTTCTCGGATTCTCTGGAGACTCTTGTGTACCTACAGATCGACAACAGGTGACGGAAACTGTTACCATCCCCCAACCGACAGAAAATGTTTTGAATTTATAGCTCACATGCATATCTCGTTTATAAAAGCCCGGACGAGCGCACAAAACAAGTATGCAACAAGGTACAAGGTTTTTCCCCAGAGCATTTTTGTGCGAGATACAACGTTTTTGCGAAATCGAGATACAACGTTTTTGCACTGAGCGCACAAAACAAGTATGCAACGAGATACAACGTTTTTGAGCAGAACATATTTGTGCCAAATACAACATTTTTGCAAAATTGAGATACAATGTTTTTGCACTTACGCGACAAAATCCAAATAAAAGAAGAAAATTCAAAATTGATTTTTCAAAACAAAAAAGCTGCAGAGACACCTACCTGAGTCGGATCTACCTCCCCTTGTATAATATTCAGAATGGAGATGTAACAGTGACTGCTCTGTCTGTCTCGTAGCGTCGTTGACACCATGATGTTCTTGGGCTGCAGTAGTCGACGCATCACGTCTAGAACCGTCGTCTTACGGACACTCTGTTGCTGTGGATAGATTTATTTTAGTGTTCGGTCAGAGCAAAAATGTAGAGGGTGGGATCGTGTATTTTGACACGTATTAGTAAAATGTGTACTAATCTTCCAGTAAGTGCTCAAAATCTCTTATAAAGTTGGCGCGCAATTGGCAGCCAATCAGCATCACGTCTAGAACTGTCGTCTCACGAGCACTCTGTTGCTGTGGATAGATTTATTTGAACGTTGGGTCAGAGCAAAAATGTAGAGGCAGGATCGTGTATTTTGACACGTACTAGATGAGTACTAATATTCTAGCAAGCACTCAAAATCTTGTAACAATGGTGCGCGCAATCGGTAGCCAATCAGCATCGTTTGTCAGTGCCTCCTTATTAGTGATGATGGGTTGATATGGTGCACTGTAGCGAGGCTGACTGTAAACCACACTGAGGCTGAGAGGCTAAGTAGTCAGGTGCTCTTTTCTGAGATGAAGGACCTCTGTTCATAACATCTGGTACTATTGCGCGGGATAAAGGTGGGGGCTCTCTGTCCTCTGTCATACGTACGAGGGCGGTGATGTTTCGGGCCTGTCTAATTTCAGCCCCACTGGGGTACCTATCTTTGGACAATCCTAACTTCAAATCCGATGAGGGACCATTTTTTATGACAGCTTTTACTGCATGGGATACAGTCAGGCAGCACTTTCATGGCAAAACAGCCCAACTCGAAAAAGATAAAATGTACATGACTCAAAACAGAGATATGCTGTTTTGCCATAAAAAAAACAGAACGAAAGTGTAAAAGAGGCCAAGATAGGACATTCTATATTCAAACCATACCCTGTACGCCTTTGAAACTTTCAAAAAGGAAAAAAGCACCCTCAATTCACCCAGAAATGATCTTACTTCAAAAACAAAATTTGTTTGGTTGAGAGCTTTTGCCAAGAAAGGGCCGACTGCAGTTTCAGACAATCCTAGGCCGTGTCCAACTTGGCGGCTGCGGCTCTGGCTATGGCTGTTGCTAAGGGCGTTCCTATGGGCTTCCCAATCATTCAATGCATGCTCACGTGACCATCAAGCCACAGCCACTCGTCGGGACGCAGCGGCCCCCCTTACCTTCAAATCGGAGCTGAGAGTCAGGGGTGTGTAGCCGGTCATGAGAAAGTGAAGCCTCGGGGTAGGGATGAGGGAAGCGATGAGTCCGATCAAGTCGTTGTTCATGTAGCCGGGGTAACGGAGTGTTGTCGTACTCGTTGACATAATGGTTGACACCTTGGACATTAAAGATAAGACAGAGGTCAGCGGATGACCTTGGGAAAAAAAAAAGTCAGAGTACCCTCATGGGGCTGACCAACATGTACTCATGTTACAGGCTTTAATAGACCCTTTTTCAGGCTATTTTAGTTAGCAAATCAGCACTGTTTGTCAGTGTTTCTCTTCCAGGGGTTAGTAACAAGTATTTATTCCGATTCCGATGAATTTTCTCATCCATGAGAAACAACGATGCAATTTTTCCTCCAACTTACCATTTGGTTGATCTGTGAGAAGTCGGGGTTCGACAGATGAAGGCGGTCACTCGCTATCCGGTTCAGGGCCGTGTTGTCAAGTACGACCTAGAGCATGGGAGAGACGAATGCATCAACGATACACTGATCATTTCGGTGAAGTGTCAAACCAAAGATCTGTTGTGACAGAATGCGGGGTTCGAATCCCGCCCTAACGGGTCATGACGTTCTAGTGGATAGTCACGTAAAGGTTGTGCATCTACATTTATTTTCCTAAACGGTTTAAACGGAACTTGTGACTACCGGTTAAACCAGCTGTTCTACCGATTTTCAGTCCAAACTTAGAGCCGGGCCCAAATTCATAGAGCTGCTGAAGCAGAAAATATTGCTTAACAATATGTCGGCTTCGATTAACTGTTTAACGACAATTTGGAAATAAATTTTTTAAGTTTTATGGTTAAACGGATAAAGGGTGTGTACAACACTGGTAAGATCGAGGAGAAAAAATGTTCACAGATTTGCACATAACTTACATGGTATAAAAATGGTCATGGTTTTTAGGAAATGAGTAAAACAATTAGTCTTTATCGCACGTATCCAAAACCCGATGTTTGAAAACAGTGAAAACATATAATGGGGTTTTTCACTGTTTTCTCATGGCTCCAAAGACCGATTGGGCTTAAAATTTCACAGGTCTGTTATTTCATGTATTGGGTCACATAAAGTGCGGATACTGGTCCTTGAAAATGACCAATGTTGTACATTTGCTTTAACCGATTAATAGTCCCAACCAAAGGGTATACATAGCTATGTTTGAAATACAAGACTCACGGACGCGTTTACAGCACTTTGTAAGGATTAACAAATTAGCTCCCACGCACCCCCCCCCCCCCCCCGAACATGCCTTAACCAAGCCCCTGCGCACCTCCTTCGGGTTTTGGTAGCCTGTACATGGGGCAAAGCCTGTATGACATTTATATCGAATACCCATTTCCAGTCTTGAGCAACTCACCACACAGTCAGCGTTCTGGGTGAGCCGTTTCATCGTCAGCATGGAGTTGTACGGCTGCACGACCACGTCGCTTATCTCTTGCTGGTTCGGGAACACCGAGTAGGTCTGGATTAACTTCTTCGGAAATCTTCCAAAAAAAGGGTCAAAATATCATGATATAGACCATGTTACATTTGTTTACAGAGTGGTGTCCTCGTACATTATAATGCATTTCCTGACGGGCAAGATGCTACACAGGCTCAATGGGAAAATTTATATTTTGTGTCATAATTTTCACATAAATTCAAAGTTTACAAAAGCAACAGCTGTACAGTTTTTGAGATGTCCCCCCTTTCTCCATATCAAAAGTTGAGAAAAATCAGACAGTACGATCTCCATAAAACATAAGATTTGTTGTATTCTTCCATTGAGCTGTGTACAAATGTGCCCGCTGGAAGTCCAGGCTCTGTGGCTCTTTTGTAAACATGTGATGTCACAGGTCACATCGTCTATAGTTAAGTCCTCCCCCTAAAAACCAACAGTTTGTCTTAGGTCGTAAGAATGAAGAGTTACTAGATCTTCTGTGAGCACAGTAAGGCAGTCTCTACTGTAACATGGAACTGCAAAAAAAAAACCTCTTTTTTCCCCCTGAAAAACAGGTAGTGTGCCTGGGTCTCTCCTTGGTCTAGAGGATGAAGCCCCCTGAACCTCCTGGGTGTTACATTTCAGAGGATTTATGGACTCTCTACATCACCACAAAACTGTGATGTATTGTTTAGGTTACAGGTATACACCAGGTTCTATAAAAAAAGAGTGACCTTGTGCATTTCTGGGCTTTTCTTGGCAGGCAAGATACGACACTGTTCATAAGGAAATTTTGTACTGTGTATTGCAGTTTCTACATAAATTCAAGTATTTTATTGATAAAAATGGTGATCTGTAATCGCCATAGGAATTGTCGTGTTGTGTATTGCAGTTTCTACATTAATTCAAGTATTTTATTGATAAAAATGGTGATCTGTTATCGCCATACAGATCTTATGTTCTCTTCCATTTGAGCTGTGTACGCTTTGTGCCTGCAGGAAGTCTGGGCTCTTGGGGTCTTTTGTACACATGTGATGTCGTGAATAACAGGGTCCCCTGCTCGAGCCAAATCACGAACATGAATCTTACCTGTCATTCAGCCTCTCAAGAAGGTAGGATCCCATACCGGAGCCGGTACCTCCAGCTATGGAATGGCACAGAACAAACCCCTACAGCGGGAAAAACAAAACCAAACATCAGCACACCCATTGACCCTAACCCACTTGAGTGATTCACTGGGATCCTTCCTCACTCTAACAAAATCAAATACCGTTAAACTCAACACTCAAACTGTTGGACTCTGATTATGGTGGTATGCCTGATCCTATGTAAAGCAAAATCAGTTTACTAGCGCAGTCCTCAGTCCAACATCAAACAGTCCAACACCATTCAGTAATTCTGAACTGTTGGGCTCTGATTATGGTGGTATGCCTGATCCTATATGTTTTTGTTGTATGCCTGATCCCATGTAAAGCATAATCAGTTTACTAGTGCAGTCCTCAGTCCACCACCATTCAGTAACTCAACACCCAAACTGTTGGGACTCTGGTTATGGTGGTACACCTGATCCCATTTGAAGCAAAATCAATTTACTAGTGCAGTCCTTAGTCCAACACCATTCAGTAACTCAACACCAAAACTGTTGGACTCTGATTATGCAGTTGTCAGTCCAACATCAAATAGTCCAACACCATTCAGGAACTCTGAACTGTTGGACTCTGATTATGGTGGAATGCCTGATCCTATATATTTTTGTTGTATGCCTTATCCCATGTAAAGCATAATCAGTTTACTAGTGCAGTCCTCAGTCCACCACCATTCAGTAACTCAACACCCAAACTGTTGGGACTCTGGTTATGGTGGTACACCTGATCCCATTTGAAGCAAAATCAATTTACTAGTGCAGTCCTTAGTCCAACACCATTCAGTAACTCAACACCAAAACTGTTGGACTCTGATTATGCAGTTGTCAGTCCAACATCAAATAGTCCAACACCATTCAGGAACTCTGAACTGTTGGGCTCTGATTATGGTGGTATGCCTGATCCTATATGTTTTTGTTGTATGCCTGATCCCATGTAAAGCATAATCAGTTTACTAGTGCACTCCTCAGTCCAACACCGTACAGCAACTCAACACCAAAACTGTTGGACTCTGATTATGGTGGTACGCCTGATCCCATGTAAAGCACGATCAGTTTATCAGTGCGGTCCTCGGTCCAAACAGAATCAAACAAAACATGCAGTTGGATTTTGATGGGTCTGGGGTTGTTAGGATTAAGGGGAAAATACCTGGCTCAGTTCAGTAGAAGCTCATGGCAGAACTGGTTACTTGGCAACAAGGCCAAGACCAGGGGCAACAAAGACCAGGGCAACAAAGGCCATGGCCTGCTTACCTCAAGGCTGTCACTGCCGTCGGCTTCTCTGTCAATTATGTCAAATACTTCTTCATACAGACGATCTCCCTGTAAAAAGAAAAATTCATGAAAAAATTGATTCACCTCAAAGATTGATTTTTTCAATTCAATTCAATTCAATTCAATTGTGGTTTACTGCAGTAAAAAAAACACTGAACAGAAAGCTCAACGGTCTTCGGAGTCATGAGAAATTAGTTTAAAAAACATTCAATGTTTTCAAAACATCGGGTTTTGGACACGCACGATAAAGATTAATTGTTTAACTCATTTCCTAAAAACTATACCATTTCAAGGAAAACTGATTCAAGGGAAGTTTTCCACAATGATCATCTTTATATACCAAGTAATTTATGTCCAAATCTGTGAACGTTTATACTTTCAATCTTACCAATGTTGTACACACCCTTTAACAGTGGTCCACTGGCCAAAACACCAGTTAAAACATCCGAGGACCAGTCAGAACTTTCTCCAAGTGGTCCGGCTGGCTACTTTAATTTTGAAAAGCATCCCTATTTAATATGAAGTATGGACTAGTGAAAAAAGCTAGGGGACTAGTGACAAAAAGGAAGGTAACTGGTCTCGCTGGCTAGTAGTCACTGAAGGTCAAACCCTGCCCCGCCCTCTTACCTGCTCGTAACCGGACGCCCAGTTATTTCCGGCGCCCCCGCCATGCTTGGACAGGTAGATGTTCTCAGGGTTGAAGAGGTTCGCGTACGGTGAATTCAGAATGCTGTGGATGACCCTTGGCTCCAGGTCAAGAAGGACGGCACGAGGGATGTAGTGCTCGTCGTCTGCCTACAAAACCGCAAAAAACAACCATGACAAGTTATTCACTCAATCTTCATTAATGCCTCTTGCTGTCTGACCATTCAATACCATTCACTGTGGTTTTGAATGATAGATAAACTATGCCAGCCTGCAATATGATACCATGAGGGAATGCATGTACACAGTACACAGTTAGTTCTGTGCACAGTTGTGCCACCGTACACAACCTTGGCAGTCGAATGGTTTCAAATGGTTGGTCAACTCACTGGAAAATGTTGGCAAGAGTCACTGACAGTAGGAGGGTTAATGTCTCTGCCTCCCCCCCCCCAACACCAACCCCCCAAAATAGAATAAATACCATCATAGTTATAGTTTATACTCTGCCCTCGGCCTATGCTAGCTAAATATATCCACCAACATTTGTTAATATAATGTTCACTAAACTCAAACACCAGTTTTCACTTTTTACCACCACGTTTTGTTCATCAGCAAGGGGAGGACCTTGTGACTATATTTCGTTGAGTCAGTGCAAAAATGTTGTATCTCCTAAAAGTAGCACTTACATTACGATTACGCGCGAGTTTGAAATTGTCAAAACGTTGTATCTCACTTAAAATAGCTTGAATGTAAACACAAAAACAAGTACGCCCCGAGAAACATTGTTTTTGCATCAAACATTTTTGTTTGAGATACAAAACTTAGATAAGACGCTTTTGCACTGACGCGATGATTTTCTGTCTTCTTGTTGGCAGCATTTTGCTGTTCTTTCCTACCTGGTAGAAGAAGACATCTTTGCGGTCCGTGTCGTTCGTGGCGAAGTCTTCCAGTATCCCCTCTGGGCTGATGCCATGCTCCAAACACAGTTGCTTCCAAAACTCAAAACCAACTATAAATTGGAATAAAAGAGAAACATTACATCGAAGTTTAAAGATCTGCAAGTGGAAGATATTCAGTGTTAAATTTCCAACTCCTAACTCTGACCGTGCCACTCCCCATCTTCTGAGTGAGACAGAGTAGGGCCAAAACGAGATTTGCTGAATGAAGAAGCGGCTAATTCTGTTTGCATGCGATGAATATCTTGCTTCAAGTTCAACTTAATGGCACCTTAATTAAGTTCAACTAAATGCTTACCGCAGAATTCTGCGCTTATGCCTAGGGCAGCCCTTAGAATTATGTGCTTTACAGGGCGCTGTAAGCGCAGAATCCCACGCACACGGTAAGCAGAGCCATAGAAATTAGACATGCGGCATGTTTACCTAAACTTGAAGTCAAGGCAAACATGCAGATAAAGTGCTAGTATTAAGTATTATTATAAATTAGAAAATATAATACTAAGTATTGACCATCAATCACTAGCTTATCTACTTGTTAGTTAATGTTATCAAGCAAGAAGAATCAATTAACAAACATGACTAGATGTAAAACATTAACAATCATGACAACTGGAAGTAATTATGGAAAGCTCAAAAACGTCTGGCCAGCATACAACGTACCACGGCAAAATATACGTAGTGCTAATTTTGCACTATGGTCGGAGATGACTAGTAGTAGTACTAGTAGTAGTAGTACTGTAGGAATTCGTACTGTCTGAGCAAGGACTTGAAGATTATTGAGTGCAGAAGAGGAACTAGATTTAGGAATCAAGGATTCAAGGAGGAAGGAAATTAACAGAATAAAACTCACTTTGATTTCCACACTGCCCAAGCTGCAGCGATATTATTTCCCTTGGCATGTTTCCTTGACTGAAGTTGTCTCCTGTTGACGAGTTTACACGGTGGACTGTCAGTGTAAATTCTACAAAACAACACTGTCGTCCCTTCACTACTTCAGAGCTAATGTACGTTTCATTGGAAGCAGCAAATGGCGGTAAATTCGAAAGAACTATAGAGGGCGCTATTCAGCTTGCTAAGGCTTCGCTTCATTTGTTGATCGTGACAAAAATAAAGGGAAACTCTCAACTCAGAAACTGAGCTGAATTGGCTGCTATGGCCACGGGCTATTGAGGACGTCCTATACTTCAATGCAGGATGATGCGGCGATCCAGCCGTAGCCATAGCCGGAGCCGTCAAATCGAATATGGCCCGAGGGCCTACGAGTGATTCTAATCTCAGTTAAACTTTAAAAAAAATACCACAAGTTGCACTGCCAATCAACACTGAATGAACTCTAAATCTTTTTTTGATAAGATGTGTCACTTTTGGTTAGTTTGCACAAAATATGTTCACTCAGATGCAAACGGAATTTTCTGCGCCTGGAGAGGGCGGCTACAGCTACGGCTACGACTGTAGCTCAGGGTGTTGCTAAGGATGTCCATCGCATGATGATGCGGCGATCCAGCCAGCTGTAGCCATAGCCCGTTATCTGCCAACTCGGGCACGGCTTTAGTATGGTGACAGCATTGAGTCTTGATTATTCTTGTTATTCAGGACCGATGTTCAATTTACTTGCCTTTAGTTCGCTGCGCCTTACTCAAAGAACAGAGCCTAAGCAACATGTCAAGTGAGATTGTATTTTAATGAAGAAATTAGACTAAATTAAAGGCAACAACAATGCTGAACATTATTGAGTTTAAAGGAACATTACAGAATTGGTAATTGTAAAATATACTTTTGATCACAGATTTACATAAAACTTACACGGTCTAATGATGATGATAGTAGAAAACATCCCTTGAAATATTTCTGTCTGAAATGCCATATTTGATGATAAATGAATAAACTTATTTTCCGATTGGAGTTTATCGCTCAGTGAGCGTTTTATTCGTTTGTTGGACCTATATGATTTCATGCAAATGTGTAATCGGTTTTTCACTATTTTCTCGTAACCCAGATGGCCGATCGATCTCAAACTTCTACAGGTTTGTCAGTTTATGTATATGGTGGATTACATAAAGTGCTTACACTGCCAGCAACTGTTTTGTTAGCAAAACCAATTCTGTAATGGTCCTTTAATCGAGTGATCAAAATATATAGAGTATATCTCTCTCGAGCCATTTTAATCTTGGCAAGATTAAGGTTTAATCATGAAGTGACGTTTGTGTACACTGCAAGGGGGGAAAATGTGCAAACAGTCGAACCCAAATCAACGATGCCCCGAATTAAACTAATTCTAATTTAGTTTTAATTTAAATGTTAATTTATACCATTGCCAATTAACCAAAGAGGCGCAGTGTATACTTGTGTGGCGTTATGTGCGGGTAAGCTTATACTAATTATTTTGTTACAAATGAAAAATGATTTGAACGGGCACATGGGACCTAATATTAATTCTCCACGATGAGGTGGCAGGGAGGGGGGGGGTTCATATTAAAAAAAATTTATCACATTATGACATGCTTATAAATCGTTGGTGTTGATCGTCATGATCAAAGCAGGCCTGTGGCTGTATGTAGCCTAATTAATGGAAGTATGAACTCTCACCCAGTTACTCCACGCGCCCGCCCCATTATAATGGCGAGCTTAAATAATAAGCAGCTCTATAAAATTGGGCCCTGCTTTTGATCATTACGACAGAGCCCCCGGTTTTAAAGACACTGGACACCTTTGGTAGGCCCCTAATTGTGAAAGACCAGTCTTCTCACTTGGTGTATCTCAACATTATGCACAAAATAACAAACCTGTGAAAATTTGAACTCAATTGGTCGTCGAAGTTGCGAGATAATAATGGAAGAAAAAACACCCTTGTCACACGAAGTTGTGTGCTTTCAGATGCTTGATTTCGAAAGACCAGTCTTCTCACTTGGTGTATCTCAACATTATGCACAAAATAACAAACCTGTAAAAATTTGAACTCAATTGGTCGTCGAAGTTGCGAGATAATAATGGAAGAAAAAACACCCTTGTCACACGAAGTTGTGTGCTTTCAGATGCTTGATTTCGAAAGACCAGTCTTCTCACTTGGTGTATCTCAACATATGCACAAAATAACAAACCTGTGAATATTTGAACTCAATTGGTCGTCGAAGTTGCGAGATAATATCGGAAGAAAAAACACCCTTGTCACACGAAGTTGTGTGCTTTCAGATGCTTGATTTCGAGACCTCACGTGAGGTCTCGAAATCAATTCAAATATTTTACTGAGAAATTGCTTCTTTCTCAAAAACTACGTTACTTCAGAGGGAGCCGTTTCTCACAATGTGTTATACTTTCAACAGCTCTCCATTGCTCGTTACCAAGTAAGTTTTTATGCTAACAATTATTTGGAGTAATTACCAATAGTGTCCAGCGCCTTTAACTGAGAAGCATACTTCTACTTGTTTTTACACACAAGGGATCTGTACCGAGTCACGAAAACAACTGGAACTGACCCATAATTCAAAAGATTGATATTTGTCTTCGTTATTTAAGTGTGGCAGGAGAACTGAGAGAATCCAGGTCATCCCCGCCCGTCATCCAAGATATTTTCCTTGCCCTTGTAAAAGAGAGGTGGCTACTGTGAATTAGATGATATTTTGAAAAAGCTCTCTACGTATTATATATTACAAAAATTCGGAATGTTTATGTTAAATTCAGCTCAAGTTTCGTCCACGATACAGGGACTATTATGAGCTGAACTTGTCCCAAGTTTTAATACTTTAAAATACATTATCAATCATTATTACCAATTTTGTTTATCATCATTATCAAAATTGTTTTACCTATAAATATTTTCCCCAGATCATACACAATATAACGCCATCCACGACCATTAATGAAACCAAGGATGATTCAAAAGCGAAATTAACTTCACTAACTCAGGAGCCAGAGGAATAGACAAGAGTGGCTTGCAATAAACAAGAAACACCGAAGTAAACCCCTGCTCTTCCAAGACGAGTTTTTCTTGGTTCTTTTACATGCACAGTATCCAAGTACACGGTACCTGTGGCTTTGGTAAAAGTAAATTGCTCAGAAAGACACATGCATCGCGACAAGCCAGGCCGGGATTCGAGCCCATCACACTCTGCGAACAACATGGACTTGGGTACGGTGAGAGACTGCTCGGTCACACGACGCCCGTGCTGCCAAGTCTCGGGCTGGATTGCAAGAGCCGAATATCGAGGGTTTCAGAAACCATTGGTCACAGAGCCGAGTTTGACTCCAGAGCGTCAACCGAAAGATCACATGCCTAAATATATTTTGGTAAAATTTAAAGTAAGCCCTAATTAAAAGTTCACGAAAATAAAATCACACAGTCACACTTGAACAAAGTATTAAAGTCAACAATCCATACCTTAAAGGCATTGTTTAAAGTTGCACGGCCCGATTTTCCCTGCTGAATTAAAAAACATAAAATATTTATAAAGAAATGTCTAGGACCAGGAGCGAGGGTTAAAACTCTGGAGCGGGGCACGACCTTTTTCAAAGGCATGATAGGCCTATGTTGAAGGCCACTCTTACATCTAATTGGCGTAATTATTCCCCTCGATCCCCAATTATGCTCCCAAATTATTGTTCCCCATAATATTATCTGATATTATCAATGACAGAAAAAAATCATGAAGGAAACCTACGTGATCACGGTCATACAATAGTCACACTGACGCCCAACACATCAACACACGTACAATCTCCATACAGTGCTAGCGTGTCTTTCCACTGCCAAATAAAGAGTATACAAACTTTCCGAACCTCCAACCAATTGCAATGAAGGAGTATCTAGCTACAGGTGACGTGGGACCGTGTGGAAGGTAACACTAAACATGTATAATGTTCATTTTTTGTGTGGAGGCTCTTCCACGGTCGTGCTCCAAAGGGTTTTTACATTTTCATCCAATCATATTCAAGTGCAGTTTTTTTTTTAAAAACAATGTCACGGTGGTCACTCTGTGCATGACAACAAACATGGGTACGTTGTTGTTGTTGTTGTTGTTTTTTGTGTTGATTTAACACTTCTGATCAGATTTTAAAATAAACTAACAAAGATAACTGAAACAATGAATACATAAAATATAAATTACACAATACTTCAACATTGGTCTTTTTAAAATTTTTTTTTTTAAATAGAACATTTTGTGAGTTTCAATTATTTGGTTCCCCCATTCACCAATGTGTTGTAAGCCCTGCCTTCGATACAGTGCTTTTCGTGTCATGCTGGGGACAAATCCACAAGTGCGCGCCTCGGGGGTTCATTAGGAAAAGAAAAGCTGCATTACTTCGAAGTATTTTAAAAGTAATATTTTGATATTGCACTTTATGCTATGGAGTTTTTTTTAGTGGGGTGCACCCATGATTAGCCGTGGGTATAATGCCTGTGATTGCAAACAATTTTTTACAAACAATTGGATATACAGTGCCTATGTCACAAATCGGTGTGAGGTAAAATTTGAATAATGTATAACATATATTATATCTTTTATTTCTATACCGCACTCATAGATCCTTGTCATTTTATTTTGCCATGACGTCACACTCTCAAACAGCGCCCTCACTGAGGCAAAAGGAGGCAGATTATTGGACGATACCAGTGTTCCTGGTGCGTAAAACGTGCACGTAACCTCAGCAGCATTCCAACAGTGTTGCGCGTTTTGCAAGGGGTCTTGTTGAAATAAATCATAATTTGTTTAATGTTTAGGCCTGTACAAATATGGATTGTACTAAAAATATTTCATGACAAGGATGTATGTGTGAGGTATATAAAACACATATAGGATGCATTTTATTCATACAATACAGCATAACATAATCATTTGTTGAACACTTTGTGAACACTAATTCATGACTGCTCATCTTGCCCATAGCCGACGTTTCTACTTCTGATCGGATATCTTAGTTTTTCCGTCCAATCAACCAGAACGTCCTCTGTTTTCCTTTTCCCTAAAGTAAAAAAAGAAATCGAAATAAGAGTTGATTTATTTCAGGGATTTAATATTATGAATCTTTACTCTTTTTTGTTCTGAGACCAACGAAATCTGCCATAAACCACGGGTCTCCTTAGCCCAGCTTGGACTCCTCCGTTGCTTATGGCCTTGGTGTAATTAACACTTGTTTTCTTTTACGAGGATGATATCCACCTTGACAAGTTGTCCCGTGTTTGCCGCCGTGATAGCGTATGTACTCTCGCGAGACTTCTTCTCTCACGACTATAGTGGGAGACAGCAGTCTCGCGAAAGAGCAGTAAAGTCGCGTGAGGGCCGTTACCGTAAAAAACATTTTAACGACTTGCATACAAGTCTAAGCGCCCATCGGGATTAAAACTTACATCTAAGCTTAGGTCTATCACAATATGTTTAAAAATTATGATAAGATTTTCAAAGAGTGGATATCGGTCCACCACATAGAGCATATATAATAATAGCTCTATGGTCCACCACAATCTAATCCTGCCCAGGTCGCCATGAACCTATTGCTACGTCACTGGAAGACGATTTCTGCCATTTAAACCTTACCTTCATTTCAATTTCACCGCGTTCCTGGACTTGAAACGCGTAAAATTCTTCAAGGATCGTAGCAGTTGAACTACTTATATGAATCTTGAGAGCTGAAAAAACAGACAGAGAAAATAAAGGTCTTGGATCTGATTTGGAAATTTCTGTAAAAGTAGGGGGTTATTGTTAAAACCCCAGCAGCATCAAAAGTTGTTCAGTATGCAATATGATTTGTATTGCTACACAATGGGGGACTTTTGGGAAGCTAGGTGGCAGCAGACTTGCCAGGTGAATCCCTTGTTCTCGGCAATGTGCGCATACGTACGTAAACGATGAATTTTACCTGGTTTGTCTGCTGCCATGCATTTAGCGGACAAAAAGTAGCACAATAAAATAGTGATTACTAGTCTAAGACCACTAACCAAAATACGATGTCACACAATCATGTACAATCTGTGACTGGTATCCTGCTTATTTTTGCTTGGCAGAAAATTGTTAAGCATTATTTTCAGCTTAAGTAGCTCTATGAAATTGGGCCCAGGTCTAGCGTTTGAACAGTGACAAGCAATATAACTCACGGTGTATAATATAACTTGGCCCTAAGGGGTATACCTTCTCCGTTGGACTCCATTCTTGATGCTGTGTTCACTGTATCACCGAACAGACAGTATCGCGGCATTTTCAGACCGACCACTCCAGCCACGCAAGCTCCTAAAAAATTACATTCATAATTTTACTTCATGGTGTCCCCATCCCATTGGGGAATAAACATTATGCATTGACGTCATCACGCCGCCGCCATAGCGAAGACGAAACAATGGAAAACGCACATCTGGTACGCGCGGCGCAGAAGATGAGCCAATGAGCAAGCTTTGTTTTGACCTCTAGCTGAGGGCGCCCTACTCAAATGACGTCATGTGCATAAGGTCTGAAAGAACCATTCTATTAAGGCTTTTTGAATACACATAGTTTGTTTTACACGTACTTTACAAATCAGTGGTCACTGGTTTCCGAGTCTCGAAGGGAAATAAAAGCCAAACAGGCATCTCGGGTGGGATTGGATGGAACCCTGGACATCCCTCAGTCTAGTGTACAGACCATTAGCATGGTGTAACCATCTTAATTTTATCCCATTCAAGTCAATGTAATCAAAACGAGGCTGGAAATAGAAACGGTCTGGTTCCTTTTTGAACACTGGATGTCAGTGTTCATTATTGTTATTGGATACAGGGAACTTCATGACCACACCGCCAGCTAAGTCTTGGTCTCGCCTGGTCTCTGGTTACTCGAGGTCGTTGGTCAAGCAGCTCAGACGTCTGCTCCAGAACGCGTAGGGTC
This sequence comes from Pycnopodia helianthoides, assembly GCA_032158295.1. Taxonomy (NCBI): domain Eukaryota; kingdom Metazoa; phylum Echinodermata; class Asteroidea; order Forcipulatida; family Asteriidae; genus Pycnopodia; species Pycnopodia helianthoides. The sequence continues at coordinate 8,725,786 of CM063263.1, read as the reverse complement.
ATGGGTTCGAGTCCCGCCTGAAGTGCCTGTGAATATTCGTCCAAAATCAATCGCAGCTTGTTTTGTGGAATTGGTCCCTGGGCCTAGGGGTGTATCTTCGCGGTCGTAACCCGATAACTGTTTCGGTTGAATTGGCTGTTGGTTAATCACTGTCCAATGACCGAATCCGAAACAGTAATTGGTTACATTTGCAAAAAAAACCCGGCACCCCTGCTGGATTGTCCCTGCTTCAAAAGCAACGAATTTGAGAAATATAAACAAGAAATAATGGGGCACTGGAATGAAATACTAACCAGAGTGCACCCCTGCCCTGAGTCGAAGATTCCACTCCGGCCTGTGTCTCACTTTGAACGTGGCCACTGCATCCAGTAAGGCGAGCGCCATGTTGCCAATCTCCCGCGCGTGCGCGTTGCCGTTTCGGATGGGCAGACCTGAGACCACCATATACGCGTCTCCTATAGTCTCAACCTGTTTCAAATTTTACATTATATATTCAATCAATCTGTGTGTACGATTATTTATTGATTACCCCGACCCAGATTCATTGTAGATAGACTCATTTCAGGGTCAGCATTAACTCTTTTCCGGGTCAAACGGCTGAGCATCCCGAGTCAGGATTTGTTTCCCCAACTCAAACCCCACGTCACTTAATAATCAAATTAATTAGACTTTGCAATTCTCGCGCTTATTCGGACCTCCAGGAACCTTTCGGGATTCTTGAGTTTCTGAAACAAATCGCTTGCATTGTCGTGTCAAGAATGTTTGATCACCCACTACACTTGCATACAGTCCATACGAGTCTGTGCGTGTGTATCCATTCGTGGTCCACTCCAAGCCGGAGCCGGGTAACTTCTGACCTTGGACTAATGCAGGTCTAAAAATAGTAGTTTTTGAACTGTACATTTATTTTTCAAGTTTTTCAATAATGTCTGTCTATTCTCTATATCCTTTAAATGGAGTATCATCGGACTCAAACCCAATCTGTCATGGAAAGATATTTCAGAGATGCTTAAATCGTTTAAAAGAGAAATAAGAAAACTTAGATCAAAAGGTTTGCTTTAAAAAAATAATAATAATTGCACGTTATTATACTCACCTTGTAAACATCGAAGTTGCCAATAATCCCATCGAAGCACGTGTACAAATCATTCAACAGTGCTACGACCTTATTGAAACAGAAAAAAAGTAAACTTCTCTGAGTAAACTCCTGAAGATTATCAGAGCATACTGATCGAAACGTCGAGGTGTTTGAAACAACCGTTTCGTGTCAGAAGGCACAACTCATACGGATTATATATTTTGTATACGGTGTTACCGCAAACCTCAATAGAATGCTAGAAAGTTTTTCGCCAATTGTTTTTCCCTTTTCTGGACACAACGGCCATTTCCACAGAACTGCTAAGCAGAAAATGATTCAATTAGTTGGCTAAATAAGCATATTATTAGCTCGGGACCAGTCAAGGGCAAGATCGATTGAATGATAGTTTGACTGGTAATCTATATTATTTTACGCAATATGTTTCCGTGCGTAAATAACAAATTGTTGCTTAAAATGCTCTTATAAATTAGGCTAAGATTCAAATGTTTAAAACTTTGCTAAGCACAGAAAGGTGCTGCTGCGCAGATTTAGATTACGCAGCCGATAGGACACAACTTTTTAGGGTTTGCGACTTGTGCACCAAACTGATTGATTGATAATAGTGGATCGCAATAACGTCATGAATTTCCCACAATCTCTCTGAATTGTTTTGATTCGCCATCTTTGAGGTACAACAAACGACATTGTAATGGAAAACTAAAAGTTAAAATCATGAAAGAGATGGCGAACGTTAGCCATTCAAAGAGGATTGTGGGATAAAAAATATTGAGTGACGTCATTGCAATCCACCTATAAATAGATTTGCTGAGCAGTATTTTTCGCTTGTTAACAGCTTTATTAAAGTAAATTCGGTCAGAGTTTGCTTACCTGCATTGGAGTACTGCCTGACGACAGCTCAGTGAAACCAACGATGTCGCTGAAGAAGATTGTCACATTCCCATAAGCTTCAGGCTGGACAACTGATCCCACTTTCAGTTGGTCGGCAACGGATCTATATGGTGACGAGGAGACAAATATTATTAACTTAAATAAGCTCTTTAAACAAAAACTAAGCAAAAATCGCCCAGCAGAAACAGGTGACAAGATGTCATCCATAGAACCTACTGACACACTTCTGTTGAGACATACGAACTATACTACAATCTTGATTGGTTGAAACGGGCAACAGACACATGCTCGTGCCGGTTTTAAGACAGACGAGTTCAGCCTGTAAAATACCGAAAGATAGCTTATTAATAAATCAGCCAACGCTCCATTCCTTTTGCACAAGCGCTTGCATGACGTCACAAGACCCAAACGTAGCTTCCCCGTTTATTACCGACACTTGGTGGCGCACTGTTTTATAAAGCGTACATTGTTCTAAAAACGACCGAAGGCTAAAGCTCCCAAAAGTATACAATGAACTCACTTAGGTAAGACCTCGTAAAGGAGGGTCTCTGCCCGCTTCTTCTCCTCCAGGAAAGCTGAAGTCCGTTCATCCACGAGGTCCTCCAGATTGCTGGCGTAGTTCTCCATCCGATTCAACAGGTTGTCCATGATACCCCCTAGCACGCCCCTTTTGGGACAATCGAGCGGAAACAACAGTTTTATACAAGTATCTGCGTAATGCTAGGCCAAGCAAAAAACATGTTTAGCGTCCTGCCTTTTTGAGAAAAGGAAGAAAGAGGGCCATTTTTTTTCCTTCAAAAATTGCCGCCTGACACATTTTTCAAAACAACCGGCCGGGCTATTTTTCAAGATGGTTGCCAGTTTTTTTCTGCGTGTTTTTTCGGTTTACTAAAGTCTAAAAATACGATCTTAATTGTTTTAGAATTTAAGAAGTTAAGACTGTGTTATTTCAGGCCAAACTCACACTATAGTCTTTTATCGAGCTGGATGTAACGGCACCTTGAGTTGAGACTACGTGTGCAGTGCAATTTTTAAGAAAGGCGAACATACTTGCATATTTTCTTCATGCTGCCCAACAATTCTTTTACGCTCGGGCGCTCGCCTGGATTCTCGTTCCAACACCGTGCCATGATACTGTGCATTTCAGGCATACATGCGTCGGTCGGCACAAAAGGTCGAAACGGTTGAGTAGAATTGCACTCTACCTTGTCAAGAATATCTGAAAAAGAAAGATGTATTTGTCTCCTTTTTCAACCATAAACTTATTCAGATTCAAGCTCAAAAGTCGAAGTCATCTTCCATTTTAATATTGCAATGAAAATTACTAGCTGCATGCACTGACCAATCGCAATGGTTACTTTCTACTGCTTAGAGCCGTGTCCGAATTGGCGGCTACAGCTACGGCTACGGCTACGGCTAGATTTTTGCGTCATCATGCGTTAACGTATAGGACGTCCATAGCAACACCCTTGGAAACAGTCGTAACCGTAGCTCTAACTGTCATTTCGGACACAGCCTCACAGTACCCCCGATAGAAGCAAAACCCCAAACCAAAGCACGCCCTCTTGCGTTCCAGCCCAACCGTTTTAAATTCGGTTCACCTTTGATATCCATATTTTTCACACTCCTCTCGGTGTAGAACGGTTCTTCCCTCGTGATAACCTCTTGCATGATGATGCCCACGGCATAAATGTCGCCCTCTTTCGTCGGTATTTTATCGGGGCTCCTGAGATGCTCCGGAGACTTCCACAGCCTCCCTGTCAAAGCGAATTATTTTTGTCCAATCAAAATGCAAATTATGGGATTTGAAGTGTTTGCTCTCCACTGGGATCCCCTTCGGTCTGGTGATTAATAAGACGTTGTGCTCTAAAGCTGAAGGTCGTGGGTTCGAATCTCACCTACGGTGGATTACTTTTTTACGACGGGATTCGGAAATGCATGCATAATGACCAATTGTTATAAGCATTTCGTTCAAATTTGCAATACAAAATAATATTACTTATATAATGGCCTGTTTCATGCTCCCGGCCACCATCCTGGTCATAATCCCTATATGCAATTACCAATGGTGAATACCGATTTTCAATATGCCAAATAAGGCCCTGACTATTTTTGCACTTCAAGTCACCGACCGGGTACGAATTAAGCGGCTGTGGCTGTGAGTGCTGGCTGTAGAGTGCCAACGTGAAAGGGTAATTGCCTTTTCAGTGATCTAGCCATGACTAGCCACTGCGAAGCTATTAATTTGGAAACAGCCTCAGTTTGATGACATAGATTGTCGGCGTTTTAAAATTTTTAAATTTATATATATATGAGGGGATTCAAGATGGCCGCTCCATGGTAAAGAGTCGACAGAATGAAGTCGCACTTGAATAGAATAGACCATGAGTTATTAAGCGATCAGGTTGGCTAAGTACTTTCCTCTGTGGACCCCGGTTCGAATCCCGCCCCAGACTTGAACCTTGCATATTAGGTTTTCAGTCCCTGTGCAGGACCTGCCTCCAAAGAGTTGAACGAGAGCATCACCTTTTAGTTCAACATGTCCACCGCTGTTTTCTGATGGATGATGCAGGCCAAAGTCCGTCAGTTTGACGACGAAACGAGCATCCACCACGCAGTTAGAAGAGCGCATTCTACCGTGGACTCCCCCGATTTCGCTCCGTTGATGAAGAAAATGCAGGCCCTGGGTGTACGTGCGAAAATGTCATTTTGAAATCTTTCGAGTGAGACAAATTTCAAACCGTAATTCTTTAGTGCCGGTACTCAGACAAACACAAAATCTTGTGAGTTTACAAAGACGGACAACTCCCAACAGGTGAATCGGTTCCTTGTTCTTCAAAATAATCACGGCAGAAATAAAATATGCAAATGACCTTTTACCTTGATGACGTCAATCAGCAGAGAGCTCTTGAAGTCCCAGTCCAACTTCAAACATTCATTTTCAAGAATATCCTACACGTGGAAAAAATGGAATACACAGTCATTCATCTTTCTTGAAATGACGTCACAGAAATGTCATTTGCATAAACATCATCAAAGTAATGCATATGCATAAGTGAGCATATGGTCTTCCTGCAAAAATGGTAACGGTGAATAGCCCATTGGTCTCTTCACCCAATAACACGGAATGTGACTTTGAGCAAGTTCGGGTGGCGACTAAACTTGACTAGACCGACTAGACTAACCAGAAACCATAGAGCACAGGGAGATTGACTATATCGAACCAACATGCACTGGAGCATGGCGACTATGGTCAATTCGAGAGCTACGTAACAGTTTCTGGTCCTTTAAAAGTTGGCACCTGGTTATTTTTCGGTACATAGGTGTTGTCATTTTGTGCTCGAATTGGGCATGGTGTATCCCCTGTTGTGTCTTCATTATGTGCTTGGAATCTCAGGAATTCATCGGATGATTGAGGGGGTTACTTCTGTACACGAGGAAAATTGTATGTAAAAGTATGTGAACATCGGCATGGTGTAGGTTAATACACAAACTCTCATTTACTTCAGTTTTTTCTGCTCGTGTACCAAGAAAAGGGTCCCCTGATAACAATAATTATGTAAATTTACCTGCAGACTTCCTTTCGGGCAGTACTCCGTAACGAGCAAGTTCTTGTTCGCACCGGGCCCGTCCACGCACACACCAACAAACCGGACGATATTCCCGTGTTCAAGACGTCTAAACTACAATTAAAAAAAAGAACAATTGTGAAGAAGAAAAAAATTCACAAAAACCACGTGAAGACAAGCATGCCGAGTACCCCACTGTTCGTATTCCCACCAGTTTTTACGTAAAAATACTAAGAAGAGATAGAAATTTCAGAAGGTTATAGTCACTAGCAAATTATTAATTTACAAAGCAGAAATTTTCAGACACAAATCAGTAAAATAATAATGAACTTACACTTCGAAATTCTTTGAGGACGCTAGTGGTCAGCTCGACGCCAACACCTAATGGCTTAAGAGCGACAACTCGACTCTATGGTTTGCAATAAAAAAAAAAACGGATATAAAGTCAATACATGGCAAAGGAGTTATGAACTTTATTGTCAAGTCGTCCGGGTCGGGTCAGTAGTATCGTCAATCGTGGGGTGTGACAAGAATCGCTGACATCGAGGCGCATGCGCACTGGTAACCAGACGAGGAGGGGGGGGGGGGAAGGAGCCCACCCAGCTAAGAACCCTTTCCTCTTCTTGCGCCCCCCCCCAAAAAAATGAGATCGACAAAAAATGCATGGTTCGGTACGTTCAATTGTCCCCTAAATTGTGTCTTTGCCCCTGTTTGCCCCCCCCCCCCTAAAGATAATGTCTGGTCACGCCAATGTGTTGTGGGTTCCAATCCTGGTCTGGTCAGTCGTGGCGTTTTGCTACTAAAGGTTCAAAGGGTTAACAAATTTAGGGTCTTAAAATAAAAGAGCAGAAAAAACAACACACTAAAAGAGTCAACGAGACACAAAGATAAGTCGAACTTTTAATACTGACAAAAACATGTACACAATAAAGAGGGGTAACAAAATTGATGTTGTTTTTGTTTTGATTCGGGCGCTCTAACGAAAATACCAGAATTTCCTTACCTCGTATTGAGCAACCTTGGTGAATACCTGCCTCTTATTGTTTACATCTGTCATTGAACTACCCTAAATTAGACAAAAACAAACAAACCAATGAAATTGAGCCCAGGGCCCAATTTCATAGAGCTGCTTAAGCACAAAAAGTAGCTAAGCAAAACAAAATTATGTTTTTAATACCAGAATAAGGTTACCGGCCAAACTACCATGTCACATGTACAATTTGTAACTGGTATCCTGCTGATTTCGGCTTAGCCAAAAATTGTTAAGCAATATTCTCTGCTTTGAAGCAGCTCTATGAAATCCTGCTTTTTTCTGCTTATAGCAGAAAACTGATCAGCAATATTTTCAGCTTATAGCTCTATGAAATTTAGCCCTGGTCGCTAGCCAAATCTACCATAACTTGTATGGCGTGACTGCAATCTCCTGCAAAATATCTACCCGAAGGTCAGCTCCCGTTCACTGAAACTAGACACTGGCTTTCAAAACCCTGCGTGGTGCCATCGCTCCACTGATTGAGTGTCAGTTTTTAATTGAAAAGTCAGTGTGTCACCACTTCACGTGTAAGGATCACAGCATTATCATTTTGCTTGAATTGATTTTATTTAATAGGCAAAAGGATTAAAGGTCTATATCTAATGCTTTGGGAGATTTTAAAGTGATTGGGTTCTCCACAAAAATGTATTTATATATACGCCAATATCAAACTGACACTCAAGACGTGAGCGATGGCGCAAGACAGTGAGTTTTTGTTTTTGATGGTGTCACGCAGGGTTGTTTAAGTACATTAGCCACTATTTGTATGTTACCGAATATACAAGATTTGATATTAGTAATTGATTATAATAATACAATCTCAACACTAAACACACCATGTACAGAGCCAACCCGGAGCAATGTTTACTGCTGGTCACAGTTTCAAGAAAACAAAAGCGGTTCCCGCAGTGTTCACTTTACCGGTTATTCTGCACGTAAATCTCCCTCAATACCAAAACCGAGGGATGGGGGGGGGGGCATTTCTGTATGTTATTTGACCATTTTCAGATGTACTTTAATTATTTCAAAGTGGTACATATCAAGTTCAAAAAACTTCCGGGTAACAGTAATTATTGACTCGTATATGGGGGTCCCGTGGAGCCATGACCGTATTCTGATGGTCAGTTTGACCCGGAATCTGTATCAAAATGCAAAGATACGGGTCAAACTGACGCAGAAGCCTAGTTAAAATACCATTTGCTAGCCTCTTTTATTTCCGGGTCGGGTTGACCCAGAAATGAGTCAGTGCCCCCTGAGACCGTGTGAATCCTGGTCAATTCTGAACCTGGAGGTTTTAGAGTGAAGAAATAAAGCTCCGATATTGAACTCGTTTATAACTTTTTTAATTTAAAGTCGCGTTCTAAAATAAAGGCCTGCGTAGTTTTCACTTCCACATTCTTAAGTAGAACTCAACTATAGACTTGATAGGCCTGATGGTATTATATAGCACTCTTGTATAGCACCAAAAACTGTCATAAGTGACGCTCAGGGCATTTCACTTTGTAAAAATTAACAAACAACTCCCAATTTAAAATGTTAAAAACCCACTAAAAAACTTATGTCAAAATTTTTTTTTAAATAAAATTATAAGATCCATCACTGAATACATGCAATCAAAACAGCCGAATGAGTGATAAAAAAGTTGACACATACCAAGCTTTCTAGCTGTTGATTAAATACAGTGCAGAAAACCGACCCAGCATGTTTTTAAAAACCCGCGTGCAAATTCAAACCAAAGTGGCGTCAACTTACAACGGACACCGGTAGAGAGCGCATGGAAGAGCCAACCGATTTCGAAACGTCACTGAAAGTCAAATCTACATACGGGATTTTCCATGACATGTCCATGAGCTCCGCATTCAACTTGGATTTTCTGTAAATACCGAATACATCAAAAACCGAGGTTGTTACAAAATTGGAATGTCAATAAACTCGCAAGGTTTCACGATTACAGTGAGAACAAAAAAAAGTTCTGGTTGGGGTGAAGTTTACCCGAACCGGGATATGTCGTCACAAAAAATTATGTTTTTAAGGAGATGCTGACGTAGATCTTCAATTAGAATAGACCGATCATTAAGCTTCACCCCCTTAACATATCGACCAATCACAGCGTTGGCTGCATCGCCACTGCATACGTGGGCAGCACATGTGCATCTCTCCAATGCCACACTCGCGCTGCTAGTACGCGCGCACGCATGTTTACTTTTCTAATGGGATTTTAGCGTGTCGGACTTTTGTCAGACCTTCGGTGGCGTAAAGGCTGTGATTGGTCAACACGTATGGGGGCGGAGCTTAATGGATCGATATATTGGCAGCTACGGCTACGGCTTGCTAAGGGTGTTGCTCCCAGGCATGATGACGCGGCGATCCAGCCGTAGCCATAGCCGTAAATTCGAACACGAACATAGTCTGTAATTTTAGTCTGGTGTCAGATGGAAAGCCTCTCATTTTGCGAGTATAATACAGGATCGAGCTGAACAAATAGTCGCAGTCAGTGTTCGAGTGTTGTGCTGTCAGCCACATGACCCGCTTAACCCGCTTTGTGAGTCCAGAGAAAATAGTGAAAAAACATGCATAATTTGCAGCATGTAAACACACTATCCATGGTTTTAACAGCCGAAATCAGCGCCTGCGTTTTTGAAAAGGTTTCTACAGGTGGTCTGGTACAGTTTTCTCGAATTAATGACGTCATTTCAGAGGGAAATATTTCACTTAAAAAAATATTTTGTAGTATGAACTTCATAATTAGTAAGCTGTCAGACTAAAATTAAACAATGATGTCTTTATTCTTACCAATCCTGCATAATACCTACCTGAAAAGTGAAACAAATTATAGGGTCAAAAAAAGTTAAGAGACTAAGTTTGTAAGAAAAATACAGGCTTGTTTTCACGGCGCTTACCTGTACATCACAACCATTACAACTGCACAGGCCACCATTAGACAACCCCCAGTGATGACGCCTACCAGCAGCACCGTGTTATTTTCTAAAATGAATAAGTCAATAAATCAATCAATCAATAAACAGAAAACAAAAAGAGAGTAAAGAGCGGGGGCAGATGGGTGAAATAATATTTTGGGGAATGAACCTTATGCATTGACGCCATTCACTTCGAAGACACTGAGTGGCTATTTCCACTTCTAAACAGGGCCCAAATTTAATAAAGCTGTAAGCAGAAAAAATTGCTTCACGACTAGTTTGCTAAGCAAAAATTAAGCGAGGTACCAGACATATGTAAAGTAATTTACACAGCAGTTTGACTGGTAACCTGTATGCACTAAGCACGATTTTCTGTGATAACCAGCTTTATGCAATCGGGCCCAGAATACCTTCTTCCTGGCAGTCGGGATTCTCGTTGAAGAATCCGCAAATGGGCGTGTCCCTGGGTACCTCACCGCGGGGGAGGCCATGCCACTCAATATCCCTACGAAACCTCACCTCATCTGAAAAGCCGTAGTAGTCAGCCACCACCTGATCCGAATTGGAACACAATGAGAAGCGTCAAGAGTCAAGACAAAGTCATAGGTGAGTGATCAAGATTTTTTTGCCGAAATCCGAATCGGCAGCTGCCAGCAGCTGCGGCTACGACTGTGGCTAAGGCTATTGTTAAGGACGTGGAAATCTAGCCGTAGCCGTGGCTGTAGCCACCAATTCGGACACGGCTAATGAGTAGTGACTGCCCACTTTAATACCAAGGCCCAATTTCATACCGGTAAAAGGGTAGAACAAAAACTGTGCTGGGCTTTTATAGCCCTGCGTAATTGAAAAAAAAGTCAACACGTCCGCAAAAACGTTTACTTTGCAGACGGACGGACGGGAAACCATTTTCTTACACAACCGTCGGAAATACAAGTTAATAAGGCACTTGAGCATATGGCAGGGTGTCACCAGACAAAATGGCTATAGTAGGACCATAATCATTCAGGTTCACCCTTTGGTTTGCTCCGCCCTTGGTAAATCAGTTGTGGGGTATACAATTTATGGGAACATAACTGGGGGCTGATTACCCTTATCAAGTGTGTGGATGTTCTTCCATCACACACAATAGCCTATGCCTTAGTAAATTAGTAAAAACGATAGTGCCCCACCGGGAATGCAGTAAAAAAAACCAGTGACGTCATCAGTACAGGGGTCTGTTTCTTAATTGAGGAATTGGGATATCAGTAAATATAAAAGCATTGTAGAGGCAATACTTACCCCCAGAAAACAACACTGTCTGTAACACTTAAATATAACGTAAATGGTCGGACCATTTTTCTCTAAAGGTTGACGAGTATATAGTTTTGTTGTTGTTTGCAGTGAAATACCCCAAGGCGACTTTTTTAACTGAGTTTAATTTACCCCCAAACAACACAGAAAAACGGTGCACAATTTCTTGAAATGACAATACACGTTTCAAATCTACGACAAGGCCATGTGTTTTCTCCCAAGAAGGTAAAACGCAAGAGCCTGTTTTCCTTTCTACCCCCCCCCCTAAACAAACAAGCGAAGAAAAAAAACCTAAAACGACGCCCGGATAAATCTCTCAGAGGATCTGTAATCTCGTGAAAATCTCCTAAACCACACGCGAACACAATATCTGCAAGGCTCAATAAATAAACAAGACGTCCTTGTCGGGTAGTGATGACGTCGTTCAGAATATGTCAGCTTTTGTAACGTTTAAAAACCTTGAGTGAAGAGTTACCGCGGATTTCTGATCTTTTTTTCCTCCTTCCATGACTGCCTTCTTATGCTGCGATGTTATCACTATCAGTATATACATTTTCTTGAGTGTTATAGCTCGGCCATTGCGCCACCAGATACTGGTTGATTGATAACCCACACTATAGATTTTTACATAATAATAATAACTGTATTTTATAAAGCGCCAAATTGCCATAGGATACAAGGCGCAGATATATTTATATATTTTTGCAGCAAGGTATGTGGAGCTACGTTTTTGAAGTATGAGGCCTATTCATTTTATAGCACCATGTAATGGTTTACAAGGTGCGGTGGCAAAATATGATGCCGATCAAACCAGGAAAACCGGGGGAACCCCCTTTCTTTACGATAAGTGTACTGGGTATTTTTACGTGCATTACACAACACACGGAACCTACGGCTTTACGTCCCATCCGAAGGACGCAGCAATAATGGTTAAGTGTCTTGCTGAAGGACACATTTAGTGTCACGACCGGTACTCGAACCCACACCCTGCTGATCAGAAACACCAGGTGTTCTTATCCGCTCGGCCTCAACACGCCACATGTCGACCTTTTTCCTTGCAAATGGAGGATAGCAATTTTTTACCGCCCAAAAGCATCGCATTTGGGCGGTAAAAATTGCTATCATCGAATTTTTCATCGTTTCGTTTTTAATATAGGCTTTCCCGTATTCATCAACAACTCATCAAGGCCTAATGCAATTTAATTAAAACGCATTCAATTTCACGCATTTCCCCTAATTCGATCAAACAAAGGGTTCTTTTTAAGCTGCTATTGTATTTAATTTCGTTTTCAATTTCGTTCTTGTCAAAATATGATCTTTAATTTGCGACCTCATGAATTGGCATGATCTTATTTGGCCAGTGAATGCTAAACTGTTAAATCGGAATTACTCCTTCTGACTGTTGAATGCTGATTCGACGGAGCAATCATTAACTTTAAACGAAATTGAACGAGCCATGGCCCAATATTTCATAGAGCTGCTTATAAGAAGAAAATATTGTTTAAACATTTTCTGCTGAGCAGAAACGAGCAGGAAACCAGTCACAAAGTGCACATGTGACATGGTAATTTGGCTGGTAATCTTACTCTGGTCACCATAATTTTGTTGTGCTAAGCAATTTTGTTTGCTTAAGCAGCTTTATGAAATTGGGCCCGGGTGTCATTAATGGAATGAGCTTTATTGAAACTGGCTGGGAAAACCTAGGGCGTTTTCGCGGTCGTAACCAAAAACTGTTTCGGTTGACTCGGCCATTGGTTAATCACTGGGCAGTGACCGAAACAGTTGCTGGTTTAACGGCCGCAAAAACGCACCCTATAAATACACCAAAAGTAAATACCAAAGATAAAGATCAAAGCACAGTATGACATAATGAAACGTGAGTATTGTGACAGTGAGCGTTTAAATGACTAAGGATGCTGAACTTAATTTATGATATCTATATGCCGAATCTGGCACTTCTTCTCGTTGACAATATTACCTCAAAGACGCCGTTCTGCACGTCGGTCATGTCCCACAGAGAGAACACGCCGGCTCGGTCTCCATTGGCTGTAATTCCGACCTCACCAGAAATTCCTAAGGGATCATAAAATAAAGTTTTTTTAAAAATTGTTTTAAAATCCCCCGTCTTATTTGTATTTAAAAATAAAATTCCCTAAAACGCCATTACTTTTTGAGCACTTCGAATCGGTTGTAATTCAAAGGTTTGAAGTTACTTTAATTTTGTGTTCACCTGTGTAGCCATAATAACATTAAAGGGACACATTGCCTTCGGAATGGCGCTTTTGGGCTATAAAAGCGTTTGTTGTGAAATTAATATGGATGGAAAGATGTTTTAAAAGTAGAACACAATGATTCATAAGTGTCCCCTGAAGTAATTGTGTGGTTTTCCTTTTACGTCGTGAAGTGACACAGTCCGTTATTTTAGGAGTCAAAAATAATATAGCGAACCGTGTTAGTTCACGAAGTAAAAGGAAAACAAGAGACGCAATTTCGAGGGATAGTTGTGGGAATCATTACATCCTACGCTTTTTATAGCCCAAAGCGCCCAATCAACAGGCATTGTGTCCCTTTAATTAGGTCTACTACATCATGACGACAGTCATATCTTCTGCTGTGGGTGGTGCTGGATTGGGCGTGGAAGGGATGTTGTACCGCCCACAACCACCCACCCACATCCACACACCGCCGAGGCAAATTCAATTCTACATTGTCACAACCTTAAAAGTCAGTGATAGCAAACGGAGACCAAATAAACAAAGTAAAAAGCTGAACAAAACATTATATATTTTTTAGCTGTTTAACCATGAGCACTCATTGACATTCAGCATACGATTTGCCAAAAATATTGTCACAACCTTGCCAGTGATAGCAAACGGAAACCAAGTAAAAACATAGGCGCGTATACAAAACTGAGTTTCATTTATTTTTAGCTTTAACAATAAACACTAATTTACGTTCTGTTTACGATTCTCACAAACATATGTTCAATTGAGTGCATTGTTATGCTTGGAGGTCCGATCTCAATCTCCCTTGATTGTTTTACCTTGAAATGTACGGTTCCACATTTTCGCCCGTAAGGCCATCCCGTCGCGCACGTCTCCGTTCTCGTGTAGCGTCTCGTTAATGGCCAGGGAGTACAAGATCAAAGCATCGTGGTAAGAGTTGGCGAAGAAATTCGCCTGAAGAGGAGTTCAAACACATTTTGAGAGAATGGGGTAGTTTTGGAGACGCGTTGGTATCCCGCCCATTGGGAGAAGAGGGTTCCACTCGGGGACATTGGGGGTAGTTTGTATACAACGGCCCTGAAAGCGATAACTTATAAACAGATTGCAATACGTGTCATTGACCGCCATCTTTGATGTAAAAACAATGGAAAAGTGCACGCGTGTACGTGCTACGCACGACTCTCAGCCAATGATAGCTCTTCACGCGTGCATGAATACAAGCACGTCCGCAACTAATGCTGGAGTCTGTAACTTAGGCTATGTCCTTGTTGAGTATGTAATATTCAGGTTTATAAATATATCTTTATTTAATCCCCATTGGGAGAAGAGGGTCCCACTCGGGGACACTGTGGCTAGTTTGTTACAACGGCCCTGTAAGCGATAACTTATTACAGTACCTTATTAGCATTCAGTGCATGATTACAGTCACATCCGCAACAACTTTTGGAGCCAGTAACTTATAAACATGTCCTTGTGGAGTATTCCAATATTCAGGTGTTAATATCTTAATTTAAAGGAACATTACATAATTGGTTTTTGCTAACAAACAGTTGCTGGCAGTGTCAGCACTTTATGTAATCGACCATATACATAAACTGACAAACCTGTAGAAGTTTGAGGTCGATCGGCCATCTGGGTCACGAAAAAATAGTGAAAAACCGATTACACATTTGCATGAAATCATATAGGTTCAACAAATGAATAAAACGCTCACTGAGCGATAAACTCCAATCGGAAAATTAGTTTATTCATTTCTCATCAAATATGACATTTCAGACAGAAATATTTCAAGGGATGTTTTCTACTATCATCCTCATTAGACCGTGTAAGTTATGCAAATCTGTGATCAAAAGTATATTTTACAATTACCAATTCTGTAATGTTCCTTTAATTAAGTTGGGAGAATATTGACTATGTTTACGTTTGGCTATTACACATATTTCAATGAAATTACATATGGAAACCCTTCATTATTTGCTACAAGAATTGGGAGTAGTATTTTTTAAATTGATCCGTTGAGCTGATGTTAAATGCAATTGAATAGGACCATCTAAAAGGATGGGATGACTTAATAGTTTTGTCGGTGTACGTTAGAGTTTTTAAAGATAGTTATGCACTAACAGTAAGTGGTCTTGCTGAATACGTGCTTCCACAGAAGGTTTTTAAACCTCTAGAGAGTCATTCTTCATACGGAATCCTACCTCGTCCCCAGGGGGCGCTGTGAAGTTGTAAGTCCGTTTCATACGGATAGTCATCTCCCGCTGGAATTCAATGTACCTCTCGTCATCGCGTGCTTCGAAAAGACGAATCGTCATGAGTGCTCGATACGCACTTTTCGCTCTCTCGTCGTTCTCGTCACCCTAAATCGACCACAAAGAAACTTTTGTATAATGTCTTTTTTTTTTTAGCAATGACTTTTTCTTCAGCTCCGGTTTTAGGTCTTTCGTCGAATCCGACATTGTGTTGAATGTTTTTAAAAACATTTTTTTCCATTTACACGCAGCCACCGATCTGTTTTTACCATCAAGTCAGATTATCATATATAAAAAAATTACTAAATTGTGTAAGAAGAGCGCTGAATAGGGGCTTGTTTTAGAGAGAAATGCAAACGGAAACTACAGTTTTAATTGGTCAGAAGTACCCCCCCCCAAAAAAAACCCAACCAAACAAACAAACAAACAAACAAACAAAACAAATAAACACACAAACAAAAGTTTAAAAAAAAACCCAAAACAACAACAACAAACAAAACACGTGCCCCACCTCCTTCTGCCACACTAAAACGTGACCCTCGTTTCGGTGCTGCTTCTACATTTTATGCCGTAATATGCCTGTCCAGAGTTTGAAAAAAATACAATTTGTCTTGAAACCGAGGACTTCTTTTCATCTCCGATCGTTTGGATATGAGTGCTTTCCATTTTTTAAGGAAGTGCTCCTGTTGTTATGACCTCGCTTCACTTTCGATCGTGAAACTAAAAGAATGGGAACTGCGCCATAAGAGAACCAAAGGTCCAAACAGTGGGGAGAAAAAAAGGGAATTCATTAATTTAGTTTCTGTATGTGAGGAATGGTAAATGGCTATAAACATTTCTATTGCATCGTCACCGCCAAAATGTTTGCCAACCAAGGTTGGAAAATTATGGGAAACCATAAATGCAAATTAAAAAACGGGTAGCCACAGTTTGTAACAATGACACACCACACACACACACACACACACACACACATCCTTACGGATCCGGTCTGTGGGGTACTGCTATTGTTGTTCTATTATTCCCTTTTCTGAAGAATTCCCTTGTGGGGCCCAATTGTTCCTATTGAAATGACCTTGTGGGGTCCATTGTTCCATTGTTGTCAGGACCCCACATATGCCCTTCTGTGTGTACACACACACACACACACACACACACACACACACACACACAACAACAACAACTTTACCCCCCCCCCCCCAAAATGTGAAATTTGTCGTGCGTGGCTGATGGACGTAATTTAATTAATTGATTGTAATAATCTATAGCACTTATCCTTGGTGGATTGTTTTTCTTCTTCTTGCAATCCCTTAACTGAAAGCCCTCAACTTACTCGAATCTAAAACAATAGCTGTTTAAAATGTAAAATCTAGATTTTCGCGTCATAAATCGGCTAAAAATCTGACTTAGCATAATCTTTAATTAATCTCGAGTTTATTCAATTAGAGTATAGGGCCTACGCCTTTCTGCATACCCCGGCTGTAATTTCCAATTTTCACCAATTAGGGGCAGCCGAAAATGATAAAATTACGTTCCAGTCAATTTCGGCTTGTTGACATTTCTTACTGGTGGTCTTTAGAGGCCGACTAAACCGCTTTAAATTGGGTCTGCTCATTCAAGCGTCACGTTCCCGGCCATTACAAAAACACTCTGAATAGAGACCAGCCTGTTTGGATTATAAAGAGTCGCTTTATTAAAAGAGCACGCAATGCCTTGAGGAATTCACAGGGAGGAAATTCATCGAGAAAGTATCCAAGTGTGTCAGGGGAGAAATGTTCAACATGAAAGAACGAAAACAAAACCAAGATTCTTTCCTATTTTGCTGGAGAATGGATAAAACAAAATTTGCGGTCATTATGTCAGTGGGCGGAGAAGAGTAGCGAATATAACATTTGTGTGGCAGAGGCGCAGAGATTTGCTAAAAACAAGAGCCAGTGACTGACAAAGGCCCCCTTTATCAACCTCGTTCCCAGGGGAGATCGATCTCGCCGTGCAATTTTGTACAACTTCATTTTAATACATTCGGAATAACGTTACGTAGTAACTCTCACAACTTTGGCATTTTTATAACAACTTTCACGTCCGCAACAACAGTTTTAATCGTAACGGCGAACTTCTTTGGCGAATGGAAATCGTTAAACGGGCATCATCAAAGAATACGACGTCATGAGCGTATAAAATATAACTTTGTTTTACAGCCATGGAATCCCCTCCCTCCCCTATCAAATATTGGATAAAAATAAATATCTTTAAAATCTCACCACGCTCCATACGTCAAGTCCGTACAGATTGGTGTTGTTGAATGGATGATAACTGAAGTAAACGTAGTTACCGGATACCAGGTTGAGATCATAGGCGCCTAGCATTATCTTCCTGACGATGGTACCCCTTGCACAGATGACGATGACTGCAAAAAAAGGGACACGTGTTAAAATGTGATGTGCTACCACGCATAGTGAACCATAATTGGGTTACCAACATAGGCCATATTACCAAATTGGCGGCTGAACCAGGCTACGGCCGGCTACGACTGCTGACAAGGGGTTTGCTAAGGTCATCCCATACTTCAGCGCATGATGACGTGGCGATCCAACCGGAGCCGTAGCCGTAGCCGCTAATTCGGACCCGGTCACTTATCCTTGATCAGGATCGGTCACTAAGCGGCATAAGAAGTGAAACACGAATGAAAGCATCATGGCTCCACGTCCCCAATCGGGAGAACTTGCAATGACAACCATACCAGGCAAAAGTTGACCCGATTGGAACCACCGAGAACAATCTACGGTTCCAAATCGAAAAAAACCTTGAATAGTATTAGTAGTATAACTATTATTAATAAAAAAATATTTTCACAATTTATTCAAATGTACTTACTCTGACTGAATACTGAGGCCTCTTTTAATAAAGTGCGAATTTCTGTTTCATTAGAATCAGAATCGACTACTCTAACAAACGGTTTTATTCCTGCATCACGCAAACCATTTTCAATGGCCTCTCCCGAAAAATTGTAAAGACCGCGCCCTCTCAGCAACACGAATGACTTCCAGCCGTAATGGGCGAACAGTTTGTTGAAAAAAGACACCATGGTGCCCGCCCTGAAGATGGTCTGGGTGAGGGTCGGATACCTGGCTTTGTTGTCCAGTTCGTCCGAGCTGGCACTACCGGAGAATATGGGCAAGTTCAGTTCGGCGGCCAGATCCCCCACGCCGATGATATTTTTGCTGCACACAGGTCCGAAGAACGCCGCAACGTCCTCCTCGAAGTAGAGCCGAGCCGCGGCTCCGACGGCCTCGTTTATAGCGAATCGGTAGGAGCAGCCCGTCGGGGAGTAAAACCACTTCAGGGTGAAGTTGCTGTAGCTCCCGTTTTCCACGCGGTTTTCTATGGTTTCTTGAGCAATCTGGAACGCGGGTAACAAACGTACATCTGTTGATACGAATCTGGTACCGGGGTACAACAGTATACCAATATTGATCTCCGTTGCAGCGATGAAACCACCGACCAAGCACGCCACGAAAAAAACAACGACTTGCCGTCGACTTCCCATGGTGCTCATTTCGTGGTCGCAATCAAAGTATGGCATTTTCTGCCGTACGGCTCGCTTTTATATAACCTTTGGAGACATCCCTGGGGCAAATGGATGAGGCCGTCACACTAAGGCCTGCGCTAAACGTCGCACTTTTGCCGAGCCGAACTCAAATGTTTTCAGTTCGATTCGACACGGCAAGAGCGCGACGTTTATCACCGTGTCTTGCCGTGCTACACGGCAGTGCCGAACTTAAATAAAAGGTTTGCGCTAAACGTCGCTCTTTTGTCGAATTTGATTCCTAATTTTACAACTGTTTGAGTTCGACACGACAAACGTGCGACGTTTAGCGCAGGCCTAAGAGCTTCTAATCACTGTATTCACAAATGAATGTATCAAACTGACGAACTAAAAATAAACCTGCTGATCAGATCCTTAAAAGGGAAAAAGAATTGTCGAAGTAGTTACAACTAGTGTTTTTTGAAGTTGGTTGTGCGCCGTAGATTAGGCCTCTGCCTGAGATTAGCAGAGCTTGGTGTGATGGGGATCTTGAGGTATCTGGGTTCTTAGGTGTGACCTGATCCCAGGACCCTATAAATGCCTAAAGGCAACACCCCAATGTGTCTGACTGGATGAGAAGCCGCCCGTAGATCAGGAAGTCACTTGCACTATGGCCCTGGACCAAACTTGATTTAGTTTCGGCTACCGATGATGGCTGACCGTTGAAAACAGGTTAACTCGTCCTCCGCGGCCGAGTTGATAAAGCACGGAGGTCGAGATGTCCCCGGAGAATGTGAACCACTCAGTGGCCGCCGATGGATGAAGGGTGCAGGGGGCACTGAGGCGTATAGAGAGTTCCTCTGGCTGAAGCTGCCCATTGGACGAACCCGAGGCAGGCACGTAAAGCTCCGGAAAAAGGAGTTACGCTTTGCCGGCCCTTTTCAGGGGCACTTGAATTTACCCTTCTGTTGGGAGGTTCCACAAACAATGACTGGGGAAAGGGAATGGGAAGTGTATGTTCCGAGACTGAATGTGTCATATCCGATCATTTAGTATGTTTTTTACATTCTTTATAGACGATGTGACCTGTTACATCACATGTTTACAAAAGAGCCACAGAGCCTGGACTTCCGGCGGGCACATTTTTGTACACAGCTCAATGGAAGAACACAACAAATCTTATGTTTTATGGAGATCGCATTGTCTGATTTTCCTCAACTTTTGATATGAAGAAAGGGCGGACATCTGAAAAGCTGTATAGCGTTGCTTTTGTAAATTTTGAATTTATGTGAAAATTATGACACAAATATAAATTTTCCCATTGAGCCTGTGTAGCATCTTGCCCGTCAGGAATAGCATTATAATGTACGAGGTCACCACTCTGTAAACAAATGTAACATGGTCTATAGCTGACGATAAAATGCAACGCAACAAAATAAAATTAATAAATAAATGAATCAGTGCTTTATTATCATTGGATCGCTAACAAGGTGGGCCTTTTCTGTCGTACATAATGGCTCGTTTTTTTTAATAACTTTGGAGATGTCCCCCGGCCTTGAGTTATTTAGATCAAATCAATTAGGTAAATACAAAAGGTGTCAAACTGACGACGATTTTTGTTTAAAGTCACCTGGAAATAGAAATATTTTTTTTTAAAACATAAGAGCTTATGCATTTAAACAATAAAACAATTTTTTTAGTAATTGTTTGTGATGATTTATATGTTTAAAAAAAATAGATAAAGTTGTTAGGGTGGTGACTCCGCCCGTCCCCTTTTGTGACGTCAATTAAGGCATACTTCGCCTCGATCGAACATCGACCCTCCTCGAATTTGCTTGCGTTTACGTTGTAAACACACGTGCAAGTAGGTCCTAGTAGTGATCTTGTATGTTTCGAAAAGGGTTTTTTTTTGTTGCATTTTCCGGCCATGCCGACCAGGTGTATTGCTGCTGTATGCAGCTAAACAACTAATGATGGGGTCAGTCTGCATTTGTTTCCTGCAGATCCCAAGTATAAGCGGTTGTGGGCCGCGAAAGTCAGACTAACGACGTCGTTTTCGGCGCGATGTGCTATGTATGAATTCCTCGGTTTTCGATTGAGACCGCGCTGAAGCCAGCTAGTATACACTAGCTAGTACATGTATACTGCGATGTGGGTGACGTCCGCATACGTATCATACCGAACAGGTACCCAGACGTAATGTACGGGGCCAGACTACATTTTTCCCCTTCAAATATCGTGCCTTGATTGACGTCACGAACAGCGCCACCATGTGTCAAGGTAAAGGGGGGCCTACTCCTAAATTTGTAATTAAAATAAAAAACTAATTTTTAAAAACCTTAGTTAACTGTTTATTCACATTCCACTCATCAAAATACATATATCAATGAAAAAAGCTTTATTTTTTTACAAAATACCACTGCCAGGTGCCTTTAATGGGTGACTGTAAACAAAAGAGAGGGCGGGGAGAGAGAGCGAGAGTTTGATAAAAAAAACCACCCCAAAAACCTAAATATACATGCTGATCAGAACCGGAGAAGGAAAGAACAAAATACAAAATTCAAATTATAATTTAACAGAATTATTGCTTGAAGTTGGTTATGCGCTGTGGATTCGGCCTCTATAATCTGAGATTAGCAAACATTTGCTGTCGAGGTCGACACTACTTGTAATAGACGCGGCCAACATGGGTTTTGTGGCCTCGTGATTGGTCATCTCTCTGGCATCAGTGTTGTTATGTAAATTTCAGTAAATTTCAGTTGTGAATAAATGAATATCCCGTACACACAAGAGGGTCAAGTATGAGATTGCGAGTTAGGGCGTTTGATACTTAATCTGTGGTGGCGTTTTGCGTGGCTGATTCAGTGAAATAACCGTGATCTCAGACTTGAAATCAAGTCTAATCACAACTAGACATTAAAGGCAGATTTAGAAAGCGCCACAACAAAATCTCAGTCGTATGGAGACTGTCCATCCTCAGTTAAACGAATTAGATTTTTTTTCATATGTCTAAAATCTTCAAAAAGTGAAAATCCATAACATTTAAATTTGATTAGTTCGTGACATATAACTCATTCCCCAATTAGTTTGTAACTAAGATCACATTACAAAGGCAAATAATAATTTAAAAAACAGCTGAGATCAAATAGAAAATTACATCAGTTTTAAAGTCAATTTAATTGTGTGTGCAAGACTTACTTTTTGTTCTTCCTTGGTCATAACCAGGAGAAATAGTTTAGTGGACTAATTCGGATGAGTTATGTATATGTATATGTTTGATGTCCCTTCAGGGCCACCATAAATTAATGCCTTTCTCTAGGTACATAACTACCCCAAGTCGTCCAATTGAAACCCTCTTCGCACTATTATGTCTCCAATTGGGAGAACAATTAATTGCAATGACAACCAAGCTATAGCGTTGCACCCTTTCTGAACACAGTTATTTAGATTCTCCAAATTGTTCCCGATTGGGAGAGCCGGTGAGCAAAACACTCTGCCGATAACATAATTTCAGTTGATATGCATTGATTGTACTCACTCTGACTGAGCACCGAAGCCTCTTTCAATATAGTGCGAATTTGTGATTACTCAACTCCAAACTCGACAAGACTAACGAACGTTTTTATTCCCGCATCACGCAAACCATTTTCAATGGCTTCTCCCGAGATATTGTAAAGACCGTGCCCTCTCAGCAAGACGAACGACTTCCAGCCGTAGTGGGATAACAGTTTCTTCAAGAAGGACACCATGGTACCCGCCCTGAAAGTCGTCTGGGTGAGGGTCGGATACCTGGCTTTGTTGTCCAGTTCGTGCGAGCTGGCACTACCGGAGAATATAGGCAAGTTAAGTTCGGCGGCCAGATCCCCTACGCCGATGATATTCTTGCTGCACATAGGTCCGAAGAACGCCGCAACGTCCTCCTCGAAGTAGAGCCGAGCCGCGGCTCCGACGGCCCTGTTCATCGGTACGCCGTATGAGCAACCCGTCGGGAGTCAAACCACTTGAGGGTAAAGTTGCTGTAGCTACCGCTTTCCACGCGGCTTTGTATGGTTTCTTGAGCAATCTGGATTGCGGGTAAAACACGCAGATCCCTCATCACAAGTCTTACCGGGCCTGGGTATAAAAAAATACCGAGCTTTATCTCAGTTGCCGCAACAAAACCACCCACCAAACACACCACGAAAAAAACAACGGCTTGCCGTCGACTTCCCATCGTGTTTATTATCATGGGGTCGCTAACAAAGTGGGGCGTTTTCTGTCGGAGACTTTGGAGACATCCCGGCCTTGAGTGAACGGACAAGGTCATTTAGATCAAATTAATTGGGTTTCTTGTCGCTATAAACACAAAATGTGTCAAACTGACGTCGATTTTTTTTAAAATAGGTCACTGTAAAAAAAAACAGAAAAAAAAAACAGAGGAAGGAGAGAGAGAGTTGAAAAAAGCAAAAATACAAAAAAAAACCCCAAATAAACCTAAAAAAAAGAAGAGGTTACTGGTCAGAACCGATTTAAAGGGGACAAAATCTAAGAATTTTAAAAACTATTTGTGTTTGAAGTTGGTTATGCGCTGTGGATTCGATCGGCTTCTATATCTGAGATTTGCTGTACATTACCACGTTTGACCGCATATTATCATCATCCATGCCTCTGCGTGACACATTGTTTCATCCACTTTTAACAATAAAAAGACGAGCAATTAAACTGCGAGACATAAACTGCAGGGGATCGTAATTTGTAAAATAAAACAACAACACGGCAAATTTGTTTCTGTTTTGGTTTTAGATGCCTGGCAGGCCCGTAACCAGGGGGAGGCGGGGGCGGACGCCCCCCCCCCCCATTCCAATGAAAAAATTAAAAAATCCGCCCCCCAAAAAATCCGCCCCCCAAAAAAACTTTCACATTCGCCCCCCCCCCCTAAAAAAAGAAAAATCCTTGTTACGGGCCTGCATGTCCTCTATACACTTCCGTATATGAAACGGCAGATTACGAAATTACCCTTTTGTGCCCAATGGTCCTACTATTCCCAAACATACATTCCTAGATAACCAAACGTCAATAGATCGACGGCTGTATCAGCAATAAATGTGTTTTAAAAAAACGTACAAAACCGAAGGAAACAGAACAGCTACAAAGTTAAACGATATGTGCAGCATATGCCCCTCAATAGATTTAAACATTTTCGTGTCTTTAAACTTTTAAAACCTAGTGAGCATTCCGTAACCTTTGAATTTAATTATTTCGTGATATTACACAATTAGTTTGTAACGAAAATATACATTTTAAAAGGGCAAAGAATTTGTAAAAACCAGACCTCAGAAGAAAGTAGAAAAATACATCAATTTAAAGTCACGTTATTTGTGCGAGGAAAACTTACTATTTTTCTTCTCTCGGCCATAACCAGAAGGGAAATATAAGTGGACGGATTCGGATGGTGAATTGGCAGACCAGCTGGTTTAATGGCTGATCACGATCTTGCATTCCTTCGCAATTCATAATAGAATCTTCACTGAACTTGTGCACTCAACTTACTCATCGTGCTGCCATGTTGCTAGACTGGTGCCCTGTCTTATCCGCAACGATAAAGACAGGTACTGGTCTACAGGTACAGGCCCAATTGTATCATTGGATACAATGATTTCATTGGATAAACGTACAGTGACGTAAGCTTTCCATATCTGTGCTATGATAGGTCCGAGGTGATGTAATTTGTCAGCTTGCACTTCCGATCGTCTGCATGCAGCGTGTGCATAATGTTTTCATCATGTTATTTTATTCACTATGTAATAGACCTTTCTTTTGTTGATCAACAAACCGCGCTGGTTGGCATGGAAGGCAGAATGTTAGCAAAACACTCAATCGTGTTAACAGATGTTTCATCCAAATTCAACATTTTCTGCAAACTTTCAATGAAGTAAAGTACCTCTTATGATTGGTTGCTTTGTTTCCAACAAATTCAACACTATTTTTGAATATTTGTGTAACATTGTTAAAAACTGTGGCTATCTGTTTTTGTTTTGCATTTATGGCTTTCCATAGTTTTCCGACCTCGGTTGGCAAAAAAACTCGGGCTGTGACGTTGCAAAAGAAAGGTCTATAATGTGTACATGTATGTACGTGTGAAGTGACTGCGAATCTCCGCGTGAAATGAATGCAAAATTGCAAAAGTCAAATGTATAATATCTGGCAACATCCGGCCAAGCTGGTATCTAGCGTTATTCCCGAGCCTCGAAGTGTCACGTCAGATGTTCAGGCTACCATGTGGCCGACTGCACCCCTTGAACAAAATTGGCTGTTCGGTGCAATGATTTTTTTCTTCATTAGAATGGAGTTAATTCATTTCTCCATCAGGTATAAATACTACCTCAATCGGGTATTCCTTCGACTCAGATTGAAACCCTGTCCCACTTAGTATGTCCCCCGTTTTGGGAGAACTTAATTGCAATGACAACCAAACTATATAGCCAACTGTTGGGATGTCGGTTTGTAACCTTATGTTTCCCAATTAGGAAACCCGGTAAGCAAGACGTTAGCTGATAAAAACATTTTAAAGGAACGTGACATTAAAGAATTGGTAAGAAAAAAACTTGTAAAATGTACTTTTTGATCACGGATTTTACACAAGACTTACACGGTCTAATGATGATGATAGTAGAAAACATCCCTTGAAATATTTCTGTATGAAATGCCATATTTGATGAGAAGTGAATAAACTTATTTTCCGATTGGAGTTTATCACTCAGTGAGCGTTTTTATTCATTTGTTGAATTTATATGATTTCATGCAAATGTGTAATCGTTTTTTCACTATTTTCTCGTGACCCAGATGGCCGATCGATCTCAAACTTCTACAGGTTTGTCAGTTTATGTATATGGCGGATTACATAAAGTGCTTACACTGCCAGCAACTGTTTTGTTAGCAAAACAAATTATGTTATGTTCCTTTAAATTGATACACAACGGTACTTACTCTGACTGAGCGCCGAAGCCTCTTTCAATATAGTACGAATTTCTGAGTCCTCAACTTCGGACTTGACTATACTAACGAAAGGTTTTATTCCTGCATCACGCAAACCATTTTCAATGGCCTCTCCCGAGAAATTGAAAAGACCGTACCCTCTCAGCAGACGAATGACTTCCAGCCGTAGTTGGCGAACAAATTCTTCAAGAAGGACACCATGGTACCCGCCCTGAAAGTCGTCTGGGTGAGGGTCGGATACCTGGCTTTGTTGTCCAGTTCGTACGAGCTGGCACTACCGGAGAATATGGGCAAGTTCAGTTCGGCGGCCAGATCCCCCACGCCGATGATATCTCTGCTGCACACAGGTCCGAAGAACGCCGCAACGTCCTCCTCGAAGTAGAGCCGAGCCGCGGCTCCGACGGCCTCGTTTACCTTGAAGGGGTGGGAGCAACCCGTCGGGGAGAAAAACCACTTGAGGGTGAAGTTGCTGTAGCTACCGTTTTCCACGCGGTTTTGTATGGTTTCTTGAGCAATCTGGAACGAGGGTAACAAGCGTAGATGCCTCGACACAAAATTAAGCGGGCCTTGGTATAAAAAAATACCGAGTTTTATCTCAGTTGCCGCGACGAAACCACCGACCAAACACATAATGCAAAAAGCAATGAGTTGTTTTCGACGTCCCATGGTGTTTTTTTTTACCAACTGAATACTCGTCAGGTCGCTCACGAAAAATGCTGCTTTTCAGATGTGTGGCTCACTTTATGTATACGTGCGTCTGCGCCTTGGAAGACAGACCATCAATCCCCAGGGGTCAGAACGGCCAGCATCAAAATAAATGAGGTATCCGGTACCATTTTAACAAAATGTACACTGTACCAGTGTTTTAAAAATGACGTGTGTTCAATAAAAAAAGACGAACAAATAGACTGCGAGACATATAGGGGATCAGAATTTGTAAAATAAAATAACGATGAAATAAAACAACAACACAACATTTAAATGAAGTTTACTTTATGAAACATGTAATAAAAATATATACAAATGCAAAACCCCTGAAATGATAATTTGGTGATATTGTGTGCACAGTGATTAGGGTCCTGTGTCCAATCTGCGTTGAATTACCCGAATTTATCTGCAACTAAGTGTCAAAACTTGTTAAGGTTAAACCTGCGTTTTCATTTATGTCAATAAATACCTTGAGAGATTTGCAGTGACTCCCTGTTAACAATATTTTACATCTGTACAATATCAAACAAGCGGCCCAAGAACTTTTAAGTGAAGTTTGTGGTGCATTGGGCGGGAAGAAAGGCT
This sequence comes from Pycnopodia helianthoides, assembly GCA_032158295.1. Classification (NCBI taxonomy): domain Eukaryota; kingdom Metazoa; phylum Echinodermata; class Asteroidea; order Forcipulatida; family Asteriidae; genus Pycnopodia; species Pycnopodia helianthoides. The sequence continues at coordinate 8,698,718 of CM063263.1, read as the reverse complement.
CTGTTGTTTGTCTGCTTTAGCCTTTACTGGGTGTTTGTTGTAGTTAACTGTTACTTGGCGTGTCGTGGCCGAGCGAATAAGAGCACCGGACACAAACTCTGGTGTTTCTGTTCAGCAGAGTGTGGGTTCGAGTCCCGTGTCCTTCCATTATTGTTATGGCCTTCGAATGGGACGTAAAGCCGTAGGTCCCGTGTGTTGTGTAATGCACTTAAAAGAACCCAGTTACACTTATCGCAAATTAGCAATTAACACAAACTACAGTTATTAAAAAAAAAAATAGCAACAAGTTTTCTCATAGATTTCTCTAGTAAACTTGATCAGAGTTTAGAACACATTCGAAACTTTTCAATCAATTTTTATTTTTCTCAAATAAACGTTCACTGATGTTAGTATGATTTAAGATGATATAAATGGTTCTTACTTTGGCTGAGCACAGAAGCCTCTTTCAATATGGTGCGAATTTGTGATTCCTCAACTCCAAACTCGACAAGACTAACGAACGATTTTATTCCCGCATCACGCAAACCATTTTCAATGGCTTCTCCCGACAGATTGAAAAGACCGTGCCCTCTCAGCAAGACGAACGACTTCCAGCCGTAGTGGGCGAACAGTTTCTTCAAGAAGGCCACCAGGGTACCCGCCCTGAAAGTCGTCTGGGTGAGGGTCGGATACCTGGCTTTGTTGTCCAGTTCGTACGAGCTGGCACTACCGGAGAATATAGGCAAGTTCAGTTCGGCGGCCAGATCCCCTACGCCGATGATATTCTTGCTGCACACAGGTCCGAAGAACGCCGCAACGTCCTCCTCGAAGTAGAGCCGAGCCGCGGCTCCGACGGCCCTGTTCATCGGTACGCCGTATGAGCAACCCGTCGGGGAGTCAAACCACTTGAGGGTGAAGTTGCTGTAGCTACCGCTTTCCACGCGGCTTTGTATGGTTTCTTGAGCAATCTGGATTGCGGGTAAAACACGCAGATCCCTCATCACAAGTCTTACCGGGCCTGGGTATAAAAAAATACCGAGCTTTATCTCAGTTGCCGCGACGAAACCGCCGACCAAACACAAAACGCAAAAAGCAATGAGTTGTTTTCGACATCCCATTGTGGTTTTTCCGAAACGAATTCTCTTGTAGCTAACGAAAAAATGCTCCTTTTCAGACTTGTGGCTCACTTTATATCAGAAAGGGAGCCATATTTCTTTGTTTATAGACACGCCTTAGCCTTAGAAGACAGACCACGAACCCCCAGGGATCGGATTGGACACGGCCAGCATCAAATCCGGTACCAATTAAAGGCACAGTACACGCTTGTAATGACTATGAAAATTAATGGCAATAAAAACTTACTTGGTAAGAAGTACCTTGGGTAGTATAATGCATTTTGAGAAACTTTTTACTTCGAAGTACTATCGGTTATGGAAAATACATCACTTTTTATTCCCCAAAATTTGCATCTGAAAACGTTTCTGTCAGAAACGCTTCTCAGACTGTGTATTCCTATGGGGAATATTCTTTCTGAGTGGAAATATTCGCTCCGGTTTTTCGGTGATACCTCAAAAACCTACATCAATAGGATTAACACAACCAGTAGGCTCCAATTACCAAACGTGTACTGTGCCTTTAACACAAAATGTACAAAACTGTACCAAACAGTCCTGAAACATGACGAATGTTCATTAAAAAGACGAACAAAATAAACAGCAATCCGTAAAACTATAGGAGATCGGAATTTTGTAAAATAAAAATAACGATAAAATAGAACAACACTGCACACGTGTTTCGGTTTTGGTTTTAAATGAAGTTTACTTTATGAAACGTATGTAATATAAAACAAATACAAAACCACTGAAATGATAATTTGGTGATATTTTGTACACAGTGATTTACACTACAAGTGGGTCCTGTGTCCAAATTGCGTTGAATTACCCAAATTTATCTGCAACCAATAAGTGCCAAAACTTGTTAAGGTCGAACCGGCTTTTTTCATTTGTGTTAATAAATACCTTGAGAGATTTGCAGTGACTCGCTGTTAAATATGTTTTTCAAACTGTACAATATCAAACAAGCGGACCAGCAACTTTTTAGTGAAGTTTGTGGTGCACTGGGCGGGAATAAAGGCTCTGTTGTTCGTCTGTTTACTGGGTGTTTGTTGTAGTTAACTGTTACGTGGATGATTGTGTTGTGCCTTTGATGATACAAGCATGGAATTTAGCACACAGTCAGAGTATGTCATAAGAAAGATAGCTGGCTATAGGGCCATCACAGATTAAAAATGGTTGCTATGCCAATTTAATGCTTGTTTTTATCAAATTAATGCACAATTTCACCTAAATATTGTTCTCCTATCTGCAACACCAAATTCTATTTTCCCCAGAACCATCATAGCTTAGCAAAAAGGGAGTGACTGCAGGTAAAAAAGGGTTCCGTTACATAGACTGTAGGCTTACCACAATAGAGCAAATTAGCAATAACACAAACTACATAGTTATTTACAAAAAAAAAAAAATAGCAACAACTTTTAGAAATATCTAATAGATTTCTATAAAAAAAAAACTAATCAGAGTTTAGAACACATTTGGAATTTTTAAATAATTGTTCTTCTTCAAATGAACTGTAATATTTGTCAATGTACACCCCTTCCTCTAGAGCGAAGGCAAAGTATACCTTTGGTTTTTGGGGACCTTTCAATTGTTTTAACCCTCCATAAATGTATGTACAATAAAACCAACCTGTGAAAATTTCATTTCAAAAGGTGGTAGCGTTTTTGAGATATAGCCGAAAATCTGGAGCGATTATGTCTACGCAGGAAGAATAATCCGTAATTGTAATACACAATCTGAGAAACGTTTTATATGCAGAAAAATTCCTCAAATTGAAATGTTTTTGAATCCCTCTCTCTGATAAACCACATTCCCTGAATGGAATTTTTTCTCAAAATGTTATACCTTATCAATGGTTGCAGTGCTTCTTACCAAGTAAGTTGTTATGGTAATCAATTTTTGGAGTAATTCACAAAGGTATACCTTCCTTTTAACATACTAAATGCATTATTGATGTAGGAAGAATGCATGAAATGGTAAATATATGTACACTGCTATCACATTTTAATGTAAACACAAGGCATTCTGCCAAGATAACAAATGAGATTATAAACAAATATTGCTCCCAAAAAATAAATCAGAAATTGTTTCAGATTCCGAAAAAAAACATCTGTTCAATCTTGGAAAGCTTAAAGGGTACCATGAAACATTTTCCATGAAAGTCACTACAGTAAATGTAAATGCACACAAACAAAAACGACCCCGTTTTGCACTAATTAGATGTTCACTTCGGAGCATGCAGGTTCCAATTTCCTGTCCTTTGTGTTTGAGTTAATCCTCCAGTTGTTATATAGGTCATGGACTAGGCAGCATGCTTCAGAGTAACAGTAATCTAGTTTACTTTTGTTGTCCCTGACCAACATGATTTGTAGTTGTTTTTCCGGAATTTGGTTTTTCTTTCCTTGTTTTGGGGTTTTGTTCCCCTCCTGCATGCTCCACCCTTACTCCCGCAATCTGTTTTTGGTCCCTAGTTGTATTTTGCATTGCTTTCTCATTTGTTTATGATATTCATTAAAATTGTTTTCACTTCTATTAAACTAGGGCCTACTTACTCATTTATTTGTTTACTTTTTTGTTTTTTTGTTGGATTACCTCTTCCTTTCATCTTCATGTTCTGTTTCTCTGTAATTTTAGTCTGGTTTGTCTATAATAATAATGAAGATAATTCAGCCAAAGGTTACGAGAGGCTTGAGCGGGCCTCCACCCTTGAAATAGGACAACAATCACACATTGGCATGGTAACCATCTCATGGGGGAGGGTGGTGGCCTCATGGGGGAGGGTGGTGGCCTGGCACTATGCATTATGAGCATCTTGACATTATCTCTAAGGGGTCTTGCCAACCAGTGGTGTCTATTGAACCTTTGAGGTGATGTGGCATTAGAATTTACAAGTGCAATTTAAGTAAAAAAATGGCGAGTGAGGCAGACATTATACCCGCATGTGATGTTGGTTCCAGGGGGTCAATGCGTTATAGTGAAGTCCATCGGAAGGGCTCAATTCAGAAACTGTAAAGGTAATGGTTATGGAGCTACCTCTAGTGAAGGTCAAAGGTGAGATTTTCGTGCATGAAAGCACATCCTATTAGCCCTCATACTGTTTGACCATTCAATATCATCTGTGTGGTTTTGAAGTATAAATGCACTATGCCAGCCTGCAATATAACCGGTGGTATAACTGCCTCTACACAGTACACAGTCCAACCCTCCTACTGTTTGGCCATTTAATATCATCCGTGTGGTTTTGAATTTTAGATGCACTGTGCCAGCCTGAAATTTGATGTCATGTGGTGAAAGCATCTAAACAACACCCAAATTGCACACCATTATCTCTACGTACATTGTATTACCATACACCACTGTTACCATTGTGCAGTTGAATAACTTCAGATGGTTATTGAACTCGCTGGAAGGGTTAACCAAGGAAATTACCTCCTTGTAATAAATAAATCATGAGGTAAAAGCACAAAAAGACAAACCAGTACTTTCTCCGTTTATAAACACAATCAAGTAAACTGCCTAATACAACAATTTCAACAATATTTCTGAATGGATGGAATAATAAATTTTTAACTTTGAGGAGGGTAAATTTTGAATACAAATACACTCGTTATACAATCAAATACACAAAGGAATGTGCTGGACGGACGTTGAATATACCTTCAGATAACGATGCTGGAGGGGGGGGGGTGTTTAAGCCACTGGCTGGTACTGTTCAACTCTTTCCAGTAGGGCATCTGAGTAACCAGGGGAGTAGTATCTGAAAAAAACAAAAAACATAATCAACTAAAATTATTTCACAGGTTAGTAAATAAAGATTTGTCAAGGTTTTTCTGCCGTCGATTTCACCAAACTCTTCCTAACTTAGGATTAATCTTAGGACTTGGGACAGTTAAGTTCCGTATCCATAGACGTTAGGACACATTGAACCCATCCTAAGTTAGGATGAGTTACTCGTCCTAACTCGAGATAGGATTAATCCTAGCGTTTCGTGAAATCGGCTGCTGGTCATTTTTTGGGCAAATAAGCAGCCAATTTGAACAATGTGTTGTTCTATTTCGCGGGAATTTGAAAGCTCCTCGAAGACTGATTATAAATGTCCAAACATGTCCAAATCCTCCGGAGAAATCTTTCAGTCTGAATCACTGTCAGAGTCGAGGAAGTAATATTGGAATATATTTTTTTATGGTATATTTTATGGTATATTTTATTCACATTATCACATTGTAACCCAAAGGTCAAATTACATGATAATTTACAATATTAAAAACATCAAAATCACAGAAAACATGAAATAAACAAATTAAGAAAAGCCCATATGGGTTGGTTAAGATTCAAGAAAAATAAAAAAAGTACAATTGCACATACTTGTAGATTTGTCTGCCCCAAATCATTGAAAAATTTAAAAAGCTGCTAACAGAGAATACTATCTTCTAATTTAGATATCCCAAGTCTCTAGCCTGTTGCTTATTTTGATTGCCACAATTGAAATAAGCAACAGTGATTTTGATGAGGGGGGTCTTCAAATGCAATTTACTTGACTTTGACAGTATTCCAGATGGGAATATTTGTCCGGAGGATTGGTACTGGTATGACCTTTTTTGATGGTGGGATTGCAGATTGAAACTCATTAATAGTTTAAGTTGATAATTAATTAAAGGGAGAGCATTGTAGAAAGAGTACAACTGAGGGGAATCAGGTTGGCTCAGTGGTAGTTTCCTTCCCTGCCTTTTCACCTCTCAGTGGACCCCGGTTCGAATCCGGCCTCAGAACCAGAGCCTTGCATGTGAACTGGGTTTTCAGTCCCTACTTGATTGCATTGGTTTTTTGTTTTTTTTCCAGTTGGAGTTTACCTCCAACATCTACAATGAAACATTTCTTCTTGTTTTCTATTCATCCTGTTGTGGATCGTATGCACTGACGACATCACGCCTCCATCTTAGAGGTAAAATGATAACACGATAATGGCAAACCCACATCTGTGTACGCATGATGCACATGATGAACCGATTAATAGCAACCTCCTTTGGACCTCTCGCCGAGGGCACCCTCAAATGACGTCATGTAAATTTGCTGTGTTGTATATCTTTGTATATTATTTTCTATTGTATATTGTTCATGTGCTCTATGTAATGCCGACAAACTGAATTTCCAAATGGACCAATAAAACTTTGTTGGTGGTCTCTCTATTTTGACAATATATTGTTCGGGGGTGCCAGTCAGAAGCCATTCAATCTGTAACTGCCGTATGGCCAGGGGTCTCACCAAAGTTTACGATACAACCTGGGAAGCGGCAGCAGAGGGATCACCTTTAGGGGATGCGAAATAAATGAATAACCAAAATGCACGGAAGCTCACCTGACAATCTCCTCAGGGAAGCAGTTGTTAATGGTATTGATGTACTCATGAAGGGCGCTTCCCGGCTCGGCTTTGATCTCCTGCACCTTCTTGAGGCCTCCACTGGTGACGAAGAGGCGCCTGGCAGCGGCGTCGTGCGGCAGCACCTTGCTGAACTGACCGACAACGTGCTTGAGGATGTTGGCTGGGGCGTCGTGAAGGAGGGGCTCCAGAGCGGGAAGATGCACACACTTCTGGAGGATGTTCTTCAGGGCCTTCTTCGCCTGCCCAAGACAACGAAATAAACATTCGTGAGAGTCTGTTAGTTTAGGGGACTGTCTCAAAAGTCCGGCACGTCCCTAGGTGTAAAAAGGACGTTCCCAGGGGCACACGCCAGCAGTCCATTGGACGGACAGAACATTCCGCTAAACCACATTATTTTGCCGAAGTATCTAATGTGCATTCACAATGTATTTGTATTTTTGCCTCCAAAGAACTGCTTGAAAATAAGCCCTCCCCTTTGTTTTCCTTTAAGGGAAGCGGTGGTTATGAAATAGACACATCAGCTACGGGCAGCGGCGTAGCCAAACTTTTTTGCTGGGGGGGTTGGGTGGGGTATTGCTTTCAAGTGGAGGAGCCAAGGGGAAATGGGTTTGTCAGTGGTGGGGTCATGCTTTTATTTTGGAAGGGGGATGCTGCAGGGGGGCCACCATCCTCTTATACTCTTGGCATTTTGTGGCCGCGGTTGAGATCCTGATCACAATCGTTCACTACATTAGATTAAACAAACACACATTTTCCTTTTTTTCCCCCTTTTCTTTTTCTTTTTTTGTGAGTACTATCGCGATTTTTTTCGTGGGGTGGGGGGCACTGGAAATTTGTTTGGGGGCACGTGCCCCCCAAGGCCCCCCTTGGCTATGCCGCTGGCTACAGGCTGCTCCATAACCAGAAAGAAAACAATTGTCATTTTCAAAAAAAAGGGCAAAACTTTACGTTACCTTGGTCTGTAGATCTTCAGAGGCGTCAGCTCGAAGGTAGCACTGTAGAAGTCTCGGCAGGACATTAGCAACAGCCACGGCCTTGGCATGCTCTGGGGTATGTCTTCCGATCTGACCCAGGGCCCATGCTGCAGCAGCCTGGATGTGATCCTGGGGCTCCTCGGCCAGGGTTATGGCCAACTGCGTCACTCCCTTCAAATAGCAATAATAATAATACTGATAATGACTTTGGGCAGTCAGATTGGCGCAGTGGTATCTTGCCTTGCCTTCCACCTCTGGGAACCCCGATTCAGATTACACCGAGGCACTACATGAAATGGGTTTTTCAGTCCCGGCCCGATTGCGTGTGTTTTCCCTGGAATATATCTCTGGGGTTTTCCTCCCACACCTAAAACTGAAACTTCCTTCATTGTCTTCTCTCCACTGGGTTCATGGGTAGTATAGTGATTAATTCGCTTTCTGAGAGTCCTTGGCTTCACAACCAGAATAAATGAAATGAAATTGAATGAAATGAAATCATAATAATAGGCATTTATTATAGACGATGTGACCTCTGACATCACTTGAAAATCATAACATGATACGCGCGCATGTCACCGGGCAAAACCTTTGTGTACTTGACAGCCAGCTAGAAAGTACACGCAGTATTACCATGACTACGCGTCTTTTTGCCCGGCGGAACATGACTTGGACAACAGACTTGTCAACAGAGGGAGGTTTGAATGTAAACAGAGGTCACACATTCTATAGGGGCTTTTGCAAGGTTTCAAAAGACTAATAAATTTTCACAAAATATAAAAAACTACTTTGATTTAAGCTTTTTTGATGTTCACCGTACCTTGGATACAATGACAGCCATGGCGAGGTTCTCAGAGTGCGCAGCTACGTAGCCCAACATCATCACTCCGGGCAGTCTGACGTTACCCTCCGACTCTCCGACGTAGTCCACTACGGCCGCCACGCCGCCGGCGTTTACGATCAGCTGGGCGAGCTCGGGGGTGTGCTTGGCGATCTCGCGGATCAGCGTAGCCACGTTCTTGCGGACGTACTCGTCCGTGTCCTTCAGGCAGGTCAGGACGGCCGGGAAGATTTCGGCCTCGACGACCATCTCAGCCAGGTCAACGGAATGCTTGGAAATCTGGCTCAGGGCTGAGAAGACTTGACGCTGAAATGTCAAACAAAAAAACGAACATGGATGAGTAAAACCACACCACAACTGCGTCAGACATCACCAGCAAATCTGCAATATCCCTGCAGTGATCACATCCTCATAAGGAAAAATACACAAGTGCAACATTTAATAGTGGCTGTTTGTATAGTGCTCAAATCCGTCACGCAGTGACGCTTATGGTGCTCCAACATCACAACCCTTGTCACTGAGCTGTTTTTAAAATTTCCTAAACCATCTCAGCTCCCTGGGAAATATACAGTCTGTGCTGCCAAGTAAGAAGCACACTAAAGCTAAATCAATCACAAAAATCATCTCTGCTCTCACCGGTACCCATTTATCCCTGAGTGAAGAAAAGCAATTACATATAGTCAAGTGTCTTGCTCAAGGACAGAAGAGTCATGATCGAAGAGGATTCAAACCCACATCCTAATGCCTTTGTAGCCACCAGAACTTGAATCCGGTGCACTAGACCACTCAGTCATGGCAAGCTTTTTTTCAATTTGGGCAAATTGGTGTTCTCAAATGCATTCACTTTGATCAAGTTTCTTGGGTTACAGTAGTAACTATTAATTGGACGTTTGTCTTGCAGAATATATGTGTCGAACATATTCTGTCTTTTATCTTGCTACCAGCATCTTTGTCAAGTTCCCTAGATCTAAATAACAATACTTCATACTACTTCTCAATACATTCAAAAGAGATCAGACTATTTTGTCTATTACAGCCTCACTTTGGGTTAACACTGATTTGAATGGGAAGAAAAAGAAGACGGGATGCAACCTCACCTTGAGTTTCTGGTCAGGATTGAGAATCATCTGAGCCAGGTGAGCGATGGCGCCGGCATCTACGACAGTCTGGGCGAGCTCGGGCGAGTGTTTGCAGATATCGCTCAAGGCTGACGCAGCGATGCGCTTCAGGCAGAGTTCCGGCTCTTGAATGCCGAGGACGAGGAGGGGCACGGCTCCGGCGTCGACCACTGACTGGGCGAGCTCTGCGGGAGGGTACAACAAGTAATGTTAATGATTAGTACCATACGGCGTTAGAGCAAAAAATGTGATAATGTCATGTTCAGCACTTGAGATGAATCTTTGTCCTTCATTATTATTAATTGCATTTTTTAATTCAGCAGAAAAACCAAATCCTAGACTTTTTCATTAATGCTGATTTTATTATTATTATTATTATCGGTTCATTCACACTATCTTGCAGGCCAAAGGCTGAATTGCAAAGTGTTTACAGTTAGTAAAAAGCTAAATTACAGTCGAAACGATATCGAAAAGCTGAATTACACAGAGAAAAAATAGAACGGTGATTGGTCACAAGCAACAATAATAATTTTTAAAAACCTGAAATACATGATGGTTACAAAAAGGCAGAAAACACAGAGGTTACTACAAAAAGTGAACTGACAATTTTTCAAGCAACAAGCCAGTTTCGTAACAGGAGTTTTTCTTAATGTTAAAGAGAGTGCATGTTGTTGCAACTTGTCTAGAAGCAGGATATATGAATGACTTTATTCAAGCCATCTTCATCTTTGTCACGTTCCCCGTGTACAATTGCAATAATTGAAGGTGATTCTCCCTATGCTACAAAGGGGTCAGACTAATTCTCATCCTTTCAGCCTCGAATTGGTTTTAGATTGATGAATGGAACAAAAGCAAAACCTATCAAATTGATTGCTTTATTTATTAGTTAAAATATTTCTGGTAATGAAAACAAGAGATTCTTAAAAGTGACTTGCATCGTACCTTAGGCCTAAAGATACCTTAGGCCTGAAGATACCTCAGTTCTTAGGATACCTTAGATCTTAAAATACCTTAGGCCTGAAGATACCTTAGCCCTGAAAACACGTTAGACCTGTAGACTAAAATGTTCAGTTTACGGAAAGTTCTAAATAGGGAAAAGCCCATGTAATCATGAAAACCAAATCAACTTGCAAGGCCTTGGTCTGCGGCCGGATTCGAACCGGGGTCCACAGAGGTGAAAGGCAGGGCAATATACCACCGGGACAGCCACGGACAGTCTCCTCACCTGCATTATGTCTTGCGATGTATCCCAAGGCCCAGGCAGCCGATTCTTTTACGCTGGGGTCAAACTCTTCCAGACATATGACCAGGGCGTCTAGCGCGCCGCAGTCAACCACAGACTGGGCCAGTTCGGGCGAGTGCTTGGCCACAGCGCGCAGCACAAAGGCGGCTGCTTTCTTGTAGAACCGCTGTAGGAAAAAAAACAATCATTAAATAAGATTACCTCATTAAATTTATTATATGTTTGTTTGCACAATGTGAACTCATCAGACCTTTTAGAATTGATTGATTTTGAAACTACAGAAAAACTTACATTTTGTTCGGCCAGGGAGTACACAAGTTGGGGTAGGATGTCCCCTTTAACGACGGCCTCGGCGAGGTCCTCGTTGTAATTGGCGAGGCGACCTAACGCCAGAGCAGCCGTCTGTTGGATAGTTGGTACAACATCCAACAAGAGAGGGCGCAACAGTGACATCACACCTGGAATAGAGATTAGCAAATGGATTGGATTTATTCTTTTTTATATGGGGTGTAATTACTGCCTTGGGGATAGAGTAATAAAAGTGGATGATCCCTAAATCAAATCAACAGCAGCTCGGACAAAACTCTGACTGTGATTGTTTTAAAACTTCACCTTGTTGCCTCCATCTTTGTCTGGTTCCCCGTATGCTACACAGTGATACATGTACAAATTTTTAACAAGACAAAAAGGGAACCTGCCTATTCATCCATTCAGCCTCATTTCCATTACATTGATTTAAATGGGAGAAGAAAAAACTTTTATACCACTGAAGTCTTTTATATTGCCGGCTTTATTTTCTAAACAAGAAAACTCATCAGTCTGAAAAAGACATGGTTTTTAATAATCGTTTCAGGTTGTCGACCTATTCTATTCATGCAATATACAAAAAGTATGATTAAGTTTAAAATTTTCAGTGTACAACTATAGATGTAAGACTCAGATATGTAACTTTTTACTTGTAAAATTGTAGAAACTACCTCCAGTGCAAAGCACTTTGGTGTCATTCATCGATCTTAACACGAAGCTAGAATAAAATATATATATTCCGCTGATCAGCAGAGAAATCACCTGCCTGAAGACTTATAATAATTTATAATAAACAATAACAATTTAATTTATAATTACACTGGAATGAAGAAAGATAATCTGATGGAAAACTTTGTAAACCATTATATGGTGCTATGTAAAGGAATAGGCTTAATACTTAAAAAACATAGCTCCACAACACCTTGCAGAAAAAAACTGAATGTTGAAGCACCTTGAGCGTCACTGAGTGATGGATATAAGCGCTATATAAGATGCCACTATTATTATTATTATTATTCAAAGATACAAACCAGAAAGGAGTGGAGAAGTCTTGTTCAATTTGTCAGAGAAAGTAACACAACATTATAAGTAAGTATAATTATTAGTTTAAAAATAATTCAAACATCAATAATTTTCTTACCAGCATTCTGGAGGAGCTCTATATTCTGGGAACGTGACGCCAACTCAGCGATTGTCTGGACAAACGTCGTTCTGGCCTTCTGATATTGCTCAAACACTAAACAGGTCAAGGAATAGTTTGCATAATTGATGAATAAATATAGCAAAAAATCATGTTTAAACTATTAACTAGTACTAGAATTGATTGTACTTTTAATATTAAAAAAAATGCATAATAAAATTCATGTTTTCGACTTTTATTTGCAGACAAAACAAGGCTGCTGGGTTCAGAAATGTGAATTTTTCCTTTTTAAAAATTTAGTTTGGGCGACATTATTTTTGAAAAAAAAGAAAGAAAATTTAAGCCTCTGTTGTAACTTTCTGTACCGACTCTATATGTGAAATCTTGCACGCACGCGCACCCACAATGTTGATAGCAAGATTGTCACGCGCTCAGGGTATCAAACATTTACAATAATTGAGTTAATATCACCAAGTACAGTACTGACACCTTCGTTTTATACAAATTATATAATGCAGTATCGATACCAAACTAACCCTAAGTAATCAAATGTTTTGCTCCAGTTGAAGACATCGTCACTCAGACTCAGAGTTGCTACGCATTTCACACATGATCAATACAAGAAATTTACAACAGAAGCGTGGATCTTCTTTTTATTTTCTGGAATAATGTCACCTATGGTGGATATGTTTGTTATTTGTGGCCCTATCAAAACTATACATAATGTAGCTATGGACAAGAACCCTCTGTGCCCCCCCCCCGAGTTACCGCCCCCCCCCGCAAACACACACACACACACACGAATAATATCTGACAGTGACACAGGTCACAAACAGTGACAACAATCGTTTTCAATTTCAAAACTTAACAAGCTCAAAAATAGTCCTCTAAAAAGAGTAAAACACATCCCCAAATGTGTTATTCAGACTCATACCTTGCAATACTTGTCTCGAACTCATCTTGATAAGTTTTGTCCTCTTGAAATATCTTTAAAATGACTCAGAAACACCTTTTCGAGACACCGTAACTGTACAACCTGAGGGAAACAGTTCAACATCAAACATGTGTGTTGCTATTTTGTTGCTAAGGAAAGTTTCTTGACCTATCATTTTAGCAAATAATTTCAAAAACAAAGTATAAAAATATCATTTTTTTTCAATTAACCTTTATGTAAAGAGTTTAATAAAAATATATAGTATTTTATATTGTGTTTTACATATTAAAATTATAATAAAATATTTACGTAATTATTAGTATAAAATTTGCATTTAATTACACTTCTTAAAATAAATTATTGCCAAACTTGTCTCTTGGGGGCGCCCTATTATTTGTTTTGATAGACGTCTGCTTGACCAAAGTAGTTCGACCCACTCATCACAAAGTTCCTCAAAATGTCTTCTCTTTTAATGAAAACGGTGCAATTGGTGCCACGTAGGCTCGCCTCGCCATACTTCAGGAACATAACTGTATGTATACTTGTAAACTTGGTGAAAACAATTGTTTCTTGCAAAAATAATGTCGAAAGTGTTTTCACTTTTGTCTTTGATTTGAATGTTGAACAAACAAGTCTTGCTTGATGATTGATTGTGGTCCCATTATTTTTTCATTTAATAGAGCTGCATATCACAAAAGAGTTGCGAAGCACAATAAAAATATGTTTACCAGAATAAAGCCGAAATAGTATTGCACATTTTTCATTTGCGACTGGTATCCTGTCTATTTTTGCTAAGCAATATTTGCTGCTTTAATATAACTTCAAGTTCAAGTCAGGTCATGTTTACTGAACCTGAACTCGTCACGAGTCATTGTTTGAACGATATTCTACAGTTGAGTTGAATTGTACGTGGATCTAGTGTAACAGGCCTTACTGTTTCTACAACAAGCAGGCATGCAACTGTAACTTCACAAAAAAAGAGGAAATTACAAACTTTCAATGATTTTGTACAGTATTTTTCAATTTTGAGAGGTAAAACTGAGAATAAAAAAGAGAAATCAGCTGATCCGAGGAAAAGTTGCATGCCTGAACAAGGAAGGAGGGACACTTAGTTTTTGGACTATTATTTGCCATCCCTTTCACAAAATTCATTTTAAAAGTTATTTCTGAGGTTTGGGTACTTAAATTATGATTGTCAAATGTAAGGTCCAACTTCCAAGCAGTTTATCACATGAACCTGTTTTTATGATCTAAAAATGGCCTGCAAAAAAGAGGGAAAGAGCTCCAACTGGTAGAACAATTATATCATCAGGCTCGATACTTTCAAGTATTTGGTCATCGAAGTTGTGTGCTTTCAGATGCTTGATTTCGAGACCTCACGCGAGACCTCACGCGTGAGGTCTCAAAATCAATTCAAATATTTTACTGAGAAACTACTTCTTTCTCAAAAACTACGTTACTTCAGAGGGAGCCGTTTCTCACAATGTATTATACTATCAACAGCTCTCCATTGCTCGTTACGAAGTACAGCGCCCTGGAAGTACAGTGCCCTGGTTACTTGGTCTACATGATGAAAGCATATTTTGTTTGCTGCATTTGCATCGTTTTTTTTTCAAAGAATTACCCCCATCTCATGAAGCTTATTGCGCAACAGGAAAAAAGGGTGCACACAAACCAAGTTAAACTGCGAAAAAGATGAATATATATGTTAATTTTCAAAAATGTTCTTTAAAGGTACGTCATCTTGAAGTTGGTCTGAAGGGGACGTACATCGCTAAGAAAATACCTACATATGTGAAGCTAGAAGCTGGAAAGAAATACTTCTGGTGTAAATGTGGTCTCAGTAAAAAGCAGGTATGTCTTGCCTCAAGCATCCAAACTTGTCCTTAAGAGCGTTTTATTTTTATTTCATAATTTTTTTATAATTTTATAAACTTTTCAAGATAAACATTTCCGGCAAAGCAAATGTGTAGACGGAATCCTTTAAGCTTGCAGATTCATACGTGTTCCACTCCAACTTTATAGAATTAGTCCAACTTATGGTTCGGCTTAGGCCCAGTTAGTAGCCAGGCTTTAGTTAGCCAAGTATAGTTAGGCCCAGGCTTTAGTTAGGCCCAAGTTATAGTTAGGGCCCAGGCTTTAGTTAGGCCCAAGTTATAGTTAGGCCCAGCTTAGTTAGCCAGTTATAGTTAGGCCGCCCCAAATTGTAGTTTTAATGGCGGTCAGGTTTGCTTTTAAATTTCTCTCCTCACCTTCACCTCTACGACCCTGGTTCGAATCTCACCAGGAGCACTATGTGGAATGGTTTTTCAGTCACTGCCTGATTACGTGGGTTTTCTCTGGAATATTTCTCTGGGTGTTTTCCTCCCCCATCTAAAACTGAAACTTTCTTCCTTGTCTTCTCTCCATGGGGTTACTTGGCTAGTGTAGTGATTAAGTTCGCTTTTCTGAGAATCCTTGGCTTCACAACCAGAATGAATAAATATAAACAATTAGGCCCAGGCCCAGGCCCAACTATGGTGTTGCAGTTGGGCCGGCCCAACTGTAGTTTGGCCGGCCCAACTGTAGTTGGGATTGCCTGGTATTCAGGATGTAGTGCAGACAGAGAGCGGTATCAATGAGACCATTTCAGAATGATTGGATTCTGCAGTGGCTATGGCTGGAATGCCAAAATCCTATCCTTCAATGTTGTTGCAGCTAATAGCAATAGCTGTAGGTGAAGTCACGAGGCCCAAGCAACTAACTATTAACCCGTTAGTAGCTACGTCACAGCCTAACCATCAAATGTGCAAAGCAGCTGGACCCTACACAGGTTCTTATTTCAAGCTCTAGGTCCCAACTACAGTTGAGCCAGCTCAACTGCAGTCACCATTGTGGGAGCCTAACTACAGTTGGGCTGCCAAATATAGATGGACTGATTATATACATGTAGTTCAAGTCTGTTACTCAGAAGAAAGTAAGTTTGTGAAATACAACCAGGATCTATATATTTGTTTTAATTCATCAGCCGTTCTGCGATGGAGCACACAAGCCAACCGAGTTCAAGCCCGTTCCGATCAAGTTGGACAAAACCGGGTACGTTCTGCTCTGCCAGTGCAAGCAGACGAGCAACCAGCCGAGGTGTGATATGACCCATGTCAGCGTCATGATGAGGTCATTCGGCAAGAGGATCGGTCTCGTCAAGAAATGAAACAATCCCAGGAGTTTATGGGATCAGCCTTTACCTTTAAAGGTTTAATCAGGGATTCTGTGGCTTTCTTTTCACCTTTTGTGAATTGTGCCACAAAGTTTTTACTTTGAATTCTCTCAATAGGCCAAAAAAAACAAAAACATGTTTAGCGTCCCCGCCCGCATCCTTTTCAGAGGCCCCCTCCTTTTTTTTTTAAGGAAAACTTTTCACGATCTCCGACGAAAAAAATAAATTTAAAAATAAATAAGATTGTACTAACCGTACACCTAAAAACCACACCGAAAAAAGCTGGCAACCATTTTGAAAAATAGCCCGGCCGGTTGTTTGAAAAATGTGTCAGGCGACCAGTTTTGAAAAAGATAACAAAATATATTTAAAAAAGGCCCTCCTTCCTTTTTTCAAAAAGGCAGGACGCTAAACATGTTTTTTGGGTTATTTTGCCTTACATCTCTTTGGACCGTTATCATGTTGCCACCATTTTGGTCTTGTTCCCTGTACCCAATAAACAGTAAAGAATGCTAACATTCGTTGCATTAAAAAAAAAACAGACTAGTTTTTTTCTTCCAGCCTCGGTTTGGTTACAGGGATTTGGATTGGAGAAAAATCTAAATGGCCACAACATGATAAAGGTCTGTTGACTATGCACAGCGCACTTGCACGCACCTATCCTGTCCGCCATTTTGGGAGGCAAAATGTACACAAAGGAATTGACTCCTAAAATGGCAGAGATGTAATAGCTTTGAAAAAAAATTATCTAAACACAGACAAACTTTTTTTGTTTGAAACAGCAGAAGTAAAATCTTTGATTATCGTATTCAGTTACTCCTGTAAATAAACGTAATTAATTTTCTTTAAATTCTTGTAACAACTCAATCGTATAAATGGTCATGTCACATGGGGCAATTTTACAGGCAAGCAGTTCCAGGCAATGTCCAAGAAGAAACACATTCACCGTTAAATTGCCTCATTAAATTTCCTGGAGATAGTGAGACACTGTCAGAAAAATGGATCCTGGGGTCGATTTCACAAAACTCTTCCTAACTTAGGACTAGTCCTAGGCAATGCTAAGAGGAAGGACAAGTCTTAAGTTAAGACCAGTTACTGGTCCTAACTTCAGATAAGACTAGTCTTATCTTTTTGTGAAATCGGCCCCTGAGCTACCGAAATGTTCCTTTTGTGTGCAATAAAGTTGGTTGCTTCGAAGTTGTCTGTAAAACATGCCCTGTGTGACAAGGCCCCCCAAAATTAAAGAAAAACATTGAAGGTCATAATATTTGGTTCTTTCAAATGAAACAATCTTTAAAGGCTGGGTATACTTTCGGTAATTGTCAAAGACCAGTATCCTCACTTGATGTATCCCAACATATACATGTAATGCATAAAATAAAAAAAACCTGAAAATTTGGGCTCAATTGAAGTTAGAAGAAAAGGATGAATGAAAAAGAAAAACACCAAAGCACCGTTGTTGAATAAAATTTAGTGCTTTCAGATGCCTGAGAAACAGCTCTCGGGTGCTCCTTACCAAGTAAGTTTTTATGGTAATATATTTCTTGAGTAATTACCAAAAGTATCCCCTGCCTTCAAGCAATAAAATTAAATTAAATTCAGGCTTTCTTCATCAATGCTTGGAACGTGTCCAGTATTCTACATGGAACAGAGAGGCACTAGATTAAGAGTGAAGTAGTTTTATTTGTTTCTGACATTTTATAGGTATAAATTTTTGTTCCCCATAGATATATATTTTAGCACCATAGTATTCTCCAGTTTTAACCTTTTTGTGAATCATGCGTGTACAAAATGTAACCAATGCCAAGTGGTTTAGTTGTTTTGTATGTTTTACCCCACACCATCGTGTGATAAACGCTGTATACTCAGTGCTTTCCCGAGTCCTGTGGAATACAAACCATACTACTTGAGTGGGATTCGAACCCACAACCCCCATATTCTAGAGCAGATTTCTTAATTACTATACCACCAAGGTCAAGAATACTGCAAATTTCGTGGAGGTGCCTAAGCACAAAACAATTCTGCTTACTGGGGAAAATGTTACCAGCCACTACACCATGTGATGAAGGCTTAAACAAATTTGTTAAGCAATACTGTCTGCTCAAACACAAAGTAAAGGTTGGAAATTTGTAAACAGTTCGGGGAAAGTTGACAATTTGTCGTTTGTTTCTCATACGATGCAGTGGTTCTTGAGTTTTATATACAACATATATACAAAATATATACAAACATATATACAAAATGTACAATATCGAACCATAATGACTTTATTGTTGAACTATAAACCTTAACTTAACAACTAAATCATCAAGGTAATAAACATTTTTTTGTGGAGGGAAAGTTTTGTTCGTGTCAATTAAGTTCAGCTTACAGAGTAAATTTTTTCTTCGTACAAATATGTGATGCCCCATGCCACGGCTCAAGGAATGCGATTAATAGTAATAATAATACCAGAGTCTTATATAGCGCACATGTCTACCAATAAGGTACTCAAGGTGCTAGAACAAAAAGAGAAACATGCTGGCAAGCACAGAGGTATTTTCACCTCCTTGCTCTATGGGTTTGACTGGGGTTTCTAGTGGGTCTTTCTGCAATGGCCATGACATTCACTTCTAGCTAATTGACTAATATCCGTGTGTAAATACCTACATACCAGCTGCTTGAACATTCCAACACTTGGCATTTACTCCCCCCCCCCCCCCAGCCAGGCCTAGCTTCATGGTCTCTTTATAATAACAGGCTGGTGATGGGTTTATGTATCCTTCTGATTTCAAACCCCCCCCCCTCCAATTAATATATATATATACATGTACATATGTAATTTTTTTTTGAGTGAAAACTTTTAAAGTGTCAGTCTTGTTCAGCTTATAGTTGATGTTTTTTCAAATGTCGGAAAGCGACACTGTTTAAATGACCTTTATTATTATTATTAATGACCTTTACTATTCATATTACTGTTACCCAGAACATGAGGTAGACAAACAACAAGAATAGATCTCCTTGCTTCATGGTCTTGTTTGGCTGTATTGGCCTTTCTGCTTTGGCCATGGCATTCTGGTTGACTTCTGCCCATGTACACACTCGCATACTTGCATACCAGCTGCTTAACATTCGAATACTCTGTGTTACTTCCCTTCTCCTGGAGGCCTTCTGCATTGTCTCTTTCATGAGAAGTTGGTTGTGATACGTTCATTTATCTTTCTGTTTTTCGGTCCCCAAGCACCCCCCCCAAATATAATAATAATAGTGGCTTCTTGTATAGCGCTCGTATCTGTCACTCAGTGACGGTCAAGGCGCTTCAACATTCATATTTTTCCTGCAAGGTATTGTGGAGCTACGTTTTTGAGTATTAGACCTATTCCTTACAAAGCACCATGTAATGGTTTACAAGGTGCTGTGGCGTTTGTTCATGTATCACATACAGAGTTTACATCAATCCAGAAAGATGGATTGAGATTTTTATCACGACCACAGATCAAGTTCTGGTGTTCCGTTTAAACCAGTGCCTGATCCAGCTCTGATCCCACTTTTGATCACAGCTGGGTGTCACACAAAAACACAGGCAAAAAACCCTGCCATTCCTAGCAAAACCGGAAATGACCACATTGAATTGCGAGTCTGATCCACCTCTTTGCGTTTACACTCGTTTTCTGGAATCCACTTTGCCGGACCTGATCCACCACTTGCAGGGTTCAACCCTCCTCAAAAGGTGGATTCAAATTGTAGGAAGGTTAGGTGCTGGTGTACTACCTAAACGTCTTGAAGAGCGGATGATGAGATGCAATCCGGGTTACTTCTGTAAAACTTTTAGTTTCAAGTGGTTGGTTGGGGGGGGGGAGGAGTTGGTGTTGGTTAGGCACTGCCATTGGTGTACTGTACTACCTAAACTTCTTGAAGAGCGGATGATGGGATAGATTCTTTTTGGATTTGCTTTGGTATTCAACGTACACCTGGTCGTCGGCACCGGACATGGAGCTCATGTTTCCGACACGGCGTACGTACTGCAAAACAAAACACATGGAAATATGATTAACGTTGCGTCAGTGCAAAAACAGGTGAGGGCTACACTCCACTGAATTTGGGCTATCGACCCAAATCAACTGCCACCAGGGGCACGTTGCCACCTACTCCTGGGGCTGAAACGGGGATATAACCCCCTTCACAGTCCGTAAGGAAGTAGACATGGGTATCATCCACTAGGAGCCTGGCTGTAGAGCAGAATGCACTACCTTCCCGACTTTCTATGAAGCAATTATGGTTAAGTGCCTTGCTCAAGGGCACAAGTGTCTCATTCCTCATCTATCTGATGAGCAAATGGACTCGGTTTGAGTTTTCGGCAGGAAGTGCCTGTTTTGGGGAAATGGAGCATCACGTACGTGATAATAAAAAAACACAATTGCGCCTTTACCTGAGAGGAACCCTTGCTGCCGTCACCGGGGAATTTTTCTTCCTCGGCGTCTATGTCCGAGGCTAGCAGCACCTGCTGCAGCAGCTGCTGCTGCTCTTGTTTCTTGCCGTATTTCAAGTTGCTCTATCCCAAAGGAAAAAGAAAGAAAACAATAACAACTTTTATAACTATTTACACTATTTAATTTGGTTTTACCCTTACACCGATGTTTATTAAGCACTGTATACTCGGTACGTTCCCGAGCTCTGTGAAAAAAATGGTCCCTGGCTAACAGCCACGGGCTAATAGCCACTCCTGGCCAACAATCATATCTTCCTGGTGGCTTCGAGATGGCTTCCAGCTGGATTCCAGCTGACTTCCAGATGGCTTCCACATGGCTTCCACATGGCTTCCAGATGGCTTCCAGCTGGATTCCAGCTGACTTCCATGGAGGCATCCAGATGGCATCCAGATGGCTTCCAGCTGGCTTCCATCTGGCTTCCATCTGGCTTCCAGATGGCTTCCACATGGCTTCCAGATGGCATCCAGATGGCTTTCCAGCTGGATTCCAGTTGACTTCCAGATGGCATCCAGATGGCATCCAGATGGCTTCCAGCTGGCTTCCATCTGGCTTCCATCTGGCTTCCAGATGGCTTCCACTGTTCCATGACTTCCAGATGGCATCCAGATGGCATCCCACTGGCTTCCATCTGGCTTCCATCTGGCTTCCATCTGGCTTCCAATGGCTTCCAGATGTAGGCTTCAGATGCATCCAGATGGCATGGCTTCCACTGGCTTCATTTTCACTGGCTTCCAGATGGCTCCAGATGGCTTCCAGAGGCTTCCATGGTTTCCAGCTGGCTTCCATCTGGCTTCAAGAGGGCTTCCAGATGGTTCAGCTGGGCTTGAAATTTGGTTTCAAGAAAAGGCTTCCGTCTTGATGTTGAAATTTGAATGAGATTGTGTTTAACCTCCATAAACAAAAAATTTACACACTCTATAACAAGCGTGTCTGTAGATTCCAAGAGTGTCACAAGGTTTTCATTCTATGCTTGGACAGACTTACCTCATCCATGCCGGCTAGTTTAGTGATGACCTTGAAGCTGTATCCCTGATTGACGAGGAAACGTTGCCTCTTCAAGGAGTAGTAGACTTCCTGAGTGTCTTGGGACACTAGAGTGTAGAAGAATGCATTGTACTCTTCCGCCGCTGCACCTAAACAGACAAACCAGGGTGAAAAACAGAGAATTATGATAGTCTAGATAAAAGTTTGTAAACTTTGCATGGTGGAGATATGGCAATCTAGTCAAATTTCGTAAACTTTGCCTGGTGGAGATACAATCTAGTAAGGTTTGCTGTAACACCATGTACATAAGTAGGATTTGAACTTTTGCATGGTGAAGATACAACCTAGTAAAGGTTTGCGGTCACACCATGTGCATGAGTAGGATTTGAAACTTTGCATGGTGGAGATACAATCTAGTAAAGGTTTGCAATAACACCATGAATATGAAAATAATCTCTCTTAAAAATGCACAAGAGCAAGATTGAAAAAAACAGTTTTATAAACAGTCAGTTTTGACATGAGGTCACTGAAGCATTTTTTTGTAAAACTGACTTTCCGTCGCACCTTTCTTTGCTCGGAGGATACGCCCCAGTCTCTGGGCCTCTTGCCTCCTGGAGCCCCCATGAGACGAGATCTGAATCAAGACGTTGGCTTCTGGCAGGTCAAAGGAGTTATCACCGACCTGAAGATTTGTGAGGAGGACAGAAGTTAAAGGAACATTACAGAATTGGTTTTTGCTAACAAAACAGTTGCTGGCAGTGTTAGCACTTTATGTAATCCACCATATACATAAACTGACAAACCTGTAGAAGTTTGAGATCGATCGGCCATCTGGGTCACGAGAAAATAGTGAAAAACTGATTACACATTTGCATGAAATCATATAGATTCAACAAATGAATAAAACGCTCACTGAGCAATAAACTCCAATCGGAAAATTAGTTTATTCATTTCTCATCAAGTATGGCATTTCAGACAGAAATATTTCAAGGGATGTTTTCTACTATCATCATCATCCGACCGTGTAAGTTCTATGTAAATCTGTGATCAAAAAGTATATTTGTCAAGTTTTGTTCTTACCAACTCTGTAATGTTCCTTTAAAGGGAAGGTATACGTTTGGTAATCACTCTTAAATTTAATGGCAATAAAAACTTACTTGATTAGAAGTACAGCAGCTTTCGAGAGTATAAAGCATTTTGAGAATCATTTCACTTCGGAGTAATGTGGTTATGGAAAAATATATCACTTTTTATCAGAACAAATTTGAATCTGAGAAGAGTTTCAGAAACATTTCTCAGATTGTGTATTCCAATTGCGGATTATTCTTCCAGCGTGGACATAACCGCTCCGGATTTTTTGTGATATCTCAAAAACGCTGCCACCTTTTCAAGTGACATTTTCAGTTTAGTTTTATTGTATATATCTACATTTATACAAAAGGTAAACTAAAGGTATACGTTCCCTTTAAAGAACCATTGTAAACGTCATCCGAGGGCTTTAAAGAGGAGCTCCAAGGTCAAATTAAGTTTTTGTGATGCACCCATTTTTCAATAGATAAGAGTCCTCATGAAAGTGAGGGAAAAAAATTACCAATCTCTTAGGTCATGTTAACCCTTTCAGCCCCAATGGCGACTTTAGTCGACTGTGCACTATACCCTGCTTGAGCACCAATGGCGACTAAAGTTGCCCAAGATAACACACAAAAAAGCACTCAAGCCCGAGCACAAAGGCCATTTTGTTCAAAAGCTGTAGTTTTGTCCATGTTCACCCTCCATATCCAAGCTTACCATCATTGGAAAAGAGAAAGATCGGATCTTTCCAATTGACGGTAAAATAAAATAGGGTTGTTATTATGCAATCACTTCAAATTGGAACCGGTGAGCAAGACGCCCTCTATTGTCTGAAAAGACTCCCGTTGGTGTTTGGGACATTTTCACAAGCTTTCCAGTATTTAGGAGTAATATTGTTGGGAATTCTTACTCCGTCTTAAAAAACCCCTACGCACCTTTGAGATGAAGATTGTGTTGACGAGAGGGTTGTGTTGAAAGTTCTGTAGAATCTGCAGCCTCTCTCCCTGGCTAGTAGGCCCATAGATGTAGGGTCTGACATAAAAATAAATAATAAAAAAATCATCATCAAATAGAACTCATTATTTAGTAAAAAACTCAAAAAATTAAAAACTGATCATAAAACTCATCATACAACTATCAACTCATAAAATTTAATAACCTCATATAAAGAAAAAAACAAACAAACAAACAAACAAACAAACACATAATAAAAAAAAAGAACTCACCATAACATAAACCCTTCATAAAAATATTTACAAAAAATAGACATCTGTTCAGCACAGGGATAGAGCTTCAGTTTTGATTTACAAACATAGGTCAATAAGGCACTTTTTTCAAGCCAAGTAGGCCACTTAAAGTGCCTCACAATATTATTATCACTGTTCATCAGGTCCTAAGCATTCCTGAAACCATCTCTATTCTCTACTCCTTAGGAGCATTCAGCACCGGCAGCCAAATGGTTGCAATGGCTGCTAATCATTCACGCCAACAATAGATAGTTCCCAGTAGACGCCATCTTTACGGGCAAATTGCATTTTGGCTTGCAGGTGCGTCAAGCGCTCAACTTATTAACGCAGCCGCGTTGTTCACTGACCAATCCTGCAACGAGTTTCGTGAAATGCGCGCGTGTTGCATGCCGTTCTCACACGAAACGCACGACTGTTTGTTCTAAACTGCCCGTAAAGATGGCTGATTTACGTCATACTGCAACCTATCTATTGATCTACCCTTGCAGTTACCAATTTACTCCCAAGTGTCTTTTTGCAGAGTGAGGAAAAGTCAGACTTTTAAATTAAAAAAATGTAGGAACTGAAGAGGAACTGAAGGAACTGGAGAGAAAGTATAGGCCCCATCCCCTCCCCCCCCCCCCCCCCAAAAAAAAGGAAGGGAAAAAGAAAACTTACTTATCCATAGCTATAGCGTAATGCTTGAGAGCGAAAACATTGTCGGAGAAAACAATGACTTTGTCGTTTCGTTGCTCGTGGAACCGGACCAGGAACTGGCAAGCTCGGAACTTGTTTGGATTCATCACATATAAGAGCTGCACAAAAAACAAAAAACAAAAATCAAATCAAGTATAAACTGAAAAACCGAGCGGTGCAGGACCAAACACTATCAGGATAGTCTAATCCCCTATCAAACAAAACTTTATAATACTCAACTTGAATAAGAATTAGTATAAGAATATGTTGCGCCTCTGATAGCGGGATCATTAGGACTGTATTGGAGTATATGCTCCTTTTATAGTTGCCCGATTTCCCAAATAGGCGGCTTTAGAACCCCAAAGTTTTAATTTTTCAGTGTGTGTTGTCATTCTGTGTATTGTATTCCCGCATTTTCAGCGACTTTTTATTTTGTAATTGATCCTGTTGTTTTTTACTGTAAAATCATGTGCAATTCAGTGTTTGGCTGCGATGTAGGATCTTAATAAACCATTATGAATGAATGAATAAAACTACTTAGAAAATTGTTCAGTTTATAAACACTTTCCTGACTGCTTTTTTGACAAGAATCGAAGCTGAGACCCTTGAATGTTTGTGACCCAATGACTAAGACCTCAGACTCAAGTTATGGTGTGTGACTCAATGGGGTGAACGTACAAACCGATAACCAAAAAGACAGGTGTGCCGTTTACATTTCCGTTCAACATACCAGCCTCTTTCTCGTTCGAATGCCCAAATACTCTCTGTAGAACTCGGGGGTCATCGGGCACCAGACCTCGGCGCACTGCACCCTGGCGATGAAGTTCATCCTCTGCAACTCCATCCAGTTGGCTTCGTACAGCTTGGGCCCGATCAGGAAGTTGAGGTCGGCGATCTTGTCGTCCTCCCTCACCAGCGTCGCAGTCAGGCCGAGCTTGCAGTGGGCCTGAACCACCGTCAGAACGCGTCGGAACTGTTTGGCGGGAATTGTGTGCACCTCTTTGAAAAACAGCAACAAGAAAAAACATGATAAAGTTGTTGGTAAAAAAAATAAAAATTCCTGCTATAAACCTAGGATGATTAACCCTTCCCTTAGCATTGGTGACTATGCTCTTTGTAATTACACACATATTTCTGTAAGAGAACATTCCAAATGAACAAGAATTTTCTCCCTTACTAGAGCTGGATAACATAGGGCCTACACACTGGTACCTAGGGTCTATGGAACACTGGTGCCTAGGGCCAACAGAACAATGGTGCATGGGGTCTACAGAACACTGGTGCCTACAATCCCGGCCATATCTCGTTGGGCCCCCCTGCCCCCTTTCAATGTTGAATCACATAGTTGCCCCCTTTCAATGTTGAATCACATAGTTGCACGGTCTTCTGCGTTCCAGACAACATTGAGCGGGGGACGGGGGACGGGGGAGAGAATGTTATTGTGAGACAGGGAATGGTTATTGTATGGTTATTGTAACACTATAGGAACGGTGGCCCAAGCATTTTGGCCGGATTGTAGGGCCTAATGAACACTAGTGCCTAGGGCCTATGGAACACTGGTGCCTTGGGCCTACAGAGCACTGGTACGTGGGCCTAAAGAACACTGGTACCTAGGGCCTACATGGAAAACACTGGTACCTAGGGCCTACAGAACACTGGTACCTAGGGCCTAAGAACACTGGTACTAGCCTATGAACCGGTCCTAGGCAAAGAACACTGGTACCTAGGGCCTAATGGAACACTGGTACCTAGGGCCTACAGAACACTGGTACCTAGGGCCTATAGAACACTGTACCTAGGGCCTAGAACACTGGTACCTAGGGCCTACAGAACACTAAATCCAGACCTGTCCCCTTACCATCCAACAGCATGAGACCCCACTCCTGATCACGCAACCATTTCATGACCTGCTCAGCCTCCCAAGATCTCTTGGTTGAATGTGCCACCATGGAGTACGTGCTGACGCATATATTGCATCCTGTAGGAAGAAAAGCAAAGTTGTTTGTACATTTCATGCAAAATGACTCCTGCAAAATGACCGAAAATAAGCGCAGACTAGACGTCAGTGCAATAGGTTTCTTGACCCTTCATAGCAACGTCACACACGGATATCCCTACCGTGGCGTGTCGAGCGGATAAGAACACCGGACTCGAGCTCTGGTTTTTCTGATCGGCAGAGTGTGGGTTCGAGTCCCGGTCGTGACACTTGTGTCCTTAAGCAAGACACTTAACCATCATTGTTTCGTCCATCGGATGAGACGTAAAGCCGTAGGTCCTGTGTGTTGTGTAATGCATGTAAAAGAACAAGAGGTGAGGCGTTTCGATCCGTGTGCTTTGTTTGTTTCAAGAAAAAAAAACAAAAAAAACTGTTTGCTTTTTATCAGTGAGGGAAACAAACACAACAACAACAATGTGTTTACCCATCGGTTTATCCTTGGCGTCCGATGTGAAGCGACATACCATGGAGTCATCCACCGTTGACCACATCTTGAACTGTGACCTCCACTGCTCCACAGCGACCCCGGACGTGCAGAGTACCAGGCAGCGTTACGCACTGTACAGGCCGCGGTCACCCCGACCAACGTCTTACCGGCACCTATGTAAACAGTATGAAATGATTACCGGCCCAAAATGACTGGTTTCCCCACCATGCATCTTTCATAGCAATTAATAAGCGACAACTTTGCGAAGCACTGGGCCTATTTTTTTTATAAACTCTCAACCAGGAAAACTTCCTTTCAGCTAAGCAACAAAAATAGCTGGTCGCCGGCCACAACAATGAGAAACACATAGTATTTAAGCAGGTAACCCGTTCCTGCTTAAGAAGATTTTATTGTGCCAAGCAAATTGAGCCTTGATTTTCATGATATACCTTCATGTTTAATTGTTTAAAGTTTACGATCAAACCTCGACTTACCACATGGGAGTACGATGACCCCTGACCTCGCCCGTCCATTTCCGAACATTTTACGAAGGCTCTTTTCCTGGTATGGTCGTAAAACTGTGGTTGGTTTCAAGTCAATACTGCAAAAGAGTGGGTGGGGGGGGGGTAGAGAGAGGGGAAGAAAGGTTTTATAAGTATAATGTAGATGAATCCGGGTGACAAATTAACCCTCCTACTTTTGGTCTCATTTTTCAGTAAGTTGACCAACCATTTGAAAACCGATACTCTGCACAGATTTTCTGTGCGCTTTCACTTGTGCTATGGTTAAAAACACGATTCCTAGGTGGTCCACGCAGCGTTCTATTCCCCCCCCCCCCCCCCCCCCCCGAGTTCATCTGGGAAAAAAAGAATGTTCGGGGATCACTGGGGGGGGTCCAGGATACCAATTTCACAGAGTGTTTAAGATTATGTAACAATAGTCGGAACGGTCACAGACAAAATGTAGACATACATGATTTGGGCTGGTAACCTTTCTGCTAGCAAAGTTGTTGGCTAAGCTTTTTTGTATTACGAAATTTGTCTTCCGGCTGCTCACCTTAAATCAGGATTGTGGGTGTCATTCCGGAAGTCATACTCAGCTAGAAGTGGATAATCCAACTCGATACACCTGCAAAAAGTATTAGGACTTTGAAAATGAATGAGAGACTCTAGGCAATGATGAGGGGTCTTAGAGGAAGGGTAATAGATTGGTAAATACTCCAAAAATGAATGACCATAAAAACTTACTTGGTGAGAAGCGCTGCAGCTGTTGATAGTATAAACTATTCTGAGAAAGGATTCTCTTTGAAGTAATACGGTTTGGAATAATTTTTCGCCCACAACATTTGAATCTGATGAACGATTCATGCATCGATTGTTTCCCACATTTCTGAGGGTTGGTGTCCATTTGCGAAGCTGTGGCCAGAGATGCGGTTGGTACCCGCTGTCACCTCACTATTAAACGTGGATGGATTTGACGTTCTTGTGAAAATACCACAACAGTTTTTGCTGTTTTCTCAGCAAGTAGACACCTGTTTTCAGCAGCGGGTACAGCAACAATTTAACAGATGTTAAATTCGTATCGAAAGATAAAGAATATTGTTTGGGCTTCCCATACAGATTGTTGTTTTACAATAATTTTGAGCAAAGTGAAAAATCTCACCGTCGTTGCAGTTCTCGATCTCTTCTTGCTGGACCTCAAACGACACCGTCTGAAGCTCCTCCCCCTCCTCATCCTCCCGATCTATCTTCTCGTAGAAGTTGAAAATATCGGACGGGATTTCCGCCTTGTCCCCATTCAGGTCACCACCATCCGGGCCGGACGACGGACCCGCAGTATTACCGGAGTTGGAGCTTGGTTGGTTGAGCTATGAACAACAATTTGGTTTTGTCACCAAGAAATATCAGAATTAAAAAGGCTGTCCTGGGATAGGTTTTTAGTAAGATTTAGGAAAAAGACAGAGTCAAATTCAATACAAATTGAACATTACAGAATTTCCTATTAACAGAAATCTCTGAATTCTACTCACCGGTTTCACTGTGACTTTGTCAGTAAATTAATTGTATTATAAACATTCACCCTGGTACCTTGGCACCTTAGCACCTTGAAAGTGTATCCCATTACTGAAAACACTTTCTAACTTAGCACCTTGAAAGTACTGAAAACGCTTTCTAACTTAGCATCTTCAAAGTGTATCCCATTACTGAAAACGCTTTCTAACTTAGCACCTTGAAAGTGTATCCCATTACTGAAAACGCTTTCTAACTTAGCACCTTGAAAGTGTATCCCAATTACTGAAAACGCTTTCAAAACTAAGAAACACATAAATTGACAAATGGTCATTACCTTTAAAGCCGACTGTCCAGATAACTTAGACACCAGAAAGCCGTCGCTCTTCTCCTGCCCCTCATCATCGATGGGCCTCTCTCCGTCGACACTGCTGTACAACCGGGTCTTTTAACAACTTCTGTAGAACATCCTGGTTGAAAAAAAAAAAAAAAAGCATAAACAAATCAATGCAATAATTTTAGGCCCCCCCCCAAATAAAATAACTCTTTGGATTCGCCCCTTGTTGTGCTTAGTTACTTACTGGTTGTGTGCTTTCCACAAAGTAACGATTGTGTTTGAGAACCAACTTCAGCTTTCCATAGCTAAGTGTACACAACTGTAAAGAAAAGAAGAAAAAAGAAACGTCTAACTTTCATTTCCAAACTTAAACAATAAAACAAACAAAATAGTCACTTTTGATTACTCTCCTGCCAAACTGGCCCTTGCCACTAAATACCACAGGAGACTGTGGAGACTAAGTTCACAGTACACTTGCCATGGGGTTTCTACATAATAACCTGCTGTACAAACAGGAAAAACCCATGCACCCAATGCTAGCCTAGAAGGTATGGCCCTATTACTATCACTATACTCTCCTGCCTAACTGGCTCATTTCCACAAAATACCACAGGAGACTGTGGAGACTAAGTCCACAGTACACAAGCCATGGGGTTTCTACATAATAACCTACTGTGCATACAGAAGAAACCTGTACACCCAATGCTAACCTGGAAGGTACGGTGCTTTGTGGCAGTCTGTGGTACCAGTGTAAAGGAGTGTTAATTAATAATAATATTGGAGTCTTATATAGCGCACGTATCCACCAATAAGGTGCCCTAGGCGTTGAAGAAAGAAAGACACTTTTTAAGACAAGTCTGGAAGTTGATAAATTATGAGACCTGTGTGTTGTGTAATGCACGTAAAAGAAACCAGTGCACTTATTGAAAAGAGAAGGGGTTCGCCCCGGTGTTCCTGGTTTGATTGGCAGCATATTGCGCCACAGCACCTTGTAAACCATTACATTGTGCTATGTGAAGGAATAGGTCTAATACTTCAATACGCAGCTCCACAATACCTTGCAGGAAAATACTGAATGTTAAAACCCCTTGAGCTTCACTGACGCAGATATGAGCGCTATATAAGAAGCCACTATTATGTAGCATGTTCGTCACACTAATAAGATGCGAGTTATGCAAGAAAAACTACTTCATTAAGACAGAAATACAATTACCTTGATATACTCAATGATACCGTCTGGTATGGACGTCTTGCTGAGCCGGCGTAGATACTCGATGATGTCGTTGGTCTGCAGACCAACGGAGACGGCTGCGTAGAGCGAGTACGCCGTCAGCTTGTACTCGTGGACGTGCTCGGGCCGGCACACTGGCTCCGAGATCGCGATCAGGAAGTCGTGGGCGTGTTTATAGACGGGCGAGAACGATTCCAAGAAGATGTGTCCGTCTGGAGCCTGCGGGAGGGGACGGGGGACATTGTAAGAAAATGGCAGGTTTACCCTAGGTCCTCCTGTTACTGTGGTTGGCAGACCAAATGCAATGCAGCTTCCAAAAGCTGTATGTAAACCCTTGCCTGCCAGTTATTCTATCATTTTATAAAAAATTAATAGGACTTTTAACCCTCCTACTGTCAGTGACTCTTGGCAACATTTTCCAGTGAGTTGACCAACCATTTGAAACCATTCGACTGCCAAGGTTGTGTACGGTGGCACAACTGTGCACAGAACTAACTGTGTACTGTGTACATGCATTCCCTCATGGTATCATATTGCAGGCTGGCATAGTTTATCTATCATTCAAAACCACAGTGAATGATATTGAATGGTCAGACAGCAAGAGAGATAAAGCGCATTTTCCAAAGCTACAGAGCTACTAAAGACTGCTACAAAAAAAAAGGCTGAAAGAATTCTCCATCTTTTCAGACACACTCTCGTTTTCATCTACGTACCAGCCATAACGGTCTTGATTTGTGGTCTTGTTTAAGCTGCAGGTCTTTTCGGTAGTCCTTAGCGCCATATTCATCTTCCTCCGTTTTGTCCTCCACTGTTCTTGACGCACTTCCGGGTAATTCCATCACACCTGCGTGATTGTAATGAAAATAAAAAAAACACATTTTGGGTTGAGCAAAGAAAAATCGACTAGAGCGGGACATGAACCTGCGACCTCTGGATTTAACGTGCCGGCGCTCTACTAACTGTTACTATCTAGCCCTAATGTTGGTGGTCGCCCTAATTTATCAATATCTTTGATAACAGAATACTAACAGAATACTCCTCCGTGATGATGAATGAAAACAAAGGGTGTCATTTCTGTCAAGATTTTAAAAAAGGCTTCCAAAGGAACCAGAAAGTAATAGTTCATAATACATTTGCTTGTATCTTTTAGTAAGAAATAGTACCACAAGTTCTTTGTCTTTTGGATTGGACGGAAGGCCACAGGTCCTAGGCAAATTACAGTTGAGACAAGCCAAAGTGCAGTTGGGATGAGCCCAATTACACATGGGGTGGACAGAACTGCAATTACAATAGTGCCAATTGCCGTTGGGACAGGCCAAACTACAGTTGGGATGGGCCCAATTAGGTCCAAGGCCAATTGCAGTTGGGGCAAGCCAAAAGTAGAGTTGGGACTGGCCAAGATGGGCCCAATTAAAGTTGGGACAAGCCAAAGTAGAGTTGGGGCTGGCTCGATTACAGTTGGGACTGGCCAAGATGGGCCCAGTTACAGTTGGGATAGCCAAACTACAGTTGGGACAGTACACATGAGTTTGGGGTTTAACAATAACACACCATCAGCTCCTTGAGAGTCTTCATCCTGATCAACTTCTGCGAATTTGGCCTTCTTACTTTTGCTCTTCTGTCCGTCTACAAAAAATCAAAACAAAAATGATGAGAAATCTTGTAAAATGTGTAAGGGAACATTACATTATCTTTTAGAGAAAATGTTTTCATCTGATCGCCACTTTTTCCCTAATTTTTAACAAAAATTACAACAAATAATAGGGTTCTCAGATTTTTTCACAAAAAATTTGCATTCTGGACCAAAAATTTTGCAGTTTGGCCTAAGCATGCTGAATTGAAACGAATGCTATTTTTTGTGTGTTTATCTTCTGGTTTTAAAAGCCCTACTCGCTGACTTACGATAAGAATCTATTTAAGAAGTTACAAACAAGGCCTTTTTATTTGGTTGTTTTAGGAGCATTTCTGAACATTTCCGGAATCGGCCCAAAACAAAAAAATCTGGAGATTAGTTATTAATGCTTTCATTGTTCAAATCCAGAGTAGTCTTTGTACAGCACAATGTTGTGAAAGCTGAGTATGCCCCCCCCCACCCCTAAAGTACATGTACATGATTAGCTTGCACACTTATTGCGTGCTGTTCTTATTGCGTCCGGAAAACGTCAAGCTTTTGATATGCGTGCCAAAGTATTAACTCCTAATTTCTTCCTCCATGACTAAACTATGGCCGGGTAAAGAGAAAGTAAGTCTGGAAAGTCCTCTATTACACTCCAACTCGAGCTGAAAGTGAATGAAGAAGACTAGAAGTTTCTCTTTACCCGTTGAGGTTATATAGCGCCTCTTTTGATCACAAGGTGAACCACACATCCCATTTCGTGTACCAATGTGTACGTCGAGGGAAAACCGGCCCGGTATTTCTTTTATGTAAAACAAAGATAAACATTATTCATGGGTATCAGAACTGACTAGAATTTGAAGCATTTGTTTGTCTTTACATGGACATACCTCCATTTTTTCTGTCTCTTTTTCCCATTTCGGTGAGTAGCCATCCACTACGCCGTTGTCATTTCTTCGCACTGTCACAACATATTGAATATGCATTGCGCGAACGGACGTCGCGACGCGTCGTCACACTTTTGGAACCAAACTATTTTGTCACAAAGCTGGTACTTTGTATAATAACTCGTGTACGAGTCTTCATCAGGGTTAAAGGACCAGCGGGAAAACACTGTATTGTACCCTGTTCGTTTAGTGTACCGTATCTTTTACGCTGCGCTCGCTGCTCTGATGAACACATGTAATGCATGTGGAAACGACCAAGTATAAACAACACATGGATGGAATATTCCAGTTAACTTTTTCGGGAAATGATAAAAATGACGGCTACTCTGGTTTGAATTTTCGAAAAGCAAAAACAAGACAAACCGCGGCAATAATGGAATAAATTTGAAAGAAATGATTTTGGTAAGTATTCACAACTTATACAAAAAATTGAGTTGAACCTAATTATTTTTAATTGGAACATGTGTCATTACCAATTACAGAATTGGTAAGAAATAACTTGTAAAATGTACTTTTTGATCATAGATGTACATAAAACTTACACATCTAATGATGATGATAGTAGAAAACATCCCTTGAAATATTTCTGTCTGAATTGCCATATTTGATGAGAAATGAATAAACTAGTTTTCCGATTGGAGTTTATCGCTCACAACACAAGTCACAGTGAGCATTTTATTCATTTGATATGATTTCATGCAAATTTGTAATCGGTTTTTCACTGTTTTCTCGTGAAACCCAGATGGCCGATCGATCTCAAACTTGTACAGGTTTGTCAGTTTATGTATATGGTGGATTACATAAAGTGATTACACTGCCAGAAACTGTTTTGTTAGCAAAACCCAATTCTGTAATGTTCCTTTAATTGAAGTTTTGAGTCATTTGTTGTTTTTAGATTGTCTGAGACTGTTTTCATGATTTTGTTGTGCTGTTAATCTGTGTGAACAGAGAAGTAATTGTTCTATCTTTTTCTCCCGTAACACTAACACTACAGCAGCATGTTCAGTGGATTTAAGACTAGAGTTTGAGTAAGAAGATGAAGTCATCTGGAGGATCAGGAGGAAGGGGGCCCGGAGGGCAAAACAGAGGGCCCCAGAACCTGAGTCGCGCCAAGGTGGCTGTACACAAAATGATGCTGAAAACAGCAGAGAGCAATAAGAAAGCAACCAATAAAAACAAGAGGGCCAATGTGGATCCTAGGGAATCCATGTTCAAGGGCCCTCTGGGACTATCGAGGAAGGAGAGGCGGAGGCAAGCCAAACAGATGAAGAAGTCCAAGATGATTGCTCTCCATTCGAAGAAGTCGGTAAGTCTTGCGACACTTCAAACTGGAGGCTCGGGCCAGTTCCACAACATTTGGAACCGGTTCCAGTTCCACAGCATTTGGGAACCGGTTCCAGTTCCCAGAATGGAACGGAGGTTAGAGCATGGAGGTAGGAATGGCCTCCATGGTCAGAGCCAGTAGTCAGTAATGATGATTGATGTCATTTTAAGAACGTAATTCAGAAATCCCGCAGCTCGCCAAAGCTAAAGTCGAGAAAACCTGAACATTATCAAATCTTGCTTTCTGGACTTTGACATTATTTCAGATGGAATTGTTTTTTTTCCCCAAGAGGGTTAGGTATGGACTTCATAGTCAGTGCTGTTTCAGATTTAGGCCTTGTCCAAATTGGTGGCTATGGCTATGGCTACACAGGCTCGAATTAACCCACGGCACCCACATCAATTGCTGTGGTGCCTTGTTTGCTGTGTGCTCTCTGCAAAGTTCCAATACAAATTTACATTTTCCTCATAGAAGTGCCCCTTACCAGTTGAAAATTGCCCAGCCCCTTCAAGAGCAAAGTTCAAGGCTTGGCTACGGCTAGACGCTGCGTCATCTTGTGTTGAGGTATATAGGGCGTCCTTAGCTACACCTTTCAGTCGTAGCCGTAGCCGCCACAGCCTTAATCTAATATTTAGTTTTACCATCATGTGCTTTAGCCTTTAAATATGTTTTTTTTCATCGCAGGTCGCCTCGGGTGATAAGGTAGGAGGTCATCCAGGAATATTCCAGATGACCGATGCAGAGGTACCAGGGAAGAACAGGGAGAAAAACAAACGCAAGAAAATCAATAGAAAGAGAAAGTTGAAGGAAGTAAGATATAGACAGTCGTTCAATAGGTATAGTAGATAAGTTTCCCCAACCACCCAGATTGAAACTAACAACTCTTTTTTTCCTGGAAATCTTTTGGTCTTGTTAATTTTCTCTTCAAAATAAAAAAAAGTTAACTTTGGAAGATTGGTTTTCAGTATCATGGTTTCATCTCATGTGTTCATAGGAGGAAGAGGCAGCCAAGAGAGTGGAGGATTGGCCGAAGCGAACAAGGATGACGAGAAGACCATCAAGAGGCTGGAGAAGGAGTTGCATTTTAAGAAGAATCGAAAGACGAAGACCAATATTACACCCTTGATCTTCAAGGCAGATGGGCTGGACTGTATCCTCTAAATGTTTAACTAGGCCTACATAAAAACTTCCAGTAATTATATTTGGAGTGGTTTGATTCTGTGTTCTGTAAACTAGCTCTTACCATTTGTTATTATTTCTTTCTGGTGATGAAACCGAGGGACCCTCAAAAGTGACTGGTAATCTGTGTGTCTTCATGAAAGGTCTGGAAGTTCTCGCGTGACAAGCAAGTCCTGCACAGCTTGAAGGAGACATCAATTAGAAAGATTCAGATGCTGTGTAGAAAAGACGATGAAGAAATGCTCAGTTTTTAGATGTGGTAGGGAAAACCCTGAATAGGGGAAACCCATAATCGGGAAGAGGATGAAAGATGAAATGTCAAAGTTCACTTTTTAGGAGGATATGCAGATTAAACTTTGCACCTGTTATACCCAAGGCACTATATTTATTGTTTTCCTTTACAACTTGAAACCTCAGACCTGTTGGATTTTGTAAACGCTGACTCGGAGGACTTACTGAAGGGCATAATGCAAGACGGTGACACGAGGGGTGATACAGACAGTGGGGATGATAGTGACGCAGAGAGTGAGGATTCTGCGCATTCAGGCACGGTCACAACAAATTCCAAACTCACTAGTTCCCGAGCTGCGAACAGAACGGACGATGGAAGCGAAGGCGATGAAAGTGAAGATGACTGGGGCTTCTCCGGGGAGGGAGACGACTTTGATGAGGATGAAGTCGAAGACGAGGAGGCCGAGGACTGTTCTGACAGCGACAGCGAAAATAAACCACTCGACAAGAACGGCTGGTCCAGTATGGATTTACAAAATAGCAAAAAGTCTGCAAAAAGGAAACATTTGGAAAGCAATCCTGAAGAAGATTTGGCCACGGAAACGCCTCGGAAACTACCAGAGGTGAAGATGGATCCGTACGGAAATGTGATCGGTGAAGAGAAGAAGGCGACGGGGACGTACATACCGCCTCAGAAACGAGCCAAGATGATGGGGCACGATGAGCAGAAACAGGAGCAACTCGACAGACTTTGCAAGCAGCTGAAAGGTTTAATCAACAGGTGAAGTTGTTGATTGATTGATTGATGGATCATGGATAAAATTGATTGTCACACCCCCTTTATTGCATTGACCTATCACGACTGCTTCGGACTGCTCAAAAGTTTGATTGATAATACAGATTGAGCAATTAAGTCCCGCCCCTTTATTGCATTGACCAATCACGACTGCTACTACTGCTCAAAAGTTTGATTGATAATATAGATTGAGCAATTAAGTTCTGCCCCTTTATTGCATTGACAATCACGACTGTACCTACTGCTCAAAGTTTGATTGATAATATAGATTGAGCAATTAAGTTCTGCCCCTTTATTGCATTGACCAATCACGACTGCTACTGACTGCTCAAAAGTTTGATTGATAATGTAGGTTGAGCAACTAAGTCCCGCCCCTTTATTGTATTGACCAATCATGACTGCTACTGACTGCTCAAAAGTTTGATGGGTTAGAGGTCACACTCAGTTTCATGATCCAATGCCAGCTGCAGCTGTGTACATTGTGTGTGTGGTGTCACGGGCTGGCTCGATGATCAAGAGGTGGGTACGCACTTGTCCATCCCACCTGAGTGCCGTTGCTAGGCAGTTGCTGTGGTGGGTGGGGCTTTGGAGCTACCGGAAGTAGGACCAATGTTTTGCATCAATGCTAATTTTTTGTGATACTCTCTGTGTTTTCTAAACGTTAGATTGAGTGAGACTAACATCCAGTCGATTAGCGGACAGATTGAAGAATTGTACCTCGTCAATAGCCGCAATGGTAAGGAGAAATAGCGCCAAAAGTTTGAAATATATTCCCCTATATCAAATCAATTCTTGTGCATCTTCATTTGACTGCTTCTGGTACGCCAGTATACAATGTACTTGTTTTTGTGGGTTGTGATGTAATTTAGCCTTTGAGAAAAACTCTGCTGGGGTCAAAACGTCAGACCGTTAAAAACTTTTTAGGCAAAATATTGAGGTATTCATATATTCAGATATGGATGAGCTCTTAATTCAGCTGATTATGTACTGCTATATTCCATAGCCACTTCTATATAATATTCAATTATTCATGTTTTCATAAATGAATGAGCTCTTAACCCAACTGATTATGGACTGCTACATTCCATAGCCACTTATATTAAATGTGCAATTATTCATGTATTCATATATGCAGATAAAAAGAGCTCTTAACTGAGCTGATTATGGACTACTATATTCCATAGCCACTTCTAGGAAAAATTCAATTATTCATGTATTCATATATGCAGATATGAATGAGCTCTTAACCCAGCTAATTATGGATGCTACATTCCATAGCCACTTCTAGGAAAATTCAATTATTCATGTATTCATATATGCAGATATGAATGAGCTCTTAACCCAGCTGATTATGGACTCCTGCATTGGTTTGATTGTCACTGGGGAGAGACTTGTCATGGAACACGTCATGCTGCTAGCAATACTCAACATCAATATCGGCAATGAAGTGGGTAAGGTCCGTTTGTGTGGACACTGCGAGGCTGCATGCCAATTTCAACATAATAATAATAATAATAATAATAATAATAATAACGTAAATTTATACAGCGCCAAAGTCCGCCTAAAAAGATGCTCAAGGCTCTTCACAGATATGCAATTTAAAAAACTAAGACAAACCACAATTAATCAAAAATACAAATGTACAGTGGGTATACAGTTTTAACATACTTCCTAAAAAATCTTGAACTAATTACAGAACTTTTTGTCGGCAATGACTCTTGTCCCTGATATTGGCCGAGTAATGTTTTTAGTGGTAAATAATCTTCTCTAGAATGACAGGGGATCGTGGGTTCAAATCCAACTCGAGTAGTTTGCCTTCGGAGTTGTTTCCCTAAGGACTCTGGGAAAGCACTGAGTATACAGTGCTAATCACACGTACATGTAGGTGGAGGGTTAAACAAAACGAAAAACAAGAAAACAACTTCATAAAAATGTACTAATCCGTTTCTACTTTTATCACACGCTTGACCAGGAGCGCACTTCATTCAGGCAGCCGCCTGCAAGCTGGACGAGTTGTACAGTCAAGGCGGTAACTATGGCGATGGTAAACACTGTGACAACGTCGTCTTGCTCTTCACGCATCTCTACAACTTCAAGGTGAGCGGACATTCCCTGCTGGGCCCAATCTTGTAACAAAAATGTATTTTGCTGAGCAAAAACTATAGCCGGGTACCAGTCTCAGATGATAAACAGTAGGTAACATTTTGGCTGGTGAACTGTTTTTTTGTAGCTAAGCAAAAGTTATCTGTGCTAACTGTAGCTACATGAAACTGGGAACTGTTCACACATTTGCGTAATATGATCGATCGAGGTAGCTTCCCTGATTTTATGCATGTGTAAAGTTACCTGGAAGTGACCCACCACCTCTCACTCCTGAACTGCAAGAACTATCAATGCTAGCCCGAACAATCTGGCGTCACTCTTTGTGCTCGTGAATAACGCCAGATACCGGTCTTTAGAACCTGGCGGTTTCCTGCCAGATGTAACCTTTGACCTTGCTGTATGTGTACACAGAAAGATATTGTAAATCTAATAATAGTAACAACTGTGCTAAGTATTTATCTCATTTCTAACCCGTGTTCATATTAGGTGATTCATTGTACCTTGGTGTATGACATTATTCGAAAACTTGTAGATGGCTTCACCGAGAGGGACATTGAAATGCTGCTACTGATCCTGAAAAGTAAGAGCACCAACTACTTGTTCCCAAAGATTCTTTGGCTAAAAGTGTCACTTTTTTTATGAACCACTTCACGTCGGTGTTCAAAAGAAAATTTAAGAAAAGACACCGGGATTTGTTGTTCACCATGAATCGCTAAACCTCGGCCGTGAGCCAAGGCCGATAATCTGACAGGTATGCTTGAACCTTGGAACGCTTGGACCTGCCTCCCGTTGAGCCCCCCAAATAATAAACAATAGTGGCAGCCTGTTCATCGGACATGACGCAGTTGAACAGAACACTATAGATAGGTTGCAGTATTACGTAAATCGTCCATTTCGTGCCATTTCGTGCGTTTCGTGTGAGAGCAGCACGCGCACATTTTACACAAAACTCACTGCGGGATTGGTTATTGAACAACGCGGCTGCGTTAATAAGTTGAGCGCTTGACGCATCTGCAAGCCAAAATGCACTTTGCCCGTAAAGATGGCGTCTACTGGGAACTATCTATAATAACTTTGGGGGAGTCACTGCTGATCCACAGGGTCCATCACTGGCCTCTTCCATCACTGGAGAAGCTCAATGGTGTAGTGAACAAGAAATCCATTACGTGAATTTAACCCAAACCTCTGAATTCTACTCACCAAACTTTTGATCAGATAAGAAAGATCAGGTTGAAAATTGCTCATTCCCAAACCGGTGAGTTCCCACCCGAGTTTGTCGAAGGCAAACTCGGGTCTGCTTTTAATGGGTGATTCACGTAGTTTACTGTAGAATGTGTAAAGTTTGTGGGGCCAAAAGGTTTGGTTCACTCTAGCATGTAGATGATGATGTTTTCTTAAATTATTATTAGATGCGGGCTTGATGTTGCGGAAGGACGATCCATCGTCCCTGAAGGAGATCATCTTGCAGATCCAGACTAAGGCCAACACATGCTCGGAGCAGTTCAAACAACAGTGAGCCATTGGCCTTGTGGTGTTTTATAGTAAAAACCCTTGTAAATTTTGATTTTCTTTGGCAAGAGTACTTGACAACAAAGCACAGGATCGGTAGTTATCGAAAGAAAAAAAACACTCTGATAAGTTTCAAGCTGAAAGCTCTCTGATCAACAAGGTTATAGCAGTACCAATCCTCCTGAGAAAGTTTTCCGTCTGAAGTGCTGACACAGTTTGAAAAAACATCCCAAAGGCCATGTCCAAATTGAGTTGACTCCGGCTCAATGGCCGCATCGTCATGCAGTGACGCCCTTAGCAACAGTCGTAGCCGTAGCTGTAGCCGCCATTTCGGACCGAGTTCAAGTTCACTTACACAGATTTTTTCCTCCTTAGCAACAGTCGTAGCCGTAGCTGTAGCCGCCATTTTGGACGAGTTCAAGTTCACTTACACAGATTTTTTCCTCCTCAAACAACCACCCCCCCCACCCCCCCTGCTCAGATCTCGGGTTAAGTTCATGCTGGAGACCATCTACGCCATACGGAACAACAACGTGCGTAAGATCCCAAACTACGACCCGGCACAGCTTGACCACATGAGGAAGATATTGAGGCTGCTCATCAAAGCCAAAGGTTAAACTTTTACTTCAAATTTGTGAGGCACAGACAAAATTCTCGCTGAGCATTTATAAATTGGTTACCAGCCAAAATGCTACATAATGTACAGTGATTGAGGCTGGTCTCCTGCTAGATTTTGCTTTTCAAATAAAGTCCCGCTAAGCAGGTTTTTTCTCTACTTATTAACTGCTTTTGGCAGATAAATATGAACGAAAGTTTATATTCTGCGTATCAGGTCAGCTCTGTGCGTAGCGATAGTTTGTGCTTAACAGGGCCCAAGTTCATGGCTTTGCTTACGGTAAGCAAAGAATCGGCGCTTACGGAAGCAGGGAATTCCGCACTGACATCAAGCGTATTACATGGTTAGCAGGGAACTCTTGCTTGTGTGTGTGCGCACTCCACGCTAATGGGCATTCTTTGCTTAGACAGCTAGCGCAGAAGTTCGGCACTTGCACGTAAGTGGACAATGGTGATCGCAATCGCAGAATTAAGCAGTAAGCAGTAAGCACAGCCATGAAATTGGGCCCATAGATTAAAGCAGACAGCAGTGCTTAAAAAGATTCCTGCTTAGCAAAAAATATGCAGGAAACCATTTGCAAATGGTACATATGACATAGTAATTTTGCTGGTAACATTTTTCTGGTTAGCACAATAGTGTTTTGTTTTTGTTTTTTGCTAAGCTAGTTTAGGCATCTCTTTGTGCTTAGCAAATCTGTGTACTTATAAACTGCTTAAATTATTTCATTTAAAATTTATTTACTTTGCGACAATTTTGTCACCAGGTCACAACGACTCTGACGCCACCCTGCGCGTGACTCTTGAGAACTTGCTGAATGCCGAGGAGAAGGGACGCTGGTGGATCATTGGCTCCTCCTGGGCCGGCAACCAGCCGAGCATCAGCCAGGAAGGCAGGCGCGAGGGAGAGACACCGGGAACCGGTGATAAGACCAGCAGCTTGATCAGCGAGTTGTCACGGCAACAGCGGATGAACACCGATCTCCGGAAGGCGATCTTCAGTATCATCATGACGGCGGAGGTAAATGTGGCGGTGATATGGTTTGGTTTTAGAACCCACTTGAGGGGCGGACTTGGGGGAGGTAGTTTTGTTCACCAACTGCACGGGTCGTGTAAGGTTGAAGAACTGTGCGCAGAACTGACTGTTTTGCATGTGTAAATTAAATAGATGCATTCACCACATGATATTATATATCGTAGGCTGGCATGGTTTATCCACCAGAGTGAATGATATTGAATGGCCAGACAGTAGGAGGGTTGACTGTGTACTTTTGGAGATGCATTCTCTACTTGATATCATATTGATAGATTATCTATCATTCAAAACCACAGTGGATGATCGCCGTGGATGAGATTGAAGGGTCAGACAGTAGTAGGGTTAACTATTCGCTCTGTTCTCAATTTTTTTAAAAGGATTACGTGGATGCCTTTGAGAAGGTCTTACGTCTGAACATCAAAGGAGGGCAGGAGAGGGAGGTGGTCCACGTTCTTATAAACTGTTGTCTCCAGGAGGCTACCTTTAACCCGTACTACGCTCATCTTGGCTGCAAACTCTGCCAGTACGACAGAAAATACAAGGTTTGGTTAGACTGGTCCCCTCTTTCCTTGTAGGATAAAGACGGGCTTTTGTATCACAAATTCAATGGTGACATGGGAGCGAATATGGGAAACCGGACTTTCAGGGTTTCATTTCAGAAACCAATAATCAATGGAATTCTATTTTTGTTAAAAAGTTGGTTGGCTTTTGAATGATGCCTAAATTGCATACAATTTGTTACTTGATTCAATTGTGTGAACGTGCAGTTGGTGATAATCACATGGAGTCATACAGGCATCGACCTCAACTGTCTGTTACGTTATTGTGTTAAGGGTTTGGTTGATTTTGGTAGCCCGTGGAACATTGAGCTCTGTGACTGTTCGTTTGCATTCGTGAATTTCAGCCCCATAGCTTGGTGTTGGTCTTATTAACTCTGTGCACAGTACTCCGTTTGAAAAATTTGTTGACGCCACTTGTAATCCCTATTTTCTTCAGATGGCATTTCAGTTTGCATT
This sequence comes from Pycnopodia helianthoides, assembly GCA_032158295.1. Classification (NCBI taxonomy): domain Eukaryota; kingdom Metazoa; phylum Echinodermata; class Asteroidea; order Forcipulatida; family Asteriidae; genus Pycnopodia; species Pycnopodia helianthoides. The sequence continues at coordinate 8,655,681 of CM063263.1, read as the reverse complement.
CTGGGACAAATTCAAGACTCTGAGTGAGATGTCGACCAGTAACAATGGCAACCTGGCGCTTCTTTTAAGCCAAATGTTGGTGTCCAAAGCTCTCGCGATAACTGTCCTGAAGGTTAGTATAACAACGGAGCCGTGTCCTCGGTGTTTACGATTAACCCTCCTACTCGTTGTAATGTTTTCCAGCAACTTTACCAACCATTCAACTTGCAGGGTTGTGTAGGGTGGCGCAACTGTCCACCGAACTAAGCTGTGTAATGTGTGTACTGTGTAGATGCATCACCACATGATATTATATTGCAGGCTGGCATAGTTTATCTATCACTCAAAACAAGTGGGTTATATTGAATAGTCAAACAGTAGGAGGGTTGACTGTGTACTGTGTCAATGCATTCACCACATAATATTATATTGCAGGCTGGCATAGTTTATCTATCACTCAAAACAACAGTGGGTTATATTGAATAGTCCAACAGTAGGAGGGTTGACTGTGTACTGTGTCGATACATTTACCACATAATGTCATATTGCAGGCTGGCATAGTTTATCTATCACTCAAAACAACAGTGGGTTATATTGAATAGTCAAACAGTAGGAGGGTTGACTGTGTACTGTGTCGATACATTTACCACATAATGTCATATTGCAGGCTGGCATAGTTTATCTATCACTCAAACAACAGTGGGTTATATTGAATAGTCAAACAGTAGGAGGGTTGACTGTGTACTGTGTCGATACATTTACACATAATGTCATATTGCAGGCTGGCATAGTTTATCTATCCTTCAAAACCACAGTGGATGGTATTGGAGGGTCAATGACCCAGGACAGATTAAATGCACAATTACTACTTCTTAGTATTTATGAAGCAAGTTCTTCTATTTTTTCTTGGTTTTCAGGTGATAGAATTTGCCGATATCGACAAGTTGACCGTGCGCTTCCTCCGTCAGACATTGCGCTCGCTGCTTCTCCACAGATCCAAGGAGTCCACCGTTGCCGTCTTCAGCGCGGTGACCTCACTACCGAAGCTGCGCTTCTTCAGGGAGGGCCTGCGATTGTTTCTGCTTCACTTTGTGCTGCCCAAGGCGGACGGCAAGGGACACGACATCGACGACGACACGCGACAGAGACTGCAAGAGAGAGTCAAGCTGGCAGATCAAACCCTGGCTGGTGAAAGCACCGACGCTTCAATTTGAGAAATGTGCGGGTGTGGACTCGGAACTGAGAACCTGTGTCCCTAGGGAGAGGATGACCCCCCCAAACTCACAGGGTGCTACCTTTTTGGATTCACCAACTCTTCACCCAAGTTTGAAATCTAGAGGTTTTTGCTTCAGAAGGGCTGTGTTCGTTTCACTTCCTTCGATGGCAACTTCATCTCTTTTAAAGAAAATCTGAAGGCAATGGGAGATCAAAGACAACCCTAAAGTTGGAAATACGATTAACCCTCCTACTCGTTGTAATGTTTTCCAGCAACTTTACCAACCATTCAACTTGCAGGGGTTGTGTAGGGTGGCGCAGCTGTCCACCGAACTAAGCTGTGTAGATGTGTGTACTGTGTAGAAATAACAGAAATACCCTTGCAATGGTCATGATTTTTGGCCTTAGGGGGATAACAGAACGAACATTTTGTTAAATACAAGGGCTGACCTGTGTACACATGGTGTAGGCTTTATTAGACAAATACAGGCTATTTAACCACAGTTTTTCAAATTTGTCCAAAGGCAAAGAAATCAGACTTTAAGTAGGAAGAATATTGTACCCGTTTTATCGACTTTTCAGGCTATTTAACAGAAATTTTACTGATTTGTTTATGGGGGCCATAGAAAAACCCAGGGATTCAGACTAAAGTAGGAAGAATATCTTGCCTGTGAGAGATGACGGAACTGAAAAGTCTTTTCATTCTGTAGGTAAAAACAAAAAGGCACGATGCAGTGATCCAAATGGCAGAAAGTTCTTTACTTTATGCTTCAGTCATTTGGGCAGGATGGTGATTGGTCTATGTATTAAGGGGCGGGCTTAAAGGAGCGGGGCTTAAAGGAGCGGGGCTTGAGGGGCGGGGCTTGAGGGGCGGGGCTTAGAGGGGCAGTCTACCGGACAAATTCACCCAGAAATGAAACTTCAGAGAATTCAGTATTCAATGTTATATAATTTTTTTTTATTATACATGATGAATGTGTTAAATAAGGTCCATTACATCTTTACGGCTACTGCGTGCCCCTCATGTCATTACTCATGTCATTATCAACAAAAAACGGAGTGTAGTTTTATGGCATCATGAACAGTCACATCAAAGTAACCATGTTTGGGGGGAGGGTTTGGAAAACAATGTCATGGGAATATTTATCTAAGAAAAGAAAGTTTGATTTCAGATAAATTTGTACAGATTTCAGTTAAGTTACACAAAAAAAGGAGTTCAGTATTCGGAGGCTACAAACCCTACTGGCATTAGTGCATATATTCTTCTCACATAAGGCACACCAGAACTGCATTCGTACAATCTCTTGTACACAAACAATTCAATTGTCTGTTGAAAAAATCCACTTAGTTAGAGGTGAAAGTCTCACTTGCATTTTGCCTTTAACGATTTTGATGTATCAAAGTCTGACCTTCGACCCACTTGGGAATCGGCTGCATAAATAATGAGCTGTGCAAATGGTCACATGGCACAGAGTTTGAAATGTGGGACCACAATCATTTTGAAAAAAAAGGAACTTGAATTCATTGCACACAAGGGAAGTGCACAGGGATGACACCTGTAAGTTTTTTTTACTTGCATTTAAGCCCATTTTATAAATACTGGTCTGATTTTATAGGGCTGCTTAAGCAGAATGTGTAGCTGTTTACCCCGAAATGGTGCTTGGTAAATTGTTTCGCCAAGCAAAAAGTAGCAGGGAACCAGGGGGGCCGATTTCACAAAGCACTAAGATTCACCTTAAGATGAGTTGTCAGTATCACCATAGTGATTTGTATTGTGACATCACACTTTGCTTTGCAATTAAGAGTGATTTGCAGTTGAGACCAATCTTAGCTCTTTGTGAAATCGAGCCCGACACAAAGAACATACAATACATGGTATTTTGGCTGGTAACTCGTTTCTGCTTAGCAAACTTTTTTCTTTGCTAAGCAACCGTTTGTGCCTAACAGCTGTATAAACTTGGGCACAGGAAGCCAGTCACAGACAGTGCATAACAGTTTGTCTGGTAAACTTTCTTTGGTTAGCATAATTTTGTTATGCTTAGCTACTTTTTTGAGCTTAAAGAAACCGTTTGATTGTTGTAATTCTATATAAATGTAAATATATAAAATAAAACTAACCTGTGAAAATTTCATTTCAATCTGGAGTGGTTATGTTCATGCAGGAAGAATAATCCGCAATTCGGAAACACAATCTGACAAACATTTCATGCAGAAACGTTTCTCAGATTGAAATGGTTTTTGAATCCCAGTCTCTTTAAAACCACATTCCTTTGAAGGGAATTGTTTCTCAAAATGTTATACACTATCAAAAGCTGCAGTGCTTCTTATCAAGTAATTTTGTTATGGTCATGAATTTTTTGGAGTAATTAGCAAAGGTATACCCTCCCCTTAAGCAGCTTTAAGAAACACTGCCCAGTTTTTGGTGAACACAAGTCGTGGCTGTTAGTAAAGAATCTGTGAATACGTGCTCCCTTCAAATTGTTCCCGATCTTGGAAAAGTCAAAAGCGGTTCTAAAACACACATGTCATGTTCAAGGCGTGGGAGAATTAATATCATTGTGCAAATTTTGAAAATATAAATTACAAGCGTACATATGAAAGTTGAAATAAATATAAGATATGAATACACACTGAGCAATATGACAGAGTGTTAACAATGAAACAGTGAGAAATTGTCAGTTCGTGACATGATAACCCTTACCCTATGACCGTAATTTTTGAGTGGAAGGTGGTCAAATTTTACGGCAATTTTTGTGGTGGCTTTTGGCATTTTTTGGGGTACCAGCCACTTGCAGTTCTCTAAAGGGTTTAAGGGATGAAATGCTTGGGCTGGTAAACTTGAAGAGTATACATGCCCTATTGTCATAAGCGTCACCCACAGGGAAAAGATTACATTAATTAAGCACAAAGTTCGTTAAACAAATTAAATCTCTACTTGCTGCAACGTCCAGGGCCAAATTTCATAGTCGCTTCAGAAGAAAAATATTACAAAAAAAAGTTATGCTAGGCAAAAAATAAGCAGGGTACCAGTCTACCAGACATGATACTGTGGCTGGTAACCTTATTCTGGTAAGCATAACTGTTTTGTGCTTAGCTACTTTCTGTGCTTTAGCAGCTCTATGAAATTGGGCCGAGTTGCCCGCCTATGCCTCTGCATACAGAGAGCAAAAACAAATAATAACATTGGCGCTTACATTAGCAGAAAAATCCATGCTAAGCGTGAAGAATATTTCACAGGTTAGCAGGGAGTTTTTTTCTTGTTACTGAGCATGCTCAGCCTTGCACAGCTGGCCCGGAAATTTGCTGCTTACAGTGTAAGTGGAGTGGCGGTTTAAGCGCAGAATCCGCGTTAAGCGAGAGCCACAAAATCGGCCCATGCTCACTGAATACCACAATAGATCTTATGCACATGACGACAATTGAGTAGGGCGCCCTCGCCTAGAGGTAAAAAAGAGGGCTGTTCATTGGCCAGTCCTGTGCGCCGCGCATACAAATCTGAGCGTTTCCATTGTTTGCTCATCGGTTTACCTCTAAGATGGCGGACGGATGACGTCAGTGCATGAGGTCTATGATGCTCATCAAGATATACACAATGATAAATATTAACAAATTAGCTACATACTTTTATAAATTAATTGTCATACTTCTCTAAAATATAAAAACAAAATCGATCTCTTTATATTATTTATCAGTCTTTTTTCCCCCATATACTTCCTCTGTTACTACCATCACCATTGTCATTATAGTCAAGTTACCATGCGATTAAATATTCATATTGTCAATTAAATATTGTCAAATTGTTAAAACTACAAAGGAGAATTGTCCCATACAATACGGCTGTTGGGGTGGATGTGTGGTGCTATACACTTGACCTCTGATTGTCCTTACAACTGACCTTTGAACTTTTGGGTTGGTTGTGCATAGTCGTGTGCAGTGTCGTATTTAGTGCTTCATTAGCACCCCTCTCCCCCCTTCAAGTGGGTATAGCTGTGGTCAGTGATGGCTTCGTGGTCAGCAATGGCACCCACACCCCCCCTCCCCCATTCCAAGGTGCAGATAGAGGGCTATTTGTAGCCCAATGGTGCCCCAAATGCCCTCCCTCTTTCTCCTAACCCCACCCCAATCTCATTATGGTCAAGGTTTAGTACAAGGTTTACTAGTAGTCCATAGTTTGTTATTTGTACACTTGATGTCATTATTTATGCATTATTTTTTTACACTGTTGCACCCAAGATACTTTCTTCTTTACATCGTCAGCTTGGAGTTAACGTCCCTCAAAAAACAAACAAACCTATAACTGTCAATATATAACAATGGAATCAAGTTTACAAAACTTTTTTTATCCCATAAAATTATATGGCTGTTTTACAAAAAAATAATGCCTTAAGAAGTACTGGTGTTTGATGTTTGTAATGTACATTTGGAATACATTTAGTGAATACAATCGATAACAAATCGAGGTGTTAAAGAGGCTGTCTTGTTACTCTTTCCGTGAACCTTTTGGGGCCTTCTGACCTTTGACCAGGGTCCAATTTTTTAACAGCTACTTAAATGGCAGATTTTTTTTGTGCCTACTGTCCCGTTTCATAGCGCTGCTACGCGTAAGTGCGGGAAAAAAAGCATGCTAACCTTCCGGCGCTTACTGTAAGCAAAATAAATGACGAAACAAAGTAAATCGAAGGTGAACATGAATGATGGCTGCCTCATTTTTCTGCCAACTTGTAAATCACAAGTAAGCACACAAAAATGTGCTTACCAATAAGCAGCTCCTTGAGATTTTCCTCATCTCTAGTATAGGTCACAGGTCAGTATTTCAAAATTATTCACAAAAACTGTGTCTAGTCAGCTCCCTTCAACATTGAGCATTATAAAGGCCAATTAGTTATAATATATACAACACTTTGGTGTTTAGTTGGCACATCAAAGTCAAGGAAGTACTTGTATTGAATTCATGTCCATAAAAAAATTGAAAAAAAACACATCAATTGCAAAATTGTCCAAACGTTTTCAGAGTACTGTGATCAAATGTCATAATTAGCAATTAGGTATTCAATTCAGTTTGTATTGTTTTTTGTTAGTATTCTGATTTTGTAACCGACTACCTTGAGTTGACCAACCAATTGAAACCATTCAACTGCAGGGTTGTGTAGGGTGGCACAACTGTGCACAGAACTAAACTGTGTACATGTGTGTCCTGTGTCCATGCACATACATTCCACACATGGCGTCACATTGCAGGCTGCATTGTGGCCATGTTTAAACGTGTGAAACAACATGGTGAGGAGTGTTTAACTATACGAGTGGTGCGCTATCGATAAATACCGGTACTCGGTGTAAAATCTATTAGTATGTAGGGCATACGCACAACTATTGAGCGTCGCATGCAATTTGACCCTTTGCGAAATGGAGTCGCGGATGTGACAAAAATTGGAAATTTACAGAATAGTTGACAGATTTTACAAAATGATGACACTTTTTAATAAAAAAAGGGCATTTATGAATGGGAATAAAAGAGTGACTTGGTCTGAAACGGCTGTTTAAAAACTTGCCGGGTCGTGGTCGAGCGCTAAAGGACCTAGCCTTCAGTTCGGTCCATTATTGCACAGCCACGGTTGTTTAAGACCTTGTCGCCTCTCTTTTACTCCCTTATTTAAAACTATGTGGATGGTATTGAATGGTCAGAGAGTGGGAGGGTTGACTATGGACTTGGTGGATGTGCTAGCATAGTGCATCTATCATTCAAAACCACAGTGGATGACATTGGTTGGTCACACAGTAGGAGAGTTACAGGTTGGACAAAAATGACAAACGCAAACTGATCAGAAAAATTCCTTTCTGTTTACCTAACTTCAGACTATCCTTTGAAAAAGAAAAAAAACAATCTTTACTAAACTTTTACCGAAGTTACTGTTCAATTGTGTCTTTAAAAATATCTTTCATTTATGTACATGGTCATAGACTACCTTTACTCACTCAGGTGTTGTCTCTTTACACAAAGGTGCTGCTTTGGTCATAGTTGATATCAAAAATCAAAAAATATTTCTGAAAAGTTTGTGTTACCGGTATTCGTTTAGCTTGTGCAACTCCAAGGCATCGGTCAAATACCTGAATGATGCAACTTGTTGGAAGTGGCAAATTTGATTGGGATAAAATTTTCGGCAATTTTATACAAAACAACTGCAGTGACAAATCAAACTTAAAAATGAAAATAAAAATACAGTCTACCTGTATGAATGAAATGTCAGAAATATCAAAAATCGTTCCCGATAGATGCCATCTTTACTGGCAGCTAAAGGTTTTTTTGGCTTGGAGCTGTGTCAACTGTCTAACTTTTTCTACGCAGCCACGTGGCTCATCCACCAATCGTGCAAGGAAATTTGAAAGAACTCCCACACGCCATGTGCGGTATTTTACGCATAACGCATAGTTGTACATTCAAAACAAAAAGACCATCATTATGAAAATGATATGGCGCACATATCCTTGTGGGCTGGATCAAGGCCGTGTACAACATCACTACCCCCTGTTCATCAGGCATACTTATTGCCCCCTAAAGGTACCTGACTTTATGCTGTGTGTGACATCAACGTAGGAATCACCTATTCCCTTTTCATAATGAACGATGCGAATCGAAACAAACCTGCTTTGTCGTACGGTAAACACTGCCAGGGTGTTCTTTGGTCTTTCTTTTTCTCGATGTAGCTTTCTTAAAGTTTATTTATAACCTTTTGGTTTACAAAAAAATATTAATGATGATCTTCTTGACCCCTTGCATTAATGTCACACCCGGCGTCTGTACCCTGCGCTCGCCACTTTGCAATGATGGTACACGCTGCGTTGCCTACAATGCACCCTACACTGCATATAACACACGGGGACCCGACTCTTGAAATGGCGCAACCAAGGTTACTGTGATGATGTTGGGTGAATTGGGTCAATATCGCCGGCTGGTATAGTGTGTCTATCCTTCAAAACCCCAATGGATGATATTGACTGGTCGGACAGTAGGAGGGTTGACTGTGTACTGTGTAGATGCATTCACCACATGATGTCATATTGCAGGCTGTTGTAGTTTATCTATCTTTCAAAACCACAGTGGATGATATTGACTGGTCGGACAGTAGGAGGCTTTGCATTGTGCTGTGTAGATGCATTCACCACATGACGTCATATTGCAGGCTGGTGAAGTTTATCTATCTTTCAAAACCACAGTGGATGATATTGACTGTTCGGACAGTAGGAGGCTTGGCGGTGTGCCATGTAGATGCATTCCCCACATGACGTCATATTGCAGGCTGGTGAAGTTTATCTATCTTTAAAAACCACAGTGGATGATATTGACTGTTCGGACAGTAGGAGGCTTGGCGGTGTGCCATGTAGATGCATTCCCCACATGACGTCATATTGCAGGCTGGTGTAGTTTATCTATCCTTCAAAACCACAGTGGATGATATTGACTGTTCGGACAGTAGGAGGCTTGGCGGTGTGCCATGTAGATGCATTCCCCACATGACGTCATATTGCAGGCTGGTGAAGTTTATCTATCTTTCAAAACCACAGTGGATGATATTGACTGTTCGGACAGTAGGAGGCTTGGCGGTGTGCCGTGTAGATGCATTCCCCACATGACGTCATATTGCAGGCTGGTGTAGTTTATCTATCCTTCAAAACCACAGTGGATGATGTTGACTGGTCAGACAATAGGAAGCATTTCGTCAGAGCATGTCTCAAACATCTAACACATTTTTTAAAATTTACTCTCGGCAGTTTCTGGACGAGTTCTTTTTGTTGGTTCACTGACTACCTTGGCCAAAGATCTGAGGGAAAAATCAGGGAAAAAGGTAAAAAACTAAAGTTAACACATCCAAGAAAACACAGCCCTAAAAATGTCATCTTTTGAGAGGGCAAGGCCATTTGAAAGAAATTGAAGTTAACATTATTTTTAGAAAACCGACACATGGAGTTTCATATTTTAAGGGGCGAGGCTATTTTTTTTATTTTGGAAATAAAAATTTGAATTTGGGAAAATTGACAAAAAATTGTGAAAGTTTATGGGATTGTCTTGAAGGAAGGCCGAGACCAGGGACACTTGGGCTTTCCTGCAAAACCTGGTCTGAAATTCCTGCTCTTCCAAAAACAATGAAACACCCATGAAGACAATCCTAAAATCATTTAAACTTCTGACAGATCCACTTGTCCAGTACTGGTATAAACGTGACAATCGGTGAGCTTTCAGAATGAAACTAGTCTAGAACCTACCTATTGCTACTTATTGTCATTATTGCTCTACTCCATAATAACATGTACCTGTCGTTATTTTTCATCGAAGTATGGAAATAAATGTGTATCTGAATCTGAATAATTTGTTTTGCTTTTTGATAACTACCTATTCTGATGTACTAAAAACTGAACAAATGAATGAATTATGGCTATTGACTTAGAGACTGAGGCCGTGTCCGAATTGGCGGCTACAGCTACGGCTACAGCTGGATCGCCGCGTCATCATGCGTTGGAGTACAGGACGTCCTTAGCAACACCCTTAGCAACAGCCGTAGCCGTAGCTACATCCGCCAATTCGGATATGGACCGACTGACAGCTGAGCAACGGTATGATGATGAAAAAAGAGGAGGACTTTATTAAAATAAAAACGACTAACAACACGATTTAAAATTTTGAAGCCACCATTTTCATGCACATTAAAGACACTTGGCTTTGCAAGGATTTCTGAAGCATTTCTGAAATTAAGAACTCTATTTTAACAACACAAATTTTTTCGTAGTGCATGCACATTGGCAAAAAATGAAGAAAAAAAGCACATAAACACCGTTAGACACAGCAATTGGTAAACACCGGAGACTTAATTTGCGTTCGTGCTGTTGCTGCAGAAGCTTGCCTGCACGAGCAGAAAAATTGGGTTGGGATCTTTGTATTTCAAACTGGGCCCAATTTCACAGAGCTGCTTAAGCACAACAAAATTATGCTTGCCAGATAAGAGGATGTTTTACATGGTTCAATTAAACATGCAGTTTGTGATAATTATGGGTGTTACACAGTCGTTCCCTTCAACTATTTGTTTAATATTCCTATAATAGTTTTGGTAGCTTTTGTAGCCAAATGATGACCGAGATTCGTGACCGCTCAATCACGATTGGTGACGTTCAGCCATTTATTATGGTATAAACAAACATTGCTGAAAATAACAATGACTGGGCTTCGTACATTACCACGTAGCAGCAAAATGGCTGGCAAGGGGGGTGAGTTTCATGCACTGCTGCTGGCTTTCAACATAGCACCTTGACCAATTGTGGTAGGCTATTATTGGGCATCGGACAGTTCAGACGCAATGTTCTGGGACAAGGGTTGGGTGATATTAAGTGACAGTTCTCGGGGAGGTATGGGGGGTGGAGTGACTTGGTGGGGTGAGAGGGGTGGGCCTGGGATACGTGTGGATTAGGTGGGGTGGGAGGCTGGAGTTGGTGATATAGGGTGACAATAGTTGACTAGGGTACTATTTTCTGGGTGAGGGGTAGCTTGGTGGGGTGAGAGGGGTGGGCCTGGGATACGTGTGGATTAGGTGGGGTGGGAGGCTGGAGTTGGTGATATAGGGTGACAATAGTTGACAAGGGTACTATTTTGTGGGTGAGGGTAGCTTGGTGGGGTGAGAGGGTGGGAGTAGGTTACTTTGGGGGTATAGGTGGGGTAGGATGCTGGAGTTTGGGATTATAGGGCACGAGTCTGAGTAGGGTATGTTGTGGGCCATAATATGTTGTGAGGGAGGGTAAGGGTGTTTTCAGGATACTTGGGGTTTATGGGAATGGTATGCAATACTTGAGGAATACCGAGGTACAAGAAGATATTTTGAGTGGGTACGGGATAATTTGGGTGTGGGTGGCAGTAGGATGCTTGGAGAGGTATGAGGAAGAATTGGGGTACCCAGAAGCAGGCCTGCAACTGCAGGTTGCCAAAGAGGAAAGTGCCAGGTACAGAAAAAACCTTTGAAAAGTGTTTTTTTTTCAATTCTGGCACAGTTCAGAAACTGAAAAATGACGAAATCAGCTTGACCAGCTGAAAAGTTGCATGCCTGCGCGAAGATTGGGGTAAATTAGGTTATTTGGGAAGGTTGAGTGTTGAATGTAGGGCCATCAGGGGAGACACCGGGTGGAAGTAAGTATGGGCGCTTTCACAAGGCTACAAATACGATACAACAAGGTGGCACAGGGAAAGCTTTTGATAGACTGGTAGGAATGAGAGTTTGGTGAATTTCAACGTCGATCTGACAACAGATAAATGGGTAAAAAGGTACACAATGGGTGATAGCGGTGTGAGCTTGGAGCGACATGCATTCAAGTTGTCGAACACACCCCCACCTGTCTTAGCTCAGACACGCTGGCTTCCGCCTTGATCCTGTCTTGCTCCTCCTTCAGGGCCCTCAAGTTGATGATCTGGGCCCGCCTCCGTGGGGCGGTACCGCCCACTCCCTCGGTCTCTCCAGTTGCTTGGACAGTCCTCGAGGCATCTTCGGGCTTGCTGTGTGTCTTTCGGACAGGGGGTACTGGGTTTTCATTAGTTGAATCGGGACAAGGTGATACTAAAGGTTTCGAGAGAGTGGCTTCGTCGGGTTTAATATGGGTTGGAGACCCTTGGGGTTTGTTAGCCATGGACGGAAGGGATTCTGGTGTTGCTGGTGAGGGGGAAGTTTGGATTGCTTCTTCAGGGGCGGCTGGTCCAGGCATGGTGACTGTCTTATCAGAGGTACTTGGGGACAGGGGGAGTTTGTTAGTAGAAGCGGAGTTAGTCGCTTGGTTATCGATGTTAGTAACTGGCTCTTTAGGGGAATGTGTAAGGGGTTTCGTTGCTGGGGTGGGTCTAGGACTTGTTCGGTCTTTGGTTTGTTGCGTCTTTGGCTTGGGCCTTGGCGGTATTGCGGAATGAGATATTGCAAGATTGGGAGGAACGTGGACGTTCCGTTTCAGGTCCCGCTGAAAGTCGGCGGCGGCGGGGTCAGCGGACGCCGAGCCTCTACCGGCCCGTTTCGGGTCATAGGAATCAAGGGTATTTGCCCTACCTCTGGACCCATTGTTGCTGCTGTCCGACTGAACCTCGGCGGGTTTGGGAGGATTGGAGCCGGTGCGCTGACGATCAGTCTCCGACTTCTTCGAGAACTCCTTCTGCGCGGACAAGATGTATGAATACTTTGGCGTTTTCTTTTTGAATAAGCTGAATCCCGACTTCTTCGCCTTCTCTGACTTTGGGTCAACGAGTTCCGTGGATGATGAGGAAGACCCACTGACAGCAAACTCACTGATCGATGACCTGTTTCCCGGTGTCGCATTCTGATTCATGTCAACCTGGGGTGGACTTCCGGCAGCGTTGACATTCTCTGTTGCGCTCGTCTCTGTCTTCTTCTCGGGAGAAGCCTCATTCTGTTTGATGAGAAGTGCAGGCCTCTGCTGAGTCTTGGGACTACGTAGCGTGTTGGGAGGAGACGCTTTCGTTGCTTTGGCGTCACCATTCGGCACATCCCTTGATCTAGCAAAATGATACGTTGGATGGCTGACGGAAACCGACTCGGCTCTCAAGGCTGGTGAGAGAGATCTTGGAACGGTTTCGCTGTGTTCTCCTACCTCGACCTCAACCTGGTCCCCTTCACTCCCTATTTTGTTATCTACGTGTGGTTGAGCATTCACGGGTTCACTCATAAACGCCTTTTCTTCCCTGTCGGGCGACTCTTTGGAGTCTTTGAGCTCATGGGTGGCTAAGATCGGGGTCTGCTGAGCCTGCACTGTGGCTGTGGATGGCGGTTGCGGATGAGCATTCTGCTGGATGGGAATGGAAGAGTACATCATTGGAGGGGTCATCATGAGTTGCTGAGGTGACATCATCATCTGTTGCTGTTGCTGCGGCGATATCATTTGTTGCTGCGGCGATATCATTTGTTGCTGCGGCGATATCATTTGTTGCTGTGGCGATATCATCTGGTGTGGTGACATCATCATCTGTTGTTGTTGTTGCGGCGATGACATCATCTGCTGCTGGGGTGACATCATCGGCTGCTGGTACCCGAGGGGTATCACCATAGGCTGTTGGCTGGTCGACATCATCATCTGGCTGATCATCTGCTGCTGCAGCAGCATCTGCTGCTGCATCTGCTGCATCTGCATGCCGATCATGCCGGCCTGCGGCGACATCATCATCTGCTGTTGCAAAGCGGCAAGCTGCGACTGCAGCAGCGCGTACTGGTCGCTCAGCTTCTCCTCACTGACAGGCTCCTCCTTCTTGGGACTTTCCTCCTTCGGCGTAGCCTTCTCCTCCTTCCCAAGGCCGTCGCCATCTACACTCCCCGTGGCACTGCCACTCATCTCAGTAGTCTCCCTGGTGACGGTGAATGCCAAGTCGTGGACTGATTTGACCTCCAGCATGTAGTTGGTGTCTTCTGCCTGAGTGTTCGGAGGATACGTCTCCTTGGTGTCCTCAGTCAGACTCATCTCCATCATGTGGGAGAGAAGCTCCTTCTGCGCTTTGTCGTCTTTATCTGCCGGGAGACAACAACCAAACAAAACTAGGGATTAGCCATGACAATTTACCGGAGCATTTAAAACTATTTTCTGAACTTAATTTATATTTTTTTGCATTTGAAGGGCCCCATACACAACTTCATTTAGCGGCCTAATATCATAGAGCTGGTTAAGCACAAAAAAATAGCCGAGCACAACAAAACTTTGCTTACCAGAATAAGGTTACCTGCCAAAATACTACGTCACCTGTACCAGCTGTGACTAGTATCCTGCTCATTTTTGCTTAGAAAAAAATGTCTGCTAAAGCAGCTTTATGAGAGTGGGACCTGCTTTAAAAAAAAAAACAGTATCACACTACCCACAGTACATGTGTTTGTGGATTAGCAACACACAAATAGGCCTTGCCTGCTGACATCACAAGCTCAAACAGCGCCCTCGACGAGGTCAAAGAAAGGCCTTGTGCGTGGCGCGTATGCAGGGGCAAGTTTCCATTGTTTGACCTCATCAGCCACGGTGGCGTTAGCAGTGTCTAAAGGCAATTCTACAGGATCTGTCACGCCGACCTCGCACAAGACATACACTGTATTAGGCTTTCTGAAAGATTTTTCTGGCTTGACAAGTCAACAGCTGTTGCTGACATTCACAAAATTCCATCGCATCAAGTCACACTCACAATGAAAGGTATCGCCTTGACTTCATTTTTCGATCAATAACTGCTCTTCTAAAGTGTTTTGCGAGGGTCTGTTTCACTTTGTCAAACGACAGAATTGTATACCTTCCCTTTAAGTCAGATCAGTATAATTTTCATAACAGTTAATGCTTTTGTCAACTTTTTTAAGTTGTCAAACTAACGAAAATACTTCCTCTACATCGTCTGCCGATTTTCGCAAATGCTGCAAACACCTTTTGTGCCCAGCGCGTTCCCCTTTGAAAACACGCGTGTAAGTTGGCAAACGTTTTGAGTTGGCAAACGTTTTGAGTTGCTCACCACCAGAGTGGAACGCACCCCTACCACCAGAGTGGAACGCACCCCTACCACCAGAGTGGAACGCACCCCTGTTCTCAACGAAACGGGAGTCACCTCTGGACTGTCCACAATGCTACTACTAATGGTGCAGTGAGTAGGTTCAGAAAACTTCAAATCTCTCCGTTCACAGCAGTGTGCAAAAAATCCATTCCATTCAAACGTGCAAAAATAATACATTTGTCAAAGACGATTAATAGGTAAAGATCATGAAACTTTTGCTTCCAAAAAAAAGGGAGCGACCTTAATTTTCTCCCATTCATATCAATGTAACCAAAACCGAGGCTGGAAGGAACAATAGTCTGGTTTCTTTTTTGTACAATGAATATCAGCATCCATTACTGGTATTGGATACAGGAAACATGACCATGATGGCGGCAGCATGAAAGGCCTATCGACCTCCCCCAGATGAAGTTTTGCAGAGGGTAAGGGTGTAGTGGAAACTTGGGGAAGTCACAAAAATAAAAAATTCCACATTTGATGGCAAAAAAATATAAAAAATAAAATAATGACCGTCCATGAGTAGACATTTGGGATTCTTTTGTCATGCACCCATTATAAAAACATAATTTCAAAATTGAGTTACCCACATTTTTAAATCATCTACTAAAAGTTGAAACTTATCTACAGTACATACTAGGCAACAATTCGATTAACCCTTTAACCCTCCTACTGTCAGTGACTCTTGGCAACATTTTCCAGTGAGTTGACCAACCATTTGAAACCATTCGACTGCCAAGGTTGTGTACGGTGGCACAACTGTGCACAGAACTAACTGTGTACTGTGTACATGCATTCCCTCATGCATGTCATGGTATCAATATTGCAGGCAGGCATAGTTTATCTATCATTCAAAACCACAGTGAATGGTATTGAATGGTCAGACAGCAAGAGGGTTAGAGACCCTATCTGCAACATGCAAACGACCAAATCAGCCACGTCTTGAAAGGAATGGTCTCTAAAAGGAATGGTCTCTAAACTGCATCTACAGAAGAAGAGGTTAAAAAATTACATGCATTTCAGTTTCAAATTAGTTACAAATTAAAATAAGTTACAAAAATTAAATTTACGTGTACTCATAACTAAGATTCACTGAAACAAAACTACAGCCAAATTTACATTCCTGTCGACTCACTGGTAACCCTGAGAAAATCTACTAGGTCAGAAAAAAAAGTTCTTATAATGTTGTGCAAGGACAGCTATTTAAAATCAAACTGGAAAGCATGAAAAGTATTAAAGGCCATTTCCGAATTGGTGGCAATGGCTGCCGATGTTGCTACGGGCAACCACAGCCACTAATTCGTTCAAGGCCCTTTGTAGTTAGAAGTTAAGGTTAAAGATGAGGCTAATCTTCAAGAACGTGAAGTTAGTAGAAGCAAAGTTGGCTTGGGTGAGATAATCACGACAGCAAAATGGTAGTGACGTCTTATAGTTGACGAAGGCATGCGTTGGATCTTCGTCATGGTGTGCGGCCATCTTGGTTGTTTTTTCCCACATTCAAATTAGTGTCTGAACCAAACCAAGGCTGATAGCAATTATCAATTATAGTCTGGCCCCTTTAACATACAATGCAACTTAACCACTCATTTTTTGCTATGAGAAGACGGGGAACGTGACAAATTCAGCCTGTGAAAGTTTAAGCTCAATCGATCTTGGCAGTCACGAGAAAAAAAGTAACAAACTCCCATCACTGTTTTAAATAACCAGACTTCGGGCTCACAATGTGAACAAATAATTTGACTAATTATATTTTCAAAAACTTGGCATTTCAGGCTAAAATGTTTCAAGGGAAGTTTTCCACTGTGACCAGTTTTTATACTGTGTAGGTCATGTGCAAATCTGTATGCACACCCTTTTTTAAGCATGATTTGTTCAAGTTACCTTCTTTATTGAATGTATGGTTTGCAATATCAACAAATGCTGAGATGAATGGGGGGGACTTTTGGGATGCTTGGTGGCAGCAGACTTACCAGGTAAATCAACTGTTTTCAGCAATATGCTCACGCTTAGAACTACATGTACCTAAACAATGGGATTTTACCCCGGTATGTCTGCTGCCATCTAGTGTTCAACAGTCGCCCATTGCTTTTGAAATGAAAGCGTCTGAGAAGAGTTGCACGTGACAAACGTACATGACATGCACAGCAAACTAGCAAGACCAGTCGAATGAAGTTAAGTGTGAAGATCGGTGCCGAGAAAAAGATGTTAATGATATTAAAAAAGTGAGGCATAACAGCAAGATGCTCTGCATTCAGACGCAAGCAATGAGACCACAATAAAAGGATGTCATTGAGTGAGCTAACCTGTGGACCCAGAAAAAGCAACAATGGACGTCTCCGTTTCAGCCCGGAGAGTTTGTCCTTCAAGTTGAGGTTGACCCTTTCCGCTTGGACCGTGCGATGACTCGGCCGGTTGTTGCATCACCGTGCGGTCGGCGGCCGAGAGCGATGCTCCGGTCGAGGTTGACGCAACGGCGTTTTCTAAGTCGGCACTTTCTTGTACGTAGCTCAGCCTCAGCTTCTGCGGATATTCCGACATGGAAATGGATCGGGCTTTCCCCTCCCTCAACGTCGCCTCCTGAAGTGAGGATTCCGACTTGGCCCGGGCTGGCCTGACGGCCGGTTTTGACCAACTGGCCTCTTCTTCCGCGGATGCGATTCCTCCGGGGGGAACGATTCGCACCTTCGGTTTGACGTCACCGTCATCGGGCGTGGCAGAGGCGCCGTTTTTTTTAAAAGTAGTCCCGTCACCGTGACCATTGTTAGAGTTTACATAAGAGGGGTTAATCACTAGGAGAGCTACTGAAGATCAGTTGGAAATTCACAAAGACATGGAGAGAAAAAAAGAAAGAGACAAAACAAAAAAGATACTACAATCAGAAGAGAAAAACCCACATAAAGTGACAAGAAACTATCACACTTCAATACAGTGTAGTTCTAGTACCTAAGAAGACAAATCTGAGAGCATAGTGTCGGCAAAAGGTCATTTTAGTTTTTTTCACAAACACTACCATTCTAGACAAGTGTCGTCATATTATGACAACACTTTGAAGTAAATTTTGTTTGCACACATTCCAGATGAATGGTTCACAGGCTTGATTCTTCACGGAGGCATTAAAGACAACAGACTGTGCAAGTCTCACAAGAATTTGAACTTCCGGTACCAAGTTGGTCCCGACCACATTGAGTTGTATGTGCATAACTGGGCCATTGGTTCATAAAAATGTTGAAATGCGTTGCACAAATCTCCACTGTGGTGTGGTGCTCGGCATTTGTGATGAGAGATACACCGCCTGAGCCGACCTTAACACTGCGCTGCACTCTCGCACAGTCATCGACTGTACCGTTTTAAAAAAATGTAATTACTCATTAACGGTGCGGTCAAAAATTGCGAAATTTTTTAAGTTCCTCAATGGACCATAGCCGGATAACACTAGTACCAGCAGATTTAGCTTGGGGTGAGTCTTCGACCTACAGTCACCTTTAATTTCGAAGCCCCATAGAATTCCCCTGAGGCCCAAGGAATTCCCCTGAGGCTATCCCTAACCCCATAAACACGATCCAAGGTCTTAGATCTAGCCGCTGTTACTTGGGGGCAATCAATCATCCTGTCACTGTTCCAGACATCGGCAGACACCAGGTGCAGGTTGTGGTTTCGGGTTGGCCAAGTAAATAAGATACCTTGTTTCTCAGAAGACTGGTAAGCACTGGAAAGCAGTGCAAAAAAAAAAAAAAAAATGAAAAAAAAAAATGATTTTGGTAACATTTTTTTTTTTTTGCAACTGAGTGTGCTTACCATCCAGGGACATTGTTTTGCATTTTTTTTCTTCTTCTGGGGATTCAGTTAACGTTTCTGAGTCTAATGATACCATGTTAGAAGAGTTTGTGAGCAGCCAAAGTAGTTTTACAAGCAATTTCACACCGTACGGTAGCGGACCGTGCGATACTGTAACGGTGTAATTTTGATGGATTTGGGTAAAAATTTGTTTTTTGTTTCAACTGAGTGTGCTTACCCCCATGAATATTTTTTTTCATTTTTTTGTTGTTCTGGGGATTCAGTGAACGTTTCTGAGTCTAATGATACCATGTTAGAAGAGTTTGTGAGCAGCCAAAATAGTTTTACAAGCAATTTCACACCGTACGGTAGCGGACCGTGCGATACTGTAACGGTGTAATTTTGATGGATTTGGGTAAAAATTCGTTTTTTTGTTTCAACTGAGTGTGCTTACCCCCTATGAACATTTTTTTCATTTTTTTTGTTGTTCTTGGGATTCAGTGAACGTTTCTGAGTCTAATGATACCATGTTAGAAGAGTTTTTGAGCAGCCAAAATAGTTTTACACGCAATTTCACACCGTACGGTAGCGAACCGTGCGATACTGTAACGGTGTGATTTTGATGGATTTGGGCAAAAATTAGGGTTTTTTTTGTTTCAACTGAGTGTGCTTACCCCCTATGAACATTTTGTTTGCATTTTTTTTTGTTCTGGGGATTCAGTGAACGTTTCTGAGTCTAATGATACCATGTTAGAAGAGTTTGTGAGCAGCCAAAATAGTTTTACACGCAATTTCACATGGTACTGCAGCAAACAGTGCGATAGTGTAACGGTGTGATTTTGATGGATTTGGGTAAAAAATTAAACAAAAATTGATTTTTCACTTTTTTTGATTTTTTTTTTTTTCTTGGGATTGAGTGAACGATTCTGAGTCTAATGGTACCATGTTAGAAGAGTTTGTGAGCAGCCAAATTAGTGTTATGCGCAATTTCACACCGTACTGCAGATGACTGTGCGAGGGCGGGACGGACGCTTTTCAAGGTCATAGTGCAGCGGAGGGTTAAAGGGGCACTGTCGTCATGATCACAGCGAGTCAGTGGTTGAAGTCATTGAAGTCTGCACTCTTACCCAGTAACTGCAGACGCACGTGCGATAATAATAATGACAGCACCCCTTAAAGCTTTCATTTGTGATGTGACAGTCAACACGCGCGCATGCAGTAACCGGGTGAGAGGTCATGTTTCCATGCCCAGCCACAGGCAGACTATCATCATGACGACAGTGCCCCTTTAAGTCACTAAATGCAGTAACCGGGTGAGAGGTCACGTTTCCATGCCCAGCCACAGGCAGACTATCATCATGACGACAGTGCCCCTTTAAGTCACTAAATGCAGTAACCGGGTGAGAGGTCACGTTTCCATGCCCAGCCACAGGCAGACTATCATCATGACGACAGTGCCCCTTTAAGTCACTAAAAATGTAGTTTTACTATTTCCTCCAAAGACAGATCTATATGTATCTACAATAATTATACAAAAATATGCACTCTTAAAAAAATACCAAAACCAACAACAACATACAAGTAACATGTGCAGAATATAGAAAAAGGGTGCTGAATAGAATGCCACTGGTAATCAGTGTTTACTGTGCAAAAACATAAAGATAATATACGGAGGGACACCAGTTATAAGCCATTGTCTGAATTGACGGCTGCGGCTGTAGCTAAGGGTGTAGCTAAGGGTGTTGCTAAGGGCAGCCTATCCTTCAATGCTTGTTAATGTGGTGAACCAGCCGCAGCCCTAGCAGCTAATTCAGAAACGGCTTAAGAAAAAATAAATGTGAGGTTACTACTGAAAATCCCCTTCTATAATCTAGTTTATTACACGACCCCCATTTGTGGTTAAAACAAAAACCTGTGCCGATCAGTCAGAAATCATACTACGCGTGTCTACTCAACACCCGCAGTCTGTGACTCGGCTGTCTATCCCACTGAGGTTGGCCCATAACTTTTTGGGGAGGCGACTGGAGCCACCAGGACTGGGACATTGCGATACAGCCTTCGCCCTCAACAGTGGTGTGTCAGCCAAGCACTACATAGTTCGAAACACCACAGTCAATGATCTCCATAAGTGGTCCGGTCTTACAGGAGATTTTGTCCCCCATAGACCTTCCTTTTGTTGATCAACAAACTGCGCTGGTTGGCATGGAGGGCCGAATGTTAGCAAAACATTCAATCGCGGGTCAGGAAGTGTTTTTTTGTAATGCTTACTGGCATCCAACAAGCAACTCCTAAACGTTATCACAACTGGCAAGTATAATAGCAGGAGGATCCCCAAATTAAAAAAAACAGGAAGCTCTTTCATGAATTCTCAGCAAGATTCTCCAGAATATATGAGGTATGTCTCCTACCAACTAGTCTTGGGACGTCAGTGATTGATAGCGGATAGTGTACTGCGCTCACTGTAAATCGTTATAGCGTGCCCTCTTACAGCAGGATTTAAACAACTTGACTGGCTCTCACTTAAGTGAGATTGGTTAAATCCTGCCGTAAGAGGGGATGCTATAACGATTTACAACGAGCGCAGCGTGAGAGCCAGTCAAGTTGGTTAAATCCTGCTGTAAGAGGGCGCGCTATAACGATTTACAAGGAACACAGTACACTATCCGCTATCGATCACTGACATCTAGACTAGCAACCAACTACAAGACTAGCAACCAACTAGCTTCTTACCAAACCTAGGCTTTGCAAGATTCTACCATTAATACGGCAGCTGTTTTTAAGAGGCTGGGTTCACGAAACAGCTGTGGATGTTCCTCTCAAAAAGTCTCCCATGGCCATGGCGTTAAATGAGGGGCTTAAGCGTTCTCTGCCTACCACTTCTATTTCTACACTCGGTGATGGTACGAGTCTTCCAACACTGCCTACCGCTCACTTAAAAACCTGGTTCAAAATCCTCCACCATTCACAGCCCTAAGAATTCCCCGAATCGTTCCAGAGCGTAACCCTTCCAGATGGACGGTCTGAGGTCAGCAGATTTATCAATTATTCGCTTCACCGGTTATTGTCACCGTGTCCCACAGTGGGGTCACTGTAATTCGGCCTTTTATATCATCATCCCTCAGACCATCGTCAGGTTACACACAAATTTCTCTTGCCCATTCAAAGATGGGGTGATCCCCTCTCTACTTGAAGTGACCCCCCTCCCACTACTTGAAGTGACCCCCCTCCAACTACTTGAATTGACCCCCCCCCCCACCCTCACTACTTGAAGTGACCCAATCACTGAGTGGAATTGGGATCTCACTATCAATGAATGTGGTTGAAATCTTGAATCGTTCCAGAGCGTAACCCTTCCAGATGGACGGTCTGAGGTCAGCAGATTTATCAATTATTCGCTTCACCGGTTATTGTCACCGTGTCCCACAGTGGGGTCACTGTAATTCGGCCTTTTATATCATCATCCCTCAGACCATCGTCAGGTTACACAAAATACACACTAACCACTATTTTCTGAAGACGACTGCCTAAAGAACCTGCTCGTTAATGTTTACTCCAGAGGTAGTTAAGACAGTTCTGGGAATAGCTAGATTTTGCTTCAGGCCCAATTCACCCAGCTGTTTAAAGCACATAATTTTGCAAAGTACAATAAAATGTTTTAGTGACAAAAAAAAAGTTTAAAATAACAAATACAGGTCACCAGTTAGAATACAATGTAATTTATATTCCTTGTAACTGGTTCCCTGCTGAGGTTTCTGTCGGTTACAAGAAACATTGTCAAGTAAAGAGCTCTATAAATTGGCCATGGTATATCGCTAAATCAGATAACAAAGCTTTTGCATTGACGCAAAATAATAACATAAAACTGCTCCATAAACAATTTTCTTGGAAATGGAATTAGATTTTACTCATAGCTACCTTGTTCGCCATCTTCTTGAGATTCTGGTCTCTCCTCCTTAGTCTTCTCCTCTTCTTGCTCCTTCTGTTCTTCTTCGACTTCCACCACATCCTCCTCAACAACTTCCTTGGCATCATCTTTGCTGTGGTCCTCTTCATGCACCTCCTCAACTTCGTCCTCCTCTGGCTCCGGCATCACCTCCGTCTCGTCAGCCGGTGCATCCAGGTGAAGTCCAGCGACTTCAACTTCTAGCTCGGCCGCTTCCTCGGGTGGCGATGCTTCTGATTCCTCTTCTTGTACAACTACGTCTGTAAGAAAAAGTCATCAATGCCTGAGAACCCTAAACTTCCGCAAATCCTTCAGAATCGGCCAGAAATGTTGGATGATTCTGGAGGATCGCATGTTTTATGTTCACCTCTATTCTTTTCCATTCTTGATAAACAAACCGTTCGGACGGCCGAATGTTAGCAAAACATTCAATTGTGTTAACAAATAATTTGACCCAATTCAACACCTCTGTTGAATTCCAACAAATTCAACAGTATTTTTGAATATTTGTGTAACATTGTTACAAACTGTGTCTATCTGTTTTTGCTTTGCATTTATGGCTTCCCATAGTTTCCCAACCTTGGTCGGCAAAAACTTGGGCCGTGACGCCGCAATGGAAAGGTCTATTGACCACTTGCACCAATGTCATATGCGGCTACTGTCTGCCGTGCTCTCCATTATGGGTGTCAAATTGCATACTTGTACAAATTATGACAAATTATGGTTTTAGACAATTTTGGTCATTCATGGGCAAGTTCGGGTGGGCGACTAGAGTGACTAGACTAACCAGAAACAGTGTGACAGTGTGTGACGTAGCTCTCAAATTTACTAGATCGACCATGCTCCAGTGCATGGTGGAGCTAGTCACTCTCCCTGTGCTCTATGGTTTCTAGTAAGTCTAGTCACTCTAGTCGCCCACACGAAACTTGCTCTCTGCTGAAGCACCTTTTTTTCTGCTCAGCAACTTCATGTGCTTTAGAGACTTAAATTACTCATTATATTGACAACGTAAAAAGTACAAACGGAAAGCTAACACATGTCTAAAAGTGATTTGGGCCTCTTTTGAAACCACGACCTGGGCTTTGGGCTCTGGCTCTGGCTTTGACTCCCGTCAGCTGATGATGAACACGTTCGATACGGAACTCAGAACAGGGGGAAGGAAGCCTTAGCCAGAGCCCAAGCCCAAAGCTGTGTTTTCAGGAAGGGCCCATAGCTCCAAAGCAAGCAAACATGAAACAGAAAAATTGGGAGAGTTCGGAACGCTAGGCGGCAACAGACTTTACCAGAGAAATTTTTCCTTTGTTAAAAGGAACATTACAGAATTGGTAAGAAAAAAAACTTGTAAAATATACTTTTTGATCACAGATTTACATAAAACTTACACGGTCTAATGATGATGATAGTAGAAAACATCCCTTGAAATATTTCTGTCTGAAATGCCATATTTGATGAGAGATGAATAAACTAATTTTTCGATTGAGTTTATCGCTCAGTGAGCGTTTTATTCATTTGTTGAATCTATAAGATTTCATGCAAATGTGTAATCGTTTTTTCACCATTTTCTCGTGACCCAGATGGCCGATTGATCTCAAACTTCTACAGGTTTGTCAGTTTATGTATATGGTGGATTACATAAAGTGCTTACACTGCCAGCAACCGTTTGTTAGCAAAAGCCAATTCTGTAATGCGTCCAATTCCGAGAATTGGTTCTAAGTTTTACATTTCTATTGCTATTTGTATATTTATATATTTATATACTTCTATATTTCAATTTATTGTTGTGCTCTTTTGGACCAGCTGGAGAGGAGAGCCTCTAGACAGGAACTGCAATCCTTTTAGGCAATCCTTCGGGCTCCAGCTGTTTCTCTTTCCTTCCTCTGTATTTTGAATTGCTCATTGCTGTATCTTTGAATGTTTTTAACCTAACTAATGTGCGTTATTGTACTTTTTATCTACCCGAGAAATGAAATAAATATAAAATATAAATATAAGTCTGCTGCCACCTAGTGTCCCAGAGAGCTTGGGACCTTCAAGTGTGGCAAACCGTTTAGCATGATTGCAACTTTAACCGGATTAATAGCGCATGACTTTAGAGCATGTTAATAGCTAGGCTTGAATCTTAAAAAAATCCCCACTAGACCCACCGGTGGCTAAGCACTCTCACTGGACCAGAAACATTTTTCACAATACCTAGAATATTTTATCCGACAGTCGATTGTTGGAATAACAAGATTGCTTGAACTGGCCAAAATAACCTCTTTATAACAGTTCCAGTGTTAACAAGAGGACAGCAAAACAAAGAAGCGCAAAGCAAAAATGAGACTTTAGAATAAGCAACTTTGAGACAATGTTTGATGGACACAATACTATGGCACTGTTAGGTTTGGGTGAGTCTGTCTGTATACACCCAAACCAAACAGCGCACTCCTTTGGTGGCCACCATATCTCAAAAAGGCTAATGTGTACTTTATAAGCAGAACCTCATAACAGTGCTCTTTAAAATGAGGGTCGGCTGTATTTTGTATTTGCTGAATGTTCAGAAGGATTTGAATAGAAAAGTTTTAAAGTACGCATCGAGCAAATTTTTGAAATGAGTGTGGAAAAACACTAAACTGTATAGACCCCTTGCACGTAACGTCACAAGACCACAACAGCGCCCTCAATGAGGTCAATGAAGACCTACTATCGGCCGAGAGTTGCGCGCGGTGTGTATACATTTAATTGTTTTACCTCAGCGATGGCGGCCAATGCAAGGGGTCTATAGGACTGGTTCGGTTATTGGGGGGGGGGGTTCCAGTGCTGGACTCGGCCAGGGGTCTAAGTGGGTATTACAAGCCCTGGTTGAGGTATGAAGGGTGAACCAACCTGCGGCGCCCATGGCAATGGCCTCCTCGAATGCCTCATCGAGGCCTGTCTCTGTGACACTACTGCTGCTAAGGGACTCAGTGTACACCCTAGGGGAGTCTGGAGAAAGCGAGACGAGATGATGATAACATGAAGAAGCTTAAAAATTTTCCAACGGGAAATTTGTGTCGAGAGCCTGATGCCTAATTTCAGAGAGGAGCATTGGCATACAAAACATGCTTAGCACAAACAATATTGCTCAGTCGAGAACAGGTATAACCAGCCACAATACCGTATCATTTACACTATGTGCTACTGGTCCTGTGTTCATTTGCTAAGCTGAAATTTGTTTTTGCTAAGCAAGATTCACAGCTAAGCAGCTCATTAGAAATTTGGCCCAGGGTAACGGAGACAATTGCCTCAGCAAAATTTTCAGCCTCACTGAGGAATGAAAAACATAGAGGGCAGCATTTCACGGCTCTGCTTACTGTAAGGGGCAAACTGGCGCTTACAAAAACAGAAAAATCCCTGATTAATGTATGCATATTTCACAGGCTGGACAAAAATGATTGCTTGTGCCAATGTGTACTTCACATTACTTAGCTTTGCTTGCACTGCTTACTGCTTACTCTAGCACAGAGATTCAGCGGTTACGGCAGCGCAGAGTTTCTGCACTTACCTTTCTGCAGATATTCCACGCTTACCCTAGCGCAGAGATTCGGAACTTACAATAGCGCAGAGATTCAGTGCATACTCTAGCTTAGAGATCCTGCACTGACCATTGAGCTGAGATTTCGCGCTCACCCTGTAAGCAGAGGACGGCGAACGCTGAGCACAGAAATCCACAGTAAGCAGAGCCATGACAATGAACCCCAAATGAAGCAAATAGCACACACATAAAGTACTGTATTACGATCAAGTGTTAAATGGCAAACTCTAGGTGGCAGCAGCCTGACAGGTTTTAGTATTTCTGCTTAGAATGTCCATTTTAAAATTAGACTTAGCAAATCTGCTTGCACCTCCCAGCAAATGTAGAAACACTTGCACTTGCACTTTTTAGTAGATAGCAAGCAGCTACATTGTACACTTAACAAACTTAATGAAATCTAGTGCTGTGCATTGTGATAATGTGGTGGGGGTCAAACAAGATATGGCTGCTGTCCGAGTGTGAACACTAATTTCCACATAATTAGCATAACAACAGCATAACACAAAGTGTGATGTGGTGCGCTGTAGAGTGAATACATGAATATTCATGAAGTGCCGGGGATGTACGGGAAGGCTGAGCTTTCTGACTGTTTGTTCATGATGTGGATTGACCATGAGCCAGGAGAGAAAGGCGGGAAGGTATGGTGTTACATGAATATTCATGAGGGGCCTGCACTCTGCAGCATTAAAGGGTGGTAGTGTCAGTGCATATGAATAGCCGTGAAAGTGTCGGGAGCAAGGTGTGGGATGCTAATGAGTTAATAATTACATGGATATTCATGACATGGTGTGACGCACTTGTAAGTTTTCATGAATATGCAAATTAGTAATGGGCTGATAAGGGGGGAGGGCATCTCACCTTCCCCAAATTCCTCATAGTTGACCCCATCGTCAAATGATCGGTTGAGGCGCCCCTGCTCAATTAACCTACTAATGTCCTCTTGCTCACCGTCGGGCGAGGGGGGTATTTCGGGGGGTGGAGGCGGCACAAACACCGGCTCGGTCGCTGGGTCTGTAGGGGGCATGTCAAGGCTCGAGCCTCTGTTGATGGAGGGGGGGCGTGGCGGCTTGGCGGGCCTGGGGGGCTTGTCTGTGGTGCAATTAGGCAAATAAATGGACATGCAGTCATGGGTATTCTAAAAGGTAACCAGCAGCCTGACCTTGCTTGACCTCTATGGGATCAATAGTGGAAGATATCAAGAAAGGTCGCGGCCACCGGTTACCCTTTAGAGTCTATCGCCGTATTATTAGGGCCGAATGCAAATTTAAACAAGGTTGGCCTCAAGGTTTTTTTATTGAGGTTTTTCAGGGTTATCCGGGGTTCAACCTCTAGTTACCTCAAGGTTTCCGCTTGTGTAATTCTGCAATTCTCCCTTAAGCTCAACATAGTCAACTCAACACAATTAAAAAGCTCAGTGTGATTTACGACATTGAGGGCACCCTTCAGAGGCTGAATCATGGAGATAAGCGAGTCCATGTCACTTTCCCGAAAAAAACTTCTCTAGGATAATTCCGCGATGCATAGTTAAAAAACTCTCCACTGTTTCTTGTTAGTAAAGGCTCCTGGAAGGAAAGGTGTTTTGTGAATCTAGCTCAACAGAAACTATGTAGGTGAAGAAACACCCTATCCTACACATTTGATGTTTAGCTTTTTTTAAAACTTCTGTCTCAGCACTGCATGTTTTCGAGTGCCTATAAAATGTTTAAGTTGCACGTGGGTTTTTTTTTCGTCTGAAATGAATCACTTTTTTAACTTAAATAAGTTTTTTGTTTGTTTGCCTGTGTTTTTCTTCTTCAAATGATCATTCAAACATTGAAATGTTTTTTTTTTTTGCATTTTTAATTAAAATGTTAAATTTTTGTTGGTATTCCACTGAATGCATGCAACCCTCCATGACTAAATCACACTGCTGTACCACAGACCTTCATCAGGGGCGCAAGCGACTGGGTCATGCTCCCCGTGTGCCGTGGCACTAAGGCATACTGGTTTTTCAAAACACCTAAAAAGGTGCCAGACTATTTATTCGGCCAATCGCCTTTTGGTTGCACTGATTTGAACGGAAGGCAACCCAAGATGGCCGCCCCGTGATGAAGGTCAGTGAGGGCAAAGGTCGTGTCTGATATTCAGCTAGAGCTGCTGGCCCAATTTCATAGAGCTGCTAAGGCTTAACAATTTTCTGCTTAGCAGAAATTAGCAGGATACCAGTCACAAATTGTACATGTGACATGGTAGTTTGACCGGTAACCCTTATTCTGGTAAGCATCATTTTGTAGTGCTTGGCTACTTTTTGTGCTTAAACAGCTCTATGAAATTGGGCCGCGGTCGCTGGCTGCGGCGATCAACGCCAAAGCGTTAACCTTTCAGCGATCCAAAACTGCTGAAGCCATCGCTCCAAACATCGACCTTGCCCGTCTGCATTAGTTTCCGAAAATAGACAAAAGCAACCATTTGACATGCATAATATTTTTTTCTCTAAAAAGCAAACAATGCGACAAGTTTTACCCTCAATTTAACAAGAGTAATAACCACTCATTTTTTTATTGTTTTTTTTTCTAATATGCTGAAAAATGTTCAGTTTAAATTCTGTGCAATTTCGTCTCATTGGATTTGAATGCTCTTTTTTTCTCCTTGCAAAGTTTCATAAAAGAGTTGAGATTGGTTGAAGGGATTTAAAAAAAAATACTCCATAAATGAACTTAAATAATGGACTGTGCACATGTGTTGAAATGATAAGGAACTGATATTGAATATAAAAAACACCAAATGAAAAAATAAATAAAATGTGGGTATGAAATACGCAGACAATAAGTGGGGAAAAAACTAAAAATGATCTTCAGTATAGATTTGACTTCTGTTTTCCCCATCAATAGAGTTCAAACAAACCTGCTACATCTCTTGTCTCGGCATCCACTTGAGCGACTGCGTCGTTGGTCATCCCTTCATCCAGGCTGACCACCGACCTCATCGGTGGCGAAGTCGGCCGGGGCGGACGCTCGGACAGAGCCTCCGCAGCAGAACCGGCATAGAGAGATTGCGTCCGTGTCGGTGGCGAGGTCGGCCTCGGCGGAGCGGGCGCCCGTCTCTTCCTCAGGGTGTTGGAGCCGCCCAGCGCCGCCTCCTGCTCCAGCCTCTCCTCGTCTGATGCCACCACGGGCGGATGATTCTTCCCCATGGGCGGCGGGGGCGCCGGCCGGCGCTTCCTCAAGGTGTTGCTGTTCGGGTCGTCCTGTTCTTGCATTGCCGGGGCGTCCGTTGATGGAGCAGAATGATGGGAAGAGGGGGAAAGTGGCGTTGGGTACGCTGCTCCGCGGCTTCTGATGAGGTAGTTGTTGGCAGGGCCTCGGAAATACTACTTCCACCACCAAACTCGTACTGCAAAATAATCGGTTAATACATTAAAACTGCCCTTACAAAAACATTACTTGATCATTATATAAAAATCATTAGGTTTTGAAAAATCATTCATTCCAAAAGCTCTGGTTTTATTTTAGATAACTTGGGATAACAGTTTATGTTTTGTCGGCAAGTGGTAACTATGGTAACTTGAAATAACAACTTGGCCCAATTTCACGGCTCTGCTTACTGCCGAATTCTCCGCTTACTGTGCAAGCTCCACATTTCTGCGCTAGCTGTGTAAGCAAAGAATGCCTAGTAACGTGGAGTACGCACACGCACAAGCACACATTTCCATGTTCCTTGACGCAAGCGCGGAATTCCCTGCTTCCGTATTCGCGCGATTCTTTGCTTACGGTAAGCAGAGCCATGAAATTGGGTCCCTGATCATGTGAGGAAATTAGTTGCATGCAAACTGAGGCATGACAGACAAAAAAAAAATGGGTCTGGTACTGTTTTGGTCCGAGTATAATCAGTATTCATGATTGCTATTCGACACTTGGGAGCAAGACCAAGATGGCGGACTTAACATTACCTCTTTCTTCTTCTTGGTCATTCTGTTGAAGAAGCTTCCCTTCTTTTTCTTTGGTTCCGGCATGACCTCCAGTTCGCTTCCTTTAAATAAATAATTATCGCAAAAAATCGGCCAGTTTTAAACATCCATGATAACAATACAGTTCATACATGGTGCTTCTTTTACCCAAACTGATTGCAAAGAATTTTTTTCCCAAATATTTTGAACTTATACAATAATAATATGATTGATATATGATGCTTTTTTCCTCAAACTGATTGCGAAAAAAAATGTCTTTCATAATATATTGGATGGCCAGTTTCATTTTGTCTAGAAAATGAAAACTTTTATTGACACTGATTGCAAAAACCAGCCAACAATGTGAGGGTTAGATTATCAAATTAAAGAGGGTCACCACTGTAAAAATGGTTTTTTTTGTGATGCACTCATTTGCTAAAAGATATAGTCCTCAAGAAAATGGGGGGGAAAAATTACAAGTCTCTAACCTCACGTTAAAATTGTGTAAAATGTTATTCTATTTGAAACCCTTTCATAACGAAATTGGAAACATGCCATCATCAGACGTCAACAACAAATGGGTGTGTACATTCCAAAGAGGAATTCTCGCGTCAGTCAAAAGGTAAAATTCAATGCTGTTTTGACTGAATATCATTAGGAAGGAAGTAAAAAATTCTCAGTACAAAAATGTACAGACCATATAATATTTGAAATGTGACGTCATTTACAATAATTTTTTAATTTGAAAAAAAATTGCACTCGAAGGGTATCAAACACAGCAGCATTTTACACTCTCTTAACGTGAGGTTAGAGACTTGTAATTGTTTCCCCTATTTCCATAAGGACTATTGGAAAATGAGTGGATCACAAAACTAAATTTGGAGATCTTCTCTAATAGTTGCCGCATGAATTTTGGCCAGCCTACCTGCAGGTTGACCCTTGGCATCCACGAGTAAGAACTCGATGACCCCCGTACTCTCCAGCGTTTGGCTGAGGTCATAGGGGTCGTTGGGTCGATTGACGAGTCGCAACGAGTGGCTGCCGGGTTCCACTCCTCTCTCGTCGCAGATCCGGGGGAGCAGGTCCCTCAGGGTTTTCTCGGGGTCGACTCGCAGCACCATCTTGTGGTTCTTGCTGGACACAATGGTGATGCGAGTAGTTTGCTGTGAACCAATGATACATAATTAGTGGCGTGTCATGGCCAAGCGATTAAGAGCCCAGGACTCAAGCTCTGGGCCCAATTTCATAGAGCTGCTTAAGCACAAAAAAGTAGCTAGGCACAACAATTATGCTTACAGAATAAGGTTACCCGCCAAACTACCATACCACATGTACATTTGTGACTGGTATCCTGCTCATTTCTGTATAGCAGGTAATTGTTAAGCAATATTTTCTGCTTAAAAGTTCAGGAGGTTTAGAAAGCAAAACTGCAGGTTTGGACACAATGTGGACTATTGAATTCTTCCTTTGGTGACCGCTTCACTTCTTTTAAGAAAAGTCAAAGGCTCAAGGAGGTTTTGAGAGAAATCCTGAAATCAGGAAGAAATCCTGGAAAAATCACACGCCTGTAACTGGCAATAGGTTACGGACAGTAAGACGGTTCAAATGTTTAATGATACAACTGCTATCCACAGAGTGAGTTCTTCAACCTCGTCTCACCTCATAGACGGCGGATTTCTTGTCCTCCTCTTTCTTGTAGACGAAGAGCTCCTTCTGATTCCTTGGGATGATGTAGACAGTGTCGCCAACAATATCAGCCAACGTCTGACTGGGTTTAAGCTGTGATGAATAATAGAGGAATTCTAATCACTTGCCTTCCTGAGCAGCCATACCCAAGGGCCATATTTCCTACGGTATACGTTTGGTAATCACTCTTAAAACTAATGGCAATAAAAAACTTACTCGGTTAGAAGTACAGCAGCTTTCATGGTATAAAGCATTTTGAGAATCATTTCACTTCAAAGTAATGTGGTTATGGAAAAATATACAAGCTTTCATCAGAACAAATTTGAATCTGAGACGTGTTTCTGTCAGAAACGTTTCTCAGATTGTGTATTCCAATTGCGGATTATTCTTCCTACGTGGACATAACTGCTCTGGATTTTCGGCGCTATCTCAAAAAAGCTACCACCTTTTGAAATGATTAGTTTTATTTTATATATCTACATTTGTATAGGATTCAAACAATCGAACGGCCCCAAAAACCAAAGGTATACCTTCCCTTTAAACACAAAAAGTAACTAAGTACAACAAAATTACGCTTGCCAAAATAAGGGTACAGCCCAAATAGCATGCCACATGTACAATCTTTATTTTCTGCTTGAGCTGCTCTATGAAAAATTGGGCCCTGGGGCCATTTTCAAAGTGCTGCTTAACGGTAAGCAAATTTTGTGCTAACTGTAGCAGAAAAGTTTGCTTAAGCGTAAGCAGATTTCACAGGTTAGAAAAAAAAATTAGGGCAGCCAGCTTGTGCTTTCATCATGGGTTTGCATTACGTCGTTCATTTTCATACAGTAAGCACCGGAAGGTGGAAACTCGCACAGTAAGCACAAAAAGCGGCCGTTGAGCAGCTCTATGAAATCGAGCCCTGGTCTAGTCAGCCGGACTTTTAATAATACACCAAATATTGAAGGGAGCAAATTAGTTCTTTATATGAAATTGTGTCATTATATACAACCCATGCACTTGAAGGCATTAAAAAAAAAAAAAAAAAAAAGATTTTGGCTATTTTATTTTATGTATGTGTAAAAAAAATTTTTTTTTGACTCTTTGCTGTTTTACTCCTCTGTTACGACTTTTTATGATATTGTGATTTTTTTAATGCGCTTTTGAACATTTTATGGTGAAATGCGCACAATAATTGTAGTTTTATTTTTGTTTTTATTAAGGGTTTCAAATGTTCAGTCAACTGCATGCCCTGAAAAAGAATATGAGTAGAAACATCAAGCCATAACAACTAAATACAGGTACATGTAGGTTTCTCATTAAACTTTGGCACTGATCATCTTCACAAGAAATGCAAGATTTCGTCGTTTTTATTTCCCCATTGACCTGTGTACAGTCTTATGCCGGGTGATCATTCACCCGTTGGATTCATCAGCCATATCATGTCTTTAGCAATCTTGCTTTTATTCAAGAGCTTCGTGCTTTACTGCCCATGACCGGATCAATCTGGCTCGGCCTCAAAACAAACCGGAATGCCTTCACGTTTGACTGGGTTTAATAACCAAAGCCTAACTGCCCTTTAAACCCACTGGGCCTAACCATCCGCGCAGGCCTGATCGGAGAATTTGGACAAAAACAACTTCAGAAAGATCCATGGTGCCGCTTAAAACAACTTCGGGTTGATAATTATTTCAAATCCTGGCTAAAGCCTTGCTCCAAAATAATTTTCTTAGGATGTTATCTGACTTTGTAGGATATCGATCGTCTTCAAGGCTAATCATTGGGCCAGCAAACCACTTTGCCCATAAGGTGCCAAAAGAAAAGGGAAACATGGTAAGAGTGCACTTTTTATCTTGTTTATATGTGCAGAAATAGGTGCCCACTCCCATGACTCACCCCCCAGAACTGGAGTTTTTGATGCTCTGGACCACGCGACTACGAGAGGAAAGTTAACCCATAGTGATCCTCTATTTCAGAATTTAGTCGCCAAAGTTAAGTTTCAAATCGAGAGATGGCAACGTATTAATGAAAACAATTCCAAAGACAAAACTTACATGGACAATGGGGTCCTTGGGCCTGGCACCTGGCTGGGCGATCATGTGACCAGATGGATTCAGTCTATTTTTGGACGCAATCATAATTAGTAAATCCAAGATTGGCGTTCTGTGGGGAAAAAAACAAAAGGTATAAACTTTAAGATTTGGGTGATGGATTTTGGTGGACATAAAGAGGTTTTGTCAAAATGCCTATATTCACCTTAATCACAGGTGACCTGGGCCCAATTTCATAGAGCTGCTAAGCACAAAAATTTGCTTAGCATGAAATTTCTTCATTGATAAAAACAGGGTTACCAACCAAATTTCCACGTGATTTTCAGGATAAGCAAACAACAGCTGAATACCAGTAACAAGCAATATGCAACACAGGGAAATTTGGTTGGTAACACTGTTTTTATCAAGGAAGAAATTCCATGCTAAGCAAATTTTTGTGCTTAGAAGCTCTATGAAATTGGGCCCTGATTGGTCCTGTTGTTGGGTAATTTTCTTGTGTCCTTCCCCAGATTAACTTCTTGTACTTGCATGATCCCTTCATGCACTCATTTGTCATTGTTCTAGTTGCCCTCATGTCATTACTATTTGTGTACACTGCTGTTCTGAATGTCGTTTGGGCTGGGCCTGTAATTGTTTTGTTTGCTTTGTTGTTTCTGTTTTCTTTTTATTGTTCTTTGATTTGCCCTGTATTGTACTTTTTGTTCTTGTATTGTTGAGGTCGAATAAATAATAATAATAACAGTATTCTGACTGTAAGCTTTTCTGTAGTGGGTAAAGCTTTACAATGGAGCAGTCTATTAAATCCTGGGGGGGGGGGAGGAAATCGTCTTACGTTTTAGCGACTGATGCCTTGATCACCTTGTCCCCCGGCAGCACCAGGGTGAGTTGCCTCTCCTCCAAGCCCTGTGCACCATCTCCAAGGTTACCGTTGTTCAAGGTGTCCTTCTCCTGTTCGGACTGGGAGCCGTTTGCAGTCTCATTTGTCGAGGGGCGTGCGGTTGGCGGGGGAGGAGCGCGACTCCGTTTCGACCTGCGGTATGGAGGGATATCAGATTAAATCACAATATAAGACTGCCTTCTCAGGGCCAACACTTCTCCGAAAAGAGTCCTATACACATAGTGCTAGCCAGAGAGTGTCTGGGTGTCTTTTGGACACCTTGTTTTATCTGTCATTTACATGTAAATGTATAGGAAGTTACCAATTTGGACACCCAGTTTATAAATTTGCAGCACATTTGGCCACCCTTTTAACAAATCCAGGCTAATACCTTGCCTGTACATGGTTGTACCGGCAAGTTTACAACGATAGTTTTTTTTTTCTTGAGAGAGAGGTTAGTCCAAAATGCATCAATAATAAAAAATAAACCACGAATTCCTGCTTACACTTGATGTGTGGGTAGCTTGGAGGCAGTCTCTGTCGACATGATGTCGAAATCTTGCGAAGTAATTTTTCAGATCGAAGGAGAGAGAGTGTCAGGATCGCGTTGCATGTCCGTCGTCGCTAACTTGTGAGGCCAGACACTTATGGAAGCTACACTCATCAGGACGCAAATCTGCAGGTGAATAAAAAAAAATAAAAAATTATCATTCCACAAGAATTTGTATGTTTTTCTGTTTAGCAAGTCATCATGATGTGATAAAACCGAGCTGGAATTTCATCTTTGAGAGGGCAAGGCCAGTTTCATTTTTGCAATTGGAAAGATCTTTAATTTTTGATAGTCTATGGGAAACATTTGAAGGGGCACCAAGGCCAAGACCAGGGCAGCAGAGGCCATGACCTCCTTGGCCTCCGTTTTATTCCAGGCCTGTAAACTGACTCCAAATGTCACAAGAAGCCCATGGGAACTGGCTCTACCTAGCGGATTTATTTTTTCTCAAAAAGCGTTCCAACATGTGAATGGACATGCAGGCTTCATTCCGAAAATATTTTGGGTAGATTTTTTGTGTGGCTTTGTTTAGTTTTGTTTTTGCTTCATACAAATCACCCTCAGTGTTCCACCCAAAATTTGATGGCGAAAGTGAACCTAGTTTTCTTGTCCATTATTTGCTTGAAATTTGAGGGTTAATGAACTCAAATTCATTTCAGATTATTCTGCATTTGCATGTCCATTCACATGTTGAAACACTTTTTGGGTGGTCTCGGGTACCCACAAGATACAAAAAGCATGTCCAGAGGTAACGACAAAATTTGCCACTAGCTAGACCAGCATGCACCTCATTCCACGGCTATCGCATGCGCACTGAGTATTTGCGAAAAGGTCTATACAATGTACATCCAGTCGGATTCACATCTATTGATTTGGCCATAGTTTGACAATGGTTCGACAATCGAAATGTCTGAACAAAACTTCACCCAAAACAAAGCACACTCTCCACTTAAAACTCAGTTCAGCCACGGTGTTAACTTTTGTTTTTAACCACTCAGAACAAAAGTCCGAACAAACTTCATCCAAAACACAGCCAACACTCTCAACTTAAACTCATTTCAGCCACGTTAAACCTTTGACTTTACCACTCAGAACAAAGTCCGAACAAACTTTCACAAAACACAGCACACTCTCCACTTAAAACTCAGTTCAGCGGCAGGTAAACTTGACTTTACCACTCAGAACAAGCCGAACAACTTCACGCAAACACAGCACACTCTCACTTAAAATCTCAGTCAGTCCACGGACAACTATTGACTTTACCACTGCAAACAAAGTCCGAACAAACTTCACCCAAAACACAGCACACTCTCACTTAAAACTCAGTTCAGCCACGGGTAAACTTTGACTTTACCACTCAGAACAAAGTCCGAACAAACTTCACCCAAAACACAGCACACTCTCAACTTGAAAAAAAACCTCAACAGCCATGGGTTAACTTTGACTTACCACTCAGAACAAAGTCCGAACAAACTTTCACCCAAAACAGAGCACAATCTCCACTTGAAAAAAACTCAACAGCCGCGGGTAAGCTGTGGATTACCACTCAGAACAAGCGCCTGTTGATAAATAATTCCTCCTCTCGATCAACAACAGAATCTCCACCACATTCCTGGCGGACCGGTTAACCGCCCAACAAATTTACACCCATGTGTGAATGAATTACAGCCGATAATATCCAACACTGAACCACACACTGCTTTTTTCCAAACACACCCCTATCCCTGAACCATTGATAACAAGTGGAAGCAAAAAAAAAAAAAAAAAAAACAGAAAGAAAAATGGTGCATTCAAAGGACGGGCTGACATTTTAGTGGCAGGGTCACGTTCTTTGAGTGAACTGCCTCTATTTATATTTAAATCAGTCAATAATCCAAACGCTTTGAAGAAACACAAAAGGCGATGATTCATTAGGAGGAATTTTACTTTTTATAGTTCAATATCCAAGGAATGGATTGTGGCTTGTGTGGTATGATTAGGGAGGTGGTGGTTTCCAGTTGATGTTTACGTATTTCACATGACCGTACTGGGTGTATGCTGAATTGGAAATAAGAGTTTCATTGTACGTAATTGGATAGTTAAGTGACCTGTGTACAATGGCCAAGTTAACTACGCAGTGCCTACTGAAGGACAGCAGAAATGAGCGGCACGTACATGTACATTCAGGGTTCTGCCTACAGTGGTCGGTGCCGGGAAAACCCGCCCGGCACTCAGGATTCCCCAACCACCACTGGCAGAATTTTCTCTGTTTCCGACCACCACACATTTTCACAATTTTTTAATTTACACATTGCAATTTCCTTTCAAATGTTTTCAACGAAATGTAAAATTGGGTATTTACCTGTAAAAATGGTATCAATTTTGAGTAGGCCTACTTCTTTGATTTGAGTCTATTCATATGATCTACCGTGTAACTGATCCATCTGGCAATGGTTTTCAGGGAAACATTTTTCCACCACTAAAGATATCCTGGGCAGAACCCCGCACATTGTATTCATTACTCACTACCCAAAGAGTGTCAGTAACTTTATTTGGCAAGAAGCAGCGAGGATTTTAACACAAGTGCAGTAGCAATGAACCATTTTGATGCAAAACCAATACAAGAGGTTAAAATTCATATATCCACACCCTGGAATCTGTTCTACATGTACATGTATGAATTGCTTTGACAATTTTAAAACATTTTATTTTTACAAAAGCACTCAACACATTTTTGACATTGACCATTCTTGAGCCCAACTCCTTCAATATCCTCTTTGCCGAAGTGAAGGAATTAGGAGGACTTGGGCTTATCAGGGCATTGCAGTACAAAGAGGATCAGGAGGCAAGCCCAGACGCTTTGTTCTTGAAACAAGGGCACCAAATGAAGAAATTGTAAATTTCTATTGGAACGTTTCAAGGGACACCAAGGCAATGACCAGGGGCAATGGTGGCAATTGCCTTCGCGAAGCATCAGGCCTGCAGAAGGATTTGAGCCACAAGGGGTTTCTGCTGTGAGAGGATTTAGAGGGTTTTTTTTGTCACAAGAGGAAATACAAACAAAGTAGAAAGATTTGCACCGCATGCAGCTTGGCCAAAATGGGACTCCGAAGATAGGCTGTTAAGAGTTGTGATGATGAAGCCTGTCACTGGAGGATTTAGAAGAATTTTGGCCATAAGTCATATCGAGGAAAAACCAGGAGTATTTAATGATTGGGCCATACGGATGTGGGCCCTTTGAGCTGTTAAGTCTCTACTCATGGACACGTACATGGTGTAGGAGGATTTGGGCTATGTAAAGCGAACAGGCCAAGTCTGTAAAGGGTTAAAGAAGTCGGTGCTGCAGTTACACATTGTATATATAACCATGGAGGTAGAATAACCAGACAAATTCTTTGGATACCAGCTTCTTTTGAAACCCCTCAAACCATTTCAAAATTGCTTTCTATTCAACAGAAAAAAACAAAACAAAAACAAGCATTCCTGGATAATTTCAAAATGCTTTTTGACAAAGTCCTGTCTAAACCAATAAGAGCTGCTTTATTATGGGGCTTAGGAGATGAATTGCGATCAAAATTGGTCTCTTTTGTTGGGAGTTCAGATCAGCCACAAGATCTTTTGTCAAGAGGCGAATAAGTGAGAGGCGAATAAGAAGTGTGAGTGTGACCTCCGTTCCAGTATCACTTCATGGTTCACTTGTTTACTGTTTTTTCATGTTCTGCTCTGTACAGAGTACCTGTTGTTGTGGGTGTCCTTGGGTGTGCATTTCAATAACTCAATGGCACTGATTACAGGGTCAGTGAGGATCAAGACACGATTTTAAAGTTGTCGGTTTGGGAAGCCTTGTCCCATTACAGTCATCAATCTTCACTGACAAGTCCCTCCATTGTAGACTTTTAAAAAGACAAATTTAAACACTTAAAGGGAGGGTCTACCGTTGGTGATTACTCCAGAAATTAATGACCATAAAAAACGTCCTTACATACAGTACATGAAGAAAGAAGCACTGCGGCTGTTGATTCCCTCCCAAGGAATGTGGTTTTAGAGAGAGGGATTCAAAAACCATTTCAATCTGAGAAACACTTCTGCACGAAACGTTTCTCAGATTGTGTATTCTTGTTTTGGTTTATTCTTCCTGCGTGGACATTAACCGCTCCAGATTTTGGCGATATCTCAAAAACGCTACCAACTTGAGGTTAGTTTTATTGTATACATTTATCATGTTTATATAGGATGAAAACTATCGAGCGTTTACAACAACCAAAGGTATACTTTGCCTTTAAAAGCCAAAAGAAATAATTTATACATAACTCTAAACTTGACTGGTGTGTAACCCCCCAAAACGAAAAGACATCTTTAGGTAAAGTAAAAAATACATTACTTGATCGTCCTGGTTTTTTTTCAAAAAGAGGCGGATGCGGGCCTCATAATCTTTTTATTTGTTATAATTTTTTTTCAAGGAGGAAAGAGCCAAATATTGCAAGCATTGTAGAACTTACGAGTCAAAATTATACGGGTAAATCAAATCAACTGTCAACAGAATGGTGCCAAGATGAAGTGAAAATTGAGTCTTTTGGGAAATTAAATAAACAAATAAACTTTTAAAAAGGGTACAGCTTCAACTGGTGTTATATTTTTTACTTGGCCTTAAATCTCGACAGCTCTGAGGCTCTAGATGTACATGTACTTCATACAAGACCATTAGGTCTAGTTGAGCGGATTTTCTTGACAATTAAGCGATGGTGGTGACATAGCTGTTTGAATATGTTCGTCTATAATCCTTGACTAAAAAAGCTGGCATTATAATATTTACAATTCACATTGGACAGTGAACACACACATCATGCCTTTTGTTGTTATTTCTGTTGAAGCCTAAATCCCAACAGACCCTATTTACACAGTAACACAACAGAGTACATTCCTTTAATTCAATCGGTTTTCACTTAACCATTGTTAACAAGCAGTTGACACTGTGTGTACACGTACAGTTTATTTAAACAAGTTCTACGATGTTCATCATGTTCATGGTGTAACACTTGCAAACTGACTGGCATTTCAATTCATTTAATTTTATAATAACAATAGAACGTATTTGTATAGCGCCTACTGCAAACCAGCCTCTAAGCGCTTAACATTAAGTATTTGCCTGCAAGGTATTGTGGAGATACATTTTGAAGTATTAGACCTATTCCTTTACGAAGCACCATGTAATGGTTTACAAGGTGCTGTGGCGCAACATGCAGCCAGTCAAACCAGGAACACCGGGGCGAACCCCTTCTCTTTTCGATAAGTGCACTGGGTTCTTTTACATGCATTACACAACACACGGGACCAACAGCTTTACATCCCATCCGATGCTCTTATCCGCTCGGACACGACAATTCCGGTTGTGAAGCCCAGGATTCTCAGGCAAGCGAAACTCGATCACTTTACTAGCCCCATACAAGAGAGGAAGTTTCGGTTTCAGATGTGGGGGGAAAACCCCAGAGAATTTTTATATGGAAAAACCCACGCAGTCAAGTAGGGTCTGAAAACCAAATCTACAAACACAAATTGCAACCGGCAGGATTCGAACCAGGGTCCTAGAGGTGAAAACCCCACAGAATTATTCCAAGGAAAACCCATGCCATCAGGGCCCAATTTCATAGAGCTGCTAAGCACAAAAAATTTGCTTAGCATGAAATTTCTTTCTTGATAAAAACAGGGTTACCAACCAAATTCCCATGTATTGCATATTGCTTGTTACTGGTATTCAGCTGTTGTTTGCTTATCCTGAAAATCACATGGAAATTTGGTTGGTAATCCTGTTTTTATCAATGAAGAAATTTCATGCTAGGCAAATTGTTGTGCTTAGCAGCTCTATGAAATTGGGCCCAGGTAGGGACTGAAAACCGAATCCACAAAGACAGTGCCCCCCCCACAGGATTCGAACCGTGGTCCTATAGGTGAAAATTCCACAGAATTATTCCAGGGAAAACCCACGCCATCAGGAAGGGACTGAAAACCCAATCCACATACTAGTATCCCCGGCAGGATTCAAGTTTTTAGAGAAAATAGTAAAACAAGGGGGCCATACTCCACAAGCTGTGCTTCTTATGGACCCCCTCCACTTTCAAGCTTGTTGTATTTATATATTTCCTCTGCATTATGTATTCACACCTTCATTCTTTCTGTATAATTTGTAAACTTTCTCGTGTTTGGATTTCAAAATAAAGTTCAGCTAATAATAATAATTAGCTTTGATCTTACAAGGTCTAAAATCTGACGTTTGAAAACAGTGAAAACCGTGATACAATGTATCTTAACAAAAAGTACAAATGCCTAAGTATTTACAAAACCCTAAATCTAAACCAGGAGCCACACTATTTGTACAGGATTGAGTAACTGCAACAAAATAAAAAATGATTTTATATTTTAACAAGCATGCTGTCAGGCATTGTCAGGGTTGTTAAAACTTGTTATCAGGCCTGTAAATATTTGAACGTCAACACACCTGTTGATTTAATTGAATTATGGTAGACTTGATGGGGGGGGGGGGTGGACAGCGCTATTAATTACTGCTCAGATATCTGTGACAGTTTGACATTGACAGTTGACAAAATGGTACAGCAGCAATGAATACTCAAGGGCACATTTACATGCATAAGGGCCAAGGCCAGAGATATTTCTACATGCAGTCATAACCATTGGGAAAACCCTTTTGTATTGTTGCACAGTCACTGCCAGATGAACAGCAGAAAAAAAACTATACGACTCTTTGCTGAACAAACGTACTATTTTATGCTTTTTCTTCATTGATCAAGCACTGGATGTTTGACTTGTAAATAATTCTGAGGCGACTATCACATCAAAGGTTTCCAAATTATTGTTCATGTACA
The DNA here is from genome assembly GCA_032158295.1 of Pycnopodia helianthoides. NCBI lineage: Eukaryota > Metazoa > Echinodermata > Asteroidea > Forcipulatida > Asteriidae > Pycnopodia > Pycnopodia helianthoides. The sequence continues at coordinate 8,613,752 of CM063263.1, read as the reverse complement.
AAATGTACCCATTATTGTAGCTGTGTACAACATGGCGGATTTAGGATCAACTTTGGCCAGGTTGGCAGTAAGCCAAGCACTCAGTGAACAACATCAGTACAATTTACTTCTGCAATACTTTGATTGCAGAAGGTTGTGAGTTCGAATCCAATCCAAAGTGCCTGTAGATTTGTTTGCCCGAGCACAGGAATGGTATTTAAAGGAACATTACAGAATTGGTAAGAAACAAAAGTTGTAAAATATACTTTTTGATCACAGATTTTCATAAAACTTACACGGTCTAATGATGATGATAGTAGAAAACATCCCTCAAAATATTTCTGTCTGAAATGCCATATTTGATGAGAAATGAATAAACTAATTTTCCGATTGGAGTTTATCGCTCAGTGAGCGTTTTATTCATTTGTTGAATCTATATGATTTCATGCAAATGTGTAATCCGTTTTTCACTATTTTCTCGTGACCCAGATGGCCGATCGATCTCAAACTTCTACAGGTTTGTCAGTTTATGTATATGGTGGATTACATAAAGTGCTTACACTGCCAGCAACTGTTTGTTAGCAAAAACCAATTCTGTAATGTTCCTTTAAAGCTGTAAACAATGTGTGAATGAAAGGAAAAGCCGGGTGATCAAATTCGAAAAGTGTGTCTGAAAGGCACAAAAACTCTGGCTAGAATTAAGTAGGCCTTAATACATACATGTACTTCCTCAGGGCCGAGGCAGATTTTGAAATGAAAAAGGCACCAAGGCAATGACCAGGAACATTGAGGCAAAAGGGCAATTTGCAATACAGCTTGCCCTCGATAGTTTATGCCGGAGAGGCAGTCAGAGACAATTTCCCCCAAAGCGATCAACTAAACACAAAACATACACTCGCAATTCGGCACAGAACGGGCCATTTTGGGACCTTTCAATAGCCGACATGAATGTAAAAAACACGAAATAGCCTCACAAAATATACCATCTTATACCGCCGGTTTAACACAGAAAAAACACAACTTTTTGAGCTGCTTTGCCAACAATGAACAGTGTAAGAACATTCAGCAATCGGGGTCATGTGGTGGCACTGGGAGGGTGCGAGACAACTCAAACTTAGTCAACCTTTTCCCATGATGCACTGCCAAGATTTGCTCATCCTCGGCAAACTATAGAGGGCGCACTATATTGGGGGTCGCCTGTACTGCCTCCCTCGCCTGCGGCCTCTGTGAAGTACGAGTATCAGGCCTGATTGTGGCTGTGGTTGTAGTAGTACAAGAACTCCCTCTACAGCATCACAACGCTTACAATTCTTTTACCCTTTAATGCACTGTCCGCAGCTGCAACAAGACATCCTAATTCAAAATAGGGCGTACAAACGACGCCAAGGCACCCCTCTGGTTTGTAGGTACGCAGTCCACCAAGGAACTTACAAAGAGTAGTATAATTGGGTTGAATTTAAATACATTTTCAAGTCTCCGGAATTCGATGAACAGAGAGGGCAAAATGTCAGCCCTCAAATCGAACTTGGGGGTTCTCGGTGACCATGGCAACGACTTAAAGCTTTGATCTCACCTCAAGGCCAGTTTGTGTACGTGTACACATGCACAATGTTCCTGCACAATTTTACAAGCTCTGATTAGTTGGTGCTGAGTTAAAACAACCCAGACAGTGCTGGTGCCAAACTGGGGTGCCTGCGAAATTTTGTAAACACGTCCAACTTTGTTTTTATTTAACAGAAAAAGTATTGTTGGCAATCCAAAGTTGTCGAGGGTTCTCCCCAGGATTTTTCACAACTGCAGGCCTGGGATTCTGCAAATTTTGCAAGTTTGGCCAAAGCTCGCAGAATAGAAACGACATCCTCAAGATTTTTTTTTTACTTACATGTAGTCATGGTAGTACATGTTTGGTTTTAAAATCTCTACTAAGCAATCTGGACAGTTTAAAAAATGGTTTTAAATTATGATCTTTTGTGAATTTGCGAATTGTCCTGCAATTAGCGCCTATTGGCCCGAAACGCTAGCTTGTCCATGGGGAGGGCCCTGCCTTGGTGCTTGAGGAACTTGATACAAATGCAATTTGACAGGACTTCGCTGGAATCCACTGACCAGAACATGAGAGAAAAAAAATTTGACACTTTAAATAAGGACTGTAACTCGTAGGCAGATTTGATGAGTTTACTCATAAATATTTTTTTTGAGTTTGAAGGTGAAGTAAAACTGAACTGGATGGCGATATTCTTCTTGGTTTTTTGAACAGTTATTCTTAGGAATAGAGAGAGCTAATTAATGCAGAGTGTAAACAATTGAGCAATCAATCACTCACAATAATATGAGGTACATGTACAATCGCAACAGCCAATGCTGATTATACAATGTAGCACCAGCTTTTGAAAATAGAAAATTTGAACATTGAAAGAGACAAAAAAATATGTAAACAATAAATCACTCACAATAATATGAGGTTCCATCCCAGCAGCCATTTTTCATAGCACCAGCTCTCGAGAATATAGCAAATTTGAACATTGAAAGAGACTACATGTACGTATGTAAGATCTGATGTCCTTAACCCTAAAGGGCCCAAGTCCTTCAATATCCTCATTGCCAAAGTGCAGGATTGAGAAGGATTTGGGCTTTTAGGGATCTGTAACACAGGAGGATTTAGAAGGGTTTGGGCTACAATGAGTTTTTGTTAGGGTAGGATTTAGCAGGACTTGGGCTATCGGGCTGTTTTTACATGGGAGGATTTAAAAGGTTTTAGGTCTTATGCAGCTTAGGATTCTGAAGGTTTTGGGCTTTTAGGGGTGAAGATTGTAATAAAGCTGACATATTTTTTTGTTAGAAGGATTTGGGCCAATATGAATATCTACAATAAAGAGAAGGATCTGTATACAGTAAAAGGATTTGGGCACTTTAGGTTTATGACAACTTTATCTGAAAGATATAGACGTCTTTGGGCAGTATGTTTACCCAAGGGTCTAGTCTGTTAGGGTTAAGGAACATTTTCTGCACCGCATATGTACACATGTCATGTAGGTGCAAACTATAAAAAAAGGCACGATAATAATTTGGGAGACTGAAACTAAGTCATCCTCAGTCACAGCTGAGCTGAATTGCGAAGTGCACGGCTACAACACGGTCGAGCCATCATGTAAAGGTGCCTTTTGGCAGCCAGCCACATGGACAAAATATGTGTCCACGAAGATTGGAGCACAGCCAGAGATCGAAGATGTTTTATTTATTCTGGAAGGAGAAAAAACAGAGGGCCCGGAGGAAAACCCTAATGGCACAACAAAGAAGAACCACACAGGACTTTTATGGATAAAAATAATTGCACAATCTACAAATGTGCACAATTTTGGTTTATTGCCCAATCTTCAGAGAGCAATCTGCAAATTGTACAAATCCATCGGAAGTCATGTGCAGTCTATTTTGGACATCATTTCACAACAACTGCCTGACACAATCGTACCATATATTAACCGGCAACATTTCCTATGAAGGTTGAAGTATTTTAGGTGAGTTCGAAGTATATTTATGTGTTTGTCTTGTCATTTAGCCTTCGAGAAAGACTCTTCTAGGGTCGAAACGTCAGGCCACTAACTATTTTTTTTATATTTATAGACTGTAGTCGTAGAGGTCTTTGATGGTTTTATGGATCAGTTTGTTGTCATTCCCCGTTTTGTGGTTTTGAAGTTTTTAATCTAATAAATGGCCTATGTACACAGCACAGGTACCAACATTGACAAATAGTGCATTCACTTGTCGCGTCAGGCCCTACAACATATGGGTTGCCAGATAATGTCCAAATGTACAAAAAGCGTTGTTGGGTCTAGTTGCGATAATCGTAACCCTCCATCCTCCCGACGGTCGGAGACCGGAGGGTTACGAGTCATGCAGTGCAAAAAAGTGGCGAAATAAAAATTTTGACTATTTTGGTCAGACTAGTCACCAGATTTGCCCAATTTTTACCCCTTTCAAAAAACATGACACACATTCTAAGAACATGGATTTGATCTTCAAGGTATAATGAATCCATTCATATACTCTAAACATCGATGAAAAATTATTTGAAGAAAAAACGAACAAAAACTTACCAGAAACTGACCGAAATGTCCATGGACCGCACTTCCCCTACATCAACCAATCAGCGTAAACCAAACCGTTGTGTAGGCGTGGCGATCGTCTTGTGTGCGACTGTGCGTGCACGCAGTTAATGTTTTTAACGGATTTGCGCTATTTGCAGTTTGCGCTGATAAATTGCAGGAACAGCTTTCCAGAATGCGCGCTCAATCTGTAAATTTTTCCTCATAAATATCCTGTGATTGTGCAACTCAACAAAATGCGCTCAACGACGAGTTTGCTTACGCTGATTGGTCGAGATGTTGCTAGGTCACGAATCGTGAGGTTCGAAAACCGGACCTGAGATTGTCTACGCATCATGAAAATTTCGCTCAGTCTCTGGTAAGTTTTTGTCCTTTTTTCTTTAAATATTTTCTCAATGATGTTTTGAGTAATACGAATGGATTCATGACACATTGATGATCACATCCATGTTTTTAGAATGTGTGTCATGTTTTTTTAAAGTTGTAAAAATTTGGTAAATCTGGTGACTAGTCTGACCAAAATAGTCGAAATTTTTATTTCGCCACTTTTTTGCACTGCATGACTCGTAACCCTCCGGTCTCCGACCGTCGGGAGGATGGAGGGTTACGATTATCGCAACTATGTTGGGTCCAGAAAACTTGTGACTAGTCTTTTCCCACTAATTTAATTGTTTCATAAATAAGATCGAATCATGCAAATTTAGCATCTTTAATTACATACTATCAATCATCGATGCAAATTTAATATTATTAAGATCAAATTAAGTTCTCCATGCATAAATCAAAACAATCAATTTTTAATCAACAAACAACAAGATTTTTTTACCAAATCATTTGACAACTGAATTAAAAGATTTCATACACACCCTCGAACAAACATTATTCACAGGACCTTTCCTCCATGACCATGCATGACCGTGTGGACATAAAAAGTGAATCTTGTTTGTCAGCATACGCCCCCCATTGGCAAGCACAAGCAATTGGCCCCCAATGTCAACATTCCAATGGTGGTGAGTAATTCCATTCAATTCAATGCATTTTTTGCCGTTGTGCGTTAGGCGTTAGTCGGTGCATGGAATCGGTGGTCGGTCGAAAAAAAACCCTTTAAAAATACAAAAACTCGTTGACTTACCAGCAAGAAACACTGATGGTACCAACGTTAGTCCAAACAAGACATATTACAAACGATTCCTGTGAAAATTGTTGATTTGGGGCAAAGTGGTGGCGGTTTGTAGACACTCGCACTGCGTTCACAAGATTTCTTTACACTTTTATAAATTTTGTGTTCAGGTGTAATTGTCCGTGGTTCCCGCATAAAACTTTTATTTATGTCCGAAGGGTCGTGTGCGTCAATTGGCGTAATGTAACGATTACCAGTTATTTGCCCACCTGCACCGCACCCGTGAGTAAATCACCCAGACGTCACCAGGGTGAATTGCGTATTGGAAGAACTGGGTAGTCAGACTTGAAAACTTCTCAAGCGATGAGCGATCGAGACAACAATCACTGTGCGGTTGGTTTGAAGATGGACCTGATTAAGAAGGTAGCAATTTAGCACAGCAATTGTTATGAGTATTTTTTAATGGAAAAATGCTGTTTGTGGTGTCTTTTTTCAGTTGTATGTAGAAAATAAATCGTAAACTTTAGAGGTAAACTAAATATTTTGGGTACTGACTGACTTTTTTTAACAACAGTCACCTGACAGTAGTACTAGTACTAGTAGTAGTATACTGTAGTAGTACGAACAGTGTGAACATCACTCATTCATGGACTGAGTGACAGTCAGTCAGCACTCACACTTGTGATTGAAATGTCACTCGTCAGACATCAATGTCTTTCTACCCACCCGCCTGGCCCATCAACAACAGCAACAAAAAAGCTGCAACAAAAAACGATTATTGAAATACATCAAATACTGAATACTATATTACTAGTAATACTAATAGAATACTACAGTTTTAAATAATTTAATAATCACAATAATGTCAATTGAGAATGAATAGCCTAAGACTATCATCTGTAACGAAGTCGGAAAATCAAAAGAATATGATTGCATTTTTATTATTTATGTCCTTGACCTTGGTCGACCTAAATTTCTGAAACCTAAGGCCATTTCCGAATCAGCGGCAGTGCCACAGCTAGCCCAGCCGCAGCGCCACAGCTAGCCCAGCCGCAGCGCCACAGCTAGCCACGCTAGCCGCAGCCGCAGCGCCACAGCTAGCCCAGCCGCAGCTGCAGGTTTCATACAGTCTTTGTTTACCTTTTTGTCTCATTGCATGATTTTTTTTTATCAGCTCCACTGACAAACGGCTGGGAGAGATTTACTGCTGACTGAAGACCCTGGAAGAAGAAGGAGATGAAGTCCTACTCCTACATGTAGCATCATGGCATCTGCAGGTGATAGTTTCCATGACGACAGTGATGATGAGTCACATGATGTCATCAGTAATGTGGAGTGGAGGAAACTCAAATCCTCACACTTGAAGGTATAACAAGTGGCTATGTAATCTCAAAATGTGCACAATGGAATTGACTCCCAAAATGGTGGAAATGGGAGACATGCGTTTTGCACTCTACTGGGTTTTTGCGATTTGTCGAGAAAGGAGCCAATTACTTATTAACCAAATGTTGTTGTTTATGGTGGGGTGTTGTGGCCGAGTGGTCTAGGGCGAAGGACTCAAGTTTTGTAGTTTACAGAATGTGGGTTCGAATCCTGGCCTGGTCAGTCAAGACATTGTGTCCTTGAGCAAGGCACTTTATCATAATTGCTTCTCTCTACCCAGGAGTACAAATGGGTACCGGTGAGAGCTGGGAGTACACTGCGATTGGACTGGCACCCTGTCCAGGGGGGAATAGAACATTTTCTCAGACGTTAAATGCCAAGGAATCAGGACACGAACACAGTCTGCTTGCAGCACTATAAAATAGAGCCCAGGGCCAAATTTCATAGAGCTGCTTAAGCAGAAAATATTGCTTAACAATAGTCTGAGCAGGATGCCAGTCACAGATTGTACATGTGACATGGTAGTTTATCTGGTAACCGTATTCTGTTACAAGCATAATTTTGTTGTGCTTAGCTTCCTTTTCTGCTTAAGCAGCTCTATGCAATGGGGCCCAGGTCAACAGGTTTGTGTATTGAACACCAAATGTTTGTTTTTTTGTGTGTTGATTACCTGAATTACTGTTTATTTTTTAAAATTCCAACAGGAAGGTTTCAGAGATGGTTACAGCGCCGGGCAGGAGGCAGCGCTACAAGAAGCATTCAACGATGGCTTTTCCCATCAAGTCAAACAAGATGCTCAAGATGCCTTGTACAAGGGTATTCTAACGTACGTACCTACATCCATCATCAATGTATCCCTGTTTTAAACCCTATACAACCCCAAGCCAACTGCATGTTTTGTTTGATTTTGTTGGACTGAGGACTGCACTTGTAAACTGATCATGATTTACATTGGATCAGGCATACCACCATAATCATAGCCCAACAGTTTGAGTGGCGAGTTTTAAACCCTATACAACCCCAAGCCAACTGCATGTTTTGTTTGATTTTGTTGGACTGAGGACTGCACTTGTAAACTGATCATGATTTACATTGGATCAGGCATACCACCATAATCATAGCCCAACAGTTTGAGTGGCGAGTTTTAAACCCTATACAACCCAAGCCAACTGCATGGTTTGTTTGATTCTGTTGGACTGAGTACTGCACTAGTAAACTGATCATGCTTTACATTGGATCAGGCATACCACCATAATCAGAGCCCAACAGTTTGAGTAGCGAGTTTTAAACCCTATACAACCCCAAGCCAACTGCATGGTTTGTTTGATTCTGTTGGACTGTGTACTGCACTAGTAAACTGATCATGCTTTACATTGGATCAGGCATACCACCATAATCAGAGCCCAACAGTTTGAGTAGCGAGTTTTAAACCCTATACAACCCCAAGCCAACTGCATGGTTTGTTTGATTCTGTTGGACTGAGGAGTGAGGACTGCACCAGTAAACTGATCATGCTTTACATGGGATTGGGATAAGGCATACCACCATAATCAGAGTCCAACAGTTTAGGTTTTGAGTTAACGTTATGGCAGTGTGATAATTATGGTGTTGGATTTTGTTTGAGTGACTAAGGATCTTAGTAATAAATTACTACTTCAAATGGGATCAGGCGTACCACCAAAATCAGAGTCCAACAGTGTGGATGTTGAGTGACCATATGGTTTTGGATTCTAGTGAGGAAGGATCCTAGCTTAATCACTCAAGGGAAGTTGAGGGTTTATAGAACAGAACTGAATTCCTTAAAGCTGCTTAATCAGAGGCTGTAGCTTAACATATTTTAGTGGAGAACCAGCTATAATTAGTACACACATGATGTGGCATTTAGGATGGTAGCCATTTTCCAGTAAGCAAAAACGCTTTGTGCTTTAGAGCTGACGTAGTTTTTAGCTGAAGCAGCTCCTTAAAAATGTCTCTAGTTCTCAAGTGCTGGCAGAACTAGAAACCAAGGACTGTTGAACCTACATCATACTGGATGGTCGCACAACCAATCAACCATTAGCAGACTAATCAAAAAAGGTATCTGTATAACTACTTTGAGGCACCCTCTTACTATCTGACCACTGAATCATAGACAGACCGGGCTTGGAAAACAAGGAGGCCACTGAGGCCATAGTCTGTGTTGCCCTGGTCTTGCCCCCCCCCCTTCAAAAGTTTCCCATAGATTTCCCACTGGAAGTGCCCTTTGCAAAATGAAAATGGCCATCTCAAAGTTGAAATTCCAGGTTCATTTTACCATGGAGGAAAACTATGCAAGCCTGCAAAATGATATCATGTGGTGAATGCATCTACAGAGTGTACACACATGTACGTTCACACAGTTGTGCCACTGAACACAACCTTTGCATCTGAATAATAATAATAACGTATATAAAACAATTCTCCAATCTTTGCAGAGCTTTGAAGACTTATTCAGAAAGGGTAAAACATTCCAGTCGCCCAGGCTTGAACGTTAACCGGATTGAGGATATTGAATCGAGGACGGACTCCCTGCTTGTCCAGCTACATGTAGATGCTGTCGCCAAAAAGATATCTGCAGACCAACGGATACCTGGTGAAGCCAAAGTTACAGACAAACAATCAAAATCTGGCGTTGAAGATGAATTTGTGGATTTGAGAGACAATCTCGGTGGAAACATTCCTCATGATGGCCAGAATGCGACAACTTGTTGTGGCGACTCTGACCCCTCTGGATGTCACTGTTTGCAGCACGCCTCGGAGGGAGTAAGCTCACTAGAAAAGACTGACATTTCCAGTGTTGGTTGTGACAAGACCAAGTCCGACTGTTCTGGGGGAGGCTGTTGCAAGTCAACACACCCTCAGAAAAATGTGTGTGCAGCGGGCGTTCCAGAAGGTGGACATGCGAGTGAAGGCACAGCCTGCTGCAAAGGGAACCAGGAAAGAGAATTTACTGAGCTCAACCCCTCTGGAAGGCACTCCCAATCAAGCCAATCAGAGGGTGGTGTTCCCAATGTTGGAACTGAATCAAATCAAGAAATTTTAATGGCGGGCATTTCAAGTAAATGTAGACGTTTGCTGACTGAACTAAATATGGACCAACTTTTAGATGTTTTAAAATTGGATTAAACTCTAGCTCAAAAAAAAGTTTTGCAATCACGCTTCATTAATTTGTGTCCATCCGGTGAGGTTTTATTCCACTCAAATTCACAAAAAAGTAAAATGGCCATTTTTTATAAATTACTAATTTACATTGTAACGTTTACTATCTTAGTACACAGTTTATGCAATGCAACTTCAGGACAGTTTATATCACATAATGCAAATATACTGGGGTTTCTACAATTTCTGTATTTTTCAAACTGATTTGTAAAAAAACCACACTCCCTCATGACTGAAGACTAATTTAGTTAAAAAGGGGCTCAAAGGTCATTTGAATTCAGTGTTTGTGATCCACTCATTTTCCAATAGTCTTTGAAAATGGGGGGGAAAAATCAAAAACAATTAACCTCAAAACGGTGTAAAAAGCCACTGTTTGATGACGTCACATTACAAATATATTGGTCTGTACATTTTTGTACAGAAAATATTGAGTTTATTCCTGAATTTGTATGATGTCCAATCAAAAAGGGCATTGAATTTGACCTTTTGACTGGCACACAAATTCCTCTTTGGAGTGTACAGACCCATTTGTTTTTGACATCCGATGATGTCGCTCTGAAACAGTATAAAATAAAATTACATTTTATGCCATTTTAACAAGCGATTAGAGACTCGTAATTTTTTCTCTAACGACTCTATCTATTGGAAAATGGGTGCACACAAAACCAACTTAAACCTTGGAGCCCCCCCCCCTTTTAAAATGGGTGACAATTTCAGTTCATGTGTGCAACTGAAAACAAATAACCTTGCAATCTTGACTATGAAGTGGAAAACTAAATAATTATGCTAAAAATAGTTAAAAACAATGTTTAATATTAATGATTTATACAATAAAACTTATCTCATTTATGATAAAAAAAACCTGCTGGTGGCCAGAGTAAAGTCGGTGATATTCCTGCTAATAGTAGAGTCTAAAAGGTAACTGGGCCCAATTTCATAGAGCTGCTTAAGCACAAAAGTAGCTGAGCACGACAAAATTATGCTTACCAGAATAAGGTTACCAGCCAAACTACCCCATGTTACATGTACAATTTGTGACTGGCATCCTGCTCATTTCTGCTTAGCAGACAATTGTTAAGCAATATTTTCTGCTTAAGCAGCTCTATGAATTGGGCCCTGTTAGCTAGCTGCGTCCTCACTTCAATAGATCCTTCTTTGATGATGTCATTATTTTATCGCTTGCCCTGCTGGAGTTCTTAACACCGCACGTCAAGCACACATGTTACTAGAACTGCACAACCATGGTTCAAATTTCATAGAGCTGCTTAACAGCTGGTTTTGTGCTTACTGTGCGAGTTTCCATTTCATAGCGCTGCTAACCATGAGCAAACGAAAAAGGCATGCTAACCCTTCCAGTGCTTCCTGTGTGAAAATAAATAGCGTCACAATGCAAATCCATGGTGAACGTGCAAGCTGGCCGCCTACTTTTCTTGCTAACCTGTTAAATGCGCTTACGCTTACGCAAATTTTTCTGCCACAGTAAGCACAAAAATTTGCTTACCGTTAAGCAGCGCTATCATGAAATTGGCCCCCATGCTACAAAACGCAATGCTTGATGGCCCTCAATGTGCGTAGTTCTCCAATATGACACACCTCACGCATTGCTAGAGATATGTGACCTCATTGAGAAGGGTCCATACTGAAACGGACATGAGTAATCCTCATCAGGAGGTCAATCAAGGTCAATCATTTAAGAGTCCAAACAGTCCTCACCCCGCCCATCAAAGCGTCGCGTCAGTACAAAAACGTCACTCGATAATGCAACAACATAATCTCGGCGCCTATTTTCTCTTGTGTGTAGTACACTCAAGTTATTTCAAGCAAGATACAATTGACACTTTCAAACTCGTGCCTATCATAATGCTATTTTAGGAGACACGTTTTTGCACCGACTCAACGAAATTGTAACCATTTAGCTGGCTCAGTCTTTTAATACATTAAATATTCCATTTCAATTACATACAGATTGAAAGAAAACTAAATGTTAGTGCCTGCAGCTTTTAAACAAATCATTCCTCGAGCCGATGCACTGCCCATAGAGGGAGCCCTTTCCTTATAAGGAGATGGTACATAGACTACTTCGCAAATACTCAGTGCGTATGCGTTAGCCGTGGAATGAGGTGCATGCTGGTCTAGCTAGTGACAAATTTTGTCGTTACCTAGACCAGCATGCACCTCATTCCACGGCTAATGCACGCGCACCGAGTATTTGCGAAGTCGTTATTGTCTAGGACTTTGGCAGTGGCAATGAACAATCACTAAAAAAAAGGGCATATTCTTCAGTGTTGTTGCTGCTTCCGACAGCCATGATACTTAATAAGTCAGCCCGACACTGAATAATTTATCGAATAAAAATACTAGATATAAATATCTGAGGGTAATGCAATATTATTTGTTTCTAGCTATAAAGTGAAAGGGTGTGGTATTGTTCGTCATGACGAATACCGCATGTGATCGGACCTGGCTATGACGGCCTGCGGACCGTAGATCTTCTCTGCCCGCTTCTCAAACGCCTTCACCATTTTCTTCACAACTTCATCGAAGAAGATGGTGGAGAGGTGGGAGTGGAGAACGGAACGAAACTCAAAGGACACCTGTAAATCAAAACATGAATCATTCCATAAAAAATTTAGGATTCATCTTCCCGTTTGGCTGAACATGTTTTTTTTATTCAATATGCACAAACAAACTGAAGATTTTACACTAATTTCTTACTTAAGTATCAAGTAATAAACCCCAAGGGAAACCGAGTGAGTAAATTTTAAAATAATTTTGGGTTGAAAAAAAGAAAAATTGACAAGTTGGGACTTGAACCTGCGACCTCCAGATTAACGTGCCAGTGCTCTACCACTTATTTGCCCCGAAGGTGTGTATTCTTGAATTCAAAGTACATCTGCACAGTCAAGTTGAGAACATACTGATCAAAGTGACTTTTTTTGAATTTTGAAAATATGTACAATATGAGCACAAATTGGCCTAAAAAATTTTTTTCCAGACAATGAGAAAGACGACTTTTTAGTGAACAGTCAGTGTACTTACAGAAAAGTCGATGGTGCATGTGTTTGGCTTGTACGGGATGCCAGGCCCAAACCTCCATATCGTCACTAGGTGGTTGAACATCTTTCCATCCGTACAGACAGACTGCAGTCAGATAAATAAAAGTGTCTATGCATTAAAGCCAGGTGTTATTATATTTAGATGACAAAAACACAAAGACAATGAGCCATTTTTCTGAGTTAAATTTGAATAATGTCGGACACAATGACTTGCTTTTATGACCTCCTAAATTAGAATTATTCAGAACAGAGCAGGCCTGACGCTTTTTTTTGTAAGGGCAAGGGCACTAAGGCGTTTTTTGCCCAAGAGGGTACCTCCGAGGAAACTGTAAATTTCTATTTTAACATTTGAAGGGGCACCAAGGCAAAAATCAGGGGCAACTGAGGCAAATGTCTCAAAAAAATGTTGCCTTCCAGAAGTATCAGGCCTGCAGGCCTACAAGAACATTTCAAGGGGCACCAAGGCAATGACCAGGGGCAACAGAGGCAATTGACTCTGTTGCCTCCATAAAGTATCAGACCTGCCAGAGACTATCTCTGCCAGTCCTGAAATTACACGAAGGTCCATGGCCTCTGTTGCCCTGGTCTTGACATTGGTGCCCCTTGAAAAGTGTCCTACAGCCTTCAAGATTTTACAATGGAATTGCCCTTTGCAATATGAAAATGGCACTGCCCTCTCAAAGGTGAAATTCCAGACCCACTTCTCAATTAATATGTAGGGGAGGGGGCTCCCCTCCCCTGCAGAGAATACACTAGTAGACTAGTTGTACACTTACTTTAACAAGATTAGGTTGGACGACGGTTACTGTGGAGATGTACTTCTCGACGAGGGGTGGGAAGCCAATCTCTAAAGCCGCCTTGAAGTGACCAGCTTTTCTGGATTTGATGACCGAGTGCAAACACCACGGTACAAACTCTTGGTACTTGTCCACGGAGCTGACAACATCGTACATGTCTTCCATGGAGAACCTAAAGTGAAGAAGATAAAAACCCTTAAATGCTTTTGGTTTTGTTTTAAATCGGGGACGGATCTCACGAGAGTCAGGTTAGCTGAGTGGTTTCTTTCCCTGCCTTTCCCTGCCTCTGTGAACCTGGTTCAGTTCCCCACTCAAAGCCTTGCACATGGAATATTCAGTCCCTACCTGGGCCCAATTTCATAGAGCTGCTTAAGCACAACAAAATTATGCTTACCAGAATAAGGTTACCGCCCAAACTACAAATTTTGTTACTGGTATCCTGCTGATTTCTGCTTTATAGCAGAGAATTGTTAAGCAATATTTTCTGCTTAAGCAGCTCTATGAAACTGGGCCCTGCTTGCATTATTTGTTTCCCATTTGGGGTTTTCCTCCCGCTTTTAAAACTCTACATAATTTCCTATTCATCCTGTTATTGGCTCTTGAGATTTTGGATGGGTAGGCCTACAATGTAATTTTTGTAAAACTCTTCTAAGTTTGAAACATGTTACCATTATAAATTTTAACTTTCATACCATACATGTAGGTAATTTTGTTGAGATTTTTCAGACAGCAACGTTTATTTCTTTTTTTCTAAAGCCATATTGTAAATATTGAATGTGTGCAATAATCTAGTTCTTTGTCAAATTCCTTTGACCTAAGAGCTGCAACTGATTATGTCTTAAAACTTAGCAAATTTTGTCGACCTTTTTTCCCTCCAACTTGTTTCCTCATGTTCCCAATTGGGTACATCTAAATGGCCTTAAAGGCTGGGTATAACTTTTGGTGATTACTCAAAAAATGAATGACCATGAAAACTTTACTTGGTAAGAAGCACTGCAGCTGTTGATAATGTATGATAATGTATAAAATGTTGAGAAACGATTCCCTTCTAAGGAATGTGGTTATAGAGAGAGGGATTCACAAAAATGTCAATCTGGGATATGTTTCACGCATGAAACGCTTCACAGAATGTGTAATCCATTCACGGATTATTCTTCCTGTCTGGACATAATCGCTCCAGATTTTTGGTGATATCTCAAAACACTACCACTTTTTTGAAATGAAATTTTCACAGGTTAGTTTTCTTGTGTATATCTTACATTTATAGGATTAAAACAATTTCAAAAACTAAAGTTAAACTTTCCTTTAAACAAATAAAGGATTTACAAAGTTACAAAATTCTAACACATGGTTCGTCGTAACCCTCTGGTCTAGGACCATCGTGAGGATCAAGGGTTACGATTATCGCAACTTCATCTTCAACAACTTTTACCCGACTATTCTCCTCTCAGAGTACTCCTTCCTCTTGTCAAAGAGTGAGATAAATGACCGTGATGGTACATGATGAATTATTTTCGTTGGCAGCACATCTGCAGGCCTGTTGTTACGTCTCTTCCATGTTACAGTCTGTGTGTGTTGGTGGGGCGGGGTACTCTGGGTTGCTACGCTTCTGCACAATCTGAAAAATAAAAAAGGTGAAATACACCAGTTTAGAGTCTCCTTTTTAAAGGGAAAATAAACATTTCTATTTTAAAGGTTATCAAATTAACACCAAAAGTGCCACCTTTTCATTCATTTTGAGCAAAAACGGTACCTTATCTATCCACTAATGATTTTAAAAGTTTATGGTCTTACAGGTGAAATGTGGCAGTTGGGTTTGTCATCTTTTCCAAACCAACCCATGTCCTCTAGGCTCTACTAATTTTATAAGTAAAAGAAGCTTTACAAAAAGCCATCCTCGACTGTACTGTTACTAAAAATGTCATACATAAAACTTTGTGTTTTTTTGTTCATTATGAATTTTGTGTACAGTCAGCTAGAGTACTTCAATTACCTGATTACAGCACAAGTCTGCGCTCTAACTTTGTGCACTCGCTTGGAAGGTGCATTGAAATCAAAGCTCAAAAAGCACGGAATTGCAAAGCAACAAGTGTTCAAAATATATAAATCTGCCCCCTGGCCTTGATTGAACAAGATTGCACATGATGACTGTGAAAGTTTGTTTTTTAAGGTCACTTGTGCGATTTACCTTCAATGAATGTTGAACCACAGTTGGACTTATCTTTAGTAGGCCTAATTAATTGTTAATTCCCTTTACTAATTCCGTTCCAGTTCTAGGTAACGGATTACAATATTTTACCTAGTTGTTGTATAGTTCGTACACTGTACGTTAATTATTCACTATTCCAACTAACAATAACATGACTAACAAACTAGGTAAGAGTGTTGACAAAGAAATTGTGCAGGTCAGACACAACCCATTTCTTTTCAGTATCAAATGACAATATCATTTTGTAGTGATGAAATGTCAATTAAAAATCAAATAAATGACATCAACAATACAAATTACAACGGTGTTGTGTTGTTGATTGCCAGTCATCTCGCCCCCCGGCAAAGTCGCCCCCTGCAAAGTCGCCCCCTTGCAAGCTCGCCCCCGCCAGGTACAAACTCGCCCCCTCGCAATGTCGCCCCCTACAAAGTCGCCCCCCGACAAAGTCGCCCCCTAACAAAGTCGCCCCCCGACACAGTTGCCTCCTATGCATTTTTTTTGCTACTGTTGCAATTATTTTCTAAGGGAAAATTTTTGTTGTTTTTAACTTGTTTCAAGAAAGGGAATACTTAAGGAATTTTTACATTTTTGTTGAGGGTAAATAACTTAATAACTTAATAACTTTTACTAATTGAAAAACAACAAATTGTTTCCCGTTGTAACTCTTAAAAAGAAATTAAAGAAACATTTGTTTAATCCTAAAAGACTTTATACATTTTTGTTGAGGATAAATAACGTAAAAACATATCATACAGATGTACGTACTTTAAAAACTATCAAAAGACGAATAGACAAATTTCAGGAGACATAATAAATAAATAAATCTTGCACTGTAATGTTTTTTATGTACCTACATAATTATATATAGGATTAACACAATCGGTAGGCTCTATTACCAAACGTGTACTGTGCCTTTAAGAAGAAACTCTCAAAAAGAAAATTATCAAAAACACATGAATATTAATTTTACACTTTAACTTCTACATGCTCCATCACAATACTGGTACTGCATGCTCTTTTTTGGGGGCTGCACGCTGGGACCGCCGCGCTTACGTAAACTTTCACGCAAATACCAAGGGGGTGACTGTGTCGGGGGGCGACTTTGGCGGGGGGCGACTTTGTAGGGGGCGACATTGTGAGGGGGCGAGTTTGTACCTGGAGGGGGCGAGCTTGCTGGGGGGCGACTTTGCAGGGGGCGACTTTGTGGGGGGCGACTTTGCTGGGGGGGGGCGAGATGACTGGTTTCCGTGTTGTTGTGCATGAAGATTAACAATGATGACACAGGTTACAAAACGATTGATAAAAACTACCTACTTACATAAATAAAGACCTGTTTGAAGATCTAAGATTCAAGCATGTTAATAAGCACGTCATATCATTGACATATGTGAGCGTTCCGTAGTCATTTACTCGATTTTAGCGCTTTATTTCGTCAGAATATTGGACACAATTTGTGGTAAGATCTGTCTATCGTCCCGTCATGTAACACCGGCTCTCGATATAAATTTTCTTTTTCTATGACAGCAGGGTTGTAGTTTCCACAACAGTGAATTGGAACTTTTCCGTCATATGAAAACAAGCTGTATGTACACTTTTGACGTCATAGGTGAAATTGCGGTCAGGGTGAAACATGCTATGGCAAGCAAATTGAAATAAAATAAAACACTAGTAAAATCACAATGCGATGGGTTCTGTTTGGGACGCCCGAGGTAAACTTCTATCCTCCTGTAACCGGTTATCATGGTAGCATGGCCGTTTCTTTTAATTGAAAAAAATCATGGCGGTAGAATTCCCTTGTGGTTTATTTAACATTCGGAAATGGATTTTGTTCCAAGTTGTAGCCTTAGTTGTATGTGTTGTTACAAGCGGCGTGCAATATAATCACTGTCTGATCGATCGAGTACCAACGAAGCAACGAAAATCGTCGAGCAAACGCAATCAAGATGGCGGTCGTTCAGCAAACCAGAGAGGGTACGAAACTTGCGTTAATTAAATGTCAAATTTTACCTAAACGAACACGAAATAGATGATTACTTGCTATCTTTTTGAAGCTCTTAATGTAATAGACCACAATGACGATAAACACTTTGCAAACATGTTCGATAAAGGCAGTCTGTTTTGGGGTTTTTGCAAGCACTGTTGACTGTTTTGGGGCCGATTTGGATCATCATCATGCATGTGCTTGACTGGTGTAATTTTTGTATTGTAATGAGATTGTTAGTTACGTGGTAAAGAATGTTATTTAATTTCATGTCTGTTGATTGTTGTGTGTTACAAACTTTCAGTATACGCTACATCGCAAGAGTGTTCATTAGTTCTTGAATCTTTGGTGCTTTAAATAATAAAATAATGTTGCATTGAAAGTATCAAAAATACTGAAAAAAGGTTTGTTTAATAAAATTGATTTCATGAGGCTCGAGCACGAAGTATAAAGGCAGGTGAGTTGTGAATTTTTAAAAATTTGCGTGGTGTGTCATTTTTGACAACACAAACTTTGTTTGCTTCTCCTAACTTTCTGATTATCCAAAGTAATATTTTGACAATCCCAACTTGAGTCATCATGTGAGTTAAGACAGTACTCAAAATGAGCAGCTGAAATCTGTCACTGAAGTTGTCACTTGTCACTGAAGTTGTTGTGCAATTTCTTAATATTTGTTCTTCTTTCATACACACAGATATTGAGCGCCAGATTCAAGAAATACAAAATCGCACGACAACACTCCGTCAAAGTGACGAGCCTCCACCAGCCAATGGGAAGGATGAGCAGGCCGGCTTTGCCGAGACGGGTCACTTCGACCGAGATATTTATGATAAAAGCGTACACAGCCGATATGAGGGCTACGATTACTCCATTGCTGCCAATGAAGCAGATGAGGTAACAGTCTATAGTGGGATTGCGATTGGTAATGGTAGTTATTTTGTGCAGGAATTTCAGTGAGAATGTGGTGTAATCTAGTACAATTTGTGGCCCCACACCATCAACCTCGCTTCCAGGGGCGATCAATCTTGCTTGCTCACAAACCCCTGGAATTGGTTAAAAGTATGAACACTTTCCTTTTTTCAACAAACTGCAGCTGCATGCCTGAGTGTACTATGCCAGCCTGCAATAGTATCTGAATGTGTAGCACAGTGCATAGTTCTGTGCACAGTTGTTCCACCTTACACAATCTGTGTGGTCGAACAGTTCCAACATTTTTACGAACTTACAGGCAAGCGCAAATGTTACCGATATTTTGAATTTTAGCCCTGACAATCCCATATCCTTCGATATCCAGTTGCCAAAGGAAAGGATTTTGGTAGGCCCAAACAACAAAATGCTTATCACAGGGTACGGAATGAATGAAAAATTAAACAGACAAGGTTTTTGAGTTCTCCAGGTCATCCAGGGTTCAACCTCTAGTTACATTTAGTTATTTAATTGCCTGTGTAATTCTGCAATTCTCCCTAAGGCATACCAATCTTATCTGAGCCCTAGCAATTAAGCCATTTTCATTTTGCAAAAGGGCTTTTCCATTGGACATATTCTAAAGGGGCACCAAAGCCAAGACCAGGGCCCAATTTCATAGAGCTGCTTAATCATTTTCTGCCAAGCAAAACTTGGCAGGAAACCAGTCACAGACAGTACATGTGACATAATATTTTGGCCGGTTACCTTTTTCTGGTCATCACAATTGTTTTGTGTATGGCTGCTTTTTGTGATTTTAAGCAGCTCTATGTAATTGGGCCCAAGGTAACAGAGGCCATTAACAGAGGCCATGGCCTCTGTGTATTCCAGGCCTGCTTTGAAGCTCTTCTTAGAAAAATAGACAGATTGCTCTGTAACTTATATTTGATTGATGATATTTTACAGGATGAAGACGACTACAGTAATCACTCGTTGATGAATAAAAACACCTACACAGCTCCAGCATCGCTGTTCAGTGAAGCCCAGGAGTCTGCCAAGGTATGTACAGCTGTTAAAGGGTCCAATTGTGGTCCATGTCAACTTTCGGGTTACCTTAGCCCACTCAGGGTTCAAAATGAACACTGGACTGCAGCCCCGGGGGCCAGTTATTTTAGCATTGGGCCAGTAAACTCACGGCCGTGGGTTTTTTTGGTGTGTTTTTTTGTGAAAACAAAATTTCTAATGACAAGGATCTGTGTGTGATTTGAAAAAAAACAAGTATTGGATGCGTTTCATTCTTGCACTGTTGCAGAATATAATCACTCGTAAAATCTGGCTTATCCATTTCACTCGGCTTCACCTCTTGAAATGGAATAGTCCAGATTTCACCCCGAGTTCATATTCTGGGACAATGCACTCGATTACATCCAATATTAATTGTGTAAGATTGCACGGGGAATGCATCTACACAGCACACACTTGTACACAGCTAGTTTTTGTGCCAATTGGCACCATACACAACCCAACCCAACCCATGCAGTTGAATGGCTTCCAAGTGGTAGCTCAACTTGCTGGAAAATGTCACCAAGTGTAGGAGGGTTAAGTGATAATTGTTGCTGCGGTACGTATAGACCTTATGCACATGACATAGGGCGCCCTCGGCTAGAGGTCAAAAGAAGGTTGCTCATTGGCCCATCCTGTGTGTGCCGCGCATACAAAGATGTGGATTTTTCATTGTTTCGTCGTCGTTTTACCTCTAAGATGGCAGCGTGATGATGTTAATACATCAAGGTCTATTATCATAAATCTATTCATTTTTTTAAACTAATTTTTTTACAGGATTATGACCCCTTTGCCGGCAACCGAGCCGCCAGAATCGCAGAACGCGAAGATGAATACCGCGCCAGAAGGAGAATGATGATCATCTCGCCGGCAAGACACGACCCCTTCGCTGACGGTAAGATAGTTTGAACTTTGTCTTCACACCCGTTTTAATGTTATTTTTTCACCTTGTTAATTTTTTTAAAATGTAGCTCTTATGTGTGACAAGGTAAAAACAAAAATTGCATTCCCTGAAGTGCTGCTTAGTTTGAACGCACGATTAGTTAGTTTTGATTTGGCAAATTAAAAAGAGGCCCAAAATTATATTAAACAGGGAGGCCCTTTCATATTTTTGGGTAAATATGCAATGCAGAGTTTACAATGGACGGGTGTGTTAAGTTTTCTCAGTAAAAAAAACTGTCAAAATAGATGACTTCTTAGTCAAGAAGTAGGAAGGTGGCCGATGGAAGTGAAAAAAAGAAAAATAATAATAAAATAAAAATCCAGAGAATTCAGTGGGTTATGATGCTGTCGCCATATTGGTCATGTTCCCTGTGTTGGGTCACTTTGAAGTGATGGTGCTCGTGTTACAAAAATAGAGCCAGACTGTTTGGGGCTGTCTGAGGTGTCATGTTAGATACCAGGTATGAACAGTTTCTGGACCTTGAAAACATTTGAGTAGTATGGACACCCGGTTTTGTTTTTCGATGGAAAGCAATCTTGAATTCGAAACCCGGATTAAAAAAAAGGCTATCCGCTTTCTCTTGGATTTCATTTATTTATTTTATTTTCCTTTTTTTTTCCTTTTTGGGTCTGGCTGCTATGGAGCGCCACCTAGTGGTATGACCAAGTAATGTTTGTCAAGTCTGTCCCCCTAAAAAAAACTAAAAAACCACAATGAGACCATCAATGCACTACCGGTCCTGCTTAATAATATCACTACTTGAAAAGATTGACTTGTAGGAAGGCAAGGAGAGGCGGGATTCCATGGTTGCGCCAAGCCAACCAGCACCGGACGCTGAACCGTACGTATATATGGGTAAATGCCAAGAGCACAGGAAGTATTGTATTCCCAAGATCCTGTGCAGATAAACTTATAAGTGACTTTTAAATGCACAGTCTTGTTTGGTTTTTTATCTTCAAAAAAACTGTACTGGTAGTCGTTGTTCATTTTTTTTTTCGACAAAGTATTTAAACTTCTTGTTGGCTGACAGACGCTTCTTTTTTAAAGACGTGATGAATGAGAAATAAGATGACTTTGAGCGGCCACTGTGTACCGTTGTTGCTGGGACGCTACCACCTTGCGTTCCCGTGGGCTCAGTCCTGCAATCCATTGGACATCCAGATCGTTCGGCTGGACCGCATACAGAACTAAATGGGATTCATGTACAACTGAAACAGGTTTACTTCTTGTAAAGTTCTTACTGTACATACATTGGAAAAAAATATTTCCACCCAAAACACTGCATACGTTGAGAAATTTCATAAATGTAAGTTTTCACTGATTTTTAAGTTTTCACTGATTTGTAAGTTTTCACTGATTTGTAAGTTTTCACAGATTTGTATGTCTTTGTCCGTTGTACACATCATGTGATTTCACATCGGTGTTTGGCAGCATATGAGAAGTTTGAATATTTTGCAAGGTGTTTATGTATCTTTTGCGACACCTCGGTGTTTAAATATAAATAGTTTGTGTGTAAAGATTCTTTTTTGAAATCTATAAACCTGTCTGAAAATAATTTTGTGGATTTTATCAGATTATTCGTAAAAATTGAGCTTGTATCTTAATTTGAGTTGCCAGTTGTTTATCAGTTTGAGAAATGTTTCACTTTCACAAGGAAGTGATGATGTTTTACTTTTAACCAATTTATTGATGATCTTGTTCTATTTTGAAGTTATTACAGGTTTTGACGATCGTCTTCCGCCTTTTAAAAAAAATTTGGACGGTTCTCACGCTTTGGCTTGAGTTCAATCTATGAAAGGATTTGGCCGAACCGGAGGGAAACAATTTTGAGGAGCATTCTTGGCTGTCACTAAATGCTGATTGTTTGGTGCATGATTTTGATCTGATTTCCGATTTTTGTTTACCTTCTGTAAAGCAGTGAGATTATTCGTAAATAGCCTTTGAAAAAACACTTATTCAATTCTAAAGCATGATGAGGGCGGCCAGTGTTCTCTTGAGGATTTTTGTTTCTTCTTCTTCAAAGAGAAAGTGACAGATCATGCCTGGTCTTTTGAGGGGGCTGTGTTGATTGGGGTTTCTTTTTTTCAATTTTATTTTTGTTATCTTTACCAAAATATTGTCCATAGAAAACAGACTCAGAGTTTGCTGGATTTGGTACTGCATGGGACTCTCTCTAAGTCTGGCACATCAATTTTATCTGTTCATAAACAGCGGTACCCGCTCAGGCCTGGAATTTCATCTTTGAGAGGGCAAGGCCATTTTCTTTTTGGAAAGAAGGCACTTCCATTTCGAAAACTTATTAAAAGTCTATGGGAAACTTTTGAAGGGGGCACCAAGGCCAAGGGGCAACAGAGGCTGTGGCCTTTGTGTAATTCCAGGCCTGCCCGCTGCTAATAACAGGACCCCAGTAGTGACCCATCGCCATACTAGGCACTCTTGGTGGTCTCAAGGCTTAAGTATGAGGATATATGCTTCAGAATGCAGGGGTCGAGGGTTCGAATCCCACTGGAGTAGCCCATGGATTTTTCCCGGCAGGACCCAGACAGCACTAAATATCGGTGTAAGGGGGAAATAAATATTTTATTTTATTATCCCCAATGCAACTATTACCATAGACTGGAGAACCTTATTGAAGTTTGGAAAGTGCACAATCCAATTGCCTTTTGGGTTTAGGTCGACTCATGTTCATAAAATACCTTTAGCTACATTCAAGAGGTCAATTAAAATCTTATCCGGATCTAACATTTTTGTTCACCCATTTCTGCAAGGTTCCGAACCAGAGCATGTGTCAAAAAACAATCGGCATTTAGGACAGCCCAGATGCAAGCACCCAGAGACAATTCTCAAACAAAAATTTCAGTTTGATATTGACCGTCTTTCTGTTTCTCTTTTCCTCTCTTTGTGACTATTCCAATCTCATACTACAGGAGGGAAAACACCTGATCCCGGTGAGAGAACGTACGTCGACATCCGCAAGGAGCAGTCCATGACCAAAGAACAGGTAAGGGGTCCCTATATTTCTCTGGGAAATGGGCGATTTCAATGTGACTTGCGTCACTTTGACCAAGGAAATCGGTAAGCTGGTGTTTCGAATAAATTTTGTCGCTTCCCAGGTTGTATCGTATAACTTGGGTGTCATCCCTGGCCATGCGACAGTTACAGGTTGTGTGACTTCTGACTGGCACCCCTGAACAAAGATATGGACAAAATAGGGAGACCGCCAACATTAGGGTTAGATAGCTCAGTTGGTAGAGCACCGGCATGTTAACCCAGAGGTTGCAGGTTCCAGAGGTTGCAGGTTCAAGTCCCCCTCTTAGTAAATTTGTCTGTTCTTCAACCCCAAAATGTTTGAAATTTACCCAGTTAGTTTCCCTTGTGGTTTATTATTTGAATTATGTTTTTTAATAAGATGTTTTGAAATCTGGAGTATAGTGGATAGGTCCAGTGTAGCCATGCTGGATTGTTTGATTACTAACCCAACAGTTAAAGTATTGACGGGGGGGGGGGGGGGGGGGGGAGTATTAGTAGGAAAGAAAAAAAAGTATTAAGATGGGCAGTCATCAAATGTCTTAAGGGACATCTTGCATTGCAGATTTTATCAAGTGTCAAATGAGTAAAATTCACCTTGTACTTCTTTGATTTCTCCTTGATGCCAGGCCGGACTTCGTCTTCAAATGATGGAGAAGGCCAAGAAGGGTGAACTTCAAGAGGTAGTGAAGCATGCTGCTAAGCCCGCGACTAAGCGCCGACGCTGGGATCAAGTGGGAGAGGATACGCCCGGTGCCACGCCCGGTGCCACGCCCAAGAAGAGAGCAAGCACGTGGGAACAGGCCGAGGTAAAAAAATTGTTTTATTAATTTGTGGATTATTTTTCCTCCTCTATTTGTGGAATGTTGTGTTGAATGATCTAATGCAGCACTCAAGTTATGGTTCTGGCAGACTGCTGGTTCGAATCCCAGCCTGCCCCTCCTCGATGTCGACCTCCTTAGTGAGACATTCAACACATTTCATTTTTTTAGCAATTGTTAACCTGGTGCATCAAGACCGTTTCAAGAGAAATCCTACCTCCAGCTTTCCTGACTTTTTTGTTTTGCTTTTGTCGTAGCCTTGTGCGTTGAGAGTCTTTTAGATCTGTCGGGAAATTTTAAATACTATTTTTTGTTTTGTAAGAATTGCAACAATTATTGAAACTTGATAACTCTTCATCTCGACAGCAACAAGCCTCGACGCCGTCCATCAGCCGCTGGGACGAGACCCCCGGCAGGGCCAAGGGCAGCGAGACCCCCGGAGCGACCCCAAGCGCCAGCACCCGGGTCTGGGAGAACACCCCGGCCCATTTGACCCCGGGTCACGTCAC
This sequence comes from Pycnopodia helianthoides, assembly GCA_032158295.1. Taxonomy (NCBI): domain Eukaryota; kingdom Metazoa; phylum Echinodermata; class Asteroidea; order Forcipulatida; family Asteriidae; genus Pycnopodia; species Pycnopodia helianthoides. The sequence goes on along the minus strand of CM063263.1, from coordinate 8,588,682 downwards.
CCCGGGCCACGCCACGCCGGGTCACGCCACGCCGGGCCACGCCACCCCTGGGCACAGTGCCACGCCGAGTGCCCGGAGGAACAGGTGGGATGAAACACCCAGAACCGAAAGAGGTACGTGATGCTTTCTCTCGGTGATTTTTTTCTCAAGCTATTTCAAAAGTTATGTTGATGTCAAAAATTAAAAAATTACCCTCAAAAAATCTTGCGATCTTAAAATATTTATTTATTCCTTTATTTGTTAGTCACAGATGTGTGTTAAGCACTGTTTACTCGATGCTTCCCCCCCCACCCTCCCTGAGTCCAATTGGGGACATAAATCCACAGGCAAACTGCTCGGGTGGGATTCGAACCCATGCCCCTCGACCAATTCAACTAATACATCTGTTAATTTGAAATCACTTAACTACTGGCAAGTTGTAAAGAAAGATACATCGTTTTTGCAATCTAAACTAAACGGTTTTAAATTATTTTGTTCATTCATTTTATTAAAAGTGCATGAATATTGTTTCTAGCTATTATTATCACGGATCACAAACCCATTGGCACTGAGATACGGCATGTATGGAGCATTTTTGTATGTATGAAATACAATATTTAGCAATGAGGTTGTTAATAAAGTTGAATTTATTTTTTACCTGATTCAGAAACACCTGGACATGGCAGTGGGTGGGCAGAGACCCCTCGTACGGATCGCGGTGGGGACGCCCCGTCTGAGACCCCTACGCCCGGCAGCAAGCGCCGGTCTCGATGGGACGAGACCCCAGCGGGAAGTCAGACGCCCAGTGCTACGCCCATTGTGGGTAACACAGCGACGCCGATGGGTCAGAAGGCCATGGTGATGCAGACACCTTCACAGACAGGTGCGTGGAACCATTAATATCTACGGTCGAGCCTCGTTATAAAGAGCACTGTTATAAAGAGGTTCTGCTTATAAAGAGTACATTCTGAAGTCCCGAATCTCATTTCTGGTTTGTGTCTTTTTGTTTTGCTGTCCTCTTATAACAACGTTCCTGTTATAAAGAGGTAATTTGGCCAGTCCCAGTGATCTTATTATAGCGAGAGTCGACTGTAGTGTGGACCCAGGCTCACCACCATAGTTCTGCATTTATGGGATGATGTGAAGAGTCTGTAGCATTGTAACACCCAGGAGGTTCAGGGGGTTCATCCTCTAGACCAAGGGGAGACCAGGCTCACTCACTAGTTCTTTTTTTGTGTGATGTTGAGAGTCTGTAAATCCTCTGAAATGTAACACCCAGGAGTTAGGGTTTTTACAAAAACGGGGCTTTTTCTTAAACCTCTAGAACCAGGAGGAGGGGACCTAGACAGGGCAACCCACCCCTACTTCTTTTTTTTGTGGTGGTGTTGAGAGTCTGTATAAAAATGTTACATCCATGACGTTGGAACACCTTTTTTAGGAGGATGTTAAAGGTTGTGCAATCCTTTAGACCAAGGGGAGACCCAGACTCTCCATTTGTAGAGATTTTGAGTCGTCGTAGGAAATACGCAAATCAGTATAAAACACAAAATGTTCAAAACCGTTTCACTCTTTAACCTGTTATTAAAAATTGTCTCCCGTCTTGTCCGACAGCCTTGAGGATGATGACTCCTGAGCAGCTTCAAGCCTGGAGATGGGAGAAGGAGATCGATGAGAGAAACCGACCGCTGGGCGACGACGAGTTGGACTCCATGTTTCCTGAAGGCTACAAGGTACAATATTTCATCGTCTATCATCTCATAGCTGGGCCCAATTTCAGAACTCAAAGAATCTGTGCAAAATTTCTACAACTCGGCGAGGAAAGTTTATGTGCGCAGCCATTTATCAGCAAATAACTCTGGTTAATTTTGATGCCGCTTCGAATAATTTGATGGGATAAGTTGTTGAATGAGGGAAAATTATCGAAAAGAGTTTGGCAGATTTGATCGTCCTATAGGTGCATATTGCATGATGCCTCAAAATCTCCGAGTGCTATGCACACAGCGGTGAAGTATTACCCATGCCACACTTTCCTGTCATTGTATTTGTTACGTGTGATCAATCAGTGCCGCGGATTGCCACTGTAGGAAATTGACCAAGGTCGAGAACCTTCATCTCTTTCCAACAGTGGCCCCAAATTCCACTGCAATGGAGCGCAGCTGGTGGCTTCTCCAGTTTACCACTCTCATTGAAGCACTGTGGGCAATGGCTCCACTCTCTACATCAGCATGTGTGTGGGTCTCAAAGTGCCACAGTTGTGGTATAGTGAGGTACGCTGATAAGAAATACACTGATAGTAGGAAGATTAAAGACACTGGACACTATTGGTAATTGTCAAAGACCAGTCTTCTCACTTGGTGTATCTCAACATATGGATAAAATAACAAACCTGTAAAAACTTGAGCTCAATTGGTCGTCGAAGTCGCGAGATAACTATGAAAGAAAAAACACCTTTGCCACATGAAGTTGTGTGCTTTCAGATGGTTGATTTCGAGACCTCAAATTCTAATTCTGAGGTCTCGAAATCAAATTCGTGGAAAATTACTTCTTTCTCGAAAACTATGTCACTTCAGAGGGAGCCGTTTCTCACAATGTTTTATACTGTCAACCTCTCCCCATTACTCGTTACCAAGTAAGGTTTTATGCTAATAATTATTTGAGTAATTACCAATAGTGTCCACTGCCTTTAATGAAGAACGAAGATGGGTTTTCTGAAGTTCCACGTAAATAATAATAATAAAAACTAGTTCTTGTATAGCGCATTTCACAATAACGTATCAATGCGCTTTACATTAGTCATTGGGCCAATGGCATTCCTGTAATCTATCTCAGCTCCCTGGGGAGCATACAGCCCCGTGCTGCCGTGGCGCTCCAAAGGCTTTTTCATACACAATATCAACCTCTACCCTCGCAGGTACTCATTTATACCCCTGGGTGAAGAGAAGCAATTTTTACAATATTTATTTGTATTGCATTGTTTTTTCAGGTGCTTCAACCTCCAGCAGGATATGTACCCATCCGCACCCCGGCACGTAAGCTGACCTCCACCCCTACACCCATGGGTGGCATGAGTGGGTTCCACATGCAGTCTGATGATAAGACGGTTGACCCCGGCCTGGCCCAGCCACCTGGCAACCTCCCGTTCCTCAAACCGGACGACGCCCAGTACTTCGGCAAGTTGCTGGTAAGTAGAAATTGTCGGGTCGGTGCAATTACGCCGTATCCTCAACAAACACAAAATATTTTACGAGCACAAGTCATATATCTTTTGGAACTTTCCTGGATGTACACATAAACCCAATGGCACGCAGACACAAAGTTTTATTGCAATGTACAAGGTTATACAAAAAATCAAGATAGAATGATTTTGTACTAATTTCGAAAATACCAACTGACTGGCACCCTGAACAAAATAGGGAGACCGCCAACAGTAGGGCTAGATAGCTCAGTTGGTAGAGCGCTGGCACGTTAATCCGGAGGTCGCAGGTTCAAGTCCCGCTCGTCAATTTTTCTTTGTTCAACCTAAAATCATAATACAAAGTGTTTTCCCTGTTTTGACCCTCATACTCTTTGCACTTTGCCAGTTTTCACAATTCAGTTTTAAGCAGGAAATAATGCTAAGTAGATTAGATTTATTTCTGAGTGAAGAGGAGAGTTGGGCAACAGCTGTTTCAATGTGAGCTTCACGGCATTTTTCGCTGGTAATCCAATTCATCTCATCTTAATAGGACTTTTCAACGCAAAATAAATTTGTGTGCATTATCCCAGTTTGGTTGACCACCACAATTAGTTTCAGATTCTTTACCACTTCAACAACACGGTAAGTTTGAAAATGAAAATGTTTTTTTTTCTTCTTTTCTGTCTTTCGTAGAACGATGTTGACGAGAGCACCTTGAGCGCCGAAGAGCAGAAGGAGCGTCGCATCATGAAGCTACTCCTCAAAATCAAGAACGGCACGCCGCCGATGCGCAAAGCCGCCCTGCGCCAGATCACGGACAAGGCCAGGGAGTTCAACGCCGGGCCTCTCTTCAACCAGATTCTGCCGTTGCTGATGTCCCCGACGCTGGAAGATCAAGAGCGCCATCTGTTGGTGAAAGTCATCGATCGCATCTTGTATAAGCTGGACGACTTGGTGCGGCCGTATGTGCACAAGGTAAGACTAGATTGAAGGTTTGAGATGGGTTGGGGCGAATTCATCAGTTGGTGACACTCAAGGGTATGTAAGCCTTTGGTTTTGAAAATTAGTTATGATTTAAATGAGCTACGTTTCAAAATTCATATAAAAAACATCTTTTTTGGAAAGAGGTAATGTTTTTGAGAAGAACTAAAGGTGAGGTGAGTCTGGACATGTGGAACAATGTGCTCTTTTCTTTATTGCATTCTTTTAGTGAGCACACTTTTCAAAGCGCTGAAGTAGCAGAAAACTAAAGACAACAAATTTCCCCTTTATAATTTTTTTGCAGATTCTTGTTGTCATTGAACCGCTTCTGATCGACGAGGACTACTACGCCCGCGTCGAAGGTCGTGAAATCATCTCCAACCTGGCCAAGGCGGCCGGCCTGGCCACCATGATCTCCACCATGCGTCCCGACATCGACAACTTGGACGAGTACGTCCGTAACACGACGGCGCGTGCCTTCGCCGTGGTGGCGTCGGCGCTGGGCATCCCGTCCCTGCTGCCGTTCCTGAAGGCCGTGTGCAAGAGCAAGAAGTCGTGGCAGGCCAGACACACGGGGATTAAGATCGTGCAGCAGATCGCCATCCTGATGGGCTGTGCCATCCTGCCTCATCTCAGAAACCTTGTGGAGATCATCGAGCATGGTAAGATCCCAACTGACAGAGTTGTCTGGATTTTTTTTCAAAAGTTCACCTTTGCAGCTCATCTCAAGTCAATGGGAGACTTTAGAACGCCAGATGGCAGCAGACATACCAGGTAAAATTTCATCGCTGACGTAGTTCTAAGCAAGCGCATATTGCCAAGAACAATGGATTTACCTGGTAAGTCTGCTGCCACCTAGCAGCCCAAAAGTCCTCCATTCGATTCAACGTCTCATTTTTTTTCCTTCTCACTTTAGCATGTAAATAAGGAGTAAACCAAAAAAGGGCTTTTAATCCCTCTGCCTGCAGCGAGACAAAATAAGCGAATAGAGCACACAGCTGTTTTGATTAGCAAATGCTCGGAGCAGCCAAACAAACACACACAACAAAAGACAAACAGACAAGATATGTTCCACCACCACATACCCTCCGCTTGAGCTCATCATTTTTGCTCGTTACTTCATGCACTCATCATCTTCTCCTTGGAACTTGCACATTTTCTGATATGCAAAAAATAAGCTGGAGACCAGTTGCATATTGTACATGTGACATGGTAGTTTGCCTGGTAACTGTGTTCTGGTAAGCATAATTTTGTTGTGCTTAGCTCCCTTTTGTGCTGGGGCAGCTCCATGAAACGGGGCCCAGCTGCTGTTCCTGCAACATAAATATTGTGACAATGAACACAAACAAGCATATTGTATTGTCAAGGAGTAAATGATTGTTGTTGTTCTTGTTGTTGTTATTGATACTGTTATTGTTACTGTTAAGGTTGTTGTTATTGTTATTGTTGACTTGCAGGACTTGTTGACGAGCAGCAGAAGGTCCGTACAATCACAGCTTTGGCCTTGGCCGCCCTCGCTGAAGCAGCCACCCCTTATGGTATCGAGTCCTTTGATAGTGTCCTCAAACCGCTGTGGAAGGGTATCAGGCAGCATAGAGGAAAGGTAAGCAATCCATCAAACCTAGACGTTGGATATTTCTTACTTTCATCGTTCGATATATCTTATCTATATATTGGATATTTCTTACCTACATATTGGATGTTTCACAGCAAAGCTTGGATATTTCCTGACTATAACATTGGATATTTCTTACTTATATCATTGGATATTTCTTATCTATTTATGATATATTTCTTACCTACATATTGGATGTTTCTCAGCAATTGAATTGAATATTTCCTGACTATATCTTATTGGATATTTCTTGCTGATGATATCCTTGGACATTTCTTGATGATATCATTGGACATTTCTTGATATCATTGGATATTTCTTAACTACCTATATCATTGAATATTTCTTACTGTATCATTGGATATTTCTTACTTATATCATGGATATTTCTTACTTATATTGGTGGATATTTCTTACCGATACCATGGAATGTTCTTATCTATTATTGGATGTTTCTTACCAAAGTGTTAACTATATCTTGCCTATGTCATTGATATATTTCTTATCCATATGTTAGATACTTCTTTTATAACCCTTATGTTGAATATTTCTTACCTATAAGATGGAAATATTTCTTGCCTATACAATGAATATTTCTTACCTATATGTGTGATATTTCTTGTTTACATGTTGGATATTTCTTATCATACATGTCATACATGTACGTTGGATATTTCTTGCCCATATATTGTATATTTCTTACTTATATGTGTGATATTTCTTATTTACATGATATGATATTTGATATTTGATATTTCCTACCCCTTACTTTTCTGTATTGTAAATGTTTCTTACCAATACTTTTGATATTTTTTATAGATAGGATTTTTCTTGTAAACCTATATCACTGATATTTCTTATCTATATCGTTGATACTTATTACCTATACTTTGGATATTTATTACCTATACTTTGATATTTCCTACCGATACTTTTCTGTACCGCTGATATTTCTTACCTACACTTTGGATATTTCTTACCTATATCATACATTGGATATTTCTTTATACCTATATCACTGATATTTTTTACCTATACTTTATATATTTCTTACCTATACCTTGGATGTTTCTTACCTATATTGTTGATATTTCTTACCTATACTTTGGATATTTCTTACCTATATCATACATTGGATAGTTCGTTGTACTACCTTGGATGTTTCTTACCTATATTGTTGATATTTCTTGCAGGGTTTGGCTGCTTTCTTGAAGGCCATTGGTTACCTTATCCCTCTGATGGACCCTGAGTACGCCAATTACTACACCAGGGAAGTCATGTTGATCCTCATCCGTGAGTTCCAGTCTCCTGATGAGGAAATGAAGAAGATTGTACTCAAGGTATGTTTGTCTTGTTCCCCGTGCTCAACAACAACAATGGATACCGAGTCATGTTTGCACCAAACAGAGGATCAGACTATTTATGCCCTTACAGCCTCGATCTGGGTTACATTGGTGTGAGTGTGAGAAAAGACACAATGGCTGTTTGTAGTTGGATTAACCGCTTAGCGCTAATATTAGCAGCTTGAGGTTGTCCGCTCCCCAGGGAGTTGAGAAAGTTGGAGGAATGGTCCACACATGTCTGCCCAGCTGCGGGATTTGTTGTAAAACACAAAGCGCTGTAGATGTACAATGTCTAATAAGTTAGAGGGAAAACACAGCAAATTGTATATCACATCGACATTAACCCTCCTACAATCGGCAGGGCCCAGTTTCATAGAGTTGCTTAAGCATCAAATATTGCTTAACGATTGTTTGTTAAGCCAAAATAGCCCAGGTGGGTTGTTCCCCAACCTGCTGGGGGCAGAAGCTAATGGTTTGTAACTATTTGTCCTTTGTAGGTGGTAAAGCAGTGCTGCGCTACCGACGGTGTTGAGGCACAGTACATCCGAGATGAAGTGTTGCCGTCGTTCTTCAAACATTTCTGGCAGCACCGGATGGCTCTGGACAGACGTAACTACAGACAGGTAGAATATACTCGATGAATTTTAGGGAGACCGCCAACATAGGGCTAGATAGCTCAGTTGGTAGAGCGCCGGTACGTTATTCCGGACGTCGTTGGTTCAAATCCCGCTCTAGTCAATTTTTCTTTGTTCAACCCCAAATCAATGAATTTTAATAACAAAAAAAAGGAATTCTTAACGTCAAACATTACAGGTGTGTCTTTATAGACCACTTAAGAAGTGTGAACATTTAGAATGATCTTTATTCATTCAAATCCTGTCTTGCTGCATAATATTCAGCAGACTCTGTAACTCCCTATCATTCGCGATGAGGTCTTTGAGGCGTTAAAAATATGACAAAGTAACGTGACACTTTCCCGGATCGAATCCGAACAGGGTTACAGTCTGAAAAACCCATGTGTCACTTTGTTGTGTGCTCGATCCATCATCAGTAGATCACTTGCATTTTGATCAAAAGCGCAAACAGCGCCCTTACTGAGGTCAGGGATGACACGTGTGCACATTTCCATTGTTTGAGCTCGGTGAGGGCAGCCTTTGCAAGGGGGGGTCTTTCTCACGACAGAGCGTATTCATTTTAAACAATATGGAAAAATGCTTGTTGCGTGGCGTACTCTTTCATTTTACAAACTACGCAAAATGCACTACAGACACACTGATTACCGACCCTTGTGAATTTACTGTTCTCGCCTTCTGCAGCTGGTGGACACGACAGTTGAGCTGGCCAACAAAGTGGGAGCCGCCGAGATCGTGGGGCGCATCGTCGACGACTTGAAGGAGAGGCCGAGCAGTATCGTAAGATGGTGATGGAGACCATTGAGAAGATCATGGGCAACCTGGGAGCGGCGGACATCGACTCGCGCCTTGAGGAGCAGCTGATTGACGGTATCCTGTACGCCTTCCAGGAGCAGACCACAGAGGTAAACCAAAACTCTGTTCATTTGCTGTTTGTGAAATTACGCATAGATTTAATAACAGCATTGATTATATCCTGTATTGGTGTGTCGTGGCAGAGCGGATAAGAGCACCGGACTCGAGCTCTTGGTGTTTCTGATCAGCAGAGTGTGGGTTCGAGTCCCGGTCGATGCCACTTTTGTCCTTTTAAGCGAGACACTCAACCATTATTGCTTCATCCTTCGTCTTTCGGATGCCGTTGTCCCTGATTGTTGTACAAAATCTCCCTGATTGCAAGATGTAAACGTTGGCAGCTCTGAGAACATTGTGTGTTTACACCATTCAGCTAGCTGTTTTAAAAGCTATACATCGGGCCTAGTTTTAATAGATTTAAAAAAAATAAAACAATCAATTCTGATTTTGAAAATAATTTATATTTTTGCCATTTGGGAATCCCCAGGACTCGGTGATGTTGAACGGCTTCGGCACCGTGGTGAACGCCCTGGGCAAACGGGTCAAGCCGTACCTGCCGCAGATCTGCGGTACAATCCTGTGGCGTCTGAACAACAAGGCCGCCAAGGTGCGCCAGCAGGCGGCCGATCTCATCTCCAGAATCGCCGTCGTCATGAGAACCTGTCAGGAGGTAAGATTCCAGATCGCCAGGTTTTTCTTTCCTGGAACGTTTTAATCGGAGTGGTTAAGTATTCCAGCGAGCATGCATGGATCGGTCCATTGGACGTTGAAAATGCTATAATGCACATTGTTCTCTTCTGTAGGACTAATCCTGCAGTTCCTCATAATAGCCACCTTATTTCATTTTACCATCATTGGAAAGATCCGATCGTCTCTCTTTCTAACCATATAGTAAGCTTGGGCATGGAAGGTAAACATGGACAAAACTGCAGCTTTTTAACAAATGGACTTGGGTGTTCTCTTGTGTCTCTAAAGTCGCCATTTGGGGCTGAAAGGGATTAAGGGAGGGTATACCTTTGGTATTTACTTCAAAAATTGTTGGCCCAAAAAACTAGGTAAGAAGCTGTTGAGAATAAAGTGTTGAGAAACGTTTCCCTTCTAAGGAATGTGGTTTAAGAAAGGGACTCAAAACGTTTCAATTCCGCATGGAACGTTTCTCAGATTGTGTATTGCAATTAGGGATTATTGATTCCTGTCTGGTCTCAATCGTTCCAGATAATCTGCAATATCTCAACAATTAAATTTTCACAGGTTAGTTTTATTGTACATGTCTACATTTATATAAGTATTAAAACAATCGGACAGTTCCAAAAAACAAAGGTTTACTTTTGCTTTAATGGGTTTGTTAGACCTTTTGTAGCCAATAGTTTCTCGTCCGCTCTTTCCCCCCCGTTCAGTGATTTTTTTGGGGTCGGTGGTGAAATCAATCTATTGTGGTTTCTCCTCTCCATCTTCCTTCCTTCAGGAGAAACTGATGGGTCATCTTGGGGTGGTGTTATACGAGTACCTCGGTGAGGAGTACCCTGAGGTGTTGGGGAGCATCCTCGGCGCCCTCAAGTCCATCGTCAATGTCATCGGGATGCACAAGATGACGCCACCAATTAAGGATCTCCTGCCGAGGCTGACACCGATCCTCAAAAACAGGTCAGGCAAAATAAATTTAAAGGCACATTACAGAATTGGTAATTGTAAAATATACTTTTGATCACAGATTTACATAAAACTTACACGGTCTAATGATGATGATAGTAGAAAGCATCCCTAGAAATATTTCTGGCTGAAATGCCATATTTGATGAGAAATAAATCAAACTAATTTCCGATTGGAGTTTATCGCTCATGAGCGTTTTATTCATGCATTGTATAACACATGCAAATTTGTAATCGGTTTTGCACTATTTTCTCGTGACCCAGATGGCCGATCGATCTCAAACTTCTACATGTTTGTCAGTTTATGTATATGGTGGATTATATAAAGTGCTTACACTGCCAGCAACTGTTTTGTTAGCAAAAACCAATTCCGTAATGTTCCTTTAAAGAAACATGTTTAGCATCCTGCTTTTTTGCAAAAAAGTAGACGGCAGGCCTTCTTTTTTTTTTTTTTTCATTGGTTGCCCCGGCACATTTTTCAAGACAACCGGCCAGGCTATTTTTCAAGATAGTTGCCAGCTTTTTTCGGTGAGTTTTTCGGTGCGCTTAAGTAAAAAGATACAATGTTATGTAATTTAGAATTGATTTTGTTTCATCAGAGATCGTAAAAATTGATCTTTAAAAAAAAAGAAAATTGGTTTACAATGACTAAGGCTGAAGCATAACAGTGCAGGCTATGCCTTTGATATTTTGTAGTGAACTAGCCCAGTGGGACCGGTTAGCCTGTCATTTTACTATTCAAATATTTCAACTGAAATGCTTTTTAACACTAAACTAGCCAGCCGGACCACTTGGAGAGAAATCTGACTGGTCCTCAGGTGTTTTTAACGGGCATTTGGCCAGCGGACCACTGTTAAGGGAGAACGCTGCAATTCAATATTGTTGTTGAATAAAATTTTAATGAGAAAATTGAAACTAAAAAGCCCATACTAAATTTCAAGAGAAATGCTTCCATCGCCAATTATTTCTTTTTCTTGAAATATCACCAATTATTTTTTTTTCTTGAAATATCACCAATTATTTCTTTTTCTACAGTTCTCTTTTCTTGAGACTCTTTAAAAAGTGTTTTCTTCCTTATTTTAAAAAAATCTTCAACAGACATGAGAAAGTGCAGGAGAACTGTATCGATCTCGTCGGGCGTATCGCCGACCGCGGGGCCGAGTACGTCTCGGCCCGTGAGTGGATGAGGATCTGCTTTGAGCTTCTGGAACTCCTGAAGGCTCACAAGAAAGCCATCAGAAGAGCCACTGTCAACACCTTCGGCTACATTGCAAAGGCTATCGGGTGAGGAAACCAAATCATTTTTTGTGATGGACTCTTGGGTCTAAGAGTTCCTCGTACATTGCTATAATGTGTGGACGACACCAGGGGCCGATTTCACAAAGAGATAAGACTAGTCTTATCTGAAAATAGGACCAGTAACTGGTCTTAACTTAAGACTAGTCCTATCTCTTTGCATTGCCTAGGACTAGTCCTAAGTTAGGAAGAGTTTTGTGAAATCGACCCCAGATCACACTTTAACATTCCTAGGGTCGATTTCACAAAACTCTTCCTAACTTAGGACTAGTCCTAGGCAAAGCTAAGAGATAGGACTAGTCTTAAGTTAACACCAGTTACTGGTCCTAACTTCAGATAAGACTAGTCTTATCTCTTTGTGAAATTGGCCCCTGGGGCCCAATTTCATAGAGCTGCTTAAGCACAACAAAAATATGTTTACCAGAATAAGGTTATCAGCCAAAATGCCTTGCCACATGTACTATTTGTGACTGGTATCCTGCTTATTTCTGCTAAGCTGGAAATATTTTCTGCTTAAGCGGCTCTCTGAAATCGGGCCCCTGATATGCATGAGACTTGCAGTGTATACCATTTGTTAGTTTTGTAGATTCTCTCCAGTGAGACTTAACTTTTTATTTTTTTTTTCTATATTTCAGACCCCACGATGTCCTGGCCACGCTTCTGAACAACCTGAAGGTGCAAGAACGTCAGAATCGCGTGTGCACCACCGTGGCCATCGCCATCGTCGCCGAGACCTGCTCCCCGTTCACGGTCCTGCCCGCGTTGATGAACGAGTACCGCGTGCCCGAGCTCAACGTGCAGAACGGCGTCCTGAAGTCGCTGTCCTTCTTGTTCGAGTACATCGGGGAGATGGGGAAGGATTACATCTACGCCGTCACCCCACTCCTAGAGGACGCACTGATGGACAGGTAAAAAGGTTTTTTTTTCATGACACCATTTGTTGATTGAATTATTACAACACAAAAAAATAACCAACGAGCACACGTTGTGGAGTTCGTTTTTACTAATGTTTTGAAAGCATTTATCTTTATTTGAATTTTTGTTTGGTTTTCCCAGAGACCTGGTCCACAGGCAGACGGCGTGCGCCGCCATCAAGCATATGTCGTTGGGAGTCTTCGGTTTCGGCTGTGAGGATGCCCTCGTTCATCTTCTGAACTTCGTCTGGCCCAACATCTTCGAGACGTCGCCCCACGTCATTCAGGCTGTGATGGACTCCATTGAAGGGCTACGTGTGGGCCTCGGGGCCAACAAGATGCTCCAGTATGCACTACAGGTAAGAACTAAGGCTGCTTGTCCTGGCCGAGTGGTCAAGTGCACTGGGTTCAAAATTCTGGTGGGCAAGTCATCGGGGTGTGATTTTGAATCCCAGCCGTTCTTGAGAGAAAATGCTTAACTGTAAAACGCTAATGTTTCATCCCTCTAACCATCGCTATCTCTGTTTTTATCTGCAGGGCTTGTTCCACCCGGCAAGGAAGGTCCGTGACGTCTACTGGAAGATTTACAACACGTTGTACATCGGTGCGCAAGATTCACTGGTAGCCGGCTACCCGCGGGTCCCCAACGATGAGAAGAACCAGTACGTTCGATACGAACTGGAATATTTCTTGTAAACGTACTCTTCGCCGGCATGGAGTTTTGAGAAAGTCCACGAAAATCTTTGCATCCTGGGGACACTTTCGTAGAGCTTAAAAGGCACACAAATTTGCTTAGCACGGATAAATTATGCCTAGCAGAAACCAGTTACTGGCCAAATTACCGGATGGTGTGTGTTGCCTGTGACCGGTGACTTGCTAATTTTTTAGCTTAGTAGATTTAATTTCCAAAGTATTCTTGCAGCTCTATGGATGTTAGCCCTTGGCCTAATTTTATGAAGCTGTGGAAGCACGAAAAGTTGCTAAGCTCAGAAAGTTCTCACTTAGCAGAGTGCTCTGTAATGTAAACTGCTCAAGACTGGTACCCTGCTAATTTTTTGCTTAACAAATAAAATTGTTCGGCAATATTTCTGTTGCCTCTGTTTAGCTTTATAGAAACTCTGATTTCCAAATGGAGCGACTCTTTGTTTAAGGTAAGAGTTCCAAGCCTTGGGCTATTTTACCAACGACTCTCTCCCATGGTGGACTGACGGAATGTAAATGTGTGAATGATGATACCCTGTCCATCGAGTGTACTACGAACAAAGCCTGTTTCGTCGACTCGAGACTACAAAGTCTGTATGGATTTGATAACATTCTTGTTTGCATATTTTAGAGCTCCCGGTAAATGGAGTTTATTGATCAAGAGTGGTCTCCCAAGTAGTTTTGTGGATTTTGATGTATTTGTTCATTTTCTTTGATCATTACGGATATGAAATTGCAATTAACAACCTTATAGCACTGAGCACTGTTTTTCTTGTGGCCGTTTCGTGAAAAGAAAAAAATAGAAAAAAATAATTGATACGATTAATATTACACTTTTTGTATATAGGGAGAAAATATCTTTGGTAACCGTTGGACCGATTTTATAAAAACTTCTAAGCACTCAAATGTGCTAAGCACAAAAATACAGTGCTTAGCCGATAAAGGTTGGTGGCCATAAGTAGGTTCTTATAAGGAACAGTTCCTGAAGCCTCGGGGTGGAAGCACATAGCGGCAGATGTTTAGTAGAGGAAACTTCAAAAATGTGTACATACAATTCACACAACCTCTGGTTCGTGGTCTAGGTTTAAAGCATGTGTACAACATTGGTAATTGTCAAATACCAGTATCCACACTTTGTGTAACCCAACATATTCATGAAATAACAAACCTGTGAAAATTTGAGCTCAATCGGTCATCAGAGTCGCAAGAAAACAGTGAAAGACCCTTTTATAAGTTTTCAAACATCGGATTTTATCACCGTGATAAAAACTAATTGTTTTACTAATATCTCAAAAACTATAGTACAATTTTACCCATGTGTTATATTTTGTTCATTGGTGACTCAACCATTGACCTTCGTGACCTTTGTGACCTATCTAGGTCTTATTGTACGTGTCTTTTACTAAAGGGGGGGGGGTGGGGGTTGCCTAAACAAGCTCTGCTTCTAAACCCTAACCCTTCTGGATCCTCCAAAATCCTTTTCATGAAATGGAGAACTGCGGAGGATCGAGGACTGTCTTCCCAAATAGCAATTGCTCATCACCGGGCCAGGCGTACCAATCTTATCGAAGTCCAAACGTGCTGGTGTTTAGAGACACAAGAGAGGGCGATATGGGGAGACTGAGGTCACCTGGGCCCAACTTCATCAAGCTGTGTAGCAGAAAACACTGCTTAGCGAATTTCTTTTGTAAGCAAAAAAATGAGTGGGGCACCAGTTGCAACAATGTAAGCTATGCAATGTTGGCTGGTAATCTGCTTCTGCTAAGGTTTGTTTTGCTTAGAAAGGTTTTCTGCTTACAGGCTTTATGAAATCGGGCCATGTTGCCAAAAAGGCCGAGGGAATCGGGGTGGGTCCATCTGCAGTGTCACATTTTCTTTCTTTTTTTGCAACCATTTCTTTAAATTTGTAAGATTGTATTCTTGTATTTGTTCTTCTCTGATTAATATTGTCATCATTGCTTTGATACTGTAAAATATATGAGCCTGAACTTTGGGTCAGGGTGGGGTTGTATTAAAGGTAGGGGTGGGTGCCATAAAACTCAGTCGTAAGGAGAGACAAACATTTCATATTCTTGGTGTCTGTATGAATCTGTATGAAGTTTCTTGTCATGAATTGATTTGTTTTAAAACATTGTATGAAGGTTGGTATTTGGTTGTACTTTTTGGCGATCAAAAGCTCTGTTCATTACAAATAAAGATATAAGATAAATTTTTAGGGGGTTTGTTGTTTTCAGTGTTATGGTTCTTCCTATTTCATAATCTGATCTCTGATTTCTTTTGCATTCAGAAAAATCAGTCTGAAGTTGTTCTTGAATAGCCTGAAACAGTCTGCAAGAACATAAACCATTTTAAGGTCAGCCTTTGCTCTTCCAACTTCTGTTGTGCGGTGACGCTGATAATTCAGACAATTTGGCGCACAGTTTCGGTTGTGACAACCCAATGCACTAAAAAGGGGCAAACATTATTGAAAGCTCAGTTAATATCCAGACGGCTCGTCAAAAGGACGGTCAAGAATTGATTTACTTTCTACGGAAGTTGCCATGTAGTCGCCAAACTTTGTGTTAGCAATGACCAGCACCTCCTCCATTATAATGAAACTATTGTGATTGTTGGTCAAATAAACTGATGATTTTTTAATTTAAAAGCTGGCTTGGTATGAATCTATTACTACTTGTACATTTTGTTCGGCTTTAGAAATAAGTTCATCGGGAATGCGTCTATACTTGGTATTATCTTTTGGGAACTGTTATTTGTTTGTTTTAATCGTATATACATGTATTTTCTTTCAAAATGTGGTAACGTTTTTGAGATATCGCTTCTTCTTTTTTCTTTTCTAATATTATTATTTTTATTCGAAAAAAAATAACTTTCTCTAAAACCATGTTCATTAGTTAGACGGGAGTTGTTTCTCCAAATGCTAGACATAAACCAACAGCTGCAGTTCTTTTTACCATGTACGTTTTTGAGAACATTTTAGCCTTACGGAATTTCGAATAGAGAAAAGAATCACACAGTTTTGGAAAGCCTTTTCTTTTGGATATCAGCTTCAATCGGTCTATTGTAAATGTTTTGCCATTGCCACCTGACCCGATCTCGGCCAAACAGGCGCTACATTATGTAAAGGATAATACACGAGGTGCGCGTCATTCGTGGGTAGGAATGGCCCGAGGGTGAAGCCCGAGGGCCATTCGTACCCACGAATAGCGCGTACACCGAGGGCATTAGGCGACTTAACCCACACCTATGACGTCATGCTATTGTTCCAGCGCTCCATTATTTCACACGAATGGCGCGATATTGTTTAATATAAGTAAAGTGTTTTTATGTATTACGTAACCATGTTCACTCCAGTGAACACCAGTAGTGCTTGAACATGGTCGATGGATGAAGACCAACATTCAGGAAATATTCCCAGTTCCTTCGACAGTTGCACCATGGATCAAAGCAAGAGTGACAGCGAAAGTGAATTTTTCCTTACTCAAAGTAAGTTTAGTCAAGAAGAAACAGATCGAGAAAAGACTGCCACCTCACTAGTACTATATGCACCCCAACTGCAACTGCTACAAAAGTGGTCACAGACCAACAGAGAAATATAACACTGACACTGTATTTCAACCTTAAGGACCCAAATGTGCCTCCTGTGTTACTTTGATAAATACATTAGTTAACTTTATGATCAATTTCAGTTCAATTCCTGTTAATTTATATTGATATGAAAGTATTGTCTTTGCATAATTCTTAAATAACTAAATAATCACGTATCATTTTGTGTTTGATCAATTGAGCATTTTGCATCTTAAAATTATTTGTTAAAACAAAAAAAAATCTGACTTTATGGGCCACATAAGGAATGTTGTTATAAAATAATATTTTTGAACATGTCTCAACTAAATATAAATTTAATAATGTGGCTGTTGTTCAAATGTGGAAAGTCTCTATATTATATAGAGACTTACGACCATTTTGTAAAAAATGCGTAGCTCTAACTGTTGTCGAAAACGATAACAAAATTGTTCTATGATGTCATGCACTTTATTCCTTCTTTCCATTATTTTGCACGACTGGCGCGTTGAGGACATTTCGACCCGTTTGCACAATGGGTGAAATGTAGCCATCGCGCCATTCGTGCGAAATAATGGAGCGCTGGAACAATAGCATGACGTCACAGGTGTGGGTTAAACGTGTAGTATGTACCTTCTTTTGACCTCAAGCCGAGGGCGCCCTACTCAAATGACGACAAGTTGAAATGCTGGGGAATACCCTATTATTCTGGAGCTAATGATGTTATGATGGACTTCACATGCGTTTCGCAAGTGTGACGGGGATCCCCCCACACACAGTAGTCATGACGTTGTATTTCTCGGTATAATTGCGCTTTTTGAAAGCATTCATTTGCAACCCAATGATTTGTGATGCACATACAAGTCTTGTTCAACGGCAAAGGTTCCGCCTATATCCCTACTACATTGTACCTCTGTGATTGGACCATGGAGGTAGTCTATGATTGGATATATCGCCACTTTTTCCGCTCGAAGTTGAAGTCAGAACGGACAAAATGGAACTTGGATATCGGATCGTGTTTCTGGCAAAACTCGTGAGTACAAAGATTATTTTATTCCTCCATTGCTTAAACACTGCAAGTCTCTCGTACCATGGAAAAAGTACTCCTAGAACTATAAGGTTCGATCCACAATCGTATGAGGTTCGATCCGCTATCGTATGAGGTTCGATCCACAATCGTATGAGGTTCGATCCACAATCGTATGAGGTTCGATCCACAATCGTCTCCACGAACACATAGAGCTACATGTACAAAACCCTGTTCGAAACTGTTTGCCCTTCACGTTTGCATGCCTACAGTTCTCTTTTGAAACCGGATCTCGCCAAAATTAGGCTCTACGTGTTCCCAGGAGTGTACTCTCATTGAGCGTTGCGCGGGTCCGGAAAATCCACTCCGCAAATAAAGAATAATTGGAAAAAAGCGATAAAATATTACCGTAATTCAGATCCTATTGAAACGGTATTGTAACAAATATGGCGGTGGAGTTGCATTATTTGTGTACAAAACCAACCCACAGTTGCCGGGACGCAAATTTATTTTCTGCAGCACACGTCGGCTATGGAGTCAACAGTTAAGGGATAGGGAAGAACAGCCTATCTCATAACTATTGACTGTATTGACGAAGTATGCTGCAGAAAAAAAAATTGCTGCCGGGACATGCGACGTTGCTGTGCGAGCAGTGTAAAGTTATGTGAGCAATAGAAATTATTGGAGGCTGTTATACACCGATCCAGTAGGCCACGCCCCATGACAAATTGACCAATCACAATGCGGGATTTAAGGTCCGACACTATACCGCCATTTAGTCCGACAAAAACAACGTGCACGGCGGACGGGGGGACACGCGACACGTTTGGTCGTTGCTATGGTGGGCGTGGCCTACTGGATCGGTGTATTCTTGGTTACATCTCAAGTAGTTCAGTAGTCTTGGTTCCAAGACCATTGGTGTTTGCTCGGTACCAACGTTCGGGTGTATACACTGTGCACGTTTGTAATGAATGAACATAGAGGGCGCTGTGACTAGTGTTATTTTCCGACTCGCCGACATCTGGATCTCACCAAGGTCTTGGACATTTGCTATTTGGAGGCATTGATCTACATTATACTGACTGGATAGGACGACTGTGCGTAAATATGGCGAACGCGCGCGTTTGCAAGTGGGGCTTTTGAATTTAAACGGCGAGGCGGCGCATGAGTCTGAACGCAACGCAAATAAATGATTTACGAGGTCGTGGACAAATATTGTTCCGTTTTTTGCCGTATTTAAGGGTTCCGTTATGTAAAACAAGGGATGACACCGTAGTCAAACACAAGTTTTATGCTGCAAAAATGGTAAAGGCTTGTGTTGCGGTAGGTTGCTCTTCTTCAGGAGCTATGTACGGACGAGAAAATCGGATTTCCTTTCACAGGTAAGTGGTGTAGTCTGCAGAAAATAACGAACACTGACACATACATTATACTACTTGGTTATGCTGTTTTCAAAACAGTATTTTAGGCCTGTTAATTGTTTTTTAAATACAAACTTCAATATTGTGTATACAGTATAGGTGTTCGGGCCAACAAGGGTGAACACCTTTTGTTTGGGTTTTGTTTTTCTGTGTAAGTGTAAACTTCAATGCTTTTGAATTATATTAAATTTTATTGAATTCAAAGTTGTTTATGTTTTTGACATTTTCTCGTGATTGCCTGTCTGAATTTTTTAGGAATATTTTCATTGGCAGACTGAACCTTTACGTTACGTTTTCCTGCTTATAGTCTTCCCTTCTCTCTATTTTACGTTTTAGTGTTTCTGTTTCGTGTGTAACTAATTAAATTTCTGATATTAAGATGAATACACAGTTATGGTTTCTTCAGTTTTAGTTTCCATGTGGCAATTATCCAACTTTTTGATTGTAAATATGAAACAAATGGAGCTAAACTGGCTCCTCATTGAAAAAAGTCATAATTTTGTATTGAATAAACCACTATGTGCGAGAGTCTTGTTTATTTATTAAACGGTCACATTAGCCACAATTTATCTTATTCCAAATTTATTGGTTTTTAAGATTGGACCTCCAAGTTTTCTAATGTGCTTGATACTTTAAAAACAAATATGCGTTCATGCTCTAGCAAGGCCTATATAAATTGATTGACGAAATATCAATCTAGATTAAAAAACTCTCTCCAAAAAGAAAAATTATCATAAACAAATGAATATTAATTTTAAATACTTTAACTTCAACATGCTCAGTACTACTGTACTGCATGCTTGAGGCACTGCATGCATGCTGGGACCGCCGCGCTTGCGTACTTTCACGCAAATACCCCTTGCAACGACTACGCGCTTAGCCATAACAGCGATCATCGAACGTGCACAAACGCGCTGAGTTGTCCTATCCAGTCAGTATAATGTAGATCAATGTTTGGAGGCGTGACCAGACTATGTAAATGACTTGTAATTTATGGAGTATTGTATCACGTGACTGATTGAAGACGAATTATGCAAACTATTCGCGTGACGACGATATACGCTAAGCCACGCAAAGGTCAATGAGCTCGAGTACATCATCATGGCCGCTTCCACAAAACTTAGCGAGGTAGACATAAATTATTTCAAGCTATAAAGAACATGCTTGTTGTAGTCGTTTAGGCTTGAATGTTTTAAAGAAACAGTCTTAATGCATTTACTGTATTTTATTTATTTTATTCATCGCCAAAAATAAACAAGTTCAAATTTGTACTTGTTTTACATGTATACAAATGTAGATGTATTGGTACATTTTAACTCCAAACTAGCTGAAAAAGTGAGACTTTGAAACTGAGTGTTAACAATTGGCAATTATCAAAAAATAATCTTGACGTTGTATTGAACTAGACCCAGTTACTGGGGCGCTGTACTCCTTTTTCGAAATATTTGGACGTTTATCGGTACAACATTTATCGGTTATTAATCCTCTTAACCCTGCGTGACACCATCACTCACTTGATGAGAGTCAGTTTTTAATTAAAAAGTTGGTACTTCGCCATTTGTTTTTTACTCCAAAAAATTCCAAGTTCCACAACTACACCTAGCCAAATAGCATGCCAATTGTCTTATTGGCAAATGTCTTATTACCATCGGGTATTTTTTTTTTACTAAAAAAATTCAACAATGACCATATCTCCCTAAATTCCCATTGGAGTTGTCAAATGTGCCCTTAAGAGGATTGTGACCTGGAATGACCAGGACACGCTCATGTGTAACGTTCCCAGCATTAGCAATTTTGCTTGAATTAATTCTATTCAGTCAAAAGGGTCTATATCTAATGCTTTGGGCGATTAAAAGTGATTGGGTTCTCCACAAAAATGAGTAACACGCTAATTTCAAACTGACACTCAAGAAGTTAGCGATGGTGTCCTAGTGAGATTTGTTTGTGATGGTGCCACGCAGTAGTTCATACATGGATACATGTAGGCCCACATGGGCACAAGGGGGTATCATAATTTTACCATACAGAACAATCCTAAACTTCAAATTTGTACCTATAATCGTACATTTAGAGTTTGTTTTTTCAAAACATGGGCACTCATTGCACACTGTAATCACACAAAACTGAAGTTTGAAATAATTGCACATTTTGAGTCATTATAACATTTTCTGAGAGATAAAATATGGAAAAGCTGTGTTTTGCAGAAAATATAATTAAAGCTAGGTATAATTTAGTATGCTTATAATTTAGTACAATAATTGAGAACCTTTATCTATACATTTGCTGGATGATCAATGTATTCTCTCGTGTTCTGTCATGAATGTACATTTTGCCTTTTTTAGTCACAACCCTTGTGGGCAGTACCCCAAAGGCATGTACATCCCCCCCCCCCAAAAAAAGAGAGCTACAAGCACCTTGACTAAAGGATATATGCACATGTATCATATGTGTAGAAAGTGCTTAATTTATAGGGAGGTGTACACGATTGGTAACTGTAGTTCCTGAGATACCAGACAGGCAAATATTAACTGAAAGTTTTGTTGAAAGATGATCATGGAACCAATAATCATGTCAAGTCACGTACAATGTAGGATGTGAGTCGTTTCACATTATTTCTCCTAAACAACAGTGATAATTTGTGGATAATGTTTTTTTAAATCACATGTGTTCCCACTTTTGTTCCATTACATGTACACTGCATACAAAAACAACCATATGGAATAGCTAGATTTTGTATAAATAACGAATGCTTTAACTTATCACCAATGGTGTACCATCCCTTTAATTACAGCGTCTTAAAATGTATTGTTGACTGAGAGTTGTTATTGTTGACTTCATTAATTTTAGCATGTTTGGGACATTAGATTTGGTGTCAGGGATCCAATGGTTCTGAGCTTGTTTTGGGGAATGCATACTTGTTGCTGAGGTTTGCAGTACCTGAAGTAAAGTAGGTACATGGAGCTCCATTTCTTCTAAGTTCTAGTTGATTTGTGAAACTGAAGTTTGACAATCCGTGGAGTGATGAATCTCGAAAAGCAAGACTGTGTTGCCGGTGCACATATTTGTTTTTGTTTCTTCATTTATTACATTGAATAAATGCTCCTTTGCACCCTTTAGTTTCAGTACTTCTTCTATTACATGCTCCTCGTTATTGTCAGTGATAGCAGAAATTGTTGACAGCCATTTTGATGTTACCTTCTTCTTTTCAACTTTGAAGCCATGTCAAAGAATCACCTACAAATTGAAAAAGAAGTGTTGACTGAGATAAGTTTGAGATTTTGTACAGCTTTGGAAATCCTGGGGAATTTTTTTACAAACAAAATCAAACACGAACCAAACATACCCCCTGAAATGTTTTCATACAAGAACCAATGACTTGACAAACCACTGGTCCTTATCACAACCATCCTAAAAATCATTAGAAATTTTACCTGTACTGGTTTACTTTACAGTACATGTGTACAGAAACACTTCAATTCTTATTTTGGTAAATAATTGTTATCCTTTATAACAATAATGCATGTTTGTTGACTTCATGAATGATAACAATGCTTACAAAGCAGCTCAAAGCACTTTCTTATAAATTAAGAGCTTATCTTGACACAATGAAAATTGAACTGTTTTTTTTATCCTCATTTTTAAATGCAAAGTTTCCCAATACATATTAGCCTATAACTTGGCCTAAGTTCAACCACTGCATTTTAATTAATCCCACTGGGCTACCACCAACAAATGTTAACAATTTGTACAGAATTGGTTAAATGGAAATGCAATGTACATGTCTTAATTGTATTGCAGCATTTCTTGTATTCATATTGGGTGGCCACAACTTTTCATAGGACCATTCATGAGCATTTTGTGCACATTAAAGCCTTACAAACATGTTTACCTTTTAACTACAAGTTAAGGTTTAACATTTGTTTGGCCTTTCCACCAATAGTAGGGCACATTGCAATTAGTTGGTAGTTTATTGCCAAGCCAAGTTTACTTCTAATCTTATCTTACCTCAATGTCTGGAGTCGAAGATGTGTACACAAGGTTCTTCATGCTGCTTGCTCTTGGGGACTGCTGGGGTTGTTTATTCTCCTGCAGAACTCTTTTTCTCTGAGGCTGCAACATGGAAATTAACTATGATTTAAAAATACTTGACCCAAAGAAAATAGGTGCTATTCCTATGTATTTGTGGAAATAAAGTTTTGTTGGCATAGGTTTTCTTCACTTCCCTTTAGTTGAAAATGGTGGCTTGCCTTTTCCAAATCAGCAGTACAGGTACAATAATTATAGTTGATATAAATTATAATGCATCTATCTAGGGCTACAAAAAAAGGCAGAATGCATCACTATTTTGAAAACATGCACATGTGAATGGACCCTTGACTGTGCTGGTTTGGCAAATAATGCACCTGGATATTATTAATAAAAGAATGAAGATGAAATGGAAAGAGCTGTTGTGATGGTGGGGCCCTGCTTTTACTATTAGTACTAGTTTTAATTTTTAAACATAAACAAATTAATCAATAGTGCATCGGCCCAGTTTGTTCATTTTAATTTTACTCAAATTTTCACTTGGGCTATGATCTTGACACTTCAATTCTCACCTTAACAGACGGTGTACCAGTGCTCGATTCTGCTGTCCTTTTCTGCGACAGTCTCTTGTTGGTGAAGAATCTGGGGTTGTCACAGTCGCCATATACCTCCTCTGGACTTCTTCGCTGGTTTGTCGGTGCGACTTAACTTTCAGAACTTGGCGTTGGCAAATGTTGCATACATGTACTTTGATTTCAGTTGGTTTATGTCCAGTTTTGTAATAAGTGAAATTTCATCAGCTACATTCACTGATTGATGGATTAGTTTTCGAAGAGCAATTGAGAGACATGCTTACAGGTAATTAATTGTGTACCGCACAATAAGCACGACCGCACACTGGAAGTGGCCATTTTAACGTCAGCACGATCGCCGCACTGCCGAGTCGATTGTCATCGGCAGGCAGCAGGCAGCACGACCTGTCCGGGCCGAAAGTTCACGCTCGCAATATCTCCATTGTACAGTGTTATATAATCGTCGTCGCATGTCCAGTGCAGCTAGCTTTATTGAACTTGTACTACATATACATTACATACGCACAGAGCTCAACATTGATGAATTATTCATAACCAAAGTAAAACAAGATCACTGAAAAGTCGGGGGAGATTTCCAGAAAAACAAAGAAAAAGTTTAGACCCGTCGTTGCAAATGTCCAAGACCTTGGTGAGATCCAGGGAACAAAATTACAAAGCGCCCTCTATGTTTATTCATTACAAACGTGCACAGTGTATACACCCGAACGTTGGCACTGATTGTGTGTACCGAGCAAACACCAATGGTCTTGGAACCAAGACTTACTAGTTCAGTCGAGCGGTTCTTTATTCTGGTTCATCATTAGTAACTAACAAGAAAACAGTTCCAGGGCGTGTTACTCACTGTGAGCTTACGCACATAACAATGTAGTCCAAGTCTGACAAGGTCGATCTGACCTTTTCTCTATGGTCTGACTAGGACAATAATGATCCGACAATAGACCATGTTACATTTGTTTACAGAGTAGTGACCTCGTACATTATAATGCTGTTCCTGACGGGCAAGATGCTACCTACACGGGCTCAATGGGAAAATTTATATTTTGTGTCATAATTTTCACATAAATTCAAAATTTACAAAAGCAACAGCTGTACAGGTTTTTAGATGTCCCCCCTTTCTTCATATCATTATCAAATTGCATATTTTAGAGCTCCTGGTAAATGGAGTTTATTGATCAAGAGTGGTCTCCCAAGTATTTTTGTGGATTTTGATGTATTTGTTCATTTTCTTTGATCATTACTGTTATGTCCTATCCCTAAAGTAACGACCGTACGGCAATATGTAACTTCTTAATATATTTATTAGTCCAAACTGGAGCACTGAATGTGTAGCACTTATTCCATTGTGGTTCTGAACATAAAACTAAACTTCTTACAACACAACTGGATTGCGCATGCGTAACTCTTAAAGTGGCAATACGATTAAAGTGAATACACTACAATTACGGATATGACATTGCAATTAACAACCTTATAGCACTGAGCACTGTTTTTCTTGTGGCCGTTTCGTGAAAAGAAAAAAAAAAAAACAATAATTGATACGATTAATATAGGTTTTCCCGGCCAATTTAACAAATTTTTCAATCAATTTAACGCCAGGTTCATTTAATTTAGATCGAAGTTGAAATAACACGCAGATAGTAATTCAAAAATTAAAAAGAATCATTCAATTTCATTATCCGAGCATTCTACCATCTCTTAGCTTCACTCATCTTCATAAGAGGTGCATTCAAGTTAAAAATGTTGCAATGATCATTCAATTTCGTCTGAAGCAGTTGCAAGGGTTAGTCGTGCATTCATTTTCATCAATGGGCAAACATTTTTCAAATTCTTTCAAGCATTTTCTTACATTAAATGCATGTTTTATTGTCTTCATTCCTATAAAAGCCTGAGCATCTCAAAGTTAACTAAAACTGCCGTTTTCAATCCGTGGATGAACACCTTGCTTTCTCAGATATATTTATGTACAAGTTTTCAGACCAATAAGATGGCGGCCTGTACGAGTAACAAACAGAAAGAATAAACATATCCGCCATATCCGCAGCAAGAGCATATCTTATAGAATTATGAAGAAATTAAGTTTAAACTGACATTACAGTAGCCTTTGAGAAAGATCTGAACGTCAGACTCTTGTGTCTTTTTTGTTGAAAGTTTTAAACAATGATTAAATGAACAAAACAATTAATCATTAATCCTGTTAAGTTTTTATGCTTTGTGATCCAGCTTAATTACTTTGTTACTTTCAAAGTTTGCAGCCAGCATATAATGAAAAAGGACCTTAGATGAAATTACAGATCATTTAAATTTGAATTATCACTTCATGAAAATGACTGCCCATAAACGAATAAGAAAGGAAAAACACCGTCACATGTCTTGTGCGCTCCACCGCTCTTAAATTTGAATGCCATAAAAGTGAAAAGACTCGAAAAAATGTCATGCAATAATGCAAACATTTGAGATTTGAATGCACCAAAAAGAAATAGAATGATCCTTAGCGAAAACGAATGATAAAAACAAAGTCCTGATTGCCCACAAAATTAAATTGAATGCTCCAAAAAGGAAAAAGGAACCCTACTATGCCCTGGTGCGTAAAAATCGAGTGAAATCGAATTCTTGAAAATGAAAATGAACGAAAACTTTTGGAAATTGACCGGGAAAACCTATATTACACTTTTTGTATATAGGAAGAAAATATCTTTGGTAACCGTCGGACCGATTTTATAAAAACTTCTAAGCACTCAAATGTGCTAAGCACAAAAATACAGTGCTTAGCCGATAAAGGTTGGTGGCCATAAGTAGGTTCTTATAAGGAACAGTTCCTGAAGCCTCGGGGTGGAAGCGCATAGCGGCAGATGTTTAGTAGAGGAAACTTCAAAAATGTGTACATACAATTCACACAGAACCTCTGGTTCGTGGTCTAGGTTTAAAGCATGTGTACAACATTGGTAATTGTCAAATACCAGTATCCACACTTTGTGTAACCCAATTTTGGTTTCACGAAGTAGCACGGAACTTCTCTCGTGTCTAGTTTCTTAATTAATTATGCAAATGAGTCATAATAAGATTAATTTCTAAGTTCAAGTCATCAAGTATCTACATTGAGAAATTTAAATGGAAATACTTCGATTTTGAAGGAAAGTGGGTTTCTAAAAAAAAGTTCAACTTCAGAGGCCGTTTTCTCTGGTTGCCATTTTGTGTTCTGGTATATATAGCAGTGCGTGATACTTCGTGAAAACGCTGACGATATATTTCAGTGGCACGATAAGGCTTTCGTACAATACAATGACAATTCTTGTTTGCCAACTGCGAGCCAAGTTGTATTTTTTTCTTTTTCCAGCCAATAATAATTTGTATACTAGTTAACTTGGCACTGGTCCAGTAGAGCCATGTGGCCGGGAAAGGTCCATTTGAAAATAGGGGTAATTTTATACAGTAAGCGCAATAGCGGCAGGGCGGAGATAATGCAGTACAAAGTACACAGCAATGCCGCACGGCTCAAAATAGGATATCTTTGTAAAATAAAATAAAATACTCTTCGCCTAGCCTACCTACACTGTCAACATTTCTTGTATAAATGGCTGAAAGTATGAATTTATATTGTGTGAAAAAAATTTGCTTCCACCTAAATAATTATTATTATTTGCAAAGTATTAATATATCAATCTATAAAGTAACAGAGTATTTTCTACTACATGGGTGCCTGGCAGTGTGTAGGCAGACTGCGTGTGCATACACTGTGTAGCCCTCGCATAGGCTGCGTGTGTGTACACCCCTCGTAAAAAATGGCAGCGCCCCATTCAGTCTGTAATCGTCCTTGCTGACGGAAAAGGGAATGAAACCTTTGATTACAGTATCAATGTGATCACCGCCCGGACATATCTCAAACAATTTTCTTCGAGGTTGAAGTCAGAACGGACAAAATGAAGTTTACTTTTTGGATCACCTTTCTTGCAATACTGCGTGAGTACAAAGAACATTTTATTCCTCCAGACTGATAAACAGTTGTTTAATTAAGCCGTGTTCCCGACTTCAAAAAAACCCAAACCTTTTCCAAGCATGGGGGAAAGAACCGCATGGATACACATGTATTAACTACCACTTTGGATCTTATGTACCTCCAATGAATGGTCTGGAAGTGTGCAAAATGCATGTACGTGTATGTAAGGGGCCATTCAGAATAGTCAATATTAAAAAAAATCGATCTTTTTTCGCAATTGTGGTTGGATGGGTCAAAAGAAATAAATGAAAATCGAAATTCAGTTTGTATTTAGAAAAATAGAAAGAAGAAGAAAAAAATAGCTGGCCCAGATCGTTATTTTTAAGCCAGGAAAAGCAATTTAAAGCTACTGATGTTAGAGACATTTGATCTCAAATATCTGCGTCATTGAGGTATTACTTTGTTCTTTAGTGTATAGGATATACTATCGAGTCATTCAATATTTAAAAATATATAATTGTGGGTGTATTGGGTCGCATGTCTGCAAGGATTGTCATTGTATTGCATTGTCTATCGTTCAACAAGACGTTCTTCATCAATTTGGTTGAGTTCAGACAGATGTACACATACCTGTTTGGTATAGACCGTTAACACTGACTCTCTGTACATGTGTACCAGTGAGCGAGCTGTCACATGTCAACACATCCAACTACAGCACGCATGACTTGGGAAGTAATGAATATTTAACGATCACACAGTGAGGTCGTTGGTTGACTGTGCGCGACGTGAACCAATAACATGAATATTCATTAGGGTTTACAGTAACTGGGCAGTTAATTTATGAATGAACGTCAAATAGACCGCCCTCACTGTTGGCGATGTGTGTTCGCGATAACGCGTGTATTGTGATTGCTCGTTTTGACACTGAGCTCAGTTTGCTAATGCAATAAGTGCAAAAGTTGTCACCTTGAATTCGACGGGTACATGTTTACAATTTTTCAAAAAAGAACATTTTGTGGCCTGTACAGTATAAGTACACAGTATGAATTTTCATGGGAAACAGTTACTATGTTCAGTAAGAGTTTCTTTGGGATATTTTGGTTTTATGCATTTGGCCTAAATACTTGTCTGTGTGCGTATTTCAGTGCGTTATTCAATGTTGGTAATTTGTATGAAGGATGTTCATTAACTTTACGGCACCAGGTACTAGGGTGTGTGATCAGCTTGTTGAAGG
This sequence comes from Pycnopodia helianthoides, assembly GCA_032158295.1. NCBI lineage: Eukaryota > Metazoa > Echinodermata > Asteroidea > Forcipulatida > Asteriidae > Pycnopodia > Pycnopodia helianthoides. The sequence goes on along the minus strand of CM063263.1, from coordinate 8,559,748 downwards.
ATTTGTTGTTCCAGATCATGTAGTGTGATCAGTCCTGAGTGTGATATCACATCATTATTTCCGGGCTTACAGTTTAGCCAATGTCTCTTACTTTTTACCCATGGCACCTAATTTTGAAGTGCTGAATGTTGTCGGTAAAATACAATTACGATCTTCTTCTTTTGTAGTGATAATTCACAACAACTTATCAAATTAACGGTAGCTCTCATAATTAATTTTATAATTATCGTTATAGCCCCATGTTTATTGCTTTGAAATCACTTTTTACCCACCATGTTTTGTTCAGGTGAAGTTGTGTATTTTGCCAAGTATAAACAGGTTAACAGGCCCGACGTCCAATCCAAGTGTTTTCACGATTTGATCCCGCCCATTTCTGTGTTGTCCAATGAGCATCCGTTACGTTGTGCAGGTGACAATGACTGGATTTCCAAATGCTCGTTCCCATTCCCAACATTTCCACAAAGAATGTGAAATCAAGACCCGTGTGGGACGAGCTTGCCTTCTCTCCACGCCCATTATGCATGAGACGGACGATGAATCACACTATGGTTGATGATGTGCGGCCCAATCAGAGAACAATAATTTGATTGATTGAGGAGAAGAGAGAAAGAGAGAGAGAGAGAGAGAGAGAGAGAGAGAGAGAGAGAGAGAGAGAGAGGAGAGGAGAGAGAGAGAGAAGAGGAGAGAGAGAGAGAGAGAGAGAGAGAGAGAGAGGAGAGAGGGAGGGGGGGGGGGGAGGGGGAGATGCCCGCGTGGTTTATAATTTACAACTGGCCATAAGTCAGGGTTTCAGTCAAACGATTTTAATACTTCCTTTTCGAGTTCAAAAGATACTGTAGAGGTTTGTGACAAAATTAACAATAGTGTGGCTTTTTCGCTTTAATTATCTGCTCTCAGGAACAGTGATACTCATTTACAAGGAAACCCATGGCCTCATACCTAGCAATTTCACTCATCATCGCATTGGCACCAACCAATTAAGACCAGAAACACGCATGAGTAGTGGAAAATTCATGTACAAGCACATCTCTGCAAATAAGAACTGTTACCAAAAGTCGCTGTACCCTAAAACACTTCCTGCCTGGAATTTACTACCCGAGATGATCCGCTGTGCACCAACTCTGCAAAAATTCAAAGATCACCTACTTAAAATCGAGTTGGCTGATCACATAAATGTAACAAAAATTAGTGTGAACCGTCTCCTTGCATCGCGCGATCTGTACGGATAGCCACACCAGGCGTTTTTATTAATATGCAGATGCAGATGCAGATACCATGGAGGTAGGTGATACTAAGCCCTGGGCTACTGGTGGTGTCAATTTGGCAAAGTGGAATCTGCCCCTAATTGGTGATTGACTTATTGGTGTATTTTCATGTCTGACCATGTAACTTGTATAATGTGTGCGTATACATGATGTAGTCAGTGACCAGATTTCAGTGTAGCCTTGATTGCAAGGCTGTGTTTGCTTACTATAAAGTAGTCTTGGTTAAGACCTTCTCTTGTTGATTTATCACAGTTTTCCCCACGAGAGGGCGCTATCATTCACGAACCGCTCTCACAACACGAGCCGCTCCAAGAGAAGGTCTTGGGAAACTCTCATTCGTCTTCACCGCGCATGCGTCATATAGATGATGACGTAACTAGCAATGAATTACGCGTACGGTGCACGCGCACAAGCAACTCTGAGAGTACAAACAGAATAGACTGGTCGGATAGATTAGATTGAATGGTGCGAAGTGCCTGGCTGAAAGTTACACTATTGATAGCCTTGATATCAAGGCAGAGTAGACAAGTACTCTAGCTAAAACCATAGAGCAAGGATACTAAAACCTCAGCCGCCCGAATGCGATACAACCCCAGTCCCCCGACTGACTCTAAAAAAATAGCACACCGCACTCTCACCATGCACACACACAGCGCCTGTACATGCAATGTACGCAGCCCCCCACACACACCGCTATTCCACACACCGCTATTCCACACACCCGCTATCGCCCACAATCCTAGCCCGTGAGCCTTTAGGCTCACAGCCTTGACGATTTGTAAGCCGAGTGTCTTATGTGTTTCATTGTTTTTCTTCGCAAATCCGTGGAAAATGGGGGGGGGGGGGGGGTGAGTGGATATGCAAAGAGCGCACTCATTACCATAACCTCAAGACCCGGAAGTGTACAAGATCGTCAAGGCTGTGAGCCTGACGGCTCACGGGCTAGGATTGTGGGCGATAGCGGTGTGTGGAATAGAGGTGTGTGTGGGACTGTGGAAACGAGCGTTTGTGTGCTTCCTTGGGTGAGAGCGTGGTGTGCTGTTTAAAGACAGTCGGGGGGACCTGAACAGGAGTTGCATTGTATTCGGGCATCGCATTCGTGCGGCTGTGGTTATGCACAATTTTAACTTTATAGTAAGCAAACTATTACACAGCCTTGCAATCAAGGCTACACTATTGATAGCCTTGATATCGAGGCTGAGTAGACAAGTACTCTAGCTAAAACCATAGAGCAAGGATAGTAAAACCTTCTCTTGGAGCGGCTCGTGTTGAGAGAGCGGTTCGTGAATGATAGCGCCCTCTCGTGGGGAAAACTGTGATAAATCACCAAGAGAAGGTCTTAACCAAGACTAACTATAAAGCTAAAACTGTGCATAACCACAGCCTCACACAAACGCTCGTTTCCACAGTCCCCACACACACCACAGTCCCCCCCCCCACACACCACAATCCTAGCCCGTGAGCCGTCAGGCTCACAGCCTTGACGATCTTGTACACTTCCGGGTCTTGCGGTTATGGTAATAAGTGCGCTCTACTTGTAATAAAAGGCTCTTGATTGGCCATTGAGTTGTGCGTAGTGTATACAAGTTTCTACAACATGTGTACAGGTATGTAAAAATGGCCGCCCGACGACGACGACGCGATTCCCATAGGGACGCGGTCTGTTATAAAGGTCAAAATAAAGGTCAAATTTGTGCAGCTGATTGGACGGCTGTGAAGTAATGATTCATATCCATTTCCTCTAAACCAACAATCAATGGTGTGTGATTGGCTATTAGGAATGATGTATTATTCATGAAATAAATCTTTGTATATCCACTCACCCCCCCCCCCCCCCCATTTTCCCACGGATTCGCGAAAAAAACAAAACAATGAAACACCGTCAAGGCTGTGAGCCTGACGGCTCAAGGGCTAAGATTGTGGGCGATAGCGGTGTGTGTGGGGCTGTGTACAGGCGCTGTGTGTGTGCATGGTGAGAGTGCGATTTGCTATTTTTTTAGAGTCAGTCGGGGGACTTGTCTGGCAGCCAGGGGGGTGAACCATGTTTTTTGGGATGAATAATGTTTTTTTGCTTTTTCCACATAAGAAGGTCACACTGTTTAAGAATCCGAGTGATAACCCCTCCTCAGGGTTGGGCAATTTGTGATATCGATTATTTAATGTTTTTATTGATATTTATCAATACCTAAGGTTTAAACACAACCAATACAATTTTTTAACCCCCCAAAATGGCATTAAAACATACAGTTAGCTTGCCAAGAAGTATTATGAATAAAACAAATATGAAAAAACGGACGAAAGAGGGTGTAGGGTGCTGAGGGGGCGTGGCTAGTGGGATGGAGGCGGTAATTGTATCCAACCACACATAATATTAGAAAACTAAGTACATTTATTTATGGAAGAGTTTCTTGTAATAAATCTTTGAAAGAGATTCATACATTAATTAATGTATGTAAGGATGATGGATGATGGGTGGGGTATGATCCACCAAGGGGCGTGGCCAAGGTATAATATATTGTATAAATCCAACCAACGTACGTGTATGTGCATTGACAAATTAAGGTAAGTTTACAAGTTTAAAAGAAACCCTGAAATACAAATATGTACATGTACCCTCTTCTACATTGATTTTGTTGGAGATAGAGCTGCATTTTAAGACACCCAGAGAGGTGCGGGTGTTGGTCCTGCCCCAAGAGAGAGAAAAAAGCCCCATTCATTCTCGGAAAATCCTATAAAGTTGAACCTATCCGATAATGACATAACTTTTGGTGCTATACCATCCAGTGACGCTGTATCTGTTGACTTGTTGTAATTTGAAAATTGTATTTGTGACAATCAAATTAAAATATGGAACTATACAGGACTATTTCCACTGGCGTTGTTTTAAAGATATTGAACACTTTTGGTAACAGCTCAAAATCAGTGTCCACATTGTGTGTGATTAAACATATGCATGAACAAACAAACCTGTGAAAGTTTGAGCTCAATTGGTCATCGAGGTCACGAGAAAATAGTGAAAAGAGATCTTATGTGTTTTCTGTTTTTTCAAATTATCGCGCGCGATAATTACTATTGTTTTACTCGTTTCTCAGAAACGATAGCATTTTAGGCAGAAATATTTTAAGGAACCCTTTCTACCATTACTTACTTTAAATCATGTAAGTTATGTGTGAATCTGTGAACATTGTGTTTTTCGATCTTACCAATAGTGTACAGGGCCTTTAAAGGGGAAGTGGTGGGGAAATAGTATAACCAAAATGTTTTGGGTCGGAATAATTGAACTTTTTTTTGGGGGGGGGGGTCGAGATAAAGTATAATTTTCCAGATCCATTGGGTAGCAGTAGCGAGCTTTCGGAAGTTATGATTGCTTCCTCATCAGTTGCATGTTGGTCGATTTAAAGAATCAGGCAGATCTTTAAAAGATGTTGGGTTGCGACAAGTGTAGCTCTATGGGAAATAAAGACATAGCCGTGGGTATGTTTGTGTTTATAAATAACAGGCGTTTATCCATTGCTGGACTGTTCAAAGTAAATGTAAGATAATAAAATCCAATTCATATGAATTATTTAAGAGAGAATGATGATCGATATTTGAAAGCAATGGACACGCAGATCGTAAAAGTATCGCATCGTATGAAACCAGAAGCAAAACAAAACTCCAAAACACCTCTCGTGTTCTCAACAACCTAAAACCCGGCACTATATCACGGGCAATCAACAAATTATTGCCTCTAATTCAAAGCGACCACAGACTTTCAGAAATACTTTTGGATCCCCCTTTTATTGCTTTAATGACAACAACGGATAAACGCCTTGTGACTCCTAAACACAAACATACCCACACACCCACGTTTATGCTTTATTTCCCATACACTTGTTGCATTCCCACATCAAAAAAAAGAAAGAAGAGATTTGCCCGATTCCTTTAATCGACCCACATTCAACTAACAAGGAAGCGTACATGAGTTATGAAAGCTAACTTTTGTTACAGTTTCTGTGGCAGCGAACGATTAGATGTTGTGCTTAAAGATGGCTGTGTAAGTGACCATCATATTCTTTACTGCAGCTAAATAATTGTAGGTAGGGCATATTATTTCGGGTCCTGCTTCAGGCAAGTTGCTTGAATCATAGTCATATTATTCCCATCTGAAAAGACATTCTTCTGTTCATGTCCGTCGCTTTGATTCAGGCGAGAAAAATCCAAATTATACACACAAAACCAGGTGCGGTTAATCAGACAAAAAACTTAGAAGAATCTGACCTGCCTGATGTTCTTTATCATCATGGATGCAAATTGTAATGCCTAAGTAATGATACAATTGTATTCTGATCCATGTGATGGAAATTTAATTACTAAAACTCCTCTCTAAGTCCTTATAATAAGCGGCATGTCTCAATGTGATAGCATGTCTTATAATAATATAATTATTTCATTTGTCATCTCACTCAGCTGACCAGGTTACTGATATGTCACCGGTCATTATAAATTCAAACTTATTGCAAATAATCATGACAATCCGTCTCTATAAGTAAGTCACAATACCTATTAATTATATGAATGTAATGCTAAAATGTAGCTGCTATAAACAATATTTACTCTGACAATCGAGTGTTCAGCGAGACAGCCATATCATGTGGCTAATTCTCTCCACGTGTCTTGTTGTTTGCATCAGCGTGTACCCAGACTTTATCAAGTGATGTGTCACACATTGCACCAGAATGGTACCAGTCTGATAAATGTCAAGCTACTACAGGCTCATTATACAACTTTGAATTATTTTGAAGTATTTCTTTCTTTAAAAATATGTTTGAAAACATATTTGGAAAGTATCAGCAATTTATTATTATAAATGATTTTGTGTACGACTGAAAGTGATGCAAGTGTTATGTTTTGTATTTTTTAAATATTACAAGCAAACAGCGCCACCAATAGTTTGTAAAAGTTACCCTGATATCATGACTATTCTGGGACATAAATTGGAGGAATATTCCACCAATATCTCGAAATGCCCAAACTTCACAAGGTGTCATCATGCAGATTCTGTTTATACAAGGTCTACTGAACATGGATCAATCAAAACCTGTTATTCATCCTCCGATGCAAGGTTCAGGTAAAAAGTGGCTTTTGGCTGTCGGACTTGTATCGCATTCGGGCGGCTGAGGTTTTAGTATCCTTGCTCTTATGGTTTTAGCTAGAGTACTTGTCTACACAGCCTTGATAAGCGATGGGACCCTCGTGAGCGATTTTGTTTTGCAATTATGTGTAAGGACTTGGGAGAAAGAAGGGAACAAAGTGGTATCGACTGTTTAAAAAAAGTCTCTGTAGATTCTACAAAATAGTTGAGGGATTTGGTGTTCCAGATCATGCAGTGTGATATTTTCGGGCTTGCAGTTGAGCCCATCGCATCTGATTTTTCGCAAATAGTATTTGTCACCGAAACGGAAGCAGTTTCTTCCTAAAACTAGTTCCAATAGTTTGCGTATGTATTCGGAGGGTGGTTTTGTCATGGGTATGGATGGATGTTGCGGTTTAGAGCATGCCTGGTATACGTCGTTTTTTTGCTTCAATTTGACGGACATGTGTACATGGAAACAACGTCTATACTTGTTATCAGGAATATTGGTTGAAATTTTGAGTTTTCCAATTTGCGCAGTATGTCCACAGTGTCGCATTGGGTTGTGCGGTTACTATATATTGGAAAGATAAAAATAATGGTCCACGAATTCCGATATTTTGGCCGTGGGGCTTGAGCATCACTAAATAAGAGACTATACATGCAAATCTGAATGACTCCGATATCATAGAAATTGGTATTTCTGATGTAGAGAAGGTGTTTAGTGCTGTCAAATCTAGCAAAGCGGGGGGTCCAGATAAAGTGTCGGGAAATCTTTAAAAGTCTGTTCTAAACAGCTGGCCCCAGTTTTCCATAATCTGTTTAGATGGTCGCTTAATTGTTTTACTGTTCCAGAAATTTGGAAAACTGCAGTTATCATTCCAGTGCCAAAAGTATCTAGACCATGTGAATTGAATGACTACCGGCCTGTGGCACTCACTTCTATTGCTATGAAATGTTTAGAGCGTATATATAGTTAGAGATATTGTTGTAGAACAGACTAAACCATCCATTGATCCTTTGCAGTTCGCCTATCAGGCAAAGAGAGGAGTCGAAGATGCTGTTATTACGATAATACATCAAATTTATAAACACTTGGACAAACCTAAGACCGCGTTCCCACCGGATCCACAATTACAAGATCCTGACCCCACATAAGGAATAGTCGCAGACGTGAATCGCAGTCGCGTTCCCACTTGAGTATGATCGCGCATTGATCCACCTTTTGTAAACGGAAGTAGATCAAAAGTTCACCAACGCAGGTCACTTTCGCCCATCTTCCTCACAATTATCTGAAATACTGTGCTATTTCTCACGGTGCCGTCCAGTTTGTTTGGAATTTCTTGACTGGCCCAGATGTCTAAAAAGTTCCCAGCTCCTCGTCCGACCATAGCTTGCCACGCTTATCATCTTTTGGGGTTTCTTTTTTGGACGAATTTATGGGACGTTTATTGCTAGGCGCTGCCATCTTTAAAGAACGTAAAATGCATCCAAAAATTGGATAACAATAAGTTTAATAACAATGAGTTGTTCGCGCTCGGTTACACATCAAGTATCAATGTGTTCACTGCCGCCGGCTCCCCGGACATATCGCCGAATTTGTCGTTGAAGTTGAAGTCGGAACGGACAAAATGAAGTTTATGTTTTGGATCACCTTTCTTGCACAACTGCGTGAATACAAAGAACATTTTATTCCTCCAGACTGATAAACAGTTGTTTAATTAAGATTCTAACCTTGTCCAAGCATTGGCAGGGGATAGAACCGCATGGATACACATGTACTAACTACCACTTTGGATCGTATTCGATGGTCTCTATTTGTGTGCAATGCATGTACATGTATGTAAGGGGCCATTCAGAATAGTCAATGTTTAAAAATGTCGATATTTTTCGAAATTGTTGGTGGGTGGGTCTGAAGAAATAAATGAAAATCGAAAGTCAGTGTGTATTTCGAAAAAGAAAAAGAAAAAACCAAGCTGGCACAGATTTTTGTTTTTAAGCCAGGTAAAAGTCATTTTTTATAAAGCTACTGATGTTGGAGACATTTTGATCTCAAATATCTGCGTCATTTGATTTTTGTTTTTAACAGTCAAACCTCCGCCGCTACATCATGTAGGTCCTATATCGTCAGCAATTTCACGAAGTGCCAAAAAGTCCCCTAAAGCCAAAAATGTATGTTTGGAGAAAACCGCGTTTGAAGTTAAGCTAATTTTAAAATTACTGATTGGTAGACTATTCGCAATTTAATGTTTGAAATTTTACATATCAGGGAAGTAGAGATCCTAAATCATACAAATCTGCTTTCAGTTTTGTCCATAACGTGTTTAACTAATGAGGAATTATTTAATTAACAAGATTGTCTCTTCGTGAAAACTGTACAAATTGTGGTTTGTGTGTAGCGCGCGCGCGTCGTGTGTAAACTTTTTGGCTGTTAGTGAAAACGCAATAACAAAGTTTTTGTCACTTCGTGAAAACGCAAAAGCCGGAGCACTCATGATTGGCACTATGCCAGCTATACAATCAACGCGGTCGCGAATACACAAAATGACAAAAAGGTTTTTGGCTCTTCGTGAAAACGCAAAAGCCGGAGCACTCATGATTGGCAATGTGCCAGCTATACAATCAACGCGGTCGCGAATACACAAAATGACAAAAAGGTTTTTGGCTCTTCGTGAAAACGCAATTCCAGGTTCTTCGGGTTTTTGCCTTTCATAGACTTAGCATAATTAAGAAAGTAGACGCTTTTGAGAGCTGTAACTTTGTCAATTGTTAGATACCAATCAACTACATCGAAACCAACAAAAAATCAAGATGAGGTTTCTACCGATTTTTCAAGTTTTTGGCACTTCGTGAAATTGCTGACGATATGTGGGCCCTATATACGTGTACCATGGAGCTATATAGCTCCATGCATGTACATACCATCAGGCATGAGAATCTTCAGATTTTTTCTGGATTTCCGGATTTTTCATTTCAAAATATGCAGTGTTTTCCGAGTTCAATGTGAATTTGAATTAAAAATTGGGGGTAGGTATGGGTGGTGTACGTACGGTTAATTTAAGACAAATGTTGGAATTTGTTTACTTTTATCAACCGATTTGTACAAAAAGACGTTTGACGTGTTTCTCGGATCACCACTACCACTACGTTGACTTTACCGGTATATGCATTATGGAGAATTTGTTAAGAGCTCGAGGTACATGTACTGTGTGTGTACAACGATTCGTTTACACGCAACACGCGGGGGCGATTTTTTTTTTCTGCAGCATACTTCGTCAATACAGCAACAGTTAAGAGATAGGCTGTTTGTCCCTATCCCTTAACTGTTGACTTCATAGCCGACGTGTGCTGCAGAAATAGATTTGCACACGGGGCACTTTTCAAACCAGCGTATTGATCACAACCAAATATGGAGGAAGCTTCCTCCATGATTCTATTGAGACTAGCATTCTGCTAGATGGTCTAGACCAAACCGGCTCTACCGGTTTGGTCTAGACCAAACCGGCTCTTCTCAGAGCCCACACTCAAACAAGAAGAGCCGGTTTGGTCTAGACCGGCTCTTCTCAGAGCCCACACTCAAACAAGAAGAGCCGATTTGGTCTAGACCAAACCGGCTCTTCTCCGAGCCAACACTCTGAAACAAACGAGATTTACACATGGTTGTACCCGCAAGTTTACCATTATTTTTTTTAATAGTTTTTCCTTTTTTGTCCACACCATGCAAAGCTTCAAACAATATAAACAAATCATGCCTGTGTACATGCACCAATGTTTCCTGTTAGTCAGGGCCCGGCCCCCCCCCTTTTTTTGAAAAAAAATAAAATAAAATGTGAAAAAACTATCTGCCTGCTCAAAAATTGGCCACAAGTGTGTGTGGTGTCTTTTCTCCCTTTTAGGCACATGGAGGCTTGGTTTTTCACCCCTCAAAATGCCAAAAGCTCAGAGCTTCAGGGGCTTCGCCCCCTGGACCCGAACATCGATGTTACAGAAATTTTTCCAGTAGTCTGATTTCCAATAAGAGTGTGTCTATTTTTCTGTTTTTTTTAGGCATATGCAGGCTTGATTTTTCACCCCACAAAAAGCCAAAAGCTCAGAGCTTCCGGGGGCTTCGCCCCCTGGACCCCACCGGGGCTTCATCCCTGGACCCTCACCATCGATGTTCCAGTAAATTTTCCAGTAAATTTAGAAGATTTATATGGATCTGATTTCCCATAAAAGTGTGTCTATTTCTCTGTTTTAAGCACATGGAGGCTTGATTTTTAACCCCACAGAACGCCAAAGGCTCAGAGCTTCAGGGGACTTCGCCCCCTGAACCCCCACTCCACCAGGGGCCGTAACGCCGGCCCCTGGACCCCACCCATTTTTTGTCTTTCCTCTAATCACCGTTGTGCCCCCCCGGTAAAAAATCCTGGATCCGCCCCTGCCCCCCCCCCACCCCACTTTTAAAATACCTTCCGGCGGGCCTGTGTTAATTATGAGAATGTGATCTTTATAAGTTCATAAGAATATCAGATCAGGGCCCAATTTCATAGAGCTGCTTAAGCACAAAAAGTAGCTAGGCACAAAATTATGCTTACTAGAATAAGGTTACCGGCCAAACTACCATGTCACATGTACAATTTGTGACCGGTATCCTGCTGATTTCTGCACAGCAGAAAATCGTTAAGCAATATTTTCTGCTTAAAGCAGCTCTATGAAACTGGGCCCAGTTGGTGAGAAAGTTAATACAGAAGTTAAGAACCAAATATATCATCACCAAAAGTCAATGTAGATAAATCAAAATGCAAAAAGTCTTGAAGTTTGGAGAATCCTTAAAAGGCTTGTGTATAGACTGGTACTTTGGGACAAATGAGGAAATTGTTTAATGGAGTAGGCCCTACCGAGACTTCACTGAACCTGAACATCAAAAGGTTCAAAAAAACATCGAGCTCGATGAATATCGGGTAAAGCTGTATTCCATATTACTTATTTGGCGAAGGACATTATATATTACATGCATGTAATGGTAGTGCACGTGGATCCCTTATTGCACCCTTCTGCCAACAAACATTTGAAAAAACTAAACGATCAACTAAAGAACTATTTCTTCAGAGGATCTGAACACAAAACCAAAGACTTGCAGTCTTTTGAGCCTGCGCTAAACGTCGCACTTTTGCCGAGCCGAACTCAAATGTTTTCAGTTCGATTCGACACGGCAAGAGCGCGACGTTTGTCACCGTGTCGTGCCGCTACCGTGTAGCACGGCAGGGCTTGCCGTGCTAACGGCAGTGCCGAACTTAAATAAAAGGTTTGCGCTAAACGTCGCTCTTTTGTCGAATTTAATTCCAAATTTTACAACTGTTTGAGTTCGACACGACAAACGTGCGACGTTTAGCGCAGGCCTAAGCTTTCTGCTTCCTATGTCAAAGGAGACATATTAGTGTACCACTGTCCTTTGTGTGGCACTGAATTGCGTAATACATTCACTTACTTGTAGAGAAAATAAATCCCTTAACACCTGTTCCAAAAACCGTTTGGAAAGATCAATACTGAAGCACATGATTTTTTTTCAAATGTAAGCTCATAATTACGTTTCTTGTTGCCAACTAATATTGCCATGTGTCCCTCAGACTTTCAAATGTGTAATTATGCTTATTAGAATTGAAGTTAAATTAAGTAGTGTCAACTAGAATGTGGTTGTTATTTTAAAAAGTATTGCCACATCTCGCATGGCAGTGACGTGTGTAGGCAGACTGCGTGTGCAAAGCGCGTGTGTACACCCCTCGTAAAAAAAATGACAGTGCCCGTTACGCTCGGTGATTTCTGACAGAGTACTTTTGATTACAATATCAATGTGATCACCGCCCGGACATATCTCAAACATTTTTCTTCGAGGTTGAAGTCAGAACGGACAAAATGGAGTTTACTTTTTGGATCACCTTTCTTGCAATACTGCGTGAGTACAAAGAACATTTTATTCCTCCAGACTGATAAACAGTTGTTTAATTAAGCCGTGTTCCCATTCGACTTAAAAAAAAACACTTTTCCGAGCATGGGGGAAAGAATGATTCGCATGGATACACATGTATTAACTACCACTTTGGATCTTATGTACTACCTCAAATGGTCTGTAAGTGTGCAAAATGCATGTACGTGTATGTAAGGGGCCATTCAGAATAGTCCATATAACAAACAAAAATCGATCTTTTTTCGAAATTGTGGTTGGGTGGGTCAAAAGAAATAAATGAAAATCGAAATTCAGTTTGTATTTAGAAAAATAGAAAGAAGAAGAAAAAAATAGCTGGCCCAGATCGTTATTTTTAAGCCAGGAAAAGCCATTTAAAGCTACTGATGTTGGAGACATTTTGATCTCAAATATCTGCCTCATTGAGGTATTACTTTGTTCTTTAGTGTATAGGATATACTATCGAGTCATTCAATATTAAAGGAACATTACAGAATTGGTTTTTGCTAACAAAACTGTTGCTGTCAGTGTAAGCACTTTATGTAATCCACCATATACATAAACTGACAAACCTGTAGAAGTTTGAGATCGATCGGCCATCTGGGTCACGAGAAAATAGTGAAAAACCGATTACACATTTGCATGAAATCATATAGAATCAACAAGTGAATAAAACGCTCACTGAGCGATTAACTCCAATCGGAAAAGTAGTTTATTAATTTCTCATCAAATATGGCATTTCAGACAGAAAGATTTCAAGGGATGTTTTCTACTATCATCATCATTAGACCGTGTAAGTTTTATGTAAATCTGTGATCAAAAAGTATATTTTACAAGTTTTTCTTACCAATTCTGTAATGTGCCTTTAAAGAATATATATAATTGTGGGTGTATTGGGTCGCATGTCTGCAAGGTATGTCATTGTATTGCATTGTCTATCGTTCAACAAGACGTTCTTCATCAATTTTGTTGAGTTCAGACAGATGTACAGATACCTGTTTGGTATAGACCGTTATTTGATAATCGTCTCTATAATAAGTACGCATGAGCTGTCACATGTCAACACATCCAACTACAGCACGCAGTGACTTGGGAAGTAATGAATATTTAACGATCACACAGTGAGGTCGTTGGTTGACTGTGTGCGACGTGAACCAATTACATGAAACGTAACTTGAATATTCATTAGGGTTTACAGTAACCAACTGGGCAGTTAATTTATGAATGAACGGCAAATAGACCGCCCACACTGTTGGCGATGTGTGTTCGCCAACAGAATGCGTGTATTGTGATTGTTCGTTTTGACACTGAGCTCAGTTTGCTAATGCAATAGGTGCCAGGGGCCGGCCTGGTAGGGGCCGGCCTGGTGGGGTCCAGGGGCGAAGCCCCGGGGGTGGGGTTCCAGGGGGCGAAGTCCCCTGAAGCTCTGAGCCTTCGATGTTCTGTGGGGTTAAAAATCAAGCCTCTATGTGCATAAAACTGAGAAATAGACACACTCTTGTTGGAAATCAGATCCATATAAATCTTCTAAATTTACTGGAAAATTTTCTGTAACATCGGTATATAGTGGGGGTCCAGGGGTGAGGCCCCGGTGGGGTCCAGGGGCGAAGCCCCCGGAAGCTCTGAGCTTTTGGCTTTTTGAGGGGTGAAAAATCAAGCCTCCATATGCCTAAAACAGAGAAATAGACACACTCTTGTTGGAAATCAGATCCATATAAATTTTCTAAATTTACTGAAAATTTTTCTGTAACATCGATAGTGGGGGTGTTGAGGGGTGGAAAATCAAGCACTTTTTTAGCACTTCTGATCCATACCAATCTTCTAACTTTACTCAAAGAAAATTTCAATCCCACAAATCTCACGTTTGGATCTGGACGCTGCAATATCTGGTTTTATGCATACTCATTCATTCAAAAAATATAGTTCAAGCTAAGTGTAGTCTTCACACTTGAATGCCAGAACGACATGAAATATATTTTATCCAGGACAAATTGGCACGTCAGGTTTCAAACGCTTATGTTATCGTGCAAATCTAAGCAATTACAAGTGATACATCATGAAAGATTAATTTTGACAGAAAAAAACAAATTTGATAGGCTTAGGATGAAAAAGAAATCCATCCTGCCGCTGGGGGAAAAGACACCACACACACTTTTTAGTAAAAAAAAATAATAAAAAAATAACATTTTACCCGGGGGGCACGGGCCCCCTGCCCCCCCCGGATCCGCGCCTGATGTTCAGTAAGAGTTTCTTTGGGATTTTTTGGTTTTATACAATACAGGTTACAATGTATATGCATTTGGCCTAAATACTTGTCTGTGTGCGTATTTCCGTGCGTTATTCAATGTTGGTAATTAATTGTATGAAGGATGTCCATTAACTTATTGTAATGCGACACCACAGGTTAGGATGTGATTAGCCCTATATAGGACTCTTCCTCTGTGCTGTACACAGTCACTGTAGTGTAATACGAAAATGAAAGGCCACCAGGGCTAGGATGTGACTCCATTTAGTGTCTTCCATTGAATCCATTCAACACTTGTTCAATGACGTCCGCCACTGTCTTCGTTCCTCCTCCCCATCTTATCCAACTTGCCGTTCCAGTAGTCCACCCCCACCCCCACCCTCGCTCTATACACTAATTACTTTGCTGTCAAACGCGACTGTAGCCATGACCGCCGCGACAATTTACCCGCAATGATCATCGCCGCGATAGTCACCCCCGCAATAATAGCCGTGATCGATCGACGGAGCAGCTACCGCTGAGAAGATGGGAGCAGCTACCGCCGTTCCCAACACTCGACTGCTAATAGTCGCCCCCGCAGCCGTGGCCGCGGCCGGCCACACACGCGGTAGATCCCCAAACCCGATCCTCGTCGGGTTTCTTTGAACACACTACCTGCTTTGTCCAAAACTACCGCCCGGAACCAGGTAAACGAGAACTAGTTAGTGATACGGGCCTTTCGCTAACTTCACATTTTACCTCAGGCCCAGAACATCTTCTTCTGCTGTAGGTTGTCGTGAAGACGAGAGGTGTTTGTGAGTTTGGTTGTGCTTCCGTTTTCTTATGAATCAATGTTTGCCCGTTCATGATGTGGTACTTTTTGTATCTGTGTGTTCTCTTCATCGCGATGGGCGTAACCTCTTGCTATTAGTTTAATTTTGAATATCTCGACTTTTTCGGTGAAATATTCTTTGTTATTTGTGTTATTCTTGCAAAACGGAGATAGTTGATTGAGCAGTTTGAGGCCTCAAAAGTGGATTTGGATTTATAAAAATGTTTCATGGTAGTTACCAAATTATTGAATTCTTCAATATTGCCGTCATAGATTATGAGAATGTCATCTCTATTATGTGCCACCAAGTGAGAATGTGTTCAGCTTGTTGTAGGATTTGATTTTCGAGATCATGGAGGGTTATGTCACAGATTTCTGGACTGGCTGTGGGAGCCCATGGCACATCCGATTTTCCGTAGGAAAACTTTATTTCCAAATCGGAAGCATTTTCTTCCAATTGTGAGTTTTAGAAGAGCTCAGATGTGAGATGAGTGCAGTTTGTCAATGGATTTGTGGTTGAAGAAATCCATCCTGCCGCTGGGGGAAAAGACACCACACACACTTTTTAGTAAAAAAAAATAATAAACAAATAAAATTTTACCCGGGGGGCACGGGCCCCCTGCCCCCCCCCCCCCGGATCCGCGCCTGATGTTCAGTAAGAGTTTCTTCGGGATTTTTTGGTTTTATACAATACAGGTTACAATGTATATGCATTTGGCCTAAATACTTGTCTGTGTGCGTATTTCCGTGCGTTATTCAATGTTGGTAATTAATTGTACGAAGGATGTCCATTAACTTATTGTAATGCGACACCACAGGTTAGGATGTGATTAGCACTATATAGGACTCTTCATCTGTGCTGTACACAGTCACTGTAGTGTAATACGAAAGTGAAAGGCCACCAGGGCTAGGATGTGATCAGCTTGTTGAAGGATTTGTTGTTCCAGATCATGTAGTGTGATCAGTCCTGAGTGTGATATCACACAATTATTTCCGGGCTTACAGTTTAGCCAATGTCTCTTACTTTTTACCCTGGCACCTAATTTTGAAGTGCTGAATGTTGTCGATATAATACAATTACGATCTTCTTCTTTTTTTAATTTTATAATTATCGTTATAGCCCCATGTTTATTGCTTTGAAATCACTTTTTACCCACCATGTTTTGTTCAGGTGAAGTTGTGTATTTTGCCAAGTATAACCAGGTTAACAGGCCCGACGTCCAATCCAAGTGTTTTCACGATTTGATCCCGCCCATTTCTGTGTTGTCCAATGAGCATCCGTTACGTTGTGCAGGTGACAATGACTGGATTTCCAAATGACGCAGACATGTTGCGCGTGCTCGTTCCCATGCCCAACATTTCCATAAAGAATGTGAAATCAAGACCCGTGGGGGACGAGCTTGCCTTCTCTCCACGCCCATTATGCATGAGACGGACGATGACATCACACTATGGTTGATGATGTGCGGCCCAATCAGAGAACAATAATTTGATTGAGAGACACAGCAGCTGCCCGCGTGGTTTATAAGCAATTTACAACTGGCCATAAGTCAGGGTTTCAGTCAAACGATTTTTTAGTACTTCAAAAAATATTAACGAAAGAAGAAATCTCAACATTCCTGATGCTCGTTCCTTTTCGAGTTCAAAAGATACTACAGAGGTTTGTGACTACAACATTAACAATAGTGTGGCCTTTTCGCTTTATTAACTATCTGCTTTTCGATGTTTATTTTGAAAAGTCTTAACAGCCAACCCCATAAGTCTTAGCCCTTTTATTTTTATGTTTTTAGCTTCTAGTGGAGGTCTTTGGTCATTAATTGCTAAAAGTTTGAGAACTTAAAGAGTATACTGCAAAACATTTACCGGTGTATTGGATCGTGACGTTTTGCTTACCAAGCCCAAAAGTACTGAATAAAAAAAACACTAAGACTGAGATCTAAGGCTACGTTGATTTGTTGCGGGTTTAGCCCCGTATTTACAGCTACAGATACACGAGCAGGGCGTGACGATATTAGATGCAGCTCTGCGCGCGGCTGTCAAAATTGAGCGCGCCCATGATGCTATAGTTCCCTTGCCTTACCTGTCTCTCCTCTACCCTACCCATGACAATTCAGCCTCCTATCCCGACCACTACTTTACCATACCCAGCTGTTTCGACTCCATTTAGTGTCTTCCATTGAATCCATTCAACACTCGTTCAATGACGTCCGCCACTGTCTTCGTTCCTCCTCCCCATCTTATCCAACTCGCCGTTCCAGTAGTCCACCCCCACCCCCACCCTCGCTCTATACACTAATTACTTTGCTGTCAAACGCGACTGTAGCCATGACCGCCGCGACAATTTACCCGCAATGATCATCGCCGCGATAGTCACCCCCGCAATAATAGCCGTGATCGATCGACGGAGCAGCTACCGCCGAGAAGATGACAGCCGCAACCGCCGTTCCCAACACTCGACTGCTAATAGTCGCCCCCGCAGCCGTGGCCGCGGCCGGCCACACACGCGGTAGATCCCCAAACCCGATCCTCGTCGGGTTTCTTTGAACACACTACCTGCTTTGTCCAAAACTACCGCCCGGAACCAGGTAAACGAGAACTAGTTAGTGATACGGGCCTTTCGCTAACTTCACATTTTACCTCAGGCCCAGAACATCTTCTTCTGCTGTAGGTTGTCGTGAAGACGAGAGGTGTTTGTGAGTTTGGTTGTGCTTCCGTTTTCATCTTATGAATCAATGTTTGCCCGTTCATGATGTGGTACTTTTTGTATCTGTGGGCTCACTTCATTGTGGGCGCGCGTAACCTCTTAGTTTGTTTTTGAATATCGCGACTTTTTCGGTGAAATCTTTTGTTGTTTGTGTTTCTTGCAAAACGGAGAAAGTTGATTGAGCAGTTTGAGGCCTCAAAAGTGGATTTGGATGTATAAAAACGATTCATGTAGTTACCAATTTGATGAATTTATTCAATATTGCCGTCATAGATTATGAGAAATGTCATCTCTATTATGTGCCACCAAGTGAGAATGTGTTCAGCTTGTTGTAGGATTTGATTTTCGAGATCATGGAGGGTTATGTCACAGATTTCTGGACTGGCTGTGGGAGCCCATGGCACATCCGATTTTCCGTAGGAAAACTTTATTTCCAAATCGGAAGCATTTTCTTCCAATTGTGAGTTTTAGAAGAGCTCGGATGTGAGATGAGTGCAGTTTGTCAATGGATTTGTGGTTGGTTCGGTCGATCGCAACGCATGCACACTTGATTGCCTCTGTTTGGCGGACATTATTCTGTGTACATAGAGACAACACCAATGCTAGTAATAAATACATTTTGTGGAAATTAGATTTTTTAATAAACACAAATTAATAGAGGGCACTCTCCAGTGGTTGCCATGTGTATTTTTGTGCGCCATGTTTCTATTTTTGAAATCGACTGTCCTCCTGGTGTGTTTTGCCCAAATGGTCGTTCTGTCAGTGTGTTTCAACTTTTTAATATGTGCCCTGTACGTTATTTTGCTGGTGATTATTTTTACTGAATGGTGATGTAATGAATTCTGAGAGCAAAACTCTACACCATATGTAACACTGTGTGGAACCCCATTGCCGAACTGTGCATCTGAAGTATTGAATGAAGTTGATGTTCAGTCCAAAGCATATGCTTTCTATAAAATTCTGAATGAGGGTATTGCATCATTTTTCCCCGTTAAAATTGTTCAGATGCACCCAAAAGAATAACCATGGATGACTGATCAAATCAAAACCCTCGTCGCTCAGAGACAGAAAGCTTTTGCCAAGAGGTGATCATCCAAGAACTTCAAGAATCAAATTAAGAAACAAGATTATCAGGGAGATCAAGAAAACTAAACAAAGGTATACTGCCAACAAAGTTCGCAAACTGCCAAAGCTAGACCCTGGACGGTGGCATGGGGAAATAAGGAAAATAGCAAACAGAAAAAAAGTTGAGCCTATACGATCCATGTACCTGGTGTGGCTTCTTCCGACCACGTCCGAATTACAAATATTATTATTTATCAATTGGCTAGTTTTCCAAATACTCACCAACCGTTGAATGTGGGTGCTCTGCCTGCACATCTTCCTAGCCCTGAACCGCCACCCAATGTCCACCCGTGGGAAATTGATCACGATTTGAAAAAAATCTCTGCCACAAAAGCTATGGGGGCCAGATACTAAATGTTCCACCAACGTTACTATTAAAATGAATTTGCTAGAATGCAGTAGACCATGGCAGTGACAGAGATAATAAATGGCTCTTTTATTCAATGGAAAGAGGCGAATGTCATTCCCATTCCAAAGCAAAATCCTCCTGTCCTTGACAAGCTGCGTCCAATATCTTTGACCTCTTGTCTAGTTAAAGGAACATTACAGAATTGGTAAGAAAAAAAACTTGTAAAATATACTTTTTTATCACAGATTTACATAAAACTTACACGGTCTAATGATGGTGTATTAAAGTAGAAAACATCCCTTGAAATATTTCTGTCTGAAATGCCATATTTGATGAGAAATGAATAAACTAATTTTCCGATTGGAGTTTATCGCTCAGTGAGCGTTTTATTCATTTTGTTGAATCTATATGATTTCATGCAAATGTGTAATCAGTTTTTCACAATTTTCTCGTGACCAAGATGGCCGATCGATCTCAAACTTCTACAGGTTTGTCAGTTTATGTATATGGTGGATTACATAAAGTGCTTACACTGCCAGCAACTGTTTTGCTATGTCAGAAAAAAAACAATTCTGTAATGTTCCTTTAAGGTAGCTGAAGGCAGAATTTGCAAATGGGTAAATGTTGCAATTCAATCTAGTTTTGATCATAGGCAATATGGTAATCAGAGGGGAAAATCAACAACATATTGTCTGATTAATATATCACTCTGTTTCTGCTGCTGAAAAATCTGGGAACATAAGCACCTTGGTGCTGACTGATTTCTCTGAAAGCTTTTGATTTGATAGATTACAACACTTTTATCAGGACACTATTGATGTTAGGTGTATCTCCTAGCCTTGTGCAGTGGGTGGGTGAGTTCCTCACCGACAGGAGGCAAAGAGTGAAATACAAGAATGTTAATACTCAGTGACTGGATCTGTTTAACTGGGGGAGTGCCACAGGGTACTTTAGTTGGTCCCGTTTCATTCTTATGTATGATCAATGATGCTCTAAAACCATCTTTGAGTGATGTTAGCGGACCATCAGTGTGGAAGTATGTTGATGACCTGACTATTGGTGAAAACAGATCAGTTGGTGATAACAGTAACATGCAAGAACATTTGAATACATTGCAAAAATGGTCAGATCAAAAGAAAATTAAAACTTAAACCTACAAAGTGCCAGGCCTTGCAAATAAACCATTTGTACAAACCCTTATTGTATCACAACCTGCACCTGTGGGTGTGTCAGGGCAGGCAGTGGCTTTTAGCGCGATGTTACCAGGCAGACAGCATCGTTATACGTTCGGTGATGCCGTTGCAACATGTGCGAGGGGAAGCCCCTTAATTGTTACTAGGCAGACAACATCGTACATTCGCCTACTCCATTCACGTAGGTGACACGCGTCCAAAATACGTCTATATAAAGCAAGTAACATCCTTTGTATAAATAAAATCGTGTTGTCCTAAGGGATAACAATAAATATAGGTGTGACCACCTCGTTATAGAACTATGAACAATGCTGGACATAAAATCCTTAACGTTCAAAACGTCCCTCTTGATTTGTCCACACCCCCTCCGTAGAAAATGGTTTGGCTAAAAGCTGTGCTCATTACGTATCAAGTGACCTCAAATCCGGCCTTCTGATTGGAGGAATTACCTGTTTAGACTGTGCGTATACTACTCACGCACGTGTTCCCCGTGTACTTATTTCGAAAGCATCCATTGGGGAATTAGACCAACGAGCAAGTGATTATCGCCAAAATGGAACTGAAGTATCTGATAGTGTTTATTGCTAAACTTCGTGAGTACAAATAATGTTTTATTCCTCCATTGTTTGATTTGATGTTTATCTTGCGCGCTGGTACTGTATAGGCCTCTACGCATAGGAGGCAGGTAGATAGAGTGGATAGAAGATGGATCATGAATGGTCATCCTCTCGGTTTGCTCCCTCTGAGTTGCCATAATACAGATCGATGCTACAATCCCGGCCAAAATGCTTGGGCCACCCGGTTCCTATAACGTTACAATAACCATACAATAACCATTCCCTGTCTCACAATAACTTCTCTCCCCCCCCCGTCCCCGTCCCCCCGCTCAATGTTGTCTGGAACGCAGAAGACCGTGCAACAATGTGATTCAACATTGGAAGGGGGCAGGGGGGCCCAACGAGATATGGCCGGGATTGTAGGTCCAAACTCCGTCTCCACCTGAGAAACAGGTGCCAATTTTGTGTCAGCTGAGGGGGGAATGGCCGAATACTATGAATTTCTCTTGGTAGATAGGCCTGCGCTAAACGTCGCACGTTTGTCGTGTCGAACTCAAACAGTTGTAAAATTAGGAATTAAATTCGACAAAAGAGCGACGTTTAGCGCAAACCTTTTATTTAAGTTCGGCACTGCCGTGTAGCACGGCAAGCCCTGCCGTGCAAACTTTATTTCCAAATCGGAAGCATTTTCTTCCAATTGTGAGTTTTAGAAGAGTTCGGATGTGAGATGAGTGCGGTTTTGTCAATGGTATATTTGTGGTTGGTTCGGTCGAGCGCATCGCATACATTATTGATTGCCTCTGTTTGGCGGACATTTTGTGGGTAAGAGGGCAAATTTTGAAAAGCTAGAGGGTAACGACACGGCGTGCAAAAGGTCTAGCCCCACGAAAATTGTGGCTCTATAGAACCGCGCCTGTAAGATATTACAGAAGCAATCAGAGCCTGTGTTAAGTGTAAACTGTAATAAATGTTGGTGCTATCCGATCCACGAACGCTGTATCTGTTGACTTTTCGTTAAAATGGGCTGTGTTTGCGATGATACAGATTCAAGTGTGGTAACTGTGCTGGACTATTTCCAAATGTGCTATACCTTTTTATTGTTTTGTGACAGTGATCTCCTTCTTTTGTTTTTGCGGTTAACCATTGTGAAAATAAAATAAAATATAATACGCCCAATAGCATTGTGAGGTTGAGTAATCTACCTTTTTAAAAAGAGTTTGTACCCTTCATTGTGAATTAAAAAAAAAAAAAAAGGAAAATACTGGATCTTCGTTTAAAATTAAAATGACTAGATTTGCATGGTCTTTTCCCATACTATAGTCTTGGCCCAGACTACATGTACAGTTAGATGTTTAACGTCGGACAAGCGCGGTGCTTAGAATTTGCGGTTTCGCCGTGCTGGGAGGCGCGCGCGCCTCCCTCAGTTTGGTAAATGAAAACGATGGTGTGATAAAACACAAGTGGCTCAACATATAATCACCGGAAAAATGTTCTAACCTCTTTTCCTCCCCCCTCCCCTCCCTTCCTAAAAACCTTCCTTTTTTCTATTAGTGTATAAGGAGGCTTGAAAACATCAAAGAAAAGGTCTGTTTTAAACATCGCCTAATGACTTTTCAAAAGACAGATTATTGGAACTTTGTCTCCCATTTAAACAACAAACAGTCATGGGATGGTTTATTACGAGACCACACCAGAACTATGGGACATTAGTTTCACAACGTTTCTCTGTCGCGATGGCTACCTCCGGAGAAAATAGTTTCCATTTTTCTGCTCTACAATTAACACATCACTAATTCGCTGCAGATTGGTTATACAGTCTCCATCTCTCTCTCTCTCTCTCTCTCTCTCTCTCTCTCTCTCTCTCTCTCTCTCTCTCTCTCTCTCTCTCTCTCCTCTCTCTCTCTCTCTCTCTCTCTCTCTCTCTCTCTCTCTCTCTCTCTCTCTCTCTCTCTCTCTCTCTCTCTCTCTCTCTCTCTCTCTCTCTCTCTCTCTCTCTCTCTCTCTCTCTCTCTCTCTCTCTCTCTCTCTCTCTCTCTCTCTCTCTCTCTCTCTCTCTCTCTCTCTCTCTCTCTCTCTCTCTCAGCACCCTCCCTCCCTCCATTCCTTCCAGCCCCCGGGCTTCCAGCGGTTTTTTGCCCTTACTCCTCCACCCCCCGTTTTTTCGACAAAGAACCATACTTGCTTTATAAAGCTTGCCTTTCAATACATAATTCTCACTCGTCACGGAGAGAATTTTCATAACTGACACATTTGTAAGCTTTTTGAACATTATGAGTGCGTTCCAGTTCTATTATTTTTCTTTGCTTATCCATTAATTAAACCTCTCTATGTGATTCTTATAACGAATACCATCAAAATGTTTTTTCTTGGCCACATGATCTCATCCTTGGACTTGATTGCACACGGCTACTTGTATAATTTCACCCTTCCCTCTGTAAACATCCCATAATATTCTCAATCAAAGTCGTTACACCACTGCAAGCTTTTGTTCTGTCCACCGTTTTGGATAAATTGTGGCTCTTAGAACCGCGCCGCGGACGTGTAAAGAGATTACAAAGGCAATCAGAGCTATAGCCTGTGTGAAGCGTAGATACAGCGTAAAGTCAACAGATGTGTGTACATGCTGGATGAGATAGCACCACCATTTCAGGTACCTTCTTTTGTATTTACGGTTAACCATTGTGGAAATAAAAGAGTCTGTGGACTGATAATAATAGTACTCGCTCAAGAGAAGCAAAATAATATTATAGGCCTACGTAATGATAGTAGTAATACTATCTTTTTGGAGGTTGTGGAGGTCTTGAAAAAGGAGAGTTCAGTGAATCTCTGTATGTTTTTCGTGTTTGTCCTCTAGCCGGTGCTTGTGTTGATCCCGCTAGGTTCTTGCTAATTTGGTCCACTAATTAGTGGTTAATTAACCACAGTTAGACGGACGCCATTTCCTCCTATACTTTCTTAATTTCCTATGCAGCTGAGTCAACTACCTATTTAAATGAAAATTACAACTTGCCGTGAACAAAACTGTTATTTATCCCATATTTCCCCCAATCAAAATTACGAAATTGTTACTGTTCAACTTAGAACAACGCATACAAATGACAAGATTTACTACTAAATGTCATGAATTATGTTTATTTTCTGGATATTAGTAATAAGCATCAAAATAAATAGTAACATGTTAGAAAATTATCTGTAAAATTGACAAATTATCAAAAACGTTTTTGGTACGAGGTTGAAAAACCTCGAAAACCATTCGGCTTCGTTTTTTGGTACGAAGTTTAAAACCCCTAAAACCATGCTTCGACCCCATGGTATACTGTACATGTACATTGTACATACATCAAGTACAGTATGTACAATGTACATTGTACTGCAGTTATACCGTGCTAGTATTCAAAGCGGGTGGGTGCTTGCGTAAACAGCCTTGGACAAGGCTAGGTAGTAGTGGCCTACTGGATCGGTGTATTCCAACGCATTCATTTGCAGCCCAACGACCTCTGATGCAAACTGAGTCTCGTTCAGCGGCACAGCCAACCTGCATTGGACATATCGCCACATTTTTCGCTCGTAGTCGGAAGTCAGAACGGAAAATGGAACTTACATATTGGATAATGTTTCTGGCAAATCTTCGTGAGTAACAAAATGTTATTATATTCCTCGATTGTTGTAAATTATTACACTGCACGTCTCGCAAACTATAGCACTTGGACCCGTCAAGTGAGCGATTTCGTTTTGCAATTGTATGGATGAGGACTCGGGAGAAAGAAAAGGAAACAAAGTGGTATCGACTGTTTAAACAAAGTCTCTGTAGATTCTACAGAATATTTCCGCTTTAGTCAATTTTTCCTTGTTCAACCGAAAACTTATTTGAAATTTACCTAGTCAGATTCCCTTGTGGTTTATTGCTTGACATTTGAAATAAAGGAGATCCCCTGGCTGCCGCTTCCCATTGGATCAGATTCTTGAAATTGTCAATAGCATTGTCATCGATGACGAAGATATCGTCTCTAGGAAAAGGATGTGGTCAGCTGTTTGAGGGATTTGGTGTTCCAGATCATGCAGTAAGATATTCGCATCCGATTTTTCGCAAATAGTAGTTGTCACCGAAACGGAAGCAGTTTCTTCCTAAAACCAGTTCCAATAGTTTGCGTATGTAATCGGAGGGTGGTTTTATGATGGGTATGGATGGAGGATGCGGTTGAGAGCATTGTATACGCCGTTTATTGCTTCATTTTGACGGACATGTGTACGTGGAAACAACTATTCGGTTGCCGTAACACCACGACTGTGTAATAATCTACTGCAAATTTGTTACGATATTTATTTGTAGCTTCCTTGATCTCTTGCTTGAGTTTATAGTTGAACTCCTAGACTTTTCCAAGATTACCTCGTGCAAAAGCGTGTCTTTTCTCTCGAATTATTTATTTCAGATCTCGAGTTATACCCAATGTTTTTTATTTTGATAACTAGGAATTGTTTTTGTTTCAATGTGAATACTTTCGCAGAAAGTGACATAGCTGTTTAGTATGTCTGCACACTCATTTATGTCTCCACCTGAATTGATTGGTAGCCAGTCAGTGATCTCAAAAGCTGTTTGGAGTTTTTCGATAGATGTTTTATACCATGTTACACGCACTGCCTTTTTAGATTTTTTTTCACTCTTTGACCTCTGTTTGTACTTGGGAAGCAGGTGGATGACATGCTGGTCAGATTTTCCAAGTCTAGGTCGAATTATAGCCTGATAAGCATCATGTAATGAGCAATTGTATCAATCTAAAATCTTCTCCCCGCGAGTTATAGTTCTTACTAATGAAAATGTGGCATGTAGTTTTCCAAGTGGCAGTGATTAAAATCACCTAGTATAATTTTTTTCGAGCGGTTTTTCCATATCTTGAACTTGCTCGTGAATAATGTTCACCGCACTTTCCTAGTTAGCATCGGGTGGCACATACACTAACAGTATATGAACTTGGGGAAATTCACGTGGTAGGGTAAAATGGGCGGCAAGAAATGCAGAGTAGTTCAATATTGGCAGCAAAAAGATGATCTGATCGTAAAAATATTACACCACAGCATGTTAATGTAACAACTTAGTCCACTGCCTTTTGTCTTGTTTTTTTGCGTTTTGTCTGATGACATAAAAGCCAGGAATTTATATTGTATAGTGTAGAAATGTGAGCATTGAGCCATGTCACACAGTTAAGCAAATCAGGCCCGAATTGCGATACCATTGTGTTGCTAAATGATCAGATATTGCTAAACAGTAAGTCGGCAAATGAGTAATATGATCAATGGAAAACACTTTCTCAGGTCATTTACGCCCCTTTTGACTTTGCCCTCAGATGTGGTCACTGACAAACATCGGTTAATCAAGCCATCACCTAACCCCCTTTTTCGGTTTAAACATTTTCAACCTCCCAAAATGTTGTTTTTCAATTCACATAAATTGTAAAACGTGTAGGTTACAAGGTATGGTTACATGGATGGAGTCCCCCGTCGATGCAACGGATGTGGTGCTCAGCGAGCTGAGACCTATTCTTGATCCACAGGACGCACCATCAACGGATCTTTTTTAAATTCCAAGCTACCATCGATGTTGAATTTTGTCGTCTAACTTGTCTAAGTTATACGGTTTTTTGTAGTGGTATACTTATCATCATAGCTTGATAATCGTCTGGAGTTGGTTGGCAGTAATTCTCACCACGATATATATATTCCTTTGACTGCACTAGTGCTACGGTGTGGTTCCAAAACCTAATTTGAGCTAATAATGGTCGCCTGGATCTGCTGCGTCTTGCTGATTACTTTCGAAGATCAAACCAATAAAATAAATCTTCCAAATTGGGTTCCGACCAGCGACAAACCAATGGAGTATCGTCGTCGAGATAACTAGTGATTGTTTTTGTTTCAACGTGAAAACTTTCGCAGAAAGTGACATAGCTGTTTAGTATGTCTGCACACTCATTTATGTCTCCACCTGAATTGATTAGTAGCCAGTCAGTGATCTCAAAAGCTGTTTGAAGTTTTTCGATATATGTTTTATACCATGTTACCAGGTGGATGACATGATAGTCAGATTTTCCAAGTCCATTTTCGCCAAAATTAAACAAAAGTCCTTTTTTTCTCTTCTTTGGGCTTTTCAGTAACTTGAATATTCACATTGAAGCAGTGTTAAAATCAGAATACCAGCATGAAAATCATTTTCATGTCCCTTTAAATGTAACGCGAGTTACCGTGGAACTGTCCTTTTGCTGAGGGTCGTTTTCGTGGTAGTCGTCCAGTATGCAAGGGAAGTAGCATTTCAAGCGTAGGCAATACCAGCGAAATGTTTCTGGTGTTGGCCTACCCATAGAAATGGAACCACAGTTGACATTATTCAATTAAATGGTTGCTGCACAGCAGACACAGACAACAATCGAGCTCAGCATTCTCTGAGTTCTATTTCTATGCACTGTAAAAAAATTCTCTGTCAATTTAGAGAAAAAGTGCTTGCAACAGAGTTGCACACACTTTCTGTTATTTCATTTTACCTTCCGTTTTGTAAAATGTAATCACGGACCTGTTGTTATTACAAAAAAAAAAATAGTTGTAATCATTATTAACAGACCACATGGTTTGGGCAAATTACAGGCAAACCTATAAATGCAAATAATTGAACTTCTGTGTTTTGTGTTTACCACCTCCTTCAATTGTTCAAATTTACAGAACTGTCAGTTATTTAATTTGGTCGCCTTTTTTTTGCTTTTACAGATTTCTGCAAATATAAAAAAAGCAAAGTCTGTAAAACAACTTTTTGTAGGTAGATTTGCATATTTTGGTCTTTTTTACATTTAATTTGTGTATATGTTTTTATTGAATTTCTGTGAAATTGAAATACATTAAATCTGTAAAGCTACTGTTTTCGTGTGTTTTTACACATTTTGTTTTTAAACATTTATTTTGTTTATACGTGTTTATTGAATTTCTGTTAAATTGAAATACATTAAATATGTAAAGCTACTGTTTTTTGTGTTTTTACACATTTTGTTTTTAAACAAGTCTTTTGTTAATTTGTTTTATTGAATTTTAGTTCATTTAAAATAAGTAGAATCCGTGAAATTACATTAATTTGTTATATAAACACAACTTGAGATACTCATGATTGTAATGCATTAACTTTTATTCCAAAATCTGCAATACTGAAAGAACATGATATAAAGTAAATGTACTTCTATCAGAATTACAAAAACAAATACGACAAGTATTCAGTGCACACACTCGGTGCTCAAAGTAAAAATACAATTGTTTTAAAGTAAATAATGTTTGTGCCCCCCATCATCCAGAACTACATAAATAAATACAATACAATACTGCAGGTATTCAGTGCATGCACTAGGTGCTCAAAGTAAATAAATAAAGTTTATGACCCCCCCCCCACCCTGTCATCCAGAAATACATAAATAAATGCAATACAATACATTACAGCAAGTATTCAGTGCACACACTCGGTGCTCAAAGTAAAACAAATACATTTTGGTGAGCACCCCCCCCCCACACACACACCACCCTGTCATCCAGAAATACATAAGTCAAGAAAATACAATACAGCAAGTATTCAGTGCACACACTCCGTGCTCAAAGTAAACAAATACATTTTGGTGAGCACCCCCCCCCCCACACCACCCTGTCATCCAGAAATACATAAGTCAAGAAAATACAATACGGCAAGTATTCAGTGCACACACTCGGTGCTCGAAGTAAAACAAAACAAATTCTGGTTAGCACCCCTCCACACCACCCTGTCATCCAGAAATACATGTCAAGAAAATACAATACGGCAAGTATTCAGTGCACACACTCGGTGCTCAAAGTCAAAGTAAAACAAAACAAATTCTGGTTAGTCCCCCCCCCCCCCCCAACTGCCCTGTCATCTAGAAATACATAAACAAACAAAATACAATACGGTAAGTATTCAGTGCACACACTTGGTGCTCAAAGTAAACAAATACATTTTGGTTAGCCCCCCCTGTCATTTAGAAATACATAAGTCAAGAAAATACAATACAGCAAGTATTCAGTGCACACACTCGGTGCTCAAAGTAAAACAAAACAAATTCTGGTTAGTCCCCGCCCCCCAACCGCCCTGTCATCTAGAAATACATAAACAAATAAAATACAATACGGTAAGTATTCAGTGCACAGCTCAAAGTACATGAGTTGGCTTTATGAACCCCCCCCCCCTGTCATCCAGAAATGCATAATACACAAGTAAAGAAACTTGGTATTGACATATTTGGCTCTACCTTCAAAAGCTCCAATCGGAATCAAAGTCCTTAACCCCATTAACTAGGGACAGGACCTTGCTATTTGTAGAGTGTACTTTTCTTCCAGGTTCTGTCTTTGCTTTGGTTCCTTTCTCAGGGTTGATTCCCAGGAGGCATCTATAAAATAAATAAAAAATACAAACTCTATATAAGTACATGCTCCAGAGATTTTCAATGACAATAAATACAAACCGGAGGATGCTATCATGACACAGGACAAATTTTAACTGTGCATTTAACTATTACGTTTTCAGTGTGTTTTATGCGGGAGGGATTTTCTGTGCGATACTTGCTATGATTGCGAGTAACGTGACTGTTAAATGAGGAGTATGAGGAAAATGACAAGGTACACCCAGGGACACCACAAGGAAATTTGAAATTATGGACATTTCTGTGCAAACGATGGTGATTGGTATATGCCCTCAAGGATGGTGTTGAATGTTGACAGAGCTGACAAATATACATGTTGTGGCTTATGTTAGAAATTGTTTGAATTGTAAACATTAATTGTTGTATACAGTATCTAGGAGGTGATTGCAACTTACATAACTTTACGTAGACCATAGAGCAAGACAGTGCGATATCTATACCATGAAGCCTTCACAAATACCTAGAAGAAGAAGAAGACATTATTAAAATACTGTACACACCACATAATAATACAGGTACAAACATGTCCCACTGTGTAGCAAACTTGTAGTATTAAAACAAACATGTCTCACTCTCATGTACATGCATGGAGGGCCGATATGTGAACATGTAACCATAGAGATACATGTACATGTATGATGTAACTAACTAAAAAACTAAAAACACTTGAGTGTAGGCTACTGTAGGTTTACCTTGTGATTTCCTTTGCCCAAAACTGGCCAGGCAATGAACATTACTTTTATGTTTGTGTACACTCCAGTGGTAACCCTCCACGGTACTAGACTTCCCAAGCACGTTGATACAAAATATTTATGTCAAAACGAAACCTTCCCATGTGAAAACCACCAAGCGCAGTCTCAATAGTCAAGGCCCGTTCTCTATCGTTTTAAAATCAATAAAATTAAATAACAATGGGACAACAATTAGTAGCAGTTATTCCCACGTATAGCCTGACTAAACCATGTATGTACAAAAACAAGTGGATTTATCCTGTAAAACTGCAAGCAAAGGGTTCTATTTACCTTTAGTCAAAACTTCGTGATGCTCAGAAAGTCCCAATGGCCGCCCAGTCTCTCCGTTGTGTGAAAAGCTAACGTTAAACGTACACACACACACACGTACACACACACTAGTTGTCAGACATCAACCACGCCAGCCGTGCCGTGCGCGCGTAATATACGCGTTGCTGATTGGGTGTGTTGGGTATGAAGCATGGTTTCTTCACGTGCTGTGAAACAGCTTGTCTGCTTAAACACAGAGGTTCGGCGTAAAATAACTAGTAAACCATATAAACATTAAAAACAACTACACCACTAGTGTATTATTTTGGTTTCTTCGACTTCTATAGACTCGGTTATTCACGGAACTACTAAAATCCAATACATTTAACAGTAGGCCTATATACATGACGCATCGAAAATCCAACCAAACAATTTAGGAGTAAAAAAGAAAAGAAGCAAAGTCAGCAAAAATACAAGTATTTGTAGGCCGATTGCTGAGCTATTCTATCTGTTGTTTTATGTGCCTGCACGGCTACTAAAGAACAACGAATGTGTCGTTTATCGTAGGCCCTATTAAAACAAAAATGTGTCCCAAACAAGGTAAATAAAAAGAAGGTTTTTACAAAATTTTACAAATTCTATGTTCAGCAACAAAAGTGATGTGTAAAATTCAATAAAATATGTAGAAATACATACTTTATTACAAAAGGAGGTTTATTTACATTAAAACAAAAACAAAATTGTAAAAGCAAATAACAAACTCGTGTAAAAAACATCAATTATACACAGTTCGACTATAATTTTACAAATTCTATGTTCAGCAATACAAATGATGTGTAAAATTAAATAAAACAT
Organism: Pycnopodia helianthoides; assembly: GCA_032158295.1. Lineage (NCBI taxonomy): Eukaryota > Metazoa > Echinodermata > Asteroidea > Forcipulatida > Asteriidae > Pycnopodia > Pycnopodia helianthoides. Next base: position 8,528,133 of record CM063263.1, on the reverse strand, counting down.
GTAGAAATATACATTACTTTTAATTACAAAAAAAGGACGGTTTAATTTACATCTAAAATCTATTACAATACAAAAAAAATTAAATAAAACAGTAGAAATAAACTTTAATACAATAAAGGTTATTACATTAACATATAACAAATTTGTTAAAGCAAATAACAAATATGTGTAAAAAAATAATTTAACATGTAGACTATAATATTTATTACAAAAAGTTTATTTCATAAAACAAAAATAAATTGTAAAAAAATAAAACGTGTAAAAAAATATATACACAGTTCGACTAATTTACAAATTTATTCACAATACAAATGGGGTAAAATTAATAAAATGGAAATACTACTTTATTACAAGGAGGTTTATTACATAAACAAAAACAAAATTGTAAAAGCGAATAACAAACACGTGTAAAAAAATATCAATTATACACAGTTCGACTGTAATTTTACAAATTCTATGTTCAGCAACAAAAGGGATGTGTAAAATTAAATAAAACATGTAGAAATACATACTTTATTACAAAAGGAGGTTTATTTACATTAAAACAAAAACAAAATTGTAAAAGCAAATAACAAACTCGTGTAAAAAACATCAATTATACACAGTTCGACTGTAATTTTACAAATTCTATGTTCAGCAACAAAAGGGATGTGTAAAATTAAATAAAACATGTAGAAATACATACTTTATTATAAAAGCAAGTTTATTTACATTAAAACAAAAACAAAACAGTAATCGCAAAAAACAGACAGGTGTAAATAACATCCATTATACACAGTTCGACTGTAATTTGACAAATTCTATGTTCAAAAACATGTTTTGTTGAAATCAGCAAAATGTGTATAAAAAACATAAATATTTACAGAAAGATGTATCAACACAAAAACAAAAATGTAAAAACAATTAAAAAACACAAAATCACTGTAAAATACAAACGTTTTAAACAATTCGATTGTTTTTTTTACAAAATGTATTTTTAATAACAAAAGTATGGGTAAAAATAGACAAAATATGTAAAAACACAAACTTCCATCAACAAAACAAAAACAGAAAATGTAAAAGCAAATAACAAACAAAACATTTTCGCAAAAAAAACAATTGTTTTCCTCGATTTGTCAGTCATTTTACAATTAATATGTTTTATAACGGAATTATCGGTGAAAATCAACAAGTTATGTAAAAATACATAAATGTTAACAGAAGGTGGTTAATTTACATCAAAAAAACTACAAAAAGCATGTAAAATCAAATAACAAACCAAAAAGCTGTGTAAAAAAACAGAATTTTTTTACAGTGTGGGTGTACCGGATCAAACGGAGCTTGTTACACAACATTATTTCCAAAGCACGCTACAAAAGTATGAAAAGCAATATACATTGTATTTTGTCATCACGGGACCGTTAAAATACCTCGTATTATCCGATTTTCTGGTCGACCGTCAACAACGGGTGCACTTCCTTGGGGAAACATCTGAATGGGCCAATGTTCGATAAGGCGTACCCCCAGGGGAGTGTGATCGGCCCCTACTTTTCAACTTGTTCATTAATGATATCACTTTTGGTTTAGAATCTTCTTGTGTATTATTTGCTGATGATATCTTAATATATCGGTCTATCAAATCCATCTATGATGCAACTGTTTTACAACAGGACCTGGACAAGCTGTACAACTGGTGTACCAACAATGGAATGACTTTTAATGCATACCAAATCTAAAGTTATGCATTTGTCTAGAAAACGTAAATTGCAGCTGCCCGTTTACACATGGTCGCTTTCAATTATCCATAGTTCATTTAGGTACCAGTTAAAGGAACATTACTCAGTTAAAGGAACATTACAGAATTGGTTTTTGCGAACAAAACTGACAAACCTGTAGAAGTTTGAGATCGATCGGCCATCTGGGTCACGAGAAAATAGTGAAAAACCGATTACACATTTGCATGAAATCATATAGGTCCAACAAATGAATAAAACGCTCACTGAGCGATAAACTCCAATCGAAAAAATTGATTATTCATTTCTCATCAAATATGGCATTTCAGACAGAAATATTTCAAGGGATGTTTTCTACTACCATCATCATAAGACCGTTTAAGTTTTATGTAAAGACGAAACAACCATGAAAACCTAAATGAAACGTTGATTAAAGGTTATTTTATTAACCAAAAGTGGACCAATCGTGAAAATCTAAAAGAAACGTAGTTTCAACGTTATGTCTTCAACCAAAAACGAACCAACCATGAAATCTAACGTTGAGTCGAATGCCATGCTGCGATAGTAGAATCATTGCACACGAATCCCATGCCATATCAATTGCGTTTCACATAATTTATGTCCATATAAAAAAGCTCCGTAAAATATACACCGTACACACAGAACGTAATTTTCTAATAGAACATAATGTTTCTGCTTGTTACCGACCCGTTTGCGCGTAGCTCTCGGAAAATGCTTTGTTCATTGAATTTTTACGTCAGAAAGTTGTCTCTGGTAATGCTTGCCAAAACACGCCCAGTGTGTTATTATCACCCTTATAAATAGGGAGAAAACAGAGCGTCGGCCTCATTAATGTTTTGTAGGCCCTCAAAATATTATACATCAGACAGATTTTAGAGCCCAAATAAAAGGAGCAGTGTACAAAATAATTGTTAGCCAATTGTGACCTGTGGGGGTTGTTGGCTTCACAGGTGTAGGGGTGTTTTTAATTGGAGTGAGAATAACTCGACGAGCCTTGAGACTCCCCATATCAAACTGAGCGGGAATAAGTTTGGATAATGAACCCTTTGATGTGAAAAGTTGTGAGACATCCAAGTATTTTTGTTGTTGTATATTTAGCATTTTGCACTGTATGCTCCGGGACTTTATTTAGTTGGGATGCGCCCTAATCCTAAACGGTGTCGGCCATATTTTTGTTTAGCTTGATGGGGTTTTAAACGTGTAATTGTAAACTGACAATCATTGTGATAAATATATACATATATATTTTTAATCCAGTGATAACTTTATTTCAAGTTTTAACTGGGCAAAAACAAAAACCCAGTGAAAATGAAATGTTAAACGTTACAAAATGGTGGATTGCACCGCCCCAGTCAGCATGTGTTGTTTGTGGTAGTTTGGGGAAGTAATTTTTCGTGTGAAAATCACCTTGTACCGTTCAAATTATCTTCTTTCAATCGCTAATTTACAAATGTTGTTTGCAATTTGTACAACATTTCAACAAGGCGTTTTCATCCATAAAATTATAATAATTTAAAAGAAAAAATGAGGGTATAATACATCATTAACTTGGTTTTCAAACTTCAAGCAATATGCGTACATGATATGCATGTACTATAGGACTGTTATGCTATAGTTTCATGATGCAAATTGAAACCGCGGCTGCTGAGTGACAGTGTGTAAGTTTTTCGAGTATGCAATGTACTATTTTGTTGAATTATCAATCATGGTGGGTGGAGCAATAACTGTGTTCAGTTTAGATTTGGGCCAGTCAAATTTGTTGCCTTTTCTTAATTTGTCACTATTTTTGAGCAAAACAAATTTAGGTAACAACTTGAAACCACTGTATTGAGTGACAGTGCTAACAAGAGAAGTATGACCCTAACTCTTCTTACGCAAACCTAAATCTACCCTTACCACCAACTTGGATAGCCCTCAACAAAATCATAAGTTCCTAACCCTACTTTTAGCTCAAGCCCTGGCCCCAACTCTATAACCCTAACTAGCCCAAACCCTTACCCTAGTTTTAGCACCGTACCCTAACCCGCCCTCTAGCCCTAATCAGTATAGGTCGTCGAAATGGATCAAAGAGCCATGACATAATGTGTTTCTAAGTCAAGTTCATTTACTGTCATTTGACCTTTTCTTCCTGTCAAACAGGAAGTTCGAAATTGAAATCATATCCCCTGAACCACATGTCATAAAGTCATAATCTTTGTGCCTTCTTGTAGCTAATACAGCACATGTAAAGTTCATTTTAAAACATGACCCACTTTCACATTCACTTCCGGTTTAAATAGGAAGTTCTAGAAATACAAAATCATATCTCCTAAACCAAATGTCGTAAATTCACATTTGGCATGATATTCAAAAACATATCCTACGTTGACATTTCCTTACGGTCCATACAGCAAGCTAGTTCAAAGGGCTATTGACTGAAAGCATATTAATGGATATGACATGTAATTTTTGGTATGAAATTATGATATCTTATCTTTTAGTTTCACCAACCGAAACCCCTTTGTTTTTTTTGTTTTTTACTAACACATAATATCTAGTAACTTAAAGGAACATTACAGAATTGGTAAGAAAAAAACTTGTAAATATACTTTTTGATCAAAGATTTACATAAAACTTACACGGTCTAATGATGATGATAGTAAAAAACATCCCTTGAAATATGAAATGTCATATTGAAATGCCATATTTGATGAGAAAATGAATAAACTAATTTTCCGATATGAGTTTATCGCTCAGTGAGCGTTTTATTCATTTGTTGAATCTATATGATTTCATGCAAATGTGTAATCGGTTTTTCACTATTTTCTCGTGACCTAGATGGCCGATCGATCTCAAACTTCTACAGATTTGTCAGTTTATGTATATAGCGGATTAAAAAAAAGTGCTTACACTGCCAGCAACTGTTTTGTTAGCAAAAACCAATTCTGTAATGTTCCTTTAAGTACAAATGTTGGTTTGCACTCCTCTATAGTTGGCAGCGTCCAAGCCATCATGACGTACCTTGAGAGAGGCAGCGTGGGGTACATCCACTGCCCCCTCATCACCTCGGAACGAGTCTCTTTGGACCGCGTTGATGCCATATACTGGTATTTGAATGGGCGTACATCCGAGTACCTCGTGGCCTCGCACTGGCAAGGCAGAGTCCACGTCAAAAATGCAGATGGCGTGTACGACATAGACGGCAACTATTCCTTGGTCGTTCACAACGTCACCGACTCAATGGAGGGAAACTATATCTACCAGCTGAAGCCAATTGGGAAGATGGTAAAGATCGGAGATGTCCCAGTTGCTGTAAAAGGTATTGGACTGATCAGATTCACATGGGTTTCAAACAACCATGTACCGTAAAAAATATAACGTGTTTTCCGGTAAGACTTTGCATACAATGTACATGTGTATCGCTCTCACCATCAACGGTTTTTGCAGTGATATCGGCGGTTGGTTCATAGATAGGTCCATTCATTAGCTTTCAATTTTACAGTAATCTTCCGTTACGGTAAATTTTACGTTATGAACCCATGCCACCACCTCCAGATGAATCACCGTAAAATTACTGACAAGTTACTGACTCCTTTTTATTCAAATATTGACATTATAAAGTAAAGCGACCAAGATGTTTGAAATTGACAGTATTTTGTTTTTCAATTGTCACAAGATTATTTCATCCACTCTTCTTGTTTCAATAGTGACATCTCACCCTCGTGTGGTTGGCTGTGACGATGATGATGACACCTCGTCGTCGACTTGTGAAGTGAAAGTCGATGCTACGCAGTCGTGCAATCTGACTTGCATCGTAGAGAACGCCAAACCCGCAGTGAATATAACAATCACCCGTCTCCTGGGCGGCAACAGGACAGAGCCGGTCGATAATATTGAAACTCGCCAAGAGCATCACATTGAACCAGAAACGTCAACAAGCCCGGGTAAGTGAGAAGTGTAATCAGTGAAAAAAGAAAGAAACTTGCGTGTGAGTAAAATCATCGTAATTGCCATCCTGTTACGAAGTCCACGCACATGGTGTTGTTTCTATTAACAGAACATAATAATACAAGCGACGAAAACCGCGAATACATCTCCTTTCATAAAACAAATTACAGAGGGCAGTATCATTTCAAAAGTTGTGATGCCGGTGCCGAGCCTGCACCTTTAAGCATGAGGAGCTACTTATAGCGCTCAACATGGATAGAAAGTCAACGCAGGGTCGTCGGCGAGCTGAGCATAAACTGCGGATTGTTTTCAAATGTTACAGTGTTTAAATGGTTGTTTTAACGGAAAGTTATTCATGAATTGGAATAAAAGAGTGGTGACTCAGTCTTAAATGCCCGTCTAAAAAGTAACTTGCAGTGTCATGGCCGAGCGAAAACAGCCACGTCCGTGCAGCAGGTTTTAAATGGTCACTCTCAGTTTATTTTCTTCCTAATAATGGGAGTGTAGTATTCTTTGAGTAAAGAAATAAGTTCGAATTCCCACGAACTGGTAGAGAATAATTCAATTTTGGTTGCATACTCTTTGTGTTTTCCTTGCAGTTCGTTTTGAAATCAACAATACCTTCACGACATCTGCGTCAATCTCTGTGCCGTTCAGTAACGGGGTCCAAATATATAGATGCGAGACCTCAGGTGTTGCCGTTGGGAGTGCAAACAATCACGTGACTGTGAACATCAAGCGCACTGAGTCAAAAGCAGGTATTTATAATCATATAATAATAGTAATGAACAATGAAAGTAATAACAAGTATTTCGATCGATACAATAAGTTGATTCGATGATCAATCCTAATGTAACCATAATTACCTCACGAATGATTCCGTGATGAGCGATCGGACGTTGTATACTGATTAACAATCGATTGATATTGATTGGCAATTAAATTAACAGTATTAAACTACGTTAAAGGGCATTTTCCTCATGTGAAAATGCTGGCTGTATATTGCAAAATAGCAGACACAGTGACACGGAAACAAAATGCATAACAAATGTGGGGATTTCCTCTCTTTACTAGGAAAGCCTTAGTCATTTGTTAACTATGACCGAAACTGAAATTTAAAGGTGGTGTTTATGGTTTTGGCTTTTGTCAACGTAATGCTGCTTTGTAGGCAAAATTATCAGGAAAGATAGAATTAAAGTCACTGCGAAAGGTTTAGTTGAATACATTGCCTACACTTATTGAGAAACCAGCAAAAAAACGTCACCCTAGAACCCATCATTTTTTATTAGGGAGTTGACAGCGGGTACCAGCCGTATTGAGGGCAGCATTCACACGGACACCACTGAAATATCCAAAAGTCGCATTCAGGCGATTTGTTGGTGACTCAAAGTTGTCGACATACTTTTCTTAATTTCTTATCAACGGGGGCTTACTACCATTACCATCTTTATAACAAGTATGTTTTCAGCTAAAAATTACACCATTTTGTCGGGGTCAATACCAAAGTATGACCCTATACCTTTAAGTCACGTTGTTCGAGGAATGGCTGACTTTAAGATTTCACCAGTGTTTGATAAAAACTCGTCTCTATAACAGAAAACCTAGATCAGTGCACAATGTCGATAATAGTTTCAAGACATAATATTGTGTAATGAGAGGGATATATGGTGGAGTTACGCCATTGTGCTGCTATTGACATCGCTTGTGAAGTTGAGTAGTTTGTTCAGATCTATGTTAGTGACGTCACAAACATGCCTTGCCCCCCAAAAATTGTGACTTTCAGCGCATTAAAGTAATTATCGCCAAATAATTCATAGCAACATTGACAGCTGCGGTAATTGTTTTTTATAGAGAAGGGTCAGCCATCCCACTCATGTTCAAAACAAAAAGTTACAAACTTGCAATTTTGGGGTCCATAACACCGTGACCAATTTGGGTTTTATTTTGTGATTTGTAGGGATATGTTAACTTTTGATGTCCTTGATTTTCCACGCAACACCCCAGTGGTTCATTCCAAATCAAATTGTGTCCCTCTCTCTCTCTCTCTGCAGAAACTTTGTCTGGTCTTGCAAGTGATGACGTGACTTGGAACGCCGGTGACTCCTTGACGTTCACTCACAGCGTGTTGATATTGATGGCCACCCTCGCTAGCGCACTGACCCGTCGTGCCTGTTACTAATTGACCCCCTTGCACAACGCGGAACGCTCCTCCGCACAATCTGGTGAACAGGATATGGGCGCGTGCAAGTGCGCTGCGCGTTGTGCAAGGGGGGGTCAATGGACTTTCCATTGCAACATCACAGCCCTATTTTGTCAAACCCAGGCTAGAAAACTGTGGGAAGCCATAAATTCAAAGTAAAACAGTTAGCCACAGTTTGTAACAAAGTTGCACAAATATTCAAAAATAGTGTTGAAGATGTTGGAAACAAAGCAAGCAATTAAACATTATTTATTTAGTTTTTTTTAATTAAAATTTGCGGAAATGTTGAATTTGCCAACATTTGGCCGTTCATGCTAACCTGCGCGGTTTGATAATCAGCACCAGAAAGGTCTCCCCACTTTGCAAGTTTCGCGCGTATTCGAATTTCCGGCCGGGACCATGTTGGTCCTAACCTAACGACTCGGAGTTTAAATGTGCGTGATTCTGTTCTTTCAAATATCTTATTTTAACGTAGTTTATGGCTAAAACAAATTAATAATAATTCCATGTTGTTGGGAAAGTGACATTTAGTCATGAAATAATATTTCTTTTACTTTCATTATATTAAGATATTAAAGTACCGAATACGCTTGAGAAATCAACAAAGAAAACCCAGGGGAAAAATAAAATGCATTTATATTGAATTGCTATTGGTATTTTTATTTTCAAGTTTGTTGTATAAGTATAATTTAAAAAGAAAATTTAGTTTCTTATAAAAATATAGTTTTCGCATGAGCTGTTTTCTCGGTTTTTATACGCTCGAGACTTGCACAGCCTATATAGTTAATACAATCAATACTAAGAAAATATCTTTACGTCGTAGGGTTTCAACAGTTCGGGGGGGGAGGAGTAATTTGCTTATGGGAAGGTATATCCACAAGCCTTTAGAAAAGACACCCTAACCTGGTAACAGAGGTTTGTTGGAGTCTAATAAAAGAGGGGCCACGTGATCTCCTATAGACCAATCAGAATGGATAGACTGTCCCGGGTATTATGAATGATAAAATACATGTCTGTACATTGCACTAATGTTATAAAGTACAATGTTCCATCATTACAGGTGTTCCAAAAAAAATTGTGTTTAACAAAAATGAAAAATTTGTATCGGAATTGTATATAATAGTAAGTGCTATTTTGATGTACAACAAGCTCTTTACTAATTATTCATATGACTTTTGTTTCATGTATACAGAATGTAGATTTTTGGTGGTCTGACCAAGTTGGACGTGCAGTGCTTGTTTAGCTGTGATTTCTTTTGTCCTCACCATGGGTTGGTACTATAATCATAGAGCAAGTAATAGAAACCTGCACTAGTGCTAAAAATAGAAGCTTTGAATTTTCAATAGGCTAATTGGGAGGTATTCGATTTGGATGATGATTTATAAGATGGCAGTGTCGAATGAACAGCGCCAACAACAGGGACGACCAAAGCCACGCCCTGGATAATTGTTTGTCCTTCCCTTTTAGCGAAAATGGTCATGAGAAAAGGTTGCAACTGCTCAAATAGACTGGCACCCATCAAACAGTTTGAAAAATGTTGAAAATATTTTATGATGAAGTTGTATTTTAATTAACACAATGTTATTGTGCAGTGTCATTAAAAATGTCAGAAGGGGCCGTTTAACTTTACACCTCGGCAGAAGTACCGATTTCTTTTATTTTATAAGAAATAAGGAACAAAACAAAAACTGTAAACGTAGAAACTATAGTTTACTCCGATCCTCATACGTGTGTGTACGTGTTGTGATTGTACATCCGGGCCAGTTCTCAACGCGCGTCTCCACCAATTAGAATGCAATGAATCACATGTGCAATCATGGCAGCTTTTTACGTTATGATGTTTTGGATTACCGTCAGCAATCTCTTTGCGCCCTGACTAGACTACACAAAATAAGCAAAAAATCTACTATTTTGTGAAAATTATGTAATTCCCTATCAATTACTGTACGTATTGGCTTGTGGGAGAATGAAGTAGAGGGACCTTTGTGGTGTAGGTGTGTTGGTTTCGTTTCGTTTTGAAACAACTTTTGACGATCAAAATACACCACTAGAATATCAGTAAAGTCAACTATTTTCAAATCAAAACGGACGATATACTCCTAATCTTAGCAATTGTGGAAATCTTTTGGTGAATTTACGTCTAAAAACTGAGAAATTACACATTGAAGTAGAAATACAGGTCTACGGTCTACGTACACCGCGGCGGACTGTGTGCGAGTCGTATACGCATGGATGTAAAGTTCATCGGTCTTATTTCATCGATCGATGAAAAACACCGACTGATCGATGGAAAAATACCGATCGGTCGATGAAGAGGACCGATCGTTCAATGTAAAAGACAGTAGAGGTGCACCCCACTAAATAAACCCCCATAGCAAATATCATAGAGCAAGGAACCCTGCTCTATGCATATATACAGTGCAAAATGCTAAATATTCCGTTGACTCTTGAACTTTTATCCTCTGCTTAATTTAAAAAAGGGGAGTCCCAGGGCCCGTCGAGTTATTCTCCCTCCAAATAAAAAACACCCCTACACCAATGAAATATTCCAAACGTCCGAGCGTCAATCTTGAAAAAAAAGTCCCTACACCTCTCACTAGAGCAAATAGGACCATTTATTTCAGGGCCTATGTCATCCAAAACACCAGGTCACCGAAGTAACGATTGCTGCGTAGTGCTTATATGTCATGTTGTTTTATTCACTAGTGCGTGTAGTAAATAGACTACGAATTTCCATACGTGTGATGAATGGGATGCGATGTCAAAGGTACATCTAGTCATGGTTCCAAGACCCAATTGGTGTTTGCTCGGTACACACAATCAGTGCCAACGTTCGGGTGTATACACTGTGCACGTTTGTAATGAATAAACATAGAGGGCGCTTTGTAATTTTGTTCCCTGGATCTCACCAAGGTCTTGGACATTTGCAACGACGGGTCTTAACTTTTTCTTTGTTTTTCTGGAAATCTCCCCCGACTTTTCGGGGGAGCCAATCAGTGATCTTGTTTTACTTTGGTTATGAATAATTCATCAATGTTGAGCTCTGTGCGTATGTAATGTATATGTAGTACAAGTTCAATAAAGCTAGCTGCACTGGACATGCGACGACGATTATATAACACTGTACAATGGAGATATTGCGAGCGTGAACTTTCGGCCCGGACAGATCGTGCTGCCTGCTGCCTGCCGATGACAATCGACTCGGCAGTGCGGCGATCGTGCTGACGTTAAAATGGCCACTTCCAGTGTGCGGTCGTGCTTATTGTGCGGTACACAATTAATTACCTGTAAGCATGTCTCTCAGTTGCTCTGTGAAAACTAATCCATCAATCAGTGAATGTAGCTGATGAAATTTCACTTATTACAAAACTGGACATAAACCAACTGAAATCAAAGTACATGTATGCAAAATTTGCCAACGCCAAGTTCTGAAAGTTAAGTCGCACCGACAAACCAGCGAAGAAGTCCAGAGGAGGTATATGGCGACTGTGACAACCCCAGATTCTTCACCAACAAGAGACTGTCGCAGAAAAGGACAGCAGAATCGAGCCCTGGTACACCGTCTGTTAAGGTGAGAATTGAAGTGTCATGATCATAGCCCAAGTGAAAATTTGAGTAAAATTAAAATGAACAAACTGGGCCGATGCACTATTGATTAATTTGTTTATGTTTAAAAATTAAAACTAGTACTAATAGTAAAAGCAGGGCCCCACCATCACAACAGCTCTTTCCATTTCATCTTCATTCTTTTATTAATAATATCCAGGTGCATTATTTGCCAAACCAGCACAGTCAAGGGTCCATTCACATGTGCATGTTTTCAAAATAGTGATGCATTCTGCCTTTTTTTGTAGCCCTAGATAGATGCATTATAATTTATATCAACTATAATTATTGTACCTGTACTGCTGATTTGGAAAAGGCAAGCCACCATTTTCAACTAAAGGGAAGTGAAGAAAACCTATGCCAACAAAACTTTATTTCCACAAATACATAGGAATAGCACCTATTTTCTTTGGGTCAAGTTTTTTTTAAAATCATAGTTAATTTCCATGTTGCAGCCTCAGAGAAAAAGAGTTCTGCAGGAGAATAAACAACCCTAGCAGTCCCCAAGAGCAAGCAGCATGGAGAAGCTTGTGTACACATCTTCGACTCCAGACATTGAGGTAAGATAAGATTAGAAGTAAACTTGGCTTGGCAATAAACTACCAACTAATTGCAATGTGCCCTATTATTGGTGGAAAGGCCAAACAAATGTTAAACCTTAACTTGTAGTTAAAAGGTAAACATGTTTGTAAGGCTTTAATGTGCACAAAATGCTCATGAATGGTCCTATGAAAAGTTGTGGCCACCCAATATGAATACAAGAAATGCTGCAATACAATTAAGACATGTACATTGCATTTCCATTTAACCAATTCTGTACAAATTGTTAACATTTGTTGGTGGTAGCCCCAGTGGGATTAATTAAAATGCAGTGGTTGAACTTAGGCCAAGTTATAGGCTAATATGTATTGGGAAACTTTGCATTTAAAAATGAGGATAAAAAAAAACAGTTCAATTTTCATTGTGTCAAGATAAGCTCTTAATTTATAAGAAAGTGCTTTGAGCTGCTTTGTAAGCATTGTTATCATTCATGAAGTCAACAAACATGCATTATTGTTATAAAGGATAACAATTATTTACCAAAATAAGAATTGTTGTGTTTCTGTACACATGTACTGTAAAGTAAACCAGTACAGGTAAAATTTCTAATGATTTTTAGGATGGTTGTGATAAGGACCAGTGGTTTGTCAAGTCATTGGTTCTTGTATGAAAACATTTCAGGGGGTATGGTTGGTTCGTGTTTGATTTTGTTTGTAAAATAAATTCCCCAGGATTTCCAAAGCTGTACAAAATCTCAAACTTATCTCAGTCAACACTTCTTTTTCAATTTGTAGGTGATTCTTTGACATGGCTTCAAAGTTGAAAAGAAGAAGGTAACATCAAAATGGCTGTCAACAATTTCTGCTATCACTGACAATAACGAGGAGCATGTAATAGAAGAAGTACTGAAACTAAAGGGTGCAAAGGAGCATTTATTCAATGTAATAAATGAAGAAACAAAAACAATATGTGCACCGGCAACACAGTCTTGCTTTTCGAGATTCATCACTCCACGGATTGTCAAACTTCAGTTTCACAAATCAACTAGAACTTAGAAGAAATGGAGCTCCATGTACCTACTTTACTTCAGGTACTGCAAACCTCAGCAACAAGTATGCATTCCCCAAAACAAGCTCAGAACCATTGGATCCCTGACACCAAATCTAATGTCCCAAACATACTAAAATTGATGAAGTCAACAATAACAACTCTCAGTCAACAATACATTTTAAGACGCTGTAATTAAAGGAATGGTACACCATTGGTGATAAGTTAAAGCATTCGTTATTTATACAAAATCTAGCTATTCCATATGGTTGTTTTTGTATGCAGTGTACATGTAATGGAACAAAAGTGGGAACACATGTGATTTAAAAAAAAACATTATCCACAAATTATCACTGTTGTTTAGGAGAAATAATGTGAAACGACTCACATCCTACATTGTACGTGACTTGACATGATTATTGGTTCCATGATCATCTTTCAACAAAACTTTCAGTTAATATTTGCCTGTCTGGTATCTGAGGAACTACAGTTACCAATCGTGTACACCTCCCTATAAATTAAGCACTTTCTACACATATGATACATGTGCATATATCCTTTAGTCAAGGTGCTTGTAGCTCACTCTTTTTTTTGGGGGGGGGATGTACATGCCTTTGGGGTACTGCCCACAAGGGTCGTGACTAAAAAAGGCAAAATGTACATTCATGACAGAACACGAGAGAATACATTGATCATCCAGCAAATGTATAGATAAAGGTTCTCAATTATTGTACTAAATTATAAGCATACTAAATTATACCTAGCTTTAGTTATATTTTCTGCAAAACAGAGCTTTTCCATATTTTATCTCTCAGAAAATGTTATAATGACTCAAAATGTGCAATTATTTCAAACTTCAGTTTTGTGTGATTACAGTGTGCAATGAGTGCCCATGTTTTGAAAAAACAAACTCTAAATGTACGATTATAGGTACAAATTTGAAGTTTAGGATTGTTCTGTATGGTAAAATTATGATACCCCTTGTGCCCATGTGGGCCTACATGTATCCATGTATGAACTACTGCGTGGCACCATCACAAACAAATCTCACTAGGACACCATCGCTAACTTCTTGAGTGTCAGTTTGAAATTAGCGTGTTACTCATTTTTGTGGAGAACCCAATCACTTTTAATCGCCCAAAGCATTAGATATAGACCCTTTTGACTGAATAGAATTAATTCAAGCAAAATTGCTAATGCTGGGAACGTTACACATGAGCGTGTCCTGGTCATTCCAGGTCACAATCCTCTTAAGGGCACATTTGACAACTCCAATGGGAATTTAGGGAGATATGGTCATTGTTGAATTTTTTTAGTAAAAAAAAAAATACCCGATGGTAATAAGACATTTGCCAATAAGACAATTGGCATGCTATTTGGCTAGGTGTAGTTGTGGAACTTGGAATTTTTTGGAGTAAAAAACAAATGGCGAAGTACCAACTTTTTAATTAAAAACTGATTCTCATCAAGTGAGTGATGGTGTCACGCAGGGTTAAGAGGATTAATAACCGATAAATGTTGTACCGATAAACGTCCAAATATTTCGAAAAAGGAGTACAGCGCCCCAGTAACTGGGTCTAGTTCAATTCAATGTCAAGATTATTTTTTGATAATTGCCAATTGTTAACACTCAGTTTCAAAGTCTCACTTTTTCAGCTAGTTTGAAGTTAAAATGTACCAATACATCTACATTTGTATACATGTAAAACAAGTACAAATTTGAACTTGTTTATTTTTGGCGATGAATAAAATAAATAAAATACAGTAAATGCATTAAGACTGTTTCTTTAAAACATTCAAGCCTAAACGACTACAACAAGCATGTTCTTTATAGCTTGAAATAATTTATGTCTGCCTCGCTAAGTTTTGTGGAAGCGGCCATGATGATGTACTCGAGCTCATTGACCTTTGCGTGGCTTAGCGTATATCGTCGTCACGCGAATAGTTTGCATAATTCGTCTTCAATCAGTCACGTGATACAATACTCCATAAATTACATAGTCATTTACATAGTCTGGTCACGCCTCCAAATAGCAAATGTCCAAGACCTTGGTGAGATCCAGATGTCGACGAGTCGGAAAATAACACTAGTCACAGCGCCCTCTATGTTCATTCATTACAAACGTGCACAGTGTATACACCCGAACGTTGGTACCGAGCAAACACCAATGGTCTTGGAACCAAGACTAAGGTACATCTGGCAGCAGGTACCTGGTGTTATTCACGAGCCTCGTAGTGTGACGTCAGATGTTCATACAGGCTTAACGCCAGTCTGTTACCACCTTAAGCCGAGGCCTCGGCTTGAGGCCTCAGCCTCGCGAGGGCGCCCTGCTGTTGCTGTTTGGTGGGAAGACCCAACGACGTAACGGATTTCGCAATTACTGAAAGGGGGTTTCCCTGGTGTGTTATTCACGAGCCTCGTAGTGTGACGTCAGATGTTCACACAGGCTAACGAGGGCTGCTGTTGCTGTTGCTGTTTGGTGGGAATACCCAAACGACGCAACGGATTTCGCAATAACGGGATTTCCCAGTGGTTTTTTAGTAATGACGACTTGTTGTTCTCGGATTGGTGTCGCATATACGGTTTGCTTTGAATTCATTTGCAGCCCAACGATTTTTGATGAACACCGAGTCTCGTTCAGCGGCAAAGCCAACCTACATTGGACATATCGACACATTTTTCGCTCGAAGTCGAAGTCAGAACGGACAAAATGGAACTTACATATTGGATAATTTTTCTGGCAAATCTTCGTGAGTATAACAAAAGATTATTTTATTCCTCCATATTGTTTTAAAATATAGCGCTTGGACCCGTCAAGTGAGCGATTGCATTTGTATTCAAGGACTTGGGGAAAAGAAGGGAACAAAGTGGTATAAAAAGGTTCCTTATAATGTAGATTATACAAAATAATTCTGCTTTAGTCAATTTTTCTTTGTTCAACCTAAATTATTTAAAATTTACCCAGTCACTTTCCCTTGTGGTTCGTTACTTAACAAGTCGCATCCCCTCAAGGTGATCCCCTCAAGGTGATCCCCTGGCTGCTGCTTCCCAGGTTGTATAGTAAACTTTGGGTGTGGTCCCCGGCTACACGGATATTAACCCTTGTTTGGCTTCTGACTGGCCCGAGCAAAGATCTTGACAAAATAGGGAGACCGCCAACATAGGGCTAGAGTAGCTCAGTTGGTAGAGCACGTTAATCCCGAGGTCGTTGCTTCAAATCCCGCTCCAGACAAATTTTCTTTGTTCAACCCAAATTATACAAAATAAGCGAACTGTTGTTTTTTTTTATTTTTTTTTTATTCAAACAAAATTTTCTGAATTCAACCTCAGTCGATAATCTGTGAGTTGTGTATTTTTTATAATAGCAATTATCAATGGGGTCTAAACGCATCGAGCGTTGATGCGTTGAGTTGCAGCCACTCCAATGGTCGGACCAACCATTCTGTGAAAGGGTGTTACAAAACACCTTTCCCCATTATTTTCATCTTGGCGCACAGGCACCGCTGTTCACGCCAAATAAAGACAACGCGGGCTGCTATGGAAGCCTTTCAACACCCCTATTCACGCGTTGAGGCGTATGCCTTTAAAGATCTACTTCAGCAATATCTGCGAAATAAAACAAATTGCTGAATCTTAAACATAATGTTATTAAGTATTCTGACCTTGTAGATTGGATTGTTTTAAACATATATTTTTTTTCGTAATTTTAACCGGAAAAAATAATCCGATCTTAGGGTTTTTAAAAACTCGCGCGCTTCCATGGCTCCCTCCATAGGCACCATGCATGTCCCATACTGAAGCACGTGTATTTACGCGCACCACGAACCAACTATAAGATACGTGGGTGAACCAGCGAATGATGACGTACTTATAAGAAAGGGGAAACCAGGAAGTAGCGATATGTCGTGTGTTTACACGGTAACTATGTGTGATGATCTCATTATTCGAATACATTCACCAAGTTAAGACGTGAGAATTGACCATGCCGAACTCATGTTCTGTTGGTGGATGTACTTGGAACGCAGATAGGAACCCAGATGTGAGTTTTTGTTTCGATTCCCAAGAGATCCTGTCCAGAGAAGGGAATGGGTGCGTTCGGTGACCAACACAGGGTTTCACGGTGACAAAATGGACCATGATTTGCAGTGCCCATTTTACGGACGACTGTCGGGTTGCAACATCGCAACTAAAGAGCAGTTTTGGATTAAAAAGCTATAACAGGCTTAAGCCAGGTTCAATCCCAACCATGAAAGCCCCATCTGCAGTGCTATCATCTTTTCAAACAGAGAGTAAAACAGGCACAGCCAAATGAAACTAAGCGATTCAGCCAACACTCGTCTGGCATGTCATTTAAGAAAAGAGAGAAGAGCTGGGTAAGCAACTTTTAAGTTCTAAAACTAAGTTCTATGAGTATGTAGTTGATATTTTACCATCGTTTCTTTTCATTTCAAAACATGCACTTCTCGCAAGAGATTTCAAACTCAATAGTAGGGCTACCAAAACCATCAACAATTTTCCTTTTCACTCGATGTGATTGTGAGCATGATTCGAGTTCGAAGTTTAGGAAAGTTTGTAACTAGTTACCAATTCTACTTCACCTCCTTGACCTTGTCATCCCAGTGCACATACATGTGTACAAGACTCCCCTTCAACTTCAAGTACAACCTACAGACTTCATTATTGACCTTACATTGCTTTTCCAGTTTAGTTTGCTTTCAACATCATTGTATCCCTGGGGGAGGAGTACCAGGGGAAGGACCATGGTAAAAAATTACTTGGGCCTACAAAGGGCAAAGCCATACATGTGTGTGAATACAATGCCCAAATTATGACATTTTGACTTAGAGGTTAAATACAATGTTTGTTTTGATCTTTTGTTCAGGTTTTGCAAGAAGCTTTTGCTGAATATATGCTAAGTATGGTGACCAGGAGCCCACTGGTGAACAACTTCTCCCATCTAATGTGATGGAAAGTTCAATCACATCAGAGGAGGTAATGAAACGGTTTACTGGCTTGTTGCAGAAACAACCTTAATTATGTTTAGGGGAGAAATATTCAACCGCGGGGGGTGGGGGTCAGCTTCAAAATGCCTGGACCCCGAGCTGAGGGTTATTTTTATTTCATTACACATCAAAATGTGCAGTATCGGAATAATAATTAACTTTACTTTGCATAATCATACACTTGTCAGGCCTGGAATTTCATCTTGGAGAGGGCAAGGCCATTTTCATTTTGTAAAGGGTACTTCCATTGGAAAATCTTAAAGTCTATGGGAGACTTTTGAAGGGGCACCAAGGCCAACACAAGGGCAACGAAGGCCATGGCCTCCGTGTAATTCCAGGCCTGACTTGTGAATATCTTAAAAGTTAACAATTTCCCTCAAGATTTTTAACAAATTTATAAACCCCTAGGTTTGAGATGCATGATTCATGTCTGTTTGCAATTTTGTTTCAAGCAGAATTATTAAAATGAAAGAAAGGTTTATTTTGTCCTCCTATTACATGTATTAAAGAGATACTGTTGACATAGTTTCAACACCTTATTGTTAATGCAGAGGATTATTTCTGATGGTAAAATATGATTTATTCATCAAGCCATTGTGGATTTTTTTCTTTATTGATTATACATGTATTGTACATATTTTTTGTACACCCTTTATTATCTTATGAGAAGAGTTGTTTTAATGCCCATGTAGCTCTTACTTGACCGCAACCACATCTGGTAATTTAAATGTAGGGTTTTATTGAGTACATGTACACATGTATACCGTACTTATTTGTTATTGTTATTATTATTTGTTAGAAGGGGGATCAACCACAAACTTGTTTGCTACGTAAGATTAATGAGCAGCCCCAGTTTGTGCATATTGCATGGTGAACTAAAGTAGTTTTTTTTTTGGGGGGGGAGAAAAAGAGGAGTTGGAGTACATGTATTGGGGTTTGCATATTTCATGTGTAATGTGTTTTCAATCCAGGGCAAACACAAAACAATTACACTTCTTTTTGACAATTTGCCAGACAACCTGTCTTTCTAAGCTTTGACTGTAATTTGAAATGTTTGTTTACATTTTCTTGAAAGTCTACATTGAGCTGAAAATTTTGATAAGGTCTTTTAGAATGTCTGTAGGCAAGAAGAGTAAGGATCGCATGGAATTAGTTTTGCAACACTCCCTTTTAATTTAGCTGTTTTCTATTTAATTACTCAATGAAAATTGAAACTAGACAGAGAGGTCAACTTTGGTGATACAACTTTTCTTGACATTAAGTATTACATGTACACTGTACTCTTAACTCCAAAATATTGCTTTTTGTACATAAGGTGGTCATTTACCATGTAGTATATGCAAGAAGGGTAAGGAACTCATAGTTACATTTTCTTTTAATGGCAACGTGTCCCTTTAATTTATTAATTAAGCTGCTTTCTATTTATTTACTTCACTTGAAGAGGGGTAGTTGACTTTGCAAAAACAATTGTTGTTTTATTCTATTTTTCTTGAAATAAAATAATACTGATAAAGACTAAAGACTGATATGTGTATATTATTAAAAGTATTTATTGTCATTTACTCATGGATCATCTAAAAATGATTGTAACACACTGACAATTTAGAGTAAATGGAGGCCACCAATCCCACCATGTTTGTATCCTCAATTCTGAAAACCTTCCTGAAAACCATGTACCACTACTAGATTAGCAGAACATGTTTTGATCATAGTATGATTTGAAACTTTGCATGGTGGGATCAGGTTTGCAGTGATGCTATGTATAAAATCTCGTTGTGAGTAGTGGTGGTTTTAAAAAGAACAGGTGGTTTGACAACTTCCTGAAGAGGATCAGGGCATACTGATCAAAAAATCAAGTTGTGAAACCACTGTTTCTTTTCAGAACCACCACTACTCAAAAGAGATTTTACCTATGGTGTCAGCGCAAACCTCACCTAATTATAGACATTGTTCTTGTAATGACACACATCCCATCTCAGTGAGCCAAATATTAACAGATTTTTATCAAAGATTGTGGTTCTCAAAAAAGTTCCCCTTTTGAAGCCTCTTTGCTGTATAACTT
This sequence comes from Pycnopodia helianthoides, assembly GCA_032158295.1. NCBI lineage: Eukaryota > Metazoa > Echinodermata > Asteroidea > Forcipulatida > Asteriidae > Pycnopodia > Pycnopodia helianthoides. The sequence continues at coordinate 8,508,014 of CM063263.1, read as the reverse complement.
CCATGTTTGTAATATGTACATGTAAGTTGAATGCATTTCACTATTTTCCATTGAGAGGCACAACAGCATGAGCTTTATGTTTGACAAATAATTTGTACATCTATTTTTTGAGTCTCATTTACAAACATTTTATCAACTATAGGGGCTAAAAATACCACACTAAATTCGAGTGAGAAGAGGAATTCTTATTATATGATTGGCAATAAATTTTAGGGTTTTTAAGTTACTAATAGTCAGGTGGCGGGTAAACCCTTTATATTGTCCATTGGGGTTGGGATATGTCCTTCGGATGGCGTCCATGATACATGAAGGAAGTGGCATTCTGTTGAACCTTCCGAGGTAGCCCGTACACCATCTGACAACTTGCCTGTAAACAACATGGCGATTTCTTCTGCAAACAAAGTAGTTGAAGAAAATCAAATTAGGTAAACATTTGATATCAATATTTGTTTAAAAACACAGTTTTCCCATTTTGAAGAAATCACGTACGAGTAAGGGTGGAAATATACTCTTCTGGTTTGTCCAGTCGAAAAACTTGTAGGAGAACCCCCCCCCCCCCCACACACACACACCCTTACATATGGCTGTTACAGGGGTACTTTCATTGTTGTTCTCCTTTTTCTGAAGAAATCCTAATTGGGTCACCACCAGAACAAAGAAAACCTTATGGGGTAGCATTGCTCCGTAAGTTGGCATGTGTAAGCTCACACACACACACACACACACTCAAGTGTGTCATGAGCTCCAATCGTGGACCCTCCTTTGTTCAACTCTTTGTCCTGACAAACGTGGACCCCATTGTTTTCCTTTGTGATAACAAACATGGACCTATTGTCCCTTTTGTTGTAAGTCCTCGGTTTGATTGCACTACAAACTCACACACACACACTTTTGGGTTCTTTAAAGAAGTCATAAGCTGTAACATACTCAACAATTGTGACAGAGATCAAAGTGTTTAGAAAAAATCTTGTACAGGTTTTATGGTTATTCGTTTTTCTGAGTTGAATAAATCTAATCCAACAGTCAATTATACTCAGGGTCAGGTAAGAGGCGTAATAATTTTTTTGGGGGGAGGGTTTGCTCCTTACATTAATTTTACAGTTCAATTAAAAAAAGACACTTACTGGTCTAGAGTCCCTTCAACTGCATCTCTGCCATAGTATTCACCGGTACTGTAAATACGCGGTTTGAAGTACAGCCGGGTGCAGACAGACTGCTTCAAACCAATCATGCACAGCAAGGCTTTGGTTTTCATCCTCTACATTAATGTTCAATGCTGCCATTTGGGCTCTTGTCTTCTGCACTTCCTTACAGCAGATGCAGTTCACTGCCATTGGTTGGACCACACAGTGTCCGCATGAGCACCTGAAAGAAAAATTTAAATAACAGAAAATTAACGGACGAAAGTGTTGCTGTACTGACATAGGATGGACTATGTTCATGACCATTAACTAATTTTACGTGAACGGGGTAATACAAAATGAGTGGGGATTGAAACAATGCGTGTCTCATTTATACATCTAAGTAAAAAAATCATGCAATGTTTCGCATTGTTTATCAATGGCCGTTGTTCTTACTTTGTGTCTCTGGGAATTTTTTTTTTATTTTATTTTTTTTATTTGAAAAGTGGTTTGTAATTGTAGTTCTGTTTTAAAGAATAAACATGACATATCATACTAGCCTAAAAGAAAACTATGAGAAATAATTAGCAAATGAGCTTGACATAAAAAATAATCCAATTAGGCTAGGACCTACCTCAATCATTTGCTAAAAAAAATAAATAAATAAATGCGGTAGAACAGGGACACTGACAGAAAATACGGCTTGTCAGGATCAGTTCGGTACTGAAAATAAATGTTATCTCCGACACACTGAGATTTGATGATTGTATTGTGAAAAAATTAATGGATAAACGAGGAATTACAGAAACAAATAAAACAACATTCATCTATTTTCCTTCTCCATGGAACCCGGTTCTCCGATAAGGATACCTGCACTAACCCAATGGGAACAATTTTTGAGTGACACCATTCAATGTATCATGAAAACGTGAACCATATTGGACAACAGCAACCATTTCGTGAGAAAAAAAAATCAACTTTCTGCTGCTATTTCTATCCATTATAGCGGCCTCATATGCCGCATAGATAAATAAGTACTTCATGACGATAAAAAACAGTGAACATAGCATTGTTTGTTCTTCAAAAAACCTGTGGGACTCACCATTCAGTATTGTTTAGTCGACCTCCTGCATCAGGATTCGCACGTTCACGATCATCGGCGGCCAGTGGCTCAAACCTGTATGGTTTGACACCTCGCACTTCCTCGTCAAGCACTCCCCCAGCTTCATCAACGCCCTCTTCGTCTTCGGAAGAGCTCCCTCCACCGTCAGATCTATCCTCACTATCAATACTATCATCTGTATTTCCTAATTCTTCTTCGTCCACACTGTGTTCCTCCCACGATCCGCTAATGTCTGACATTTTGTCCTCGTTTACTGTGTGAATAGCTATAGACGCGTACAATAAACACACTTCGCTGCGCGGGGGGTAAACAAGCCGTCTCCATTCATGTACGTCATCAGAGTCTATGGTATATTTTTATCACGTGACATGCCGTTTCCAAAAACTCGGTATGAGGAGCTGCTGAACGCTGGCCTAAATGACCTTTTTTTTAATTACGCAACTACCGCTAAGTATTTTAATTAATATATACGTAATCATGAAACACAAATTGATTGGATTTCGCCAAAGTTTAAATTATCTTAGTACCGTTGAAGTAGATCTTTAACAGTAAAACAGCTGCGAGTCTTGATTGAGAAGTTTCATTTTTTGAAGAGGTTTTTGCAAGTAATTTGGCAAAAAAGATGCACATGTAGTGGGAATGTATATATACAAAGTGTTGACAAAGTTTTAGATGAGTGGTACAAAAAGGCAACTGAAGTTATTGCTATCAATTAATATTTTGAAAACGTATAGCGTTATAAGAAGGACAAAAGGGTGTGACTCCTAAGAGCCTCACGGGGGAGCTTGATAGTTTCTAGAAGTACCCCACTCTCCCTTCTAGATATACCAGAGACCACATAAAACAATGATAGTTACATATTCCTATAAAACAAATTGCCTTTTATATTAGTATTTATGTCGGTTTGCACCCATTTACAGTTGTCAGCGTCCAAGCCATGATGACGTACCTTGAGAGAGGCAGCCTGGGGTACATCCACTGCCCCCTCATCACCTCGAAACGAATCTCGCTGGATCGCGTTGATGCCATGTACTGGTATTTAAACGGGCGTACATCCGAGTACCTCTTGGCCTCGCACTGGCAAGGCAGAGACTACGTCAAACCTGCAGATGGCGTGTACGACATAGACGGCAACTATTCCTTAGTCGTTCACAACGTCACCGACTCAATGGAGGGAAACTATTTCTACAAGCTGAAGCCAATTGGGAAAATGGTACAGATCGGAGATGTCCCAGTTGCTGTAAAAGGTATTAGACTGATCAGATTCACTGTGTAACAAATTATGTTAAGTTTGGGGTAACTTTTTTGACTTGACAACATTGGTGTCAAACAACCTCGTACCGAAAATAATATCACTCTCCTTGTTTCAATAGTGACATCTCGCCCTCGTGTGGTTGGCTGTGTTGATGATGATGGCACATCGTCGTCGACTTGTGAAGTGAAAGTCGATGCTACGCAGTCGTACAATCTGACTTGCATCGTAGAGAACGCCAAACCCGCAGTGAATATAACAATCGCCCGTCTCCTGGGCGGCAACAGGACAGAGCCGGTCGATAATATTGAAACTCGCCACGAGCATCACATTGAACCAGAAACGTCAACAAGCCCGGGTAAGTGAGAAGTGAAATCAGTGAAAAAAGAAAGAAACTTGCGTGTGAGTAAAATCATCGTAATTGCCATCCTGTTACGAAGTCCACGCACATGGTGTTGTTTCTATTAACAGAACATAATAATACAAGCGACGAAAACCGCAAATACATCTCCTTTCATAAAACAAATTACAGAGGGCAGTATCATTTCAAAAGTTGTGATGCCGGTGCCGAGCCTGCACCTTTAAGCATGAGGAGCTACTTATAGCGCTCAACATGGATAGAAAGTCAACGCAGGGTCGTCGGCGAGCTGAAAATAAACTGCGGATTGTTTTCAGTGTTTAAATGGTTGTTTTAACGGAAAGTTATTCATGAATTGGAATAAAAGAGTGGTGACTCAGTCTTAAATGCCCGTCTAAAAAGTAACTTGCAGTGTCATGGCCGAGCGAAAACAGCCACGTCCGTGCAGCAGGTTTTAAATGGAACACTATAAGAACTAAAAGGGTATTATAAGAAGTTCAGATTTAAACATTTTAACCTGGAAAAAATATTGTTTTAATTTTATTAAATGTTTTTTTTCGGAAAAAAGTAAAACTTTCATATAAACTGCTGAACTAACTCGAGTTTGCGTTTTTTTAAAGATAATAATCTAAATCCAATCCGAACAAAATGAACAACACAAAATTTACAGAAAAAATATGTGCTTTATTTTTTAATTGCCAAAAACACGTTTTTACCAGACAAAGTTCGAAATGCAAGAGTATTTGTACCACTCAAAGAATAATAAACATTTTACCCTAATAATTGTGATTTTTGTTAGACATAATTTTAATTAAGAATGTTTTAACGTTTAATAAGAAAAAAAGTATTTGTACAAGATAAATACCAGAATCATACAAAATTATCATCGTGCAATCATGGCGCAATTCAAGCAATGGTTGATAAATAACTCCATTTTGAAATATGTCTTGGGAATGGTACGCCAATTGGCGTACCAATCACCCACTCCCATGTAAATAACGCAAAGGTTATTAAAAATTATGATTTGCTCAAGTTGTAATCAAAAGTATGTTTTTAGCGTAAATATTGTTATTTTACTGTTTGTAAATGCCAAGTCTCCGAAACTTTGGTTTTCTCTGTGAAATAAACTTGTTGTGAGTAAGAACTTTACAAAAAGTATTTTTGTACTGTTATTAATATTGTTTTTATGTTAGCACTAAAGTACCAAGCATGCACTAACTATGTATTTTATAGGTAAAGTAAGCTTGGTGAGGAACTATCCTTACAAATGTTTCTTATCGTTATTTCGTGGATAAAATCCGTATGAAGTGATATCCATTTTGAAATAATCAAATATAATGAACTTAAATTAGAACTGTATTTTACGCTGAAAGAACGGAAATTGAGTTTTTCTATTAAAAATAAAAGTTTTTGGAACAATAATATTTTTTCCACGTGAAAAAAAAATATATTGTTTACTTTATCTCAAATATCTCAGAGTTTTCAAAAAAAAATGTATTTTACATGTGCTACTGCGGTTTTATCTTTAAAAAAAATCAAAATGAGGGATTTCTAATGATACCCTTTTAGTTCTTATAGTGTTATGGTCACTCTCAGTTTATTTTCTTCCTAATAATGGGAGTGTAGTATTTTTTGAGTAAAGAAATAAGTTCGAATTCCCACGAACTGGTAGAGAATAATTCAATTTTGGTTGCATACTCTTTGTGTTTTCCTTGCAGTTCGTTTTGAAATCAACAATACCTTCACGACATCTGCGTCAATCTCTGTGTCGTTCAGTAACGGGGTCCAAATATATAGATGCGAGGCCTCAGGTGTTGCCGTTGGGAGTGCAAACAATCACGTGACTGTGAACATCAAGCGCACTGAGTCAAAAGCAGGTATTTATAATCATATAATAATAGTAATGAACAATGAAAGTAATAAAAAGTATTTCGATCGATACAATAAGTTGATTCGATGATCAATCCTAATGTAACCATAATTACCTCACGAATGATTCCGTGATGAGCGATCGGACGTTGTATATTGATTAACAATCGATTGATATTGATTGGCAATTAAATTAACAGTATTAAACTACGATAAAGGGCATTTTCCTCATGTGAAAATGCTGGCTGTATATTGCAAAATAGCAGACACAGTGACACGGAAACAAAATGCATAACAAATGTGGGGATTTCCTCTCTTTACTAGGAAAGCCTTAGTCATTTGTTAACTATGACCGAAACTGAAATTTAAAGGTGGTGTTTATGGTTTTGGCTTTTGTCAACGTAATGCTGCTTTGTAGGCAAAATTATCAGGAAAGATAGAATTAAAGTCACTGCGAAAGGTTTAGTTGAATACATTGCCTACACTTATTGAGAAACCAGCAAAAAAACGTCACCCTAGAACCCATCATTTTTTATTAGGGAGTTGACAGCGGGTACCAGCCGTATTGAGGGCAGCATTCACACGGACACCACTGAAATATCCAAAAGTCGCATTCAGGCGATTTGTTGGTGACTCAAAGTTGTCGACATACTTTTCTTAATTTCTTATCAACGGGGGCACTTCACATCCAAGATGCCTACTACCATTACCATCTTTATAACAAGTAGGTTTTCAGCTAAAAATTACACCATTTTGTCGGGGTCAATACCAAAGTATGACCCTATACCTTTAAGTCACGTTGTTCGAGGAATGGCTGACTTTAAGATTTCACCAGTGTTTGATAAAAACTCGTCTCTATAACAGAAAACCTAGATCAGTGCACAATGTCGATAATAGTTTCAAGACATAATATTGTGTAATGAGAGGGATATGGTGAAGTTACGCCATTGTGCTGCTATTGACATCGCTTGTGAAGTTGAGTAGTTTGTTCAGATCTATGTTAGTGACGTCACAAACATGCCTTGCCCCCCACAAATTGCGACTTTCAGCGCATTAAAGTAATTATCGCCAAATAATTCATAGCAACATTGACAGCTGCGGTAATTGTTTTTATAAAGAAGGGTCAGCCGTCCCACTCATGTTCAAAACAAAAAGTTACAAACTTGCAATTTTGGGGTCCATAACACCGTGACCAATTTGGGTTTTATTTTGTGATTTGTAGGGATATGTTAACTTTTGATGTCCTTGATTTTCCACGCAACACCCCAGTGGTTCATTCCAAATCAAATTGTGTCCCTCTCTCTCTCTCTCTGCAGAAACTTTGTCTGGTCTTGCAAGTGATGACGTGACTTGGAACGCCGGTGACTCCTTGACGTTCACTCACAGCGTGTTGATATTGATGGCCACCCTCGCTAGCGCACTGACCCGTCGTGCCTGTTACTAATTGACCCCCTTGCACAACGCGGAACGCTCCTCCGCACAATCTGTGCCTACTATTTCCACCATTTTGGGGGTCAAATCCTTTGTGTACATTTTGACTCCCAAAATGGTGAACAGGATAGGCGCGTGCAAGTGCGCTGCGCGTTGTGCAAGGGGGGGGTCAATGGACTTTCCATTGCAACATCACAGCCCTATTTGCTCAAACCAAGGTTGGAAAACCTGACTTTAAAAACCTTGACTTTAAAAACCTTTGGTATACCTTTGCTATACCTGCTGCTCAGCTCATTGCTGTTAAATGTAGAACCAGCAGATATAATAACAGTTGTATCCCTAAATTGACTAGTCTGCTTAATCACAAATCTTAGTGTTTTTATCTGTGGTGTTCCGTTTTCCTAACAATTCTCTTGCTGGCCCAGTTTTCAGTTTTTGTTTTTAAATTGGCTGTTCGTTTTTAAGTCTAACCTTGTTTTTTGGTTTTTGTAGTGCCTTTTTGGAAATTTTTTAAACCTGCTCCCTTGTGTTAAATAATTATTGTATTTTTTACTGTTTGTATATATGCATACGCAATTCAGCTTTTTGGCCGCCATGTTTGCATTTTGAATAAACCAAAATAAATAAATAAATAAATAAAAAACTGCGGGAAGCCATTAATGCAAAGTAAAAACAGCTAGCCACAGTTTGTAACAATGTTGCACAGATATTGAAAAATAGTGTTGAAATTGTTTGAAACAAAGCAACCAATCATGATGTTTAAAATTGTATTTATTATTAATTTTTTGAATGTGCCAACATTTGTTGAATTTGTTGAATTTCGTTTTTTTCAATTTTTTTTTGTATATACTGTATCGTAATGTATATAAGAGTTATGTTATAATATTTTATATAATTAAGTGCTATTTTGATTTATACAGAATGTAGGTTATGGTCTGATCAAGTTGGACGTGCAGTGCTTGTTTAGCTGTGATTTCTTTTGTCTTCACCATGGGTTGGTACTATAATCATAGAGCAAGTAATAGAAACCTGCACTATTGCTAAAAATAGAAGCTTAATTGAATTTTCAATAGGCTGATTAGGAGGTATTCGATTTGGATGATGATTTATAAGATGGCAGTGTCGAATGAACAGCGCCAACAGGGACGACCAAAGCCATGCCCTTAATAATTGTTTGTCCTTCCCTTTTACCGAAATTGGTCAATTTGTGTTCCTGGTTCAGTTCCTGGTTCAGCAGCTCTTGTAAAGGTAACTATGACAAGGCAATTATAAAGGGCATGAGAAAAGATTGCAACTGCTCAGCTAGAATGGCGCCCTCTTAGTTGGAAAAATGTTGAAAATCTTTTTTTGTTTGATAAACTTACATTTTCACAATGTTATTGTGTAGTGTCATTAAAAATGTCAGAAGTGACCGTTTAACTTTATACTTGGGCAGAAGTACCGATTTCTATAATGTTATAAAAAATAAGAAGAAACTATAGTTTACTCCGATCCTCATTGTACTTGTTGTGAATGTACACCCGGCCAGTTCCCAACGCGCGTCATACATGTACATGTACATGTACATGTACAGTACTTGACATTTTATTATTTCATGCTCCTTCGCTTCGCTTATACGCATGAAAAACAGTTTCATTTCAAAGGACGACATAATAATTACACTGACACATCATTTCTGAATCTATAAGTATTTTATATTCAAAGCATGGGAAGCGGCCGCCTTGACCAAAGAGTTACACATAGTTTGGATCTTTTTTGTTATTAGAATATTAAGTAAAGTTAGTAAATTCTTTTACAAATTCTTAACTACACTTCTGCTCTTTGTAGAGCAATGCCCTTTAGGCTCACCGGACAAACATCCGTCTCGGTACCTCGTACCATCCATCTTACATCTTAAATTGATACATTTTAAACATTGCCATTTAGGCTCGTCTAAATAATGTCACATCTGACCCTTTACATAATCATAAATTAATGAAATTTTACTGATAAATTCTCTTTTCTCACTTACAAAAAATATTACCCTTTCGGCCCTCTCATCATAATAGTAAAGATTGAGAAATAAACTCATATGGAGCATAATGAATTTAGTATACATAACACCCTGTATTATAACTTTGAAGTACTTTTGATGTTTTTAATCTACGTGAAACATCTCTTTTTACGTATCTATTTTTCGCATTGTGGGTCTTCCAGCGACCGTGTTCCATAAGCAATTCTTATCTATCCCAACCTCCTTAAGTGCTTCAAGGAACAATTCTCTGCATCTAGTGTAACTGTTTTTTTTTTGTGAAATAGGTTTATATGATTTGGTAGTAGAGTGATATGAAAGAGCTGTAAAGAGAAATTTATCCTGTCCAAAGATCAGGTTACACTTTGACATGTATCTATACAGTAGTTTTACTGGTGAATATTCGTCATCAGTATCAGAAATATAGGCAGTAGAACCCTCTCCAAAAACATCTGTTTTAGACCGCGGAATGTAAATTTCCAAGCCTACGTCATTCGCCAATAGTTTTATATGGCTGGTCTTGAGTTGAACCATTTTGTCATGCCTAAATAGCAGCGTAAACTTGAGTGAGACATAGCAAGCTGTTCTTAGATGCAACAATGAACTATCGGGTTTTCCATATTTATCCACAATCAATTTAACTAGATCTAGTGACATTGGTTCTTTTTGGTGCGGGGGTTTATGAAGTTTCCTCTTTTGAGCAATTAAGATCTGTTGTACTACCGGTGAATCTACGGGTTTGTTTGGAATCGACTAACGAATGAAGCCATTTTAGGGCTGCTACAGTGGTAATAATTGAGCTGTCAGAATTCATTGAACTACTGATGTCTGCAATGTACGCTGCTATTATTTCATCACGGATAGGTAATACTACTTGGATATTAATATCTTTTAACCATGAAAAGAAATGTCTGCATTTATACAGATATCCGTTGACAGTGCCCTCGGCCTTGAAGTCGCCAAAAATAGTATGCTTGAATCCTGCCATTTCCTTTGGAAATCCATCCCAATATCTTTGTCTGTAAATTATCTAATGCAAAGAAGAAAAAACAACAGTGCGTTATTGATAACACTATTTCAGACAGTCAATGTAAATAACACAAATATTACCGTGGAACGAATCTGGCCCAAAAATTGACTTCTTGTTTCTTCCTAGTTGTAAAGCCTTTGACCCTTCTATTGTAAAACTTGCCTTTATCCAGACTCTATAGCATGACCAAAGTAAAGGCCGGAATGAGGAAGACGGCCACCACGGGCAAACTAAAGCCCCATTTCCCTTGCATGAATGAAGGTGTCTGAGCACACTTGGTATAAGGCTTACGGGTGGTACCAAGAGGCAGTTTTCATTGGTCCAATTCTGAGCAAATGCGTCTACCCCTGCCGTTCCCGGGTTCCAGAATCTTGAAAAGTAACGGGATAACTTTGCATTATAATAAGACGCAAAACAGTCGACAGTAAAAGGACCCCACAAATTAGACATTAACTGAAGGAGTTGCTGTGATATACCCCAATCGTCTATGTCTATTAATCGACTAACAAAATCTGCTTCTTCATTTTGGTTTCTAGGGATCCATTGCACCTCGAATGTTGTTGCTAAGGCATGTAATAAAAATGTCCACAGCTATAGATTATGTAATTCTGGTTTCATGCTACCTGACTCGACTATGTTAGTTGCGGCTTGGTTATCAGTATACATTTTTAACTGGGAGTTAGAAACTATTGGTAAAAATGAACAAACTGCAAAGTGTATAGTTTCGAGTTCTCGCCAAGTTGAGCTCTGTTTAGCTTCCATTTCGGTCCATTATTTGTGAGCGGTGTGAAAATCGTTACAAATGATTGCGCCTGAACCCACTGAACTAGCGTCACAACAGGAAATTTTGTTGATTTTCTCAATTAACTGCAAAAATGACCCGTACATTCAACTCGGAAACATGATTCTTCCAGAATCTAATCTCAGATTTGCATAAATCATCTATATTGTGTGGTTATCTTCGTGATTGGCTTTTGCAATTTCGATCTGACAGTGTCTGGTCATTAAGCGAGTAATACTACCACATACTGGACTGAGAGAAATGATTTGTCCTACAAACGAATGCAATTGTCTAATGGTAATAGATTCAGATTGCTGAACATTATAAATCGTTTGTATAATCTTATCTATTCGCCGTTGTAAGACTTGTAATGTACCAGCTACTGTATCCCATTTCATGCCTAACCATTCGGCTCAGACTGTGGGAATCCAATTACTCTTCTTGATATTGTAAATCATACCCGCTCGTAATAAATCAACTTGTATGTGTTAAGATACCTGCTTTGTTACTTGGAAATTGAATTCTACGTTGTCATTTGCGGCACTAGGAATTACGCAAAATCCGTCATCCAGATAAACTGCAATAAGAATTCCAGTGGATCTCCAATGAGACACTAAGGGCCTCATGATTTTTGTGAACAAAAACGGGGCAGATGCCAGACCAAAGGGGAGGACATTGAATTCAAAATATCTGGTTACTCCTTCAAATTCCCAAGAAAATCCAAGACACTTTGGGTAATCTGCAGCAATGTCTATGTGATGGTAACGGGATTTTAAATCAAATATGTTAAACTATTTCTGTGACGTCACTCTATTGTTCAAAGTGTAGATTATTTTTACGAATCTACACTTAACTGTAGATTCGTTACGAATCTTCACTTAAGTGTAGATTCGTAACGAATCTACAGTTGAGTGGATTCGTTACAAACTAAAGTGAAATGTTCGACGGGAAAATGACTGTCTTTCCAAATTGAAAGGATAACATGATGTGCACCAAACACAGCTTTTAATGTACTTTACCATAGAAACTGTATCACATGCAGGAATCTAACAAACAACTCATCACACATACATAATCTGTAAAAGATTTTTTAACAAGCTAATCACTCAATTAACACTCAATTATTCAGGAAATAGTTTAAGTCAGAGAATAGACTCTAAAGTGTAGATTCGTGAACACAATGTACTCGCCTTCGGCTCGTACATTCTATTCACGAATCTACACTTTCTCGTCCATTCTCCTTAACATAATATGAGCATTATTTGACATGAATTCCAATCATCTAGCTTGAAGTGTACCTTAAACACGAACTTATTCAAGATGCTCAGGTCAAGGATTAATCTATTTTTATTGACATTTTGGCAGGCTACAGTAACTATATAAGAGGGCTCGGGCATCTCAGTTATTCTGCCGCTATGTAGCAATTCGAGAATTGATTCAGACACGAATGAATGCTCTTTCAATGCAGATTTGTTATTTTTAAATCTCATTGGGGGAGGAACTTCGATGAACGGAATTTTATAACTATGGTAAAACACCGATAGCACCATCTCTGAGGCACCGATCTTTTCCCAAAATTGCGAGTGCTCTCTCAGCCTGCCTTTAACATTAATCGTGTCTGTCTGTAACTCACTAAGCACACAAGATTCGTAATCGCATCGTACCTCTAAGACATTTTTAAACTTGCTCTCCAAGAAGGTGGGTTTAAGCAGTGTTGTTGGCTGCAGAGGTACTGGTGCCTTCTGCTCGGTTTGGAGCTGATCCCGTTGCCGACATGAGGGATGGTACGGCTCTTTGGGCAACTGGAACGGCGTGCCACGAACATCCCCTGGTGTGGAAATTGGATAACCATGGAGCTATAAAAAGGAATCTTTTTATAGCTCCATGGTATAACCGAAGCCTGGCAAAGTGTGTGCAGTGGGCTTGGCTCTTGGGCGGAACATGTGGGGACACTCTCTAGCCCAACGGCCGGGCATATGGCAGGAATATCATGAACCAGCATTTGGCAAGCCTGATGGAAAGAAAACAAAATACAAACAAACAGAAAACATACTTTTGGAAGTTAGCGTATGATTGATATGTAACTGGGCTAATACTTCTTGCGTCTCCTTAGCTTGTATACGGGGTTATGCTTCATTGACCTCGGAATTATCTATTTCTACGCTGCAGCGTATACTTGCAGCCAACGCCCAGTCACATGACCTGAGCTTTGCCGCTGGCATTTATGCCCCCCCCCCCCCACCGAACAAAACCAAATTGTACATTTACAAACCCATCGTATACAATATGCATTGGTCTTTTTACGCTACGATGGCTTACACCATGCATTAGCTTCTTTTAGCCACACTGCAGAATCTGCAGAATATACTGCAGAATATAGAGAAACCCATCCAACTGAGTAGAGCTACATAGTTTAAAAAAAAAAAAAAAAAAAAATTAAAACCATAGAAAATTAAAATGTGACGAAGCGTGGGCAACATTTTGTTTGAATTAAAACGTAAGGGCAGAATCCACACTAAAACCAGGTGCAGATTCGGAGTCAAACGTTAAAAAAAATGAACATTGGAAACTGGCGCACTCCGACGGGGGGTGTTTGATATTGGAGTCACTGTCCTATCATGGAGCTCCATGGTCCTATATACCTCTTGCATTTCCTTGCGTCCTGACACTATAGCTCCATTCCTTGCTCTATGCTTATACCATGGAGCTCCATGCATAGAGCAAGGCAAATGTGAGTCCTCCAAGCTTTCTGTTTTATTTCCTACTTATTCTTTGTTCTTTTATGCCTTTTGGCCCCGTAACCAAGGGTTTTGGGCTAAAGATGTTCCACTTAAAAACACTTTTCACAGTCCTGCTAAATTCCTCTGTCCACCCAGACCCCCCCCCCCATACACACACACACATTCCCACGGTTCCTACAAACTATAAATGGCATGCACCATCCTCAGCCTAGTCTGTGTACTTCACGTCGAACCCTTTTCACGAGGCATGGCAAAGTGTGCAAAGTGCGCATGCGCTAAGACTGATTCCGGCAGAAAACACGCCCATTTATGTAAAGTGTGTCTCGATTATTGCTCTTTGGGTGGGAAAACCCAACAACGTAACGGATTTCCCGGGTACTGCGCAAGATGGATTTCCCCATAGTTTAGTCATGACATCGACAGTGTTATTTTTCTCGGTTTGTGCCACACAGACCCACCCCGACCACACACCTCCCATGACGGTTCCCGCAAACTAATGATAACACGTCCTCAGCCTAGCCTGTGTACTCAGTCACGTCAAACCTTTTTCACGAGACATGGCAAAGTGTGCAAAGTGCGCATGCGCTAAGACTGATTCCGGCAGAAAACACGCCCATTTATAAGGTATTAATTATTATTTTATTTGCCATAACAGTACAAAACAAATTACAAGACAAAACACCCCGAGATGGGCAAGGGACAACAAAAGCAAATACATACTATGATCGGTAGATCTGTTGCCCCACATCTGGGGTACACAATGAAATAAATATAGATTTAAACATATAATATAGTACACGCAATAAAAAAGCAGATAATTATACAAAACCAATAATAAGTAATAATAACTAATTTATAAAACGAAAATAAGTAAAATAACAGTAAAAGTAAACATAAACAAATCAAGAAGTAATATATAAATAAATTAAATAAATAAACTTGCAATAAAAACGATTTAAATAAAAACGGTTCAAAAAAATATTGCACAAGTGAATGGGCTAAAGAAGGCCAGCCATGTTAAACAGAGCAAGAAAAGGGACGGCTCCCCGAAGCTGCCGACAGTGGAGGATAAAGATAGCAAACCCCAAACAAGTCCCAACACTAGAGCCACACTCCCCTCCCCGGAGAATTATACATGTATAAATAAATAAAAATAAGAACAAATAGAATAGTACACAATGTACAAGTAAGAAAGAGTAACACAAAAATACGGACAGAAAGCCCTGCCTACACTGAAGAATTAATAATACAAAACTATTCAAGTTGATTCATGAGATTGGCAGACAGAATATCTAAGTGCTTTGAGGAAGCAGTGGAAGGGCAATAGCAGTAGGGAATTACGAATGTTTTCTGGTAAACTATAGACCAAAGTCTGGGGAAAAGATGAGGAGCAGACAAATGCAAAGCATCGGTTCTAGCATACAGGTGTTTGAAGGTGAGAACGTCAGGATATATATGGTTGACAGAAATGATGTCAGCCACATCAAAAATGAATAAGGTTAAACTTACACTTAATGATAAAATACAAACCAGAAAAATTACGACGAATTGACAGAGACGACCAATTAAGGGACTCAAGTCTATCGGGGTAGGACATCTCACCCATCCTCTGCCCAAGAATAAATCGAGTAGCACGTTTTTGTACCCGTTCCAAGTCTCCCGCCACTGTATGTTGGCCAGAAGGTCAGGGTCCTAGACACACCTAGCAAAACATGGTTTCCTGGAGAAGTCACCAAGGTGTGCAAGGAGGTCATGACGCCAAACAGAAACAAACTTCGTCGCCACAGATCGCACCTGCGCGAAATGCCAGGCCTAACTGTGTCTAAGCTAAGCGCAAGCGCCAACTTTGTGCAGCCTACGCGTATACAGTTTGACCAAACCCCCTATAAGCGCGTTAGATTTGCTGACCAAACAGACCAACCAGATACTGGAGGCAAATACAAGACTACGCAAGAGCGTATGCTTGCAAAAAGCAACCTCAACACGTGGTAACAAATGGTCTCAGACAGCTACTAATGTATCTCCTTTATACACAGTCTGCTACTAAGACCAGATCAGGGCGGCTCAGCCGCAAACCAGCCAGATACACAGACGACTAAAGTTGTTTTGAATACCAAACGTTGTTTTTTGAATCTCAAAAGTTGTTATGAGTTGAAGTTCAAAGTTACACCATCGGTGTGTTTGAGTTGTTTACTGTTAAATTCCTAGTTCTTTAGTTAAACATCACTCATTAGAAAACAATTCTGAATGTGACAACTTTCCACCATATTCTGAAATTTGTATTTCAAACTGCAACCGGATGTTCACACAAACACCTTATCTATCCAACCATTTTCAATGTACCTACTTCATTATATATCCTAGTTGTCTCCCCACAAACTAAATTTTGTGCCCAAATTATTTTCTTTCAAAAGAGGGGGGGATGTTGTGATGTGGGACTACTTTAATTGTGCACCACTGTGTTATTCCTATTCTTATAAAGTGATATGAAAGAATAAAGACCTTGGTCAGGATCGAGCTAGGAAAGCAACCATCGTATATTGTCTTAATTACTTCCTAGACACATTATCACGTCATGTAAAGTGTGTCATGATTATTGCTCTTCCCCTTACATGCCTTAGTTTAGTCATGACATCGACAGTCTTATTGTTCTCGGTTTGTGTCGCCAACGGTTTGCATCCAATTCCAAAGCATTCATTTTGCAGCCCAACGATTATTGCACAAGTCTTGTTCAACGGCAGAGCCAACCTACATTGGACATATCGCCGCATTTTTCGCTCGAAGTCGAAGTCAGAACGGAAAATGGAACTTACATATTGGATAATGTTTCTGGCAAATCTTCGTGAGTAACAAAAAGATTATTTTATTCCTCCATTGTTTTAAATTATTACACTGCAAGTCTCGCGCACTATTAGGCTAGTGCTTGGACTTTGTTTTGCAATTGTATGTAAGGACTTGGGAGAAAGAAGGGAACAAAGTGGTATCGACTGTTTTGAAAAAGTCCCTTATATGTAAATTATGAGATATATATCCAAACATAATGAAGCTAAACCACGAATCACAACCATGCACGTTCTATGGTAGCTGTAGGGATAGGGGTATATGTTAGGGTTAGGGTGAGGGTGAGGGTGAGGGTGAGGGTGAGGGTAAGGGTTAGGGTTGGGGTTAGGGTTACGATTAGGGTTAGGGGTAGGGTTAGGGTTAGGGTTGGGTTTAAAAAAAAATAAAGTTAGGGTTACCAGCTGAGAAACAGGGAACCAGTTTCAGCTACCATAGATTGTGCATGGTTGTGGTTCGTGGTTGTATAGCTTCATACGTCTGTTTGGTTATATGCCTCTTACAGTCAATTTTTCTTTGTTCGACCGATTTTTCGCACACAAATACATCGATTATCGCACATATAGTAGTAGTAATAATGTTGGTTTGCACCCTTAATAGTTGCCAGCGTCCAAGCCATGATGACGTACCTGGAGAGAGGCAGCGTGGGGTACATCCACTGCCCCTTCATCACCTCGGAACAATACTCGCTGGATCGCGTTGATGCCATGTACTGGTATTTAGACGGATGTTCACCAGAGTACCTCGTGGCCTCGCACTTGCAAGGCAGAGTCAACGTCCAAAATGCAGATGGCGTGTACGACATAGACGGCAACTATTCCTTGGTCGTTCACAACGTCACCGACTCAATGGAGGGAAACTATATCTTCAAGCTGAAGCCAATTGGGGAATTGATACAGATCGGAAATGTCCCAGTTGCTGTAAAAGGTATTAGACTGATCAGATTCACTGTGCCACGTAAATAATTTAACGTGTATACCGGTAAAAATGTGCATACCATGTATATCGCTCTCTCCATCAACGGTTTTTGCAGTGATATCATTACGGTTGATTCATAGATAAGCCCATTCATTAGCAAAAACAAAATTTAGGTACCACACCCGTTATTACGGATTCATACAGGATGCCCACTTGCCCCCCCCCCTGTTGTGTGAATGCATGCGTAACAACGGATTGTTGATAAGCAGGGTGTGAAACCCAAATTATACTTTATTTTGTGTTTTTTTGTATTAAGTTGTGCTTCAATGGGATAGGCCGTCGTAAGGCCCCCAAAGTTGCGAACTGCACCCGTCAATTTTACGGTAATCTTCCGTAACGGTAAATTTTACGTTATGAACCCATGCCACCATCTCCAGATGAATCACCGTAAAATTACTGACTGCTTTTCATTCAAATATTGACGTATAAAGTAAAGTGACCAAGATGTTGGAAAACGACTATTTCATCCACCCTTCTTGTTTCAATAGTGACATCTCGCCCTCATGTGGTTGGCTGTGACGATGTTGATGGCACCTCGTCGTCGACTTGTGAAGTGAAAGTCGATGCTACGCAGTCGTACAAGCTGACTTGCATCGTAGAGAACGCCAAACCCGCAGTGACTATAACAATCGCCCGTCTCTTGGGCGGCAACATAATAGAATCGGTCAATAATATTGAAACTCGCCAAGAGCATCACATTGAACCAGAAACGTCAACAAACCCTAGTAAGTGAGAAGTGTATATCGGTGAAGAAAACAAAATGAAACTTGCGTGTGAGTAAAATCATCGTAATTGCCATCCTGTTACGAAGTCCACGCACAGGGTGTTGTTTCTATTAACAGAACAGCAATATTACAAACAACGAAAACCGCGAATACATCTCCTTTCATAAGACAAATAATAACAGAGGGCATCATAATTTAAAAAGTTCCTTGTGATGCCGAGCCTGTACCTTTAAGCATGAGGAGTTACTTATAGCGCTCAACAGGGATAGAAATTCAACGCAGGCTCGACGGCGAGCTGAAAATAAACTGTCGGATTTTTTCCCCCTCAAATTTTACAGTTCTTTAAGTGTTTTAAACGGAGAGTTATTTATGAATTGGAATAAAAGAGTGGTGACTCAGTCTTAAACGCCCGTTTAAAAAGTAACTTGCAGGGTCCTGGCCGAGCGAAAACTGCCACGTCCGTGCAGCAGGTTTTAAATGGTCACCCTTTTATTTTCTTCCTAATAACGGAAGTGTAGTATTATATTAATAAATGCAAATTCTCACAAATTGTTTTCCTTGCAGGTCGTTTTAAAATCAACAATACCTTCACGACATCTGCGTCAATCTCTGTGCCGTTCAGTGACGGGGTCCAGATATATAGATGTGAGGCCTCAGGTGTTGCCGTTGGGAGTGCAAACAATCACGTGACTGTGACCATCCGGCGCATTGAGTCAAAAGCAGGTATTTATAATCATAATAATAGTAATGAACAATGAAAGTAATAAAAGTTCTTCGATCGATGCAATAAGTTGATTTGATGATCAATCCTAATGTAATCATAATTACCTCACGAATGATTCGTGAGGTAATCGATTATCGCACATATAGTAGTAGTAATAGTAATAGTAGTAGTAATAATGTTGGTTTGCACCCTTAATAGTTGCCAGCGTCCAAGCCATGATGACGTACCTGGAGAGAGGCAGCGTGGGGTACATCCACTGCCCCTTCATCACCTCGGAACAATACTCGCTGGATCGCGTTGATGCCATGTACTGGTATTTAGACGGATGTTCACCAGAGTACCTCGTGGCCTCGCACTTGCAAGGCAGAGTCAACGTCCAAAATGCAGATGGCGTGTACGACATAGACGGCAACTATTCCTTGGTCGTTCACAACGTCACCGACTCAATGGAGGGAAACTATATCTTCAAGCTGAAGCCAATTGGGGAATTGATACAGATCGGAAATGTCCCAGTTGCTGTAAAAGGTATTAGACTGATCAGATTCACTGTGCCACGTAAATAATTTAACGTGTATACCGGTAAAAATGTGCATACCATGTATATCGCTCTCTCCATCAACGGTTTTTGCAGTGATATCATTACGGTTGATTCATAGATAAGCCCATTCATTAGCAAAAACAAAATTTAGGTACCACACCCGTTATTACGGATTCATACAGGATGCCCACTTGCCCCCCCCCCTGTTGTGTGAATGCATGCGTAACAACGGATTGTTGATAAGCAGGGTGTGAAACCCAAATTATACTTTATTTTGTGTTTTTTTGTATTAAGTTGTGCTTCAATGGGATAGGCCGTCGTAAGGCCCCCAAAGTTGCGAACTGCACCCGTCAATTTTACGGTAATCTTCCGTAACGGTAAATTTTACGTTATGAACCCATGCCACCATCTCCAGATGAATCACCGTAAAATTACTGACTGCTTTTCATTCAAATATTGACGTATAAAGTAAAGTGACCAAGATGTTGGAAAACGACTATTTCATCCACCCTTCTTGTTTCAATAGTGACATCTCGCCCTCATGTGGTTGGCTGTGACGATGTTGATGGCACCTCGTCGTCGACTTGTGAAGTGAAAGTCGATGCTACGCAGTCGTACAAGCTGACTTGCATCGTAGAGAACGCCAAACCCGCAGTGACTATAACAATCGCCCGTCTCTTGGGCGGCAACATAATAGAATCGGTCAATAATATTGAAACTCGCCAAGAGCATCACATTGAACCAGAAACGTCAACAAACCCTAGTAAGTGAGAAGTGTATATCGGTGAAGAAAACAAAATGAAACTTGCGTGTGAGTAAAATCATCGTAATTGCCATCCTGTTACGAAGTCCACGCACAGGGTGTTGTTTCTATTAACAGAACAGCAATATTACAAACAACGAAAACCGCGAATACATCTCCTTTCATAAGACAAATAATAACAGAGGGCATCATAATTTAAAAAGTTCCTTGTGATGCCGAGCCTGTACCTTTAAGCATGAGGAGTTACTTATAGCGCTCAACAGGGATAGAAATTCAACGCAGGCTCGACGGCGAGCTGAAAATAAACTGTCGGATTTTTTCCCCCTCAAATTTTACAGTTCTTTAAGTGTTTTAAACGGAGAGTTATTTATGAATTGGAATAAAAGAGTGGTGACTCAGTCTTAAACGCCCGTTTAAAAAGTAACTTGCAGGGTCCTGGCCGAGCGAAAACTGCCACGTCCGTGCAGCAGGTTTTAAATGGTCACCCTTTTATTTTCTTCCTAATAACGGAAGTGTAGTATTATATTAATAAATGCAAATTCTCACAAATTGTTTTCCTTGCAGGTCGTTTTAAAATCAACAATACCTTCACGACATCTGCGTCAATCTCTGTGCCGTTCAGTGACGGGGTCCAGATATATAGATGTGAGGCCTCAGGTGTTGCCGTTGGGAGTGCAAACAATCACGTGACTGTGACCATCCGGCGCATTGAGTCAAAAGCAGGTATTTATAATCATAATAATAGTAATGAACAATGAAAGTAATAAAAGTTCTTCGATCGATGCAATAAGTTGATTTGATGATCAATCCTAATGTAATCATAATTACCTCACGAATGATTCCGTGATGATCGATCGGACGTTGTATTGATTAACAATCGATTGATATTGATTGGCAGTTAAATTAACAGTACTAAGTAATAAACTACGATAAAGTGCATTTTCCTCATGTGACAATGCTGGCTGTACATTGCAAAATGGCAGACACAGTGACACGGAAACAAAATGCATTAAAAAATGTGGGGATTTCCCCTCTTTATTTAAAGGAACATTACAGAATTGGTTTTTGCTAACAAAACAGTTGCTGGCAGTGTAAACACTTTATGTAACCCACCATATTCATAAACTGACAAACCTGTAGAAGTTTGAGATCGATCTGCCATCTGGGTCACGAGAAAATAGTGAAAAACCGATTACACATTTTTGCATGAAATCTTATAGATTCAACAAATGAATAAAACGTTCTCTGAGCGATAAACTCCTTCGGAAAATTAATTTTTTGATTTCTCATCAAATATGGCATTTCAGACAGAAATATTTCAAGGGATGTTTTTTACTATCATCATCAATAGACCGTGTAAGTTTTTACAAGTTTTTTTCTTACCAATTCTGTAATGTTCCTTGGTCATTTGTTAACTATGACCGAAACTGAAATTTAAAGGTGGTGTTTATGGTTTTGGCTTTTGTCAACGAAATGCTGCTTTGTAGGCAAAATTATCAGAAAAGATAGAATTAAGGTCACTGCGAAAGGTTTAGTTGAATACATTGCCTACACTTATTGAGAAATCAGCAAAAAACCGTCACGGTATTTTCAAAGCGTAGAACCCATCCACTTTTTTTAACGAGGTGACAGTGTTAAGTTTGATAAAAACTAGATCAGATGCACAATGTTGATAATAATTTGTTAAGTCATGGAGGGGATGTGGAGCATTTAGCTCACCAAGAAGCGGGGTAGTTGGGTTAGACCTGAGTTAGTCACGTCACGCACATGCCTTGCAAACAAAAAGATGGCGACTTTCAGCGACTTTAAAATGTTTATCGCCAATTAAATTAACAGCAACAATGACAGCTGCGGCAATTGTTTTTTAAAGAAGGGTCAATAATCGTCTAAATACAAAAAGTTTTAAACTTGCAATGGGTCCATAAACACCGTGAACGATAACCAAGGGTTTTATTGTGTGCTTTTGAGGGATTATTATTACCTTTTGATGCCACTATTTCCATGGAGCACCCCAGTGGTTCATTCCAAACCAAATTGTGATCCTCTCTCTCTGCAGGCAATGATGATGATGCGAAGCGGAACGCCGGTGACTCCCTGACGTTCACTCACAGCGTGTTGATATTGATGGCCTCCCTCGCTAGCACAGTGACCCGTCGTGCCTGTTACTAATTGACCCATTGCCCAACGCGGAACGCTCCTCCGATACCATTTCCACCATTTTGGGAGTCAATTCCTTTGTGTACATTTTGACTCCCGTTGTGCAAGGGGATCAATGGACTTTCCATTGCAACATCGCAGCCCGATTTGGTCAAACAAAGGTTAGAAAACCGTGGGAAGCCATTAATGCAAAGTAACAGATAGCCACAGTTTGTAACAATGTTGCACAAAATATTAAAAAATAGTGTTGGAAACAAAGGAACCAATCATTACAACAATAAAAAACAAAAAACTAAATTATTTATGAAAACTTGCAGAAATGTTGAATTTGCCAACATTTGGCCGTCCATGCTAACCTGCGCGGTTTGATTATCAGCAACAGAAAGGTCTCCTTCGAACATCCAGCCGGGACCATGTTGATCCTAACCTAACGGAGTTTAACTGTGCGTGATTCTGCTCTTTCAAATATCTTATTTGAACGTAGTTTATGGCTAAAAAAAATTAATAATAATACCATGTTGTTGGGAAAGTGACATTTAGTCATTAATATTTCTTTTACTTTCATTAGACCTATATTAATAACATTTAAGTATTGAATAAATTTGAGAAATCAACGAAAGAAACCACGACGAATTGTAATTATAATAAATTGCTATAGGTATTTTAAAATCCGAATGGACCTTATGCGTTGACGTCATCACGCCGCCATGTCAGAGGTAAAACGATGACACAACAATGGAAAACGCACAGTTATGTACACGCAGCGCATATGATGAGCCAATGAGCAACCTTCTTTCGACCTCTGGCCGAGGGCGCCCAACTCAAATGATGTCATGTGCATAAGGTCTAAATTGGATGATATTGCTACGGCTACAACTGGTGCTATTAAGATTGATGCATCCCAATAATTACTGACATTCTCAATCGATCATTCAGCACTGGTAGCCTTCCATCACAATGGAAAAGAGCTGTGGTCATCTCGGTACCCAAAACCAAATCACCAGCCATCGACAAAGAGTCTCACTCACCGACTACTTTGCCAAGGTAGCAGAGAACTTTGCCATCCAATGGATTCTGCAAGACATCCTTCCCCAGCTTGACCCCCAACAGTTTGTGAACAGAAAGGGTTTCTCAACCACTCACTCACTACCTTACTAACGTCATGGATACTTTGGCTCGTAACGCTGATACTCCAAACACGGTATCTACAGTAGTTGCCACGGACTACAGTAAGGCATTTGACAGGATAGACCATACTATTGTGACAAAAATTGCTCTTCCTGAATAATTAAAATCCAAGCTTTATTACAACAGCATGAAATAATGTAGACTCTGCAAACACTAACAACAGTTCGTCATGTAAGCTCAAGTATCTGTCGAGTTAACGTTAGTTTTGTCAAATAATCATAAAACAGGAACGGACAGAACTTGTTCTTTATTCACTTAACTTATTCTTTAGAACTTACCGGTGGAATTAATGTGCTATCTAAATTGTTCCCTTTAGAATTGACGATTGTAGACAATGACTAAAATACTAGCGTTAGTTTATAACAAACTTTAAAGTAACGAGTGCATGTGCATCATTACTTCACGTATACGTGTAAACTGTTTTGTATACAAAATCAATGACCATTACTTCTTTACACATTTTTAATCTACGTTATATTTTTAACATTGCAGATATTGTACATAGTATGAGAGTGAGTGACCATATTTGCATAGTGTTACGCGCAGTTAAGCCAATCAGCGCGCGTTGCCCTAGTTTGCGAGCCCATGAAGTGTATAAAAGGCGAGCTGCCAGTGCATATTTGGTGCTCTGTTCGTAGGACAGGACCCTGTGGGAAGATAAGCTGCGTCGCAGAAAGCCGGGAGCTGAGCAGTGGTGAGCAGTGGAGACCAGTGGCATAGTAATCGGAGCATATAGAACTAAGCCAGCTATAGAGCAGAGCACCCATATGCAATTTATTAGAGCAGCGCAGCCCCCGCGACTTCCCTAGTTCATTCAATTATAGTTGCCCAGTATGCAAATGGAGTCACTCAATCTGATGAATATTAAATACCAACTGGATTATTGTAAATATTGATGATTGAAGTTTTGATGAATAAATAAGCATAATTCTCATGTTGAAGTTAAAGGAAACGTTTCAAAGGCTGTTTTATACTGCTGTTCAGTTGCCTGAGAATAGTTAAAGTAGATGCCTCCTTACTTCCCCGACCTTTCAATAATTAACTTTATGCCCCTCAGTTCCCATAATTATGATCATTAGACTCCTTGCTCTTTTGTAGACAATAATCACTGCCACCCACCCCTCCCTCTAAAGTCCACCCTTCCCCTTCCATAGTCCACCCCCTGCTCCCTGTTTCCAATCAGCGGTTGCAGATCATCTATTTCCCAGGTCCCCTCCATCCCAATCAACCAAGACGCTGTTAGCAGATCAGACATCGTCAGTTTGGAGAGAATCTGGTGTTAAGCCCGCCCTCTATTGACGTCCTCTAGCATCACCGTAACGGAGCGGTGTAGCAGCCCGTTACATATTTTGGTGGCAGCGGTGTGATTTCGGCTGAAGTTTTGAGGAGAATAGAACACGCTACCACAACGACAGAGATAAGATAATGCAGACTTCAGACCCAGAGATTCAATTCGGACCCATTCTGGAGATGGAGAGTGATGTTTTGAGTGGCACAATTCCGGAGGACAACGCAGAATTGCTGATGACGATAGCATCAGGAGGTGATGCATCAACCCCATTTCCGACTGATTTGCAGAAAGAACGAGACGCAGTTAAGAAAATGAACTGCTTAGAAAAGAAATTGAGGCCTTGAAGACACATGATGATTTAACCCCTGTAATATATCAACACTAGAGGGCACTATTCCCACAACCCTGGTTGCCAAGCCATGAGTTAGTCAGATGAATAAACGTGTACTGGAAGTTATACTCTGTGTAGTTATCCACTCATTTCATGGTGGCAGCGCGGTAAGAACCTCGGCGTCATTAATGCCAGTTTAATACCAACAACTCGTGACATGACAAGGTATTGTTGAGGAACACAAATAAACATGTAGTTGCTTCGTGCTGTACTGTATTGTCGATTAACGTTATAGTGCATGTACATGTTGCGGTGCACAATACTGCAGTGTTTAGTTCGTCGCCATATTTATTTAGTGCTTTATCAAGTTTGTGTACCAACATGACTGACTCAATCACACCCCGTATGTCTTGGGATGATCCAGATTTGCCAAGTGCTATACAGATTTTTTGTCAGCAATGTGAACTATATACTTCTCTGTAAAGAATGTCCAAGCAGAAAATCAGGTGGATCATATCCTTCTGTTTATGGGTTCGACAGGACTTCGCAAATGCAATTCCTGGAGCCTACCTGATGCTGATGCAAAGAATGCAGATGTAGTCTGGGATCGTTTTGTTGCCCAGCTAACTCCACGCTCAAATTTCCGTGTCGCTCGTCTCTATACTTACACAAGTTTCGACAGAAAAATCAAGAGACAGTTGATGATTTCATGTCACGATTGAAGCTGCACGCCCAAACATGTCACTTTCGCGATGATAAAGAATTCGCTGATAGAATCATTGAACAGTTTATCGCTGGTACCAAGCATGCACATTTGCAAAAGAAATTGTTGGCTGAAGATGACAAATTGAGCATTGAACAGTGTTTAGACATTGCTCGCACCCATGAGGCATCCTTGTCACACATGGAACAACTTACCAACGTGAACCAAGCTAACCCATCAGTTGATGTTATGCAACGTCAACGTGCATGTTGGAATTGTGGACGCACTCATTCTTTCAAATCATCACGAGAGTTGTGCCTTGCATTTAGTACCACATGTAATTGCTGTGGCAAACAGAATCACCGGAGAACTATGCGTAAATCACAGGATTCACGGCAGAACAATAGTCAGCAAACGCGTGGCAGAGAACGCCAGCGTACACATTTTGGTCGTTATCGCTCAAATTACAGATCCAAGTCACAACAGCACAAGTCTAAGCCTAAGCCTAAGCGTGACATGCACATGCTGGCTGATACAGCTTTCCAGAGTGGAGACGCAGATGATCTGTCCGACCGACGATCACCCTTGATATTGTTATCTCAGACATCTCTCCAGGTGCCATGGATAGGGATGAAGCGTGCACATAGTCGTCCAACTAAAACAGGACACAGAACGTCGTATCATCAATTTACGTGCTAAGATTGATACTGGTGCTCAAACGAATACCATTCCCATTCGCATGTATCGCCGAATGTACCCTACTACACTTGATTCCAATGGATTTCCACGCAAGGGACAATTGGCTCCCTCTACAGCAATTCTCAAAGCATATAATGGAACTCTGATCAAGCAATATGGCACGTTAAATCTCCCATGCAAGTATGGCAAGTCAGAATGGCACACTGCCTTATTTCACATAATTATGTGAGACGGATGGACCGGCAATCATTGGCCTACGTACAGCACTTCGTTTGAACATTGTCACTCTCAATCGCTCTGATGAGTCTGATACCTCGCAAGTTGAGACACAACGCTGTCAGCCAAGTGCTTCTGTTCAAGATCTCATGCCCAAATACCCTGAACAATTTGATGCTATCGGAGACTTTAGTGGTGCATATCACATTGTTCTTCGTGATGATATGCAACCTGTCATCCATGCCCCTCGTGTGCCCCATTCACATCCGTGATGAGTTGAAAGCAGAACTTACTCAAATGGAGACACAGCTGGCATGTTATTCGCAAGGTGACTGAGCCCACTGATTGGGTTAGTAGCATTGCAGTGTCACGTAAAGCTAATGGACAGTTACGCATATGCTTGGATCCCACTGATCTTAACAAATCGATCAGGCGATGCCATCATAAGACACCAACTGTTGAAGAAATCACTCACAGGCTTGCTGGTGCAAAGATTTTCAGTAAGCTCGATGCAAAACATGGCTACTGGTCAGTTCACCTTGATGAAGCTATAGTTCCCTATTGACCACATTCAACAGTCCCTTTGGACGCTTTTGTTACAGACGGATGCCATTTGGGTTAAATGTCAGTCAGGATGTCTTTCAATACCGTTTGGATCAGATACTGGAGCAAGAGTGATGGTGTTATCGGAATCGCAGATGACATTATCGTATTTGGAGACTCAGAACAGTGTCATGATCGCAATCTTCATCGGCTATCGACAGTCGCTGCTACTAGTGGTTTAAAGTTTAACAGCAGCAAATGCACCATCAAGGATCCACACGTCCTTTTCTTTGGCATGATGGTGTCCACCCGGACCCTTCAAAGGTCAAAGCGATCAAAGCCATGCCACCCCCAACAGATAAGACAAAACTTAGAGAGTTCCTTGGTATGGTCACATACTCGAGTCCGTTCATTCCGAACTTGTCAAGCCACCCTGCAGATTTGCGTGGGCTACTACAGAAAGACATTGACTATATTTGGTCACCCATTCACCAACAGTGTTTTGAGAAAGTTCGTGACCAGATTTGTGAATCTGCAACATTGCGATACTTTGACCCCAACAAACCCACAGTAGTACAGGTGGATGCATCCCTCCGTGGATTGGGTGCTACGCTCATCATGCAGGATGGTGCCCCAGTGGCATATGCTTCAAAGGCACTTAGTGATGCTGAGACTAGATACGCCAACATTGAGCGTGAAATGCTAGCAGTTGTTTTCGGCTGCGAAAGATATCATACCTATGTCTACGGTAAACATTTCACAGTTGAGAGTGATCATAAGCCATTACAAATGATCCATCAGAAGCCGTTGACTTCCGCACCACCACGCCTACAGAGAATGTTCATGCGGCTCCAACCATATGATTTAACCTTTACACTACCGTCCAGGGAAAGAAGTTCCCATCGCTGATAGTTTTTCACGCTCACCAACACAGAACAACGTGCACATTCCATTGGACGTGCAAATACACCATGTTCAATTTTCTATGGAGCGCCTCACAGAGCTTAAACGCGAAACTCAGCAGGATGCAACACTACTGCAGCTCATCGATATTATATTGCGTGGATGGCAAGACAGAATGAAAGAGCTCCCCACTTCTCTGCGCCCATATTGGTTTGTTTATTTTATTAATCTACAATTTTGGTAAAGTCCAGTGAGACTAGTGATTTTTATGCTGATTTCTTGATTATAAAACTGATCCTTTTTGATTTTTTTTCGTCAAAACTGTTATGCTTTTTATTGTTACAAAAACAGTTGTTGTTACTCCATGCACATGTATGTCAAATTTACTGTGGGTTTACTAAGAGTTTTCTTTAACACACACCAACAATTATAGTGCATACATTTTTTAATGTTGACAAAACAAGTTTTTTTTTCGAAAGGGGGATGTAATATATTGTGGTGAACTCTTAATTGAACTGCTACTTGAACTGTTATTTGTTATTTGTTATTGAATCATTTCATCTTCACTGTTAAACTGTTATAGCGCCCTCTCCCATGTCTCTCCTGTTTACAGTATAACTAGGTCAAGGCTCTACTTTGCATACACACCAGACAAAGTAATACATTGGAAAGTTTATACATTGTTTTAGGGCACTTTCACTATCCCATGCATAGCACCACACATACAGTTTTGTAGGCCTATTGATGACCTTGCTTCACTTGTTTGAGTGCAGACAGTTACATAACCAATATACACTCAGTTTTCTCATTCTCTACACACTCTCTTGATGTATGTTGAAAAAACCAGTAATAATCCATTCCTACTCAAGAAGTTGTCTCCTCTCCAGTCTTTTCTTCGAGCTACACCGTAATATAGGATCAACAGCAATTTCTCCCATAATATCAACACTAGAGGGCGCTATTCCCACAACCCTGGTTGCCAAGCCATGAGTTAGTCAGATGAATAAACGTGTACTGGAAGTTATACTCTGTGAAGTTATTCACTCATTTCAACCCCAAGTTCCAGTTCCCTTTAATGGGGTGTTGTGGCCGAGCGGTTAAGAACACCGAACTCAAGCTCTAGTGTTTGTGAAGTCAAGCTGCAGAATGTTTGCAGAAAAACCTAGGGTTAGACCACCAACGTTTGATGGATCTGGTTCATGGACCGATTATAAAGTACAGTTCGAGTTGTTAGCAGAGTTAACCCTCGGAGCAGCGGGCCCTTCTGTAAAACGCGGTGGATCCAGGTGGAGAATTTTTTCACCACCCAGTTTTTTAGGTCAATGACCCCCTCCTGCAAGCCCAAAGCAATTTTAATCTCCACAGGGCTTTTGTCTGGGCCAGCAGTGTGTGTTATTTACGACCTGTTTTAGCTCTGGGCGGCACAGGGTTGACACAAAGAGATAATGGCACAAGGAGTTGGCTCACTAAGATATCAAGTTACAATTCCCAAGGGCATAGCTGTCCCTTGGGACTGCTGTCATTAAATAATTCTTACTCGGCAGTGGTTATAGCCTGGCCAATGGGAGTCTACAGGCTTGTGGTGTATACAAGGGGTGTCGAATACAAAAAACCGTGGCTTTTTTGGCCCATTGAAAAAAAATTATGACCATATTTGGAATATGTGGAGAATTTTTTCACCACGTTGCTTCTCCGAGTTAAACGGCTGGGGAGAATCAGCACAGGCAATTTACCTCGCAGCAAGCTTACGTGGATCAGCACAACCCGTGCTTGGAGATTTAGATGATGAGAGACGACAAAGTTACAGTGCCCTCACTGCAGCTTTGGGGCAAAGATTTGGAACAGAAAATCAGACAGAGTTATTTAGGGTTCAACTTAAAAATAGAGTAAGAAAACGAGAGGAGATACTACCTGAATTAGCGCAAGCAGTGAGACGTTTGACGAGGCAGGCATATCCATCTGCAAATTACAAACTTCAAGAGACACGGCCAAGGAGCATTTTATAGATGCACTGCAAGACGCCGATTTTAGATGGAGAGTGTTAAGTTCCAGTCGTGACCGACAAGCCTTGAAGATGCCGTGAGAGTAGCCGTGGAACTAGAAGCATTTCAAGTGGCAGATAGACAGCGGACGGGGCAGAGGAGGCCAACCGCAAGAGTAGTTGAAGTCGACAACAAACAAACGACGAGGGATGGAAAGGTCACTGACGACAGAGACAGTCTTCGAGGGCAGCTGTCATCACTGATGAGTAATATTGAGTAAGCATTAGCGGAAGGTTTCCAAAATATACAGAAAAAGCTGGTAGCTGATGGCGGTGAAAATAGAAATCACGATAGGAATGGTACGAGGCCAACGGCACAGACGTGGCAAGAACGGCAAGGAGAAAAACAGAACCAATGAGTGCTGGAACTGCAATGATGTCCGTGGTCAAGGCGGCAGACTAAACGACCGAACAATTACAACCGTAATGGACGAAATGTCGGTCAATTTAACCAACAGGGAAACGGGCAGCAGTCGAACTTTCGGGCCGATACTCGACTCATCAGCCCAGGCCCGACAACAACACAGCGACAGTA
Source organism: Pycnopodia helianthoides (assembly GCA_032158295.1). Classification (NCBI taxonomy): domain Eukaryota; kingdom Metazoa; phylum Echinodermata; class Asteroidea; order Forcipulatida; family Asteriidae; genus Pycnopodia; species Pycnopodia helianthoides. Next base: position 8,477,124 of record CM063263.1, on the reverse strand, counting down.
GGATCCCGCTCGTTAGCAGCAAGTAGTGAGGTTATACGTTGAAGGTTTAGTACGAAATGCTGAAGTAACTTTCTTGGTTGACACCGGAGCAAACATAACAATTATAAGGCCAGATGTCTACTACAGGATAAACGAATTAACAAGACTGCCACTGGAGAGAAGCAAGATTAAAATGGCGATGGCTGATGGCAGACCACTTTCTTTCCAGGGGCAAGGGAAATTCAAGATGAAGATTGAAGACGGCGTAGAAGTTCTACACGAAGTATGGGTAGCTGAAATAGAGCTTGAGGGTATCCTTGGGTACGACTTCTTGCAACAGCATAATTTCCGATTAGAATGCGGGAAAGGAGAGATGAAATTTCAAAACATGACAGAACGTGCAGTAAAGAAACCTCAACCGACATGTTGCCGAGTTGTAGCAGATATGACGGTGTGTATTCCGCCTAGAGAGGAAGTTGTTCTACCAGGGAGAGTTGTTGGTGGAGATGACATTGGATTGGCAGTAATGGAGCCCACAGCAAAGTTTGTACAACAGCATGGCATGATGATTGCCAAGACGTTAGCTAATGCGAGAGAAGGTGCGTGTGTTAAATTTAAGCAATGATTATGCTAAGTTATACAAGGGGACTATAGCAACTTGTGAGCCAGTTGAAGAAATAGTTACACTTGAAGAGAATAAAACACGGACTGCAGTTTGTCACACACATGACAAGAAGCCGATGAATAAAGGGCAGATACCGGAGCACTTAGAAGATTTGTACACACGGTGCAATACACACCTTGATAATGGGCAACGGGAGGAGTTGAAGAAACTTTAAGTGCGACATCAAGATGCGTTTGCAAAATCCTCAGAAGATTTGGGTCGCACCGCAATATACAAGCACAAGATTGACACCGGCACAGCAAAACCTATCCGACAGCGAGCAAGACGGTTGCCAATTCACCAAAGATAGCAGAGGCTGAGACAGAAGTAGACAAGATGCTGAAGAGGGGTGTAATTGAGCCATCTTCAAGTCCATTGGCCGCACCAATAGTTCTCGTGAAGAAGAAAAATGGTACGACAAGATTTTGCGTCGATTACAGAAAGTTAAATGCTGTAACCATAAGATTCCTACCCGCGTCCCAGAATAGATGATTCACTCGATGCGTTATCTGGTTCAACTTAGTTTTATACGCTAGATCTTCAGAGTGGTTACTGGCAGGTAGAAATGGCAGAAGAGGACCGTGAAAAGACCGCATTTGTGACGGGGACGGGAGTTGGCTTTTATCAATTTAAAGTCATGCCATTCGGGTTATGTAATGCACCTGCAACATTTGACAGATTGATGGAGCGAGTTTTGTCAGGGCTTTAATGGCAATCCTGCCTACTCTACTTAGACGACATCGTGTCATACGGACAAAGTTTCCCACAGGCAATAAAGCGACTTGAAGAAGTAATGATCAGACTCAAGAATGTAGGCTTGAAGTTAAGTCCGAAGAAGTGCCACCTATTCCAGAGAAGTGTTTCAATTTTGGGGCATGAAGTTTCCGACAAGGGACTGGCTACCGATGACTCAAAAGTTAAGACAGTTCGAGAATGGCCGACACCGAGAAATGTAACTGACGTCAGAAGTTTTCTCGGATTGTGCTCTTACTGTAGACGATTTGTGAAGGGATTTGCAGAGATTGCAAAGCCGCTCCACCGACTGACAGAAAAGCAGAGGCAGTCCTCTGGACTGAAGATTGTGAGATAGCCTTTAAGCAGTTAAAGACGGCCCTTACATCAACGCCAATTCTAGCATATCCTACGAATGACGAGTGTTTCGTCTTGGACACAGACGCTAGTAACCTGGGTATTGGTGTGGTATTATCACAGATACAGGAGGGTACTGAAAAGGTGATTGCATACTTCAGCAGAACACTGACCAAAACCGAAAGGAGATATCGCGTGACAAGAAAAGAACTTCTTGCACTAGTAGCATCAACAAGACAATTTCATCATTACCTGTATGGTAAAAAGTTTCTCCATGATCCGGACGGATCATGGAGCTCTAAGATGGCTGATGAACTTCAAAAGTCCAGAGGGCCAAACAGCAAGATGGTTAGAGGTGATGGGCACATGCATTTGAGATACAGCATTGAGCTGGAGTTAAGCATGGGAACGCAGATGGGTTGTCTCGTCGGCCATGTGATGAATGTGAACAGTGCAACAGAGTCGAGCCGTATTATGCGGCGCAGAGACAAACCATTACACACAGTATTAGAACTCCGCGAAACGGTGAAGGAAAGTGTGTTATCATTTATCATTGATAATGAGGAGAAGGGTGACGAAAAAGAAGAGGTGTCACATGCACACTCTGCTGTAATAGGAAATAGGGATAACCATGAAAACTCTGATAAGTTAGGAGATGATGGCCGACAATTTACAGACATAGACTTACGTGAGCAGAAAAGAGACCTGCAGGAGAAGTTCTGGAACGGCAGTGATGGGCCTAGTGGCCAGGAGTGTACCGCCATTGACTCAGTAGAGGGCAAAAGGGACCCCGAGAAGTCTGGAGATGGTGAAAGGCTGGAGGTCTGTACAGCCGTAAACTTGGGGCGAGGTGAAGAGCGCTCAAAAGAGAAGTCTAGTGATGAGGAAGATTGTATACAAGCCATAAGCTTAAGGATGTCGCAGCTGAGGGACGAGACAATTGGACAGGTGATTCAATGGAAAGAGTCTTGGAATAAGCGACCAGAGTGGTGTAAAGTTTCCCCCGGTGATAAAGCAGTTAAACGTTATTGGGCGCAGTGGGACCGTCTAGAGATACGGGATGGTGTACTATATAGAAGATGGGAGTCGGAGAGAGGCGATAACATATCATGGCAGTTAGTTCTCCCTAAAGAAAGCAGACAATACATACAGCGATTCCATAGTGACCCGACATCCGGTCATCTAGGTAAAACAGAGACACTAGACAGAGTGCAGAGAAGATATTATTGGTATGAGTGGCGACCACAGAAGAAACCTAGAAGTCGTATGAAGCAATACAATGTTGGTGTTGCCATGGAGAGAATTGCTATAGACGTGATGGGTCCGTTACCAGTTACAGAAGATGGCAATAAGTACATCCTCGTTGTGGGTGATTATTTCACTAAGTGGACAGAGGCATATGCGATTCCTAACCAAGAGGCAGCAACTGTGGCTACTAAGTTAACGGAAGAATTAATATGTAGATTTGGGGTTCCACTTCAACTGCTTTCAAACCAAGGTCGCAATTTTGAATCCAACTTATTTCAAGAAGTTCGTCAACTTTTGGGGGTGCTTCTTTCTTCAATGTGTGTTAAAGGAACATAATTGGTTTTTGCTAACAAAACAATTGCTGGCAGTGTAAGCACTTTATGAAATCCACCATATACATAAACTGACAAACATGTAGAAGTTTGAGATCGATCGGCCATCTGGGTCACGAGAAAATAGTGAAAAACCGATTACACATTTGCATGAAAACATATAGATTCAACAAAATGAATAAAACGCTCACTGAGCGATAAACTCCAATCGGAAAATTAGTTTATTCAATTCTCATCAAATATGGCATTTCAGACAGAAATATTTCAAGGGATGTTTTCTACTATCACCATCATTAGACCGTGTAAGTTTTATGTAAATCTGTGATCAAAAAGTATATTTTACAAGTTTTTTTTCTTACCAATTCTATAATGTTCCTTTAAAATGATATATTATTCTAGCATAATACGGATAATAATAGGCCGTTAGAGTAATTTAATTTCCATGTCACACTATCCATTATGCTCATCAGCGAAATGATCCAGGGTCCTATCCAGGGACCTCAGCCCCAGTGCGAAGAAATTTTAGGGAAAAGGGAAGTGTCCACTTGAAAATCGCGCTCTTGGGTTTTCTTTCCCAGAATGCTTTCGCCGAAAGAGGGCGCTATATATACAAGAACCGCTATCCACGTGCCACCGTATCGTACCCGGCACGAAGTCACACAGCGCATGCCCCGCACAAGTGTTCGTAGCTTGGAAATATGCAAGAGAGCATGTGGCGCACAGCGACGGACTAGCATTTTAGCAAGGATTCTACATTTTTAGCAAGTACCCTTTGACTTGAGTGATTTGAGTGTATACGTCTGAGCATAGGAGCAAGGTTGGTGAGCACACACTTTGCTGGTTCTATAACATGTTTATTTTCCAACATTTTGACTGAAACTGCTTCTTTATTTTTAGGGGCAGGTCCAATTTTTGTAGCTGCCTGTACTGACATTGTTGTACATGTATGTACAATACGTAGTTGTTTCGTACACAATATGGCATGGTAAATCAACAACCCTGTCAAAAAAACATGGCCGACGGCGGTCGCGCCATAAATTTTATAAACGAAAACAAGGAATTGTCCAAAGATTTAGCAACTGGCAAGTGGGAAGGGGTACTTATACTTGTTTTAGGATAAAGGGAAAAGGTGAAGGTCAGTGACTGAGTGAGGTTGCATGAATATTTTTAATGTATTCAGTCATCAGTTTGTCATGTTTGTGGTAACAGTACACCATCATTTGCTATGTAGATTTGTTCTCTGACTCCATGGACTCTGACTCTGAGAACTTGTCCACGTCTTTACCAATTTAATTAATTACAAATAGTTTCATTATTGTCTATAGTGCCAAATACTCTGGACTCCCTCAGCTTGTGCACTTCCTTGGCCTAGCACCAGGTAGCATCAGGAATTGTGATAATTTTTCGAATGGAAACTCATGTTTTTTTTTGCCGAAATCTCCCCCCTAATTCACTCAGGTCTATTCGTAAATGCTGCCTAGTTGATTTTGCACAATTGTCGAAAGGCACCGTGGGAAGGAAACGGGTGCAAACAGTGTTTCCTTTTCCTTTCCACAATGACGGCCACAATGCCTTTTGATCATTGTGCAAAATCAGTATTTGCGGTACACGATTGTGGCAAGTACATACCAATGTTTAAAGTACAAAAGAAATGGTAGTCGATAACCAGTTGAACTGGAATTCCAACACTACGAATGTTTATGAAAAAACTAACCAGCGCTTATATTTCGTAAGGAAACTCAAATATTTTAATGTGAACACCAGATGCTATTCAATCGTTATTATGCCCCGCGGTTGGCGAAGCCACCGAAGGGGCATACTGTTTCTGACATGTCCTTCCGTCTGTGTGTGTGGACACACGGAAGGGCATATGTGGGGTCCTGACAACAATGGAACAATGGACCCCACAAGGTCATTTCAATAGGAACAATTGGGAATTGGGAACAAGGGAATTCTTCAGAAAAGGGAATAATAGATCAACAATAGCAGTACCCACAAACTGGATGTGTGTGCGTGCGAGTGTACAAATTATAACTCAAGGAGGACTCAAAATTCAGCTTAAAACTTGGTGCATGGATTGGTCTTGGGGTCTCTCGAAAGTGTATTGTTTGTGGACCCCCCAGTCAAATGGCAAGGTCATTTTTTGTAGGTTTTTAGGTAATTTTTTTAAATGCTGTACAGTGGATAACAAATTTCATGTGTTTTCACATGATGAATAAATAAAATGAATGAATGGATGAATGAATGAATGAATTGAACAATTTTGTGTTAGCTCGTTGTGGTGAAATTTTATGACAAATCTACCAGCTGACATTCACACAATTAAACTTGTCGGTGCGATGATTCCATCGCCGCCATGATGGTTACTGATGTGCATGCACGCTGACATGTCATCCAGTCCCTGTTCTATAGAAATCCATCTCTGCCAAGTTACACGGCGCATGTGTGGCATTCTGGCTTGGATCTCCCAAACATGCGCCGTCGACGACGCATTGACGCGCCGTGCCGTCACATAGTCGTGTCGTGCTGTCGCTTCATGCCGTCGCATAGTCGTGGCCATCGCATTGTCGTGTTGTGCTGTCGCGTCGTGCTGTCGCGTCGTGCCGTTGTGTCGCCGCCGTCGCATTGTTTGCAACGGTCCTATACAAACAGTACAAACAATGCGACCGCGACGATGCGACTATGTGACGGCAGGATGCAACTATGCGACGGCGCGGCGTGACCCGACTATGCGACGGCACGACGCGACTATGCAACGGCACGACGCAACTATTCGACAGCACAACGCGACTATGCGACGGCACGACGCGATGGCACGACAGGACAATCCGATGGCATGACGCGACTATACAAAAAGTACAAACAATGCGACGGCGGCCTCAAAAAAGTATGGTGGCCCTGAAGGGACATAGCACATCGCAAATATCTTTGCAAATATTTGCGATGTCGCAAATGTCTTTGCAAATATTTGCAGTGTCGCAAATATCTTTGTAAATATTTGCGATGTCGCAAATATTATCACATACTTTGTTGCACAGTTTGCATATTTGTGCCAGGTAATTTTTCAAGAGCCTAAAGGGTCTTAAGTTGTTTGGGTTCATCTTAGTCAATGGCCGTCAATGACAGTGCGAACGGAATACCCAAATCTCGAGATTCATAAAAAAAAAAAAACGACCACGGATGCCTACATATTTTACCTAGGCATCCGTGGTCATATGGGAGACGCATACACCAGGGGGACAGACTTGCCTTTAACACCGGATCCACGAGACCAGGCTGAACCATGGAGCAATACTTAGCACTATGTGCTGGAAAGAAAAATGGTGCTAGCACCAAATTTCAAATTTTTTAGTCAACGACCGTCAAAGAGAGTGCGAACGGAATACCAAAGTCTTGAGATTCATCACACAGAAAGATGACCACGGTTGCCTACATTATTATTCTACCTCCATGTAATGGTTATACATTGTACATGTACACGCATGCGGAAAGAACAGAAGAATAAACAATTACACCCAAACTACACCCGACTACCCACCCGTGTGTACATAATGAAGGCTGGAAGCCAAACAACTTCAATACCCTTTAGGCTCTTGGAAAAAAAAACTGCACAAATATGCAAACTATGCAACAAAGTATGCGACAAAGTATGCGATAATATTTGCGACATCGCAAATATTTGCAAAGATCTTTGCGACATCGTAAGTATTTGCAAAGATATTTGTGACATCGCAAATATTTGCAAAGATATTTGCGACATTGCAATTATGTGCAAACATTGCATATATTTGCAAAGATATTTGCAAAGATATTTGCGACATCGCAAATATTTGCAAAGATATTTGCGATGTGCGATGTCCCTTCAGGGCCACCATAAAAAAGGGAGAGAGCGGGGACACGATTTTATTTTTTACTTGGCCTCATGCTGACAAAACAATCTATAACCTTTGATGCACTGTAGTTTTTCTTATGATGTCACCAAGATGTGTCTGCCATTCAAAAATGTATGCCATTGGTTTTGGGAAAAGTAAAAATATTCCTAACTTCCTGTGAAAGTTTCATTAAATTCACGGAGGTCATGTTTTCGAAAGAAAATCTCTTTTCAAATTCTTTCTCTGAATAAATTTTGACAGATGATGCTGTTCCAAAATGGAAAACATACTTCAAAACGTACCTCCACTTACCTTGCAGGAAAAAATACTGAGTCCTGACACAGTTTAACATGCCATTTTTATTTGAAAAATTAAGCACTAATGTGAAAGGGATTATTTAATCTCATTAGATCTGTCTTTATGGGTATTATACTTCATTACCCAACAAAATTGTGTTGTATTTATCAGACTCAAGGTCAACATTTGAACACCATTTCTTAAAATAATTTACAATGCACAGTGAAGTATTAATGTTCAATTGAACAACACAAGAAGGCGGACTTGTCTGGTAATAAGTTTACTGGCTTGACACTAAAACCACGGGCCTCAGGCCTGCGGTCCAGTGTAAAAATTTAACCCTGGCACCCACAACGTTATGTACTGAAAATGTGTAATGTCTAGTACATACACATAACCCACATCAATGTTTTTTTAACAGTAAGTTATATTCTGCCATGGATTATTGCACAACAGCTTGAACTGTAGGTGAATGAAACCTAGTTTTCTTTGTGGTACACCTGTAGGCCTAACTGCTTCCTTGACTTTACACTGGTGTGTTTGCAGTCAATGAATCTATGTTTTGCACAAGTGGTCATGTGACTGCCAGTTTCCGTGCTATTGGAGTATTGGATTTGTGGCTTGCATGGGTTGTTTGTAAACATGAGCTGCTCCATTCAGTTGTAGGAGGGCCATCGTTGCCGATAAATTGTTCACTGTGAAAGTCGTGCACCCTCTAGTTCGGGGTCGAAGAGGTTGGGTTTTCCCGAGGTTCTGTAGTGTGTCATTAAAAGAACAAGTGCTGAAAAATTTCAGTAATGCACCCAGCCGTGAGCCACAGCCAGGTAAGGATTCATACCCGACCTTGCCATGGTTTGCCCTCAACTTTTTCAGTGACTATTAGCCAGTGGGGCTATGCCAGTCGGCTTGTTGTGGACTAATCTTTTCTTTTCCCAAAAGTCTATTATTCATGTTGAATAGGGATGCCTTTCAACACTTAACTAGCCGGCCCGATCGCATGGAATGATTTTTGACATTTTTGGGGGTCCTTTGGTGTTTTCACTAGCATTTGGCCAGCGGACCACTGTTAAGGGCGAACACTGCTTGCGATCGCTACAATATCGTCTTTAACCACTGGGGTCTGGGTGCATTGGACAGCACTCGGTGCTGGCCAAATGCTAGAATTACCCCGAGGACCAGTCAGAACTCTCTCCGTGGATGTAGTCTGGCTGGCCCGTTCCCTGGTGAATGACATCCCTATATATGGTACCTAAAATGTGAACTAGTGAAAAAGCTGGCCAACTCTAGTAAAAGGACAAGCTAAAAAACTGGTCCCCCGCTACATGTAAGTAAGCGAAAAGTTAGAGGCAGATGCTTGTTCTGCTCTGGCACTCCTTTTCCCACATCTACTCAATATGAGTAGGTACCATCCTAAACTGTGTCTTGAAATTGACGGTGTATTGATTTATTTTTGGTTAATTACAGCTGTGACATCTGCAGATCTAGCACACTTTTACCACTTCTTGACCATCATTTGGTACTAAAGGACTGGTGCGGGATCGGAGTCAAGGAAGAATGGGGAAACGCTGTTGTGAGGAGAGGTAAGTTTAATGTTTGAAAAAAATCATAAAGCGCACGTATTAGTTGACCCTCTTTCAAAAATGCCCTCTCCAGGGCAAAATGTATAGGGCCCAGTGTATTATGAATCGCCTTATTTTTTTTTAATGAAGTTTTATTTCTGTAACATCTTTCAGTTATGTAAACCCGCAACAGTGCCAGGGATCGGATGTACATGATGTACATCCATCTGCACATCAACAGTCTCCTGACAAAGAAAAGCAGAAATCCATTGGACCTAGAAGTAACTGTAAGTATGCAGCAATGGAGTCTGTGAAGAAACCACAGGAGCTTCACAAAATGCTCTTTAAAGCATTTTGTGAAGCTCTTGATTTCTTCATGTTTTTGAATTACATAATCAGAGAGCCTAGCACAAAACAGGATAGAATAGGGAAAGCTTGTGTCCGACAACCGTGCAGCCGACTTGAAAGATGAATCAGAGATAACTTTTAAAAACTTTTGTATATATATGATATGTTTAAATCCAAAAATTTTGAAAATACCATTTAAAAATATTAACCCTGTCTGTATCGCTATCGCAAATTTTAACCTTTTCAACCAGTCCTCAGTTTGAATTTTTATCGATAAAATCACCATTCCGAGCTTCAATACACATTTTACGGCTGGAGATAACTTTAAGCACTGCCCTATGACCTGAGAGGAGCTTTGAAAAAATGTGAGATATGCACGTGCGTTGAGAACGAATCCTGTCGGCATTTGCCTTTCAAATTAAGTCGAGCCCAGCTCCTGTTTTGAAATCATCAAGACAGTCTGGAAGTTATTGAAAAGGGTACAGAGGACCAGGCGCGGTTCTAGAGCCACAATTTTAGGGGGGCTAGACTTTTTGCACGTGACGTCACCCTCTAACTTTCGCTACTGCTATTTCTTTTTGGGAGTCGAAAAGGAACATATAAACAGCGCATTTTTCATGTATTTGTCGCATAATAAGTAGAAAGATACAATAATCATACAACACATGATGCAGTTGCGTGCAAATTATTTTGACTCCAAAACGGTAGACAGAACAAAAGCTTGCAGTGGTTTAACGAATTTGATTGAGAATATTATGGGATGTTTACAGAGGGTGAAATCATATGTAGCCGTGTGCAATCAAGTCAGGATAAGATCATGTGGCCACAAAAAATATTTTGATGGTATTCGATATAAGAATCCTATAATAGAGAGGTTTTATTAATGGACAAGCAAAGAAAAAAATAGGACCGGAACGCACTCAAAATGTTCAAAAAGCATACAAATTTGTCAGTTATGAAGATTCTCTTCGTGACAGTGAGAATCATGTATTGAAAGGCAATCTTTAAAAAACATTTGAGTCGTCAAGTATAGTTCTTTATAAAAAACGGGAAGGGGGAAAGGAAGGGCAAAAAATCGCCGGAAGCCCGGGGATGGACGGAATGGAGGGAGGGAGGGTGGTGAGAGAGAGAGAGAGAGAGAGTGGAGACCGTATAAGGCCAGGTAAACAAAGTAACATGTTTCTCGTCTGGACTTTTTCAAAAAGAGGAGGAGGCAGGGCGTTACTATTTACTATTTTCCAATTTTTTTATATATTTTATCCAAAATGGCCACCATGCTAAATATGGCTGGCCAAGGTATATTTATTCACATTTTTTTCTATTTGAGTATACTGATGCAATGTATGACAAAACAAATGATTTGTATTTTTAGTCCACTTTCTAAGCAAGTTTCATCATTCAAAAACAGTGAAATGTTTATGGATGTGTTCAAAATTATTTATATCGCGAACATCACAATTGAGGTAGAAGAGTCGACGCCGGGCTCATGCAGCGATCTGTGGCTCATACTCAAGTACTCTTCGCATGCGATGTTAAGAAGGTGAAAAAAAGTATAGACAAATTCTTAGTCAAAAATAAACCAAGGAACTTCGTTTTTTTGAATTTTCCTTTTTTTCCCTCCCCCCCCCTTTCCCCTTTTTTGTTAAATTAATAGTAAACAAGAAAAGAAAAGCAAAGAGGCGGAAGCCAAAAACGAGGCGTGCGGGGACGAGAAACGTGTTACTTTTGTTACTTGGCCTAACCAGTCAGCAGCGAATTAGTGATGTGTTAATTGGAGTGCGGAAAAATGGAAACTATTATCTCCAGAGGTAGCCATCGAGAGATTAATAGGCAGAGAAACGTTGTTAAAACTAATGTAACATGGCTCTGGTGTGGTCTCGTAATCAACCATCCTATGACTGTTTGTTGTTTAAGTGGGAGACAAAGGTCTCTGTTTTTGAAAAGTCAAAAGGCGATGTTTAAAACAGACATTTTCTTTGATGTTTTCAAGCCTCCTTATACTCTAATAGAAAAAAGGAAGGCTTTTAGGAAGGGAGGGGAGGGGGAGGAAAAGAGGTTAGAACTTACTAAAAAGAACATTGTTCCGGTGATAATATGTTGAGCCACTTGTGTTTTATCACCGCATCATCGTTTCCAAACTGAGATTGGTTTTTATGTTCATGTAATACAAAACAAAACAAGGCGGAAGCGCGCGCCGGCGGAAACCGCAAATTCTAAGCACCGCGCTTGTCCCGATCCCACATGAAACATTTAACCGTACAAGTCATGTAGTCTGGGCCAAAGACTTATAGTATGTGAAAAGACCGTGCAAATCTATTCATTTTTATTTTTAATAAAGATCCAGTATTTTCCAGCTTGTATCTTCTTCTTCTTTTTTTCCCTTGCATTTTTTTTGGGGGGCTAGACAAAAAAATTTGGGGGGGGGGCTTTAGCCCCCCCTAGTATCCACTCGTATCCAGGCAAGTCCGGCGGTCTTGTGTTTGTGTTCAAATGTTGACTTGCAGCAGTCTGATAAATACAATTCTGTTGATTATCGAAGACTACCTACAAATGAGATAAATCTTCTCTTAGCGATTTTTCAAATTCAAACAGTTCAATTATTAACCTGTGTTGTCATTTTTTCTTCTCACTTCAATTCTGGTCTTGTACTCAAAATTCCAGTCCAGTAAATATTTTGAGCTACAAGCCCTGCGGTCTTGTGGGGTTTTCCCCCAAATTCTAGCCCTGCTGTTTAAAAGTAGGGCGGACATTTACTTATGTAACCAATACCTGCGAGCAGTAGCACTAATCCATATATAAAAATCTTGACAACATTATCCATCAACCGCGGCAGTGGTTGGGAAGCCTGGGTATATCACCCCTTCCCAAGAAAAATACAAATGGTTTTGGACAGTATTACTATTAGCTCCATGTTGGTATGAATATCGTGCCCTGTGCAGGCTTTGTATATATGTAGCATAAGAATTCCCACAAAATATTATGAAATTTTCCATCTTTACCTTCATTTCTTGGCAGATCTCATACGCTTAAAAAAGACATTCTAAAGACTTAAGAAGATCTAGACTCACCACTGCTAGGTTTGGCCAATTTTATTTTAAATCATTCATTATGTCTGAATTCTTGAATTTGTCAAACATGAGCAAAAAGTGGGGCGTCCATGGCCAGCCAGCCACTCCCATTGTTTTAACATTGTTATCCATGTTTCTCTCTTTTCAGCGAGTGTCTCTGCCTCCTTCCTCGAAAATGAGTCTCCCAAGAGTGGAATACAGGAGAACACATGTGTGGACAGTGGCATTGTTGAGGATGGAGAAGAACTGTGTGATGAGGGGGAGGGGGAGCTAAAGATCGAGATTGACAAACACTCAACGGAGACACAGCCAGATGATGTTACGGTTCATTCTGATGACGCTGATGTGATACAAGGCAGCATCACTGTTTCAGAAGCTCCTAGGGATGACATCCCATCTTTACTGAAGAAGCAAATGAATGACGAGATGTCGAAAGATGAGCTTCTCAAAAGTAAGTTTTAGAAGGCCATGGTTCGAAATTAATGGTCGCCCGGTCACAATTGTGAGTGAAAACAGCGGTGGGCGAGTCAAAACCCTTCCAGTATTAGCCCCCCCAAAAAGTTTTTCACAAAAAATAAGAAGGTATGGAACAATTACCCTTAATAATAATAATAATAGTACACAGTTCTTTTATAGCGCATAACACATTACAGGATAGCATGTCCCTATGCGCTTTACATAGAAAGGAAAAAATTACAAGAAAAAAGTAATGCAGATAAGAAAATCCACTTAGAAGCAAAAAAGTACATGTAGTGTTGGACACTGAGTTCATGGGTGTACACTTTTAACATTGAATAAATACGTTTTAAGAGAAATCTTAAACTTATTTAAATCATTGTGATTTCTCATGGAATCTGGAAGTGCATTCCATAAAACTGAGGAGGCGTGGGTAAAAGAACGCTCAACGTAAGTTTTAGTTGAGGTGGGAGGGACAATGAATAATGCTTTTGAACTTGATCTTAAAGTACGAGTAGGCCGATACAATGATAATAGTTCACTTAAATATGAAGGGGCAATGTCATGAAAGCATTCGTATGCAAAAACTAATAGTTTAAACAAAATGCAGGAGTGGACAGGAAGCCAATGTAGATTTCGTACCACAGGAGTGATTGATTCATATTTTCGAGTTCGGGTCACTAATCTCGCCGCTGAATTTTGAATAGTCTGCAATTTTCTGATTTATCGCTGAGGAAGACCGAAAAGAAGACTGTTACAAAAACCAATGTGGCATAAAACGAAAGCATGAACATTTTTGAGATATAAAATTCTCAAAAGTCAACCGACAATCAAAAATCACTCCTAAGTTTCTACAAGATCTGTTTGCATGTAACAATGTTCCATCTAGGTCTATAGACTGAATTGATTGTGTTTCTCGAAAACGTGAAGAAATGTGAAGGAACTCTGTTTTACTACTGTTCAGCTTCAGGCTATTCAGCTGGGACCACTCCTTGATAGCGTGTATACAATTTAAGATTTCAGTAGTTGGATCAAAATTATTAGACTTTTAAAAGAAACATACAGTTGCGTATCATCCGCATAGAACATCTTTTGTATATGATACCTATCTATTATGGACTCCAGTGGAGAAATATAAAGCGTAAACAAAATGGGACCTAACACAGATCCTTGCGGAACACCTTGAGTTAAAGAGTGGGTGGATGATCGTTCATTTCCAATAATAACACGATGGCTTCGGCCCAACAGATACGATTGGAACCATTTCAAGGCCTGGTCACAAATTCCAAATTTGTGTTCCAAACACTTCAGGAGAATGTCGTGCTTTATGGTGTCGAAAGCTGATGAAAAATCTAGTAATACGAGAATTACTTCTTCACCCTTGTCTAATGACATCAACATATCATTTGTGACCCGAAGAAGAGCTGTTTCGACACCATAAAACTGACGATAACCTGATTGGAATTGCGATACAATTTGCGGTACAATTGTTACAAAATTGTTGAGTTATAAAAAAAACTTTACACCCACACGGTTTGACAAGAAATATTTGCTAGATTTAACGTGGCTGCGATCGATCGCGATTGCGATCGTTTATTTTCAGTAAAACACGCATGTACATATTAGTCTGGCTCTCTCCTCCATGTTCCATACAACAGTATGAAGGCGAGTAGGGAAACATACAACTCGAATTTCCAGGGGCGGAAGACGTGCGATGGAGTCTAATTTTAACCTTGCACCTGTTATATTTTATGCAAAATGATAACTTCGTACACATAAACACTTATCGCTCTAGCTACACAATTTTTTTCCAAATGTGCGTTGTCGACCGATCGTTAAATAAAGAAGATTTCAGTGCAAAAGAAGTTCTATAAAACCTATCCTCAAATTACTAATCCATGAAAATTGCTGTTGATGAGAACACTATTATTAACCCTTTAGCACTCAAGCATTATTATACATAGCGTCATTCACTCTTCAATGCGCTTTGGCAATTCACATGATTTTCGGCCGTACCTAGAAATCCTCAGATAACTTTCGTTGTGATTATTTTCTTGTATTGCAAGTTCTGTTTTTTTTGTAGAGAAGGAAATTATCTTTTGAATGATTTCCACAGTTGTTCTGTCTGCTTTACCAAAAAGAAGCTTTGAGGTTGGAAACATAGGACAGACCAACAACAAAAAATAGACACATTGTTTGCGTATAAGTAAACAATTGTTACGTGGAAATTTAAGCACACAAGTTTTCTCTACTTTACTGTCGTCTCAAAGGAAAACAAACCTACAAAAGTGATTGAAAAAGACCACAACATACCTTTGGAAATGGAAAGGATTGCCTTTGTTACCAACGGATAACTTCTGTACCTAAAACTCTTTGTAAAATCCTTTAAAATCACTGTATTCCGTGTGTAAAAACACCAATAAGTTTATCGTGAAACAAGCGAAAGGTCGCCATTACTGTGTACATTGCGCATGTGATACGTGGTACATACAGTACGGTCCGCACACACACAGAGAAAAACAGCTACATGTTACTTCACATGTGTTTGTGATAAGACTTCCGACCTTTGAACCTTTACAGGTGGACAACGTAGTTTTTTTTTCATATGGTGAGCCCATGTGCTATTTTTAGACTATTTTCATCTTGAGATCGCGCTCTATCTACGGCTGTTTGCTGCGTTTTATCGCATGTTTAGAACTCAAAATACAAGTTGTTAAATTTTGAGGGCGGCTGTGGGAGGTATGCGCAGTAATAGGCAGGGCGGCTGCGGGGGGTATGAGTGCTAAAGGGTTAAGGGCAGAAATTAGGGAAAAGATCGTCCAAAAACACATTTTAAAAAACTTCACTTCCGTGTTGTTTGTTTTTTGGTTTTTTTTTTTACACTTCAAAAATTGTGTGCATACTTACAATTACATGCGGGCTAGTGAAAAAACTTGCGGGCGACCTAACATTTTGGTTGATTTGTCCGGCCTGCGAGTGAAAAAAAAGTTAACGGAAACCCCTGAAGGCCCTGATTTTCATTCCACTCTTGGCAATTTGGCAAATCTTTAAGCATTATTATGACTAGTATATTGACTTTAACCACTACCTGTGTTGGCAATATATTTCAGTTTCTTTAATATCAAAAAAGGTAACCAAGTTGGTAATGACCAGTCGTATAAAGCTAAAAGTGCTACAAAAGACGCCAGCAGCAACAGAGGGGAAGGGACCTGTCCAACTGACCAACCGAGGAAAGAAAGTGGACAGGTGATAAAACCCTTACTAGTTTAATGATGGTGATGTTTTTTTCTTCTGGAAAGCCAAGCAATTTTGATTATGAGAGATTGATTTCTTCTCCTTTTTAAATTATATTTATTCATTTGTTCTTGACAATTCTCCCACTATTGCAGATAAAGAGACTCCATGAATGTGAGGACCTCGAGAAGAAGGAGAAAAAGAAGGAGAAGAAGAAAGACAAGCACGAGACTCAGACGACAACAGCTGGGGGAGACTTTGACGGAGGAGAGGCGAAGACAGGGTCCCCAACGGGTTTCCAGATGAAAGTTGAGGAGGATGAAGACCTGCCCTTTGGAGGTGGTGACCGCAAAGCTCCTGCTGTCAAAGAGCCCACTCTGTCAATTGAGCAGAGTGCTCGAGCACGCTCACCGATCGCAGAGGGATCTTGGACAATCGATGAGCTTCAGACCGGGATGGAGAGGTTGTCTTTAAGCGAGAATGACAAGCATGGCATCTCTGCTTCAGAAGCTCCCAAGGATGAGAATATACGTCGTGGGATAAAGCGCAAGAGACCCAATGAGTTTGAGGACCATGATAAGGAGAAAAAGAAGCAGAAAAGGGATGTCATCTCAACTGATGAGGAGGTGCCGATGGAGGTCGACAACAATGTTACACACCTGTGCCCAGGATCTGCTGACGTTGATATGATGCAAGAAAGCATCTCTGAAGATCTGAATGAGGAGGTGCCGATAGAGGTGATAAACCCCCGTACTAGTTTGATGACGGTGATTTTTCTTTTTCTTCTGGAAAGCCAAGCAATTTTGATTAGAGATGGAGTTGTTCTTCTTTTTTGCCCATGATTCAACCTATATTTAGGGAAATATTGATAATTGGAAAATTCTTAAAGCTGTTTATAGTAAAAACATTGTTTCCGCCAAGGAAAATAATAGCATGTAAATCACACTGATTCTGCTGTTGATCATGTTGATGTATTAGTAGTTACGTTCACTAAATAAGACTATATACTATTTGACATGTATAATCTCTAAGAGGTTTTATTGTAGCACCATATGCATGCTGTGCATGTACATTTTTGGTAGTTCTAAAACTCAGCATACTTCGGGCCCAACTTCTTAAAGCTGTTTATAGTGAAAACATTGTTTCAGCCAAGGAAAATAATAGCATATAAATCACACTGATTCTGCTGATGTTGATGGAAGCAAGTATGAACATTGTATAATTCTCGGAAATAGTGAAATGGCATCGATAACAGAAGATGACCAAAACATCTACAGCACATCAGTACTGTACTACCTTAAACATTTGACAACTTAGGACAACAACCCCCCCCCCCTGTAGTGTTTAAAAGATGTAATTGATGTTAGGCCAAGATTTTTTTTAACGAGTTTCTCGTCTCCGCCTGCCTCCTTTTCGGCCGCTGCCTCCTTTTGATTACTATTTACTATTCAAAAAAAAAGAAGAAAAAGGGGGAAATTCAAGGAAAAAAAAGAAGTTCCTTGGGTTTTTTTTGCCTAAGAATTTGTCTAGACACTTTTTTTACCTTTGCAATACAACAGCCATTCGTAGTATTCTGTATTAAATAGCTTTTATAGCTAATTCAAGTTGAACACATTTACATTTTTCACTGTTTCTGAATTTTGAAACTTGCTTAGCAAGTGGACTAAAATGATACAAATCATTTGTTTAGTCTTACAATGCACCAGTATACCCAAATAGCACAATATCTGTGAATAAAGAAACCTTGGCCAGCCATTATTTAGCATGGTGGCAATGTTGGAAAAAATAGCCCCCAAAAATAAAAAATAGTAAATAGTAAAGCGCCGCCTCCTCCTTTTTTGAAAAAGTCCGGACGAGAAACTCGTTACTTTTTTTACTTGGCCTAATGAAAAACATTAACAATAAATGTGCTGGAATAAACTACAAATGTGTTCTGTTTATTATTTCAGCTGTTTTTTGTTTTTTACTATAAACTCTCAAGTCTTGAAGTCTAAAGTGTACAGTTTCAAGTCCTTTTAGTAAAGTATCAAGTCATGTCCCAAAGTCCATGATAAGGCAAGCCTATGTCAAGCCCAAGTATTTGTATGAAGATAAATTACAATTAAAATCTTGAAGTGTTAGAGTAAAAGTCTCAAGTCTTCAAGTAAAGTCTTCAGTAAAGTTTCAAGTCTTTGAGCAAAGTCCTCAAGTCAGGTACCAAGTCCTTGAGGGAAAAGTCTCAAGTATTTGACTTTGCGACAGCAAGTCTGAAGTTTTGTCGGGAGTGCAAGTTTGCTGCTTTAAAGCACATGTACAACATTGGTAAATGTCAAAGACCAGTATCTGCACTGTTTGTGACCCAACATATACATGAAATAACAAACATGTGAAAGTTTAAGCTCAATCGGTCATCGCAATTACAAGAAAATAGTGAAGAACCCTCTTTTATGTTTTCACTGTTTTCGAACATCGGATTTTATCACTGTGATGAAGACTAGTTGTTTTACTTATTTCCTAAGAACTATAGCATTTCAAGCAAAACTATTTCAAGGGAAGTTTTCCACCACGACCATCTTTATACCGTGTAAGTTGTGTGCAAATCTGTGAACATTTATATTTTCAATCTTACCAATGTTGTACACCCTTTAAAATAAAATGAACCATAAATAAGGCAAATCACTGTTTAATTAAAATGGTATGACAGGCCTGGGGTTACACTCTGATGCCACCGTTGGCCCAATTTCATAGAGCTGCTTAAGCAGAAAAAGTAGCTAAGCACAACAAAATCATGCTTACCAGAATAAGGTTACCAGCCAAACTACCATGTTACATGTACAATTTTTGACTGGTATCTTTCTCATTTCTGCTTGGCAGACAATACAAAAAATGTTTAGCAATATTTTCTGGTAAAGTTTTTGTTCTGTTTTTTGTTTTTCTTCTTCATCTTCTTCTTCCATGGAACTCTTCTCTAGAGCATAACTCAAAATTGAAATTTAATTGAACATTGAAAGTCATCAGACAATTGAACCTCAATATGAAGACGGCAAAAAATTGATGAAGTCATGATAAAGTCATCAGGTGATGAATTACAAGGTTTTTAAAGTTTTAAAAATACCATTTACTATGCACAGTATATCCTTGATTTTAAAAGCTATGATGTTCTCCGACAGACATCGGAAAGATCAAGACTAGGGCAACATTTGAAAAAAGTTAACGCCAACATCCTATGACCTTTTATTCCGGTCGTACCGGAAGATCAAAGTTTGCCTTTGTTTGTTTTTCTTAAATAAAACAATTTCGGGGCATAACTCAAGATTAAAATTGAATTGAACATTAAAACTCATCAGACAATTGAACCTTGGTATCAAGACGACACAGACTTGATCATGTCATGATGACGTCATCAGGTATTAAATTACAATAAATCAAAGTTTAGTGTTTGTAAAAAATCATTACTCGTGAACCACATTTTAATTTTTTTTTTACAATTATCGGAGAAGTCGTTCAAAGTTTAACAAACGCTACACAAAACTTGACCCCATTTGACCTTGACTTCCGGTTCAAACCAAGTTAAACATTTCAAAAATGCATATCTCTAATACTGCCTATCTTTTCAGCATGAATTTGGTATCAGGGGTTGTAGAACGTTAAGTCTGCTCAAACTTTTGCACAGAGATAACAATATTTTGATCTTTACAGCTATTTGAAAAATGACGATGAAGCGCACTTTTAAGTTTTGACGACGCGCACGATAGTGAAAGAACACTACACATATAATACAGCCACATGTACATTGCACGTGTAGTTTAGCTTACGTGGGCATTGCACTGAACAGCTACATGTTGGCTGGCATTTACATCGTCGCTCGGTGTTTCATTGTTTCATTGATAGTTCGTCTAATATTATAAAAATTCATGAATTCCTGAACCACACATTGGATTTTTACATTCCTAACATCATCTAAAAGGTCTTAATAAACTTAACACACTCTACACAAATGTAACCCGTTTGACCTTGATTTCAGGTTAAAACTGGAATTTGAATTTTAATGTTTCAAAAATTATTAGGCCTACATCTGAACCAAACATTGCATTTTTACACTCCATATATCTTCTTAAATGTCTTCACAAAATTTGACAAATGCTACGCAGAGTGTGACCACATTTGACCTTGACTTCTGGTTCAAACAGGAAGTTTCATAATGAACAAATTAAACTCCTTAACCAGACATTGGATTGATAATGTAAAATTTCGTCACTATCCCATTTTAATGACATCACTCACGAACACCTTGTTTTTGTAGTTGACAAAAACTGAACGCCTTATTTCTTCGGCCAAAAGTTCCAACAAACTTACAAGGATGTATATAGAAATTAGAATTAGCTGTTGCAAACTGCTTACCAACCAAAAGGACCTGTAGTATAAATGCAAAAAATTAGTTAGTGGCCTGACGTTTCGACCCTAGCAGAGTCTTTCTCGAAGCCTTCGAGAAAGAGAAAACTCTGCTAGGGTCGAAACGTCAGGCCACTAACTAATTTTTTGCAAGGATGTATATACAAACAAAATTCTTAACACAGTCATGTTGAACAAGTAAGACAAACAAAAGTTGCAGAACAAGGCAAGAATACAAAAACAAATTGAATCAGATGACAAGTAAAACCCATTATTTGCTTTTGCAAGGAAATTTATGCAGGGTATGAAAATTTCTTGTGGATGCCGAGGAGACATTTAGGCTCCTTCGCCGACGTAAGTTCACTGAACAGTGAAGATTTGCACGTTTTCACCGAAGAGGGCGCTCAATTTTGGCACACCGACCACCACGGTAGATGTTTCTTTCCAAACGCTAGCAGGCTTATAAATAAAAACAATTTCAAAACAGTCACCGAAGGCTGGGTGAAGGCTGCACCAATGTCAAAGGGGCAATGCTTTAGGGGTCTTCCTCAATGAATCAATGAATGTGTAGTCTTCTGCCCAAATTGAGTCATCGTTCCAAGTACGGTTTGAAAGTGTGCTACCCATTATGGGTTACCTTGGAGTTGGGCCGTGCAAACTATAATCGGACGTTATTGTGCGCGGTAACATCGATCATGTGACGGTTCATGCAGATACATCATGTATTGTACATAATAGGCGAGCAACGTTGCAAATATTACGTGTGTACATACATAAGAGCGAAGTCACCAAACTTAAGAGAGTTAAGTGTGCAACACTCTTCTAAAAATGGAAAATCACGTGAAACTGAGACTGAGAGATGTCAACATTTTCAAGCTTTCTCAGTTTTTGAGAGTAGGTCTCCTCGTCCTGTTCGTCCCACTTCTCCAGCTGGTGCGATGTGATCGGAATGGACTTGGTGCAATTTGTATTAAAAAGAGCAGTTGTGAGTGCGAGTTCAATGACGGTTCAGGCGTTATTTCCTTAACCACCATTGCTTCAACCGATCCTGCTCATCCAAGGTAAAAGTCCGTCAACTTTGACTTCATCTCTTCAGAAGTTCTTTCATGGGCCCAAATTCATGACATAGAGCTGCTTATATTATAAGCACACAATTGGTGACCTGTCCTGCTCACTTCTGCTAAGCAGAAAAAAAAACAGCTCTAATCTTAAGAAATTGGGCCCTGTCATTACATGATTTAGTTTACAACCAATGTCCAATGCATTTGGGCTGGGCCCAATTTCATGTATAATATAGCCCACCTTGTTGGGCTGTTATGGCTCTCGTTTTAACTTCGGTCTTACATTCACCCCTGCATACACGTTTCCCTCCAAAACAGGAGAACATTTTGGCTATAATCTGACCTGATGTCCGAAATGGATTGGATGTTGTTACTTCCACTTCTAATCTATTGTGTGTCGATCGATGCTCAGTCATTGATGATTGAGAGCAATCTACGGATTTGCACAATCTACAGATTGCGCATAACTTTGCCCAATCTGCAGATTAAGCTGCCCAAGGCAATCGCGCTCAACGAGCAATCGATGCACAACAGAAGTGCTACGCAGTTCATTTTGGACATCAGTTCAGTTTTTCACAGAAAAATTCCCTTTTGTTTTTTGGAAACGTATCTGACCAATTAGATCACCATATACTAACGGGCAACATCTTTGCTGTACCTCACTTGGGTCTTTGATGGCTCTTGGAGCTGTTTTTTGTTGTTGTGGTCACTCCCTAAACCCAGCAAATTGCCGAAACACAGTCTAACAACAGAATTTCGGTAGGGCGCTAGTACGATCACAGATGTCAAAAAAAAGGAGTACAGAGCCCCAGTTACTAGGTCTAGTCACTCCCTGTTTTTTGGCTTTGAATTTATGTAGGGCATAGGCCCCCTATGTATACAGGCCTGATGCTTCATGGAGACAAAGGAAGCAATTGCCTCCAGTGCCCCTTGTCGATGCCTTGGTGCCCCTTGTCAAGGGGAAAATGCCTTGGAGCCTTTGCCCTTCAAAAGTAAAGCAGCAGGCCAACAAACACGACCGTTCACTCGGACCCTTCAAATGGTAAAAAAGCGTTGTTGGGTCCAGTAACTCGGACTTCACTTAACCCTACAATCAACCTCGACTTAATCCCTACCGCCACACCTGACCCCTACCTCCACCCTTACACCTCTGACCTGTCCTCTCTCCCTACCCTCTACCCTTCTACCCACAACCATTTATGTAACTATCTTCCTGTGATTAAATCAACAGGTTTCCGTACGCCAAAGCATCGGACACCTACTTGTACGCATATAACCCATGCAACAGCTTTGCTGATTCGTACTGTAAAGATGTTGCGGTAGGTAAAAAAATAATAAATAATACATCCATACAGCACCTTGGTCGCATTCCCATTGTGTGGAATAGTGATTATGAATACTGAGTTTAGTCGCACTGACCTTTTCGTTTGCTTACACCCTCACCCCTGCAATGCGTTTACCTGGGAAGTCTGCTGCCACCTAGCGTCCCACTGCCGTTGCCTCGTGTACCCTTACCTTTGACCCTAGCAGAGTCTTTCTCGAAGGCCAAATGACAACACAACACACATAAACAGGTATACAAATGAAACAGAAGCAAGAGGAAATACATGAATAGAGAGAGAAGCAGAAAGCACACAGAAAAAGCAAGGGGTAAACAATGAATAAGGAGACAGGGGGGGTTTGGAGGAAAGGGGCTGGTTTGACCACAAGAAGTTGGAAACACAAAGGACAACATCAGAGACGGGAAGAGTGAGAAAAGGAAAGTAATTTAGTGAATAAGGCAGACTCAAAAGGAGGATATCTGTGGGGAAAAGGAGAAGGCCAAGACAGAAGGTTATTAATCATTTCCTTCTTGGATGTTCAGACCATTGGGTTGAATGGTATGGAGGTGCCTTATCCACAGTTTCTCCCTACTCAGACGAACAGACTCATGTCATTTAGCCGTCGAGAAAGACTCAGGCCATTAACTAGGGTCGAAACGTCAGGCCATTAACTATTTTTTGCATTTATACCAGGCATAGGTCCTTTTGGTTGCAGTGGTAAGCAGTTTGCAACAGCTAATTCTATTTTCTCATTTTAAAATAAATATAATATTATCACTTGCCTTTTCATCTGGACTGTATTAAATGTAGTTTCTTAGACTGGCCACACACTGATTTATTTGGGTTTGCTCTCTCTAGGCATGTCAGAGGAGTGAAGATGGAAAGGATGCATTTGATATAGGAGATCAAGCAAGTGCTGCTTTTAGTGATGAAGGAACATCAATAACATATTCTGCCACGGTTGGTCAGACAATCAGGTCTGTATTGAGGACAACCTACTGTTGTCGTGTTCCCTGTCTTCAATAGCAATAAATAATACTAAATCACTTCATACTAAAAGGGGATCAGACCATTCGGCCCTTCCAGCCTCAGTTTGGTGACATTGCTTTGAATTGGCAGAAAATAAAATGGCCGCAGTAGAACAACGGTACGTCAGCAGCTGATGGTTGAAATATAACATTTTTCTAGTGAGTTAGGGTCAAACATCTGTCTACAGAGTATTGTAGCTGGGAACATTTGAGTGCCTGCCGCAAAATGTTTTAGTTCCAGCCCAATGAGTGGAACACATGCTCTTATTTTTCTTAGCTTCTCATCTGCAAGGGAATGATTAGCCTCCCAAATTATCATGATGGACCTTTCCATTGCAACGTCCCAGCCCAAGTTTTTGCCAACCAAGGTTGGGAAAACTATGGGAAGCCATAATTGCAAAGCAAAAGCAGATAGCCACAGTTTGTACACAATGTTACACAAATATCCAAAAATACTGTTGGATTTGTTGGAAACAGAGCAACCAATCATGGGATGTGTTCTTTTTAATTGAAAAGTTGCAGAAATGTTAAATTTGGTCGCAACATCTGTCAACACGATTAAATGTTTTGCTAACATTTGGCTGTCCATGCCAACCATGAGCCCGGTTCGTTTATCAACCATGGAAAGGTCTATACCTGCATAAGTACATTTTTGGGGAAACCAGGAACATCAACACTTCATTTTTTACCCTTTCATTTGTGAGGAAATAATCTTGCGTAAAATGTAAAACAAAACCAACTGTAAGTGTTGTATACACATTTTATAAAGCATTTTTAAACACACAGCTTGAGGGTTGAGTGATGAATTGTGTTTGAAGTTTGCTGAATTAAAAAACAACTTTGAAAATGCTGTGTTTCTGACGTCCAAAACCCAGAGTTTATGAAATTTCAATTATCTTTTAAATGTGACTGTTTTTCAGGACGTCCATTGTGACTTTAAATTGTGACCTAACAGCTACTACACCTGTCTTGGATGTTAAAGGAGAAATGCCTGTAGGTTCGGGAAAATATGTAAGTTTACGAAAAGAAAACAGTTTAAAAAAAATATTTTTTTTATTTTTTTTTATTTTACAAATTTATCAATGTTTTAAGAAAATATTAATTACTCATTTAATATTTCAAATCCAATTGTCCGTCTGAAATATAACAAAAACAGTGTGTGCCACTTAAATATTGAACAATTTTTCTTTATGGAGTCAGTTGTGTAAAGAATCGACACTAATGCGAACCACGAAAGTAGTAGTAAACATATGGGTTTTGAGGCATTGCATGGTGGGTAGGCCTGGGCGACTAGGGCGACTAGTGTCAAAGTCGTGACTATTGATTGCTATGTCTAGTAGGGACTGCTGCTTTTCATCTACCCGGTTAACCGCGCCGCCACGATGACTAAAAAGGTAGTCACGATTATTTGCCTCATGCACTAAATGTGTCGTTCACAACGACATAGTGTACTTATGAAACGCAATCCTTCAAGAGGAAACCATTTTTGCTCCATGATTGAATGCTCAGTCCCTTTCAGAAAGGGACCCACAAGTTGCTTACTGCAATGGTGTCCATTGCAACAGTGCATACTTTACATTTCAGCCTGACTTTTACCATTTAAAAAAAATATACCGCAGTATATCGCGACAAAATGGAGCGCGACTTGCCGGGAAGTGAATTTCACTAGTTACCCAGCCCTAATGGTGAGGTATCAATATATACCGGTTTGCGGTAACACCATGTGTACATTATTGTATCTACTTTGCTGTGTAGGTTTGTTCATTGAGAACTTGTCTTGCAGAGTGAGTAGATTTCTGAATTCGGGAGACTACTAAGGCCTGCGCTAAACGTCGCACGTTTGTCGTGTCGAACTCAAACAGTTGTAAAATTAGGAATTAAATTCGACAAAAGAGCGACGTTTAGCGCAAACCTTTTATTTAAGTTCGGCACTGCCGTGTAGCACGGCAAGCCCTGCCGTGCTACACGATAGCGGCACGACACGGTGACAAACGTCGCGCCGTGTCGAATCGAACTGAAAACATTTGAGTTCGGCTCGGCAAAAGTGCGACTTTTAGCGCAGGCCTTAGTCTGAAAAGAACTGTCCTGCTTATTAAGTACCACCTGGGGAGGTAGGAAATCCGCCGGGACTTTGCTACTTTCGCTTAGTGATCGAGGGGACGTCATGTAGTAAACATTCTCGACATGAATCGGAAAAACACTAGAATAGACACTGCATTCAGCTGAAACTCTCACATATGACTTTCATTGCATCTCTCTTGTTAATTTTGCTTATTAACACGTTGACTGCCGGTCATAGATTCGCAGTGCGCATGCGTGCATACCAAAAGGTACTAATAAAACAAAATTTGAACTTACACATTCTAAGGATGTATGTCCTCACCACTGCCAGAAGCGTAATTGTTGCAATCTCAGTGATGCCAGTGTATTCAATTAACAATACAAAGCCCTTTCATTCTCTACGAGTATACTCGTAGTGGCATATCCGTTACACCTGTTACTAGGAATATACTCGACCTCGTAGGCGGCAGTCAACGAGTGAAGAAGCATTATGTTTACAAAAACAAATCTTTGACCCTACCACCCTACCTTTGGGAAGCCCTTTAAAAAGTAAACAATGTGTAAACAAAACAGCAAAAGATTTGTGTATATTTTTTGTATCAAGACATTACTATATGTTTTAATAGTTGAGATGTTGCTGTTGAGTTTTGAGTTGCAAACATTGAGTTATGAGTTCCTAGTCTTGAGTCCTGGGCCCAATTTCATAGAGCTGCTTAAGCACAAAAGTAGCTAAACACAACAAAATTAGGCTTACCAGAATAAGGTTACCAGCCGAAATACCATTTCACATGTACTATCTGTTGCTGGTATCCTGCTTATTTCTGCTAAGCAGAACATGTTTAAGCAGTATTTTCTGCTTAAGCAGCTCTTTGAATTTTGGAATATGGTGTTTGAGTCGGGCCTTTTTTTTCATTTCTGTTACGAAGCTGTTCTCTTTTATTCATGCAGTTCTTCACTCTACATTCAAACTGTGCTTGTAAAAACGGTTGCCTTGGCCACCTCAGTCCCGGGTCTGTTCTCTGCATTCTGTAAGTCAACAAAACCTCAATAAAATCTAATATTACATGAAGAAATATCCGTTAAAAACCATCGCTTTGAGATGTATTTATTTATAGATTTATTTTATAACACGTCCAGCAGCACAATTAGCGCCAATAACAGGATGAATAGGAAACGAATAAATATTCAGTATTAGGTGTGGGAGGAAAACACCAAATAGGGTAAAACCCAGTCAATCGGGTAGGGACTGAAACGCCTAATCCATGCAAGGCTCCAGTCTGAGGTTGGATTCGAACCGGGGTCCACAGAGGTGAAAGGCAGGGAAAGAAACCACTGAGCCAGCCTGATTTTTTCCTAGATAAAGATTGATGGATTCAGTACCTCTCTGCCTAATGGAGCATCTCAAAAGTCCGAATTGTAGGAACCTTCAAATTAGATCAGTTAAGTTTTCCAGTGGGCTCAAATGGATCGGTCCGTTGGATCGCCTGAGAGTTCCATTGAAACGTTCAAAAAGCTTATATGCATTACTGAGACCCCGGTTCGAATCCCACCATGGATTTGGTTTTCAGTCCCTACCTGATTGCGTGGGTTTTCTCCCTGCAATATTTCTCTTTGGGTTTTCCTCACACATCTGAAAACTGAAACTTCCTTCCTTGTCTTCTCTCCATGGGGTTCTTGGCTAGTATAGTGATTAAGTTTGCTCCTCTGAGAATCCTTGGCTTCACAGCCAGACTCAATCAATGAAATGAAATGAAATGAAATGCATATTCTCTCGTGTAAGATTGATTTCATTTTCACTACCTTATGGAGACCGAGAACAAAACAGAAAAGGGATAACAAAGGGTCTCCATAGGGAAATTCTAAAGACTGGGTTGCTCCACAAGGATTTTTGTGTACAAAGTCTATGGGAGATTCTTAACTACAGGGACAAAGGAAAGAACAAAAGATGTCTCCACAGGGATGCAAAAAATGGAATGTGTGATCCCGTAGCTCGGAACAGTGTTGCGGTCCAGCAGAGCGTTCTAGCGGTCGACTGGATTGCGGGCGTATGCCTACGGAAACATTTCCTCTGCAGCTAAGGCATACTTTGCTTCTGAGACACTCCCTATACCAACCAAATTTTAGTTGGTTCAAGCCCACCGTAGAAGAACTAAAGGGCGTAGCACTACCATGTCACACGGACGGACAAGAATCAATTGACTGCTCATTGAGAGCCCTTGATGTGAGACTCGATGATATTACAAAAAGGAAGTAGGTTTTTTTTTCGCACCGACGCCACAATTTATTAGACTTGTGGACAAGTCATTAAATGTTTGTCGCGGTGATAGCGTTCCGACTCTCTCCGCGAATATCGTGACACGGGCGATGTTCTCTGGCGACACGGGCGATGTTCTCTGCGACACGGGCGATGTTCTCTCGCGACACGGGCGATGTTCTCTCGCGACACGGGCGATGTTCTCTCGACAGGCGATGTTCTCTCGCGACACGGGCGATGTTCTCTCTAGACTGCTGGCCCCCGGGAGACTACTGCTCTCACGGCTTTGGTCTCATTTAAGGGGGAAGTAGTCGGGAGCCAGTAGCCTCGTGCGAAAGCAGTGATCTCGCGAGAGCAGTCTTCGATCGGGGGGAGGGGAGCGCGCTATATGCACCGCAACTCGACTATCACCGGCCGCACAAACATTAACGACTTGTCCACAAGTCTACAATTTATAAGCTTGACAGCCCCTTTCCTTATGGTTCGATCTTACAGATTCAGCGTCGGTGTCATACTGTATCTCGTTATTGGAATTCTTTTCCTGAAATTTGTGCGAGGAGCAGAGGGGAAAGAAGTTGTACCGAACTTTGAATTCTGGAAGGAATTTCCGATTCTTGTGAAGGTGAGTGGCAAGACCCCTTTTGAGCGTGGATTGCTTTTTTTTTTCTTAGTTAGAAAAAAAGGTGAAAGGCAGGGAAAGAAACCACTGCTTTTCCTTGTGAATTTGAGGATTTGGTGGCCTGTCCAAAAGGAGTACCAGTTTTTGAGGACTGGCATGTACATTGTGATTTTTTTTTGGGGGGGGGTATGAGAAATTAATGGGGCACTTGGAGCTGTAGGTGGCCCCAGGCTAACCAACTGTCTTTCCAATGTTCATGTACTTGTGCGCACATGTTGCAAAAGCAGCAGATTTTAATGGTTAAGTCGTCAGCCATCTGCACTTCAAATTAAATTAGACCTTAGTCACTGAAGAATGACAATGATTAAACAATGGAATAAGAGAGAGCCCTACTTAATTGATGTCATATAGACCTTTCTATTGCAACGTCACAGCATGAGTTTTTGCCAACCGAGTTTGGAAAACTGTGGAAAGCCATAAATGCAAAGCAAAAACAGATAGACACAGTTTGTAACAATGTTCGCAAAATAATATTCAAAAATACTGTTGAATTTGTTGGAAACAAAGCAACTAACCATGGGATGTATTTGTGTCAAATAAAAATGTGCGAAAGTGATAAATTTGGTCACATTGTCTGTTAACACGATTGAATGTTTTGCCAACATTCGGCTGTCCATGCCAACCAGCGCGGTTTGTTCATCAACAATGGAAAGGTCTATATACAAGCTCTCACTTGAATACTTGCCCCGGCCTCCCCTCCCCTCCCCACCCCCCCTCCATGCCTGTTAGTCGTGGCCGAGTGGTCAAGAGCACTGGACTCAAGCTCTGGTGTTTCTGATCAGCAGAGTGTGGGTTTGAGTCCCAGTTCTTGTCCTTAAGCAAGACACTTAATCAGTATTGCTTCTTCATTTACAGTACGCTGTAGGTCCTGTGTGTTGTGTAATTCATAACTATGATAGCCGTCTTTGTTTCACAGATTTCTGAAAAAAGCCAAATGTGTCAAAGCTTTTTTTCTTCTTTTTCTTTTCTCCTTTAGGATGGAGTTTTGTTCTTGGCTAGCGGGTGTAAGAGTGAATCCAACAACTATGAGCAAATTTGAAAGAATTTAGTCAATTTTTTTCGAAAAAAGAATAACGTCCCATTTTTCATTTTCTCGGTTTACCATTTCCTTGAAATCTCTTGGTGTTTTTTTTATCTATTTAAAAAAAAAATTGTTTTCTCTGGCGGAGAGCAAATTTCTTAGCACTTACTTACCAAGATTTTCTTTGCAGCAGAAATGGGGTGACCAGCCAAACCACAATGTCTTGTATATTGGGTTTAGTCTGGCTAGCCTGATGCCCTTCTGAGATTAATGCCTCTTTTTTTTTCTTTCTTCTAAACAGTTTAACGTACGAGATAAATTTTTATTATACAGAAACTAACTAACATAACTTTGTACGTGTAAATAGACTTTGGTGACATGGTGTCAGCTTTCAGTATTTTCCATGTATGTATGAAATTTCGTTTTGTAAGGAAAAGTGAAAAAACAAAAATAGTTTGTGTACAAATAATGTTGGGAGAATTCAGGTACTCAATCTGGCCTTAAACATTTTCTTTTCTCTCAATCATTTATTATATATTAAGACAGAGGTTCTGTCAGCCAGCGGTGAGAACAGAGAAAAGTGGTGTTTAGCCGATATTGGTTACCAGCCAAAATCTGTGGCATACAAACTGCTGCTGATTGGTTCCCTGCTAATTTCTGCATTGGCAGGTAAAGTTATGTAGTACTTTTGGCTAAGCAGCGCAGCAGAAAAAAAGGCTGTGTCCAAATTAATGGCTGTGGCCTGATCGCTATGTTAACATGCAATGACTTAGGATCCCCGTAGCAACAACCTTAGCCACAGCCACAGCCACAGCTCAGCTGCTAATTCGGAAGTTGCCCTTAAAATGTTTAAGAGGTTTTGTTGTTCCCTTAGCAAAGGTAAGCGCCTTACCAGCCACGAACAATATACATCCCATGCTGTTTTTGCTGGTAACCATTTTCACTATGAAAGGCAAAGTGTTACTGCGCTCGGCGAATCAGTGTGTTTATCGGGTTCTGTGAAATTCGGCTCAGATATTTGGAGTAACCATGGTAATTAATTTAAGATACTTTCTCCAGGAATCTGTACTGGCTAAACAGCAAAACTAATTTGTAAAAAAAAACAATGGAATATATTTTTGTTTAGAGCTAATCAGCCCAGACACCTTTTTGCTTAGCAAGAAAAGCTTACCAGTCGAATTATGCAGCGACGTGTACTGTTTTTATGATTGGTGCCCGGTCAAATTTTGCTTAGCAAACAACGTTTTAGCTTAATGACTTTTGGGCCAGGCTTAGCTTGTAAACATAGTGTTTAGTAGATTTCTTAAAACGGTCTTAGATTGTTTCACAGAGGTTCCATTCTTTTAAAAAAAAACTTATATTTTTTCGGGTTTTGTCCTCCAAATTTCTATTAAAATATTTCTTTTAAGTGCAGCTATTAAGTAGTGACTCTTTTCTGGTGTAATGATCTTTTTCATAGAATATCAGTATTTTTTCATAAAAACTATTTTATTCAATTTTCTTTGAGGTGTTTAACACTTATTGTTATTTATCGTATAGAGAACACTATTCAAACTGCAACTGTTTTTTCGTGGTCGTTATATTTGATCGCCCTCCCTGTGGTGTTTACTATTTATAAGAGAAAATCTCGAAGTATATTTTGTTCACATTTCTTTCTTTATTTCTTCTAGCCAGTGGCGTAACCAGATTTATTTGGGGGGGGGTTTGAAAGCGGGAAAGAGACATAATTTAGGGGCTATTTAATGTATCGAAGCATTCATTTGTGCATTTTTTCAATCTCATTGCGGGGGGGGGGGGGGGGGGGGGTGCCAGCTCCCTCCCCCCCACTCCGGTTACGCAAGTGCTTCTTGCCTTACATTTATTCTTTGACCAGGGTAGTCTTTTGGTGAAAAAAGAAGTAGTCATTCTTAAATGCTGTTGTCTTCAAGAAAAAATAGTTTTATCTTATAAAACTTGCTTTAATTAGTGACAGTGGAAAGAATCTCAAATGAAAGTTTGCAACTTCCTGAACTGCAGGAAAATTTACTGGATTCTGTTTCGTTTATTAAAACTGCATCATCTATCACAATTTGTATGATTTTTAAAAAAGTAATTGTAGAATAAATGCTTTCTTTTTTGGATAATAATGATAATAATATTTGTTAATAATATTTGCGCCTTTAAGTGGTTTCAAAGTGCTGTACAAACCGACTTAATTTAAAGGCACTGGACACCTTTGGTAATTGTCGAAGACCAGTATTCTCACTTGGTGTATCCCATCATATGCATAAAATAACAAATCTGTGAAAATTTGGACTCATTTGTCATCGCAGTTGCTAGAAAATAATGAAAGAAAAAACACCCTTGTTGCACAAATTTGTGGGCTTTCAGATGCATAATAAAAGGCTTCAGCTAGAAGTATTTTATTATTTGAGTGAGAAATTACCTCTTTCTCAAAAACTACATTACTTCAGAGGGAGCCGTTCTTCACAATGTTTTATACTATCAGCAGCTCTCCACTGCTTGTTACTAGGTAGGTTTTTTACACTAACAATTATTTTGAGTAATTACCAATAGTGTCCAGTGCCTTTAAACTAACAAATAATACTAGAAAAAAATTAGTTGTAACTTAAATTAAAAACAAATGGGTTAGCATGGTTTTAAAGGATTTCAAGAGACACGGCCTGAAGGATATGAACAGGGACGTTGTCCCATAATGTATCCACTAAGCATATAAGTTAGGTCTAAAGATGCATATTTGATCATGATGGGGGGGGGGGTTCAATCAGATTGGGTACTTTTTGAGATATTTTCTGCCCATAATCTCCTATATGCAAATGAATTTTCTATTAAAAACTTAGTTCTTGTCCTAGACCTGGCAACTTGATCAGCACTTTACATTGAAATTCCTGACAAAACCTTCATCAGCCTTTTCCTATAACATCTTATTTGTCAAGCAATCAAGTGAGGTTTGCGGAGACACGGTGCAATAAATCTCTTTATGAGTGTTGGAGGTTCTGAGAAGAGCCTTGTTAGTTGGTTGACTGATGTGGTCTTAGTCTTTGCTCAACACGATGTTGCTCATTTTTGTTGCATCGCGATTTTAATCACACCAGCAGACCGCCGCGCTCAGGTGGTCGTGGGCCGTTCGTCTCGTCGCAGATGGTTCCCTCCATCTTGGATGAGACTGGCAGTGTACTGTGTACTTGCATTTACCACATGCTATCATATTGTAGGCTGGCATAGTTTATCTATCATTCAAAACCACAGCGGATGATATTGAGTGGTCAGATAGTAGGAGGGCTGACTTTGTACTGTGTAGAATTCATTCACCACATACTGTCATGTTGCAGGATGGTACAGTTTATCTATCATACAAAAATCTACAGTGGATGATAGTGATAAGTCAGATAGTAGGAGGGTTGAAAAATAAAGGGTGTTATTTATAATTAATTATAAAGGGATGGTCCATTATTGTATTTAAAGATTTGTGATACAGTTCGTATTTTACAATAATTAAACAGTTTGTGTTTGATGTTATCCTGTTTAGAATGTATTGATACAAAGTAATAATTTTGATATAAGTTTTGTAAGTAAATTGTAAAATATTGGACAATTTTACAATTCTTTTAAATTGACCTCTTGGCCTACTTGGAAAGTCATATATTTTTCAAAATGTTAACGATTTGCATCAAAATTTATTTATCATTTTGAACGAAAAGAACTATCAATATTTCCCAAATTATAGCTAATTTCTGTTGACATCAATAAGTTGTCAACAGTAGACCCTACTCTATCATTAAAGGCATGATGTAGCACATAAATTTTGATAAAAGTGCCAACCCTTGTGAGGTTTTTAAAGTTTTGAACCAAAATTCCAAGTTTGACACAATGCTATTTAATGAATCAGATACCTTTACTGATGCCATTGGTTCTCACTATTCTCAAAATGTTAGGGATTTACAGCAAAATCTATTTATTATTTCTAATGAAAGTTATCAATATTTCCCAAATTATTGCTAAATACTGTACTCCACAATAAAATGTCAACAGTAGACCCTACTGTATTATTTAAAGGCATAATATAGTGCATTCATTTTTTGGCTCAAATTTGATAAAAATGCTGGACTTACTTAACCCTGTACACCAACTTGTACACAAACAAACTCGTACACAAACTGGTACACAAACTGGTACACCAACTTGTACACCAACTCATACACCAACTTGTACACAGAATCGTACACCAACTCGTACACAAACTGGTACACCAACTCGTACATCAACTTGTACACCAACTCGTACACCAACTCGTACACCAACTCGTACACCAACTCGTACACCAACTCGTACACCAACTCGTACACCAACTGGTACACCAACTCGAACACCAACTCGAACACCAACTCGTACACCAACTCGTACACCAACTCGTACACCAACTCGTACACCAACTCGTACACCAACTCGTACACCAACTCGTACACCAACTCGTACATCAACTTGTACACCATCTCGTACACAAACAAACTCGTACACATACAAACTCATACACCAACTCGTACACAAACAAGCTCATACATAAACTCGTACACCAACTCGTACACCAACTTGACACCAACTCGTACACCAACTCGTTCACCAACTCGAACACATACAAACTCATACACCAACTCGAACACATACAAACTCGTACACCAACTCGTACACCAACTCACACACCAACGCGTACACAAACGCGTACACAAACGCGTACACCAACTCGTACACATACAAACTCATACACCAACTTGTACACCAACTAGTGCACATACAAACTCGTACACCAACTCGAACACATACAAACTCATACACCAACTCGTACACAAACAAGCTCATACACCAACTCGTACACCAACTCGTACACCAACTTGACACCAACTCGTACACCAACTCGTACACCAACTCGAACACATACAAACTCATACACCAACTCGAACACATACAAACTCGTACACCAACTCGTACACCAACTCACACACCAACGCGTACACCAACGCGTACACAAACGCGTACACCAACTCGAACACATACAAACTCATACACCAACTCGTACACAAACAAACTCGTACACCAACTCGTACACCAACTCGTACACCAACTTGACACCAACTCGTACACAAACAAACTCGTACACTGACTTGTACACATACAAACTCGTACACCATCTCGTACACCAACTCTTACACCAACTCGTACACCAACTTGATTCATACAAACTTGTAGGCAGTTGGTGTACGAGTTGGTGTACGAGTTTGTATGTGTACAGTTGGTGTTCACATTAACATGTTTGCAAAACGTGGACTCTGCGACCTGTTAAAGTTTGGCATTGTCAGGAAGTGGCAAATTCCTAGTGCAACTGTCTTTGCAGACAAGTCAACAATTTTTTGTTCAAGCAACCCTCCTTAAAACCTAAAAAGTGTCTTAGATTCTGTACAATTCCATTTTTATTGACAGCCAATGACAAACTGCCTGTCCTCCCAAAATGGCATGAATTGTTAAACAACTGCTATGTAAAAAAATGAGAAGGTAGCACATTCTGCTCCACAAGCCAGGCTCCTAGTGGATGATACCCATGCCGGCATCTTTACACAGACTGCAGAGGGTAGCCCTGTTTCAGCCCCAGTAGTAGGTGGCAACGTGCCCCTGGTGACAGTTGATTTGGGTCTACAGCCCAAATCAGTTAAGTGTAGCCCTCACCTTGAAGTGGCCGTCCGGCCTTGTGAGTCGGGCGATATCTCATTTAAAAATTATATGATAAAATAAATACGCTAGGCCTACAATGTCTGGACACTTGATAGCTCTCTTGTTGTCTATTACTTATTGAGTTGTTGTCTTATTGAGTTGTTGTCTATTACTTATTGGCCTACTATGTATGGACACTTGATAGCTCTCTTGTTGTCTATTACTTATTGAGTTGTTGTCTATTACTTATTGGCCTACTATGTATGGACACTTGATAGCTCTCTTGTTGTCTATTACTTATTGAGTTGTTGTCTATTACTTATTGGCCTACAATGTCTGGACACCTGATAGCTCTCTTGTTGTCTTTTACTTATTGAGTTGTTGTCTATCACTTATTGAGTTGTTGTCTTATTGAGTTGTTGTCTATTACTTATTGGCCTACTATGTCTGGACACTTGATAGCTCTCTTGTTGTCTATTACTTATTGAGTTGT
Organism: Pycnopodia helianthoides; assembly: GCA_032158295.1. NCBI lineage: Eukaryota > Metazoa > Echinodermata > Asteroidea > Forcipulatida > Asteriidae > Pycnopodia > Pycnopodia helianthoides. Next base: position 8,440,985 of record CM063263.1, on the reverse strand, counting down.
TGTCTATTACTTATTGGCCTACAATGTCTGGACACTTGATAGCTCTCTTGTTGCTCCATTACATATTGAGTTATACAGACTGCTTAAATTTTGGCCTTGGATAGCAGATATATACCCACCACAGGCAGACATCAACATCACAGTACGGCACTGAACATTTGCTGCTTAAGCAGTTCTATGAACTAGGGCCAAGCCATGATCATCAAGCGGCTGAAATACAAGTCAATTATTTGAATGAGTCGAAAACACAAGTCAATTATTTGAATGAGTCGGACTACGACAGAAGTTGAATACTGTTATCTTTTTAATTCTCAGCTGTCATATCATCATCATCATCACTTCGACAAAAACATTATTTCAAGGCAAAATAAATGTTACCATCCTCTACGCAGACACACTTGAGTCCATGTAATATGAACAACAAATAATACAATAAAATGGAAGCAGAAATAAACACTAACAAAACCAAGTTATTTACAAAATGGTTGCTAATGCATTATTATAACCAAGAAGATTTACTGGGTGTTAGGATTGGGTATAAAGAACCCTTCTTGTATTTTATCAAGAAAACTTGTAAATGTGCATGTGCCCTCCACCCCCACCCCCCCCCCAAAAAAAAACCCACTTCAGTTTTAGAACAAAATTGTGAATAAAGTTACACATTTTCTGTTCATTATTCATCAGTGAGCCATACCATATGTTGTATACCTGTATTATAAGTTTTTATGATGACCATTTCTTTGTTCATATTTTGGCATTATTCGTTAAAGATGCCATCATGAAACATTATCCCCTGATCAACTCTGAACTTTGACCTAACAATGACTAAGCTGTATAAAATGATGAGACACTAATGGGCAGTGCTACCACTCTTCAACATCTTGACCCTGAGCAGGTCAAAGGTTGGAAATTAGCCTCAAACAGGTCAAAGGTTAAAGTTCAGCCCCTAACAGTGCAAAGGGTTAAAATTACACTGATTAGGTCAGACTTTTAATAGTATCAAACTGTTTAAGAAAATTGCTGCAAAAATTACTTATAATTTCATACTAAACTATTACATCGTCATTTCATGACATAATTGCAAACTTTTCACGGAAAATTTAACTCTTTGATCCACTATACTTTTACACATCACCACATTCTTTCAGAATTTGATATTTGATTTTCTTCCACTTTTTATATAACATCTGGAAAACTTCTCAAAAAAAAAGAAGAAACAATTTGTATACCAGTTTTTCCCACTTCCTGATACAAACCATTGGTGAAATTACTGAAAAAAAAATTACATTGATCTTGAAAATCACGAAGCAGAAATTGGAAGCTTAAATTAACATTTCTAATTATCACTCATTTATCTCGTTAGCTTTAACAAAATAAAGTGTTCCCTTCACAGCAACTTTGTAAACCTTTATTTTATATGGTGCAGCCATCTTGTTTCTTTGTTCTCGTTAATGTAAAAATGAGGCTGGGTGGGCACAATAGTCTGTGCTCCTATTTTCGGTATCAGAATCTGTATTCATGATTCATATTGCACGCAAGGCACAAGACAAAGATTGTGGATGTAAGCTGCTTCTAGTTTTCTGATAATAACAGGCACATGGGCAACCATTATTTTACAAACCATTTTCAACAATAGATGGATTGCAATACACGTCATTGATCGCCATCTTTGATGTAAAACGATGGAAAAGTGCACGCATTACGTACGACTCTCAGCCAATGACAGCTCTTCACGCGTGCACAATTCATCAAAGATGGTGGTCAATGACGCGTATTGCAATCCATCTATAGAGCTTTTGACTAGAGCGCTCACTCTCGATTCCGCACGAGTGTTTTTTTTTTTTAGAAAGCCTCCTCGGCACAGAAATTATTGTGGAGCTCTGAGGAGCTCAAGACTGAGGAGCTCTTCTTCGAATGTCAACCCGGTTGGTTGTTCCATGCTCAAACTCCAAATGAAAGACCAAGGACAGCTCAATCTTTGTTGTCGGCCCCAAATTGTGGAACAAGCCAACCAGATTGCTATCAGGGAAGCTCCAACTCAAAACTCAACTATTTTCCCAGCTTACGATCTGTTCGTTTATGTGTTCTTTCTGTTTAATTTGTTTTTGATGTTGTTTGTATGATTAGGTTGTATACTGCCCTCGTGTGGAACTCCAAGGCCCTCACTGGTGACCGACAAATCCCTGTGTAGAGAGAGGTGCAAGTGCCGTAACTACAAAATGTCTGCCGCTTTGTGTACAATTTGGTTGTATTCCCACTGCAAAAAAAAGCACTGGTGTGTGATGAACCTGATTTCCGGTAGGCTATTTGTCGCCCCCCCCTCTCCGGATGCAGTTCCAGCATTGTATATACTGCCCTCTATGAGATTACAGGCTCAACTGAGCAGCGAAGGTGACATGTTGTTTGAGACTCTCGGTGCTGGGGAGCGGGGAGGCTAACTGTATCACACTCCATGAGCTGTTTTTGGAAGGCGTGGTAGTGCCATAGGACAGGATCTGATTGCTTGTTGAGAGTACACCTAGTTTACAGAGAGAGAGAGAAGAAAAAAATAGGGTAATTTTCAGAGAAGGCTCACTAAACCCTCCAACTATTCGACCACTCAATATCACTGGTTTTGAATGATAGATGCAATATGCCAGCCTGCAATGTGATATTATGTGGGGAATGCGACTTCACTTTACACAGGCATGTGACTGGGCAGTGAAAAAATGCAAAAATCTTATGGTTGTATAGTGCGAAGCCATAATGGTATCTTGGCTGGTCCCCATTTTTACCTGCAGATTTATCCTGTAGGACTTCTGCTTCACTGTTATTCAACATAAATGTCCTCAAACAGCTGATGATTTAGATTGAAAACAAAATTTTCCACTCCTAAAACTTGAAGTGCGCATACATGATGACCAAGCAACTCTACCTTCCAATCGACCAAAACAACCCGAGACAACTTGACAGTTGACAGACTCGGCTCTGATCTTAAGGCGTGAGGCCCGATCCGAATTAGCAGCCCTTGAGACTAAAGCCGTACCCGAATTTGTGGCTAAAGCTATGGCTACGACTGCTGCTTAGGGTGTTGCTAAGGATGTCCTATAATTCAACACACGATGACGCCGCGATCTAGCCGTAGCCATAACCACCAATTCGGACATAGCTTTCATATGTAGATGCCCCATGGATTGTGTGCTGTGGACTTAGTCTCCACAGTCTCCTGTAGAAAAAGCCGGTTGGGCAGGAGAGTGCACCAATAATATTAGGGTCAACTTCTCAGCTAATACTCAGCATTTTGCTTGACTTACTTGCAATAGCCGGAAACACCGTAGCACTGGCCTGGGTCTTGTACATCAACATGTTGCCCTGCAACACGACGCCGCTGGCGAACACATCCCCGTCGATCTCCAGCAGCACCGGCCGGTCGTTCATGACAGAGCCACTGAGTACGTGTCTGACCCCCTGTAACGTGACCAGCACCGAGACGAGAGCACCAGGGAGGTTAGCAGGGGCGGCGTCTTGGTGACTCGTGGCAAGCTGGAATCGGGAAAAAATAATCAGGGGTGCAAAAAATAAACAATCATGGAATACAGGCCATTCACACTACAGTGCGCCTTCTACAGCTTCCCCAAGAGAGGCCATTTTAAACATGTATCATGGAAAAAGATTAATATTTTGTTTTTTAACCCTAACACCGATGTATTTAGAGCACTGTATACTCGGTACTTTCCTGAGTCATGTGAAAAAAATCCACAGGCATTTTTTTAAATACTCGGGTGGGATTCGAACCCATGACCTTTGCCATTCTAGAGCAAATGTCTAACCAACTAGACCAACGAAATTGCCTGGTAGCTAGAGGCAGTTTGAATCCTATATTTTAGCAGTGGGTACTGCAAGAAATTAATAGATAATAAATTTGCAACGGGGATAAGGAATATTAAAAAGATTGACAAGTGTATTTGGCCTCCACGCAGGGCCTCAGTGGTTTAAGTTTGTTAGTGGTTTGCAAAGCAGCAAGGTCATATTTCTCTGTGTGTTTTGCATAAATAGTGTTTTTTGTTGTTGTTTTTTAAGGTTTGTAGTAATCTGTGTGTATCTGTTTTTAGCTGTATGGCAAATTTCAGCTTTCCCATCGCTTGATTTTGTCTATTTTGGTGTGTCACATAGTACAGGTACACTATGTCCACAGCTGACATAGAGGGCGTGCACAGCAGACACAGACGACAATCGAGCCAAGCATTCTATGGTCTTACCTGAATTCCGACTTCCTTGGCCAGCACTCCTGCATTCACCAGATTGATACCGTTCGATGTGGCACTCTTCAGCAAGCCAACAGTTACGGCGGCCCCCAAGTACGATCCAGCATTCTTCAAACCCTCACCTGTGGGTCATTGGACATGAAAGATCTGCTTTAACCCATAATCTCCAGATCATCCTTTAACCCTCTTGCTGTCTGACCATTCAATACCATTCAAGTGGTTTTGAATGATAGATAAACTATGCCAGCCTGCAATATGATACCATTAGGGAATGCATGTACACAGTACACAGTTAGTTCTGTGCAGTTGTGCCACCATACATAACCTTGGCAGTCGAATGGTTTCAAATGGTTGGTCAACTCACTGGAAAACGTTGCCAAGAGTCACTGACAGTAGGAGGGTTAATAAACCCACTTTGCACAATAGACAATGTCATAAGTGACGCCAAAAATCAGCTACAAAGCCTGGACTTCCTGCAGGCACAAAGCAAACAAAGCTCAGAAGACCGTGGAAGTCTTGTGCGTATTCCAGGCTTGGCATTTGTATTAACACAGAGGCCATGAAGGCCATAGCCTCTGTCGCCCTCGTCTTGGCCTTGTGCCCCTTCAAAAGCTTCCCATAGATTTAAAGACTTTCCAAAATGAAATTCTAGGCCTGGCATTCAAATGTTTTCTTGCGTTTTCACTTCTAAATTTGAGAAGGAAACAAATGCGCACAATTTAGCGGTGCACAACATTTAAACATGCGTGAGACTTGCAGTCTTCGGAAGAAAAACAAACTGTTACATTTGATGAAGATGTCATTGAACCATTCTTCATCAACTTTTGATATCAAGACATTCTTGTTAGTACAAAAAGATCTTTTAAGACACATTTACAGTTGGGTGTTGGGGGTTGGGTTGGGGCTTGCACTTACCGTACGTGATGACTTGGACCTCTGTCTGTTTGTTCACTTCTCCGCACAATGCTCTGGCTGTGGCTCCGAGACATTCACCCAACGACACCAACGGCTTAGTTTCTGGCTTGAGGGCGCTACTCAAAGCGCGAGCATTGATCTGAAATATACAACAGACGCACAAAAACTCTGATGAGTAAGGATAAATCTTAACGGTAAAACAGCCAGTGTGAAGCATCTACATCTATTTTAATGAATATTGCATCAAGTTAAGACATCTGATCTGGAATGCGGGGGGGGGGGGGGGTCGTGGGTTCGAATCCCATCCGAGTAGGCAGTGGATTCTTTTCCCCAGTAGGACTTGGAAACATAGAGTATAGAAAACTTATCAAGCACTAGTGTAAAGGTAAAACCCCAAAAATAGAAATGAACCTTTTTAATGATGCAGTCCTCTAATGTTATAAAGCCGAATTTAAATAAGGAGCCCGACTATACCCACTTTTTGTACTAATTACCATCTGCTTAGCAAAACAAATGCAGGGCGCCAGTCATGTACAATACAAACTACATGGTATTTCTGCTGGCAACCGATTCCTGCTAGGAAAGATTTGGGGCCCACATAAATTTTTCACCATTGCTACGGCCGAGTCTGAATTGGCGGCTGTGGCTGTTGCTAAGGGTGTTGCTACGGACATCCTATCCTTTAACACATGTTGACACTGTGACCAAGCCACAGCCACTAGCCAGAAACAAAATGGCCCTTTTCTCCTCAACTTACCGCCCCAAAGAGAGATTTTCCATTTACTGCATCAACAAACTGTTCGGCAATCTCCATGGCAACACGAAGCTGAGCCTCCTCAGTGCTGGCTCCGAGGTGGGGAGTGACAACTACCTTCGGGTGCTGCACCAGGGCAAGGTTGGTCGGTGGCTCCTGAATCGATACAAAACAGTTTCTCATGTTAAACAATTTCAGAACAGGTGGCACTAACATACAACAAAATATCAATTTTGAATGAAAAACTGCACCATATTATCCTTTATTAACAAGATCCAACAATTGTAATGTAAAAATTGATGGCTCTATCCAACATCAACATGGAATTCTCCTCCTCAAAACAAAACTAACAAGTTTTAGGTGAAAAACTTGTTGCATTAATAGGCAGTACTCTTCCTTTACTCGTTGTATTGACCCTTCAGTAAGCATACCGCCCGCAGCCGCCATGCCTATTACTGGCATACTGGCAAGGTGTTAGCCAGGATTTGGTAAAGGGTGTCCAAATTTGCTGGAAGTCTAAAAAACTGGGTGTCCAAATTGTTCAGTTACAATACATTTACAGAGTGTTCAAATTTGAAACAGGGTGTCCAAAAGACACTCAGACACCCCTCTGGCTAACACTATGCATACTGGCACTAACGCTGGAGTCCCCAGACTAAAGACAGTATTGCTACATGGTCACAAGGTTCGGGGCAAGCTTTTGTACAGAAACCTCTACATGGGCAAAGCCTGGTGCCATACACAATCATTCAGAATTGTGTATTGTGTATTGTTCACCGTCTCTCACCCAACTATGCAAAAGCTTGCACTGAAACAAACAAGTCACATAGCAACTGTCTCGAATCTGAGGAATTCAAAATTTCCTCTCACCGACTTTGCGTCTCACTTACCTGTTCAAATACATCGAGGGCGGCCCCTCCGCACTGACCAGACTCCAATGCCTTCAGCAATGCTTCCTCATCGATAATGCCCCCACGTGCGACGTTAATAACACGCACGCCAGTCTTGCATTGTGGGAAACTCTTCTCTCCGATAAGGCCTGGAAACGAGACAAAAAAAAATTAAATACAAAAATAGTGAACTGTCTGCCGTCTTGGGTTTTCATTCTACACATGCTACCCAGGGCCAACTTCATAAAGCTTGAAGCACAAAAAACGTGCTAAGCACAGAAAAATAATATTGTTTAGCATAAGTAGTTAACCAGTTAAAAACGCATTAAGTATACATTGATGCGCCTGGTGCCCCACTCTTTTTTGGCTCAGCAAAAGAAATTTACTAAGCATTTTTTTCTGCTTATTAACAGCTTTATGAAAACGGGTTCTGATTGCGGCTTGGACAATAGATAGTCTGGTCCCCTTTTCTACAAACAGCTTTGAAAATCATCAATGCAGTCGGGGGAACCATGCAAACATAGCAATAGCTTTTAATATCAAACACAAGACGCAGATTATGTAGATTAGTTCCTAATCTAAAAAATCCCATTATCTAAAAAATCTATAAACAAAATCCCATCCACTTTGCCAGTTTGTTTGTTGTTGTTGTTGTTGTTTACCTCTTGTTTGTGGAATCAGAGGGGTGTGCACGGTGATGTAATCAGCCTTCGGCCACATCTGTTCTAATTCCATCCACTCCACATTAAACTCGGCAGCTTCTGATGCCGGAATAATCGGATCGTAACCGATAGTCTGAAATAGAAATGTACACAAACAAAAAAGGTGTAAAATGCCTATCCACCACGCTGAATATTCCATTTCAACTCTGTCAAGATCTTGTACACATAATTAGAGGGATGAGATTTGACAAACGCAAAAAAATCCTTGACATGTAGCTAACGAACCTTGGCTTCCCCTCATTTCAGAACCCACAACTTCTCACATGCTTACAAAGTCAGGTTGACAGACTTAGCGCATCACCAGAAAGACAAAACTACAGACCTGTTTCGACAAAAAATTGACTTTTTCTTTCTCCCTTCCATGACAGCTTTACTTCTAGCAAAAAAGGCTTGAGGTTTGAAAAAAATTCTGAAATCGGGTAAAATCCTGAGAAAAATCACATGCCTGATAATTTGTTTCTCCCCAATCAACTTACAGTCATTCCAAAGGACTGCATTCTTGTGGCTACCTCCTTTCCGATTTTGCCCAGACCGACGATTGCGAGCGTCTTGCCGTACAGCTCGCTCCCCATGAACAGCTTGCGATCCCATCGTCCTTGCTTCAGTGACATGTGACCCTGGGGTAAATATCTGAAAGCCACAAGGGATGAAAATTAGTGGCGTTGATAAAAAGGTCCGCTACTGTTATTAAAACATGCCAATTTATCTCGTCATGGTGGTACACATAAACTTCACCCTCCCCCGGCCGCCCTTTTGTCAGGCTCCCAGGCAGTAACAGTTCCAATTCTCATTTGGTTTAAACAAAGGCACCAGACTATTTTGAGCCTAGGTTTTGCATTCTGACTTAGGCTGTGTTCGAATTGGCAATTCATACGGCTACAGGTGGATAGCTGTGTCACTGTTATTATGCCTCGAAGTATAAAACATCCTTAGCAACAGTTGTGGCCATAGCCTATGGATATGGCCTGAGGCTGTGTCCGAATAAGCGGCTTAACTATGGCTGTGACAGTTGCTAAGGGTGTCCTATACTTTAATATGCATGTTGACACAGGCATCCAAATGTAGCCATAGCCGCTAAGTCAGACGCAGCCTGCAACTCTTTCCTTCTGGGTATTATTTGGGTTAGGGTTTGAGGTGGGGGTGTTGGACGACAGACGGAGAGGGAAACTTACCTTGACATGGCACACATCATGGCACAAGTGTGTTCAGCGGCACTCAGTGTGTTACCAGCCGGTGTGCTATGTAAAAAAAAAATAACAGGAGACCATTACAAGGCTGCGACATCACACAGGAACGAGCAATATGCAACAGACAGTTGAAGTCAATGACTGTATGTACGACACAATTATCACGAACTGCGTGTTCATGAATTGAACCACAAAACACATCCCTCGCATTATCACAAAATGCCAATAAACTTGAAAATGTAATGCCATCCCTTATCAGAGGTTGCAGAGATGAGAGCCACCTTTCTGGGCCAAATTTCATAAAGCTGTTTAAGCAGAAAATACTGCTTCGCAAATTTCTTTGCTGAGCCAAAAAATTGAGGGGGCACCAGTCGCAACAGTGTAAACTTTTTAGAACTTTGGCTGGTAACCTGTTTCTGCTGAGCAAGATTTTTTTCTGTGCTTAGCAAGTTCTTGTGCTTTCAGGCTTTATGAAATCGGACCTTGCTGTGACCGAAGTAGTTCGATTGTTCGAACTGGTCGACTTCAGTCAATGTAGCTTGAAATCGGACTCCTAGCTCAGCTACCAGTTAAAAAAAAGATGAATACTGCAATGGCATTTTTCTACCCACTTGTAATATGCAAATTAGGTTTCCCTTGTTTACCAAGCATCTTTTTGTATTAACATATCTAAACATTTTGTCTTGAGCCATTTGCAACCGTCTGCTTTTGTATTGTTTCACATGAACACATGTCAGGGGACTTACTTCATGACAATGACACCATGACGTGATGCTGCATTGACATCGATGTTATCAACACCGGTTCCAGCTCGTCCGATAATTTTCAGGTTTTTAGCGACATCCAGAACCTCTGATGTGATCTTTGTAGCTGAGCGGATAATAACGCCATCATAATTCTGGGACAAAAAAAACAAAAAAACATATGTAATAACAATGATGATACAGATTTAAGCACTAAAATAATCAACCACAAGAGAAACTGACTGGGTAAGTTTTTAAATAATTTGGTGTTGAACAAAGAAAAAATTACTACAGCAGGACTTGAACCTGCGACCTCCAGATTAACGTGCCGGCACTCTACCAACTGAGCTATCTAGCCCAATGTTGGTGGTCTCCCTATTTTGTCAATATCTTTGTTCGGGAGTGCCAGTCAGAAGCCGGATGTCACTGGTTCAAGCCCCGCTCTAGTGAATTTTTCTTTGTTCGACCCCAAACTATTTAAGCTTTAAAAGTAATTATACATTTGTATGTCAATTGGTTTTTAGATTGCTTGTTAAAAATTGTTTTTTTCAAATATACTAATTAAAGGATTGTTTTGGCTCAACGCTTAAATTAAGAAACAACCTTTTTGTGTCACAGAAAATAAGTGATTTCATGCCATTGCTTGGGAGGGGGGGGGAGAGATTATTCCATGTATTTTGGCATTGATTCAAACAAATGCTTAATGCAACAAAAAGTATCAGTTGGTAAAAGTTGTAATTTGTTGCACTTGCCAATCAACTCAAATCCACTATCTTGATGCATTTTGTTAATAATAATAATAATAATAACACATTAGTGTGGAGTTGCCAAAATCTTAAAATAGCACTTTATTACACCCGATGAGCGTCTCAAAGCACTCAGTACATTGGAGCAATAGTGGATCAATAATGATTTCGTCTTGAAGAATTGTGTTTTGTAAGTACATTATGTCGTCATGAACGACACATTTAGTGCATAAGGCAAAATAATAAAAAGCGGCAGTCAAGACTACATATCTAGCAACCAATAGTCGCGACAAGTTGAGTTCTGTCGCATTTTAGCAGGGTGTCTAGAAAAGACCTGATGGGAGTTAGAGTTGGGAGTTGAAGCTTTTAACAGGAGCGACCCCAGCTCCCTACCCGGAAAATTATTTCAAAGTTTATGCACATTATTTAAATATCAACATTTTACACACCTAAAGTCATGCGTGATCTCCGACCCTCCCCCTCCCCCATCATACTCTTTGTAAATGTATGACCGCGAAAATGTTGGACGGTCCCTAAGCTAACTGGATTTTGTAATGCCTTGCAAGATTATTGCACGCTATAAAACTATCAACATTTCACACAACTTTTAAAGTCATGCGTGATCTCCGACCCTCCCCCTCCCTAACAAAATACTCTTTGTAGGACTAAAAATGTTGGACGGCCCCTCAGCTAACTGGATTTTGTAATGCCTTGCAAGATTATGCAAGAAGAAGATAGATTATATGCACGATTTATCTGTTACATTACAAATTAAATCCAATCACTTGAAAAGGGTCCGATACTTTACTGCAGTCGAGACTCTTTAAAACACGAGTAATCTTAAGTCAATGGTCTTATCTTATCTGCTGTATATTACACCGATTGCATTGTCCAATTTGATGAATATTTGACTTACGGATTTGTCATTTGTAGAACTAGAAGTTAGTACAAATTTAACTTGTATTGTAATCTGAACATTTATTTCATGTTATACACATGAGTCATGACATTCAACTCAACAAGCCAAGGTTTTGTGTCAACATTGACTGTCACTGGATTGTTTGCAAATAAAAGACAAAGACCTACACTACCACCAGTAGCACGAATCGAGTCAATAAATTATGTTTTTCAATGATTGACCGCCAGAAATAAAAGAAATCCGATCCTCTTTGACAAGAACGTTGCCAAGATACCTTCTTCCAGGCAAGGTCCCTGGACGAAAAACTCACTCGTCGATCAGGCTGTTGACAGCCAATGGAATTTCCCCAAAACCTTTCCAACACGCACGGCAAGGTCACCAGGCCAATCAAAGCGATCAAGCAGGATTAAATGGTTTTTAATATCTTGGCTAGTTGTTGCTTATCTTTGATGAAGAAGAATTTAAAAATATTTAACACTGAAAAGTATTTATTGATTATTTCGGAAGATCGCACGCGGCATATTGAGGAAAAAGAATGCTGGTATTATGGTCACCATACATAACGGAGTGTAGATGACAAAACATGGACAAAACCAAAAGCGGGAATTTCAATTTTGATTGAGCTGTCACAGGAAATGTACATGTACACAAATAATTAACAGCTAGAAACGTCCTCAAATTCAACCTTATGTCCAAAATTTATTACGAACACTTACTTTGTTGTTCCAAATATACCGCCATCAAACAACTTCAGCCGCATTATTGTGCAACAACTGGAGCGTGCTGCGCGGGCCGCCCGGCAGGCAAGCAGCCGACCGTGAAGGCCATACCATGCACGCTAAAAACAAGAACAAAACTCACCGGTATTTTCGCCAGAAGCTCTTCCTTGCTCAGTTTTGCGACCGAGTCTGCTTGGATGCCGTTATCCTGGAGAACCTGGGCACAGCAGCTCGCCACATTGTCCAGTACTAAGACGTTTCTCAAAGTAAATGCCATTTTGTTCTTTAGTTGGGGAAATATCCTTCTCATCTGGCTGAATTGGTTTCTTTAGTGTGGCAGGGTCGTCCGTGTGTGCAATGCAGCATCAGCAGACAACGTTCACACACCACATGTGTATTGTTACATTTTAGTACACGTTATTTTCCAAGTATAAAACCACCAACTCGATCACACACGTGGATCGTGACAGATGTGAGTCTGCGCATTGAGTTCGGGCCACATGTGGCCAATCACAGAAGCGAATGCTGTCTTATCTTTTTGTCCATGCACACGGAGTCTGTCCACGCACACGCAGTACACTGATTCCTAGCCTTTTGTCAAGTCCTTTGTCGTGGCTCTAGTAGCCGCGAAGTGACTGGAGGTGGGGGTTGGGGGGGGGGGACACCTAACACACGATTAGCGAAGCTGGGGGGGGTGGTTTTTCCAACTTGACAGTAATGTCTAATGTTTTTCCCTGTTGCTTGATTTTTGCTACCCTCTCCCGTTCTCCCTTTCACAACGCTTTGCAGGTACACCGCTTTGCCTGCTGGCACAAAGGCCTTGACAAAAGGCTAACTAATTCCACGCATGGAGTCCGCCAGGGATGCGTAGACTCGGTGCGTGTGTCCGTGCGTGTGGTGGACGGGCCCAAGAAAATTGTTGATTCCAGATGCTGAGTTGCTGGCAACTTTTTCCTCACTTTTTTTTTGCGCAAAAGTTTGTTGTAGAGTATTAAGAAACTTACTCACAATACTCAGTCTAATGTATTTTTCTTATGTACTCAAATTTCCATCTCCAATAGGGAAGATTATAATACCTGGACATAATTTGATGGCCCGGGCAAGCACATCTCAAAAGTGGGGAGGCATATAATTCAAAACAACATATCCAAAATCTTACTACAGTTCAATAAGTAAACGAAAACTTTTTCAAGACACCACTGTATTTAGATTAGTTTTTTATTTCAAGACCATTGATAATATTTAACAAAGATAAAATTCGATAGGAGCATGTCACAAAAATATACCCTTTATATAGTTTTATAGATCCCTTTGCATATGACATTTGGAACAGCGCCCTTGCTGAGGTAAATGAACACCTCTCATTGGCTGGAAGTTGTGCGCAGTGCGTACACGTTTCCCGTTGTTTGACCTGGGCAATGTCGACCAACGCAAGGGGAGTATTATTAGAACAGTTTGGAAAATATTATTTGTCACTTCCTTCATTACTGAACGATGCTACTAATATTACATAGCTCCCAATGTGTCATGGAAACAATGAATACTGATTTTCATTGTACCAAATCGGGCACAGACTATATTGTCCTTCCAACCTCAGTTTGGTTACACAGATCTGAATGGGAGAAAAAACAAGATGGTTGTGCAATGACAAGGGCTCAATTTCATAAAGCTGTTAAAGCAGAAAATGCTGCTTAGCGAGTTTCTTTGCTAAGCCGATTATATAAAATAAAATGAGTGGAGCACCAGTCGCAACAATATCAACATTACAGCTGGTAACTTGCTAAGCAAGATTTTTCTGTGCTTAGCAGTGTTGTAGTCAAGACCACCGAGTCCAAACCCGAGCCCAAGACCTCCCCCATCAAGACCAAGACTGAAACCTGGTCCCAATTTCATAGCGCTGCTTAACGTTAAGCAAACTTTTGTGCTTACTACAGCAGACAAATTTGCTTAAGCGTAAGTGTATTTCACAGGTTAGCAAGAAAATTAGGCAGCCAGCTTGCGCGCTCACCATGGATTTGCATTCATTTTCATACAGTAAGCACTGGAAGGTTAGAATGCCTAGTCGTTTGCCTACGGTTAGCAACGCTATGAAATGGAAACTTGCACAGTAAGCACAAAAATCGGCCCTTAAGCAGCTCTATGAAATTGGGCCCGGAAACATACGGGACCTACAACTCAGGTGCTCAGCAAGTTCCTGTGCTGACAAGCTTCATGAAATTGCACCCTGGCCTATAAGGATCACTATTTCTTGAGGGTACAACCTGAGATTTCTAGTGTAAAAACATATATAAATACTTCCCTTCTTTTTTTGATTAAAAATATCTTTTTCAAAAATATGAAGATGCCGTCTGATTACTTGGGCCCAATTTCATAGAGCTGCTAAGCACAACAATTTGCTTAGCATAAAATTTCTTCCTCGATAAAAACAGGGTTACCGACCAAATTTCCATGTGTTGCATATTGCTTGTTACTGGTATTCAGCTGTTGTTTGCTTACCCTGAAAATTGTTGTGCTTAGCAGCTCTATGAAATTGGGCCCCGGTTAGTAAACATTTCAGTGAAGAAGATATACAACAAGAAAAATACAATTTATAGGTTGTATTTATGATATAAATATAGAGAAGACAACAATTTTTAAAACTATTATTTGATTTCACCCTTACACCCATGTGTGTAAAGCACTGTATACTCAGTACTTTCCCGAGTCCTTAAAGGCACTGGACACTATTGGTAATTACTCAAAATAATTGTTAGCATAAAATCTTACTTGGTAACGAGCAATGGAGAGCTGTTGATAGTATAAAACATTGTGAGAAACGGCTCCCTCTGAAGTAACGTAGTTTTTGAGAAAGAAGTAATTTCTCAGTAAAATATTGAATTGATTTTGAGACCTCACGTGAGGTCTCGAAATCAAGCATCTGAAAGCACACAACTTCGTGTGACAAGGGTGTTTTTTCTTCCATTATTATCTCGCAACTTCGACGACCAATTGAGTTCAAATTTTCACAGGTTTGTTATTTTGTGCATAATTATGTTGAGATACACCAAGTGAGAAGACTGGTCTTTGACAATTACCAAAGGTGTCCAGTGTCTTTAAGAAAAAAAGAAAAAAACAACAGCCCACAAGCATTTACTTGGGTTGGTTTCGAACCCACTACCTTTGCCATTGTAGAGCAGACGTCATACACTAAACCACAGACATTGCCTGGTAGATAGTGCACTTTGAATCCTATATTTTAGCAGCGGGTACCGCAATAATTGAATAGATGTTAAATTTGCATCAGGGATAATATCTTTGGCTTTTACCCATACACCTTTGTGTGTAAAGCACTTTATCCTCAGTACTTTCCCAGGGTCCTGTGATTTTTTTGGGTACCCCCTACAGCTCCCTCTAGTCTACATTTCACCCCTTCATACAATAATAATTTTTCCTAAACATTTAACTATTCAATATTGGTGTCGTAATATCTAAAATCATCTTTAGGAAATTATATTTGAGATCCTGTTTTTAATAACAAAGTTCCACGATTTTTACACACCCTAATATTAAGAAATAATTATTTACCTCCATTTTTTCTTAAAAGAAAATAAAATTGCACAATATCTTTTAAAACATGAATACTTCTTAATTCTTTTTGGAAAATGAACACATGTTCTTTACATTATTATTTTTTTTTTCATTGGAAAACAAGTTTTTACAAACTCAAATTTTGATTTAAAAGTATGACTTTATGGTAAAATTGTTATACATAATCTAACTGCTAATTTCATCCTACCAAGCTCCCGCACCCACTTGCTGCAACCATGCATTGTCTTTTTCTAAAAGTTATTTTATCAATGAATATGCAGAACATTTTTCTTAACAATTTTTCTGCTAAGCAAAGCACGGAACCAGTACATACTGTACATGTGATAATGGCTGGTAACCTCAGTATTCTGGTGAACGGAATGTTTTTGTGCTTAGCTACTTTTTGTGCTTAAGCAGCTCTTGACTTACTCTATGGAACTTCACGTTACTAAACTTTCTTTGCTTACACAGCTAGTGCAGAAATTTGGCACCTACCATGTTAAGCTTAAAATGGTGATTGTAATGTATGCAGAATTCTGCGGTAACCAGAACAATAAGATGAATATTCTTGTCTTGAAAGAAGTGGTAGTTCTGAGAAGAACCAATTGAAAGACAAATCTGTTCAGATTTTAATATCATACACAGAGCCCAATTCCATGAAGCTGTTAAGCACCAAAAATAAAGCTTAGCACACACAAAAACATGCTTAGCAAAAACAGGTTACCAGCCAAATTTGATACATATTCTTTTTGACTGGTTCCCTGCTAAGTTTTGCTCAGCAGAAAAATTTGCTGAGCAGTTCTGTGAAATTGAACATAAAAAGCCACATTAGCTCGAGCTTGAATAGTAAAATTTACAAACTTTGAAGTGTTTCCCAGTTCACTTTGGAGGACACAATAATTTGGAGACAGCTTATCATTTGCATAGCAGATTGAAATTATTGTAATTAAAATGAAAGCGAAAACTACAAACAGAAATCATTGGCTGGCAAGTTCATCATTTTTTTCGTTTCTCTGCGAAGATCGTGAAAGGAAGGACAAAAAAGATTCATTGTTAAAAAAATTGTGAGGCGATACATTATCAATGCTAATTACAGTTTGCTCAATTCTTAAATATGTTAAATGAATTTAAAAACAAATGGACCATGGCCAAATTTCATATACAGCCACCCAGCAAACAAAAAATAATTACTGCTAAACAATTTCTTTGGTTAGCAAATAACGAAGTTGGCTTATGGGCTTTACTTACTATAAACACACACAAATACTAAGCACAGAAGAAAAATATTACTAAGCAGTGGTGGGTCACCAGCGGAAATGCCATGCCGTTCACATTGTTACAACTGGTGTGCCCTGTTATTATTTTGCTCAGCATAGTAATTTGCTTGACAAACTCTACGTGCTGCTCTATGCACCAAGCACATCGTAAGTACAGTAGGTAACCAGTTGAGTCACAAATATAACATAACATTTTGGCTGGCAACCTGCATTTGACGAGTAAGATCGTGTCCAAATTGGGAGCTGTGGCTACGACTGTTGCTAAGGGTGTTGCTATGGGGCTTATATGCTTCAATACATGTTCACATGACAATCAAGCCATAGCCAGAGCCCTAGCCGCAGCCGCTAATTTGGACACAGCCTCACCTAAGACTTGTCAGAAAACTGTTGAAGCAGAAAACAATTTGTTCAACAAATTATTTGCTGAGCGCAAATGAGCCCAGGGAAACCAGCCATGAGCAGTTTATTGCTGGTGACCCATTTTTGCTAAGCAAGATTTATCTATGCTTAGCAAGTGTTTTTAGCTAATACTGATCGTCTTCACCATCTTCATCGTCGTCTGTATCCCTCCACTCCGACGCCAGACCAGATATCCACGCCGACACAGCCGACTTGGCACTACTCAGAGCGCCACCTACTGCCTTGCCCGTGTGCAACATGGCTACGCTGGTGCGATTGAGGGCACTGTTTAACTTCTTGCCCCTGTCCGTCGTTTGCATAGCACTGTAAAAGTAACGGACATACAATTCAGTGCTACTGTAAAGACCAGAAAAGGGCGAAGTTGTGCTCATATTCTGGTGCCTTACGGAGACCAAGGACGAAACAATAAAGAGAAAACAAAAGGTCTCCATAATGGAAATTCTAAAGATTGAAGACTGTATGTAAGAGCCAAGTCCAATTATTAAACTTTTCCTGCACAAATCGTCAAAGAAAAACTAACTCAATGCAATTGCTATGGGCTTCTGGTAACTAGTGTCGAGCCAAGCGGGTGTGGCCAACAGTAGCCTTGATCAAGGTGTTGGAGTTTTGTTTTCATGTATTAATACTTTTCTTAGCGCGGCGCTACCCGCCCAACCTGTGTGCATGTGTCTGTGAGTACTGTACACACTGCACTGTGCGTGCATACGAGTGCGGATGACCTGCGCACAGTAGTAATACGGGCGTCATGCAATGTGATACACACATTACGCAAAGTGCTAGTGTACAGTACATGTATAGGTTACGGTGGGTTTTACGGCGTCTTTTTCCGGAGTGAAAACTGCAACCGCCTTGAGCAAGGCTAGGCTAACAGTGGAATTAAGTCACACTTATAGAAGCATCTTGGCTCTTCAACTATGGTTGTTCAGTGATACTTTGGAGAAATCGATTGGGGGAGGGGGAAGGGGAGTGGGAGGAGGAAGAGGAGGGGAAGGGGAGTGGGAGGAGGAAGGTGGCAAGGTGGAGGGGGAAGGCATACCTTGAAGTCTAATCTTCATGTCATTCATACCAAGCTGTCCTGGAAAGGGTGGCTGTAATGTCGGAAAACCAAATAAAACATATTAAAAACATATTAAAAATATTAAAAGACACTTTGGAGAGAGACAGAGGGGGGGGGGAGGTGAGGAATGACTGATATCTCTTTTTTTTTACAAACTGTTTGTCTTTTCTAGTGCGCATTTCTGTATATTATTGTCTCAGATTGTAATTTTCAATATTGTAAATTGCATGTAATTCAGCCTTTGGCTGCAATGTGGTTTTAGCAATAAACCAATTGATAAAAATGGTAGGTTTGCGATGACACCATGCAACTTACAGCTCTTATGAGTAGTGGCCTACATGTAGCCTTCACAGAGAGAGGCTGACGAAAGGATGTGAAATCTCAATCAGAGATAAACTAATGAAGGAGAAACATTTTTCGTTGTTTTGAAAAAGTGTCATATCGTTGTGTCAGTTGTAAACTGTTGTATCTCCCCAAAACCAATAACGTTACAACGAGTTTGAAATTGTCAAAACGTTGCATCTCGCTAAAAAAATAACCAGGATGTACACACACAAAACAAGTACACGCTGAGATACAAGGTTTTTGCACGGAGCATTTTCATGCGAGATACAACATATTTGTGCACAATCGAGATACAGCGTTTTTGCACGGAGCATTTTCGTGCGAGATACGACATATTTGTGCACAATCGAGATACGTCGTTTTTTTTTGCACTGACGCAACGATATTTTACCCGGCGTGGATGAAGTCGATTCCAGGGTGCTCCTTGCTCATCCAGATTCTGTAGTTATGCGTCGTCTTCCAGGCGTTCACAAAACTGTCGTTGAAATCGCTCATACTTCTCTCGTGCTCTGTAAAAGACAACGTTCGTGAAAAATAACAATAAATAAAAGAAATTTTGAAGAAAAAAAAGTTGATTTCACTAAACCCTATGAAAATGTTATCGATTTTTGAGAAAATAAAACTAAGAAAAACTTTGAAACGCCAGCATAATGTGCTGCAAAGTTTAACATACAAATAAAGGTGACCAAAGTGACTTTATTTATTTATTTAATTATTTATTTTCTCTATACAAATTTGTGAGGTTGGTCCTGGAAAATTATTGCTTTGAATAACTACATTAACCCTAACCCCCTTGAGTGATTTACTAGGCCCCTTCCTAACTCCATCAATAAAATCCAAAACCCAACGATAAATCCACACCACAACTGTTGGACTCTGATTGTGGTGGTATTCCTGATCTCATGTACAGCCTGATCAATTTATCAGTGCAGTCCTCGGTCCAAACAGAATCAAAGAAAACATGCAGTTGGATTTTGAAGGGTTTACGTTGGTTAGGGTTGATGTAAGGAAAAAAAACAACATTAAGCCAAGTATAAGAAATCCTACAATGGTGACGAAATAAAAAATGGCCGTTTCATGAATTATAGACCAACGTGGCTACCATTTTGGTTTATCTCCCATTCAAACCAATGAGACCAAACTCAGGCAGGCAGTCTCTAAATAGTCAGACCTCCCAACTTGGTATAATGGGAATCAGTATTCATTACTTGCCAACGCACACAGGGAACATGACTTACTCTGATGCAGACCGGTGGAGAGAAGCGATAGGATGTACACCTTGAACTGAGCTCGGATCCATTCATCCCCTCCTTCCCAACCTACAGTGAGATAAGATTCAAAGGATCAAATAATTGCGGCAGGTGTTAAAACTGGTGCACTGGCAACCAGGGCCCAATTTCATAGAGCCGCTAAGCACAACAATTTGCCTAGCATGAAATTTCTTCGTTGATAAAAACAGGATTACCAACCAAATTTCCACGTGATTTTCAGGATAAGCAAACAACAGCTGAATACCAGTAACAAGCAATATGCAACACATGGAAATTTGGTTGGTAACCCTGTTTTTATCAAGGAAGAAATTTCATGCTAAGCAAATTGTTGTGCTTAGCAGCTCGTTGAAATTGGGCCCTGTAGAAACACAAGTACAGCTTAAGACCGTGCCGTTTGTGTCCCTGAATGTCTCAGCTCCAACATGTTTCACAAACTTATTGTCCGTCAAAGACCCTGCTCGAAGTTTGCTTTCCTGTTCACAAACCGAACTACAGTCCTTCACATTCCAAGGAGCAAACACAGTTGGGGGGGGGGGGGGGGTCGTTGCCTTTTCTCTAGATAGTTCCCAGTAAACGCCATCTTTACGGGCAAATTGCATTTTGGCTTGCAGGTGCGTCAAATGCTCAACTTATTAACGCAGCCGTGTTGTTCACTGACCAATCCTGCAATGAGTTTCGTGAAATGCGCGCATGTTGCACGCCGTTCTCACACGAAACGCACGACTGTTTGTTCTAAACTGCCCGTAAAGATGGCCGATTTACGTCATACTGCAACCTATCTATTGCTGCACCTAGGATCTGGAATCATCTTCCCGAGAACATCAAACAGTCTCCCTCAGTAGCCTACCTTGTACCTATTCATTCTTATGAATCAGGCCTGGAATTTGATCTTTGAATGGGCAAAGCCATTTTTCACTTTGCAAAGAGCACTTCCATTGGAAAATCCTAGAGTCTAGGGGAAATTTTTTAAAGGCGCCAAGACCAGGGCAACGGAGACCATGGCCTTCGTGGCATCCAGGTAATTCCAGTCATGATGAATAACAAGCAATTGTAGTGAAGTGTGTTGCAAAAGGGGGACGGCATTCCAACCCCCAGTCTGTCGATTCAGCCACCACAACTCGAGTCTGCCGATATCCTCTCAGCTACGAATCCCTCCAAACCCTCCCTCATCCTCACCTGTGTTATCGAGGTACAAATCTTCGCTCTTTTCCGACACATGCTTGATCAAGAAGTCGGCGAATCTTAGATCTGCCGTGGAGAGACTCAGCTCCTTGCGAAGCTCGCTGTCAAAACAAGGACTTTACCTTCCTCCACCTGGCACAACATGAAAAGATATAAAACGCTCATTTATCGGGTATTTTCATAAGGAATTAGAGCGAAACAACTGCAGATAATGATACTTCATAGTTATACTTAGCAGAAAAAAAGTTGAACAATATTTTCTGTTTAAAGGCAAAGTACACCTTTTGTTTTTGGAACCGTTCAATTGTTTTAATCCTAAATAAATGTAGATATA
The DNA here is from genome assembly GCA_032158295.1 of Pycnopodia helianthoides. Lineage (NCBI taxonomy): Eukaryota > Metazoa > Echinodermata > Asteroidea > Forcipulatida > Asteriidae > Pycnopodia > Pycnopodia helianthoides. The sequence goes on along the minus strand of CM063263.1, from coordinate 8,419,693 downwards.
TACAATAAAACTAACCTGTGAAAATTTCAGTTCAAGAGCTTTTTAGATATTGCTGAAAATATGGAGCGGTTAGAAGAATAATCCGTAATTGGAATACACAATCTGAGAAACATTTCATGCAGAAACATTTCTCAGATTGAAATGTTTATGAATCCCTTTATCCAAAACCACATTCCATTGAAAGGAATTGTGTCTCACTGTTATACATTATCAACAGCTTCAGTGCTTCTTACCAAGTAAGTCTTGATGGTCATTAATCTTTTGGAGCAATTACCAAAGGTAGACCCTCCCTTTAAGCATCTCTCTATAAGTTTTTGTATGAAAGAGAATAAGAGTCGCTGACTTATTGCATTACCTCTACTAGGACATCTATGAGATGCCTACGCTGCTTGAAGAGCATGTTGGATGCACCGATGAGGAAACAGCGTACGTTGACATCTTGAAGGAGATCGTGCTGCTGTAGAGCCATGTACGGATGACACAACGAGCCCTGCGGGGGAGATTCATCAAATTGTCGTGCCAGTACAAAAACATCTTATTTCGACTTTACATATAACATTGCATAACATCGTGCACAACCCGTGCGAGTTGAATGGTTTCAAATGGTTGGTCAACTCACTGGAACAATGTTACCCAGAGTAGCAGGGTTAATCACTTACCTTTCCGAATAATGACAACGGGAAACCGAAATCGTCTGCCTTGATGGTAGACACTGACGGACAGTTGTGTAAAACGACAAAATCCTCCGCGCCGCTTAAACGCTGGCCCGTCTCTTTCTCGTCACCTTTCTCCTCCTCCAACCCTTTCTTCTTCTTCTTCTGTTCTGGGCTCTTGTCTCTGAACAACGAACTCTCAATCCCCCTCGTTGACGGATCGCTGAACACCCTATCTTTCTCAGTCTCCTCTGGTTCTTTTTTCAAGGATGATGAGGTGCTACCCTTTTTCTCAGTTTGAGCTATAATGTCCTCCTCCGTTTGACTTGGTTTTCTCCCCTCAAAGTACGGCCCGTACAACTCCTGATCAATCATCGCTAGAAGGTCTTCCTCCATAGATTTCGTCGACCCCGGTGTGGTAGCCTCGTCCTTTGACTCCCCACTCCTCGACCTGTCCCTTTGGCTGGCTGTTCTGTCCCTGCTGCTGCTCGTTGTGTCCTCCACGTTTGTCGGATCGCTCGCTTGAATCGATGTCGATGAGTTTCTCATCTCCGTGGATGATAACGACGTTACAGATTCTGGGATTGCCGAGTCTCTGGTCAGGGTACTGTCCCCGGACCTTGCGCCGGGGGACTCCAAGCTACTTCTGGAATGATCCTACATCATCATTCTTCCCCAAGTTACTACAAGGGTTCTCCAACGGAGAGTCCTTCTCCTCATCTGGGGTTTTCAAATTTCCGTCTTCTTTCTTCTTCTTGCGGTAGTTAGGAACATGCGACATGGTGACGTTCTCGTATTCTTTGGTGTCGATGCCGAAGTCCCTCAGCTCTAAAGTTGGAGTTTGCGGCCGGTAGTGTTTGTAGGACGCCGCTTCGATAAGACCGTGTTCCAGCATGGCTGCGGAGAAATCAAATAATCGGACTGTATCAATCCTTTCGTTGGTTTTTGGGAAGAATAAATTCATTTCCGTTCTCTAGTTTTCAATAAACACATCATCCAAAATAAACAGAAAATCAGGAGTTATTACGAGTGATAATTTCACAAGACTTGAAGGTTTGCATGGTGGAAAGACAATCAACATGATAAATTTGCTGTGACACCAATTAGATCTGTTTTGAGTGATTGGTGGTTCTGAGAAGAACCAATGGACTCAACGTTTCGGACTGTAAACTCTGTCCGTTGTCAGAAGACTGCAGTCATCTGACAGCAGTCTCCTGTTTACGGACAGAGTATACTGTCTGAAACATTGAGTCCATCGGTTCTTCTCAGAACCACCAATCACTCAAAAGAGATCTAACTACATGGTGTCACGGCAAGTTTTCATGTTTATTGATAATTTCATACCTGGAAACAACGACACCAGAGAAAGGAGGGATGTGCTTAATGTATGAACTGGCTGAGCAAAGAACAGAACACGTCGTTCCAATAGAAGCAGCTTGAACAGCACAAGAACCTGCGGGAAAAAACATAAATTGATACATTGACCTAGAGTGCTACAGAGGTTTATTTGTCCCTTTTTTAGGCGAGTTGTAGCGATTACAGTAATGACAAACATGACAAACAAGATGGTGTTTATAGGCGCTATATAAATACAGTCATAACTATTATTAATCCATTATGACCATCCCCCCCTGCCTTCTTCAAATCTATCCAGAACTTTGCGCATACCGATGATGTTCTATTCAGGATACTTGATAGAAGTGTGTTGTCCGTTGCGATAGGTTTGTTGTCCATTGCTATGGAAATGTTGTCCGTCACGATAGAAGTGTTGTCTGTCGCAATAGAAGTGTTGTCCGTCGCGATAGAAGTGAAAAACACTTCTATCGCAACGGACAACACTTCTATCGCAACGAACACCACACTTTTCTCAAGTGTCCTGAATAGAATACCATAGTTATTTACCTCACTTGTTTTCGCTTGTAATTGTGTCTTTAGACTTATGCCCTCTACGCAGCGGTCGGTGAGCACTTCTTCTTACTCCAGCGAACACTAAATAATTGTCATGCGACGGAGACACTTCCATCGTGACGAACAAAACATACTGCTATCACTACAGACACACTTCTATCGCGACAGACAACTCACACTTTTATTGCTAGGGACAACACCTCTATAACAACCGACAACACTTTTCTATCAAGTGTCCTGAATAGAAACACCATACATACCTTATGCTTGAAGGTCAGAACCAGATCCCTGAGTGGAAAATCCAGGAAGACTTGAGAATCATCCAAATGACCAGTGGTCAACGCCCCGTTCAAACTCTTATACAGTTCCTGTACAAATTACCAAGTAAAACATTCCAGTCATAAATACAGGATTTATTATTGTACCAGATTACTGAAGAGTAAAAAGCAGAGTTAGAAGACATGAATGACAGGGACAGAAAGTATCGGAAAAGGTGGATCTTAACAGAGTCTATAAAGGATCACTGCTGAAACTTGCAATAATAAAAATAACTAGTTTTAAATAGCGCTTTATCTACCGGCTGCTCAAAGAGCTTATTATTATTTATTTCCAGACAGGTTTTTTGGAGTTTTTGAAGTTATGAAACCCATTATGTAACACGTGATCTTGTAAGGGTTTACAAGGTGCTGCGGCGCATTCAGCAGCTACTGCCAGAAACACCGGGACAAATCCCCTCTCTTAGCAATCTGGGTTCTTTTACCTCCGAAGAAGGAGGCAATAATGGTTCAGTGTCTTGCTTAAGGACACAAGTGTCAAGACCGGGACTCGGAGACCGGAGTCCAGTGCGCTTGACCGCTCGGCCATGATGATAGTGATGGTTTTGCCCAATTCTATAAATGGGGACTGTTGTCACCGGCGCCAAAATTTCATGAATAAGTTTACCACAGAATTCTGCGCTTAGTGGTCACCACTCTTAGCTTCCGGGGTTAGAACAAAATTTCTGCGCTAGCTATGTAAAAGAAGAATGCTTGGTAACGCTACTTTGCATACCCGCAAGCAGAAATTCTTTGCAAGTATGAAAAATGCGCTTACGTTAAGCCCTAATTTTTCTGCAAAAAAAGGGAACCATGGACTATTCTTCACTGTGAGGGACAAGGCTCAGGAGAAGAGGGCTTCATGGACCCAGGCCTGAAATTACACAGAGGCCATTGCCTCTATTGCCCCTTGGCCAAATTTCATAGAGCTGCTAAGCACAACAATTTACTTAGCATGAAATTCCTTCATTGGTAAAAACAGGATTACCAACCAAATTTCCACAGGATTTTCAGGATAAGCAAACAGCAGCTGAATACCAGTAACAAGCAATATGCAACACATGGAAATTTGGTTGGTAACCCTGTTTTTATCAAGGAAGACATTTCATGCTTAGCAAATTGTTGTGCTTAGCAGCTCTATGAAATTGGGCCCTGGTCTTGGCCTTGGTGCCCCTTCAAAAGTTTCCCACAGACTTTAAGGTTTTCCAATGGAAGTGCCCCTTTGCAAAGATGAAATTCCAGGCCTAATGACCTACCATTAATATTGATGTCTTTGAGAAGTCCCTCTCACTAAAGTATGCATGGGTAATGAGCTTCAACTTGGCTTGAATTAAACCATACAGCGGCTAGTACAATGAGAACAAACATTTCAAAGAGGAGTTAAAATTCAATAGACTTGTAACAGCAACTGAAGAAAAATAGACAAAATTTAAAGGCAAAGTATACCTTTTTTTGGAACCATTCAATTGTTTTACTCCTATACAATGTACAATAAAACTACCCTGTGAAAATTTCATTTCAAAAGGTGGTAGCGTTTTTAAGATATCGCCGAATATCTAGAGCGGTTATGTCCACGCAGGAAGAATAATTCATAATTGGAACACACAATCTGAGAAAAGTTTCATGCAAAAGCGTTTCTCAGATTGAAATGTTTTTTAATCTCCCCTCTTAATCCCATATGACTTAGAAGGGAATCGTTTCTCAACGTGTTATACATTATCAACAGCTGCAGCGCTTCTTACCAAGTAAGTTTTTATGACCAATAATTTTTTGAGTAGTCACCAAAGGTATACCCTCCCTTAGTTTAAAATAAGGTTAGAGTTTTCTCGATGCATACAAACATTTGACAGGAAAATGGTACATGACTAAATTGTCAATGGGTTTGAATTCTGTAGATTAATAACAAGCACTGAATGTAAGATATTGTTTGAGTTCTGTAGACTCAAAAGATTTGGTCCAGCTAGGCTCCGTTTTCATATCTAATAACAAACTCCACAGTTGTGTCTATTGTCTACAGTGACATCTCCGTACTAACTGTTTTCCCACATACTTTAAAAATCTACACCATTTTGACACGCTGATGGGAATGTTGCTTTTATTTTTCTTACCAGTTTGCTAAGCACGCACACACTCTTCTGAACTGTGCCTCGAGTGAACTCCTTGTCTTTACTTATCAAGTCCTGTACAAATCAAAATCGAAACTAACACAATAAATGTTTGTATAAAAAAAAAAAGATGGGTGCTCTAATTGTTCATTTTTTGTCCACATGATTGAGGGCTCTTCCAAACAAGTATTTGGGGGTACAGAATACACTGTTTTCTCATGAACTTATGTCCCATCCCCCCCCCCCCCCCCGCTCCCATACACAATTGGCATATAGCACATTACTGTCTTCTATTAAAACATAACCTGGACCCAATTTCATAAAAGATGTTTCAGACTTTCTGCTAAGCGAAAAATAGCAGGGTACCAGTCACAAACAAAGTACATGTAATTTGGCCGGAAACCTTCCGCAAGTTTTTTTGTGCTTAACAACGTCATGAAATGATCTCCATATGCAGTGGACAGAAAACTAAAGCATACAACATAAAAAGCCATGATTAAATATGCAGAAGGTCTACAATATTAATTGAGGAAGGATCCTATTAAATAATTCCATCAAAAGGAGTTAAGGGCAATACCAACCAAAACTGAAATCAAAGGAAGTTTCATGTCATTTCATACCAGGAAATGTTGACATTATACAATTCATCAGCAATTTCACGAAGTGGCAAAAAGTCCCCTGCAGCAATTTTTTAATTTTTTAAAGAAAACCACATTTGAAGTCAAGCTAATTTTGAAATTACTGGTTCGCCGACTATTTGCCATTTAATCTTTGAGATTTCACATATCGGGGAAATACAGATATCAAATCATACAAATCTGTTGAAATTTTGTTCATAACGTGTTTAATTGATGGGTAATTATTTATTTAACAAGATTTTCTCTTCGTGAAAACTGTACAAACGTGGTCTGTGTGCAGTCAGAAGCCATTTAACCTGTAACTGCCGTATGGCCAGGGATCACACCCAAGCTGACGATACAACCTGGGAAGCGGCAGCAGAAGGATCACCTTAAGGGGATGTGACTTTTTTCTTTCAAAAATCAAGTAATAAACCACAAGGGATACTGACTGAGTAAATTCTTAAATGTATCTAACCATAAACGACACATACTTCTAGCTTGGTCCTAAAAATATTCACAGCAGGAAGTTGGGTTAATTAAATACAACTTCTTTCTCTGATGTTCATGGGATGATGCATTTCTTGTTTTACACAGTAAGTGTCCGAAGAATTAATCCGTTTCATTGTTTGCAGTGCTTTTTTGCCCAGCCCACCGACACATGACCCCTCTGTAGAACAGTTGCCTGTGTATGCAAAATCTGCCACAGTGTCTCACCACCAGGCGTGGCGTGCTGGCGTGACCACTGCCAAACATGCACGGAAACTTCAGCGCCAGTTTAAAAAGACCTCCGCAGAGTCTTGCATAAAAAATTCCTGTTTATTGAGCCCGCTGAGGCTACCTGGTTAAAAGCTAACCTCACAAAAATTTGGGAAAAAAGAAGTTTAGTTTTGATTTTATTTTATTTTAAGGGCCTGCGCGACTAGTGTCAAAGTCACAACCAATTGAAGTGAATTTCGGGTAGTGAATCTTACTAGTCGCCCATGGCCTTATTGTCATTGTTTGCTCTGATATTATTGTTGCATCAAAAGAGTTGCTTATTACTGCAATGGCGTCCATTGCAATGCATACTTCAAATTTCAGCCTGAACTTTACCATGTTTAGCCTGCAGCGATCGACAATCTTTGGTTTTAAAAATAGTCAACTAGTCGGGTAGTTGATTTCACTAGTCCCCCAGGCCTAGCTGATATATACAGTTATTATTGTTTACCTTTGTGTCAATTTGTCTGTAACAGGAAATGCCATACACGGTGTTCCGGTTCTCTCCTTTTCCTGGTAAATGGAAGTATATCGTGTCTGCCGAAAGAAAACAAAAATGTTCAGAGGGAAACAAAATGGCCGCTGAAGATACTAGCGGTGTTAAAAAACAGTTCTTATATAGCGCTTTATCACACCTGATGGGCCTCCTAATTATTAATTAGCTCTCATTATTAATACAACAGGTATGCAGAGCATGGGTTTTGAGGCATTGCATGGGAGGTATCAATGTATAATTTGCGGTAACACCATGTGTATATGCTGTATAGATTTTTTCTTTGAAAACTTGTCTTGCTATTTATTCTACTGTCACGGAGTAATTTTGTAATTGGGGAGACTACTTGGTTCTAAAAAGAACTGTCCTGCTTATTAACTACTACCTGGGCGGGGGGTAGGAAATCGCCCAGGACTACTACTTTCGCTTAGTGGATCGAGGGAACTTCTCATTACTAACTTCACTGCCGCAGAGTGAGTACTAATTGGTCTAAACGCTTCGACCGGCCTGCTCTAGTCATTGTCAGAGACTGAAGAGTGTTTGAGATGCTAGTCTCTTCATAGGGATTCAGAGGTTTCAGTGTAGAGTCAGCACTGCTCTGATTGGTCCTTCTTAAAGGAGAACTGTGGTTGGAGGACCCATTTCAGGTATGCTTTAAATTATCAAACCCATTTACATGTAGCACCTTGTAAGGGTTTACGAGGCGATGCCTCCCAATATTTATACAGGGGCAATTCTATACCACTATTCCATCACGATCATAGCGCTTATAATGAGACAAAACAAACAACAGCAAAAGATGCACGATACAGAAATGAGAAACACACAATGGCTACAAGCAAACATGTTATTGTGGGAATAGGTGGGATTTAAATTCTTTCTTGAACAGTTGTAGAGAAGAAGTAGAGCGTTAGGTTGTGGGTTGATTGTTTCCTAATTGAGGAGCAATAAAGACAAATTATTTCTTTGCAGCAGATGTCAAAATTCGAAGAAGAATCGTGTGTTCGCGAACTACCCAACGATGCAGGAGACACTGAGACAAACCACTTTCCTTTTACGAGACGTGTACTGGGTTGTTTTGTGTGCACAGGTCAAGAGCAATTATGGTTGAGTGTCTTGCTCAAGGACACAAGTGTCATGACTGGGACTCGAACCCAAACTCTGACAACATCCGAACCCTGAGTCCAGTTACACCAGACCGCTAAGCCAGGATGTTAACTATACACAAAAATACAGAAGAAGACACACAACAACTTCTACCAATTTCGTACCTTCAAGGTAATTGTGCGCACCGTCGGGAACCGCAAGACATGGGAGATGCTTCCATTCGGCCGGTAACTCAGGGCTGTCGCTACTGCGGCCCTCTATCAATGGTGGATACGAGAAATCAACCTGTTCAGAAATCAAAATAAATACACTATTTATGAAAAATTTGAAAAATTTAAGTATCCGACTGCCACTTTCTAAGCCCAAGGGATTTATTAGATTTTTGAATGGATGATGGACTTTAATATTTCCCTGTTTGTTCGGAAGTAAAATGCTAAATTTCTGCTCTGTATACATTCTGTCAACCCTTCTGGACAGGTAAGGATAAAATTTGACCGAATAAGGGAAATAAAGAAAGTGCCTTCCGGATACAGAATTTTAGCCACCAATTTTTATCCTACTCAAATTGTCTTTAAAATGTTTAAACTATTGAATTGAATTGAATGATGTGAAAATGACTTACCTGACAACCTTTTTTGTGATGAAATCCAATCACAATGATGTGCAAAATCGGGCCTTCCGCAATCGAGCCAAGCTCTTCATCCATCACTTTGTTCATATAGAATCTAATATTTTTATTTTCAGGAAGTATTTCGTCGAGTTCGTAACCTCAAAATGTCTAACGATAAGTGTGTTGTTTTCTCCAAGGTCGTCGGCAGCTGTGTTTACGAATCGGCTAGTAAACTGATGAGAGACATTTACAAGTTTATGCTAGACTGGTTCCCTGCTCTTTCTTTACCAGTTTAAGCCTTGGAGTGATACTAGGGCTATGACTGCTAGTGCCATCTACATGATAGAGAAGCTACCATTGGTTGATAGACGAGCTATCTCAAACTTTTGGCCAATTATATATACTGTTTCATAATTACTTATTGAACGTGTCTTTTGGGCTATGAAATCGCATAAAAGAAGTTCCTTTGGCGCTGGATCTAAAGGTTTTGCTACTGAAACGTACGCGTAATGTTGGGCTACACGCCAAATACACATTGCGTACAGTTATATACCAGAGTTCGTTATCGATGATAAACAATACGATGGAACGGTGATTGAAGCCACGTAAACAGCGTTTTAAAACGTAGGTAATTTGTTTTTGCGTCCATGAATTGTGCATTTTCGCTTTAGTCTGTTGGATTTTGCGTCGAGTTTTCAAGTTTTTGATATGAATGAGGAAAGGTGAACCGGTAAAAAAAAAAGGGGCCGGGGCAAGAAAGAAAGAACTATATTAATAAAAAGGCTATTTTAAAAAGCCTTTTGGTTGCCCTTTTTAAAAGATTGTTAAAGCCAAAAAGGGACTTCCGAGGCACTTCTGAAGTTCTTCCAATGACAAATCTTTGCTTTGCCTTTGGCAAATTCATAGGGCCAATCCACTTCGTATCCTTGGCCCTACAGCTACGCCTACGTACCTCCAAATTCTGAGACAATTTGTGAAACAATTTGTCATAATAGAAACCCATGTTTTTAAGACGATATTTTTCCCCCAGTCATGCTAGTTGTTACTTACCAAAAGAAGAGCAATTGCGGACAGCACAATAAGACAAAAATGTGCGCGCTCATTTTGGTGTAGTTCACTTCATGTTTTGATTCATGTTGATTCCATGATAAATGAGTCACAATTTCTTTTATACTCCTCTTTGACAGACACTTTGGACATTGACGATGGCGACCCACCACCAGCTGATGGTTGTCTCGTGTTTCCTTCTCGTCTTATGGCTGGCGCCCTCCGTAGTGGACGCGTCGTGGGGCGACCAGCATCACATCTTTCGCAACTTCCGACGATACTGCCTGAACACCAACTGCAGCTCTGAGACCAAAACCAATGCGTTTAAGGCCAGGCAGCCTTTATATCTTCAACTTCTGGGATGGGACTGTTGGTCGGAGTGTACCTACGAGAGTATGTGGTATTTGACCAAGAAAACCCTGGATGATTTCAACTCGGTTCCACAGTTTTATGGAAAAGTAAATACCATTTGTTTTGCTGGGTTAAAAAGTGTTAAGAATAAAAAAGGTGTTTTATTTCTGAAAGAGCTAGCAACACACATCAATTTCAAGCAAAACCACAAGATGGATTTCGGAGGAATTGTGGATGCAGAAGAGACTCCATATCTATATTAAATTTGTTGTTTCTAATTTTGTTCTTGTCCTCTTAGTGGCCCTTTGTGAGGTTCTTGGGGATGCAGGAGCCGGCATCCACGATATTCTCCATCTTGAATGGTATCGCTGCAGTCTTCATGTTAATTCAGTTCAGAAAAAGGGTACCATCCAACGCCCCAATGTACGAAGCTTGGCATGGCTACTTTGCTGTGAGTTTGTTGTTGCTATTTTCAGTTTTGGACCTATTTTTTTAAGGAATGAATATAAGGTTTGGGGTTGAACAAAGAAAAATTGACTAAAGCGGGATGTGAACCAACGACCTCCGGATTAACGTACTGGCCCTCTACCAACTGAACTATCTAGCCCTATGTTGGCGGTCTCCCTATTTTGTCAATATCTTTGTTCGGGGTGCCAGTCAGAAGTCATGCAACCGTTAACTGCCGTGTAGCTAGATAGCTCAGTTGGTAGAGCGCCGGTACGTTATTCGGAGGTCGTTGGTTCAAATCCCGCTCTAGTCAATTTTTCTTTGTTCAACCCCAAACCATTTGAAATTTACCCAGTCAGTTTCCCTTGTGGTTCATTACTTGACGAATGAATATAAGGTCGGATTTCCCCTCGCCTGGTAACAACACTTTTGTGGAAGATAACAAAAAAAGTGTCTATTTGTCAAATTCAAGTAGGAAAACCTTGGCCTGATTCAGTGCTTGATTTTTCAAGAAAAAAAAAACGCTGGACTGCAGTTGTTGTAGCTCATTCACTTTACAGGAACAGAAATATGTTTACAAGACCAGGCCTGGTATTACATGGAGACCACGGAGGCCATGGCCTCTGTTGCCCTGGTCTTGGCCTCGGTGCCCCTTCCAAAAAATTTCCCACAGACTGTAAGATGTTCCAATGGAAGTGCCCTTTAGCAAAATAAAAGTGCAGGTCAGATACTTCAACAGATTTTCCTAACGCAGAAGTATCTTGCTCAGCAGAGACAGGGTACCAGTCGAAATGCCTATGTTGTTCTTATTGTGATAACTGGCGATGATTTTTTCGTTGCAGGTCGTTATTAATGCCTGGTTGTGGTCAACAGTCTTCCACTTCAGAGATCTTGGATGGACAGAGGTAATTTTACAGATTTTTTTAAAATAAATTGTGGGGGTGCTACTGTGCACATCTGTACCAAGTTGTCTAAGATTATAAAAACATGTAATTTGTTTCTTTTGTTGCAGAAAATGGACTACATAGCAGCGTTCTCGCTGATTGTCTCCGGAATGGTGATGTTATTAGTAAGGTATGAAAAAGAAATGAATTATTTTTCATCTTGGAGTATGTCTTTTAAGTGCTAGTGATCACAGCCCCACAGTAGACTCTAAAGGATAACTGGTAGCCGCGACCTCCCTTGACCTCATCAGTAGGATCATCATTGTTAAGGAGGTCAAGCGAGAACACGTCTACCGGTTACCCTTTAGTGTTTACCCAGCCTCATGCTGCGAACATAAACCCTTAACCACTTCAGCTCAGTAAATCAATACTTGTATGTCATACTTGTATAACGGGACGAAGGTCTGGAAATGATTACACATTAACTCCCAGAAAAAAGGGATCTTATGAGGCGTGATTGCCAGTACCTTCCGTTCCTCTTTGTATGAATGAAACAAAGTGTAGCACGGTACAAAATGGAGTGTCGGCCTCCGGCCAGCTGCAGAAAGATTTGGCGTGTATACATGTCTTCATCTTCACCTCTTGTGGTTAAACCAGCCCCTTCCCTCTAACCCGCCCCCCCCACCTTTGCCTCCTTCTTCATTGTTCATCCCTTGCTTTTTCGGTGTGCTTTCTGCCTCTCTCTCTCTTTTCATTTCTTTCCACTGAACTGCTTCTGTTACACCAGTATACCTGTTTATGTGTATTATGTTGTCATTTAGCCTTCGAGAAAGACTCTGCTAGGGTCGAAACGTCAGGCCATTAGCTATTTTTTTGCATTTATACCATAGGTCCTTTTGGTTGGTAAAAGCAGTCTGCAACAGCTAATTCAATTTTTTGGTTTTGGAGCAGTAGATAAGATTGAAATCCTTGTTGGGCCTGCACTTTCAAATCCTGCAAAGTCAGACATTTGGAAGATGTAGGACCATTATGGTTAAAGTGACACTCCATCCAATAACCGTGTTTTTTTTTCTTGTTTTTTTCCCCCAGATTGTTTTGTGTGAAAGGCAATGCTATCAACATTAAAGTGGCACTTCCTATGATGTTACCTATATTTGCATTTTTCTTGATGCACGCTTTCTATCTGGGCTTTACAAAGTTTAGTTACAGCTACAACATGAAAGTAAACTTAACGTTAGGTAAGCTAATTTCTTTCTTTTTTAAGTATGTATATATTTTCACCTTTGTGATTTAAAAGAAATTTTGCCACTTTTATTTCCTGCTTGGTGAGGCATGAGCAGGCCTGATATGCCCTGGTCTTGGCCTAGGTGCCCCTTCAAAAGTTTCTCACAGACTTAAAGATTTCTCAATGGAAGTGCTCTTTACAAAATGAAAATGGCCTTGCTCTCTCAAGGATGAAATACCAGGCCTGCATTAGAGCACTCGTCATTCTGCATAAACCCTTCTTTTCTCTCCGTTTTCAGCAATCCTCAACTCTGCGGGCTGGATAGTTTGGTCACTTTATGTCCGGTCGAGACAACCGTATTCATGGAAAGCGTGTATATCCATTCTATTGGCGAATCTTCTAATACTTCTCGAACTGGGCGACTTCCCTCCGGTATGGTGGGTGTTCGACGCCCATTCCCTGTGGCATGGGGGCACTGCACCTCTTGCTGTTATCTTTTATAGGTAAGTGAAGTTGATTGTATGGCCATAGACTGTGTAAGTTTTGCGCGTATCTGAACATTTTGGGAACCTTGGTACTGGGCAAGCTCGTTGGTCTAGTGGTTTGGCAAATGTTGATTTGATTTGAATTAATTTTGATTAAAAAACAGCAAGCACATGAAAACAGTAATATAGAGTGCAGAAGGTTTTGCAGTCCTAGTACTTCCCGGAGGCACTGGAGGCAATTGCCTCTGTGCCCTGGTCATTGCCTTGGTGCCCCTGGTCATTGCCTTAAAGCCCCTGGTCATTGCCTTGGTGCCCCTGGTCATTGTGTTGACCCCTCTGTTTGCCTCCATGCCCCTGGTCACTGCCTTGATACCCCTGGGGGCCGATTTCACAAAGAGATAAGACTAGTCTTATCTGAAGTTAGGACCAGTAACTGGTCTTAACTTAAGACTAGTCCTATCTCTTAGCATTGCCTAGGACTCGTCCTAAGATAGGAAGAGTTTTGTGAAATCGACCCCTGTTCATTGCCTTGATGCCTGTGGTCATTGCCTTGGTGCCCTGGTCATTGTGTTGACCCCTCTGTTTGCCTCCATGCCCCTGGTCACTGCCTTGATACCCCTGGGGACCGATTTCACAAAGAGTTTTGTGAAATCGACCCCTGTTCATTGCCTTGATGCCTGTGGTCATTGCCTTGGTGCCCCTGGTCATTGTGTTGACCCCTCTGTTTGCCTCCATGCCCTGGTCACTGCCTTGATACCCCTGGGGACCGATTTCACAAAGAGTTTTGTGAAATCGACCCCTGTTCATTGCCTTGATGCCTGTGGTCATTGCCTTTGTGCCCCTGGTCATTGTTGTTGCCCCCCCCATGTTTGCCTCCATGCCCTTGGTCATTGCCTTGTTGCCCCTGGTTATTGCCTTGATGCCCCTGGTCATTGCTTTGGTACCTTTTTAAATGCTCCAGTACAAATGTAGTTGTCCCTCCTAGAGTTGCCCTTTACTCAAGAACAATTTTACTCGCCCATAATAAAAGAATGAAGTATGAGATCTGAATAATGCATAGTCAATAAAATCAACATTACATACAAACATTATGCACACGTGCATGCAGCAGACGATCAAAAGTGGGTAGCTGACAAACTACGTCATTTCGGAGCGGCCCAATCACAACACAGATATGGAAAGCTTACATCACTGCATGCTTATCCAATGAAATCGTTGGGCCTGTAAGACCAGTGCCTGTCTTTATCATTGTGGATAAAGACAGGGGACCAGTCTACTTGTACACATGTGACACCGATGTATGGAACTCAAATTACATCACCTCGGCCCAATCACAACACAGATATGGAAAGCTTACGTCACTACATGCTTATCCAATGAAATCGGTGGGCCTGTAAGACCAGTGCCTGTCTTTATTCTTGCATATAAAGACAGGGGACCAGTCTATACTGCTTTTATGCCATATGTGGGTGTAGGGCAAGACTCGCAGTAACTGTATCTATAAGTAAACATGTTTTGGCTGCTTTTCTTGATACTTATCTTTAAACTATTGATGTTGATATTTTACAGTTTCATCATTGACGACTGTCTGTACCTCAACAAGGAGTACAAGAGCTCGGATGATTTCCACAGGAAAGGAGTCTGATTATGGGTGTTCATACCAATGTGTTTCATACCAACCCTCGTTCTCATGCGACTAATTTATGGCCATGGCACTTTGATCCAATTTGATGTAGTTTAAGCTTGTATTCTGTAATGTATAAAAAAATAAGTTGTTTTTTTATAAGTTTATTTTGACATGTACAATTTCTGAAAAGATTTTTTATTATTTTAGACAACATAATATATGTACAATTTGATTTGTTTGTGTAACTGGTGAAATTTGTTAGGTTTTTTTTATCTTTTGGTTTCCTGGTGGTTGTGTACAATATACATATATTTTTAATAGTGTCACATGAAATTGCAACTCTGGGTTTATATTAAGTCGTTCGTTGAAGGTCACGTGACCTTTGATGGCCCCTTTTTGAAAACAAGGGGTTGGCCTAGGACCCTGTCTGCCTGATTGAAGCCTTGAACTTGGAAGTGTAAATAACTGACTAGGCTCAATTTCCATAGAGCATGTAAGCACAAAAGCTTGCTGTGCCCAGAAAAAAACATGCTTAGCAGAATTAGGTTCCCATGCCAAATTGCCCATTTGGGTACCCAACTCATTTTTTTGCTTTGCGGCGAAATGTTTTAAGATGTGTTTTCAGCTAAAAAAAATTATGAAATTGGGCCCTGTTCCTAAGCTAGGGTTTTGAAAAAGGGCCTATAATTTCATATAGCACCCTCTGTTGTTCTGTATATAATATTCTTCAAAGTAACAGAAGATCATTTTGTATGAAATATTGTTTGTGGTTTTTACAGTATGTTGTAATACTTAATAATTTTATAATGGTACAGTATGGTAAATGTATCAGGTTACTGAATGCTGCTAGCTATTTTGCTTACGTTTGTGCTTATTTAGTTTTGTTTTCTGCTATTGTTTCAATCCTATATAAACGTATATATATATACAATAAAACTAACCCCGCCCCTGGACTTCCTGCAGCAACGATTTGTACACAGCCCAATGGAAGAAAACATTAGATCTTACATTTGATGGAGATTGCACTGTAAGATTTTTTATCAACTTTTGATATGAAGAAAGGGGGCACATCTTGAAACTTGTACAGCTGATATTTGTTAAACTCTTGATTTAATGTTGTAGCTATGATACAAAATGTAGAACATCCAATGTGATCAGTGTAGGCCAAGTTAGCGCAAGAACTATCGCTGACCATATTAGTTCAACTAAAAGTGAGCCCGAACTCTGTCTAGGGGAATGATGGTTGGACTACGCTAGCCGGAACGGTTGCATCGCTGGTTATCAATAGCCGCTTTCATCGCACGGTGCAGAGTGGACCAGCTATCAGAAAATGATAATAGACGTCTAGCCGCCGGTGGCGTTGACTTGACAAGACTTGAGTCGTTCGTACTACAACTTCTGTGCGCATGCCCTACGTACGTCACTAAACGACCACTGGGTAACCATTGGTCCTTGCGTGAACTTGACGGAGTATCTCGCCTGCCAGGAAATGCCCTGGAATGTACAAGTTTTTGATGATTTATTCTGAGCTACATTGTACTAACAGGTCCAAGGTCAGAAATCCATGCACACAGTTTATTTTTATTTTTTTTAAAGGGACATTACAGAATTGGTAAGAAAAAAACTTGTAAAATATACTTTATGATCACAGATTTACATTAAACTTACACGGTCTAATGATGATGATAGTAGAAAACATCCCTTGAAATATTTCTGTCTGAAATGCCATATTTTATGTGTAATTGGTTTTTCACTATTTTTTCGTGACCCAGATGGCCGATTGATCTCAAACTTCTACAGGTTTGTCAGTTTATGTATATGGTGGATTACATAAAGTGCTTACACTGCCACCAACTGTTTCGTTCCTTTAAAGAAACACAATACTTTTTAGGTTTATTTATCAGTATAATTTTTGTTTAGTAAGAATTTTAAGGAATTTGAAAAAAAAACTCAAATTGTTCATCACTGTCTTTCTAAAATGGGCACACAAGTTTTTTCTGTTATTGAAAATTTTTGATTAATTATGTTGTTGTTTTTCTAAGCTGTAACAATCAAATAGAATATATTTTAAATAAATTAAGTACAAAGAAATATTTAGTTTTTCTAGAATGTGTTCTTTATTGTCAACGTCACCAAATAATTTCCATTGTACTTTAACAATTTAATGAAATAGAACTTAACCCAAACTGTAGTAAAATAAGATGATCTTCAACAACTTGTGCCAACAACATTTATCAGGTGGAATAATTATGCGGTTTTATGATAGGCTTAATGAAATATTTAAGGATTAATATTGGTGAAAATGTTCTGATGATACTATAGATAAAAAATTTATTTACTGTAAACCAATTTTTTCTGGACTTGAAATTAATTAGTTATAAACCATTAAAAGAATTTTATTTACAAAAATGGTCTTTAACAAAAATGTATTTACACTAAAACTATGCTGAATAACGGACGGAATTAAAACTGGAAAATTGAAAAAATCTCGCTCTGTGGCAGAAATCGATTACCAACCAAATTGACGTCATGTTGATTGATTGCTTAGCTGTTAAAATCTGCCAATAAGCGAAATTTAAACATTTTTTTACTATTTGCAAAAGTTTAACACTCTTGGGAAGCTGTAAGGTTTAGCTTTTAACAACTTTGTAACAACGGACCTCATGTGTTGACGTCATATTTCACGAGGCCATCCTCGAGGTAAAATGATTCCGTTTTTTGGCATCACGGAGCGCCATGAGTGCCTTTTTTTGGCGGATACTGGCGCTTTACTAGACCCTCATTATTATTATTTATTATATAAAGCAATGGAAAATGGACAGCTATGTGCACGGGGTAAAAAGGATGGGCCAATAAGCAACCTTCTTTTGACTGACGGCCGAGGGCGCCCTTCTCAAATTGACGTGATTGCTAACATCCCTAATTCAAACCTCAAGATTACAGTCATGAAATTATGGCAACTTTACATTTTGTGGGGCTACGGGCCAATTTCATAGAGCTGCTTTAAGTGCACACATTTGCTGGTTACCCAGCCAAATACATGAGTGATATCGTATTAACTATTTGTGACTGGTTTCCCGCTCATACTTGCTTAGCAGAGAAACATTTTAAGCAAACTTCTCTGATTAAACAGCTCTTTAAAACTGGGCCCGGAACTTTGAATAACTCGGCAAAAGTAAAAAGGAATATTCCTTTTTAACCATATTGCCTTGTCATCAAGGAAAATTCAAGTAGCACATCAAAAAAGAATTGGAAAGGGGTAACAATGTGACTTGCTAATACTGTTTTTTACAATTTATTGTACACAAAATTATTAACAGAGTCCGACAAGCCACATTTTACCAAACAAATCCAAGCCGCTTTGAGGTTTTACCAGTATTTCCTGCATGGGAGTATTTCACGTTATCTGTGCTGTTCCTCTGGTAGTGGGGCAGTTCCACGTCGGTGTGGTCGTTCACAAGGTAACTTGGACGGATACCACCTTTCCCTTCGAAGACAGGCCCCAGCCCGCCCCCGTGGCCCTCCCGCGCTGCCTTCCGCAGTGGGTAGGTGTTCCTCTCGCCCTCCTCACAGTGGTCGATGACCTTCTTGGCATACTCCTGGAACTGGTGCTCCTCCATGGCGAGCAGCTCCAAGTTCTTCTTGTCCATCTCCAGTTTCTCCTGCTGCTCCTTGACGCTTAGATCCTGCCTCTCGGAGACCTGTTTGATGTGGAACTTGGCCAGTTTCACCTTTCCGCTTCTCGTCTGGTGGTACTTCTCTTGCTGCTTTGCGGCGAAGAGCTTATCGGCCTCCATCTTGGCGTAGAGGGACTCGAGCTCGCGCCTCTTCTCCTCCCGCTCAAGTTGCTCCTGCTGCTTCATCTGCAGCATCCTGTGCTCGGCCTCCTCCTGCAGGTTCTGCTCTAGCTTCTGTTGTTTCTCCATGGCTTCTTTATCCCGGGCAGCCTCCCGCTCCTCGACAGCCTTGGCAATGCGGTCATCCTCGTCATCCATCTTCATCTTGAGTTGACCGTCAAGCTTGTTGACCATCTTGTTCACGTTATCTTGCTTTTTCCTGTGAAAAGCGAAAGTGACTTGTATTAAAGAGCGGCTCTAAGATGCTCTTAATATTTTAATTATTACCTTTCTAAGAGTGGTTAATAAGTATTTAACACTTATCATTTGTATTTAGTAGAAAATAACTAAAGTCAAAAATGCAACTGCTTATCTATGATAATGACATGCATTGACCCCTTGATGGTATTGGTGGCTAGAAACACACGGCCAGCATTTAACACACACACATGAACGTCTCTTTGCTTGGAAAACAAAACAAAATCAAGAAGAAACAAATCTTACATTACACAGTTAAATAATCTTTCTGTTCATCCAGGGTATCCTAAATTGTACAATTTTTTTTTAAATGAAGCCTACAGGCTGTGTAGTGTTTTTTGTAAACTACAAGCTAAAATTTCCAAGGAACTGTGCTCCAAGATCGTGTACGTGCGAACCAGCAATGACAGTGTTTTAATGAGTTTTAATGGTTTTAGAGCGCGCACCAATGATAGTGATTATTGCAATTTTGGGGAAATAACAACTTTTCCCGAGCATGCTTGTGTGTCGCCTGGACTGTGCAATGTGGTCTGCATTCCGCGACACTTTTGAGTGAATTTTTCGATGATTATCCAAATGGTAAAAATGTAAACATGTAACCGGACGATCGGTAGGTTAACCGTTTAACCGGCACCGGCTTAGTATACTGAGAATCTTGTACTTACTGCCACAGTGTCTGCTCGCGCTCCTTCCTCAGTTTGGTCATCTTCTTCTTGGCGGCGGCGAAGATGCGGATCTCCTCTTCCTCCTCCTCTTCCTTCTGTAACTCAGCGGCCCGGATCAGGTCCCTGTTGGCCACGGTCTGCTTGTGGGCGTTCATCAGGTCGATCTTCTCCTGCCGGCGGATCCCCTCGATCTTCGCCTTCTCGGCGTCAAAGTGAATCACCTGCTGTTTGAGATCTTCTCCTCGCGGACGTCCTCGATGACTTCTCTTTCACCGTCGGCGATATGTTTCTCGATCCTGGAGAAAAAAAAAGATTGATTGTGTATCGGGTTAGTTAATCAACCGATGATATCACATGGCGAATGCCTCTACATGGTACAAACACAGCTTTAGTTCCGTGCACAATTCAGTAGCTAGATAGATAGATCGCATTTATGTCCACAGACGAAAATTTCTCTTGGGAGGAGTATTGGCTCTGAAAAGAACAATTATAGACCATCCCATTGTTGATAAACAAGCCGCGCTGGTTGGCATGGACAGTCGAATGTTGGCAAAACATTCAATCGTGTTAACAGACAATGTGACCAAACTCATAATTTTTTTGCAAATTTTTATTTGACACAAATACATCACATGGTTTAGTTGCTTTGTTTCCAACAAACAAAACAGTATTTTTGAATATTTGTGTAGCACTGTTACAAACTGTGGCTATCTGTTTTTGCTTTGCATTTCTGGCTTTCCATAGTTTTCCAACCTTGGTTGGCAAAAACTCGGGCTGTGGCGTTGCAATAGAAAGGTCTACATTGAGTCTTTCTTGATGAGAACGAGGGTACTCACTGCTTTATTTGGAACTCTGCCACCTGCTTCCTCTCTTTGAGCGATTTGACCGCTTTCTTGTGATCCACCAGAATGCCCTCCTCCAGTTCCCTCTGGTATCGGGCCATAAGAGCCCTGTCCTTCTCGGCCATGGCGGCATCTTTCCGATCCTTAAGATTGATCTGAGCTTCGCGCTCCTTCAAGACTTCAGTCAGAAGCAGAGCGCCCTGAAAAAAAAAGTACAACAGATCGTCGTATCAGTTCGCTGTGCAGTTTAAACATCTTGCTTAGCAGACACTGGTTGTCGATCAAAATCCTATGTAAGTAACACTGTTTGCGAATGGTGTTCTGTTATGTTTTAGCTTAGCTAAGCATTTTTGTTTAACAACTTTATGAGATTGCCCCTTCCAGCAAGTTAGCACACTACATTTTGCTTTGCTTGGGCTAAGCGCAATATGTTTAAGTTCTACTCGGGGCCCCATCGCATGCAGAAACAAAAAATCTGCTAACAGCCTTTATTAACTTTAGGCCCCCTAGTTAAGTTTAAAGGGGCCTTGTTGTCATGATCAAAGTAGGCCTGTGGCTGTACATGGAATTATGAACTCTTACCAAGTTATTATTGCACGCGCCCTCGCTCGGTTTCATATCTATGGATGGCGCACACACGTGTGCAGTAACTGGGCGAGAGTTCATAACACCATGTACAGAAAAGGCCTGCTTCGATAATGACGACATGACCCCTTGAAGGAAATTTGCAGAAACTGGTTTCTTTTTGTAACTCACATGAAATCCTTTCACCCTGTCCGTCTGGTAGTACTGTAGCGTCTTGGCCTTCTCAATGGCTTCTTTCCTACGTTGGGCTTGGAACTTTGCCTCCCCTATATCGACCTGAACTCTCTCCGCCTCCTCCTTCTCCTCCCGGATCGCTCGAGCTTCCAACTTCTTCAAACGCTGACCCTGTTTAAGAAGACAACAACTCCACATTACTTTCCTAACAATGTACAAAGTTTGTAACTGCTGAAATCAAGAGAAATATGTGATGCAACCTAGCTAAATGAGTCTTTTGTCGACCCTTGTCAGTTTTTTGTTTTTTTATCTATTTGAAAGAAGGACAATCTCAGCTTTAAGGATATGAACACCCCGTGTTGATACCACCTTTGGTTCAAAAGTTATAGAAGTCGAAACACCAAGAGATGTATAGAAATGTAGACCCCAGTCGACCTATTTTGGCCTGTTATTCAATAATGCATTTACCGACAAACGACTCATTTAGCTTGATCGCATCACATATACAGAGGTGAGGGTTATGGCACACAAAGGGGGCTTGAAACTCCTTCAGTTTAGTATATTTCATAGGGAGTCTGATAAACACTGTGCAACATGAGCTCAGCAGAAAAAAAAAAGATAAACGATGTCAGAATCCACCATGACAGATGTCTCAAGCACAAGACCATCAAGCTCAACTGGGCCCAATTATGGCTCTGCTTACTGCGGAATTCTGCACTTGCAATCACCAATCTTTGCTTACAGGGCAAGTGCCGAATATCTGCGCTAGCTGAGTAAGCGAGGAATGTCTGAGTGCGCACAAGCAAAAGTTCCCTGCTAACCTGTGAAACACACTTGACGTAAGCGCAGAATTCCCTGCTTCTGTAAGCGCCGATTCTTTGCTTACGGTAAGCAGAGCCATGAAATTGGGCCCCGGTGATGGGAAGCTAGCTAAAAAGCTTAGAACTGATTGATAGGCAGCAGTCACTGGGTACAGCAAACAACTGTATTCTTTGTTCCAACAATCCCCGTACTCAATAACCGTTTCCTTTAATGACAAAAGAAGGGGGAGAACAAGGCGTAGAGCGAGAGATATTTCCTTACAGCTATTGTGTTGCTCCAGTTCTTCACCATCTCCTTGGATCGTTGATGCAGAAGCTTCTTCTCCTCGTGCATCGCCAGCATTTTCTCCTCCTCCTGTGATTTCCTTTCCAGCTGGGCAGCGATGCGGCTCCAGTCGCCCTGAGAGAGGATGGTGACTTGGCGGAGGTCCTCAGCAGTTGGTACATGCATCCCGGCCGGCGTATCCTTTTGGTCTGGTGTGGAGCCTGTGTAATCAAAATGCAAATAAATACTTTCAGGGAAGGATACTTGTAACGGCATTGAATGACCACTATGTAAATTCAAATTAATTGTGTGTTTACTCAACAACAATCATATTAGAATAATTTGTTGTCTTTCAGTTTTATAATAAGTGTTTTGTCTCGTTAAGTATACTATTGGGGTAGTTGTCTACTTACTTATTACAAGTATTGATTTCAGTTACTTAAATCATAGAGTAAGGACAGAGAAATTAAACAAAAATGATATACTTTTTTATATTAGAATTGTTTTTCTGTTGACATATGATAAACAATAAAAATTTATTTTATTTTTTAAATGAGTAAGTTAACTTTCTTAGACTTAATCTATAGTCTTATTATTAACTTATTTCAAATTTTATTAATATTTGTACAGTCAACTCAAATTAAAAATAAAAATCAACTTTGAAAAGATGAAAAACAAACATAGTTTTAATTTCTGTTTACAAAATACATGACCCTGTACTAAATAAATGTTCGAAAATGTTCTTAATCTAAATATAAATAATGCTCAAGTACATTTTTTACACAAAACATGGCCAAGCGAATCCAGAAAAAGACACCGGCACAGCATGCAGCGCGCTACGCCCCGTGCCAATCAGCCTGCAGTGGAATTATACTTATATAGAAACAAAATTTAGTTTTCAATGAACACGAAAAGTTTACCTCGAGACTTTCCTTTCCTGCGACCATATCTCACAGTTTCTCCACTCACTTCCATCTTCCTGCGTCTCCCCAATGCTCTTCGATATACCAATGACCCCAAAATAACTCAAAAAATCATTTAACGTTCACTTAAAATTGAGTGAATTTTCTGTTGTTTTGTGTGAGAAATGTGTCCGTCACTACAATCTCGTACCCGTGTAGCAGTCATTCTGTTCAATTTACATAGCGTTGCTAAGGTCGTCGGTAACTAAATAAACACGTTTTATTCGCTGCTCTGTACCACCAATAGAGGGCGCTGTTACAGAAACGCACGATTATAATTAATTGTAACTTCTCGCTTTTCTGTACGCGAAAAAATCATGTTCGGAAAAGAGAAATGTAATTTATTTCCTTTTCAATTAAATTTTTCGTGACTGTCTTTACTTTAGGGATTTCAGAAAAAAACACATGAAACTGGGAGCACCCCATTCTACCTCCATGGTCAAGGCTATGCCGCGCCTTACAGTGTTGACGCGCTTTTACTTCATCAGCCATCAGAAAATTTCAGGCTAGCGCCCCCTGCTGTACGTCAACAGCCAGTGTCAGTGTCACCTGCACTCTGATCTATGTCACCTTCTGATCCCGACCACACACTGTGAATCTGCGATTTGGCTACAATAGAAAGTTTATGAATGGTATGTCTCTTCTAAGCATTATCTGTTTCATTTAAAATAGACCAGATTGTGTTAACCACTGAAGATTCATGAGATTTGGTTAATTTGCCCATGGAGGAAGGAACCTCCATGCTTCAAACATGTGGATACTGTCTGGTACTGTGGTACTTATATGTATGCTGCTCATTTTTGCTTAGCAGGAAGCAAGATTTTCTGCTTAAGCCCCCTCCTTTGTACAGTGTATATAATGTTCATTTTGTCTTGTCCTGCACTTTTATTGCACCACTGGTCATGGCGTCACGCACAGTACATCATCCCACAGGGATTACTCCATCAAGTATCAAGTAAGCCGCTCTATGAAATTGGGCCCAGGTGTTATCCAGTAAAGATACCAGGTTTGGCATACCGCAATTTAAGAAGTGTAAACAGAGTTTTTATGAGGTCTATTTTCACTTAAATAATATTAAAATGTTTCAATTCATCAATCAATTCGATGTGTTTTTCCTTTCTTTTCAGCCTTACACTTTTTTACAGCAAGGCAAAGGAAAATGGCAGTTCCGAAAGTGCTTGTGGTGTTGGACTTTGATCACACCATCGTAGACGACAACTCTGATACCAGAATCTTCAACCTCTTCCCTGGCAGAGACGTCCCCCAAGACATCAAGAACAGTTACAAGGATCACAACAGCTGGACAGCATACATGGCAGATATCTTTCTCCATCTCCATACTTTAGGTGTTCGGAAGAAAGACTTCGTCGGTTGCCTGAGGGATATTCCCTTCACACCAGGGATGTTGGAGTTTCTGAAATATCAGGAGAAAGCGCCCTCTGTTGACACCATCATCGCATCCGATGCAAACTCGTTTTTCATCAGCTGCGTCATGGAGGGGGCGGGGCTCGCCAACGCGTACAAGGAGATATTCACGAACCCGGCTGGTTTCAACGACGACGGATGCCTGACAATACAGCATCATCACCAGCACAGCTGCCCTCGCTGTGCAGTCAACATGTGCAAGGGGACTGTACTGAAAGATTACATCGCAAGGATGCGTCAGTCGAACGGAATAGCGTACGACAGGGTACTCTTTGTCGGGGATGGTGGCAACGACTTCTGCCCATGCTTGGGCCTCGGGGAGCGAGATTTTATCTTCCCCAGGAAGGGTTATAAACTCATTCAGAAAATCAAGAGGTACAATGAAGGGAAGTCGAGTGACGGCAAGTCTGATCAGAAACTTAAAGCGAGTGTGGTCCCATGGGACAACGCTCATGAGATTTTACAACGTTTACAGGGCGTGGTGGAAGGATGATGATGTCGAGATTCAATCTAACAAAAATCATCATTTGTGGTTTTTCTGAAAAGAGTAAAAAGCATTGCCATCCCCTTGTGTTCAATAATCTAATCAGTCAAAACCAACCTGCAATAATTCCATCTATTAGTGGGTTTCACGTTGTAGTGAAACTATCTTTGATAGATCAGGGCCCAGTTTCATAAAGACTGTAAGCAAAAAGGCTTGAAAAACACAGAAAAATCTTGCTCGGAAGGGAAAAGGTTGCCAGCTGAAATACCATAAAGTTTACATTGTTAATTGCAACTGGCTCCCCACTCAGTTTTTGCTTTTCTGCTTAATATGGGCCTGGGTGTGTGCAATCATGCAACCTAAATAAGCAGCAGTGATTTTGAAGGGTCTTTAAATTCTCTACTTTAACTTTGTTAGTATTTCAGACAGAAAGATTTACCTAGAAGATTTGGACTGGTATAGACAGTGTAGGCCCAAGTCTTGTGCATTTTATATTTCAAACATTTTCGGGACCTTGTTCGACCTTGATACAAAATCATGCACTTCAATAGGCCCATTGTTTTTGAAAAATTAGAATCCATGCAGTTCAAGGTGGTGACATTTCTGTCTCCCCCTTATTTCTATTTTGAATGAATTTGTTTAATTATATTTATTAAAAAGAACAACTTTTTCAATATTCTAAAAAGAAACTATCTTTGAGCTTATAAGGGAGTACTCGACACAATCGGCGACCGTAATCATGTGACTCATCATTTGTGTGAACAAACCAAGCAAGCAACACGAAGTGGGCATAAAAAAGCATGGCTTCTTCCTACCTTACAGCTTGCTTGGTATGTTTACATTAACTGTATACCCACTATGAGTCGTGTGACTCTGATCGACCGATTGTGTCCATTAACCACCACAATTAAGACCTCATTATCCAGTTCAGAACATGACTATTGCAAAGCTAAAACTTGTAAATGAATAAAAATGTTTTTCTGCGCTAGTGTAGACAAAATGAGAGTTTTATAAAATTATGATTCACTATTTTGTATGCGCGTATTAACTGTTGTTATCTAGGTTTCTCAGAGCTACCATCCGTGTCTAATTTCCTGAAACCATATCAGCTTGAGAAAAAAGTTCTGTCCAAAAAACAAAAAATCGAGGTTGTATAGCCTGTAGCTGTGGAGGGAAAGTTTGGTTTTCTTTCACACCTACCCTCATACTTTTACCTAATACTTCACTTGTTACTTAACTTTTTTTGCTGCAAACACCTGACAGTTTCAATGCACAATCACATGCCACAACATCCGCTTCAAGAAGAATAGGAAACAGACTGGAAAACCAAAACAAGGTTTTAGCCTGGGTAGGGAAAGAAGCTGTGGATGGAAAGCTTAGAAGCTGTGGAGGAAAGGTTATTTTTCTTCCACACTTGCCCTGATACTTCACCTGTTATACTTGACCTTTGCATGCAAACAGCCGACCTCACTGTCTCCGGTCACTCATCGGGGACATCAAAGGAAGTCTTCATCGTCTAACCACATGTTTTGCGTTTACTCATGACGGCATAGTTCTTAGTTTTGGTTCAAAACATTATCTTTAATTCCATTAGGAACTTGTTTTTACTGTCCTTAAAATGTGAAAAAATTGAGGTTGAGCATCTAAGAATCAAGACTAAGTACTACACAAGTCACGCCTTGTACCTTACCCCTATCGCCAGTAAACCTGATGAAAGGGTAGAGAGTTAGTCTTATCTCTAGGCCAACACTTTAAAATAAACTAGGCCTTTTCTATCTCGTACAAACCAATTCATCACTGATATCTTTTTACCATGGTGATCTGCTCTTTTTCTCCCCTATAGTCTTCTTCTTTTTCATCTTTTTAAATTGATTTGTTCACCTTTTTTTCTTTCCTTTTTTGTCTCGCAGCGCTCACAATCAAGTGGTTTAGGGAAGTTATTAGCAATCCCTATAAGTTTTAATATAAGATTTGTATTTCGTTGGGACTACAACTTTAAATACCTGTGTTTGCTACAAGTTTCCCCCTTTTTCTTTCATTTGAACTTTGATCTAAATGAGCAATTACAAATTACATCTAATAAATCATTTATTGTCTTAATATTTGTACATTTTTCAATACATGCTCTGTTGAAAATGCCCACAAGTACTCATCTTTGTAAATGCATTATTGAAAATTGCTGTGAAAGAATTGTTTCAGTTGGATCGTGTAGTCTTTCTTTTACAAACATTACAATATTTAAAATATGAAATTACGACAATAAAATAGTATAAACATGACAACTGACGACTTGAAGTATCAACTCTGACAAAAATTTCCAGTTAAGACCAGTCTCCTTATTAAAAAAGAACCATTGGCTTCGACCAGTATGCAAATCAAGAACTACCAAGACAGTGTGACGTCACATTAAAAGCTATAATAAGCAAGGACAAGATCACCGAAGATTGTTTGGGTGTTAAAAATAGGGGGGGACTCTGCAAGAGAACAGGTTAGATGTTCTCTTACCATTCGCAGTCCTCACACTCTTGTTTTTATGTTGACGGTCAACCTGCGTTATCCGACCTCCACTATTGCATGCACTCTGTCAACAATCTAAAAAAAAATCTTCGGTTTTTTTTTTAAACGGAAAGGTCAATATTTAACTTATTTGCCGCCAGTTGGTGGAATAATTTACAAAAAGAGGGGGGAGGGTGAAGTCCAGCTTATATCAAAGCGAACTTAAAACAGTGGAGGACGGATACGGCAAAGTTTCCTTACCTTTGTCCTTTTGGCGACCACTTTTGTACGTCTAGATCCATAGCCAAAACATACCACATATCCACAGATTTTCAACTCCCATCTGAGAGCCCTTGAGAGCCGTTACCGCAAAGATGTTCCATCTTCTTGCAACTCACTAAACAGTCCCATCAATATATCTTAAAAACTTGGCTGGAGGCAGGCCGTTTCCCGTCTTGGTCCACCGCTTACAGCTGCCTCCTGTTCCCCGTCTCTGAATTGTCTGTAGTCGTTGGAACTATGCTATTCGTGGAACACATTATGTAGGTCCACTAAAGGGCTCAACAGTGAATTTCGTTTGAAATGTACTGCGTTCTTAGTCGAATTTCTCTAGCCAGTTACAAAACATGCACAAGGTTCATCTTCTCGTACTTATTGGCCGAGCCTCAAGTTGATAAACAGTATCACATCTACAGAGGGAGCACTCTAATCACACACGTAACCGCGCTGCTGGCCCACCATGGGTTCGAATCCCTATGGGTAAATTACATACAGATTTCTTTTATACGAAATTAGTTGTGTTAGCTGGTGCGTGACCTGTATTATACGGTAGGTCAGCAGCATTTTCTCAATGGCAACAAATGCTTCTTTTTAGGCCGTGCCACATGGTTTTTTACGCCCTCTAGTTCTGTTATATAACTCTATGGCCACAATTAAATGCCGAAATACCTCTGATTGCACTTCATTGGCTGTGGCAAATTTCGATCAGAAAACGCGACTTTCAAATCCCACGCTAGAGCCAAGAGATATCCGGTCATCCAGTCTTAACCCTAACGAGCAATTTGAAAGCAGCGCAAAAGCTCCTCATTTGCAAAAAGGCAAATATCATCAATGTGGTGACATAATAGTAAGCCCCCGCGGTCCAATTAATCACAGAGAGAAATAGTGTAATTTATCCCGTAGCAAATCGTACAGAGCGTGCATTGTGTTAGACGTAACTTTATTACCCTCTCTTTGGCGCCAAGCAAAATATTTTACAAGGAATGTACAGACTCTGAACTCCTAGATGGCTTCATAATTTAATCCAGGGACGAGAAAAATGGCGTGAAGTATTTAGGCTTAAATAGAGACATGTTTAGGCCTACTATACAAACCAATAAAGGGTTCTTCGGGGCTCTGGACGAGGTTCAGTTATGTTTGTTTGTTTAATTGTTTGTTGTTGTTTTTGTTTTAGGGTGTTTGTTTAGTAAACAAAATAAATCCATGGGTATTTGAGTCCCGATCCAATAATAAGACTCATATCTGTAACTGAGTGCCGTCTACCGAAAATCACAAAAAGTGGTATGGGCCATATGTCACGTGGGCCTTTAATTTGTAGTGTTTTGTGGTGTGGGACTAGGGAGCGGGGTTGCTGGGAACGAATACCGACGATGGAATTCATAGCTGCATGCTCAGAGCACCCTGCCACAGTCTTCAAAAGCACCGCTAAAAAAACAGATGCCACAGCTATTGTTCCACTTTATCATGATAGAAAATGACTTGTATTCTAGCGGCACAGGTGAGCCGATCTCCCTTCAAAATCAAGTGTGCCCATGGTCTTTAAGATTATAATAAAATGTAATGATCTTGTATGCAACATACATGATGAGACGGCGAGTGCAGCCATGGTAAATGTGCCTACAGTACATAATTATCTTAATAGAAATCGGAGATTTTGCGGCTATAATTGGGAATTAAGCCCCTCCAAAATTAACTGTGTGCCCGCGGTGGTGGTACTGTCTTTATATTATGGAATAAAAATTATCATTTTTATGAATTAATTACTTTCACGCGACCGATCGTGCAAGATTGTGTTATGCCGACTGGATGATTTGTGCGGCCAATTATTCGCTATTTAGTAAAGATAATAAACAAATTCGTTCAAAACAGAATGAAGGTGAGACAGAAATTTCACCGCCTTGTACTGCATGGATTCTAATTTTCCTACTTTGCCCCCTTTAATCCGCAGAAGCAACCTCGTTTTCAGTGGTGTACGATCTCGCCGCGCCAATCGACAAGGCGTAATGCCCATGGTAGCGCGCGCGCGGCTCGTACCGCGGACGGAACTGGTGTGAAAACAAGGTTGTGTTAAACTCCTGTCTGTATTCCTGTGGTACCGTAAATAATAATAATGCGTTATTTCAAGGTGCGGGAGAACCAGACTAAAACTCGGTATTGCGTAATCCAATTTCGATTATAAATAAAGAACAGAAGAAAAACACCACACAAAATAAATAGAAAAACACTAAACAGCAGAATTTCCCAGCAGTTTGCATGGTATGGTGTAGCCTTTGGGTGATATAATATCTTGTAAGTATGTTTCGGTTGTCACTGTTTTTAGGCCTTCCCTTACGTAGAATTAACACTAAACAGTCGGAGAAAACAAACTTCCGAAGCAAAAAAGTGACGTTTTTTAACAGACTCTCGCAGAGGCAGAGCAAGGACATACCTTGAGATATACACGTAATTCCATGATCTGGGGCAAAGTTTTTTGTTTGTTGTTATACCGCAACATTGTAGAACTTGTCAGTTCATTATTTATTATCCCCCCCCCCCCAAAAAAACCCATCAATTTACAGAGATGGGATAACTGCGAAACTCTTAACCCTCCATTGCATCTACATGTAGGTTGAGGGAAAAATTACATAAAATTTCATATGCTTCGCCCTAAGTGAATGTGGTAAAACTAAAAACATTGACATCATGACATGCAATAACGGTATGCTTGTTATCTGTCAATTTTCACCAACAGGTTCGCTGACTTCAAAAGGAGCTTCACATCTCAAACTCAAAGTAAACGTTAGTTTATTTTATACCACCTTTAGCAAAATGGCCGAAGCCGAGGTAATGACCCAAACCATGACGGAGGCCTCGCTCGACTCAAACGCACACCCAGCTCACCGTAGCGAGTCACAGAAACAGACTGAGAGGGTCAGGACCTTTCACCTGTATGACCCTGACGTTCTCCTGAAAGGCATCACGTTGTCACCTTGTCAACTGAACACGGAAATAGAAGGGGTCGTTGACATGCCCGATGATGACCAGCAAAGTATTACTAATAGTCCAGGTAGATCGGTTGCACTTTTTTTACACTTTAAGCACATGTACAACATTGGTAGTTGTCAAAGACCAGTATCAGCATTGTATGTGACCCAACATATACATGAAATAACAAACATGTTAATTAAAGTTTAACCTTAATCGGTCATCGCAGTTACGAGAAAACAGTAAAAAAACTCTTTTTGATGTCTTCACTGTTTTCAAACATCGGATTTTATCACCGTGATAAAGACCAATTGTTTTACTTGTTTCCTAAAAACTAAAGCATTTCAAGCAAAACTATTTCAAGGGAAGTTTTCCCCCATGACCATCACTATACCATGTAAGTTATGTGCAAATCTGTGAACATTTATATTTTCAACCATACCAATGTTGTTCACACCCTTTAAAGGTAGAGTAAGTCATAGATTGGTTTTTATCAACGTAATGCTGAGGATGCAGAATTATCAAGAAAGATACATAACAGTCGCCTGTGAAAGTTTCAGCTGAATACAGTGTCTACTTGCTGAGAAAACAACAAAAGACTGTCACGGTAGTTTCATCAAGAATGTTAAATTCATCCACATTTAGCGAGGTGCTGCGGGATACCAACTGCATCTCTGGCTGTATCATTCACGAACAGAGACCACAGAAACTTGAATTTTCTGTAATTTCTCAGAAATCTGAGAAACAATTCATGCGTGATGAATCATTTCTCAGACTCAAATGTTTTGAAGGGAATCCTTTCTCATAATAGTTTATATTATCAACGGTTGCATTCTTATGGCCATTAATTTTTGGAGTATTTACCAATCTGTGACCCTACCTTTAAGATTTCTCCATATCTATTCATAATATACTTTGGACTGTTCTGCCATACATTTCAACTTTGAGAAAGATTCTGCTAGTTCTAGTGTCAAAACGTGAGTCTTAGCTTACATCGTTACATTACATTGTACTCTCTCATTTTAACTCAACGAATTTGTTGTTTTCTTTCATAGAAACTGAAGTTTACACTGTGTCAACGAAGATGGCGTGCTCTTTATGAATTGTCTTTTCACATCTAGACAGCTACAGGTAAAGCTTAAAGGCCCTGTACACTATTGGTAAGATCGAAAAACACAATGTTCACAGATTCACACATAACTTACATGATTTGAAGTAAGTAATGGTAGAAAGGGTTCCTTAAAATATTTCTGCCTAAAATGCTATCGTTTCTGAGAAACGAGTAAAACAGTAGTAATTATCGCGCGCGATAATTTGAAAAAACAGAAAACACATAAGATCTCTTTTCACTATTTTCTCGTGACCTCGATGACCAATTGAGCTCAAACTTTCACAGGTTTGTTTGTTCATGCATATGTTAATCACACAAAATGTGGACACTGATGTTGAGCTGTTACCAAAAGTGTACAATACCTTTAAGTTTCAGAGATGGAAAATTGTCAAACTTTCATGTATCAAAAAATGCAAACTCATATATGGCTACTTTGATTTTGCAAATTAAAATAAAAACTCTGTTTTGGCCGACATATTTCCTCATAGGTATTCTGGTTGTCTAACTGAAGTGCCTTTTTTTGCAAAGGAGAAGTGACCTGAAACCAATTTCATGGAAACTTCTTAAGCAGACAATGCTTAAAAATGTCTGCCAGGCAAAAATATGCAGGATACCAGTTGCAAATATTACATGAAGCATGGCAGTTTGGCTGGTAACCTTTTTTTTAGCAAATTATTGTGCTTAAGCAACTCTACGTAATTGGGCCCAAACCCTGACAAGAATGACAAGCCAGGCAAATGTGGAATGTTATTTCATTTCCCATGCAGACAGATCACTACAAGCTGGACTGGCATCGGTTTAACTTGAAGCAGAAAATGATGAGGGCCGAACCGGTAACAGAAGAAAACTTTGAAAAAATATCAGGTACGTTATTACCTTTTGTCTTTCATTAACGAAAGTAGTTGTCCCAGTGTCCCCCCCCAGGTAGAAGTTAATAAGCTGGACAGTTCTTTTCAAAACAAACTGAATTCTGAAATCTACTCTGCGGCAGTAGAATAAATAGCAAGACAAGTTCTCAAAGAACAATATCTACACAGCAAAGTAGATATATACACATGGTGTTACCGCAAACTGAATAAACAATCACAATGCCTAAAAACCCATATAGAGCAAGTAATTGTCAATTATTTTTTATCTGCAGGAGATGTCTCCAGTATCTCAGGAAGTGATTCCTCAACGGATAGCGACAGCGACGACGAGAGGGAACTCTCCCTGGACATGTCTGGTTTCCACTTTCGTCAAGCATCAAATCAATCAGATAGGAATAGACGGGCGACAACTTCTAATCATGTCAGAGGTCGCAGGCATCCCAAAGTGTTCTTCAGAAGTGGCGACGGAAAGCTGGTATCGGTGCATCGTTGTATCTTGTACGGAAAGAAGGTAAAAGATAATTCCAGTTTTTTCTTTGGTCACCTCGTTGCTAGGCGCATTTTTCTGTCCAAATGTTGGACAGCCCATTATGCAGTCTAGTCTGGCACCCTCAGTGCTCTCAATGTTCTCAAAAAAGTCAAGTTTTACTATTCACGTTGATCAGCAATACAAAATTACAGATTTGAAACCCAAATTTCCTGAGAAATTTTAACTACAAGTCAAATTGTGTTGAATCTAAGTCTCTTACTCTGGCCTAATAAATTTGTTTCTTTTCACAAATTTAAAAAGTATGTAACTAATTTGTTTGTTTTAATAATATCTGCCTTAACGTGTATTTCTCTGTAGAATGCACCAGCAACTCAGCAAGAACTTGTTGCCATGGCGATGCAGGTTCCCATGAGGATGAAATGGCTGATTCTCATGATTGGCGGCGGCCATTTTGCAGGTGCAGTTTTCGACGGGTGAGAGGAAGACTGTCATATTACTTGGCTTTACCCTTACAACGATGTGTGTAAAGCACTGTATTCTCAGTATTTTCCTGAGTTCTATGAACAAAATCCATGGGCATATTACCCGGGTGGGATTCGAACCCACGACCTTTGTCATTCTAGACCAGATTTTTGTTTCTAAATTGGCTGTTTGTTTTTATGTCTAACCTTTTTTTGGGGTTTTTGTAGTACCTTTTTGGAAATTTTTTAAACCTGCTCCCTTGTGTTAAATGTGTACATTTGACTTAAATGCTTTTTTCTCAAATTTTAATATATTTATAGTAATAATTTTTGTATTTTTTACTGTTTGTATATATGCATACGCAATTCGGCCTTTTGGCCACCATGTTTGCATTTTGAATAAACCTAAACCAGATGTCTTACCACTAGACCACCAAGATTGCCTGGTAGCTAGAGGCAGTTTGAATCCTATATTTTAGCGGCGAGTATCGCAACAAATGAATTGATTTTTAGGAAGAATGTTAGTGAAACATTCTGGATGCGTTGTTTTGCAATTAGCCCAAACTATGGAAGTGTTGTGGCCGAGCGGTCTAGTGAACTAGACTCAAGCGCTTGTGTTGGTCAGAGACTCAGAGTATAGGTTCAGGTCCCGGTCATGGCACCTGTGTCCTTGAGCACGACACTGTATTTGCTTTGTCCTCCAGATGGGTCATTAAGCCCTCGATCCCAGGTGTTGTGTAATACATGTAAAAGAACCCAGTACACTTATCGTTAAGAGATGGGGCTCGACCCTGTGTTTCTGGCATGCTTGGCTGCAGATTGCGCTGCATCACCTTGTAAACCCTTATAAGGTGTTAAATAAATAAGCCTCATAATTCAAACATAGCTCTGCATACCTGTCATAAAAATAGCGATTGCTTTGACACATCTATCAGGTGTGATAAAGCGCT
Source organism: Pycnopodia helianthoides (assembly GCA_032158295.1). NCBI lineage: Eukaryota > Metazoa > Echinodermata > Asteroidea > Forcipulatida > Asteriidae > Pycnopodia > Pycnopodia helianthoides. The sequence continues at coordinate 8,385,124 of CM063263.1, read as the reverse complement.
ATATAAGAACATATTATTATTATTACTTTGAATCTAAGAAAAAAAAGAATAGTTACACCGTATCTTACATCAGTTGAATACAACTCCGGAGCTCCTTTCCTTCTTGCAACTGTCTGTATTATTACTCTCATTGTTTTCTTAGGAAGGAGATTGTAGCCCACAAGACGTTTCATCGCTACACAGTCCGAGCAAAACGAGGAACGGCGCAGGGAATGCGAGACTCACAGCAGGGGGGTAACCAGCCAAAGTGAGTGCCAATTTGTGTGTATCCATACTTGATCCACTAGGGAAAGTAGTAGTCCTGGTCGATTTCATACCATCTGCCCAGTCGGTAGTTAATAAGCAGGACAGTTCTCCCAAATTCCAAAAACTTACTCCGCAGCAGTAGAATAAGTAGCATGACAAGTTCTCTAAAAGAACATAATCTACACAGCAAAGTAGAGATTACACATGGTGTTACCACAAACCAAATATACATGGTTATTTATTGATGATAACTCTTAAAACAAATGTGAACTAGGTCGGCAGGGGCGTCCTTACGTCGCTACAATGAAGCTGCTCTTGTTGAAGATATTCACACACTCTTCGCGAGTTGGGCGGACTCCATCAAATCCTGTCATCGTATCTTCTTGAGGGCACCGAGCTACAACAAGAAGGTGTTCTTCGGGGGGAAGAACCCACTGCTGGACCACAAAGATGAACAGATCGTCAACATACCTTTCGCCACGAGACGACCGACGTACAAGGAGATTCGAAGAGTGCACGAACTGCTCACGTCTGTTGAATGTTACGGTGGGTGCAATCAAAGCACACAGCAGGCGGAGATCGTTATTACATCATGATGTGTTTCGGGTTGCAAACAAGGATACGCCAGGCACACTTAGGCCCTGTCTGAATTAATGGCTTCGGCAGTGGCTATGGCTGGACAGCTGAAAAGGCCCTATTGTCGTTGTAGCCAATAGCCATAGCCGTAGCTGAAGTCGTTTGATTCGGACATGGCATTAGTCATTGTAGCTTGAAAGCTTGATGAAACCTGCAGACAAGAGTGCTAACTGTTGACAGAAAACACCAGGGCCCAGTTTCATAGAGCACAGGAAGTAGCTAAGCACAAAACAGCAGAAAGTTGTTCAGCAATTTGTTCTGCTTTTAAAAAGCAGTTCTATAAAGTTGGGTCCTGGGGTAAACCCATAGTCTTCAGTGATGCATGTTTGAGTTCTCTTTTTTTCACATCCGCTACACAATAAAAAAAATAGTAAATTGTCAAAGCATTCCTCTGATTCAGAAAGATGACCCCTGCGTAAGTTTTGAATGTTCATGATCAAATTTGAAAATTCAGGAGATGCAATTGAAGCTGAGAAGAGGATCATGCAGAGGTATTCACCTAAGACCAGCAAGCCGAAGAATTCTTCCATGGTGAACGTAAATGAAGATGAAAATTCGGCGATTAAAGATGATGTTCTGAAACCTTCCTCACTCAGGGAAGATAAAGGTGCAATTTGTGAAATATAATTTAAATATAGTTCTAATATAATTTAAGTTAGTGATCTGAAGATTGTAAAGAAAGTCACTGTTTTTTCCTTCGTCTTGTTTTTTTGTTTTTTTCACAATCACGTTTTCGGCTCTGGCTTCTGACTTAGGCTTCGGCTTGGCCTCCTTCAATTGTTTTCAAAAATGTGCTTTTGGGTACAGGGTTTTTACACGGGCAGATGAGCCAAAGCTAGTGTCCCAAAAAGAGCCTTCAATTTAAGTATGAGAAATCAAAATGGTGCCTTCTAGAAAATCACCTTCTTTTGTTATCGTCTCTCATCAGAGAATCCACCTGAGAATGTCATGGACAGTGAAAGTGATCTAGATTTGGTGATGGTGGAGGAAGAGATATCCACCCTAGACCTTCAGGAATTTGAGACCAGCGTTAAAAAATCAAAAAGGACGAAGAAGAAAAAGAAGCCGAAAAAGAAACAGGAAACCGACGATGGTGAGAATTAATATAATGGTTCTTATAAAGCATACACATCCTAGTAGCTAGATCAAGGTGCTTTACAAAATTATTATCCCTGTTCATCGGGCATACTTTAGACCATTCCTCAGACTTTCTCAACTCCCTGGGGAGCATACAACCCCCCAAGATGCTTATATTAGCGCTAAGGGGTTAATCCAACACAATACTGTCTCAGCCCTCTCTGGTTCCCATTTAAACACCTGGGTTAAGAGAATCAATTATGGATACGTGCCTCACACCCAAGGACATAAAGTGTCATCGGTCTTTGCCCAGTGATTAAACAATGGCCAAGTCAACCGAAACAGGTATTGGTTCCGACCGTGAAAACACACCCTAGTTTGCGTAACGTCAGCATGGAATTGCCAATCTTTCTGTTTATCTAACAAGGCAAGCCCCAAGGCAAAATGGAGGCACTGTGTGAAGCGTGCAGACAAGGAGATTGGGACCGTCTCCAAGCTTTGTTGACTATGCTCGGAGCTGATGAGACCACCCCTGACGGGGCCGAGGAACAATCGGAGGAGACTCCTGTGACTGTTGACACCGGAGCGGAAAATAGCCGTGTTTTGGATGCAGACTTGGAGACGGCGTCGTCGGGGGTAGTGTCCCAAGACAAAAAAGCACCAGAGGTGGGGCTCGAGAGTTCCGTCGTCCACTCTGAAGATGATGTTGTAAGAAAGCCAAATCAGGGTGACGCTCTCAAAAATATAAGCTTTCCTGAAAGCACAACTGAGCAGTGTATGATGGGTAAAGAGCAAGGCATGATGGGTAAAGAGCAAGGCATGATGGGTAAAGAACAAGGCATGATGGGTAACGACTTGGGTGTGATGGATCTGACGGATACAGCAGCCATTGTCAATTGTCCCGTGGACGAGGCGGGCGGTACTCTGTTACATGTGGCTGTTGTGGCGGAGCAGGCAACGATGGTGTGGAATTTGTTGGATATCGGAGCTGATCCCGCCATAAAGTAAGTGACGTTTATCAGAAAATGATCAAACACTGTCTTGCATTTTTTGTTGTTGTGTTATCCATCAAAATCCTTTTGGCATGTTGTATAAACTCAACACCCTAACCATTGAATGGAACAATCCATAATTACATCCCAGGAACAAGAAGGGCCAGCCTCCTTATGTTCTGTGCAGTAACAAGGAGATCCGGAAGGAATTCAGAAGATACATGGCTGCTCATCCCGAGAAGTTCAACTACGAGAAATCACAGGTACTGAGCATTTTATGTAAACAAAATAATAATAATATCGGTGCTCAAGGTGCTGGAACAAAGAGAATGACTATATAAGACAGGTTTTGAAGTTTATGAATGAATTATGAGGCTCATTGATGTTGCACCTTATAAGGGTTTACAAGACTGTTCTGGTTCGTTTCCTACTTATGCTTAATGGGAAGTCGAGTTCAAAGAGGGCAGTTTATGTCATGTTCGTTAGATTTTGCTGTAAAATGGGACAAATTTTGTTCCGATTTGCCTGGGGATTGACTTAATGATGAGGTTTATGGTAGACTTTGAGACTCTAGAGGGCAGCAAACATGTGATATTCAATTTGTATGTACAATTCCGGGTATGCACACATATTTTGAGCACAATTGAATGTGCCGGGTAAGTCTGCTACCACCTTGTGACCCATTCTTCCGCTCTGCAGATTCCAAGCCCACTGACCTCTGACCTTGAGGAACTGAGAGCAGCGAAGGCCGCAGAGAAGAGGAAGTTGCAGAAGAAGAACAAGAGGATCAGGGAAAAGGTGATTTTTACTGTTTTCATTGATTACAGTATCCGTCCGGACGTCTTTCCAGACTGTTACTCGAATGAGAATTGACATTTGGACTTGTAACTTAAGTGGGGGGGGGGGAGGGGGGGTTGCCCTTAGGGAAAGGAAAGTTGGGACTGTTTTGGTGTTAAAAGGTCGCCGTGACTTGGACCGTTGACTTTTTTCGTGCGAGATACCACGATCGAGATACAACATTTTGTACTGACGAGACAAAACATGTTTTACTCTTTCTGTAACAGGAACAGAAACAAGAACTGAAGCAACAGGAGGAGGAGCAGAGGAAGCGAGATGAGGAGGACAAAGAGAGGAGGCTGTTTGCTTCCCTGAGTGACCGAGAGAAGAGAGCCATCGCTGCCGAAAGACGACTCAACGCTCAGTTTACATCTCAGAACTCCACAGGGACGACCACACCCAGTAATATTCAGTAAGTTTGTCCATGACTTTACTTTACAACGAGTTACAAATTGAAATCAAGCATCTGAAAGCCACAACTTCTGTGACAAGAGTGTTTTTTCTTCCATTATTATCTCGCAACTTCAACAACCAATTGAGTTAAAATTTTGACAGGTTTGTTATTTTGGCATATGTTGAGATACCCCAAGTGGAAGACTGGTCTTTGACAATTACCAAAGGTGTCCGTGTCTTTAAGACAGGGCCAAATCGCATATAGCTGTTTACCTGTGAGCAAATTTTGTGCTTGCTACTGCTTAAAATAAAAACATGCGTAAATTAAAGTGTGTTTCAAAATGATAAAGAAAATTTGGCAGCACATGTGTGTGTGTGTGTTCACGATGGATTTACATTGTGGTGCGACACACTACTGCTCAACAACCATTGGCAAGCTAGCGTGCCTGTTGCTTTTCTTACGGTCAGGAGTGGTTGTGAAACAATTTGCATTACAAATTTTTTTTTTTTAATGAGATATCGCCTAACTCACAAGGCCGGACGGCCACTTCAAGGTGAGGCTACACTTAACTGATTTGGACTGTCGACCCAAATCAACTGTCACCAGGGGCACGTTGCCACCTACTCCTGGGGCTGAAACGGGGTTACCCCCCTTCACAGTCCGTAAGGAAGTCGGCATGGGTTTCATCCACTAGGAGCCTGGCTGGTAGAGCAGAATGCACTACCTTCCCAACTTTTCACCAAGCAATTATGGTTAAGTAATTAGGGGCACAAGTGTCATGACTGGGATTCGAACCCACGCTCTGCTGCTGACAACTCCAGAGCCTGGGTCCGGTGTGCCAAATTCCGTGCTTGTATCATCAGAGGTACAACCCCATCGCCTATCGGCTCTGATTGAAGACACAACTGCTCCATTTTAAGTCATGTTTTGGAGCTTTGCATGGTGTGAAAAATAAGAAGCAACTACAATGTATAACTAAACTAGTAAACATGACGGTACAACCATATGTTACAAAAGAGATCTACACATGTTTGTACCCGCAAGTGTACTAGTTACCTCTTGCTCTTTCTTTTTCTTTCAGGCGGTGTTGGTTATGTGGAAACAGCCTGGCAGGCAAGGTTCCATTCGAATATCTCGACTACAAGTTCTGTACCATCGATTGCGTCAAAAAGCACAAACAGCAGCAGAAATGCCCCAAATCATAACTGCAAATACGGAGTCCGAGGATTGTTGTTTTTTGAGATTTTCATTAAAAGGTATCGGGGCACGTCCATGCATCCCTGCTTCCCTGCTCTTTAGTATTGGATGTTCCAATAATAATAACAATAACTAGACATGTAGTGTTTGTGAATTACAAACACTAGGTGTTTGGATTGTGCGAATAAGCAGGTAAATAGTATAGGTTAAATCAAATCAAATATACAAGTATGAACAAAAAACATTAAAAAGAGCTTCTTCATATCAATTTCTTGAACTTCCGGTTGGACAGGAAGCCAGGTCAAGTCATGTCACTATCAGTTAGAAAGAACATTGACTAAAAATGCAAAGATAAAAATCAAAATAGATGTGGTTCTCAAGATATGAATTTTTGCAAAGAATAAATTTTTGGTTAAGCCACTTTTGAAAACCGATGACGTCATTAAGACGTCATAGCTAAGTTCTTATTATGAAGACATTGATATTTAGGTAAGTGCCAAGTTTAAAAAACAAAGAAGTTGAACATACAAAATGTGTTCAGCAAAGAGTCACAAGAGGGCGCTGTTGACATCATTATCTTTAATTTTCACTATGTGTAAAGTTTGAAAGTTGTGTGAGCTAGGGTAGTGTGTCTTTGTTAGGGGACAATCGTTGGGGGGGAGGGGGAGGGGAAGGGAGAGGGAGAAGAAGAAGAAAAAGTATTAAGAAGAAGAAAAAAAAGAAAAAAAGTAATGGTGTCAAATACATCACAAATGTGGAAGTGAACCAAATTTCGTTGTATCCACAACAGAATAAATGCATCAAAAACTTCAGAAAATTTCTATCACACATTATTTTGTTTAATAATCGTTTTCTTTTGTGTACATATTGCATTTAAAAAAATTACAAAGAGACTTCAAACTTCAATAGAACAATCCCTATGCATCACTTTAAAGGCTGTACTGGAATGTGGTGCAGTGCGGCGTCACGGCCAAACAGTGCAGGTGAAGATGAATAGTGAGAAACAAAAGAGCACAAAGTTGATCAACCCCGTGATGCGTTGACGAATCACAACACAAACTGTGTAAGGTAGTTTCTCACGATATTTTACCGGATAAAACTTTAACAGATACTACAAAACAAACTGCAAATAAATTTTGTCCTTTGAAAAAATAAGAAAAAACTGTGATTAGCCTGAAAAGTCTATTAAAGCCTACACCATTGGTTTTTGCTAACAAGACAGTTGCTGGCAGTGTAAGCACTTTATGTAATCCACCATATACATAAACTGACAAACCTGTAGAAGTTTGAGATCAATCGGCCATCTGGGTCACAAGAAAATAGTGAAAAACCGATTACACATTTGCACGAAATCATCTAGATTCAACAAATGAATAAAAACGCTCACTGAGCGATAAACTCCAATCGGAAAATTAGTTCATTCATTTCTCATCAAACATGGCATTTCAGACAGAAATATTTTAAGGGATGTTTTCTACTATCATCATCATTAGACCGTGTAAGTTTTATGTAAATCTGTGATCAAAAAGTATATTTTACAAGTTTTTTTCTTACCAATTCTGTAATGTTCCTTTAACATGTAAGTCGACCCTTGTACTCAGTCAAATTTTCCTACTTTTTTTGCCCAAGGACCAAATATCATGCTGGTATTTATTAATATCGTATTACTATTACATAATCTCCCTTAGGGGTGGGGTTTGGGTTAGGCTGTGGTTACTGCACTTTGTAAATATACATGTGCCGTTGCACGTTACAAACAAAAGGTAGTTATCATGTGGGTTAGGGTTTTGGTTAGGGTTATGGTGAGGGGGAGGTTACTGGACATTGTAATATTCATGTGCCTGCCACTCGTAACTCGTTACAACCAAAAGGTAGTTACTCATGTGGGTTATGGTTAGGGGGAGGTTACTGGACATTGTAATATTCATGTGCCTGCCACTCGTTACAACCAAACGACAGTTACTCATGTGGGTTATGGTTAGGGGGAGGTTACTGGACATTGTAATATTCATGTGCCTGCCACTCGTTACGACCAAAAGACAGTTACTCATCTGGGTTTGGTAAGGGTTAGGGGGAGGTTACTGGACATTGTAATATTCATGTGCCTGCCACTCGTAACTCGTTACAACCAAAAGGTAGTTACTCATGTGGGTTATGGTTAGGGGGAGGTTACTGGACATTGTAATATTCATGTGCCTGCCACTCGTTACGACCAAAAGACAGTTACTCATCTGGGTTTGGGTTTGGTAAGGGTTAGGGGGAGGTTACTGGACATTGTAATATTCATGTGCCTGCCACTCGTTACGACCAAAAGACAGTTACTCATCTGGGTTTGGGTTTGGTAAGGGTTAGGGGGAGGTTACTGGACATTGTAATATTCATGTGCCTGCCACTCGTAACTCGTTACAACCAAAAGGTAGTTACTCATGTGGGTTATGGTTAGGGGGAGGTTACTGGACATTGTAATATACATGTGCCTGCCACTCATTACAACCAAAAGACAGTTACTGATCTGGGTTAGGGTTTGGTAAGGGTTAGGGGGAGGTTACTGGACATTGTTAATAATCCTATGCATACCAAACAATATGACCAGAAGGCAGTTACTCAAACGAGGCACGTTGTCAGCACATGCTGACATAATTTAATATTTCCCTTTGTCTTAACCACATCGTACACACTGGTCAGCTCATATAAAATGCCATAAGATCGTAACCTGGACCATGTCACACATCCTAGACAGAGTGTCAATTAACATGGGACAGTGGTTAGGGTTAGTACCAAATTGATCTTTCAATTGTCAATGGTAGATGAAATAAAAATTATAAAATTTAATTAGTTAAGCAAACAATTAAGCTTAAATTTACTCAGGCAATACCAGGACATGTAAACAACACACTTGCAAGAAAAAAAAGAAGGAAAAAACCCTTTTAACCTACAGAAAAAACTTGTCAGCATGGGCTTACAGTGTACTAGTCTCGATTGGCCACGTTCATTTTGTTTAATGTAGTGCGATATCGCAACACGAATTACTGTCCGCAACGCGAATTACTGGAGAAGAGTCACTGTATCACACGAACATCTGGATCAAAACGTTCGATCCAGATTTATAGACTTGCCCAGTCCGTCTGAGTCAGACTCCCAAACAGTCAATGTAGCGCCCTCTACCAGTGGCAAATACAAAAAACAGCGTCGCCAATCAAGACTAACAGCGTACCGGAGGGAGGTTTGTCCCAATTAGGTGCGGCGTTAGAGGGTTCAACTTGGATTGGTTAGGGTGAGGTTACTGCAGATTGTCAATAATCATGCTGCTGCCCCTTGTTATGACCAAAAGGCAGTTACTCATGTGGGTTAACGTTCAGGCCTGGAATTTCATCTTTGAAAGGGCAAGGCCATTTTCATTTTGCAAAGGGCACTTCCATTGGAAAATCTTAAAGTCTATGGGAGACTTTTGAAGGGGCACCAAGGCCAACACAAGGGCAACGAAGGCCATGGCCTCCGTGGCCTCCGTGTAATTCCAGGCCTGAACGTTGCATTAACAGTTCAACATCATGAAATTTACCTCATAGGAATAGAACCTAAAGACCGCTGTGTTTGTTTGTGTGTGTGTGTGTGTGTGTGCGTGTGTGTGTGTGCTCTCATTTTCGGTACCTTATGGAGACCAAGGACAAAACAAAAAAGGGAAAACAAAAGGTCTCCACATGGAGTGGGGGTGCTCCACAAAAAAATTTGTGTACAAAGTCTATGGGAAACTGTTAAGTGCAGGGACAAAGGAAAGAACAAAAGAGTGCTCCACAAGGATGCATTTTTGAGAATGCGTGTGTGTGTGTGTGATTTCATTTTCACTACCTTATGGAGACCGAGAACAAAACGGAAAAAGGGACAACAAAGGGTCTCCATAGGAAAATTCTAAAGACTGGGTTGCTCCACAAGGAATTTTGTGTACAAAGTCTATGGGAGGTTCTTAACTACAGGGACAAAGGAAAGAACAAAAGATGTCTCCACAGGGATGCAAAAATAGGAATGTGTGTGTGGGGGGGGGGGTGCTAACCGTCTACCCCTTAAAACCAAGGACTTTAGCAAAAGGGATCTGGGTGTATTGATAAAGCGAGGGCATCCTCGCTTTGATTTCATGTACGAACCCAATCAGGCCGTCGCTAAAAAACACTTGGTCCAAACAATGAGACAGCACAGAGAAGTCCTTGACAAACGTGTGTCTGTGGTGATCTGTTTTTGAGGCAATTCAAGCGCGCTGTCATTTTTATAGCTGCATGGCGAGTGTCGGCATTCGTTGATTAGGTTTATTTTGCCATACAATGGTTATTGCTGCCGTTAGTCCACAGTCGAGGGCCTGCACAGCAGACACAGACGACAAATGAGCTCCGCATTTTCCCCGTGTTAATTTGCTCCCAGTCTGAACCAGCCCTTAAGGCACTTTGAATATTGCCCCCTCGCTACAACTTGATTTTTTCCAGCATTATTAAATTTGTATCTGATGGCAGGCACAAAACACTTCGTAAAAAATACAGTTTCCTTTCAAATTCCACTCCTGCCCCATCTTCTCTGTCCGTCCGACAATCAGCAGTCCCATCGTGCCCCTTCACATCCGGTGTATCGTCACATGGTCCTCTTGGCTTTTGACGTCGCCTAAATGCTTCCACCAATCGGGGAGCTTTGTTTGTGCGATGAGTTTGAACCAGGGGGTGATCTTGGTTCCTGCGGCCTCGGAGTTTAGGAATTCGTCCAGTTCCCCTGCGCCAATCCATTTCACATTCTGGACCTTCAAGTGAGAAAAAAAAGACAATGTTTTAAGAATGTCAGATCATGGGCAGCAACTGAATTTCGGACTAATTAGAAAACACATCTTTTGTCAAGCAATAAATCAGAACTAATTATGTTAAATTGAACATTAACCCTTTAGAGACGCACACAAATTTGAAGCATCTAGCGTTTTCAGTTTAACGGGGGAAAAAAGGTCAAGTCCAGGGGTCGACTTCACAAAACTCTTCCTAACTGTATAGGACTAGTCCTAGGCAATGGTAAGAGATAGGACTAGTCTTAAGTTAAGACCAGTTACTGGTCCTAACTTCAGATAAGACTAGTCTTATCTCTTTGTGAAATCGGCCCCAGGTCGTTTATACTAATTTGAGGGTTTTAAATGTTTCCCATGTCAACATTCTATCTCTGTTTCTAGAATATGTGCACTGGGCTAACCAGAAGGTCTGACTTAGAGTACAGAATAGGAGAGAACATGAAACTCAAAACCTCAACTCAAAGAAAAGAAAACCTAAATAAAAACTATGGATATTTTATAAAGCTATTGGGAACTGACATGGTGGTCATTTTGGGGGCATGGTTGGTGGGGGGGGGGGGTTGGAGAGATGGAACCCTGGGAATGGAAGGTGTGGTCTGGATGGTCAGAGGATGAGACGTGTGCAGGACTGTGCCATGTGGGGGTATTGATGAGATTTATGGGGTAATGGTGGCTAATTAATTTTTATCTGCAGACCCATGTTTATTTCTTTACTTAATCCTTTGCTTAATACACTTCTTCACTGGCACAACACTACAAACAGAAACATGCAAGGTAATAAACAGATAAATATATATACATAAAAAATATAGCATATACACAGTAATAAACAGTATATAAAAATATTAACAAGTTACAACAAAATCACCAGTGAATGGCAGGAAGGAACAGGTGACCAGCACCTCAACAGAGCCATCCTACCACAGTTAAAGGAGAGGGGTGGGGGTGGGGGTGGGGGTTGGGGCAAGAGGAAAGGGGAAAGAAGGAGGAGGGGGAGGAGTCAAACTGACATCAAGAAAGGGACAAAAAAGGACTCTCAATACAGTTGGAAACACAACCTGGGCAGACGTCAGATTTAAAAGTGGAATTAAATTGTGGAACATTGAAGCTACAATCTTGGCTCACGTAAATCATCAACAATCAAAACTGACATTTTCATTTATTCAGGTGGGTGTTCCTAAAAGTGTTTTTTTACAGTAAAATGCAAACTTCATGTTTAGTGATAATCAAGAAACAAATTGGTTAAGTTTCAATTGTTAAAATTTTATTAAACCGAGGAGACCTCCAAAGTGACCAGCACTGTAGCCCGTAGGCCTGAAGATACCTGTGTAGAGAAGGTGATGAAGAATTCTCAATTTTAGAGAAAGTCTTCACACTGGGGGGGGGGGAACCCATGCAATCAGGTAGGTAAATGGAAAGCTCTAGTTTGAAGAGGGATTCAAACCGGGGTCAACAGAGGTGAAAGGCAGGGAAAGAAACCACTGAGCCAACCTGAAATCTCACTGATCATAAAGTTCACATTAGTACCTATCCTCCAGATAAATATTTCCATCAGGTATAGAGGTTTTACAGTCACGTGATGTTATCATGACTGTGTGTTTGAGACGCCATATTGCCGGTCAATGACCAGAGGCAAGATCACAGCTCATTACGGTAACCATGACCGGCAAGATGGCTGCCGTTGCGGTAGGCGGGGCCAGTGACGTCAGCTGAAAAACCTCTATACAGTAAAAGTCAAGAAAAACGCACTTGAAGATTTCCTTAAAGTCACAGTTACTTATTTAGATTGCAGCACTCAAAATTACCTCGTTAGGCTCTGGCTTAATGTCTACATCCTTCTGCATGAAGAGAATGTAGTCAATCTCGTGCTCTCCCCATACACCGTCGGACTGGGCCTTGTAGTGAATGCGGGAAAGGTAATGGAAGTCATCCAATGGTACCTGCATTAACGGAATAACAAATACGGCATCTTGAACTACCAGTCACTAAGCGTTATTATTATTATTTATTTGACCTCAACAAATACAAGTACATCAAAAAGCCCAGCAAAAGTGAAAAGGATAACACAACGAACCAATGAAAACAATAATGAACACAATAATAATTCAAGCAAAAAGCACACAATAATTATACAAAAACAACTAACAGAACATGATCAGGAGGGCAACTAGATGAGCAAAAAAATTAATGAATAGAAGAGGAGCATGCAGGCATTGAAAGTAAATCAACTGAGGAGAAACAACTGGACAAACCAACAAAGAACAACTTATGAGGGTCAGGAACAACACAAGTAAACTTGATTACTGTTGCTCGGAAGCATGCTGTCCCATGCATAAGTAGGGTATACTCGCATTACATTGATCACACAAATCTGAAATTTTGTAGTCCAAAAGCTTTTTGTCACCTTTTTTCCAACAGATTGAAATTTGTTAAAGAGAAAAACGTCACTTGTGTTACCTTGATCACTGAAATCTAGTTTTCAGCAATTTTTCTTCAAGTTCAAGACATTTAACATGCTCAAATTGTTAATGAAAATAACGTCACTGAATTACCAGTCACAAACTGTAATGGTGACTCGCGTTACATTAATCAGTGTGATCTAGTTTTCTGAGATTTTTTTCGTATGCCCTTTTAACATGCTGAACTTTGTTATTAGGAAACAATGCTACTGAATTACCAGTCACAAAATATAATGGTGACTCACGTTACAACGATCACTGAAATCTAGTTTTCAGAAATTTTTCTCAAATTGTTAATGAGGATGTCACTGAATTACCAGTCACAAACTATAAAGGTGACTCGCGTTACAATGGTGACTGAAATCTAGTTTTCTGAAATTTTAGATAGTTATTACCAGCATCTATTGTGCAAATTTATGCACACTCGCGCTGTGACATTGTAAAACTAATGGTACTTCCTAATGAGCAGTCGTCTGTGCTGAATCTTTGCTTATAAAGATTCACTGATACACAAAAAAAATGTACCAGTATGTGGTCACTATTGCAGACATGTACCAGCATATTATTAAGGTAGATTATAGTTAAAGGGGACTGTCGTCACGATCATAGCAGGCCCGTGGCTGTAACATGGAATTATGAACTCTAAACTCAGTTACTGCAAGCACACGTGCACTGGCCGTCACATCACAGTCATTTAATGGGAAAAACGACTCAAAAAAATGAAATTAAATCGTTAAAATGTCCAACCAACAAATCTTGTTCAGTGGTGCAAAACAAATTAAATGCAAAGACTACAAAATACTGGAAAATAATTGGATCTTCATAAAAAAATTCAAATGAATAGATTTGCACGGTCTTGTCACATATAGTCTTATAGCCAAGACTACATTTTTACGGTTAAATGTTATTCCAACGATTTAATACTTCACGCTAGACAAGCACAGTGCTTAGAATTTGTGGTTTCCGTCGTCGCTTCTGCCTCGTTTAATTTTGTATTACATGAACATGAAACCAATCTCAGTTTGGAAATGAAGCTTATTACACACCAAATAAGTAAAAAAAAAAAGCTCTGTTTATATGTTGCTTTTCGACTCCAAAAATGAAATAGCAGTAGCGATAGTTAGAGGGTGACGTCACTTGCCAAGGGTCTAGCTACCCCCCCCCCAAATATTGGCTCGCCTGCCAGTGCTGTAGTGCACAATGCAGAGAAAGTACACCCTCTAGCTTCAGTACCTACCTGTTCTGGTTCAATGCCCAATTCATGTTTGAGTTTCCGCTGGGCGGCACGCCTTACTCCAAGGTGTTCCGATTCTTCAAGTTCTTCTTTGAAATTGAGGGGGTGACTGCAGCAGGTGTTGGCCCAGAAACCTGCAAAGAACTCTTCCTTTAAATTATGTTTTTTTTTTATAACAATACTTGGTTTTATTTTTAAGTTCTGGTGCAAGATGTCAAACTTCCCATTTTGCCTAGCAGGAAATACCTTGGAATGCTGTTAGTTCAAACAAAGTGACATGGTCCGTTCCGCTGGCCCTTAAACTTAAAGAGACAGACCCTAATTCCAACAAGGGACTAAATTTAGGTTTCAAAGATTTGTACAAACACATAAGTTTACCTGGGAATGTTATTTTAGCATCGGATCGTTGCTGGAGAAGTAACTGTCCCTCTGTGTTGAACAGAAAGACGCTGAAAGCTCTGTGTAATAGACCTGTGGATAGATAATAATGGCGTTAACTCTGAAAAATTTGATCTACATGTAGGAGTCATCACTGACAAAAAATCCGAAACTAGGATCTAAATTAAAGGAAGTACGTCAAAATAACGGTATTTCCAGTTAGGTAACCTCTGCAGGCTTCTTTCTTTAACAGTGGTCCGCTAGCCAAATGCTGGTTAAAACACCTGAGGACCAGTCAGAATTCTCTCCAAGTGGTCGAGCTGGCTAGTTCTGTGTTGAAAACCATCCTCATTTTATACGAAACAGAAACATGGACCCGTGATGAAGTAGTGAAATGACACGCTAACACGTTGACTGTCGGTCATTATATTCATAGGGCATTCCCAGTTGCCAAGTGCGGTGCACATGCGCACATACCAAAAAGGTACTATAAAAAAAAAATTAAAATTGAACATGCACATTCTAACTTAAGGTCGATGTCCTTACCACTGCCAGGAAGCGTATGTGTTGCGTGCTCAGTGATGCCGTGTATGTAAATAACAATACCAAGTCCTTTCATTCTCTACGAGTATACTCGTAGTGGCAGAATCCTTCTAACCCGTTACTACAAATATACTCGTAGGCGGCAGTCAAACGTGTTAAATGGTCCTGCTGGCCATCCATTGAAACATTTAAGGGCAAACCCTGCTCTAGAGGGTGTTTAAAATGGGAAAAGGTTTAACTATATCAGCGTTCTCCCTTAACAGTGGTCCGCTTGATGGCCAAATGCCAGTTACAACATCTGAGGACCAGTCGAAATACAATCCAAGTGGTCCGGCTAGATAATTCGGTGTTGAAAAGCATCCCTATTTAAGGGCAAACTCTGCTCTGGAGAGGGTTTGAGATGGGAAAAGGTGTAACTAATATTTTACCTTTATCAATATTCTCGTTAAGATGGCATGCTTTCTTAGAGGCTGAACCAATGGCCTTGTCCTCTGTGTCCACGACGATGCATTCTTCCGTGAGCAACTTGACCTGTGTCTCATCCAGAGAGTCGATGCTCGCCATGCTTCTAAAAAAACAATAAATTTACTTCAGAGTTACATCACAAACCAATTGCTACGATTAGGTTGGTACCAGACTAATTTACTCGCAGACGCCGCGAGTGCAAATAATCAAGATCGTTGAGATCGTTTTAAAAGTTCACTCTCGAAAATAATTTAATTTTCACCAAAAACGTGTGATGTTTTTTAGAGAAATTTTAACAGTCCGGCTATCTGCAAGTACATAAGCATTCAATCGGTAAGTTTCACGATCTAGATCTTTGCAGATAAAAAACATCATAGGGCGAAAGAATAGGTCTGCAGTGGTGCTGGGGCCAAGGATACGGAGTGGATTGGCCCTATTCATGGTGCTAGAGTATGACTAGGCAGGAATAGGATGGACCAATGTTAAAACTAAAGAGAGCCATGTATGACAGCCCAACAAGGTTAGTTGCGATAACCGTATTAACCCAAGATGATAGCCAAACGAACGTCATACATGTAGTTTTAGTCTAGGACTCAGCTCAGGAGTATTGTAATGTCACCCCTGCTTGCTACAACAATGTCATTCATACTCATAGTCATAGTCCACATTTAATTGAAAACAATTTCACAATCAAATACAAGAACACGAAGACCCAACACAACATTTATACAATTTCTAATTCGATTGAATTATTGTACTGTAAAAGTGTAACAACTACCTGTAACCTAGTGACTAACTCAGTAACTGTATGTAAAGTGTACTGTGTATTGTGTAAGCATGGTAAAGCATGGCATGGTAAGTGTACTTGATTTCTTTACCCCAAAACAGAAACCTGCGCTGTTGCATAAATTTACTCAAAATGTCTGGTCACTTGCCTGGTCACTTGCCTCACGTCGATCTTCAGCAATCTGTTGTTGACTGTGTGGTAATTGGCTAAACCAAGTTGTGCACTGTTTTTTCTGCAATAGCTGGTGATAATGTTTGTCCAGATTTTACATTTACCGACCAGTTGAACACGAGCAGTGAAGTTCGTCTGCATCACTCCCCTGTAAAGTTGGTGTGTGGCCTTTGAAACGGCAGCACAAATCATGAAGAGTTCATGAAGAGTGGACAGAAATACACCCAGTAAATTAAAAATAAAAGCGGGTGCCAGTCAATTTGATTCAATAGCTGATAAAGGAGGCATATAACCAACACGACGTATGAAGCTAAACCACGAATGGTTGTTATTAGCTACCATAGAACGTGCATGGTTGTGGTTCGTGGTAACGTGCATGGTTGTGGTTCGTGACCACGAACCACAACCATGCACGTTCTATGGTAGCTAATAACAACCATTCGTGGTTTAGCTTCATACGTCGTGTTGGTTATATGCCTCTGATTAATGTTTACTCTTTTGAAAGACTCGCCACGCTTTATTCATCGAGGCATATAACCAACACGACGTATGAAGCTAAACCACGAATGGTTGTTATTAAAATGCGCATGCGCAAAGCTTTGCTAGTCTTCTGCAGTCGTATGTTGTGTTTATTTTTGAGCAAATACTATTTACTGTATTAAGCTAATTAACTTCCAACCCAGTCATATTCTGTCATGTAAATGCTTTGGGGTAATTATTAAGCGGTTTAGTAAACTGTTTGTACGGTTGGGTCACTCCTGGAGGTTTTTCACCCTGTGCTTGCATTATTTCCCATTTATAAACAGTGTGATTTAAATAATCTGAGGTGGGTTGACATTACTAATGAATATGCATTTTTGCGGAAGTTGAACGCAGTGTTTTGCATCTCTATTTTTTAACACGAGAGGGCGCTAAACCTATCTGGGTGCACCACACTATTAACTCCCACAGCAACCAATCAATGCTAAATTGTTTGCTAAAATAATATTCAAAAATACTCAAAAAATATTTCAAAGTCTCTCAGCCTCTTGAAAACCAATCATTAACTTGTGGCAGTCAGCCGTTTGGAATTTTTGCTAATTACCCCAGAAAAAAACACCCCCGAATGTGTGCTTTTTCCCAAACCGACTTGCTGCCAGTTTTCATGAGGCACTCCTCCACAGAAACACAGAACCCCAGGTTGTGATAGATTCTTATAATTACACAATCTATTAATTGCATGACCCCCAAAACGTTACAATTCAAAAGTAACTGTGGGTTTACAAATTATGATAATCAGCTAGCGTATGAATTGTTGCCTATTTAGTGTGGTGCACCCCTCTGAACTATGGGGCTTCATCTTTCGTCACCACTGGGCTACTGCAGATATTATATCACAGACAAGTAATTTGTTTTTATATTTTTTTAAGAAGACAACAATAATAACAAGAAACAAATACTGCTAACAAAAACACGACATATTCAGCAATTTTTAATCTTTTGGTCCGCTCTGGCCACGCCCTTTTATGCTCATTTTTTTTTATATAATTATTTTTTGCTTGAACCCGAGCAAGTTCAAAATGGGAAAAATACTTTTTATACCGAACCTACTTTTTAGATGTTGGGGCTTCGAAGAGAGGGAGAGGACATACAATCATAGTTAGACTTATATATCTCAGAATTATGAGTTAGCATTAATCATAACTATGAAATACCGGTATATCTCATATTATGATCTACAACAGTGATTGTTACTTGTGCCAATTAACTCATATTTATATGCAAGATAATAAGTCGTAACATACTGTAAAACTATGCCATAATTGTGAGATATCGGTCATAATGATTATTACGTTCAATTAAATTTTCTTTCTCTCTCAATGTCCATTTGGCGCATCCGGTAGAAACAACAAACAAAGCAAAACAAATCGAAAACACAGTTTTCGCTCAATGCACTAAGTCATTATTTTGTTAAAATGAAACAATATTTGTAGACCTACAGTTTAGCTCTAGTAAATAATAAAATGTCATGTCCAGGCAACAACTCAACTGCGACTTTTGCAGGACTGCCACTTCAGTGTGACCATCTTTGACGATTTGTCTCGTAGTATCTCAAATGGTAGTTGACTGAAGGAATAGGCCGGTCTACAAAATTATTTAAATCAACTTTCGATACTATCACAATGACGAAAAGATTATGCATTTTCACGTTGATGAGTTTTATTGTTTTAAGAGTCTTATAATTTGTAGGTTAATGTATACAACATCGATTAAAAAGAAAAGAATGTTTTGGATTGTTTAACAATTATTTTTTACTGTAGTGTCATAATACCAATGAAGATAGGGCATACTACATTTGGCTAGTTTAAATCCATTTACTATTGTTTTGAATGTTTGTGACTGAAAACTTGTTACAAGTTGTTTGTGAAGCAATTTAATTGAAATCACGCAACTATTTACCGCCATCGCACCCGTCAGTTTGTTCTTTTTACAATAATTCTTACCGATCCATGGCTTTATATGGATGATAACTTGTATACTTTTTAAAATTTAAAGTTTTCAACAAATGCAGAAAAGCTTAATAAGTTATATATCACGGTTGAAGGAATTTTTTAGGCTTTCCTCTTTTTTATGTCTTTGCAGAAGTTGCATTTTCCATCCCCAACCTGGCAAACGGAACAAAAATCTAATATTAAACATCAAAATATATACGGGCACAAAATAATACGCGTGGAAGCACGTTCTCCAATGGTTTTCATCAAAGTTTGTATCACAACTTAGACGTGATTATGACCAATTAATGTCCATGGCCAAATTTATTCAAAATTATAAAACATAGGGTGTCATTATGCTCCACACTCTTCCCGATCTCATGCAGAATACATATATTGAGAACGGATGCCCAATAATTATTTACAATAAATCCCGTCCGACGTACGGTTAATTCTAGAACCAATTTGAAATTGGAAAACACCTTTTTAATTAAAAACCAAAAGGTGCATCTTACAAATGTATGGAGGCGAACAGAATGAACCACATCTCCATATTCACAAATTGCCAACAGACTATTGTTGAGTCAATTATATTGAAGCAGAATGAATGCACAATACAATATGATTTGCAACCTGGTTTGTGGCTTGTATTTTGAAGAACACATAATAAACAAACCCAATTTTGTTTAAAAGGCTTTGAGAATTGAAAACAAAATTAAAAACGCACGATCCGTTTTCGTCTTGATCTTGTATGTTTTTCACCAGGACCATCGCAATAGCATGTAAAAACGACTGCATCGGATGCCATTTTGAATGTCGCACTAATTTGATCAAGTTGTTATTAATTCCCCCCCCCCATAGCCTAACCTATCAATCATCAGAAATAATTGAAAACTCGATGTACCGGGTATACAAAAACGGCTACCATAGAAAGATTATTGCCCATTTTCATGAAAACCACAATAAGTGTTCTGTGTGCTAGGCGTTTATGCGGAGGTCCCTCACCCTTCCAACAACCAGTTGACTTTATTCGAGGTCTATATAAAACAAACAACAATACACTGTACATGGAGATCAATTAGGCAAACATTTGTATTGGAAAATGTCATTCATAACTTTTATTGCAAGTTATCTCCTTCCTCCACCGTTGACAATAATCTTTGCCCAAGAAACTTAACTCTAGAATGTAAATATGAAATGAAGATAAACACATAAAGCAGTTGAAACTATTACTGCATTCGGTGCATCTTTTTGCACAATCTTTATTTCTTTAATGATAGGCAAGTACTGTCTTATTCCATTATTGTTTCAATAAACATTGTTAAAGGAACATACAGAACCTGTTTTTGCTAACAAAACAGTTGCTGGCAGTGTAAGCACTTTATGTAATCCACCATATACATAATCTGACAAACCTGTAGAAGTTTGAGATCGATCGGCCATCTGGGTCACGAGAAAAAAGTGAAAAACAAATCAACATTTGCATGAAATCATATAGATTCAACAAATGAATAAAACGCTCACTGAGCGATAAACTCCAAACGGAAATTTAGTTTATTCATTTCTCATCAAATATGGCATTTCAGACAGAAATATTTCAAGAGATGTTTTCTACTATCATCATCATTAGACCGTGTAAGTTTAATATATTTTACAAGTTTTTTTCTTACCAATTCTGTAATGTTCCTTTAAGTTGCAGTTGGAAATACATTGTACAAAGGTTTTGAATGATGCAAAGTAGCAATAGAGTTGTAGTTGTTTTCATTTTAATTACTATTTCTGTAATGTGGAAATTTTATAATGAGGATTATAAAACCATACTATATTTATGATCAATCTTTGATGGTGAGTTGTTTTATTTGTTACTTACAAGTAGTTTACAAAATTGAATGTGGTACCCAATCTCCATTGATGCAATGTTTACATCTAACGTTTTTTAAAGATCCAAAATACTTACATCATAAAAGTATGGAACTTTAACCTAAAATTTAGAAATAATGTGAGTACATTTGTACATTTTGTCTTGGCAATGATACATAACACACATTGTCTGTGTCCAACTTGTACAACAGAAAAAATTGCTCATTGGATTTAGGAAGGTTCAAGTGAATAATACTACAGAGACTGCTTGGTACCTTAAAATTATCTTTAAAACCAACCTTGCTTTTTAATTAATTTATTTTCCACAAATAGAAACGATAATGCCACCAAAACTTGTCTTGAGCCACTTGAGAACTTTGATGCATTGGAGGGACGAATTCATCTGCTCTGCAACTTGGCTACTTATGGCCTTGAATCTTGAACACCCATCTGATTGTATCCAATGGAACAGGCTGATGAAAGAAAACAAAACAGAAATACATAGTTAGTTGAAATCAATAAAATCATCTAGAAAATATGAAATGAAAGTGGATGTGGGAAATTATTTGGGGCAGGGTAACACAAGTATACCAGAAGACACATTCATTTCCCCAAGTATTTATTTTCACTAAAGAAAAAACAACTGTTAACAAAATTATTGTTGGTATAACCAAGCGGTCCTTAAGTGCCTGTAAACTTGCCTCAAAGTTGGTAGTTGTAATTTTCTTGTTAAGCTGTTTCATGATACAGATCTATTTGTTCATGAATGTATGTCTTGTTTTTTCATCAGGTTTTTAGTTAAATTTGTATTAAAAATTGAATTTAGGCAAGTACTCACCATGGAAACAAAAATCTCAAAATACTCCAGGCATCATTCGCATATGTTTAGAATTCTTCCTGCAACTGGCCCCTGTGCTCTTTTAGCTGTCCATTGCATAATTTTCCCTCTGAAAAAGTTGACAGCTCAAAATGGGGCTACTGCCAGCCAAAGCATCCCACGAAAGATAGAACACATCGTCAAGCCCTTCCTCAGACTCAACCAGGTCAGCTACTAAAGGACACTGTGAACAAAATAAATGGAAGAATAGTCAAGACAAAAAACAACTACATACACAATGGAGGTTTCATACATGTAGGTGTGGTTTATCTAGATGATCAAAGGATCAGACCTGAAGCTGACACTGATGATCAATGTGTTGTTGTCACTTATGTCAGTTAATGGGCAAAGCGCTTAGACAAGACAAGTGAATGAGCAACACTCTTTATTTTCTACACTTTAATCCCGTTCTAAAAGTATTGTTCTAAAAGCATTGTATATAACATACTTCTTCTCATCTTCCATTGTATAGACCTACCTAAAATAACCCAAACTAACCAGTGTCTCTAGCTTTGCTAGTAAGTTTTCCTGTTGTCTGTTCTGGGCATTTTTTTCTGTAATCTTTTAAATCTTTTCCCAATAGTTTCTGTCACTCCAGTACGCTTGCATTGATTGTGTTGCATTCTTTTAACCTCTGAGAATGACTCTGAGAAGCCTTGTGTATGGTTGCAGTTAGCTTAACATCAGTTGTGTATGGTTGTTACACTACATCACGTATGAAGCGTTGTGCATGGTTGTAGTTTCCCATTGAATTGTGTATGGTTGTTACACTACACATCGTATGAAGCCTAGTGCATGGTTGTAGTTTCCCATTAAGTTGTGTATGGTTGTTACACTACACAACGTATGAAGCATAGTGCATGGTTGTACTTTCCCATCGTCCATGAGTTGTGTATGGTTGTTACACTACACAACGTATGAAGCGTTGTGCATGGTTGTAGTTTCCCATTGAGTTGTGTACGGTTGTTACACTACACAACGTATGAAGCCTAGTGCATGGTTGTAGTTTCCCATTGAGTTGTGTATGGTTGTTACACTACACAACGTATGAAGCGTTGTGCATGGTTGTAGTTTCCCTTTGAGTTGTGTATGGTTGTTACACTACACAACGTATGAAGCGTTGTGCATGGTTGTAGTTTCCCATTGAATTGTGTATGGTTGTTACACTACACAACGTATGAAGCGTTGTGCATGGTTGTAGTTTCCCTTTGAGTTGTGTATGGTTGTTACACTACACAACGTATGTAGCGTTGTGCATGGTTGTAGTTTCCCATTGAATTGTGTATGGTTGTTACACTACACAACGTATGAAGCGTTGTGCATGGTTGTAGTTTCCCTTCGAGTTGTGTATGGTTGTTACACTACACAACGTATGAAGCGTTGTGCATGGTTGTAGTTTCCCTTTGAGTTGTGTATGGTTGTTACACTACACAACGTATGAAGCGTTGTGCATGGTTGTAGTTTCCCATTGAATTGTGTATGGTTGTTACACTACACAACGTATGAAGCGTTGTGCATGGTTGTAGTTTCCCATTGAGTTGTGTATGGTTGTTACACTACACAACGTATGAAGCGTTGTGCATGGTTGTAGTTTCCCATTATTGAGTTGTGTATGGTTGTTACACTACACATCGTATGAAGCATAGTGCATGGTTGTAGTTTCCCATTGAGTTGTGTACACTACACAACGTATGAAGCCATGTGCATGGTTGGTTGGAACAATGATTTATGGGGCCAACAATGAGGCCTAACCATGATCATGCCATGATTCACTTATGATAGCACACCACCTGGAAATACTTGAATCCCTCTTTTACTTAATACTAATACTATAGTTTTAGTTTTAGTATTTTTAAAATCTTTTTTTTAGTACATCACCACAATCACAAACTTGCCACTCTGCAAGTCCAATTGTCACAACAAAAATTAACTTAAATTAAGTCAATTGTAAACTAAAAACACATAAAACTATTGTATTTTAGTTAAATGTATTTTCAGAAGCAATAATTACTACACTGAAACTTACTAACCTACTTCATTACTCAGTAGTTTGCTGACTGATCCAGTCATTTCTTTGTTGATACTCACGGTCGTCTCTCTACAGCCCTGCCATTTTTAATTATGCACAGTCTAGTCTGGTTACACTTTCCAATGGCACGTTTTCACGCGCGTACTACGTTGTGGGGTCAGAATTATAATAATAACATTAATATTCATGATTCTCATCATCACTACAGAGAAAACGACACGGGTAAGAGACTAACCAAAACGCTGGCTCCAACAGCACACACGTCATTAGTACATCTGCTGAGAAACAGGGAACCAGTGGCAGCTACCATAGAACGTGCATGGTTGTGGTTCGTGGTTTAGCTTCATATGTCTGTTTGGTTATATATCTCGAAATAGATCATAAATAAATCTCTCACGTGTTTCAGCAGACAGTAGAGGGCGCTATATTGGAATAAGAGAGGGCGCAATTAATTTGAGTCCACTTTTTTCCACGCTTCAAACAAAAGGGAAATGTTTTCTAAAAATTATACACAAGTATTAACTTGGTGCACCGTGCCGGGATAAATTGTTTATTGATAGTTTAGTAATTAAAAAAAAAAATCTAGCAAACAATTTTTTTAAATGTATTTTTTACTGGGCCCCCTGAAATGTTAAATACAATAAGGGTTTATAACCACCTGAAAAAATATAATACTTCAAAATACTCGTATTATTAATAGATAAAAGGTTGATTTGCCTGTTTTTTCACCAAAAGACCCACAGAATTAGAAATTGCAAATCGCAGCTAGTACAAGATAATGTTGGGTCCCAACATCGACAATAACTAATTTGCATACTTACAGGTAAAAAACTATCTTACTAATTTCAATTAATATTTGTTTACCATCACTTTGGCGAAAAAGCAGGCGATACTTCCCAAGTAAGAGGTCATTCAGAATAATCAATGTTTATAAACTCTGATCTTTCTCCAAAACTGTGGGAAGGTGGGTCAAAAGAAATAAATGATAAATGGAAAACGAAATTCAGTTTTCAATTCAAATAATGGAAGAACTGTCTGTGAAGTTTCATTGTTAACAGTCAACCTTGTTAACCTTGTTTCAATAGCTGACCTCCGCGCCTGATGGGGAGATGGCAAGGATTTTCACTTCGGTTTCAGTTAAAAAGTTGCCAGGAAAAGCCAGTGAAAACTCCCAAGCTGGGAGAACTCTTGTGTAAACAAATCTGCATCATTTAAGGCATTACTTTGTTCTTCAGTGTTTAGGGTACATTAAATTCAACCAACAATTTTTGTTTTTTATTTTATTTTATTTTTTTTTTTTGGGGGGGGGGTGGTTTGGTCAAAACAATGTTTAAAAAAGATCAAAATTTATAAACACTGACCATTCTTAATGGCCCCCCATTTAATATAGTAATTTGTTTAAAATTGATTAAAATAAAGGGTAATGTCCCTGTTTTTTATAGATACCCGACTGATTTTACACAAAGTTGTTAATAAATATCTACATTGCCATTTAGCACCAGTTGACCTTGATGGAACCAATGTAACCAAACTGAGGCTGGAGGGGAAACATTAGTCTGGTTACCTTCTAAAGATTTACAATAAAAAGCACTTTAAGTGGTTTGTCTACGGAGAATCTGACAAAGATGGTTTTTGTAAACAGGAAATTTTCATTGGCTCAGGACTGTAAGGTCGGTAGTGCCGTCTGTATGGATTTTATCAAATTTGTTTTGCATGTTTTGGAACCCTCGGTAAATAAGGAGTGGTCTCCAAAAGTAATTGTCTGGCAAAAACAAACAATCATTTACAAAGTAAAACATTTTATTTGTGGATTTTGATTTGATTAAAAAAAACCCACATTTATACACTTTTTTGATTAACGCCCTTTTGATCATTGTAGTTATGAAATTGCAATTTTAATTTTGTTAAGACAACCTTATAGCAATGAGCCAATGTTTTGTGAATAGCACACCAGCGTGGCAAAACTTTACAGAAATAGTTTCATAACAAGTTTACCAGCCAAAATACCATGTCAAATGTAACATCTGTGATTGTTATACCTCTGTCTTGAATGCTGTATTTTCATTGGTGCAGAACGATCACATGAGCGCGCAACAAATATCCATGTACACTCGCCTCTCACGTGCGCGCGCGTCATACAACTTTCTGTGCAGCAAAGGATTGAGATTATCATCGCTTTGATGAAATTGGAGTCCTTCAGATGAGGAAAATATTACTAAGAATTCAAGACGGAGGTATAACAAAACAATTGTTGCCTGCTGTGACATGGTCCGGTGTTGTACACCCTCGGGGGCAAATGGCACCCTCGGCTTTCGCCTCGGGTGCCATTTGCCCCCTCGTACAAAACACCATGGACCATGTCACCGCAGGCAACAATTGTATACTGGTATCTTAATCACTTTTGCTCAGCAGAAAATTATTTGGCAATACTTTCTGCTTACGCAGTGGCAAGAAATTGAAGGACCCTGCTGTATTCTATGGGGAAATACATTGAAAACTGCAACGAACTAATGTACTACAACCAAGCAGGGCTCACTTTCATAGAGCTGCTTAAAGGCACAATACACGTTTGGTAATGACTCTGAAAATTAATGCCAATAAAAACTTACTTGATAAGTACAGCAGCCTTGTATAATGAATTTTGAGACACTTTTAACTTCAAAGTACTACGGTTATGGAAAATATATCACTTTTGATTCCCCAAAATTTGAATCTGAGAAGTGTTTCTGTCAGAAACGTTTCTCAGACTGTGTATTCCTATGGGGAATATTCTTCCTGCGTGGAAATATTTGCTCGGTTTTTCGGTGATATCTCAGATACCCGACCACCTTTTGATGTGAAATTTTCACAGGTTAGTTTTTTTGTATGCACCTACATTTATATAGGATTAACACAATCAGTAGGCTCCAATTACCAAATGTGCACTGTGCCTTTAAGCAGCAAATACTACTTAACAACTTTCTACTAATAGCAAAAATGAGCAGGATACCAGTCACAGATAGTACTTATGTGAAATGGTAATTTGGCTGGTAACCTTATTCTGGTAAGCATAACTATGTTGTGTTGAGGTACTTTTTGTGCAGCTCTTTAAAATTGGGCTGCAAATAAAATTTGTTAAAAATAAAAACCCTGTTGTGAATTATGACCTTGCTGCTTACAAGTCAAATACAACTTTTATTTTTGCCCAGAAGAACAATTTGTGAGATGTTTATGGTACTTCCATCACAAATTGTAGACAGGAACTTCCAGCAGTCCTTTTTGGTACGACCTTATTGTTACAAGTCAATCGTGATTTTTGCGTCACCAACATGACAAAATTGTAAGGCTGGCAATTTTGACAGTACTGTAGGGCGGACCTGTGAGCCGTGAACTTTGTTTCACCAGCACGCAAGATTGTGAGACAATTTACTGTCATCATACAAAGTAGGCCGGTAATTTTGACAGAACCATCTGGCAGGACCCACGAACTCTGCTCAACAAAATGCGACAAAGTTGTGGATTTATAATACCATCATACAGTATAGTCAGGTAACTTCGGCGGTACTGTCCGAGTTTGAATTCTCACAGCAGCGAACACCGCGATTGCTATATTGAAGAAGGACGTCAGACCGTAACGGTAGGCATGTAGAAAGAGATAGGCCTCGATGAACGTCAGACAAAGCATCGCAAAAAGATTCTTGATTGTCCTCCAAGATGTCCGATAGAGAAGAAGGTAGCACTGTGCGAGACCAAAGATGCTGGCGCCGAGAAAAAGAGCAGCAGATAACGCAGTGAAGTGAATATCATCCTAGAAATCAAGAGAGAAAATAGACTCAGCAAAAACTCACGTCAAAGCCAGGTTTTCGGGGTACGCTAGGTGGCAGCAGACTTACCAGGGGAACTTGCTGCCCTTGGAAAATGTGTGCATGCTCTGATCTATTTGAAAAATTAGTCTGGGATCCAGAAGTCCTAAACCCTCCTACTCTACTCTGACATTTGCCAACCATCCCAAACCATACAACTGCAGTCAAAGGTGTGCTCATTAAGTGTGGGTAGTGGAGGCAGACCTGAGTCAGTGACGTCAAAAAAGATTGTGACAAAGCCTTTTTTAAATGATGACACCTTTGAAAAGAAAACTGGCTGGAGCAGAATTTAATCCTACGACCTTCTAATTAACATGCCGGCGCTCCAACAACTGATAACGATCTCTCTGTTTTGTCAATATCTTTGATGGGGGGGGGGGCAGTCAGAAGCCATTCACCCTCAAACTGCCTCATAACCAGGGATCACATCCAAGTTTACAACTTAATTTCATTTCATTTTCATTTATTATTTCTGGTTGGGAACTTGTGAAGCCAAGGACTCTCAGAAAGCGAACTTAGTCACTATACTAACCAAGAACCCCATGGATAGAAGACAATGAAGGAAGTTTCAGTTTTAGGTGTGGGAGGAAAACCCTATAGAAATATTCCAGGGAAAAACACAAGCAATCAGGCAGGGACTGAAAAACACAATCTGCGTAGTGCCTCGGTGTGATTTGAACCGGGGTCCCCAGAGGTGGAAGGCAAGGCAAGATACCACTACGCCAACCTGACTGCCAAATTCATTTTTAATTAACTAGACTGGGATTTGAACCCGCCACCTCCAGATTAAAGGAACATTACAGAATTGGTTTTTGCTAACAAAACAGTTGCTGGCAGTGTAAGCACTTTATGTAATCCACCATATACATAAACTGACAAACCTGTAGAAGTTTGAGATCGATTGCCCCTCTGGGTCACGAGAAAGTAGTGAAAAACCGACTACACATTTGCAAGAAATCATATAGGTTCAACAGATTAATAAAACGCTCACTGAGCAATAAACTCCAAACGGAAAATTAGTTTATTCATTTCTCATCAAATATGGCATTTCAGACAGAAATATTTCAAGGGATGTTTTCTACTATCATCATCATTAGACCGTGTAAGTTTTATGTAAATCTGTGATCAAAAGTATATTTTACAATTACCAATTCTGTAATGTTCCTTTAACCTGCTGGATTAAGTTTTGCACAATGAAACGGTACATGGTTGATTACTTACGTCTAGAATCATCGGTCCGGCATTGAATATCCTCCCAACTCGCATAACGTTGAGGGCTAAGCAGAGTGTGCAAAGGGCGAGGGTCAGTTTACCCAACCAGTTTAGTCGTATGAGCTGCTGATGGTTTTCTGAAAGAGCAAGTCAAAAAATAGGGTTAAGCCTTTAGAAAACGTTATTTCTTGATTTTGCAAAAATGTTGTATCTCCACGAAAACGCTCCATGCAAAAAAGCCGTATATGGACGTGTACTTGTTCTGCGTGGAAATCAGGGCTATTTTAAGTGAGATATGTTGTTAATAATCGCGCGGAATGTAATGTGCTATTTCAGGAGATACAACATTTTTGAACTGACATGTAACAGTTTACAAGGTGCTGCTGGTGCAATTTCGCAGCCAAAAATACTAGAAAACTTTCAAAAATTTTTCAGCACAATTTTATTTATTGCAATTGGGCTTAACTTACCAGCTTGGGGGCGATACACACGAGCAACTCCATTTTTCTCTGATGGGTAGTGATCACCAGGTATAGGACCAAGGTCTTCGATACGGATACGGTGAGGCGGGCGAAGCTTAACCTCTTGTGACATATCTGTTAGGTTTATCTTCGTCTGTAATGTCCTTGTGTTATTAAAGCGCTGTTTTGTCTTTTTGATCACAGTGTCTGGGTGGGGAGGAGACAAACAAGTTCAAAGGTCATTCAACACCATGCCTGGACTTTCAATCCGTAAATCCCCCAAAATGCACATCAAGGTTTTGCCCCAAGTTCACCCATTCTCAGCATGGTGGTCCAGGCACACAGACTTTGACCAGGGGCATGGAGGTGATTGCCTCTGTGAATTAATTGGCCTTCATGGCCCAAGGGGCATTAACAGAGGCCACAGGCATCAGAGGCTAGGGACAACAAAGGCCAGGGGCAACAAAGGCCAGGGGCATCAGAGGCCAGGGACAACAGAGGCCAGGGGCATCAGAGGCCAGGGGCAACAGAGGCCAGTGGCAACAGAGGCCAGGGGCATCAGAGGCCAGGGGCAAAAGAGGCAAAGGGCAACAGAAAAAAGGGGCATCATAGGCATGGGGCATCATAGGCCAGGGACAACAGAGGCCAGGGGCAACAGAGGCCAGGGGCATCAGAGGCCAGGGACAACAGAGGCCAGGGGCATCAGAGGCCAGGGGCAACAGAGGCCAGTGGCAACAGAGGCCAGGGGCAACAGAGGCCAGGGGTAACAGAGGCCAGGGGCAACAGAGGCCAGGGGCATCATAGGCCAGGAGCATCAGAGGCCAGGGGCATCAAAAGCCAGGGGTAATAGAGGCCAGGGGCAACAGAGGCAGGGGTAACAGAGGCCAGGGGCAACAGAGGCCAGGGGCAACAGAGGCCAGGGGCAACAGAGGCCAGGGGCATCATAGGCCAGGAGCATCAGAGGCCAGGGGCATCAAAAGCCAGGGGTAATAGAGGCCAGGGGCAACAGAGGCCAGGGGCAACAGAGGCCAGGGGCATCAAAAGCCAGGGGTAATAGAGGCAACGGGAAACAAAAAACAGGAGCATCATAGGCCAGGAGCATCAGAGGCCAGAGGCAAAGGCAAGGGGCAACAGAGGCCAGGGGCAACAGAGGCCACGGGCAACAGAGGCCAGGGGCATCAGAGGCAAGGGGCATCAGAGGCAAGGGGCATCAGAGGCCAGGGGCATCAGAAGCCAGGGGTAACAGAGGCCAGGGGCATCATAGGCCAGGGGCAACAGAGGCCAGGGGCATCAGAGGTCATGGCCCCATGGCTTCAATGTAAAGTTTACAAGCCTGTCAGTCGATTAAAAAAGATATTGTTTACTAAAGAGACCTTTTACCGAATTCAATGAGCGCGTACGGACGTCGACAGTTCTCCACTCGTTTTCCATCGTAAGTTGAGATGAAGGATCTTTGGATCTCATCCAGGAAGCAGAATGCCAAGACAGCCGGGTAGTTCTCCTCACACATCATGATGAAGCATACACCAAGGGATGAAATAAAACTGGGAGGATAAATCACAAATTACATGACAAGGTTCAGTACAGGTCAGCCCTGGAAGGAAGTACACAAATTTGTATCAACTTTTCAAATTGTTTAAATACTAAACAATTTGGGAGGTTAGTCATTTTACTTGCAACTGAGAAGCTGTATTGCGAAGGACGCGGCTACTTGTTGGAGCTGCAGGCATGCAGGGGTATCTTAGGCAGCCAGCCTCATTGATCCATATATAACCATGGAGCACTGCAGCAGATTAAAAGTGTTTGATTTTTCCAGAGGGAGGAAAGCCGGAGGGCCTGGCGAAAAACACTCATGGCACAGGTCAGAACCAATTGCACAACTCTACTCACAATATGGCACTAGCCTGAAACCAGGGTCACAGTGGTGAGAGCAAGCCACCTTGCGAGCCACCATGCCACCCATTTCCATCTTTTACCAGCACATGACTTTAAACTTCCACTTTCTTATTTTGATTTGTCAAATGTTTCACCACTGAAGGTTTCCTTTAACCCTCCTGCTGTCTGACCATTCAATACCATTCACTGTGGTTTTGAATGATATATAAACTATGATACCATGAGGGAATGCATGTACACAGTACACAGTTAGTTCTGTGCACAGTTGTGCCACCGTACACAACCTTGTCAGTCGAATGGTTTCAAATGGTTGGTCAACTCACTGGAAAATGTTGCCAACAGTCACTGAGAGTAGGAGGGTTTTAACAGATTGAAATTTTTAAGAACTTTGAATTTAAGACTCAATGCTTTCGACACGAGACGACCATCCCTGCAGTCTTTCCAGTTTCCCAGCGTACCTGCCCTTTGAATTGACTGGATTGAATTCTCTACTCACTGTAACCAATGATGTCCTGTGAATAACGAACATCTATCTGGGTAGCGGGACGCTCTCTTAGCGATGAGCTTAGCGTACTTCTTACTGATGAGCACAGCCTCGCTGGGCTCGTGGTCGGTGGTCGCCGACAGGGGAAGACCGTCCTTAAGACGGGATATCATCGCAAACTGGACCATAATGAGACGGTAGTGCTCCCTGAGGGAACTGGCAAGATTGGGCGGATCAAGGACGGACGGGTCGGTCGTTGCAAAACCTGGTGATCAATCTGTCAAATCAGGGAAATTCATAAATTGAGTTTGAAAACTTTAAAATGTTACAGCTATTTCTTTATATTTATTACTATTTCCTCCTTTTCCCACATTTGAATTTATCCTTTGTGCTTTTTAACTTATTTTTGTGATTTATACACCTGCATCAATAATGATTAATAATTTTAGTTGTGATAATCGTAACCCTCCATCGTCCGACCGTCAGGAGGATAGAGGGTTACGATTATTGCAACTACAAAAATTTTAGCCAATATCGGCTTCAATAAAGGCTTCAATAAAGGATACAGAAGTAAGTAAGAATAATAATATAGTGAAGCAAATTATTCAGTGACAAGCGGTGTGGGAACACATGAATTACAACTAAACATAGAGAAAGGACCCACAGAACTAAATAAGGCATTTTAAAATTTTTGAAAAGAAGCCGAATCTGACAAAAACTTTGCTAATAATTCATCTGTTTTACTTTCAGTTTCTTCATCCATGTTTTCACCTTATTTACCCATATATTTTACATTCTTTTACAAATAAAAGTATCATTGGGAACTGGGAAGGCATGTGTGTAGCATTCGCCAACTCCCACTCTTCGAATGGTTGTTGTTGCAGTTTGACAACCACATTGATTGCAATTTGCAAGCTTACCATCAGTCATCACTGCAACAGTGGTGAGTGGAACTGGAACATGATGACGACGACAGCCTGATGATTATTCTCACACACCATGCCAACAAGCAATTAAAAAATATTACACAATGTTTCTCTTGACTTTTGGCTGCTGTTGTGAGTCAATCTGTTCATGTTCTTTTGTAAAGTGGACACGTCACTCTGATCTGGTTCACTCTTGTGGTTGAAACTTGCCTTGCCCTGATTAGAAATTCATACCGATCGAGAATAATAACCATTGAGCGCAAACTAGAAACCTTCGCAAATTCGAAACTTTTGCGCGCAAGTATGGAACGCAACAGACTCGCTACCAGGGGGCAGTGCGCCGTATCGATACCTCTCTTTCACCGTACCCGGCCCCCGCCCGCAATTTTTTCTTTCGTACCACACTTGAGACAGGGGGTCAACAGTGAAGGGATCCGGGAAAGCGCCCATACCTTATGCGTGTATGCATTGGCTCTAGTGTGGTACGGAAAAAATTTTGCTCCGGACGGGAAGCACTGACGCCCGGACGTGGCCCCCGGACGTGACTAGACTCAGTGCTCTGCACACACACGCTTGTTAAAAACTTATGAACGCTTGCTTGTATGTAGGGTGCTTGTCGTTGTCGGGCCCTTAGTACTCGCGCGCGTGTAAAAATGCACGTATTTTTACGCAACACACTTAAAAATGAACCATGTTTTTACACTGGTCACATACACTTACACATATATTACAATAAAAAAGAATGAGAGGGGACCAGTTGCTGTATGACTTTATGCATTATAATAAAAATTTAAAAAAATAATATTATAGGTATTTGTAATGCGCTAAATCAATCAAAAAGATGTTCAAGGACTGCAGAGGATAGGACAATGTAAACAAAAACAATACAATAATATCCAAATATATTATTTCATAGCCCGCTCTGCTTAGTCTCTAACTCAGAATGAATCAACCACAGGACTAATTAAAATATCCAAAGTTTCGATTTCAGAAAAAAGTATGTTCTTCATATAACATGTTTTCGATACGCGCGAGACTGGCACAGTCTATTAAAAAAAATCCAATATATTTGGATATTTCAAAAAGTCCCACTTCCAGGAGGATCGTTTTGGCGGTCGTGACCAATAACTGTTTCGGTTGAATTTGCCGTTGGTTTAATCGCTGTTAAAACATGGAGGTAGACAATAAATACTTAATTTCTACCCCCATGGTTACGAACGCAAAAGTGCACCACACGGGTTACGATCGAGCAAGGCGTGGCGACATCGTACACCACTGGGAACGAGGTTTGGAGCGCAAGTTCCTTATTTGGATCTTGCGCGGGCAAGTTTGAAACTTGCGCGGGGTTCTACTTTGCGCTTATCAAAACCAACGCATTTGTGCCTGGGTCCCGAATAGAAGTTATACTTGATTTCAAGTCTGAGGTCACTGTTATTTTTGTATGAACAAGACCAAATCAAGATCACAGACTTGAAACCAAGTCTAGGTTGGCGTGAGGGGAGTAGTACAAAAAACAAGAGGAAAGAAGTCAGACTCAGAGACTGAGAGCGAAAATGTAAGTAATAAAGTAGGCCATAGACCAAAAGAATCACAACAACATTTAGGAAATTTGTCAAGCCATTTTCAATCAATATTTTTAATATTAAAATGTAGATAAATAAAACATGAAAATGCTATCATTTTAACCCACCATGCCGCGCGTGCGCGGCAGGGCGCCCAATTCCAACTGAACATGATGGTGCAGATTGCGAGGACAGGAAGGGTATTCCCCCTAAAAAAGCAATGGATCGTTGTCTTAATTTGTTTCGATGAACCGGGCCATGCCCAACATTTCAAGCAAGATGGAGCTGGAACCATGTTTCTAGTTATCCACACACAAAATACAATCTAAATTTGTTTAAAAATATATTTAAATTAATGATCAGGATCAGATGATGGAGCTAGCACTTGACTTAATTTGTATAATTTCTAAGCGGTATAACTCATTAAAAGATAGTTTGTAAATTGTGTAGGGGGTTTGGACGCAAGTAAACAATTTTGCATCAGACTGTATCAGATTATGGCTTTACAAACGTATGAAATGATTTGTACATCACTTAATCATGTTTCGCTTCTGCGTACATGTTCCGCCCCAACTTGATATGTTAGATGCAGCCACCACGTGCCAATTTGCTGGATGGTCAGCTGGCTCGGTCAGATCTACCTAGATTCAAAGTGCAACCATCTTGTTTCTCTTCAAATCAACATGCGAGAGTCAAATTGAGGCTGGAGAGGTAGAATAGTCAGCTGCCATTTTGGTAAAAATGTGAATTGATACCTAATTGCTATATTGTCACACAGGGAACATGATATGGTAGTGTCGGCTTAGACAGAGTTGTATACAGCAGAGCTCAAGAGCAGTATCGATACAATGGACATTGTCACCTCCACCGATTGGGACATGGAAACTGACGGCTTCGGGCCCGAGGGTGAAACCACTACTGACCCAGCAAGTTTAGACGACTTGATGAACCAGCAGAGCCTTCTTCTTCAAGAGATTGATGAGGACTTGGAGGATGGTTTGGTTGACGACGCATCCCTCCCGGAGGAGGATCAAGATGCAGGAACCCTCATAGCGACCATCAACATGCCGGGGCTTCAGCCATTTGACAGGGGGAAAAAGGGGATTCCCAGCAGCTGGAGCAACGGTACCGTCTCTGGGGATTCCCATCTCTGTTTGATGTTACTGTCAGACCAGAGTTGGGAGTTCCAGACCATCTTATCGGAGTTTAAAGATGCCGGCTTGACGGTTAAGATGATCGAGCGCATCGAGAATCGGGATTTGTGGGAGAAGTTCGCGTTCGAAGAGAAGAGAATGAAGAGGAAAACAGCTGGTGGGTTTAATCCCAACTCCTTAAGAGTGATTTACTCAAATCTATCCTCACACAAACAAAACCCAACAGTTGCCAACACTGTATAGTAACTCAACAGCCAAACTGTTGGGCTCTGATTATGGTGGTATGCCAGATCCCATGTAAAGCATAATCAGTTTGCTAGTGCAGTCCTCAGTCCAACACCATTCAGTAACTCAATCTTCAAACTGTTGGACTCTGATTATGGTGGTATGCCTGATCCCATGTAAAGCATAATTAGTTTACTAGTGAAGTACTCAGTCCAAGGGAACAATAAAAAAACATGCTAATACGGGTTGTGGATTGTTAATGAGAGACTTTTAAGACGATAGCGGAAGTCCCACTCACAGGTCCTTTTTCCATTTTTCTCAGTGGAGAGAACAATAGAAAAAGAAAATTGAGTGTGGGGGGGGGGACGCCTGCTATTGTCTGAAAAGCCAACACCGAAAGATTAGTATTTGAAGATATTTTTTTCAAACTTCCATCCAGATGATCACTGAAAAAAAAGGCCTACCAGAGAAGCATTTCAATTGCAACCTTTTCAAAGTTGAGAAATAGCATTTGAAGTTGTCATTAACCAATGTTAGTTTATTTTGATTCAAAATAAACCTGCACAAAAAAAATGTACAAATATCCTCAATACATCAATGATCAAATGGTGTAATGATAATAATCGCTATTCAATATTGCTTTGACTCAAAGGGAGCTAGACAAAGATGTTTGCGCAGTAAAAGGGTTACTAGGAATTTATAAGATTTCTCCAGAAAGTTATTTTGCTTCTTTTTTT
Organism: Pycnopodia helianthoides; assembly: GCA_032158295.1. Taxonomy (NCBI): domain Eukaryota; kingdom Metazoa; phylum Echinodermata; class Asteroidea; order Forcipulatida; family Asteriidae; genus Pycnopodia; species Pycnopodia helianthoides. The sequence continues at coordinate 8,349,162 of CM063263.1, read as the reverse complement.
TCCCCTTGATGCAGTGGTGAACGAGGTTTATTTATTCCATGGAACGACCGCCCCGAAGGAACACATTTGCCATGAGGGATTAGACCAGCGTCTCAGCAGGATTGGCTACTTCGGACGAGGCATTTACTTCAGGTAAACTTGAACTTGGGCAGTCAGGTTGGCGTAGTGGTATCTTGCCTTGCCTTGCCTTGCAACTCTGGGGACCCAAGTTCAAATCACCCCGGGTTACTACGTGGATTGGGTTTTTCAGTCCCTGCCCGATTGCGTGGGTTTTCCCTGGAATATTTCTCTGGGGTTCTCCTCCCACACCTAAGACTGAAACTTCCTTCATTGTCTTCTCTCCACGGGGTTCATGGCTAGTACAGTGATTAAGTTCGCTTTCAACCAGAATAAATGAAATGATCGTATGCAATGTGGGAAGAAAGCGGCGCCGATTGCAAGCCTAGAGTTTCATCTTTGAGATGGCAGGGCCAGTTGCATTCTGCAAAGGACACTTCAACTGGAAAATCGTACAAGTCTATGGGGAACTTTTGAAGGGGCACCAGGAAGTAAAAACTGTAGGTATTCAGTAGGTCTTTATCGTGGTGCCACCATGAAGTCTAGTTTCCCAGTATGCATTTAGTAATTTATGAATGCTGGATGTTGTTGTACAATATGGGGTCAAGCTTCCAGCCTCGGTTTGGTTACAGTGGTTTCAATGGGGGTAAACAAGATGGCTGCAAATAATGAAGGGGCTATTCTGTGAATAATAATTTCAGTCTACATTTTCAATCCAAGCAGGAGAATATATACTGTATGCAATTATTTTTGTTTTTTCTTTTGATTTGTTGTAAAAAAATGTTATTGTATTTTTTTTCTTTCAGCAATGATCCCAGGAAATGTGTATCCTACACACAGAGCGAGGAACCCAGTCACAGCATCCAGATGGCAACTTGTACCGTTTACAAATGCCGAGTCTTGTTGGGGGACATGAAGGTAAGGGCCGTGTCTGAGTTGGTGGCTGTGGCTGTTGAGAAGGCCAGCCTTGTGCTTCTAGGATTGTGCATCTCCGTTTATTTTCCTACGACGGTTAAAACGAATCTTGCGACTTTCGTTTTAACCCTTTATAAACCCTTTTTTTATACCTATTCCAATCCAAATGGAGAATCAGAACTATGGTGCAGGGTACCCACAATCGTCGGTGCCCGCTCTCTATTTTCTGTGTATATTTTGAGCCGACCTGTAAAAGGAGCAGATGTCAAGCCACTTTCCAAGAAGACAAAGTTAAAAATAAAAATTGCCCAGTCTTGATGGTCATAAAACCAGTGTGGGCACGTCCTTTGTGTAGTGTTTTTTTTGCTTGCAGAGCAAAATGTATGACAAATTGTAGGGGATTAAGATATTATAAGACAGTTCGTCCAACAAAAGAGCTGTCAGCCATTCTCTCTGGACAGCATCTGAGACTAGCATGTTAAAGAAAAGGAAATTCTCATGTTGTTAATGGTTAAACGGTTAACGTGTTTGCTACACAATGCACATGAACAGGGGCAGACACCCTAACATAATGTTAATATTAACAGTTTCCGAATAATTGATGATTTTTTTAAAGGTATATCCACCAGGAGAGAGCGCTAAACATCTGAAGAGAGAACCACTTCTGGAAATTCCAGAGCCGGGCGGCCGTAAATATCACGATTCAGTCAAGGTATGATGTCTGTATGGACTTAGGAGGAGGAGGAGGTACTCTGCCAAAATATTTCTGGCAGCCAGTCTCTAGAAAATAAGAAAACAACATTTGATCATTAATTTTGCCCAAAACTGATTGTTGTATTTTGTTTGATATCAGGGGCATGTGTTGCAGTACGATGAATTCGTAATCTACAAGAGTGAGCGGGTCATGCCGGAGTATGTGATTTCCTGTTTCATGCCAACAGCGCCCTCGACTGACGAGGCGCCAGCGGTCGGACAAACTGCTTCCGCGTCCGCAAACCAGCAGGACTTGTACGGTGGCTTAGACGAAGGTGAAGTCAACGCAGAGCTGAGAACGGCATCTGCCAAGAAACCTAAGAAAATGGGTGCCTCGAAGGGAAACGGTCTTGCGGACGGCTCGTACTGGGGTTTGGACGAGGATGAACTAAGTGCAGAACTGAAGGCCGGTGCTCTTCCAGCTTTCCAACTGAAAGATGAGGAAACTCACCCGGAGGTTGACGAGGAGGAAGACATGGTCCATGGCTTGCATGAGGTGGATAGCCACCAAGATGCAGGGCTAGGAGAGCTGTACCAGTCCAATACACACTGGGAGGTAACGAGGAAAGAGAAACGCCGCCAACTTCAGGAGGTTCCCCGAGAAGGAAGTGTTCCAGGGGAGAGGATCGACAGTTCAGGAAACGGAGCTGTTGTGCCCACAGAAACTGATTCAGGTATGACGGTAGATTGCCACAATGCTGGCGAAAATACCAGTAAGACAGGGAACAGGACTGCTTCAGAAAGTCACTCTAACCCAGATGCTCCCCCCTCACACCAAGACAGTGATTCTGCATGGGGTTCGACCTCCGACGAGGAACATAAGCGTCAGTTAGAGGCCGTACGCTCCAGGATGAAGGAAAACCAGCCTTTTAAATCGGCAGGAGTGTCTAGGGAGCAAACCACAGTGTCCTCGAAAACTGCGGAAAGCGGGAGATACAGAAAGGAAGTCATCGACCCAGAATTTCTGCCCACCATTTTGGAAGTTCGGGAGCGAGTGCGAAGGGCGCGGTTACTTGAAAACCAAAACAAGGAGGGTGAAGCCAAGAAGAAAAAGACTACTCTATCTGCTGCTTCCCGAATGCATTTGAAGTTGAACAAAGAACCGGACCCTACTGCCTGGGCCCCCGATGAACTTGCCAAACACAAAGATCTTCTGGAAAATATTCGAGTGAAAGTTCAGGCGGATAGAAAGCGGGAGGCGCAAGACAGGAAGAAACTGAGAACAACAGGAAACGCTGACCAGCAAGACAACTCGGCCTCTTGGGCAGGGGGAGATGACGGAATACAGGAGCTTCTGGATACATTAATCGTTCAGTTCATGGAATTCACGGCGTGCGAGGAAATTGAGGAAGCCCGGGAGTATGTGATGAGAGCAAGCATGGACGTAAACAAAGCCATCGTCAGTTACCTAAACGGATGATTCGATTTGGATTTAATTAGATTCTTAGTTCATAACTTCCATGGTCATTGGTCTTTAAATGATTTTTCTCCTTTTAGTTTAACTTTTACTTTTATTGTGTGTGTCATTCATTGCACAGAAGGTATGCCGGTTATTTTTCTCATTTTACCGTCATACACATGTATTTGGTAATTTGTAACTCAAAATTATAAAACATCAATCTTCAAACGTGTAGTAAACTGCTGTACCCAGAGCATCACTTGGAATTACTGGGATTGATAAAATGCCTGTACAAGACCAATCCATAGAGCCAGATGCATGTGTTGCATACCGTAGATAATTCCCACTTGAGGTCACACGGTGCAAAGTCGGCCATCTTTACAGGGCAATGATAGTCTTTTTTTTTTAAAGCACAGTTAGGCCATACAAAATAAATTGTTATGTTGGCGTAACCCCACCGACCCTAAAAATACGACTGACTCTGGGTAATTTTTTGTTTTTTCAATGGATCGGTCTTATTCAGGTGGGGGTGAATATTTTGCTGTACTAAGTTTTGGATTGTTACTTTTAAATTAATTATGTTTCTACACATAGATTAATTAGATTACTAACTTCTGTTTACTGCGATTCGAGAACGAATAATTTTTAGAGATTTACGGTAGCAGCAGACACACCGGGTAAACTAAATCCGGACAAAATTTGCAGATGCTCAGAATAAAGTATTAAGTAAAAAAAATAAGCCGGTATTTATGCCGCCACCTACCTTTAAGAAAGTTCCCTCATTGGTTTAGCGTTGGCGACTATTTGTATCAAAGCAATCAACGATCGACCCCTGGCATATGACGTCACAAGCTCAAACAGCGCCCTCACTGACCAACCATCTAGGACCAATTTCATGGCACTGCGTACCACGGATTCTGCACCTCTGGCACCCTATAAAGTGCACGATTCTATCGGTCGTAAGCACAGAATTCTGCTACAAGCAGAGCCATGACGATTGGTCCTGATGCCACACTTTGAGGCAAGCGACTAATGCTAGACACCAGGGCCCAATTTCACAGAGCCGCTTAAGCAGAAAAATATTACAGTTGTCTGCTAAGCAGAAATGAGCACGATACCAGTCACAAATTATACATGTGACATGGTATTTTGGCTGGTAACCATATTCTGGTGAGCATAATTTTATTGCGCTTAGCTACTTTTTGTGCTTAAGCAGCTCTATGAAATTGGGCCCAGCCTTTAGGACCCTACTGGTTGCCTGCCAGATGTACCCTTGACCTTAGTGTGTGTACCATCAATCGGGTAGTTACATGTCGTTGCATGTATACATGTATGTCTATCCATTGGAACCATTGGAACCATTGTGTTTGTAAGACCAGTGCCTGTCTTTATCCAAGTAAGGGACCTGGGCCCAATTTCATAGAGCTGCTTAAGCACAAAAAGTAACTAAGCCCAACAAAATTACGCTTACCAGAATAAGGTTACCAGCCTAACTACCATGTCCTAAGTACAATTTGTGACTGGTATCCTGCTCATTTCCGCTTGGCAGAAAATTTTTAAGCAATATTTTTTGCTTAGGCAGCTCTTTGAAATTGGGACCTGGTCTAAGTAAGACCTATCTATGGCTGAGAGTTGTGCTTGGTGCGTACACACAGGCATGTTTCTATTGTTTGACCTCAGTGATGGCGGCCTATATGCAAAGGGTCTATTGGATTTTAAAGTTAAATGCATCTTTCTACCTATTGCACAGAAAGCGTGTACAATGAGCACAGAAGATACCTTGTAAATGCCACACTTCCGCTTAAAATACATGTATTTATAACTAAAATTGCCCAATAATGGAATTGATTGTTGAATTAATGCCTTACTTCTGTTTACGGATAAAGACAAGGGACCTGTCTGCAGCATACACTTATGCTTGAGCCCTTTTCAAAACCACGCCTTGGGCTCTGGCTTGGGCTCCACCAGTTATTTCAAAAACATGCACTTTCCTTACGGGCTTCAAACACAGCCGCACGGAGCCTAAGCCCTAGCCCAAGCCCAAGCCCTAGCCCAAGCCCAAGCCGTGGTTTTGAAAAGGGCTGTAGTTTGGCCACAGGGCAAAGACCAGAAGTCCTTGTTGTGTGGTTTGGCTGTGCAGCACCGAATCCATCAAACTCTTGCAAAGCCAGTGGATGGATTTTTGAGGAAGTACTGAAGAATGGTTAGTCTGGTTCAATTCGAAGCATGACTGGTTTGACCCTACAGTACTGAATCCATCAAACTCTGGCAAAACCAGGAGAAGAATTTGTGGAGGTTACAAACGATTGGTTTGCCTGGTTCAACTGTAAGCTTGACAAGTGTTGATGGACTTTTAAATCCACATTAACAAACAAAACAGTGCAAAAAGGAAGAAGTGATTGTGAAACATTTTGTTTTAGTATAACATTGCAAAATTGCAATATTTAAAATAAGTATAATATAATGAGTACATAAAATATATAATGTTACTCAAGTTATTTTGTTAAACTTCACCAACTCCCAAGCTAATAGTTATAACAAGTTGTTATGTAGCGCCTCATCACACCCAATGGGACTACCAAAATTCTTGTTATTTTTACGACAGGTATGCTGAGCTACGTTTGAATTATGAGACCCATTTATGCAGCACCTTGTAAGGGTTTACAAGGTGATACGACGCAATCTACAGCCAACCGTACCACGAACCCCGCAGCAAACACCTTGTATTAACCCTTTAGAGTCCATTCATTTCTGTATAATCTTTTTTCTTGTATAAAGTGTCTAAAATTGTTGTGTGTAAAAATCTGCAATTTAGCTTCGTTTTTAAAATATTCATACAATTTTAACATGGGAAACATTGGAAAATGTCAATTCAGGTCATAACCTTTACTGTGACCTTTTGGGTCGAGTGGAAGTAGGTCAGATCGTGCAGCCGTTTGCGGCCGCTATGGCCATTTTGGTACAAGCCGTTTCGGGCCGCTATGGCTAAGGGTTAAGTGAGCATCTCAAAAGTTGGGCCTGTTCTAGGCGCAAAAGAACGTTCCATGGGCGCACGCCCGCAATCCATGGGACTGCCAGATCGTTCCACTAGACTTCATCATTCTGCTGAAGTACGGAAGCAATCCTACACAACTAATACAACCGAATACATTAGTGTTTTGAACGTTTCAAAGGCATGTTCCGGTAGTTGTTCCAGATGGTTCAATGAAACAGTCCATGTGCACTCCCTGGAATACTGATCCGATCCAATCAGAACGTTCCTACTATTCAAATTTTTCGAGACACTCCCTAACAATAAATGCACAGGATTCTCCTCCTTGCATTGCACTGCGCACATGACTCACGGCTTTACGTCCCATCTGAAGGATGAAGCAATTATGATCAAGTGTCTCATCTCTAGGACACCAAGTGTCATGACCACTGACCGATCCCACACTGTGACACCAGAACTTGAGCCCAGTGCACTACATAGCTCGAGCCCAGTGCACTACATAGCTCGGCCCCACTACCCCCAACAATAGTGTGATACGTAGAATTAGATTGACACTCAAAACTGAAATAAATTCCAATTATTGAGAAAACAACTTGCTGTATGTTTCACTTTAGTCATTATTTCTGGTTGGGCTCCAAGTAAAAAAAATAATAATAATCAGAAAAACCTTCACGGTTTGTGATAGGTAGCAAATCAAAGTTTTACAAGATATCTTCCAACTTTGATGAGATTTCAGGTCATGTTGTGTTGTTTTGTCTTTGGAGGGGGGGGAGGCTTAATTTGTCAGCATCCCTGGGTCCGAATGTTTAAAAAAAGCATCAAGTCTCATTCCTGTTCTTATGATTTGTCTGTATCTGCCTGTTGGCTGGTACTCAGTGGCTTGCGGTATTTACACTGCATCCAGACTCTGTACATTGTTAGCTGGCGACCGCGATTGACCTGCAACCTGTGATCGACGATATTCTGCACTTCATGAAGACCCGCTTCGGTGAAGAGAGAACGCAGCTCATCTGGGAACGAGAGAGAAAGTGATAAAAGAGCCTGGACAATCTTGAAATGGATGGAAATGTTTCACCCCTTGTGAAGGAAAAGAGAATCTCAGTTACAAAAATTAAGAATAAAAATATAAATAAAAAGACAACATTTCGGTGTAGTTGTTCATTTTGTAAAAAACTGTCCTGACCGAGTACCAATGGAATATCCCTCAACGACTTAGTTTGCAATTTCTTCTGAAACGGACTAAAGCTAGGTCAAAATTAGTGGCTGTGCCTATGGCTTGACCACTAAGTTAACATGTGTTGAAATATAGGAGACCCATAGCAACACCCTTAACAACAGCCGCAGCTGCAGTCGCTACAATTTTTAAAAATATTGTTGATTTTGACGTCCATCTGAAATTTTAATAGATGACAAATTTGCGCCGGGGATAAAGAATATTATTTGGTTTGACCCTTTTACGATGTGTGTAAAGCACTGTATACTCAGTACTCCCCCCCCCCCCCCCCCCCCGAGTCCTGTGAAAAAAAATCCACAGGCATATTACTTGGGTGGGATTCAAAACTGTTTCTAATGTTTTATAATTGGCCTACCTTGAGTGAAGAAATAGACCAGGGTTCCATCACCTCTTGCATAGAAATGATCCGAGAGACAGCGACCTGCAACAAGAGAGTGGAATATAACTCGTATGTTTACCAGACATGTGTTGGGGGAAGGCTTGAGTTGTGTAAATAATGTAATTCTTGCATTAAAAATATTAAGATCTTTTGTCACGTTGCCACCATCTTTGTCTTGTTTCTAGTTAGCGATGGTGATAATGAATACAACCTCTCTTTATACCATAGAGGGACCAGACTAAGTTGTCCTTCCAGCCTCGGTTTGGTTACATTGGTTTGAATGGGGAAAAAACCCACCATGAGTGTATGGAAATTAATGTTTTTTATGGCCTTTGAAACCAGGACCCATTTTCATAGAGCTGCTCAAGCACATAATAAGCAACAAAATTATGCTTACCAGAATGGGGTTACCAGCCAAAATACCATACCATATGTACCATTTGTGACCGGTATCCTGCTCATTTTTGCTAAGCATGAAAATCTTGAGCAATATTTTCTGCTTAAACAGCTCGATGAAATTAGACACGGCTTAGGCTTGGGCTCCAGCTCTGGCTCCGACTTAAGCTCCCTCTGCCTCAGCCAGAGCCCAAGCCCTGATAGGGCCTTTGTTTTGTTTTTTGGAGTTTGAACAATTTGTAAACCATGACAGTAAAGTTGACTGTAGTAAAATGAGATCAAAGCCCTGCAGAAAAAGAGGCGTCCGGTAGGCATCTCAAACACGACGGAGGAAATCTCGACTGAGTTCTGACCTTTCTTGAAGCGGAGCTGAGCCAGATCATATCTCCCATAATCCCTCAGTAAGATCATCCCACCTGGCTTCAAATACCTCGCTAGTTTGTTGACAGACTTCTGCATTCTTTAACGAGAATAATAGTAACACAAATTATAAAAGCACTTTGCAGTGAAAAGAAAAACTCTTCATTGTGCCTTACAAGGGCAAACTTACATGTACTTGGTAAGGAGCACCTGAGAGCTGATGATAGTATACAACATTGTGAGAAACGACTCCCTCTGAAGTAATGTAGTTTTTTAGAAAAGAGGTAACTTTTCACCCAACATTTTTGAATCTGAGCATTTGAAAGCACACAATTCTATGCGACAAGAGGGTTTTTTCCTTTCATTATTTTCTTTCAACTTCGATGACCATGACCGATGGGACACATTAAGTGAGGATACTGGGGGTCGATTTCACAAAACTCTTCCTAACTTAGAACTAGTCCTAGGCAATGCTAAGAGAGTAAGAGATAGGACTAGTCTTAAGTTAGGACCAGTAAGTCCTATCTCTAAGCATTGCCTAGGATTAGTCCTAAGTTAGGATGAGTTTTGTGAAATCGACCCCTGGTCTTTGACAATAACCAAAAGTATATCCTGCTTATGAAGACCCATATTGTTCACAATCTTCTTTTCACTCCCTTAATACATTTCTTTATGAATACACAATCACGATCCGCTCTTACTTTTCCGGATGGATAGCCGACAGGACAAATATAAGGATGATTGTGTCAAGACTACCCTCTGGAAAGGGCAAAGCCGCACCGCTGTCTGTGACGTCATACACAAAGGCATGGCATCGCTGTGCATTGAAGTCGGGATGTTGCTGAGAGCGAAAACAGAGAAACAATTGTACACAAATTATTTTGCTTTCTTTAAAAAAAAACTTTTTTCAATAGAGAATTTTTGTGTAGAGTTGTCTTATGTCAATCTGGCCCTTTGTTTTAAAATAAAAAAAACATGAAACTTCATACACAAAGAAAAAAAACTAAGACAAATTTCAAAAACGGCTCATTTGGCAGGCACCTTCCAGGATTGACTTAAATGTCCGAATTGAAACTTTAATAAAATAAATAATCAAAGCATTATTCCCGATAGTTTCCATTAGTTTTTTAAAAACTTGAACTAAAGGTATTAACCCTCCTACTGTCAATGACTCTTGGCAACATTTTCCAGTGAGTTGACCAACCATTTGAAACCATTCGACTGCCAAGGTTGTGTACGGTGGCACAACTGTGCACAGAACTAACTGTGTACTGTGTAGATGCATTCCCTCATGGTATCATATTGCAGGCTGGCATAGTTAATCTATCATTCAAAACCACAGTGAATGGTATTGAATGGTCAGACAGCAAGAGGGTTAAACAGGATTGGTGAGGATAAAAAAAATCATTGTTTAATTTTAGTCTGAAAGCTTACTGATTATGAAGTTCATTCTAGAACCATTTTTTTTCTGTGAAACGGTTCCCTCTGAAAGGAAGGCGTATTCAAGAAAAACTGTATCTGAAAACCTAAAAAGCGCAATCAGCTGATTTCAGGACAATGTGTTTACATGCTGAATATTGTGCAAGGTTTTTCACTATTTTCTCCTGACTCACACATTGGGTTAAAGCCCAAATTGTCACCGGTTTGTTATTTCATGTATATCATGGTTGATCAAACAAAACATGAACACTGTCTGCGACTATTTTGTCAGCTTTGCCAATCCTGTATAATACCTTTAACCAATGGCACCAACTTGGACATTTCACATTAAAGTACCCCCTCTATAGTTTGCCCTGGAGAGGCCATTTTCGGTGTAAATCTTGGACAAACAAGTCTGCCACACCCTTTCCAAGAACAAAGTTAAACGCCTGTTCTCTTTCAAAAATCAAAAAATAAATAAACAGATTTTTCTTCCCTTTAAGGAACCATGTTCTGCATAATTTGACAAGCAAGCTGTTACCTTGACGATATCTATTGCCACACTGGAAAAGTCGCACCCGTAAACAAACAAACCAGGATCACTGAAAGATCAATGGAGAAGAAAAAAAAGGGATGGAACTTAACTTTCAGTGTCTGTCACAGGGAAAAAAGCAACTTTGTGAGAAACAACACTAGAAAAAAAGAAACACGTTCGTATGCTTGCACCGTTGCCGCATGCAGCTACTGTCTGGCCAGGAATTTCATCTTTGAGAGGGCAAAGCCATTTTTCATTTTGCAAAAGGGCAAATATATCGTGGGTGATGACTCGGGTCAACAGGCAACTTGTGTATAATGTCACAAACTCACCGAGCTCCATCACTGAGGTCAGCGAAGGATTCTCACTGGTTGATAGTTGTATTGTGCGTGGACATGCGCTCGCATTTCCATTGTCTAATCTTATGCTTTTGGGGACATATGTGATGCGATCAAGCTAAATGAGTCTTTTGTCGACGCTTGTCAATTTTTTATTTTTTTTTATCTATTTAATAGAAGTACAATCTCAGCTTTATGGATATGAAAACCCTGTGTTGATACCACCTTTGGTTCAAAAGTTATGGAAGTCGAAACACCAAAAGATGTATAGAAATGTAGACCCCTGTCGACCTATTTTGGCCTGTCATTCAATAATGCGTTTACCGACAAACGACTCATTTAGCTTGATCAAATCACATATACAAGTGTAGAAGGGGGGTCTATACATTATTGATTTGGCTTTGCAGTATTGAATTCATCAACCTTAGATATAACCAGGGGTTGGACTCTGCAAGGTTTAGGGGTAGGTACAGTACTTCATACACAGGCCACCCATTTGAACAATATGAGTGAGTAAAAATACTCACATATTCGACTGTAAAATCGGGAAGATGGTGTTGCCAACTCCACACCCCACCTCCAGGATCCGAGTCCTGGCATCCCAGCCTGGAAACCTCTCGCTGTCGGCAACATCTAGTGGATAAGTGGATTCTCCACAAGCTCTCTCAACACCAGAACCATCAACTAAATTCACTCCATCTAAAGAGTCTTGTACCACGCCTTCTTCAGTGGATCTACAAGGTATTTGACTCACAGGGACTGACTCAGAGTTTGTCGTAGCTCCACTAGAGACTACTGCTCCTTCATCCTCCTTCCCGACACTCTTACATTGTTCCGAGTTTCTTAACGGACTCACGGATTCCTCTGAACTTGGTTCTGAATGGAGAAGGGTAGGTTTTGTCGCTGGGGCAGTCTGTAAATGTTCATCTTGTTGGGTCGTTGCCGATGTCTTGGCAAGCTCAGGGAACTCTGTGAAGAGCCAGTGTCGATCTTTAAAGAACCGATTCTGGTGCTGAGAATAGAAACCATCCCACTGACTGTCGGCTTCCTTCTGCAGTTTCTCTAAATTAAAAATAAATGAAAAGGTTCAGATAACTTTTCACAAATCAACAGAGACCTTGGCCAGGTTTTCACCTGAAGGGTGTGTACAACATTAGTAAAGATTGCATTATAAAATTTTCACAGATTTCCACATAACTTACATCCTCTAAAGATGGTTATCGTGGAAAACTTCCCCTGAAATATTTTTGCCTTAAATGCTACAGCTTATGAGAATTTGAGCTTGCACTGGACCCAAGCTCTGGTGTCTCTGATCAGCACAGTGTGGGTTCGAAACCGGGTCTTGTGTCCTTAAGCAAGACACTTAACTATTACTGCTTTGTCCTTTGGGATGAGACGTAAAGCTGTACGTTCGGTGTGTTTTGTCATGGCCGAGTGGTTTAGAGCATCGGATTCAAGTTTTGGACGTCGAGTCATCGGGGTGTGGGTTCGAATCCCGGTCATGACACTTGTGTCCTTGAGCAAGATGCTTTACTATAATTGCTTCTCTTCACCCAGGGGTATAAATGGGTACCTGCGAGGGTAGAGGTTGATATTGTGTATTGAAAAAAGCCTTCGGAGCGCCACGGCAGCCCAGGGCTGTATACTCCCCAGGGAGCTGAGAAAGATTACAGGAATGCTATTGGCCCAATGACCAGGGCACTAATGTAAAGTGCATTGATACGTTATTGTGAAATGCGCTATAAGAACTAGTTACTATTATGTAAAAGAACCCATTTACACTTATCGCTAACAGAAGAGGTTTGCCCCAGTGTTTCTGGCAGTGGCTGCTGAGTGCCCTGCAGCACCTTGTAAACCATTATAAGGTGCTACATAAATCAAAGTGTGCTCTATATAAAAGACTCAGGTATTGTTATTATTATTATAAAAGTAAAACTGGTTGCGTACCTTGCTGTTCCTGATTCATAAACTCGCTAGAGTTGGCTTCCACCTTCTTCTGGGCATCCTGCATCTGCTCCTCGCTCCAAACAACATTATCCCTGTAACCAATGATGCAAAGAAGTGAGAGCCATTTATTACAACAAAGTTTGAAACTGGTATCAACTTGATCTTAGGAGGTACATTGAAATGCTGGCATTTCCACTATTTTAGCTACCCCTGGAGTAATAGATTCCAAGGAGCTTTTGGGAACAGTATCCTCAGCACTAGAGCAGGCCTAAAACTTTGTGTTCAAAAGGGCACAGTAATTTCCCCTAATTGAAGGGCACCCAATGAGGAAAATTTGAATTTGTATTGAAGGTTCTAATCTTAAGGGCACCCACAGCAATTGCTGTGGTGCCGTGGCGAAATTCGAGGCCTGCTAGAGATTAAGAGAAGTTGATCAAAGAGCATGGCGTATTTTCTCGTAGAAAGATACGTTTGTTAACGAGGCAGACGTTAAAAAGTCTGAAATTTCTCACCTCCGACAATTAGCATTATAGCGTGTTGTGAGGTGGCACGCCGGAAGGGTCTAGTGCAACTATAAATTCAAGTTTAAGGGGCCGAGTCATCCAAGGGCGCATGCCTGATGCTTCAAAAAATCCCCTCCAAGCCCCCTGGTCATTGCCTTGGTGTCTCTTGAAATGTTCAAGCAGAGATTTCAATTTCCCTCAGAGAGGTGCCCTTTACTATCGAAATAAAAACTGCCTTGCCCTCATCACAAGAATGAAGTACCAGGCCCTGGTGTGGGGTTTGAATCCTGGTCGTCGTGACGAATCACACTTGTGTTCTTCAGCAACACACCGAACCACAATTGCTTCTCTTCACCCAGGAGCATTAAATGGGTACAGTCTGCGAGGGCAAAGATGGTTCTTGTGTTTGATTTAGTCTGGGCTAGAATTTGGGGGAAAAAACCACAAGACAGGCTGGTAGCTCAATATATTTACTGGACCAGAATATTGAGTACAAGACCAGAATTGAAGTGAGAAGAAAAAAATGCCTCCACAGGTTAATAATTGAACTGTTTGAATTTTAAAAAGCACTAAGAGAAGATTTATCTCATTTGTGTATTATGGGTAAGTAGTCTTCAGTAATCAACAGAATTGTATTTATCAGACTGAAAGTCAACATTTGAGCACAAACACAAGACCGCCGGACTTGTCCGGACATGAGTTTACTGGCCTGATGCTAAAATCACTGGCCTCAGGCCAGCGGTCCAGTGTTAAATTCGAGCCATGTTAGCTTGATTGGCAGCACAAGCCTGTATACTCCCCAATGAGCTGAGAGGGTTTCAGCCTTACTATATGGCTTAAAAATGAAATAAACTGGCCAAATGACACGGAGAATGTGTGCCTCGTTGCAACTATCACAACCCTCCTGACAGGGAGAATGTGTGCCTCGTTGCAATTATCACAACCCTCCTGACAGGGAGAATGTGTGCCTCGTTGCAATTATCACAACCCTCCTGACAGGGAGAATGTGTGCCTCGTTGCAACTATCACAACCCTCCTGACAGGGAGAATGTGTGCCTCGTTGCAATTATCACAACCCTCCTGACAGGGAGAATGTGTGCCTCGTTGCAACTATCACAACCCTCCTGACAGGGAGAATGTGTGCCTCGTTGCAATTATCACAACCCTCCTGACAGGGAGAATGTGTGCCTCGTTGCAATTATCACAACCCTCCTGACAGGGAGAATGTGTGCCTCGTTGCAACTATCACAACCCTCCTGACAGGGAGAATGTGTGCCTCGTTGCAACTATCACAACCCTCCTGACAGGGAGAATGTGTGCCTCGTTGCAATTATCACAACCCTCCTGACAGGGAGAATGTGTGCCTCGTTGCAATTATCACAACCCTCCTGACAGGGAGAATGTGTGCCTCGTTGCAATTATCACAACCCTCCTGACAGGGAGAATGTGTGCCTCGTTGCAACTATCACAACCCTCCTGACAGGGAGAATGTGTGCCTCGTTGCAACTATCACAACCCTCCTGACTGGGAGCATGGAGGGTTACAATTATCGAAACTAATGTGTGCCGTGAACGTCATACTCACGACCCTCTTTAGTAAGAACTGATTGTCAAATTTTTGTTTGTATATCCCTCTTGCTGTCTGACCATTCAATACCATTCAATACCATTCAAGTGGTTTTGAATGATATAGATAAACTATGCCAGCCTGAAATATGATACCATGAGGGAATGCATGTACACAGTACACAGTTAGTTCTGTGCACAGTTGTGCCACCGTACACAACCTTGGCAGTCGAATGGTTTCAAATGGTTGGTCAACTCACTGGAAAATGTTGCCAAGAGTCACTGACAGTAGGAGGGATATTATATCTAAAACTATAAAATGAGTTGTTTCTGCAGTAGTTCTTGTTTGTGAGTTGTCATGACTCACGAGTGGTAAATAAAAAATAATTACTCGTGATTCGTTAAAACAATCAGAAGGATCCCAGCCCCTCAGACGGTTTTTAGACTTACCACAGCTTGTGGTGTACACCATCCAAGTGCCTACAGGGGTAGGGAACCAGCCATTTTCTTTGACAATGAACTTTGTTCCGCCAACGAGGAATGGACAGCCGTCCTAGCCTATGAATCAGTTTTTCAATTGATGCCATGATCTGCAGTATTGTGTGATTTCAAAATTGTTTTAAAGGGAGGGTATACCTTTGTAAATACTCAAAAAATCAATGACCATAACAATTTTTTTGGTATTAATAAAAGCACTGCAGCTGTTAATAATGTATAACATTTTGAGAAACAATTCCCTTGAAATGAATTTGATTTGAGAGGAAGGGGTTCTCAGATTATTCTTCATGTGTGGACATGCCGCTCCAGATTTGTTGTGATATTTCAAAAACTGTCCCACCTTTCAAACTGATATTTTCAAAGGTTAGTTTTATGGTGTATATCTACATTTATCTAGGATTAATAAAACAATCAAAGGGTTCCAAAAACCAAAGGTATACTTTGCCTTTGAATTATTTGTCTTTGGTTGTTTTATCTTTATAATTTATCTATAAACTGAAACGAGCGACAGTTCGTTAGTTGAACAACTATTATTTGTATAACATGTTATTTTGGTGACGATAAGATTGGGATAGCCCTACTTGTGTGGCCATGGTCACAAGGTGAATCCTTGGCCACATGAGTGGGGCTAGACAGGGCTCGAATTTGACACTGGACCGCAGGCCCGAGGCCAGTGATTTTAGCATTGGGCCAGTAAACTTATGACCGGACAAGTCCGGCGGTCTTGTGTTTTTAGTTCAATAATAATTCATGTACATGTACCTCACTCTATAATATCTTGAACAGAAACAAATTATGTTCAAATGTTGACTTTGAGTAATGATTTGAAATATACTTAATTAATACCCTTAAAGACAAACGAAGTAAATATTCTCTTGTGTCTAATACATTGTAGTGCTTAGTTCAATTAATTGCAAGTTCAACTGTGCAAGTAAGTCTTTTCTCAGTTTGAAACTGGTCTTGTAAAATTATTTCTGGTCCAGTAAACATTTTGTGATACAAGTCCTGTGGTCTTGTGGATTTTCCCCTCAAATTCGAGCCCTGCTAGATAAGATTGGGACAGGTCCACACTGCTGGTTAAATTGAATGACAAATTGAGAGGTGTTGCACTTTTGCAGTGGAATTGCACTTTTTTAAAGCCAAACTATCACATGCTCTGCAGATTGTGGAGGGTGGCAGGAAATAACTCATATCCTAAGCTTTACTCTGTGGGTTGTGGCCACACGCATTGGTCGCCCTCCTACACCCCCTCCCCCTCAAGCAATGCTCCTGAGTCCGGGTTCAGGTCAACTCGGTCCGAAGTCAACTCGGTGCGAAGTCAACTCGGTCCGAAGTCAACTCGGTCCCATGTCACCTTGGTCCCATGTCAACTCGGTCCGAAGTCAACTCGAAGTTAGCCTAAACTGCACGACACGGTGTTCATATTTTTTTCTCTTAACGATACAGATCAAGGTGTTTCGAAACAAAACCTGAAATGAAGGCTTGTAACTTTCACATAACTAAGAAAATTACCATTTGAAATTAAATAAAATCCCTCAAGAGCAACTGTCTTCTTCTTGAGTTTATTTACTTCAATAATTCCAAGCATATTTCCTAGCTCCATGCATAGAGCAAGTATCCTATACAAAGCTCTTCCCCCACAGTGCCTTTGGTATGGCATAATTTCCTTCACCAACCTTCACTTGCAATAGTTCACAACATGAAAAATTTGATTTTGACCGAAGTCTCCCGCAAAAACTTAGAACTGAGAAGGGCTGTAGTCCGTCCGACAACTGAAAACAAACGGGATGGGAACTAGGCCATTAAATAATGCGGAGAGTTGACTTTGGACCGAGTTTACCTCGGACCAAGTTAACCTCGGACCGAGATGACCTCGGACCGAGTTGACTTCGGACCGAGTTGACCTCGGACCGAGTTGACATGGGACCGAGTTGACCTCGGACCGAGTTGACTTGAATCCCTGAGTCCTAGTCCTATGGTCCTACTACTCCTAGAATTATGAGGTTCCATGAACCTCATAGAGGTCCATGTACAAACTACAATACAAAACTTTTTTTCATTTACGTTTCTGCACCTGGAGTTCTCATTTGAAATCGGATCTCGCCAAAATTAGGCTCTACGTGTTCCTTGGAATCTCATTGAGCGTTGCATGGGTCAAGAAAATCCACTCCGCAAATTTAAAATTGTAAAAAAGCAATAAATTCTTACCGTCATTCCCAGTCCTCTTCAAACAGTGTGAGTGTTATAACAAATATGGCGCTTGCTGCGCTCGCAAAGGTCTACCGAACAAACTGGTACTCCGCGCGCAGCAACGCTGGTCCCGGCAACTGTAGGTTGGTTTTGTACACACATCATGTGACTCCAGCGCCATATTTGTTATAACACTCACACTGTTTGAAGAGGACTGGGAATGACGGTAAGAATTTATTGCTTTTTAACAATTTTAAATTTGCGGAGTGGATTTTCTTGACCCATGCAACGCTCAATGAGATTCCAAGGAACACGTAGAGCCTAATTTTGGCGAGATCCGATTTCAAATGAGAACTCCAGGTGCAGAAACGTAAATGAAAAAAAGTTTTGTATTGTAGTTTGTACATGGACCTCTATGAGGTTCATGGAACCTCATAATTCTAGGAGTATGGTCCTACCACCAGACCATCAACCAGCCCCCACCCGCCCTGATTGATTATTGATATGCCCGGCGAATTAAACAGAAGGGCAAAAATAAAAAAATAAAAAATAAAATGTGTTAACTTTCGTTTTGTTAAGTTTTACATAAATACCAAACTCATATTCAAATGCAAACACTGAGTGAAAATTACCAAGCATTGTGCTGGAAGACTTTCTCAGAATCTGTCAGAAATCTGTTGCCAAACTGAGGTCTGCGGTCATCTTCTGTGGAACACATGTGTTCCTCTGTTTTTTCGGTGGCCATCATTGCAAAGATAGTGCGCCCTCTTTTGTTGAGTGGCGAGTGAAACAAAAACTGACGCCCTTTTGGGCGTTAAACAACTCAGCTCATTTATGTCAAGAAAGGAGCCATTGGGCGCTATCTACTTTATCTTCTGTTTCGGATTGTTTATTCTTTTGGGCGATTTTATTAGCCCACATAATAATTAACAACTTCACTGGATAAATTTTCTCGCCAGTGCAGCTGGAACGGTCAAGACGCTATTTTTCGACAATTTTCAACGCCCAAAATCAAGATTTTCCCCGAGTTCCTGTTGACCGAGAAGACCATGTCGTCCCGTAGTGAATCTTACTACGGTGGTGGATGGTCAGATCAGCCCGGTCCGCCCGGTGATCGGGACGATGATCGCGATCGGGGCGGTCGGTTCGCCGGGTTCGCCGGTCGAGATCGAGACCGCGGCGGCGGGGACAGGGGCTCCGGGCGAGTCGACATGGACAAACCGCCAAATAGCCGGTAAATATTCATTATTGCTATCTTTGTTTTAGAGTGTGCCCTTTAAAAAGCTTTGTTTCAATTTGGGGGGATCATTGACATTTTTTTTAATAGTGTGTAGCTGAATCAGAACGCTGGATATGCAGGATTGGATGGCAGAAAATAATGCAAATTTTTTTCATTCTAATTAACATAAATGACCGGGGCAAGATTTATCAGACAAAAAAAATAAATAAGTAGACAATTCGTAGACATAGGCCTACCTCTCTTTAGTTAGTCCTTGCTCGAAAGGAATTTATGGATGTTCTTCAAGTTCTAACTTCTAGTTCTACCCACTCAGCACTCTGCAGGGCCTCTTTCTTTCAATAGAACACATTCTTATTTTATTTATTTGACTATGAGTATGGATAAGTATACATTTTTATTTTTATTCTTCTCCGATTTAGACTTTTCATTGTTTGCGGGAGGAACCACACAGAGACCGAACTCAAAGAGCACTTTGAACGGTTCGGCACGATCGATGACGTCTGGCTCGTGAAGAACAGATCAACCAATGAGAGCAAGGGTGTGGCGTACATCAAGTACGCCAAAGCATCGGAGGCGGCCATCGCCATGGAGGAAACGGATAATAAGTGCATTGGGTCTGATCCCAAACCTCTAAAGGTATTGATGCCAGTGTGTACGACTAGAAGATTTCAATATAATTCTTTTCTTTTTAATGCAGGAAAGATCTAAATCACAACAAGCATCTCTGTCTTCGCAGGTACTACTTTACCCCTGGGTGAAGGAAGCGTTATAGCTTGAGTTTATTATTTTTCCTTTAAAAACCAATTAAGAAATTTTGCGTGAGCTTTCGTAACAACAACTCTCTTTCATCAAATTCGACGAAGGAGGATAACCGATTGTCTTGATGTCACTTCTTATTCAAATTATGCAAAACGCGATGCGTGGGCGCTCCGAATGAGAATAATATAACAAATAGTTCTTATAGTCTAGTTCTAGAACTTAAATGTGTTTTGGTTTGCCTAACGTCAGATTGCACCTCGTCCATAAAAATTGCAGAGCTGCCAACTCTCCCTGATTCTGCAGAAAGTTCCCTGAAAAAAACCAATCTTTTCATGTTCTGGTTAACAAATGTGAAATCTCACTGATTTCGGGAACTTTTTCCGTGTTACTTTAAATGTGATTTTAAAAATCTCCCTGATTGCAAGAATTTCATATTATAACTATCATTACTTGAAGGTGTTGATCGCAAACTCAAGACGCTCGGGCAGTAAACAGGACATTGACGGGCAAAAAGAACTGATGCGAATCTTCATCATGGTCCCAAAGATCTACACAGATGATGATGTACGGGAAAAATTCCAAGGTAAACTTTCATGCAAGGTTTTTTTTTTTTCCCTGCTAAAAAAATTTTGCAAATTGACATGGCTGACTAAGCTCTGAACAGCTGGCCTCAAGGGCCTAAGTTTTAAGAAGCTTCAAACCATAAATTGTTTTACTCATTTTTCAAAAACTATAACATTTCAGACAAAAATATTTTAAGGGACTTTTTCCACCATGACCATCTTTAAACCACATGTATCTTAAGCAAGATTTTCATTTGAGCCTAGTAAATTTTTATAATTTCACTGTTTGATTTTTGTCTCATATTATTTTACTGCATTGTTTTTTCCCCGCTCTACCTTCCTTCGTGACTCTGTATAGCTTATGGAGAAATCGACCACATCAATCTACTCAAGGACAGAAGGTCGGGCGAGAACAAGGGATTCGCTTACGTCAAATTCCGCAAAGTGTCCAGCGCAGCAGTTGCTATAGAGAGCTGTGATAGAGGTAAAAATGCCTAGCCCCCAACTCCAGTAGAACATTTTGACACAAAATTTTCCAGATTCTTGCAAGGACCTCGCTCCAAACTGTTTTAAAGTTTGACTTAACAAGCTAGAAAAATGGAAAAAACAACCAACTTTCAAGCCCTTGTTTAAAAAATAAATCTTTTTTGTTCAACTTCTGTCCTTCATTTCAGGTTTCAAGGCCATCCTGGCGGAGCCTAAGGGCCACCGGAATCGAGATGAACCCATACCAGGCCAGATGCACGAGTCGGCTTTCACCGGCGGCGGCGGCTTTCGGCCGGACTCGGCATTCGATCCCCGATCCAACTTTGCACCGCCAGCCGTGGGCGGTGGCTTCCATGCGTACGAACCAAACTCATATCACCATCCTGCGGCAGGTATGTTGTGAAAGTGACAGTAGGTGGCAGCAAATACACGTGTAAAGTTCCACTGTTTTCTGCTTCGGTACTGGCTTTAGTCTGTCCATCTGTTTTTCATGAAAGCAGTTATGCATAGATTACTGCACATGCAGCGTTCTTCTTGTTCTATTTCTAAATATCGAATCTATCTGCAGCAGGTATGTTGATAAGGTGTACACTCGGTGGCAGCAGACATTATGCGTTGAATTCCACTGTTTACGTAGGCTCTTTTCTGCTTCAATGCTGGCTTAGGTCTGTCCATCTGTTTTTCCTGAAAGAAATACGCACAGATAACTGCACATGCAGCGATCTTCTGGTTCTGTTTCTCAATGTTGAATCTACCTCCCTCCTCCACTATTTGTCCATCACAGTCCTCATTCGGTAATCGTGAATTTTGTTTTGTCTGGTTGTCTTGAAATCAAGGAATGTTCTCCTTTTGTCTTTGTCTCTCAAAGCAGTGACAGATCCGCAGATCTCTCCGAAGCTTTACGTCGTCGTGAACGGGAGTGTCACAGAGAATCAACTGAGGGCGCTGTTCGATCTGGTCCCCGGATTGGAGTACTGTGACCTGAGACAAGAAAGGGGGGACTTTGGGGTCAAAGGTACTTTCCTTCTTTCGGCTCAGTGCTGTAAGGCCCGTTAATTGCAGTTTCATATGAATAATCATTATAATGATATACGTAAAGATATAACGTTTAAGTTATTGATTGTAACATTCATATAAATTGAAAGTCGGTTGCCCTTAATATTTTATGAAAAAGTTGCATCCCCTGACGGTGATTCCCTTACAACACCACTTCCCAGGTTGTATTGAAACTTACAGGTTGTTACAGGTTGAATGGCTTCTGACTGGCTCCCTCAAACAAAGATGTTGTAAAAATAGGCAGACTAGGGGTAGATAGCTCAGTTGGTAAGCACCGGCAAGTTAATCCGGAGGTTGTAGGTTTAAATTCCCCCTCTGGTAAAGTTTTCTTTGTTCTCCCCAAATTGAAACAATATTGATGTGACTTGAGTTATTTACACTGTAGGTATTGCGTATGTACGCTACAGCACTGCAGTCTCAGCGGTCTACGCTAAGCAGAAGTTGGACCGGTTTGAGTACCCGCCAAGCTGCCCGCTCTCTGTCAAATTTGTAGAGGAGCCCGGGTCTCCGACCGACACTGTGTAAGTGCCATAGATCTTTGTCATTAAATTATTATTATAACTACCTAGCAATCCCAAAAATTGTCCGTTGTTCAGATGTTTGAGGTCAGATGTTTGAGGTAAACCACGTTTGTGTTCTTTTCGACAGACGTGCCCAGGTGCAGCAGGGGCAAGCACAGTTACCAAGCTACACCATGGATCCCACCATGCTTCGGCTCCCAGCACAGCAACCCCTCGTACACATCGACTCGTAAGTACAGCGTCAGTTTCAAAACCATTATACCTTGATTTTTCAGATATTCTAAAAAAAATATGTTCTGAAAATATCCTTTAAATATAGCGCCGTGTATTCAGAGGTTTTCCTCTCTAGATTGCAGCCAATTTTGTCTAATTGCACCAGATACTTCAATCGCTTGACTGAGATTGACTTGACCTTTCAACCCCTGACCTTTTTGATTCCTACTACCAGCGAGTGCATGGAGAGACTGTTCATCGTCTGTAATCCCGTTGCCCCGCCGCCGTCGGTCCTAACCGACATCTTCTGCCGGTTCGGGAACCTGATCGAGTGCTACATGTTGAACAACCGGAACTTTGGTTACTCCAAATATGCAGGTAGGAACGAAGGTGTAACGACGATAGAATAATTTTGAAGTGGAAAAGGGGCGGGGGGGGGGGGGCGGCATCAACCCTGCTGCTGATTGGCCATTTGAAACCATTCAAAAATCCGTTTCTTAAACTTTCCCCATTAGCGTTGTACACAATCTATAGCTTTACCATTGGATCAAGGTGTAGACAACCCACGCATGATCAGTAAAGCAGGTAAATGGTTTTGGATGATGGAACAGTTGGGCTCCACAATCTACCAAGAGTAGGAGGGTTAACCCTGGTACTATCAGTTACTCTCCATGCTCACCTTGTATTGGGCGCTTTTTCATTGAAAATAAATAAATAAACAAATAGAACAAGAGACACTGGACCAGTGGCAGCTCAGCTACCCCCCCCCTTCTTTATGTTCCCCACATGTCTTTGAACTTCAAAATGTTTTTGATGGCCTCGCATTTGGACCCCAGTCAGAGGCTTTCTCTGAAAGTCCGCTGGGGTCAAAACTTGGGACCGTTAATAATTGTTTGCGTTTATACCACAGGTAATTTTGGCTGGTAAGCAGTAAGTAGAAGCTACTTCAATCTTTTTGTTTTTTAAACTTCATAACTCTTCTTCACCTGTGAACAAACTTTCTCGGGACAATGACTAGCGCACATTGTTACTTTAAGATTAATGCGCCGCACCTTAGCACTGCCCGTTTTTAAGTTGACACTTCTTCTCAATCGAGATTACAACATGGTGAACGTTCTCCTACCTTCAATTTAAAACATCAGTTCATCAGTCTCCCGTAACCCCGATATTTGTTCGCAGATAAGAGTAGCGCCCTCAAGGCTATCGAGATGATACACGGCCAAGAGGTATCCGGGATCCGCTTTAAGGTAATGGTGGCCGACCCGCAAACCAACGACACCCGCAAGCGCCCCCGCACGACCTGATTTCGTCCATGCCAATTGAAGGTAAGTATAACTACTAGAAAATAAAAGCGTCAACTTTTCAAGCATGTACATTTCTATATTACAAAGTCTTCGTTTCTAACTTGTCTCTTCGTTTGAGATGTGACAGCTCTATGCAAATTAGTCTGAAATAAGTGGTAAGTATCGATACATGTTTCTTTGACATGATCTTGAAACGAACGATGCCATTGTGAATTGTTTAACAAACAGACTAAAGACATTTTGTTTTTGTGTGACATGGGTTTTACGACCCAACAAACTTATTTGTTGTTTTTTTTTTTGCCTAATTAAATTTTGAGCTACAAAACCTGTGGTATAGCGAAGAAAATTCAAGCCTTGTGCAAATACGACTGGAGTAAACCTCCTGACATTTGGACTAGATAAGTTCCCAATAAACGTCATCTTTAAGGACAAGTCGGGTTTTTGGCTCGCGCCAAGCGCTCTGATTTTTCTACCCAGCCACGTGGGTTCACCGACCAATCATGCAAGGAGTTTGATAAAACTCCCGCATGGGCGCATGCGGTATTCACACAAAATGCGTAGATCTGCGTTCAACAAGTGACAATCTTGGACAATCTTTGCCCGCAAAGATGGCCGACTTACACTCTGTGAACTATCTGTAAGGACTGATTAAACATTCACTTATTTTTTTTAGCACCGAGGCACGTGCCGTTTATGAAGAACTCTTATCATTTGACCTGATGTACTGACCTTTTGTATTCCTCTCCACACAGACAAGGGGACTGACTCACAAACCACAAGAAAATTTACAGAAAATAACCCACTGACCTAACCTCTGACCCTTGGTACTGACCCTTCACCTTTGACCCCCAGAAACACTCCACACACACACCAAAGATTGACCCCCGCCTGTGTAGACATTTGACCCCCTGACCCAATGAATGACCCCCCTCGGGTTCAAATAACCAACTGACCCGAGAGACAAGCTGGTTCTGGAGGCAGTATAGTTTGAGTCTTTGACCTTTGACACGAACAACCACGATGTGCTCGCCAACTCATTGGAGGATTACAAACAAACAAACAGGGATTTGTACAAGTGACAACTTCTCGAAGCCGACGCTGACTATAAACGGGTGACAAAGTGCAATGAACCGAAGAGTGGTTTGGACCAGATTTGAAACTTGACAACCTCGAAGATGGAACTGAGGAAAGCAGGACAGAACTGACTCGAAGGAAGACGAGCAACAGAAGGGCGTGCCTGCTTTTTTGACACTTGACACTTTCTACTACAATTCAAGACGTTGCTGTGTACAAACTTTTCCGCAACACAACTTCAGTAACCTGGACACGGAGACACCGTCCAAATCGACAACAGAAACAATTTTTACTTCAACAACCTCTGACCTCTTGACCTGACCTTCAACAAGACTGCTGCAATTTTATAAGCGGGGATGTGACGACAACACAGAAAGGCCTTTTGACTTGAGCATGGGATAGACGAGGCGGTGACAACCAGGAAGGAAAGACCCCCTGAAGCCATGGATCGTACTGGTGACAGGTGACAAAAGGACGACAACCCCCTACAGTCACAGTAAACCACCGGGACATGTGACCTGAAAAACCAACGGTGACCTGAATACAAGAAACTGGGCCCAATTTTCCTAGAGCTGCTAACCAGAAATAGTTATTGGCCAGTCACAAATTAGCAGGTAGCCAGTCACAATCAATATCCAATAACAGTTTGGCTGGTAACCTGTTTTATTTACACTGAGCAGATTTGTCTGTCTCTGCTTAGTAAATTTTCTACGGTTAGCAACTCTACGACCTTTGGCCCCATTGGGTTTGACCTCAAACTGTGACCCACAGCTTGACTGGAAGACCTTTACATTTACTAAACTCTACTTACAGAAATGATGAACAGTTCTAAAGTGTTTATACTACTGTGAGGTAAGGGATTTAAATGGCCTCTCCCAACAGACGTGCACACTCCAAATTCTTCGGGCCGAATTCTGCTTACCCAAAGCGCTAGCAGAAAATTGCCTGCTTAACGGCATATTTAAACGGTTAGCAAGTTTTTTTTTGCTTGTGCGCATGTATTTGTCATGTTATGACGCACTCTTCCCTTACACAGCTAGCGCAGAAATTTGGTGCTAAGCGGAGAATGGTGACAGTAAGCGCAGAATTTTCCAGTAAGCAGGGCCATACATTTGGCCCTGGTTAGTTTGCAGAAGCCTAAAACTTCATCGGGGAGTGGTCATTTGGACCCTGGACCTTATCTGACGTACAACACCTCTAAATCATGTATTCCACGAACGAACTTTGAACAATAGAAGATTACAAAAATCTGCTTTTAAGTGAAAATATTTTTGGACTCCATGTTGAACTGACCAAAGACAATCAACCCACTTTGATGGAATTGTTGTACTACTGCATTTTTATTTTGTGTTTTTGTAATTGCTTTGGCATATCTTCGGTACAGTGCTCTATGTTCTTGATTTGTACCTAATTGTTTATCTTCGTATATGGAATCATTTGTAAGAGAAAACAGTTGTTTTTCAAGCAGGACAAGTTACTTTTAACAAACTTTTTGGGGTAGGAAGTTGTGACATTTTTCTGTATCACTTTGAAACGTATTGATTGGACAAGACAATTTGGGTGGGTCTACCCTTGCGTATGTAGACATTTTTGCCAACTTGGTTTTGTGACATGAATTTGGTTTGTTTTATTCTAGTACTGTTTTTTTCTCATAAACGTCAGTGGTGTACAGATTTTGTTTTGAGTAGCATTTGCTTTTTAAAGGTAACAAGGTTTTTCTTTTCAATACTTCCTTTTTTCACTGGAGGTATTTGAGATGCTTTTCGTGGAAGTAACATTGGTCTGTTTCCCTGTTTATGCGGGCTTATTATCGACTTGATAATACATTGACGAAGGGGAGAAACTAGAATTGAAATACAATTTAAATTGGGATTGCTTGAACAAAATGAGTGGGGGAACTGAATCTGCTGCCCTCTTGCATCCAAGTTCACCAGTGCCATTTTAATTTGATACCCCCCTGTCTTTGTATACTTGCCTCGTGGCAAAGAGAAGCTGTCAAATGTTCCCTCAGTCAGTCTCCGTACTGAAGGGAAGGTTTGTGCAGTGGTATCACGGAAATCTCTTTTGAGACTTGCGCTGCTTATAAAGAGCCAGTGATGCAACAGTGTATTGCGGTGAACCCCCTTGAGGCCCTCGAGGTTTTGATTCTACTTCTGTCACGTCTGTTGCGAGCAATGGGAGACTTCGGTGGTCACTAGGTGGCAGCAGACTCGCCAGAGCCCAATTTCATGCCTCTGCTTACCGCAGCATTCTGCGCTTGCAGCCCCAAAGAGCTACGTGCTCTGCGGAATTCCGCGGTAAGCAGAACCATGAAATTGCACCCAGGGTGAATCCATTGTTCTTGGGAAATATGGGCATGCGTGATCACTGGAAATTTACCTGGTATGTCTGCTGCCACCTAGGGCTCCAAAGTCTGCCATTGTATACAGTGTACTTCCACTCTTGCGCACACATCACTTGAACATAAACATGGGTTAAAAAAGCCAGACATAAACTTTTTAGCCCCCCCCCCCCATCCCCAAACTGTGAATTTAGTCTCATCTATTTTGTTATACTACTACAACTGCATCGGAGACGGACAACTTAACCAGGGCTTGCCATTACAAATTACGACCTTGTGTGTTTTTCCGTGTCTAATGACTTTTGAACTTTGTTGTGTTCCACACTGTATTGGGATCTTACTTGATGGCAACTTGTCATGTTTACTTGGATTTGTGGAAGGAAGTGGGGGGGGGGGGGTCGGGTTATCTGTTCTTCGTGTATAACTTGAATTGTCTTTGGAATTGTCTGATTAAAACACTTAATGAGAGAAAATAAGTGTGTGATATTTCTTGCTTTTCGTGTGTTTGAAGTAAATGTTTGAACGAGAACCTATCGGTTGGCAGAACCAAGAACTAGAGCTAGAACTGTTCGCTAAGGTCAGCGCCCCTTTGTCAAGGCCACACCTGCCGTTTTGGAATACATTCCCTGCCTCACTCCATCAAACCACATCGTATGAACATCTCCCAGACTGAACTGAAATCTCATTTGCTTTGGTAATTACTTCAATTTAACACTTTACACCAACTTGTAAGTTTGCATAAAAGTCTATAATTAGTATCGCTTCATTTAAAAAATTTTTTTATGACTGGTAAACGCTTTTATCAAGGTCAATTTTCAGCGGTAATTATTTATCCGGCCCATCACTATGGAACGAACTCCCCCCCTAATCTCCGACAAGTCACTACCTATACCAGCTCCAAAACTCATTTGAAAACTTAATGTTGTGCTTAAAACGTCATATATTTACTCGTTGTAGGCCCACTTGCTTCTGCATCTCTCCTGCGCCAGGAGTGTCTTTTAGACGAACATGGCGCATTATAAATGGCCACTATTATTATTGTTATATTCAGCAGTGATAATGAGTTGTCGAAGGACCTTATAAAAAGCAGTTGGGGCTTGCTAATAGGCTACTTGCACTTTTGGCAATGGTCTTTCATCAGGTACGAAGCATAAATCGGAGGCGAAGCCCAAGGAGGAAATGTTCTCTTAATAAAGGCAGTGGACACTTTTGGTAATTACTCAAAATAATTGTTAGCATAAAAACTTGCTTGGTAACGAGCAATGGAGAGCTGTTGATAGTATAAAACATTGTGAGAAACAGCTCCCTCTGAAGTAACGTAGTTTTTGAGAAAGAAGTAATTTCTCAGTAAAATATTTGAATTGATTTTGAGACCTCGCGCGTGAGGTCTCGAAATCAAGCATCTGAAAGCACACAACTTCGTGTGACAGGGGTGTTTTTTCTTCCACTATTATCTCGCAACTTCGACGACCAATTGAGTTCAAATTTTCACAGGTTTGTTATTTTGTGCATATGTTGAGATACACCAAGTGAGAAGACTGGTCTTTGACAATTACCAAACGTGTCCAGTGTCTTTAAACTTCAATACATCAATAAAAAAAAACGTGTACACCATATTTTTTACAGACAAAAACTACAAAAGTTCATTTCCAGTTTTTTTTTTTCTTTTTTTCTTCTTTTTTTCCCCCGGGTCCTTTAATTTTTACATTTTTTTCAGCCACACGAGTGGTATACAAAATACATGGCCAACATTGTACGATGTACACTTAATAACAACAGTACATTTGGAAACAACATGCCTGTTCCCATAGCAACACTCATTCCAAAAATGAGGGAACCATTAACAAACTGATGCACACACATCAAACCTTAAAACTGGACGAACCACGGCTCATCTCAGCCACATAAATGATACAATAATATTTTCATAACATACTATAGGCTTTTTTTTCTTCTTCACATAGCCAAGGAGCACTTTTAAAAATGTATCTACAAGGTTTTTAAGTTTTATTATTTTTTTTACATCAACTTCACAGCAAATTATTATCTAAATATGTTTTGGTTGTCACTAACATTTTGAAATAGTGAGTAATGCTGATCATTTGTTAATGTTTAAAAACATTTTTATTTTACCATTTACATTTTAGACTTTTTTTTGAAGCGGGAACTTGTTCAAAAAAAAAATTGTGGGCCACCATCTTATTCACACTGTAAACCAGCCGGTAATCCAGATGAGACTAGTCTGCCTCCAAGGCGTTAACTGGTTGGCTGCAGTTTGTGTCAGCTGCCACTAGAGGGCGCAACTATCAAATAAAATGGTTAAAGTAATAACAGTAGATGTGGTGACCCATTGAGGCCAAACCGGATATGAATCAAAACCAGAGCTGGAGAGGAAACTAGTCTGGTAGGCTCCATAAAATGAAACTAACAATCGCCCATGTGCACAAGCGCCATCTTAAAAATATACAGCAATGCATCTTGGGAAACGAGTACAGTTAAAGAAACACCAATCAAGCTGTCAAGATGAACACCATGCTGTAGTTATGTAACTATGCACACATAAGTAACTATGCAAGATTTTACAGTTGTGTTACTGCAATGCTTCAAAATCAGCACACCATGGACTCGGATTTCAACCAGAATGGCTTTGTGCGCCGGTCATGTGCATTGGGACAAGCATAATGGGCTATTAGAACAATCATCAGTTGTCATGGTTACTCTTCTGTGAAAGACTCGGCACTGTCCGAGCTAAGATCAGTGACTGTGACCCTTTTCAGCTCCTGGCCTGGGCCGTGTCTGAATTTGGTGGCTACGGCTACGACTGCTGCTAAGGCCGTCCTATACTTCATTACATGATGCTGCGGCAATCCAGCCGTAGACATGCTTAGCCATAGCAACCAATCCGGACATGGCCTTGGGCTCTGTCCGCTAACTTAAAACCATGATCGGAAGCACACTTTTTCAAAATAGCAAACAGAGCCAAGGCTGTGGTTTTGAAAAGGTCTGCTGTCACTAAACTTGGACTGCTCTATAAATTTTTTTTAAAAGATGGCTCTATAAGGACTGTCAGCTGATGGATTCAGCAGCACAGCTTGCCACAGAGCTCAGCGCTCCCATCCCATAGAATTACCCACTTAAAAGGGCCCAGTAAGCACAGAATGCTATATATATCTCACTGTTGCCAAACTGACGCTGGAAGGACAAAATAGTCTGGTGCCTTGTTTCAATATGAGAAACCGAAACTAATATTGGCAATGTATATACAGGGCGCCTAAGAAAAGATGGCTGTAAAAAGTGTCCCCTTTTCAAACTTCAAAAAGGCTTACAGTGCCTAGGCTGGAACTGAAGCCTCAGCCCCAAAACAGCCTGTGGACACCTTTGTCACAATCCATCCACACCAACTTGAATTACACCATGGTGCTTTTATAGTCTTTATTCAAGGCACATTTCCAGAGGTATTTCAACCAGCGAGGGCGCAGTGTCGCATGATCCCAACACAAAGCTAGGATTTCAGCATGCCACAAAAATCTCAACATCTAAAAACGGCCAGAGGAGATTCTATTTGACCTCTCTGGATGCGAACTGCTGTACAACATACAGAAAAGGAACATATTTGTATACTTAAAATTAAACAGTGATAAAACATCCACGATAACCTCAAAAAGTGCGTAAGAATTTTGATTTTATTTTGTACGATGTGTGTTTTGTGTGATTCATCAACCAGGGCCCAAACTTGCTTAGCGCAGAAAAATCATGCTTAGCAGAAACAGGTTACCAGCCAAAATGCCATAAAGCTCACATTGTTTCAACTGGTAACCCACACTCATTTTCTGCAAAACAGCTTTATGAAATTAGACCCTGTACAATTGTTTGACAACCTGGTCAATCAAGGACTTCTCTTTGTTCTGCCATTGTTTGGATGTTAGTTTTTTTTCAGTGATGTCCCCATTGGTCTTGTGTACGAAAGTGAAGGGAGGACGTTTTCACTCGGTCACTCCGTCAAACACCCACATATCCCTTTTGTCCAAGTCCTTGGTTTCAATGGGTTGACATTATTTTAGCATTTTCAATTTTTCGGAAGCTTGGAGAGTAAACTGGAAACCTGACAAGAATTTTACAAAAAGGAAGTAAATATAAACTTCTGGGTGCCAGACCTCTTCAGGTAATCTTTGGAGGTAACAAACTGTAGGTGACAACTTTAAAACAAGTATTTGCTCATTTTTAAACAACTCTTGCGGCACGACAACAAATAAAACGAGGTATATTTTCCTGGTGAAAACATTTCCCTCCCTTCTTTTGTCTTCTCTCTATCCAACTCTTAAACTGAAATGTTCTACCACTATTTCAAAACCCTGTCTTCCGTAACGACAATTCACAACATTAACTTGAATGTTTCGAAAACGTATTATTTTACAAGATTACAAGGGGGAAAAAAAAACTATAAATTAAACAAACGCATTTCATAAAGACTATAATATACTGAAGAAATCTTGTAAAAAAACTGTTGTAACAAAAAACGCTGAACAGACGGACGGGAACAAAAACAGAAAAACTAAGGTCTTTTGTTACGAAGCTGAAATCAAAAATAAAATCAAAGAATTCCTTATAAACTGAAAATGGAAGAAAACAAATTTTACTTGGAAACATCATTATCACACAAGGTAAGTACCAATTTCACCTAAAGTAATAAAGTTGATTGTAAAATTTGATCCAATGTTTGAATTAAACAATTCTAAAAGACCCCCCCCCCACGATCCTACTCAACAAGAAAATATTTTCCCTTTTTTGATATATTTTCTGCAGTAACAAAGCCGATGATTGAATTTGCATTGTGCACCATTATCACAAAAAGGTAAAATAAAAATATACAGATCAAAAATGAAGACAGCACGAGAATTTGCTAATTTTTAAAACGAGTATTAAAATATTGTGCAGAAACAGCAGTCCCCACTTTCATAATCCTGCTTAGCACACGCTTAACACAGGAAACAGTTTCATACAGCTGCTTAAGAACAAAAAGTAGCCAAGCACAACAAAGTTATGCTTAGCAGAATGACGTTACCAGCCAAAATACCACGTCACATGTAACATCTGTGATTGGTATCCTGCTTGGTTTTTTGCTTAGCAGAAAATGTTTCAAGCGTCATTGTCTGCTGAAGAAGCTCTATGAAATCGGGTCCTGGTAACCGGCCAAAAATGCCACGTAAAGTCGATTGCTTGCGACAGGTTCCCAGCACTTTTGCTGTAAAGCAAGTTACCTTGTTAATGGTTTCCCTGTTTATCGCCGATTCCACAAATCACAATTTTCAAAAGAGGGAGAAAGAAAAACCAAACCTCGTCCCCCCAAACTCATCGAGCTGCTCTTACACATAAAAAAATAGCCACGCACAAAACAATTCTGGTTACCAGCAAGATGGTTACCAGCCAAAACAGCATGTCACGTATACCATTTGTAACTGGCGCCCCGCTCAATTTTTTACCTCAAGCAATATTTTCTGAACAAGCAGCTCAATGAAACAAGAAGGGGGAGGGGGGGAGGGGAGGCTTTCCATGGAATCTACGGCTGACAATATCTCCTCAACAGAGAGACTCCGACAGTTCCGAAGTTAACGAACAACCTCAACTATGACAGGACCGTACAATTCAAAACTTCGTTACATCTCAGATTTGGAAGATCACTCTTACTGACATCTTATAACTTTTATTTTAGTACTTTTTTTTTCGCAAGTAAAATTTATAATAATTATAACTTTTTTAGTTTAAATTTTTTTTTTTTTTAACCGAGCAGCAACATGGACTCCCATCAAAAGTACATTTTTTTTCTCAACAGTTTACTGTCAAATTACTTACATTCTGTGATTTTTTTTGTTTCATGGAGGAAGTTAAAAATATCACAGAAATCATTTGTAAAAAGTAAAACGGTCCATCTCCGAAATAAGCTCCACTCTGCCGCTTTCGTTTGACGGAACAAAAATAAAACTACAATATCTGTACAATAGCATTTTATCTATACACATTTTTATTCCCCCTTCAAATTACGGCTTTAGTTTTTATAGTATGATTTTTCTACGCATTTCACAGAAGAAAAATATCTGACATGCAGGTGGTAGTTTCACATTGTAGACAAGAGATGCAGCATTTACATGCAGACACGGCCAGAAAATAGTAGCATATATAAACACGAGAGAAGAATAGCGTACACACTTTATTTTTTAATATATATATATATATTTATAATTTTTTAACAGCAATACATGTACTATGAAATTTATTTTTCTTTCATCGAAGCATATTGATACATCACATTTTAACATGATTTTTTTTTTTTTTTTTTACACTCACTTGTAATAAACACCACACGAAAAAAAGAACAGAAAAAAAAACGCCAACAAATATTACAGATAATAGCTTCGTGTTTCAAACACCCTGCATTTCAACTCCAAAGTCAATCAGGTCTTCTTTTTTCAAAAGGAAAGTTTGAGATGGATAATTTGGTCCCCATATTGTGAGCCTAGAACCAACCATGTCTTGTTTTTTGGTTGGTGTTTTTTTTGGGTTCCCCTGCTTTGCGTCATTTTTATTTCGCGACGTCACGTCGCCGAGCACACCCCCAAAGGGTTGGACCGAGTAATCCGTAAACTCCCCGTCTCCGTCAGTCCGGGTGTCTCTACCCAACTGCTGTTTCAGTCCACCATGACTGATGTGCATGAAACGGCGGCAGAAACTGCAGTTCATAGGTGCCCAAGCTGTGTTCTTCAAAGCAATGGTTCTGCCCGAGAACTGCCTGGTCTTTTTTTTTCTTTCTGGTCAAAGAGATCGGTATCTCACCGTGACTTCAAAAACTATGACTTGGCTTCATACTCTTCTTCTTCCATCGGTTCTGATCTGCAAAGGAGAAAAAAAAATAATAATTAAAATATAAGTTTTTGGTAATCAATTAGTTTAAAGGTATTGTACACTTTTGGCAACAGCCCAAAATCAGTGTCCACATTTTGTGTGATTCAACATATGCATGAACAAACAAACCTGTGAAAGTTTGAGCTCAATTGGTCATCGAGGTCACGAGAAAATAGTGAAAAGAGATCTTATTGTTTTCTGTTTTTTCAAATTATCGCGCGCGAATAATTACTATTGTTTTACTCGTTTCTCAGAAACGATAGCATTTTAGGTAGAAATAGTTTTAAGGAGCCCTTTCTACCATTATTTATTTAAATCATGTAAGTTATGTGTGAATCTGTGAACATTGTGTTTTTCGATCTTAACAATAGTGTACAGGGCCTTTAAAGTTTCTATCAAATCAACAAATAAGCTTCAAAAACAAACAAATGACTTTAAATTTCCATCCACAAATGTAATCTTGAAATTTCTGTCAACAAACTTAAAGGAACATTACAGAATTGGTAAGAGAGAAAAAACCTTTTGATCACAGATTTACATAAAACTTACACGGTCTAATGATGATGATAGTAGAAAACATCCCTTGAAATATTTCTGTCTGAAATGCCATATTTGATGAGAAATGAATAAACTAATTTTCCGATTGGAGTTTATCGCTCAGTGAGCGTTTTATTCATTTGTTGAATCTATATTGTTTCATGCAAATGGGTAATCGGTTTTTTCACTATTTTCTCGTGACCCAGATGGCCGATCGATCTCAAACTTCTACAGGTTTGTCAGTTTATGTATATTGTGGATTACATAAAGTGCTTACACTGCCAGCAACTGTTTTGTTAGCAAAAACCAACTCTGTAATGTTCCTTTAAATTTCCATCAACAAGTTCAAACTTGAAATTTCTCTCAACAAATTAATTTAAAGACCAACAAACGACTTTTGAGTTGCAAATGAACATTCTTGTGAACAGAAGCTCATTTTGACTACCTGGCATTTTGGCGGACAGACAACAGGGCCATGGCGGACACCGTATCTGCTTCATCTTTCTCCCGTTGTAGAAGCTGGGTGGACTCCACGGCTGAGCAGTCAACAAGGGGTCCCAGAGCACGTACACTGGTCCAGTATTCGGCTGCACAGAGACAGGGGGGAAACAATACCAGACCTCCATCACAGATCAGTCATAACAATAATAGCAATTATAAAAATTTTACCATTATTACAAAAATTGTTTAGTTTTTGTACTAAGCTTCAATTTTATTTAGGATTGAAGTTTTTCATAATGACCAAGTTTTTTTTAAAGAATTAAACAAAATTGTGTACAAATGCTATGGGGAATTAGGCAGATAGAAAGAATAATAATAATAATAATAATAATAATATACTCTTTATTTAGCGTTTTCCATAAAATCTCAAAATGCTGTACAGGAAATCAAAACAAAATCAAAGTACACATGTAAATCAGAAAACACATTATTTAATTAATATAGCACATTAAAAAAAAAGAGTAAAACCTCACAATTACTAAAAAACTTCATTATACATTCAAAATCGCAGGACAACTATACAACAAGTAGAAAGACAGCAGTTTAAAAAACATTATTTTTAAATCGATTTATTTGTTAGTTAGTTATTAATGTATTTATTTATTTATTAAATTCGGGAGAAGTACCTTAAAAAACACAACCGTATACAGTTTGTTGGGATATGTTTATTTGCAAGGCAGTACATGAATGGTCATTGTTAATGTACCCATAAGCCTTGCATGGGCTTAGGCAGGAACAGTGTTTATGTACCGTTACCAGTTAAGAGTTTTTTTTCTTACACCGCATAGCTATCTCTCAGTAAGATTTGCTTGGATCTTCTTCATTTATGTTAGATCTCCTGGGCTCGGTTTCACAAAGCGCTAAGATTGATCACAAGATGGGGTATCAATCTTAATTGCTAAGCGAAGTGTGATGCCACAATACAAATCACTACGGCGATATTGACGGCTCGCCTTAAGCTGAATCTTAGGTCGAGTCCGAATTGGCGGCTAGAGCTACGGCTACGGCTAGATTTCCGCGTCATCATGCGCTGAAGTAAAGGACGTCCTTAGCAACACCCTTAGCAACAGTCCTAGCCGTAGCTGCAGCTGCCAATTCGGATACGGCCTTGGTGCTTTTTGAAAGCCAGCAGGACGAAATAGTCTGGCCACTTTTGGGGTGTAACAAGAATCGGCAGTTTTTATTGCTATTGTTGAGCAGGAAACAAGACAAATGACATGAGCTACATGATGAAAGTGGAACAACAAGGAGGGCGGGGGACGTTAAAAACACTAAAAACTTACACTGGATCTCGATGGCCCGGTGCAGACACTCCAACGCCTTGTCGTTGGGCACGGACTTTAGGGCTTGCTCGCTGAGCGGAGGTCCCTCGTCGCCCAGGAGGACCTGAGCGCAGACCTCTGAGGAGTCACAGATCGCTGGCAGGTCGTAACCCCCTTCTAAGGCCAGTACCACACGACCTCCTGCCAGGGTCATCAGCTGTCGCGTCATGTACCCAAAACCTGAGGGAAGAAGGGGAATCAAACCGTGGTCAGTTGTTTTTGTCGCATGCTATGAGGTGTGAATGCCTAAAGTTCTTTTATAGACCAGTGAGTACCAAGTGACAGCAGACTTACGCGGGAATTCTATAACATTTTGAGAATTGACATGGGTTCGAATCCCACCCAAGTAATATGCCTGTGGATTTTTTGTTCACAGGAATCAAAGAAAGTACTGAGTATACAGTGCTTAAAGGCACAGTATACCTTCGGTTTTTGGAATGTAGATAAATGTAGATACGTACAATAAAACTAACCTGTGAAAATTTCATTTCAAAAGGTGGTAGGGTTTCTGAGATATAGCTGAAAATCTGGAGTGGTTATGTCCACGCAGGAAGAATAATCCGTAATACACAATCTGAGAATCATTTCATGCATGAAACATTTCTCAGATTGAATTTGTTTATATCCCTTTCTCTAAAACCACATTCCTTTGAAGGGAATCGTTTCTCAAAATGTCACACATTATCACCAGCTGCAGTGCTTTTACCAAGTAAGTTTTTTATGACCATTAAATTTTGGAGTAAATACCAAAGGTATACCCTCCCTTTCACAAGAATCTGTGTGTAGTCACTAATGGGTAAAACACAAAATACTATTGAGAAATATGCAAAAGTCATTCAGTGTCTTTCGGAAGAGAAACTTTCATCCACTAATTTCAACAAACATTCATGCAACCGCCCTTCTTCAAATAAAAATATCTGACTTTGTCAGTATTCCGACAGGATTATTTCTCCTGCGCAGGCATTCATGTCTGCTTCCCCCACCTAGCCACTCAAAGCCTCCAATCTCAGACGAGACAATTTGACTGCAATCATGGGTACACTTTTTTGTTACAAAGACACCAAATGAACAACACAAAAATATGATAACTCTTTGCAGATCTTGGTTTTCGACAAACTCAAGTACTTTCTACTCTTCATTCACACACCGCTGGTTAATCAATTTACAAAAAAAACATTGAAATAACTGTTACATCACTGGTTTTCAAAGTGTTGTTCATAACATGGACACGAAAAAAATGTGTACCCATGATTGTGGCTGTGCACTTATATATATATATAATATATTTTTTTTTTTTTGGGGGGGGGCAACTTACATGCGGGGGTGAGTAGATACCCTCCTAGGGGATTAGCGTGTCCCTTAGCAGCGTCAAAACCAGAAGACACTAAGATCACATCGGGAGAGAACTCCCTGGCGATGGGTAGCACCACAGACCTGCAAGTCACAAAAATTATTATTTAAAAAAAAAAAAAACACAAAATACAGTAGGCATGTGGTTTTCTCAGGAATTTTCCAGAGTTCAGGATTTTCTCAAAATCTCCTAGGGACTTCAAATTTTCTTGAAAG
Organism: Pycnopodia helianthoides; assembly: GCA_032158295.1. Classification (NCBI taxonomy): domain Eukaryota; kingdom Metazoa; phylum Echinodermata; class Asteroidea; order Forcipulatida; family Asteriidae; genus Pycnopodia; species Pycnopodia helianthoides. The sequence continues at coordinate 8,311,302 of CM063263.1, read as the reverse complement.
GAGTAACCAAAGCAGTCACCAAAGAGAGAAAGAAATAGCCACATGTCAAACCTGTAGTTCTGTAATTCTAGTGATGCACAGAGTCTGTAAACCTCCTGAATTTTAACATCTGGGAGGCTCTGGTCTAGAATAAGAGGAAACAAACTTGATGCTTCACACTCGAGGGCAAAGGGCACCAAGGCACCGAATAGGGGCATGACGGCTTACTTAAAAAACATTTTTCACCGCAAATTATAAACAAAATTTCATTTTGTATGAAAGTTTATTGAGAGGTCTAAAAAGGCTCGGTGAGATTTGACTGAATGAGATATCTTGAGAGTGTGGATGACATACCTGAAAGCAGCCAGGTATTCAGCATCCCCCATGGGTGGGTCAAGGTTACCATGGAAGGCAATGTTGACATTGTAACCGAGGCCAGCACCACATCCGCACTGTAACAAAACAACGTCGTAACAACAAACTAATCGTAAATGCCGAACAAATAAGTTTGTTTGTTAGTTTTTAATTTTTATTCACACTTGCATATACAGGTAAATCAAGATTAATGATCAAAACAAAATGTATCAAAGAAAATATCAAAAAACACTTCAGTATGAATGGGACATCCAGAGAAGGACTGGCCTTCTGTAGTGGAGCAGTCGAGACTACAGTCAAAGTATACAAATATTTGGAATAATACAAGCAAAGAATTCCACGGGTGGAGTTTATAAAATAATGCAGTAAGATCAAGAATAAAGTGAGCACAGAAAAATGAAAAAAACACCGTTCAGAAAATGTATACACCTGGCAAAATTCTCTCATTTGTCACAAAATCAGTCTGTTTATCAAGGGAGAAAGATTAGGTTCTGCAAAAGAGAAAAAACAAAACACCACTTCCTTACGATCCAAGCTTACCTCATCAGGCGCCCCCGTACCGGGGAAGAAGTTGCCCTCGTCGTGCCGGTGCAGGGAGATGTAGAGGACGTGGGGATCCTCGTAGAAGATCTTCTGGGTTGAGTTACCGTGATGGACATCCTGTGTCGTATATACAAACGAGTCTTGTCTGATTACAACGCAATCAAGAATGGCCAAAAGAAAATTTCCACACCCTACATCTACTGCACGCGCGTTATCGTTACTTCCGGCTTAAAAACTTGCACATGTTTATGCGTATGTTTACCCCAAATCCCTCCTTCCATTTCTTATGACAGATACTACAAGTCTTTGCAAGATATATGTGAAAGGCAAGTTCACGAGTTACATTTATCAGTGGCCCTTTTCCAAACCAGCTTTGCCTGGGCTCAGCTTAAGTGTAAGTCAGTTACATTGAACATGTGCGCTTGGGTATGGGGCTTCAAACTGGCTAACGGAGCCTCAGCCGGAGCCAGAGCCCAAAGCCGTAGTTTCCCCAAAGCTGACTCCCCCAGTGCAGCAGATTTGTACGGGGAGAGAGAGAGAAATTTGGATACAGTTTTGAATGAACCACTTACCCAATCGACAATCAGGATCTTGTTCAGCTTCAGTTTGAGGCGTAGCTGTTTGGCGGCGATGGCCACCGAGTTGAAGAAGCAGAAGCCCATAGCCTGAGACGTCTCGGCGTGGTGGCCCGGTGGACGCACCACGGCAAGGCCGTTCTTAAGCTCACCGGCCGCCACCTTGAAGGCCAGCTCGATGACCGAGCCTGTCGCCTGATGGAAGGGACGGTCAAAGTGAAGAAGGAAATGAAATTCATTAACACTCTTACTGTCTGATCATTCAATTCTGGTTTTGAATGAGACATGAACTATGCCCGTTTGCAGTATGATATCATGTGGTGAATGCATCTACACAGTACACAGTCAACCCTCCTACTGTCTGACCATTCAATATCATCCACGGTGGTTTAGAATAAAAGATAAACAATGCCAGCCCACTATATTATACCTTGTGGTGAACACATCTACCCAGTACACAGTCAACCCTCCTACTGTCTTACCATTCAATATCATCCACTGTGGTTTAGAAAAATAGATAAACTAAGCCAGCCCACAATGTGATATCATGTGGTGCCGACCTTGTTTATAACGAGAATGGACTGTAAATTTGGAGGGGGGGGGTACTTACAATTCTTGCGGCGCTGGGTGAGTGCAGATCATTCCAGACGGTATCGTTGTCCACTCCAAGACCGCCACATTGCAACCAGGTGAAATTCAGCTTGGGGATACAGGCTGTGAATTATAAAAGACATATCAAGTTGTTAGCCTCCATTAAGCCCCCGAGAAAAACAACTTTCCATGGACCATCGACAAACCTCTGAAGTTTAGAGTGGCCCGACAAACCCTCTAAACAATTTAACCGTTACACCAATGGCTCTTTCCAGGGCAAACCTTCGTCATTTCACCTCCGAGAAACTCTGCTAGGGTCGAAACGTCAGGCCACTAACCCATTTTTGCATTTATACCACAGGTCCTTTCGGCTGGTAAGCAGTTCGCAACAGCTAATTCTATTTTCTCATCCTAAAAAAAAAATCAACACAACTCTCGATACATTCCCAAGCTACTTCTGCCACCTGCAAAAATTCTGTCCAACTCACCTCGCTTTTTGCTGTCTATCTTTGACCTATTGGGCTGGCTGGTGCCGTAAAATAAAACGTAACCCTCACTGAAACAGATCAATAAAAACAGTCACTGTTAACTACAATTGAAAAACGCTCTGCTTGATTTGTTTATTTCACTTCTATGGTGATTAGGCACCATACCAATTATTGTTTTTGTATTGCTAGATTTGTAGATTTGAAGATAATTTTTTCTCGTTCAACTAAATCTCTCAACCACAAGCTGGCATTAGGGCAAAAAACAAAAAAACTAAAAATACACATAATGAACTAAATCTCCAGGCATACAACTGCAATTTGTCAAACAAACAAAAACCAAAACAAAAGAGGAAAGTGCCAGGCTAGACGTTGCACTGTAATTTTCAATTTTCAATGGTACAGCTGAAACCCAAAGAAATCAGCTGAGTTCACAAAACCCCAAAATAAATGAAGAATTGTTATTTTTTATTTTTATTTTATTTTTTTTTCTAATAAAAAGAGTAGGACAAAGGAAAATCAAGTTGAAAGAAACTCACCTATGGCAAGATTGTAGCTCATCTAATGTTGCTTTTCTGGTCCTTATTCGCTGTCAAGACAACAATAAATAAATGTTCTTGTTAATCGACCAATAGGATCACACTAGTTTGGCATCCTTCCTACATACCAATGGAGGACTTTGGGCAATAGGTGGCAGCAGACATACCAGGTTACTTTTCTATTGTGAACTTATTTTTTTCGGCACGTGCCATAGAAACAGAACTGGGAGAGTGCCGAGTGTGCAGTTATCTGTGCGAATCTGTTTTTACACTCCTGTCCGTTTATAATTTAAAGAGCTTCCTTGCGGCGTGTCATGGCCGAGCTGTTAAGAGCGACGGTCTCAAACTCTGGTGTTTCTGATCAGCAGAGTGTGGGTTCGAGTCCCGGTCTTGACACTTGGAGCAAGATACTTTACCATGTATGCTTTGTCCTTTAGATGGGACATCAAGTAATAGGTCCCCATGTACTAGTAAAAGAACCCAGAACACTCATCATGGCAGAGTAGTGGTTAACCCCGGTGTTTCTGGTTCACATAGCACAAGCATCCTTGTTTACAGGTTTCCTCCAGGCTTGCAAGCTACAGTGATTAAGTTCACTTATGAGGCATCCTTGGTGGTCATTACCAGAAATATACAACAATAAACAATCATGATAAATGTCCTCAGAGCTAAAGAAGTAGATCCAAGAGCAGGATTTCTTTGTATCTTTAAGAAAAACAATGGCATCTTTTTTTTTTCGCCAGGCAGACATAACCGAAAGTCTGAATAAGGATGAAGGTCGGAAATTCCTCCTCCCTTGTAGTACTTTAACCCTCTTGCTGTCTGACCATTCAATACCATTCACTGTGGTTTTGAATGATAGATACACTATGCCGGCCTGCAATATGAGGGAATGCATGTACACAGTGCACAGTTAGTTCTGTGCACAGTTGTGCCACCGTACACAACCTTGGCAGTCGAATGGTTTCAAATGGTTGGTCAACTCACTGTAACATGTTGCCAAGAGTCACTGACAGTAGGAGGGTTAAGAAAGGTTCTGGACAGACTCAACATACATCCCAAATAGAAGCAGTCTTTTTTTCTCACCTCACACCTGGAAGCGATCCCCCTCTCCTGAAGCCGAGCCCAGATGCTCTGAAGACGCCCGGGGTGTTCGGGATGGGTGGCGTTGTTCCCGCATGTACACTGATGCTTCAACATCAGCGTGTCGTAGGCAAGCCCTAAACGGACGTAATCAACGAATCACAGCAACAAATATGAACGTCCGGTAGCAACAGGTTGCTCAAAATGTCTTAAGAAATTACTTCTTTATGAGAACAAAGTCAAAAGGGATCTTCAATTCTATGCAAATGAACCCAAAAGTATTTAAGATATATTTACTTAAAGTCATTTAAAGAAAATATTAGAGCAAGAGGGTTAATAAAAAAAACACCACCAGACAAATATTTTTAATATTTTAAGACATATTACCACAAACCCATCAACCACATTATGACTACACTGATGCAAATGAACAACGGCTAACTCGGGGGAGAGAATAAAGGGGGGGTGGGTAAGCATACCTGTCGTGAAAAAGTGTTTGACATGGTGATGGGGGTGATGAAGATGGTGGTGGTCCGCCGCTCCCAGTACGCCTGGAAGGTTAGAGGCGGCGGCGGGGGAGCTCTGCGCCCTAGAGAGAGGTCGGTGGCTACTCGGACGGGCACCGGGTAACGCTTCTGTAGAGTTTGGGAATGCAGACGGAGGTGTGTGATTGTGAAGGGCGTGTGTGTGGAGTGTCAATGTATTGGAGTGGGGGAAGGGGGGTTAGGAGGGGTGGGGAAATGTTATACCAGGGGGGGTCGTTTTTTAACATGTTGAAGGGATAGACTGCGACAAAGCTCACTGGGTCACATATTTCACAAACCAAAAGACATCAGGCCCAATTGCATTAAAACTGGTCAGCACAGGTGAACCACGCTTAGCGGTAATAGGTTACCAGCCAAAACGTCATATGATGAGACCCGTTTGTGACTGGCGACCCGCTGAACTTGCTTAGCACAATTTTCTAAAGCAATGTTTTGTGCTTAACAGCTTTAATGAAACGGGACCCCATGGATTGAGGTCTGGCACCCAAATACCACACATCAAAGTAACATCTAGGACAGCAATCCAAGACTGTGTCTGAATTGAGCGACTCTGGCTACGGCTGAGGGCTATTGACTAAAGTGGCCATGTTGACTCTAGCCGTAGCCACAGCCTTCCATCCAGACACAGTCCAATACCAAGTTAAAATGCAAACTTTCCAACAAAAATCCTGTCACATTTGTCATGTACATTTGTCATGTACCTTATATATATTTGACTTCTAAGATTTCTTTCATAACTTGTTTTTCTTTTAAAGGATTTTACTTTCAATCTTTGCTCTTCACATAAAAACCTGTACTAATTAACACTTTTAAAAACTGGTTTAAAAAAAGAAGAAAAAAAGGATCTCCTTTGAAAGCTTGCATTTGTAAATCATTAAGTACAGTTTAGGAACACAGTTGGATGGACTGATGCACAGCAAACACTACATAGTTTCACAGTGGCCATTTTGGTCAAGTTTCCCCACAAACCCACAGTGGGTTAACACAAAACAAACGTAGGCGCCAGACTACGTTCCAGACCCCGAGCCTCACTATGAGTCTCATGGGTTTGTGCACAAAAGGAGAGAGCAAAATGGCCGCTGTGGGATAACCATCCATCCGTTAACGATCCACATTGTCAGGAATGGTGCAGTGAGGGGAGGGGTGGGGAAAGTGGAAGGGGGGGAGATGGGTTTACTTTAAACTACAAAACAATTGAAATAACCAAGACACACTGTATCATAAACTACCATCACCGCGAAAGATGACATTGTATTAGTCGCGAAGACAGTTTAGGTGGTAAGTCACAACGGTCGTACCTGTTTCCGTTAGTCGAAGACAACCAAGTGATTGTTGACGCATCAATTCTTCCTGCTCCTGGAAATAAATGAATCAGAACGAGCGCTGGTAAATTATTGTCGTTCACAGAGATGCAACCAAGAGTACAGTTTACACAACGCCGGGCAAGAAATTGCTGCTGTCCAATTTCTTTGTTATTAGAACAATGAAAAGCTTGTAAGCTGGATGATCGATTTTATTCAGAAGAAATTCTTTTTCAAATGGGAAATTTTTCAGGAACTCTTGAATTTTTTTGGGAAATTCGCAGATCTGCCGAGAAGTTGCATGTCTGAATTACACGTATCTACATTAATAGGTACCTTCCCTGACCCTTACTGTGCCTACTCTCTCACCCTACCCTTGCCCCTTACCGATCCCTCACCCCTCAAGCTACCACTACCTCCTTACACTAACTCTGCCCCTCACCTTAAACTGCCCCTTATCCTATCCCTAACCTACACACCCTGCCCTTTCCCCCTCACCTTACCCTGCCCTTTACCCTATCCCGAACCATACCCCTGCCCCCTCACCCTACCCTTTCCTTTAACCCTGTCGCCTTACCTTGCCCTTCCCCCCTACCCTGTCCCCTTACCTTATCCTGCCCCTTACCCTATCATTAACCCCCCGCACCTTACCCAGCCCCTTCCACCCTACCCCCAACCCCCCTTACCCTATCCCTAATCTCCTCACCCTACCTCCTGCCCCCCTTCACCCTATCCCTACCCCCTGCCCCTCCACCCTATCCCTAACACCCGCACTCGCACCCTACCCTTCCCAGCTCCCCTCACCTGCTGGAGTTGCAGGCGCTCTTCTTCCTCCTCGTCTTCTTCCTCGATGTCAATGGGTTCCTGTTTGATTTCCGTGATGTTCTTGAGTGGGAGGCTCTGCACCTGTTTATGCTCCGCCTCCTCGGCTTCCTTCTCAGCGACGGCGTCTTCTTGTTGTAATGTCTACCACATGAATATTCATTTATGTAGATTAGTATACGACAATGGAATAAACCGTCTTTGATAAGTAATTATGATAGTAAGTGTTTTACACCGCCCAAGAAGAAATGGGTACCTGTAAGGGTAGAGATTGTTGATGTGAACTATGAGCAACCTGTGAGCCGATTAGGTTGGCGGTGCTGCATACTCTTATGGAGTTGAGAGGTCTAAGGAACACTCAAGGCCTGATTAACAAGTGTATTAGTGGTGTTTTGATACTTGATTCAATGGCACCAAATCAAGTATCAAGTTTTTTAGAGACAAATTTGACTAAATATCGGTTGGTAGATCAACCAGCCCCCTCTATTCCTGACCCACTGACCTGTCTATGTTGTAAGGCCATCAACTGCTGTTGCTGCTGCTGCAGGAACTGTTGGTGCTGCTGCTGCTGCTGCTGCTGCTGCTGTTGCTGTTGCTGCTGTTGCTGCATCATGATCTGCTGCGTATGTAGTTGGGCCCGGTGCTGGCTGGTGGGCAAGGGGGCCGACTGGGTCCTGGCTAGGGGTCTGTGGATAGGTCTGGAGAATTAAGTCAGGGGAGACAAGGGGGAACACAAATACACAACACCAATGAGAAAGATTGGATGATAGTGAAAGAGGGTGACCCCTTGACCCGAGGAAGAGTATGGCACCGATGATGTCATGAGAGTATGGTAGGATTCTGTGTTGAGTTGAAAGGGAACGTGACCAATGAGGATGGAGTTGAATAGATAGGAAATGGGAAACTAAAGAAATACCAGTAGAGTATGGCACCAATGATTTCAGGATTATGTTTGAATGATTATGTTGAAAGTTTGACCAAAACGGGGAACAACACCAACAAAAAAAGAACAGATCACTAGAAAAAAAGAATAAACTATAGAGCTACCACCAAACTTCACTTCATAACGTCACACAAAATAACTTTTGAATCACAAGTATGCACACTGTTCACAGAAACACAACACAGAGTTGAGAAGTTTAAATTCATACAATTCATTCATGGTTGGGTCGGCGGTGAAAGTTTGGAGTACAGAGTTTTACCAAGGTGGTAAAGTGAATCCGGGTGTGGAGTGGAGTGGAGTGGAGTGGAGTGGAGTGGAGTGGAGTGGAGTGGAGTGGAGTGGAGTGGAGTGGAGTGGAGTGGAGTGGAGTGGAGGAGGGGGGTGGAGCCTAGAGTGGAGGGGGGATGATAAAGCTGGGAAGGCTGGGCTGGGAAGTAAGAGGTGATGTATTTACAAGTGTATGGTAAAATGACATCACGTGACATGCGTGTATGGCAAAATGACATTACATGACTTGCGTGTATGGCAAAATAGCGATACGAATTGACCATACATGAAAAGATGCTATCTTTACAGGTTTCCTCCAGGCTTGTGAGCTACAGTGATCAAGTTCACAAGTGAGGCATCCTTGGTTTCAGTACCAGAAATATATAAAAACAATATACATGCCGCTAATTTTGCCTTACACGCATGTCACGCGGTATCTCTACGCTGCACCCACAGCATGACGCAGAGTGCAGCTCAGATCAGCGTTCTATGATTATGATTTCCACTGGATGACTGTGTGAAGACTGGACGGTTTGTTACAATGGGGGGTCGGGGAGCGATAGTTAAGATGGGGAGTGTAGGGTCAGCAGGGGGGAGTGAGGGTTTGGTGATAACAGGTGGAGGTGAAGGGAGGGGCTCAGCAGGGGGAGTGAGGGTAGGGTGAAAACAGGTGGAGGTGAAGGGAGGGGCTCAGCAGGGGGGTGAGGGTTTGGTGGGAACAGGTGGAAGTGAAGGGAGGGGCTCAGCAGGGGGAGTGAGGGTAGGGTGAGAACAGGTGGAGGTGAAGGGAGGGGGTCAGCAGGGGGAGTCAGGGTTTGGTGAGAACAGGTGGAGGTGAAGGGAGGGGCTCATCAGCAACTTACCTAATTAGTCTCTGGGCGACGGCACCTCCTCCTATTAAGCTCATGGAGTTGGCCTCATGAAGGGGCATACCCCCTAGCATAGATGGGGGTACAGCGGTGGGTACAATGGAGCCTAGCAAGAGAGATCAGCAGAAATTGGCCGTTAACATTGTTTTCACTGATAATTGTTTTCAGCGCCAGTTTCACTTTCCTTTTCACTTGGTGTTTTACTTTCTTTCTCACTTTGTGCTTCACTTCATGCACTGTTTCACTCCAATGTTTCACTTGGTTTTTCATTTGATGTTTCACTTCAAGTTTAACTTGATATTTCAGTCAATCCTTCCATTGCCTTTTCCACTTTAAGTTTAACTTGATATTTCACTCTGTGCTTTAATTGGTGTTTCAATGGATGTTTAACATCAAGTTTAACCCCATATTTCACTTAGTGCTTCAATTGGTGTTTTAATCATGTTCTTGGACTCTTCCACCAGCAAGTGTTTGCAACCAATCCCATGTACAGGGTTCTCCCTAATAACAGTAGCCCAGTGTACAGTGTCTAGTAAAACCTACTACGGGCTAGTAAACACCAATTCTCAACTTGCCCTGTGGGCTGCTAAAACACTGTGCAACCTGTTTAAAATGCTCATTTCTTCCTTTTTAGATGTGAATAACACATTTTTGAAATGTGTTAGTTCATTTTGAGTGTTTGAATGTAACTTCATTTGACCATTAAACTGGATGTGATCGCTACCTTTAAAAGAAAGATAAATTTATGACAATAAATGTTTAAAATCTGGGCGACTAAAACTTCCTGAGGGCATGTAAAACACACAGTTTACTAGCTCAGTGGGCTACTTCACAAAAAAGCTTAAGCACAAGGCCTGTTCGTACCTGACTGCACGGTGGGTATAAAAGCAGGTGCGAGGGCAGGTGTTCCTGGGAGGGGGTTCTTGATGCGTACTACGTCGTTCATCGGTGGCTGGACAGGCGGTTGCTGCTGTTGCAAATAAACCACAGACACAAATTTGATTAGCAATTAGTATTCCTCGCGATGTTAAAGTTCCATTCTGTGCACGAGCCGATTTCCCCTGGAAATTGCATTTTGACATTTTGTGCTTTTTGTGAATGGTCACCGAAGTTATGAAAATCAACAAAAGGCAGTGTCCGAACTGATTTCTATGGCCTGTTCTTTAAGGTTGTTGTAGCAGACACAGCCATAGCCGAAACTGGAAGCAGTCTACATCAGCCTGTAAATATTAACCCTCCTACTCTTGTTAACATTCTCTAGCGAATTGACCGACCATTTGAAACCCTTCGACTGCACTGATTTTGTCTGGTGGCCCAACTGTGCACAGAACTGACTGTGTACAAATGGGTGTACTGTGTCGATGCATTCACAACATGAAACACTGCAGGCTGGAATAGTTATCTGTCATTCAAAGCATAGTGCATGATATTAAATGTCAGACAGTAGGAGGGTTAATCAATGTGAGGTCTTGACACTCTTTATAATACCTATGCATATTCTCTTAAGTGTTCGGGAATTCGGTCTGCTTTTGCCTCATTATGAAGTTCATCATAATTTAAGTGACCCTTCATCAATATAAATTCCACGGTTATTCATGTCCAAAATACTTCTAGGTACCAGACTTCGATCATCATGTGAAGTCCAGCTGTTTTTCGAGCCTGGGGGTCTCCACCATCGTCTAGTAAGGCAGAAACTCACAAAGCAAGACTGGAGAGAAATTCACATCCCCCCTCCCCCACCCCCAACCCCTTCAACAATCCATGCTAAATAAAGTCAACCCATGCAACGCGAGGGCCAATGCGAGCTAAAAATCCAAAATGCGAAATCATGCAGGCAAGAAATACGGGAAAATGCCGAGTGCAAAGACACGAGGCAAAGGTTGCAGAGTGTAATACTTGTTCGCTGATGTCTTCGAATTGTACGGCCCCGAGGGACCTACACGACCGCACTCTATAACGCCGGCACTGGGCACGCAGGATTTTCTTCTACGGGGAGATAGAAGAACAGTCACTATGAAAGGAGTAGTGGGGGGTTGGGGAGAGGGGGGAGACGGAGGAGGAGGGGGTGTGTAGGTGAGGGGGGACAGGTGGCAGGGGACAGGTGGCAGGATCAAGTGACGGTTAAAGGGGTAGTATACATGTATTATAAACCTTTATCATGCAGCACAACCATCTTCGTCTTGTGCCCCGTAGGCAATAGCAATCACGATCACTGTTTTTGAATCACTCCAATAGGGACCCAGACTAGTATTTTGACTTCCTGTCTCAGTATGGTTTGAATGGTAAATAAAACAATTTTTTTTTGTAAATGGCTGCACCATGATAAAAATCTTTTGTTGTTTGTTGTTTTTTTTTTTTTTAAAGAGTTCAAACTGTTCAGTTGTCTTTACACAAACACCACCACAATCTGTGGTGAATGAGACATGAGGCGACAGCAGAAACACAAGAGATAGTTTTCCTGCTGCTTACGTAGGACTCTCTCGGCATATGCACCATTTCCGAGGCGATGGATTTACCTGGTAAGTCTGCTGCCACCTAGAGGTCCTGAATGCCTCCCATTGATTACAAAGTTCAGAGAACAACGGATAGACATGTCCCCAAAACTGATGATATTTAAAGAGGGATTGCCATCACCATCATAGCAGGCCCTATGGCTGTGTACGAAATAATGACCCTAACCCAGTTACTGCGCACACACGCGTCGCCATCACATCACGATATAACGACACGGCGCCGTTTTGAGAAGTGATGGCCAGCGCGTGCGTGCGTGCAGCAATTAGGTTAGAGTTCATCATTCCATGCACAGCCACAGGGGGCCTCCTATGATCACGATGACAGTCCCCCCTTTACAAAGGTAGATAGTTAAAACAGGCTCCATACAAAATAAATTGCAGAAATTGGCTGCGTTCTGAAATAGGAAAAAAGTAAAGTTGCCGAGATTGCTCAGAAATTTTTATATTTTATTTTCACTCACAAAGATAAGTAGGAATAACACCAGACAGAAACGCACACTGAGGTGAGTGAACACAGCAGAGAGGGGGGGGGGGGGGGGGGGGGGGGTGAAAACCAACAAAAAGAAATGCGGGTCACTGGACAACACCAAACAGGAGGGGGGGTGTACGTACCATCTGGGGTGAGTGCTGCGACGACCCACCCGGCGGCGGCAGACCAAGAGAGATGTTGGGAAGGGACGGTGATGTGTAGAGGTTGACGTCACTTGTGCTGCTGCTGTACATGCGTTTCAGCAGCAGGTAGCTCCCTATGTCCTACATGCAATGAGTAGAGTAGCGTTGTGAGGGTCGTCATGATGTCAGCACATCAGAGTCAAATGTGTTGGGGGTTTTTTTGCATCGGTGATAACGTTGTTATCTCGCACAATAGGCCATTTTGACAGTTCAGTTTGAATAATGTCTGGTACATAAGACTCTCTCAATCGAAAGTAACTGCTTTAATTTCAGTTCCCCAGACTAGAGACAGTTGTTACATACGTCACATGGTTCGGGGCAAGCTTTTGCATAGTTACATGGGAGATGGGGAACACCCATAGACAATTCAGAGTAGATGTGTACGGTACCACGACCCAATTTCTTAGAGCTGCTTACAGCACAAAAAGTAGCTAAGCACAACAAAATTATGCTTACCAGAATAAGGTTACCAGCCAAAGTACTATGTCTTTTGTACAAATCTCTGACTGGTATCCTGCTTATTTTTGCTTAGCAGAAAGTTGATAAACATGGTTCTCTGCTTAATCAGCTCTGTGAAATTGGACCAGCTGGCTCCGCCCATCTGGAGGTTGCTAAACAAAAGCTCGCCCCGAAGCATGGCATGTTCACCAGAGCTGCCAACATTTGCATCTTGCAACCAGGGAGATTTTGTCCAACAATCAGGGATATATTTATAATTACATTCAACATAACAGGGGAAACGTTTTTCCATAATCAGGAAGATTTTCAAAGATGGAAAGTTTGGTTTATTTTCAGGAACTCTCTGCAGAATCAGGGAGAGTTTGGCAGCTCTAGGTTCGCTTGTGACCAATCAAAGTCGTTGTCCCAGACATTAATCAAACTCAAACTCCGACGCTTCAGTTAAAACTGGCGTCAACAACTGTGTACCGACCAGCTGGTAATGCAACATTTACCATTCACACGCGCTTGAGGGGCACCGTGCAAAAATGTTTTCAGCAAAGATATAAAGTTTTGCGAAGTGTTGAAAGTGAGAAATAAATGAGTTTACAGAAAGACAACCGTGTCATAATCTCTTCTGGAAAGAAAGTGGTGGTTCTCAGGGGAACCAAAGGTGAATGAGTCTCGACAAATCGACTGTTCCATCTTCAGGAGAACGTCTTTGAAGGAACATTACAGAATTGGTAAGAAAAAAACTTGTAAAATATACTTTTTGATCACAGATTTAAATAAAACTTACACGGTCTAATGATTATGGTAGTAGAAAAACATCTCTTGAAATATTTCTGTCTGAAACACCATATTTGATGAGAAATGAATAAACTAATTTTCCGATTGGAGTTTATCGCTCAGTGAGCGTTTTATTCATTTGTTGAATCTATATGATTTCATGCAAATGTGTAATCGGTTTTTCACTATTTTCTTGTGACCCAGATGGCCAATCGATCTCAAACTTCTACAGGTTAGTCAGTTTATGTATATGGTGGATTACATAAAGTGCTTACACTGCCAGCAACTGTTTTGATAGCAAAAACCAATTCCGTAATGTTCCTGTAAGTCTTCCGACGAACAGAGCACAGCCATTGACATCAGTGAGAGTCATCTCACTCTGGTGCTTTACAAAGCCACCACTTCAATGCACAGTTGGGGATAGTTTAAGAAAAGGAAACAACATTGCTGTAGATTCAAACAACGTACGCGAGAAACTAGCATTTCATGAAGCAATGGTTTTTTTTGTTTTTTTTTTAAATCTGCCCCAAACAGACGACAAAGTGAAAACACTCCAATTAGCTTTGATTCGTCGGTTAGTCAGATTTGTGACTGAACAAAAAAAAAAAAAGTTAAGAATCTCTCTCTCAACAAAACAAAAAAACAAATGAAAGCAGGGCAGTAGGTTAGTTGCATTTTAAAGCATGAGTGTTTAGGAATGGCTGTATATTTCATCGTTTGTGTCACGGCGGAACAGTCCACAGCATCGGCCTCAAGCTCTGATGGTTGAATCATCAGAGAGTGGGTTCGACTCCCGGCCATTGACACCTTGTGTCCTTGAGCAATGCACCGAACCATAAATTGCTTCTTATAACCCGGGTGTATAAATGGGAACCTGAGAGGGGCTGAGACAGTATTGTGTTGGATTAAACCCCTCAGTGCTAATTGAAGCACCCTGGAGGGGGTGTATGCTCCCCAGGGAGTTGAGAAAATTAGAGCAACGGTCTCAAAGAATGCCCAATAAACAGGGATAATAATGTTGTAAATGTGCCTTGATCGAGCTACTAGGATTTGTGCGCTATATAAGAACCATTTATTGCTATTATTGTCGTTCACCAACTCGGCAACATACTAAAAAACACCCAAGGGGAAAGAAAAGCTGACAAGACTACCCTCAATGTCAGTTCAAACATCAAGATCTCATTTTCTGGAAAACAATCCTCACTGGCAACTCAAAAAAAAAAAAAAAAAAAAAAAAAAAAATCAAATCAAACCCCTTTACCTGAAATTCTGACATAATGAAGAATTCTAGGCCCCCCAAGCTATTAATGAAGAATTCCAGGCCCTCCAGCTATTAATTAACACTGCACGCCGATGCCATAAAACCGGCAGTAATCATGAGCCTCCGGGGCAACCTGGCAGAAAGTCAATGATGCAGCGTGTGTAGATATCCAATTAGGGGGTCGTTATGAGAAACGGACTGGCATGTACGGCATGTGTAATGAGGGAAACCCTTTCAAAATCACGCAGGTTTTTTTTTTTTTTTCCCCCGCCTAAGTTGGACATTGCGCTTCATCCATTTCAGGGAAGACGAAGGCTGTGTGCAACGTGACCATACATGTAGCTGTACGGCTGCAGCAGGTTTCAGTTGATACTAAAAACCCACCTCGACTAAGGCGATGCGCTGCTCGTTGGTATCACCGATGCAGAGCGGCCGACATTTGCATCTTGCAATCAGGGAAAGGTTTCCATAATCAGGGAGATTGCTAAACTTGTTCATCAGAACATGAAGAGATTGGTTCATTTCCAGGGCACTTTCTGCAGAATCAGGAAGGATTGGCAGCTCTGCCAGTGCTTAACCGTACCAAACTCTAGCGCATCAACAACAACAAAACCTGAGCGGCTGATAATGTTGTGCACAGAGATGCAAGCATATTACCCCCACCTGACCGGGGCCGGTTAAATGCCAAGAGAAATGTATCTAGATATCGTCAACTCATCTTAAGATGAATCTCGTCCCACCAAAAATTGCTTAAAAAACTTTCTGCTCAGCAAAAATTTGCAGGACACCAGTCACATTCGTTACACACGACACGGTGTTTTGGCTGGTAACCTTATTCTGGAAAGCGTAATTTTGTTGCGCTTAGCTACTTGTTGTGCTTAAGCAGCTCTATCAAACTGTAATTTTACAGGACTACCTACAGAGAAAGGTTGCACTAGCATCATACCAAAATTTGCTTTTCTGCTCAGCAAAAATTTTGCAGGACACCAGTCACAGATGTTACATGTGACATGGTGTTTTGGCTGGTACCCTTATTCTGGTAAGGATAGTTTTGTAGTGTTTAGCTACTTTTTGTGCTGAAGCAGCTCTATGAAAATGAAATTTTCTCTACACAGAAAAAATTACACTAGCATCTTACCTCGGGCATGGCCGCTGCTCCGATTCCATTCGCCCCGTCACCTCCACTGAGGGGCGAGCTCGGTCCTGAACCAGGGGCACTACTCGAAGGAGAGGTATCCACTGTAAAAAATACAATTTTCAAAAGCACGCAAGGTTAGAATATGATGTACAACCCGCACCCACCTCCTGTGTGCGCAAAAGTTCCGGCTACTTCTGGCTCCAAAGCAGGCATACGTTTCTGAGTTATCGTGCCAAAAATCACAATTTTCAACATTCCCAGGCAATTTCTTATGACAGAACTTAACCGTTCTAAGAACACCTCCAGTTCAAAAAATAATTTTTCTCCTACATATATCCGAAAAGAAAAAACTTGCTCCATGCTTTTCCTGTGGGCTTCTGATAGTTGTTGGAACCAGTCTGTGTAAAAAGAGCATAGGCCGAAACACTCCTTTACGCTGGTACCACAGTCTGCCACAAAGTACCATACCTTCCAGGCTAGCATTGGGTGCATGGGTTTCTTCAGTCTGTACAGCTGGTATCACATGTATGTAGAAACCCCCATGGCTTGTGTACTGTGGACTTAGTCTCCACAGTCTCCTGTGGTATTTTGTGGCAAGAGCCAGTTGGGCGGGAGAGTGCACCGATAATAACAGGGCCATACCTTCCAGGCTAGCATTGGGTGCATGGGTTTCTTTTAGTTTGTACAGCTGGTCTTATTAAGAAACACCACGGCTTTAATACATACTGTAGACTTAGTCTCAACAGTCTCCTGTGGTATTTTAAGGAAAGAGCATTACGTCACATTTACAAACCGATATCATTTCCAAACCGTATGCGACAACTGTCCACATGGTTTTAATTCCTTCAAACTCAGGGAAGGGATTTCAGAGGATTTAGAGTAATTTACGCAAATTTTTTGTCCAGGGATTAAAATACGGCCTACGAAACATGGAGAAGAAGAATCAATTCGGGCAACCATACCGGTGAGAGGTTTTCTCTTCAGGCTTCCGGGACCGTCTCGCCGTCGTGGGAGGGGGCTCCCGTGACTCCGCCGCTCCGTCACCTTCTCCTTCAAGCGAGACCGCACCTTCAGATTGGAGTCGGATGCTAAACAGAGAGAAAGCAAAGGACACATAGAAGTTATTGCCCCAAGTATAGCAGAAACTGATGGCAAAGAGCCAACAAACGAGAAAATATAACTCCACAGATTATTGGTTGCAGAGATGGGACCCTATGTACTTCATGACTAGAGACGGCCATACCGGTTGTACTAAAATCAAATTCGCTTGAAATCTGGCTTCAACCTGTTTGGAAAATGACAAAGTTCAAAACAACAAATTTTTCACCAGTGCGTGTATGATCAATATGCAAATTAGTTATCTGATGTGTACCGAGTGCTGTGTTCAATGGTCTATGGGGGCCATTGAAGTGGATGACATGTCAGGCACAATATTGACGAATTCCTGGTTTTTTTCCGGCCTCAGTACGCCACTGGGGCCCAATTTCGTAAAGCCGCTTCAGCACACAAAAAAGTAGCTAAGCCAAACAAAAGTATGCTTATGAGAATATGGCTACCAGCCAAAATACCTTGTCCCGTCCATATGTGACTGGTATCCTGCTTACTTTTGCTTAGCAGAAAATCATTAAGCAATATTTCCCCTGGGGGTTGGCATCTTCGTGTGCTCCTGTTTTGAAAAGCACTTACATACCAACTAGAAGCTCACCTGTTTTTCTCAGCGGGAAGTTACTGTCGTACTGTCCAAACATGGGCTGGTAGTGAGCGGAGATATTATGGGGCGGGGAGTGGTGCTCCATGGACCCGTGGGGACTCCGGTTGGCCATGGACCATTGGCGGTACGCCTGGGGCGGGGAGTGATTCATCCCCCCACTGGCAGCGAGCTCTGAGCGCTGTTTGCGATCCAAGAGGAACTTCTGGAGTTTTTCTTTGACTTCTTCGGAAGGGTTAGCACCTGGGAAAACACATAGATTCCAAAGCAAAATTCCATGAAGCTGCGTAGCACAAACAAAATCCTGTTAACAAGAATCCGGTTACCAACTAAATTGTCTATTAAGGTGCCCAAGTCATCACTGGTACCCGGTTATATTTAATGTATTTTTCTTAACATAATTTAAGCTTCGCGAGTAACGCTATTAAGCATTTATGTGGGGGTGTCGTGGCTGAGCGGTCTAGGGTGGTGTACTCAAGCTCTGTGATTTACAGAATGTGGGTTCGAATCCTGGACTGGTCAATCGCGACACTTGTGTCCTTGAGCAAGGCACTTTATCATAATTGCTTCTCTCCACCCAGGAGTACACATGGGTACCGGCAAGAGCTGGGGAGTAACCTGCGATGGACTGGTATCCTGTCCGGGAGAAATATTCTTGGTCATTTAACGCTAACGAAACCAAACACTGACCTGACGAGCCATAATGGCTCCGGACAGACTTTACTTTTTCCTTTTACTGAATTGTTTTCACATAAATGACCTTTGTTGACTGAAATGTTTGACCACTCAAGTGTGAAGCACACTGTCTAACGCAACAGCCCCTGCACTGAGTTCAGAGGTCAATTTTGTCCAAACTCTACCGTCATCCTGACAATTCTATTTCAGAGCGAGCAACAACAACAACAAAATAACGAAAACAAATAGTAAATTTTCTTGCTTATTAAAAACAACTCCCGACAATGCCACAACAACGAGAGAAAAAAAACCTAAACAAACAAATCAATTAATCATCGAATAATCTCCTCAGCCTAGTGCCGTGAACAAATGTGTCAGCTGTTGTATGAAACAGCCATGAGCCCAGAAACTAAATCGACACAATCCTGACACGTTGGTGAATACGGCAACGAAAAAAATCCATACGTGACAAAAAAAATCCTTTTTGCCGACAACTTCTCGAGAAAAATCAAACGGCATTGACAGGTGGGTGACAAGGACGGTCAGCAACAGATAAAAATAAAATTGATCGCAAAATTCTTAAATAGAAAAAAAAAAAAACCAGATCAACTCTATTTTGGGGTTGCAGTGGCAGTTGTAGTAGTTCTTGGTCGTTAAACAACAGCAGTTTGGTCTAAACATAACATACACAAAAAATGGGAACAAGAAGGACAGAAGAGAGAACAAAAAATAAACATCCCAAAATAATCTATGGATAAATAATCTATGGATAAATTTAGAATTTAGCGCGTCCGGCTCCTTAAAAATGTATTTCTGCTTTTTGTTTTCTGTGTTGTTGGTTTTTTTTTTTTTGGGGGGGGGGCGGGGGGGGTTAATAAGTTTTGAAAAATGTATATATATTGAGCTTGCAAATTGTAACATGATTGCTTTTTTTTTTAAATATTTTAATATACGCTGGGTCAATTCAATCAAATTAGAATGCTTTTAATGTTGATTGTAATTCTTTAGCCAGTAGACTTGGGCTAAGTTTCACAAAGCTGCTTAAGCACACATATTTACTAAGCACAGAAAAATCTTTCTTAGTCGAAAAACAAAACAACACACAAAACAAAAAACAGGTTTACCAGTCAAAATGTCATGCAATGTCTGTTACATGCGACTGGTACCCTGCCTATTGTTGCTTGTTTGTTAAGCAAGATTTTCTGCTTTTCAGCTTACCAGCAAATGGAGTGTCTACAAGAGTCAGGTGGACAGTTCCACTGTGACTCGCGTTACTTTGACCACAGTTAACATCATCCGTCTGTTTTTATTCTTGAAAAAACTGTTGGGACTACATACATGTTGAAAATCAATAGCAGAACCTTGTGACGTAGCAACACTGTCTTTAGTCTGGGGGAATCCAATTTGAGTGTTCACTTGTGACTAAGCAAGTCAGTGTTCCAGACATTATTCAAAATATAACTCACAAACATGGCTTATTAAGCCGTACCCAAATTGGCGGCTACGGCTACGGCTGTTGCATAGGATGTTGCTAAGGACAACCTACACTTCAACCAATGAGGACGCAGCGATCCTGTTATAGCCGTAGCCGCCAAATCGGACACAGTCTTAGTTCCCTTTGTACTCTCCCCATGCAAACACATTTGCCAAAAATATTTTCCACAATTTATCAACTCGAGGACGTGTTTATTCGTGACTTACTTGGTTTGTCCTTCTTGGCCAGTAGTTGCTTCAGTTGCTGCTGCTTGGCCTGCTGCTTCTGGGCCTCCAGCTGCTGTTGCTGCTGCTGCTGCTGCTGCGCTAGGATCATGCGATCGTGCTGGATTTGTTGCTGTGGTGCAAAGTGGACATTTTGAAACTGTAAGACACAAAGTTGCCCGGGAGTGTTAATCAAACCCAACCGGTGTTAAGGCTGGCTGGTTGAGGGAAAAAGAACAAACGAAAACATGCCAAAAGTGAATGTTGGGGGGGGGGGGGTGAGGAGAAGGAGGGCAGGAGAAAAGGGGTAAAACCAAACATCAAATTCCTGTTAGTGTTAGTCAACATGGCATGCAACAATATCTATCAATTGATAAAAAGAGCAATTCAGAATCTCAAAGCAATCGTGAGAAAGAGAGATATTTGTCCACTGGTGAAATCTTCTGACGCAACCCTAACTTGACGGGGGTAAGAGTCATTTCTGACAAAAAAAAGTCCGAAACTGGGATCTGGATCTTAGAAGGTGCACTGAATAGATTCCAAGGAGCTTTTTAGAACACTATCTTCAGTGCTAGAGAAGTATATCAAAGAGCATGACTTTTTTTTGTTCGGAGAAAAATTACGGTATTTTTTTTGTATAGCAGGCAGACTTTAAAAAGCCTGAATTCAGAAAAAAAAGACTGAAATTAATCATCTCTAAATTTAACGAAAAATTTGTACAGTTTTTGAAAGCAGAAAAATACAGCATTTTTTGTTTTGCAGGCAGACTTTAAAATGTCTTGAATTCAGATGAAAATCTTAAATTTCTCATTCTTAAGTAGCACTTACGATAGTAAGTTCTGTCCCACTGTGATGAAACCACGGGACCGATTTCACAGAGATGTAGAAGCAGAAAAATATTGCTTAGTAATTTAACTTGCTAAGCAAAAACAGGCAGGGAACCAGTTATGAGTGATGAATATATCAAACAATACTGTGGCTGGTAACCAACATGTCAGCCAGGCCATATTTGTGCTTAACCACTGTACGACATTAGACCCTGGCGTGAACATTAAAAACGGCATGGATGTAAGTACCCGTATCAGCTCGTGCTGCTGTTGCTGGTGCTGCTTGGACAGTTGATCCTGCCGCTGCTTGAACTGACTAATGAGGAGCTGCTGCTGCCACTGCTGCTGCTGCTGCAGCTCGATCAGCTCGTGCTGCAGCTGCCTGGCCGCGTCCGGGTTGAGCCGGCCTGGGGCCTCGCCGGGCCCGGCTGGCGTTTGGCCGCTGGCCACATCTTCTGTCATCACAAGAAAACACACACAAGTTTAAAATAATGAACATTTTCAATGCCTGCTTTTGTTTTTGATGAGGTGATTGAATGAGAGAATTATTAGCAGGCCTTTCATCTTTGTGAGGGCAAGGCCGTTTTTTATTTGGCAAAAGGCACTTCTATTTGAGAAAATCTGTAAGTCTATGGGAAACTTTTGAAGGGGCACCAAGGCCAAGCCCAGGGCAACAGAGGCAATGCCCTTCGTGGCCTTCGTAACTCAAGGGCTGATAAAGAGCAAGTTGGTAATTGGTGACAAAGTTGCACAAACTGTGTAGCCCCTTACGACCTGCTCTTCGATGGGAATCTTTTCAGATGCAAATTCTTTGAATGGTCCCGAGGATCGACGACCTACCTTTCAGATGCATACTGTTGAAATGTGTCTCAATGTTGACTGCGTCCCGACTCCCGCCAAGAGTTGTCTCTGCAGGGGAAATAGGAAAGAAAGGAGAACTCGTGAGATGCTGTCTCGCCTCGTCAAGCCGCGGCGAAGGAGCTCTGCACAGATCCAGCGCACTCTCCTGAGACGCGCTCTCCAGAGAGTCAAGATAACGGAACAGCTTGATGCGGACCTCCGCCGGGGTGATTTGCGCCGAAAGTGGAAGCTGACCGCAGCTTGCGAATCGCCAACGTCCCCGGCTTGCAGGGGAAACATGTCTATGCAGCGACGATTCCTTCAGGATGTCATTTACCGAACCAACATTCAATAATAACACGTCACAAACAATAACGCTTTCTATACATATATAATTTATATACCTGGCCCTGATTCCTCGCTCGCATTGTATTCTGGAACTCACAAAGTGGTGACCATACGCTGTCATCACCCTCTATCACATAGCCATGAAATTATTTTATAAATAGCTACAAAAACTAAAGCAGTCAACACACCTGGACATATCAAAACTCTAAAAATAAACGGGCGCCATGGATAAATCCAATTCCTTTACGGCTTATTAATCTCGTCCCTTTGTGGGAGGTGATAATTCAAAGATTCTAACATTTTCCCACGATGAGAGAATGATCTCTCCATTGATTTGTTGTTCACGACCAATTTCATGACCAATTGAACACCGTTTATCAATAAACTGCTGACACCACTCGACGACCAGCACCTGGACATGGTCTCACACATCTGCTAACCACAGAACCACGGCATTGATCACCAAAATGAGCAGGGAACCAGTCACAAACAAAACACACACTGTGCGGTATTCTTTCGGCCGGTCACCCCTTTTCTGCTAAGCATCATTTGGCGGTGCTTAGAAGGTTCTGGGTGCTCAGCTGCTCCATCAAACAGGCCCCTGGACACAGGCCCCTGGATGGCCCCTGGATTACACCTGGCGTTGGTTTAATGTGGCGTCGCCATCTAAGGCAGTCTAGACAAATCTCACACTTTGCGTACATAAAAACAATGGTAGTGTGAACACGACTAAATCCGCCCTTTTGATTTAACATAGTAAACCCGTGGTGTGACTTTGAAAATTTCGCATTTCCCGTGCAAATTTTTGTTTCGGTACCACACACTTACTACAGGGTCAACGGTGAAGGGATCCCAGGAGGTGCCCATACCTTGCCAGTATACAATAGCCAGCGTGTGGTACGGGAAAAAAATCAAGTCCCATGCACATTTGAACATTGGAACGCATTAAGTGTGAGATTCCGTCTCCATCGCACAATAACTTCAACACAAGCAAGATACTTCCTTCTTGTAAGCTGGGATCAAATTTGGGTGAAAAAAATCCACAAGACCGTGGGGGCTTGTAGCTCAACATTTTTTTACCGGACCAGAATTCTTTTTACAATAACCAGAATCATTTGAACATTCCTTTTTTTTAAAATTAAGTTATCACACACTTGTCACACAGTAAGGTTATTCATTTGTAAAACACAAGACCGCCGGATATGAGTTTACTGGCCCCCGACGCCAAAATCAGTGGCTTCGGGCCTGCGGTCCAGTGTCAATTCGAGCCCTGAGTTAAGGGCAAGGCAGTTGTTCCTTAGTTAAGGGCACCTCTATGGGGTAAGTCTAAATTTCGACTGGAACATTTCGAAGGGGGCACCAGGGCAATGACCAAGCGCATAGAGGCAATTGCCTCCCTGATGCAACAGGCCTACGTACTACATACATTGTATGTAAAACACTTCCGTAAGGTTCCCGGGAGGCTGGCACATGCCCTAGACTCGCACGGTCTATTCCAACATATGACGCCATTACTATTCGCCGTTTGCACGGTCAGCCATTTGCGTGGAGATCCTCGAATTCGAGAGAGCAGTGACTAGAATGCATTACATAACTCTGCATTGTCACGGTAATGTAATGACACTTTCATCCAAACAGATACATAAATAGAATACAAATGAAGCCTGAAGTCGAGGCTCTACACGCACACGGCGGATCCGTACATGTAGTGAAATAGAGTGGCTCTCTGTCCCACTGGGGACAAATAAAGGGAAGTAAGGTTCACCACTTTGCACCCACAGCACCGTTTCTTTTTTGGGGGTAAACGCGTGACAAGCATCTTTTGACCAACAACGATGACGCAAGAGTAAAGCTCGCTTAACAAACCCACAAAGAAAGACTACACACACAAAACATCAATTAATCTTCCCCCCGAACAAACACCGCTAATTTTACACAACCTTCAACCGCCGACAAAAACAAAGTACACGTCCTTAACGTGCACATCCTGAGAGTCAATTTTTTCTCAAAACCCGCACGTCCTCCGCCGACCCAAAAATAGACGGTAAAAGGCCCGATGATTATTCTCTCTAACCTTTTGCATACATTGCATGCCACTAGCCGTGGCAGGGAAACAAGCCCCTATAAATACACATTCTGGCCATGGACGTATCAGATTAAGTGTGTTTGTTTGCAAGATTGAATGTAAAAATAGATTTTCAATTGGAGAGCCAGCCCGAGCTATTTGCAGCTAATACCTAGATATCCTCTTACATAAAATTGCTTTTGTGTGTACACCCTTCTGACGCAAATGTGTTATTTCTTTTTTTTCCCCTTTTGATAATGAAGCCTGTAGTTCATACAAAGCTTTTAAGCGCGCAAATATGCCATGAACAGAAAAACAAATCTTGCTTCTTCTTTTTTTAAAGGAACATTACAGAATTGGTTTTTGCTAACAAAACAGTTGCTGGCAGTGTAAGCACTTTATGTAATCCACCATATACATAAACTGACAAACCTGTAGAAGTTTGAGATCGATCAGCCATCTGGGTCACGAGAAAATAGTGAAAAACCGATTACACATTTGCATGAAATCATATAGATTCAACAAATGAATAAAACGCTCACTGAGCGATAAACTCCAATCGGAAAATTAGTTTATTAATTTCTCATCAAATATGGCATTTCAGACAGAAATATTTCAAGGGATGTTTTCTATTATCATCATCATTAGACCGTGTAAGTTTTATGTAAATCTGTGATCAAAAAGTATATTTTACAAGTTCTTTTCTTACCAATTCTGTAATGTTCCTTTAAGCCAAAATGGGTTAACCACGTATGATGGTCATGAGAATTGTAGGGGTGCTAATTTTAGAGAAACAAACAAATGTTACCAAAAGAAAATCCAGCTTAGCAGAAACCGGTTACCAGCAAAAAAGAAAAAATACGTTTTATGACAGGCTCCCTGCTGATTTTTGCTTAGCAGAAAACACAAACATTTGCTTAACACCATATTCTGCTCAACAGCTTTATAAAATTAGACTCTGGGCCTTGTTTAAAAGTTACTTGGTGTATAAAACCTACTTAAAACTAAACAAATGTAAACCTTTAATCACAGATAATAAAAGAGAGCCTGGGTCCAATTTTTGCCCAGCTGCCTGAGCACAACAAAATTATGCCTACCAGAATAAGGTTACCAGCCAAAATTTCATGTCACAGTGTACAATCTGTGACTGGCATCCTACTCACTTTGGCTCAGCAGAATTCTTAAGCAGTGTTTTCTGCTTGGGCAGAAGCTATGACATTGGGCCCTGGTGACATACAGTACACAAGGATGCCATTTTGCAGTTGGTTTAAACACGGTTGTGCTAAGCAAGTTTTTCAGAGATTAGCGACAGCCTTTGCGGTGGGCCTCTGAACTTCAAATGCGTACAACCTGTATCCATTGAAAGTTCACTCAACCCGAGTGCTTCAAGTCTCCCATTGAGTCGTTTTGAAACCCAGTGTTTCAGATTTACGCCACATTCTTAGATTCTAAATCCAGTTTCCTACATACCGACTAAAGCCCACTACTTCATGGAGGCAACTGAGGCCATCACCTCCACGCCCCCCCCCCTGTCACCGCCTTGGTGCCCCTTGAAATGTTCCAGTAGAATTTCAATTTCGACCTCCTAGAGGTACCCTTTACTATGGACACCTGCCTTGCCCTTGCAAGTTATCAGACATGCAGAGTGCCACACACCTACACGATGCACTACAGTGACATATTGAATACCGTCCGAATATAACCCATGATACATGGAAGATCTACAACTCACTATCCACTACATCCCCTTGAAAAAGAATGGACAGGGGAAAAAGAGAAAAAAACCACAACAACAATACACAGTGACACAGCCAAACAGCTATTTTTAGACACAACCCCCCCCCCCCCCCGAGCTTGTGAACTACGTCAGACTAGCTGAGGTCAAATGCAAATTGGATACACACGACCCTGCCTCCAAGGCTTGTTGTCACTGCTGTACTGACACGCTTCTATTTATAGCTCCTTGCCGGCCCACGATCTGACAACACCAGGTAAACCCTTATATAAAATGTGCGTGTGTGTGTTGGAGGAGGGGGAGGGGAGGGGGGGTTGTTTGTCCATACACAGGGGGGGTCAATGTGTTAAAACACAAATCACCAATGACGTCCGCCATGTGTGAGTGAGGGAGCGTGGGAGATGGCTAGCGGGAAAAACCAAGTGTCACATTCTGAGGTTCTGGTCAGGAGGTCGATGTGAACTTGGGAAGGCACGGTAAACATGACTGTACAATTTAGTGCGGGGGGGGGGGAGGGAGGTCAGTATTTGTCCTCTTCTAATATATCGAGGTTTGGATTTCACTGGGTGTTGTTCGATTTTCAAAGCACGGGTGTATATCCTGCTGGGCAGAAATGGGTTACCAGCCAAAAATTGTCATCCAAGGGACATTGCTTTGTGACTGGTGCCCTGCCAGAGATCTGCTTAGTCTAACCTGCTTAGACCTCACTTGAGGCATTTACGAGAAACCATCATCTCTTAAATTCTCTATTAGAAAGAAAAAAATATACATTCCTCTTCAAAACCAAATCCCAGGCATACCAGAGTTCTCTCCCATGCACAAGCTAGGGTTTCAGGACAACATGCAAAAAATATCAATATTAATAATACTAATACAAATTTAGGTACATGTAAGTAGACCAAATTCACAAAAATCGTGAATTAAGACCATTAAAAGATACACCAGATTGCACATTTACAGCTGTTAAAACCCAACGAACACAAGTAAAAGACGTTCCGAGGACCTTGTTTTAATTCAGCGTAATCCAGCAAAATTACGGTCCAGACTGCCCACCCAGTTTTTAAGAATTCTGGAGAAGAACCCTACATACTGTTACAACCAACGCACAAGTAACTTCCTTGCATTTCCACACGCCTGTGTTTGCTTTTAATTCCATCTAGAATTTAAACTCGTCCGTTTTCCAAACATTAATTAAGTTGTTTTTTTTCCTCCCCTCCATCTTTTATTCCCGAATCACGAGCGCGAGGTTCCAAATTATTTTGCCCTTTCGAAAATACATTTATTTGATTTGCTATGCAACAAGGGCGAAAAATTACAAGGGGGGGGGGCTTGCAGCACACAAGCACTGCATTTTTACGCAACCCCCCCCCCCCTCCACACATTTGCCGCATTTTCCTTTCAGTCACTTTTTTATTAAGTACAACACACGACGACTCCATCAAATTTGACCGTTAATCATTTCCTGTTGTATACAAACTAAACAAACAAGTGCTCTGAAGTGAAAATTAAAGTGAAACTAATCGAATCGAAAAACCTGTACCTTAAAAAAATAGATTGTCTATAGGGGGGAAATGAATTACAAGTTAACGAGTTGGTGATATGATCAAAAATATAATTTGTCAAAACAATAAAATAAATAAAAAATAAATCACTGCTTCAAAAACCTTCAGATAGTTTAATAATCATTCAGAGTCAGTGCTATAATATAACAAAGGCAGTGGCCTTCATTTATTTGAAGCAAACAGCGGTGTTTTTTTTGTTTTTTTGTTCTTTATTTATTTTTCTAAGACTCTGCTGGCGTCCAAACGTCAGGCCATTAACAAATTTCACAAAAATACACAGATCCTGGGAAAAACTGGAGGGGGGTGGGGTGGGTGGTTCTGGGTGGTTCTCCTTTTTAGCCTAGATGTAATTCATCAGGCGACCCCGAACAAAAACACGTTGAGTTTCGGTCATTGGTTAAGCGTTTTAGCACGTTCAGTTTAGCAGCGGTGACGCAGCTGTTCCAACCAAACTGTAACCGAGTTGTTGGCTCGGTCGGGCTTGGTTTCAAGATGGAGGATTCTACGAAACATGTCAACGGAATTCTTATTTACAAATGAAAAAACATTTGAAGCAGACCGATCCAATTACGTTCATAAAGTTACAAAGACTAAGTTCTATTACTTGCAATAAAATGAAGGCAGCAGTAATTTCAAGAACATTCATTTTCAAGAGATGTGCCTACATCATTAACTACTTCTAACCACCAACCCGTTTCCGTTTAGCTCTCAGAATTTGTTTCAATAGATTGCACTGCCACCCATTTACCATCAAGGGAAGGCCTACGTTCGAACCGGGACATTACTCGTCTTGTCATCTCTAAGTAGTAAAAAAAACGGATAGGCGATGGATCATTTAGTGTGTTCGGGCCAACTCTCTGGAACAAATTACCGCAGACCTTAAGATCCTCACCAACGGTTGATGCTTTCAAGAGCAATCTCAAAATCCATTTATTTTAGTGTGTTCACATTGCTTGATGTTTATGTTCGTTTGTGAAGCGCAATGATCATTTTGGGAATTGTGCTATATAAGAACTGATATTATTATTATTAATCAACGCATTTCACTTCTTAAAACTTGTATCAGGTCGGACTCGCAAAAATGCCACCCCGGGCATTTCATTTGAGAGTAAATACAGACTCTCTACACTGCTACAATTGGAAAACTAAAACTTGAAAAAAAATATTTAAAAAATTGAGACAAGTTCTCCCACCTTCAAGAAATGTTGCAGGCAACGGAGCATCTGTAAAAACAACAATCTTAAAATCGGGACAAATTTTTGACGAACCACAGGCCTGACATATACCGGTCCTGCCGGCAGACTATCATCTTGAAGGAGTGCCAGTGGAATCACTCTCCTCTGCACTCATTAAAACCTTGTCCAAGGAGTGTGGAAAATACCACTCTTTATTTTAAAGCACATAAATGTACCACATTGCCAGTTGTCAAAGACCAGTACCGCACTTTATGTGACCCAACATACACATGAAATAACAACCTTGTGAAAGTTTAAGCTCAATCGGTCATCCGAGTCACAAGAAAATAGTGAAAAACTCCATTATACGTTTCACTGTTTTCCAAACGGCGGGTTTTGTACACGCGAGATCAAAACTAATTGTTTTACTCATTTCCTAAAAATGATAGCCTTTCAAGCAAAACTATTTCAAGGGAAGTTTTTCCACCAAGACCATCTTTATACCGTGTGAGTTATGTGCAAATATGTGAAAAAATTCGTATTTTCAATCTTACCGATGTTGTGCACACCCTTTAAATTCGTAAGTGCGAAGAAAAAAAAACACTCTTAATCACAGCAGGAAATGAACTACAGACACGACGTTTATTTGCTTTAATCACGCCAAACAAAATAAACAACCCGCCAATCCAATCTAGCAAACCGGTACACAGTAAGAACCATCAGCCTGTACTTACATGCTTCAGTTAAACATCATAAACAGTCAGATTTACAAAACCGTGTTTTCATTTTCACATCTCAGACTAAAGCTGTTTAGCAGAAAATACCGCTGAGCCTATTTTCATTGCCAAGCAAAAAAATGAATGGGGTACCTGCCAGTTGCAACAGTGAAAACTTTAGGCATTTTGGGCTGGTAACCTGTCTCTCCTAAGCTTGATTTTTATGTGCTTACAGTTTTTATTCGATTGGGCCCAGATCTTGTGGAGTTCGGTTCTGACGAGTGTGAAGGAGCTCTCCAAAAAGTATAAGGAGAGCAAGGTCCTATTTTATAGAGCTGCTTAAGCATAAACATTATTTCTGCTAAGCGAAATAAGCAAGGTACCACTCATTGCATGTGACATTGTATTTTGGCTGGTAACCCATTTCTGGTAAACAAAAGGTCGCTGTGCTTAGTTACTTTATGTGCTTAAGCAGCTCTATGAAATTGGGCCCAGTTATAAAGCTCACCCGTACTCTATCAGAAGGACTGTGTGCCAAAATGCAAGAACTAAGGACAAAAACTTGACAAGAGCGAGAAAAAAACAACAACAATGAAGGGTGTGCCTGAACACAAAAAACAATGAAGGGTGTGCCTTACCAAGAATACACGGCAGTGATGTTACCCGGTAACTCTCATGTCTCGCTGGAGCCAACGACAGCATCCTTCAACAATCTAAAAGCATCACACGCTCAAAAAACCAAAAAACCAAACCAAACTGAAAATCCTTCCAGTGAATGCTCCAAAGATATAATACCAGAGTTGATCCCCCACAAAACAAAAGTGTCAAAGCCACACATCCACGCATCAACAAAAAGAGAAGAAGCACTGCATTTGATGCCGTGTGTTCGTCCTTGTAGGAAGTAAACCCCCGTGCACAAGTGTGCTATAAATCTGCCAGGAATGCAAGCCCCGGATAAGGCTGAACTTTGGAATCACAAGCAGCAGCAGCATTTACAAACACAACCATTCAAAGCCCCGAGTCAAACCCCCCATCCACTGTGAGAAGAAAAAAAGAAACTGCCAGTGACAAAAATCCCCATCAACTGTGAAAAAACGTCAGTGACTAAAGCTGTTTGTCGAGGCAACTAGACAATTGACCGAAAGAAAAAGAGGGGGGGGGATCGAGGCTAAAAATAGAGTCAGCTTTTATCAATTTTGGGATCACCTGAATCTAGGTTGCCGGTTAAGATAAGAGTGAGGACAAGGAAGGGCTTGCGAGGGAAGGACAAAGGGAACGGACAGATTTACATTTTGTGGTGAGGCAAACTTTCAGTAAGAGGGGGGGGGGGTTGGTGGGGTTAGGAAATCTACTATGGGCATTGCATAACTGACTTAGCTGCTTTGTACCTAGATGGAGTAACCTGTGATATCACACGTTTACAAACGAGGCACAGAGCCTCGACTTCCTGCAGGCCCGATTTGTAAAAAGAAAGCTCATGGGGGAGGGAAAAAAAACCTATTTAAAACTGATATTTTATGGAGATTGCATTTTCATATTTTTGGAAGAAAGGAGGCCATCTCAAAACTTATTCAACCTTTAAAATGTTAAATTTCTCATAATCATGACAGTGTAGTATTTTGCCTACTGAGAAATGCCCTGGAATGTACAGTCATTCTTTTTGTAAACAAAGGTTACTTGGTCGATACAATACTCCAGATCCCAGAGGTGTACTCTAATGAACAGCCCCCCCCCCAACACAAAAAAGTATATATAGTAAAAGTGTAGTACTCATTGTTAGTGTGTTTGCCATAATTTAGAAACGGGTGTCGAAATGTCAGACATGCAGTTTGTCCTAAAAGCAACAAAACTCACTTCCTAGCACAAAACTTTGTAGTGTTTATTCCATTTTCTATGGCAACAGATGAAGTACAGGGGGAAAATAAAGAACTCGTCCGATCATCTGAAAAAGTTGCGTGCCTGAAATTTGCAGTTAATAGGCTATGGATTCAAGGAGACTAAAAGAGGGTTGTCCAAATTTGAAAATAAGGAGTCCCGATGATGCCTAGCCAATACCTCACTCTGAATTACTGTAAAGATCTCGACCACTATTCGCTACTTGCACAGATCCGCCATGTGCATTGTAGAGCCTCGACTTCATGCTTCATTTGTATTGAATTTAGGTACTTGTTTGGATGAAAGTGTCATTACATTCGCTGCGACAATACAGAGTTATATAATGCTTCTATTCACTGCTGTCCCCAATTCGAGGCTCTTTACGCAAATTGGTGACCGTGCAAAGGGCAAACGGACAGCCCCAGAACCAGATCAAACCGGAGGACGATTGTTGCCTCAAAAACAAAACTTTGCTTTTGGCACACTGCTCTCGCCCGGTGTCACTACCCTCTCCGAAACAAACCTAGTGCACCATTTGAACCCGATCTGTATGTTTGCTCACCGGCAAAAAAACAAACAGGCTAAACAAACAGGAGTCACCCCAAGTTATACGTCATCAGAAAGAATTAAAAAAAAAACACACACAAAATAAATACGAAACATACAAAAATAAGTACATTGTACATGTAGGTCGGTCTACACAGAAAACTGCAATCGTACTTTACACCGAATTGTTGACACTGGAGTGGGAGACAAACCAATAGTCGTTTCAAGAACATGCCAGATGTGTGCGGTTCAACTTTGATCATGACGCGATATTGTAAGGCCGTACTGTGACTAACCGTCTAAGCCGAGGTCAGGGAGGTCCACGTGCAATCAGCTAGTCAGTGTGTCAACCCAATCTTTGTCCTTTTCCCTTGTCTTTGACAGGGCCAAGCTTTTTTTTTCTTTCTATGTACCCAACTTACTATTACAGCCTTGGTTTGGTTATAATTAGCTACATTAGCCTTTTTGGGGATATATGGTGGACACTATAGGAATATACATGTATACTGTTTGGTTTGGGATGTCTACAGAAAGATTTACCCAAGTCTAACAGTGTCACGGTATTGTGCCCGCCATATCTCATAATGGCTTATTGCATCTAGAGTGGCAGTCATAGGTAGGGTCATTCTTTGGTAATAACCCCCTAACAATATTAGGTAATTTTTATCAAGACAAAATTTATGAAGATGGTAATGGTATTGTAGCATGATTTATGCAAAATTATTTCGCCTATAAATCAACATTTTGCCTATAAATCAACATGTCGTTGACAAAATTTTGACCCGACCTACAAACCATTCACCCGAGAAAATTTTCATGCAGGCCGGACACACTTCACGAAGGCAACTGAAGCAATTGCTTCCATGCCCCCAAGCCATTGCCTAGGTGTCTTTTTTGAAACATTCCAGTAAAACACTTTTAGCCACCTTATAACAGGTACCCTTTTCAACGAAAAAAAAAAAAAAAAAACCCTGCCTAGCCCACTGCAAGACTAAAGTGACAGGCCCGTTTATGATACGGATACAAGACATCGTTCTCATGACAAAAAAACTGTAATCCAGCCGGTGCGCTCAGTTGAGCTCCAAAACGTTTTGTACCAAGTTTTTGGTAGAACCCTGGTGTTTTCCTTGCAAATAAATGGTGGCAATTGTGCACGAGGGTTAACTTGGAGCAAAGTTCACCGAAGCAAGTCATCCGGACTCAATGCCTTGCCATTCGAAAAAAACGCAAAGAATGGCATCCTTCGAACGGAGGTGTTTAAAAACGCCAAAAATAAACCATTCAGTGTTACACTCCACCGCATCAGTAAAGATGACTGACTTTTACGGCAGCCTGCAGGTTGAATAGAGAAGACATGGCTCATTGACAAGGGTATGTGTGTGTACCCCAAAATAGAACCTTACTACACAATGGCAGTTCTACCGAGATAAAAAATCGGAGCTGGTACATACAGGGACAGCGATAAAGGGACACTATTGCAGCATTCTCCCTCTTGTGATGAAAGGCAGTGGTCTAGGTCAGGCCAGGTCTGCAGCAAGCGAATTCGGCTATGGCTACGGCTGCTGGCTGCACAACATCATTTAGGAATAGGACTTTTTTGGCAGTCCGGCCTTAGCCACTGCCAAAGCCATTAGTGTGCAACACAGCCTTCTTAACGACTTCCCCTGGCTAAAAATAGCCACCATGACTTACTTAGTACCCATATGGAAGTTCCACTTTGAGTCATGGATTGGAACAAGTATAAATAGGACTGGTCACGGTATCATGACGGCCTGCCATAACAGGTTGTGATGATTTGGGCCCAATTTCATACATTAGAACTGCTTAAACAAAACAATTACGCTTACCAGAAATAGGTTACCAGCCAAAGCACCACAGTCATAATATGTGTCATTTTTTTATGGGGGGGGGGGGACTGGTTTCCTGCTAATTTCTAATCAGCAGAAATTTATGAAGGAACATTTTCTGCTTAAGATGCTCTAAACAATTTCCTAAAAGCTGTTACGCAGAGAAAGGGAAAAAAACGCTTAGCAATAATTAGCAGGGAACCAGTCACAAACAGTGTTAACATTACATGGTATTTTGGGGCTGGAAACCCGATTGTGCTAAGCAAGACTATTGGGGCCGTGCTTGGTAACCAACTGTTTTCCCATAGACTCTCCACACTTTCGTTCCTCAAGTTGTAGCTTTAAAGGCAGGGTATACCTTTGGTAATTACTAAAATACATTAACCCTAAAGAACCCAAGTCCTACAGTATCCTCATTGCCAAAGTGCAGGATTGAGAAGGATTTGGGCTATTAGGGATCTGCAACACAGGAGGATTTTGAAGGGTTTGAGCTGAAATGAGTTTTTGTTAGGGTAGGATTTCGCAGGACTTGGGCTATCGGGCTGTTTTTACATAGGAGGATTTTGAAGGTTTTAGGTATTATGCAGCTTAGCCAAAATAGGATTCTGAAGGTTTGGGGCTTTTTTGACCTTTTTTGACTCCCTAACTTCTGTCTCTAAAGGATTTTGAAGGATTTGGGCTAATATGTATACTTACAATAAGTTGAAGGATATCAAAGGATTTGGGCACTTTAGGTTTATGACGACTTTAATCTGAAGGATATCGAAGGATTTGGGCAGTATGTCTACCCAAGGGTCAAGTCTGTTAGGGTTAATGACCATGAAAACTTACTTGGTAAGAAGCACTGCAGCTGTTGGTAATGTATAACATTTTGAGAAATGATTCCCTTTCAAAGGAATGCGGTTTTAGAGAGAGGGATTCAAAAACATTTCAATCTGAGAAACGTTTTCTGCATGAAACGTACTCCAATCACAGATTATTCTTTCTGCATAGACATAACCGCTCCAGATTTCCGTCGACATCTCAAAAACGCTACCACCTTTTCGAACTGAAATTTTCACAGGTTAATTTTATTGTATAAATCTACATTTATATAGAATTAAAACAATCAAACGGTTCCAAAAACCACAGGTATACTTTGCCTTTAAGAGTGTATTTGGAGGGGGGAAAAAAAACCTGTCTGAAGCTATTCTTAGGCAATGCATCTGCAACTTCCTTTCTGTAGAGGCTATCCAACTTTCCCTCCCACCCCCAAGACAAACGGGCACTGGAACCTTAATGTTTGGGGGAACACTATATAATGGTGGAGTAAAGGCCATAACTGGGTGCAATGGAATGTCTTTGGCAACACATCTGCAACTTGCTTTCTGTAGAGGACTACCCCAAACGTCCCCTCCCACCACCAAGACAAAGACACACTTCCTCAACAAATTTGAATTTGTTTGAGGGGAACACTATAATAACGGTGGAGTAAAGGCTATAACTGAGTGCAATGGAATGTCTTTGGCAACACATCTGCAACTTGCTTTCTGTAGAGGACTCCCCCAAACGTCCCCTCCCACCACCAAGACAAAGACACACTTCCTCAACAAATTTGAATTTGTTTGAGGGGAACACTATAATAACGGTGGAGTAAAGGCTATAACTGAGTGCAATGGAATGTCTTTGGCAACACATCTGCAACTTGCTTTCTGTAGAGGACTACCCCAAACGTCCCCTCCCACCACCAAGACAAAGACACACTTCCTCAACAAATTTGAATTTGTTTGGGGGAACACTGTGGAGTAAAGACTATAACTGAGTGCCATGGAATGTCTTCGGTGTATTATATTTAGAATTGGGAAAAAAACCGTGATACTGTTGGTATGTGATCTACTTTATTACAAAACAGTCACAGCAACTTGACATTTACACCATGTAGTATTTTTAGACTTGGCTCTTGGCCACGGTGCTGTAATCCTAAACACGGACAGTCACACCAGAATCCCACTGCACGTTGTGTTTGATTCTGTTGGACTGTGTACTGCACTAGTAAACTGATCGTGCTTTACATGGGATCAGGCATACCACCATAATCAGAGTCCAACAGTGTATAGAGGTGTTGAGTTTGAAATTATGGTGTTTAATTCTTTTAAGACTGAGAAAGAATCCTAGTAAATCACTCGAGTGGGTTAGGGTTAAAGTTTACATTTAAACTTTAAATAGCTACAAATGTATTTTTCTATAGATTCGGCCAATGATAAGTGGTAGTTAATTAAAAACTAAAATAAAATTATTGTTGGGATCCCGTCACTTTCTCACGTCCATCAGCCATGTACAAACAATTTTGCATGTTACATGTATTGTATGCATTATCCGTGGCATATGCAAAAGTTTTTATATATTTTGTCTCGAAAACAGCATCAACTGTGATACTCGTTCAGAGACAAAAAATTCACACAGAATTTAGCATACAGTCAGAGTATGTCATGAGAAAGGTGGCTACAGGGCCATCGCACACTTCAATATTAACGTGAAATTACAAGCAATAGCAGCCATTTTGAAAAATTGCTTGTTGTTCTACCTATATTTTTTTCAAAAAAATCAACTCTGTGATGGCCCCATAACCAAATGTCTCACGACATACTCTGACCGTGCTCTGACTGTTTGCCATATTCAACGCTCGTATCATCAAAGGCACAATTCCTCCAAAATATTTCCCCTTTCTGCCCCACTACCCTGCAACTTTAAGGAATCAAGTCTATGAACAAATTGGGGATACAATTGAACTAGTAACAGGTACATTTTTCCCCCAACAGTCGTAGTGAGATACATAACCATGAACAAGTAGTATGCTTAGACAAAGGCCTTCTCTCAAACCTCGGCTTGGGCTACGGCTCTAGCTCGGGCTACAACTCCGCCATCAGGTTTAGAGCAGTGTGTACATTTTGAACGGTGTTTCCAATATCAAACGCAGCCCCAAACCGGAGACGAAGCCTACACCGAGGTTTGGACAAAAAGCCCCTGGGAAGAACTACATGTATGATGAAGAAGAATATAACCAAAAAAATGGAACCCACTTGTGCTATGAAGAAAAAAATTGCAGTAATCTACTTACAACGTTATTAACTTCCTGCAGTCAAAGGAATAGCTAGGCCGCGGGAATAGTAGTATACAGTGTCAGCAGTTAAATCAATACGGTACTCGACTGTAAACCCGAATCGAGATGTAGAAGAGCGATCCAAATCTACACGTACTTCACCTATACACAACTGGCATAAATCACATTCTCCGCATGTCAGTGCCGTGATGATTCCAATGCCCCCTGAAGTTGCTTCCAGTCTGACAAACGAGAGCTGATATGGCTTGCAACATCCAGAGCGGCCGCATTAAAAAAAATGTGTATATATATATAAAAAAAAAAACCTGTCTATATTTATCGCGGTCGGCAGGAAGCTGCCCTATTATTGGCAAGTGGAGAGCTACGTATCCAGACGATCGGGTTAGCATAGAGGAAGGGTGGATAATTCCAGCGGTCATCCCCATCAGAGGATCTGCTCTAGCCGAGGCCTCCCTTCACTCAACGAGCTCGTCTAGCGCAAACAATATTTCACAAATTGCATTCATGGCGAATTCTCTTTCTCGAGGGGGGCGGTCAATGACTGCACACCCCCCCCCCCCCAGTAGAAAACCTTTAGGCAGACAGAGGGAAAAGAAATTACTGAATTCAACGTCGTCGTCGACACAAGCCGCGACTCTTATAAATTTATTTCCTCCTCCTATTTCAACAAGTGTTCTGATGATCAAAATTATCTAATCACGCAGACGAATATCCAGGACATCTGTTAAAAAAATCACGACACCATGATCTTAAAGGTTTATTTTTTTCGCAAACCAGCTTGCGAGATCAAGCACCTACATGTATATTTGAAGAACTCTACAGTATAAAAAAAAAAACATCCGCACCCCCAGAAAAACACCCCAGAGTTTAATGCCGAACCAAGCGACTCACATCAGTTTGTTTCTCCTACTTCAACGAGTGTTCTCAAGATCCAACTGACATCTGTTTAAAACACACCATGATGTTTAGTTTTCCAAAAAATAAAAGTGTGGATTCAAACACCTATTATAAGAAATCTCCGGTCACCAAAAAACACAACGTTTTGACTCCCCAGTGCCGACCCCCTTTCCCCCCCCCCCAAAAAAAAAATAAGAAGGCAGACACCCCCCCCCCCCAAAAAAAAGAAGAAGCCAACTCCCAACGGGGCTGTTACTTGAAATGCAAGGCAGCTTAATTGATCACTCTCTCCCTCTCCGAGCAGATCATTAAAAATAAAACTGCGGAAATGTTGTGAGAGAAATTTGCACGATTCGCAGCCACGGCTGTGACCTATAATTACATCTCGAGAGAGGATTACCCTGCCAAAGTTGGAGAACTACCTTTTGGTTCGACCTCAGTATACGGGGTTGATATTTCCTCCCTGAAACCATGTGGTCGTGACGACTAAATTTAGACTTTTCCAAAAGTAGAGATAATGAGGGATTATTGAAAATAGCGTGCAGGACACAAGTGGGAGGAGGATGACAAAATGCCTGGAAAGAAGGTAAGATGGAAAAACAAAATTTCAAAATGGACGTTACCGTAGGTTTCCTTGTTACATTTTACAGAATCAACTTCAATTTAACTGAGGTAATAACTGCATTGGGGATAAGGAATTATGTTGATTTTTACCCTCACACCAAAGTCTGATTTGCACTCTATACTCGGTGCATCCCAAGCCCTGCTGGAACATAAAAAATCAAATCCACAGACTACTCGAGTGGAATTCGAACCCCAGACACCTGCTATCTACAGCAGGGAGCAAGTTCGGGTGGGCGACTAGACTTGACCGGGCACACTATGTGGTCGAGGTGGTTGAGCTGTAATGACATCTAGGCCCAATTTCATGGACCAGAAACTGTTACGTAGCTCTCGAATTGACCATAGCCGATCATGCTCCAGTGCATGGTTCGATATGTATGTAGTCAATCTCCCTGTGCTCTATGGTTTCTGGTTAGTCTAGTCGGTCTAGTTAAGTTTACTCGCCACCCGAACTTGCTCAGGAACGGCTCTGCTTACCGCAGAATTCTGCGCTTACGACCAATACATGTAGGTTCTTGCGTTTAACAGGTGAGGGCCCTGTAAGCTCCCAAATCTGTGATAAGCAGGGCCCAATTTTATGGCTCTGCTACATGTAACTGTAAGCAAAGAAACAGCGCTTACGGAAGCAGGAAATTCGGCACTTATTTTACGGGTTAACAGGGTAGTTTTGCTTGTGCCCGTGCATATTTCATACTACTAGGCATTCTTCGTTTATGCAGCTAGCACGGAGAATGGTGATCGCAACAAGGGATTCGGCAGTAAGCAGAGCCATGAAATTGGGCCTAGATGTCATTACAGCTCAACCACCTCGACCACATAGTGTGCCCGGTGACAGTTCATTAACTTATGTTTGGTTGAAACTTGAAGATAAAAACAAACTCAAAAAAGTACCCATAGTTACAGAGATTTAAAAGTGCCCTATATAGGTTTTTAAAAACCTTTGAATGAAGCTTTAAAAAAAAAAAAAAACTCATGGGGCTGATCGAAGCCTTTCACTGTTTCAGTGATCGAAGCCTTTCAGAAGCCTCTGATTCAGGGATAAGGTAAAAAGAAAAAAAAAATATATAAAAAAAAACATAAACTGTAGGTTTCTTTTATTAAAATATAATAGCGTGCCAACTGCTCTCACGGCCATTTTATTTTAGGGGTTTCCAGAAATTGGCCACCTGAATTATCCAGGCACGCTAACAAAGACGACACTTGACAAACGAAGCCCCCCCTTCTCCTTGATGCCAGATATCTCAAAAAAAAATCTAATTATCGCCACAGCTCACATCATCAGGATCGCATCCGCGACGGAGAGATACAGAGACAGTTTTTTTTACAGAGAAGAAAGACGGAAAGAAAGAAACAACTCTGCCTTGCATCGCCGGGTTTTCCATTACCATGACAACAGTAACGTAAACCGAAGGGCCAGTGCTGGAAAGCGAAACCGTGTTTTGTACATTTGCACAAACAAGTGTATTTATAGCCACTGCTCTCTCCCGATTCTCTTTCATTTATACTCAAGGGGTCGGGGGGGGGGGGTTGGAGAAGAGGAAATTTGTTAGATAATCCATTTGATGAGGACGTTCCACTCATTTGGGGGGGGGGGCTGAAGACGCTAACAATGGATACGGCAGAGAATGATCCTTTTAGCATCCATCTATCAAAAGAGGAATTTGTATTTACGTGTAAGCGCTCGGAAAATATTGACCAGTGGAAGATGCAGTCTCTCGGCCTACAAACGGCAGAATTGGATCAGATTGAATCGGCACACACAACAGAAATACAAGCGGGGGTCTACAATCGAGGCAAATACGTCGATAATCAGTATTCATCGTTCAGAAAATGCAGATCGCATATTCTCGTTTTAGGGCGAGCTCTACTCTAAATGTCAACAGCCAAAAAGAACTTCGTTTTTTAATCAACCTCACCAAACCGAAGCTTGAGGGTCGAAGTAGTCTCAGCCTTTTCCGGTATAAAGACAATTAGTATTCATTGTTCTTAATGAACCTCGGGAACAAGACAAAGATGGAGGTGGGAGGGGGGGCAGAATCAGAAGCTGCAAACACTTGCATCTTGCAATCAGGGAGACTTTGTCCATCAATCAGGGAGGTATAAAAAAGTTTCTATAATCAGCAGGGCTCATCCTTAACACGAGCCCGGCGTACATTGTCTAGTAAAAACTGCTATGGGCTAGTAAACACCACTTCTCCACTTGCCCTGTGGGCTACTAAAAACTGTTCAACCTACTTGTTTAAAACGCTCATACTTCTTCCTTTTCAGATCTGAATAATACATTTTTAAAATGTGTGAATATATTTTTTTGAGAGTGTGAATGTAACATCATTTAACCAATAAATCGGTTGAGCTCGCTTCCTTAAATACATCAGAAATATACATTTATCACAATGCATGTTTAAAATCTGGGCTACTAAAACTTCCTGGGGGCAAGCAAAATGCTCCGCATCAAAAGGTCTTAAGATCTACAGTAGAATCAACAGAATCAAACTAAAAATCGAGAGAAAATACTGGCAAACAATCGCAGGCAATCACATTGTTGGGTGTCGTAGTTTTCTCTGTACAACCTTAACAATCTTGAACACCCTGGACAACCGCTTAGAAGACGTTCACAACTATAGTTTGAATGTTTACATCGAACACAGTGTGCAGTTTGTGTACATAACTGTCGACCCTGTTCTACCTAGCTTTACCTTTGAGCTTGACTGTGTTGTGTAACAAGCCATACATACGTGTACGTGTGCAGGTCGTGTTCAGCGCCAATCCCACCAGTCACACTGTGTCAATTAATAATTGTGGGCTTCCAAGAAGTTCAACAAATCAAACAAAAACAGAAATCATTCCAATAATTCTGTTGACGCTCGTGTAGCTTCCTCTTCGTGACCAAAATACAACACAAAGTAAGGTGGTGGCCCACTGCCAAGTAATTGTCAACCAAGCAACAACAACAAAAAAAGACCCCCCCCCCTCCCCCCCAAAAAAAGAAAAAAGAAAATGAGTCATTTACATGTAAAAATCTCTACTGAAAACAAGGTCAACATAATATTTGGCAAGCGCATCATGAAACTGATGTCATGTCTTGTAATAGCCCCCACCTCGGCTCTTGCTGGCCACGCACAAATTTCCTGTTTTCTTGAAGGGGTGCTGACGAAGTAACTCCTGCCAACGTCATACACCCCCCCCCCCCCGCCCACAATTCTTTAAACTTTTGATTCCGAATGTAAAAGGAAGGAAGGGGGAATAAACTAAATAAAAAATAAATGGTCGAGGGAAAAACCACGGTATAGTCTGGGTGAAAAACGAATAAACAAAACAACACAAACTAGGAAAAAATTACCGTGGGCGAATAATCTACATGTAGCACAAAACTGTGACATCAACAGATTGTTTCTCCTTCTGGTCCAGTATGACCCAGCTTTCAGAAGAAAAAAAATTGACATAAATTTGACATGCAAACAAAACAACATCTCA
Organism: Pycnopodia helianthoides; assembly: GCA_032158295.1. Classification (NCBI taxonomy): domain Eukaryota; kingdom Metazoa; phylum Echinodermata; class Asteroidea; order Forcipulatida; family Asteriidae; genus Pycnopodia; species Pycnopodia helianthoides. The sequence continues at coordinate 8,269,862 of CM063263.1, read as the reverse complement.
TTAACAACGAAATTACGCACAATAAATTAAAATATCACCCCGAGGGTGAAACTTCTGAGGTTATCTTGTCACTCCCCACCCCCTACCCCCGACGAGTTGCAGGCTCAACTATTGATTGTCAAATCATACCTTTGAAAAAATCGGCTGGTCACCTCCTCCTGACAAAAAAAAAGAGTTAACTCCTGACGCTAACCAAGTATCGTATCTTTTTACCAGTAGAGATCAGCAGGGTTCAAACTTTCTGATAGCAAACACAGCCAATCACAACCGAGAAGAAACGAGCAAGTGAAGAAGAAGGAAAAAAAGCTCCTCCTTTCACTAAGACGAGCGACAATGATGAGGAGAAAAATATCATTAAGGAAACGAGGGACTCACAAGCGCCTCACAGAGAGTCGGATCAATGATGAAGCTCCACGTACGTACATGCAACCGGTCTCTCTCCAGCTTTCAATTGGATGTTTGCGTCGCCTGCCGGCAGATCCCCGTCCGCAAGAAGAAACCAGAGCCGGGGAGTTGCAGCGTGATTTGTGTACGTGCTCACGTCATGCACTCGGGATGATCGAGCTTAGCGGTGGGGAACCGATGCTATAAATAGGACGGCTCCGCAGTTTACTGTCCCCGGGCAGGGATAAAAATAGACATGATTGGACCGCTTCCTCTGCATAGCTTGTTGGGGTAGAGAGATCTGGAGAGATGTAGAGCACACAGCCAACGAATCGGGGGGGGGGGGGGGGAGAGAGAGAGAGGGAAAATAGCCGACGTCGGCAAAAACATAGTTGTTTGTTCATTGTGGGCCGTGCATTTGCGGGTTGTACAATGCTTTTTAATTGCGTGAGTCAGAAACAGGAATATTCCATCGTGAAAACAACAGCTTGGATACAAAAACATCCTCAGCGCAATTTTCTCTCCCTGTTTTTCCCAAGGGGGAGACTTGAGGAAGATTTAATACACGGGTCGTCTGTGAAATGATGAATGACCTTTTTTTCAAACTTTCAAAGACGGCAGTTAGCACTCACTACTCCAGTGTGAAAGCAAGGTTTTGAATCCAGGATCTTGAAATTTGTTTTTGTTTAATTGTTTTGTTAAAATTCTTCCTGTTCAACTGCAATCCACTAATATCAGTGAATATACTTGCAGGCCTGGAATTTCATCTTGGAAAGGGCAAGGCCATTTTCATTTTGCAAAGGGCACTTCCACTGGAAAATCTCAATGTCTGTGGGAAAGTTTTGAAGGGGCACCAAGGCCAAGACTAGGGGCAACGGAGGCCATGGCCTCTGTGGCCTCCGTGTAATTCCAGGCCTGTACTTGTATACATGCGAGTGTGTTGTGTTGTGTCAACCTCTGAGAAAGACTCTGCTGGGGTTGAAAGGTCGAGGTCATTAACATATTTTTGCACACTACACTATTTGTATTTCCTGCCAGTTCTGAACACAGGTTGTCAAAAAAAACACTTAAAATACATTGCAGCACACCAGACAATACCAGAGTGGTAACATTTTTTTAAGGGGGTGCCAACCTTTTTTTTTAAGGGTGTCTTTAAAACAATAGAAGAAATAAACAAAAAAAACATCAACACCCAGATGCTGCTTAAATGTTTAAACTTGTTTTGAAGCTAAATTGAAACATAACATAACAATTACAATTTGTCAGGCGCTAGCTATTCCATCAAGATCATAGCGCACATAATATAAATAAACATGGATAGAGGCGAGTCTTAGGAGCTTTACGAAATAGAGATAAATGAACAGATTCTCTAATGACAGGAGGACGATTGTTCCAAATCATTGGTCCAGCTACACTGAAAGCTTTTTGACCCAGAACTTTGTTTGCACGGGTAACATTCCAGGGAGTGACGTCAAGTGTGGACCGAAGAAAACAGGGAAGAGTGTAATATGACAGTAAATAGGAAAGACATAGTAGGAGTAGATAAACAAAAGGAGCAAGTAATGAAGTTCCCTTAGTGATCGGGTAATATCAAGGGTATAGAACATACCAAACCAGCTGCACTATTTTGTAATCTTTGAACTCTGTCCAATTCACATGACTTGCATAGCACCACGAAAGATTGCCGTGGTCAGTACAAGAAAGTATAAAGACCAGCCTAAACAAAGCAATCTGTAATTGAAAGCTTCCAAAAATTGGGTTTAGAATGTCCCCAAAGTTTTCCAAAAAAAAACCTTGGGAGAACCATGTACTTTTAGTACCAACAACAAAGTTTTCAGTAACCACAAAATCATCACGATCGTGGACGAGAACATTGCAAACACTCGATACGCCAATCAGCAAAAAATGTCAAATAAACTTCTTTTTTCCCCCTCCACGATGAACATTACAGAATTGGTAAGAAAAAAACTTGTAAAATATACTTTTTGATCACAGATTTACATAAAACTTACACGGTCTAGATGATGATAGTAGAAAACATCCCTTGAAATATTTCTGTCTGAAATGCCATATTTGATGAGAAATGAATAAACTAATTTTCCGATTGGAGTTTATCACTCAGTGAGCGTTTTATTCATTTGTTGAATCCATATGATTTCATGCAAATGTGTCATCGGTTTTTCACTATTTTCTCGTGACCCAGATGGCCGATCGATCTCAAACTTCTACAGGTTGTCAGTTTATGTGTATGGTGGATTACATAAAGTGCTTACACTGCCAGCAACTGTTTTGTTAGCAAAAACCAATTCTGTAATGTTCCTTTAATTAAGAAAAGTACGACAACAGCTTCTAGTCTACTGGTTACATTCACACACACACATCCACATGCACATAATACACATACAAACTACATGTACACAGGTGGTTGGGTACTTAAAGTCCAAGATCATTCATAATGCACGAGTTGCAATCCTACATGCAATAAAAACATCCCTCCATCGCAAATAAACGAATGAAACCAATCCATTCTCATTGACTTTAACCGGCGAGGATAAAAAATATTGACGCCATCAGCTGCACGGAATATATAAATGATCAAAACCTCCAACCCCCCCCCCTAAAAAAAATATATATATATATATATAAATAACATGAGAGGACTTTATAAATAGACACAGCTACATGTTCAATGAGTCTTCAATAACAGCCCCATCCACTGCTTATTGGAACCCACTGCTATTTATAGGCAGCGAGCAGAGCACAACTTTTAGACAAACACAATCTCTTGCATGACCAAAAATAAAACTGAAATGAAGACGGTTCTATTTCGGGAGCGGAGGATATTGACAAAGAGCTGCTGGGACAGAAGAGAGTGAGAGGAAGAGAAGAAGGGGAGAGGAGAGAGAGAGAGAGAGAGAGAGAGGGAAGACTTCCCCGCTCGTTTTTTTTTTTTTTTTTTACAAAGGGATGGGTTTGATTTACGCAAGTCAACACTTTGTAGACAGGTTTCCTAATAGAATAAGGGAAAGGCGTAAGTCAAAACATATGGGGAGGATGAGGCACTAGACACAGGAAAATCTACCTCTTTTTAGACTTAATTAAAGAAGAAGACAAAATATAGCAGGGTGCTTTTTTTAGGCGGGAAGTGTTTTTTTCAGACAACCATCCACTGTACATGGTTTAAGAATAATCGTGGGACACAGTGTTTTTTTGACCTGAATTCACTTGACAGTTTGATTAAAGGTTAGGTTTTCGGTCAATCTTTGAGAAACACAAAAAAATGTCACCTGTGAAAGTTTCAGTCGAATACGGTGCCCTTTTATTGAGGAAACAACAGACAAATTTGTCCGGTATTTTCAACCGCATTTCTCGCCGTATTGAGGGCAGCATTCAAATGATCACCACTACGGAATTTCCAAAAGGCGCCTGCAGGCAATCTTTGAAGATTCAAGTTTGTTGACATCTTCCTACTGATTTCTAGTCTATGGGCAGTTCAGACAAAATAATTTCGCAGCATGCTTACAACAATTACCATCTTTATAACAAGGAAGCGTTTGGATAAAAATTCAAAAATTCCTTTTTTAGGGTCATTACCCAAGTATGACCCTACATGTGTACATGGTGTAATTCAGGGCTAGAATTTGGGGGAAAAACCCACAAGACCGCAGGGCTTGAAGCTAAAAATATTTACTGGACAGGAAATTTGAGTACAAGACCAGAATTGAAGTGAGAAAAAAAATGCCTACACAGGTTTATAATTGAACTGTTTGAATTTGAAAAAGCACTAAGAAAATATTTATCTCATTTGTATATTATGGGTAAGTAGTCTTCGATAATCAACAGAATTGTATCTCTCAGACTAAAGGTCAACATTTGAACACAAACACAAGACCGCCGGACTTGTCCGGACATGAGTTTACTGGCCCGATGCTAAATTCACTGGCCTCTGGCCAGCGGTCCAGTGTAAAATTCAAGCCCTGTGTACCTTTAACAAATAATATGACACAACTGTTTTATGCCTTGCTCAAAGACACAAGGGTCATGACCGGAAGAAAACAAAAAACAACATTCAAATTCAAACATCACATTTTAGTTAAATCACATTCTTTTCTTAGGGATAGTTAGACAATGACAATAGTAAAATCTCTTTTGGGCTACAACCATATGTACCAGAGCGTTCCTTTACCTTGCAGCATAGTTGGGTTGCGTCAAAGTTGTCTGTAAAAAAATGGCCTCTTGTGAAAAGGCCCTAATGGGTTGGGGCATAGTGTTAGCCAGAGGGGTGTCTGGGTGTCTTTAGGACACCCGGTTTTAAATTTGGACACCCTGTTTTATCTGTCATTTACATGTAAATGTATTTTAAGTGAACAATTTGGACACCTAGTTCTGAAATTTCCAATAAATTTGGACCCCCTTTTACTAAATCCTGGCTAAAACCCTAGATTAGGGGTCCAATGTGTAGTTTCAGTTCCTCCCAGCCTCGCTATGGCTACACTGATTTCAAGGATGGAAGTAACACAACCATGGCTACGTCGTCGATCGACTCAGAACTTGATTCCCAATAATAAAACAAACTCTCCCCTCCCCCCCACTCCCTCAAATATTCTTAGAAACATAACAACTGCAAACACGTGTTTAGAAAAACAGCTGACAGTGCTCTATAATCTTTTTAATCCCATACTTCCTACATACACGAACGAGTGTTGCGTAAATATGTCCACGTTTAAGTACACTAATTATGTACAGTACGTATTTAAGGCTTCCAATGGAATCTAATACACGTACAGGGCAAGATTTCAGTGAGTACTGAAGTCAAGCTGTTCTGCTATGACATGTACACAAGGCTAGCAGCCGTGATAACCTGTGAGGAACATAATGTGAAATTGAAGTCAATCGGCTATCGTAGGCACTGATTTTTAACACTCGAAATGAGCACGGCAATGAACTTTTATCTGAACTATGCCCCTCTGTAAACGTGTGAAGGCCTTGATATTCACTCCTGAAGGGGCAAGGCAATTTTCCTCTGGTAAGGAGGCACTTCTTTGAGGATAATGCAAAAATTGTATTGGGACTTTGCAAAGGGCACCCAGGAAAAGTACACAGGGCACCACGGCTATTGCTGTGTGGGTGCCAAGGGTTAATTGATGGCCTGTGCAGGCCTGATGCTTCGTTTTTGAAAGGGCAAGGGCACCAAGGCCTACTCTCCTGTGTAAAGGGCACCTCTGTGAGGAAATTGTACATTTCTAATGGAACATTTCAGGGGGCACAATGGCAACGGAGACAATTGCATCCGTTGCCTCGATGAAAAGCATTAGGCCTGCTTGTGTACATGCATGTACCGTATTTTCCTGTGTACAAGACGCATCATGGCAACATTTAAAGGGGCACCATGGCAACGGAGACAATTGCCTACATTATATATGAAAAGCATCAGGCCTGCTTGTGTATGCATGCACCGTAATTTCCTGTGTACAAGACGCGGCTTATCTGACTTTTCAAAGGTCAAACACAAAAGTCCCTGCGTCTTATCCGACAGTGTGCCTCATCCGATATGGCTTGAGATCATTGTGATGATCACGATGGCTCATTATGTACAAATGTATGTATTGTAACAAGAAAGTGAGATAACGAAGACTAGAAGCCCATTCATTGGGATATGTTGGGACGGCGTGTTTTAAGGCTACATACAAAGTGTGGACTTGAGAACAAAAGAGGTCCACATATTGTAGGGACTTGAAACACTACGTGGACTTACACACGTCCACACAGTGTCTTTTACAGTGTTGAGAAATATGATTTTTCCTTAAGTGTACAGAACAAAGGAATGTCCACAGAGTGACTGCAACACAGAGCTGTGTGTGTGTGTGTGTGTGTGCTCACTGTGTAAAAAAACCATGAAGCTTTGTTTTTAGAGCAAATCTTAACAACAAAAATGAAGGAAAAAAATTGTGTTGAACTCATGTTCATTTACAATTTCTTTATGTTACGGTAACTTTCATAGTACCAATACAATGACCCAGTGATGTACATTTACTGACAGTGAATGGGACCGAGTGAGCCTCGACGTGAACAGTCATGTTGAGTCTTGTACGGCAGAGTGCCTTAGAAACATGTAGATGTCAACACTGTAATCTTGTTTCAGTGATTTTTGGTACGCTGAGCGCCTCACTTGCAGGAAATTACCGTATGTCCTTTTTAAAAAATCATTTATCATACGGACAAGAAAACAAATGACAATGATTAGTTCAAAGCTCACTATCTTTAGAGTGGATTTCATTGCCAACGCGTTATATAACTTACCACCATGCCAAGGTTTAACAAGGCAAAGACCCCCAAAACGGCGCCGACTGTAATTAGTCCTTGCCCTTTAAAAACAACAAAAAAATCACATCGACCATCGCATGCACTCACAAGTCAACGAACTTCAAACTAAATATCACAGTCTAATATCTCTGATACAACGTAAGACAAAAATAACCCAAGGTTGTTACTCCATTAGAGCGGATCGATTGATTTTTTTACCTTTTAATTAGTTTTTCACCTGAAGCCTCCTCGGCCCGAGGGTGTGAAGCACAATAAAGACCACGAGGCAAAACCCCCCGTACCCCGTACCCCGACCCCCCTGACAGAAATCATCCCGGAAAAAAATACAACGTGTAATTTGCGAGGGATCTATGAAACTGAAAGATGAAATCCCCGGCGGACATGTAGATGTTGAGTTTCTAAGTAGCCGGAACGATGTGCGTTCATGACTGCTGTTATGCATTGACTGTTGAATTCTATTGGGGGGGGGGGGAGAATTCTCATCAAAATTGAAAAATCAACTTGTGCCCGTAGAAGGCTAGGAGAGGAGGCCAACTCTATGAGATTGGATTCCACTTGGCAACAGAGGGCGCTAAACATGTAGAGTCAGTGAAGTAAATCATCAAATCAGTCATAAATGTTTCATCCTGTTCCAGAGTGCACCAAAAGTGGACAAAAAGATTACATAAAACTCCACAGACCCGTTAAGCAACACAAAACTTTGCTTTTCTGGATTGAATCTGCATATGAACTGCTGTACCCCCCGAACAAAGGCCAGGGACCAATTTCATAAAGCTGCTTACGCAGGAAAATATTGCTTGAAGACTTTCTGCTAAGCAACAATTAGCAGGGTACCAGGCACAACTTGGTACACGTGACATGTTCTTTTGGCTGGTAACCTCATTCTGGTAAGCATAATATTTGTGCTAAAGCAGCTCTTTAGTCCTTCCCATTGCAACGTCAAAGCGGGAAGTTTTGTCTTGCTTAACGGGTCTGTGGAGTTTTATGTAATCTTTTTGTCCACGTTTGGTGCACTCTGGAACAGGATGAAACATTTATGACTGATTTGATGATTTACTTCACTGACTCTACATGTTTAGCAAAAAACACACAGCCAGTTTTGAACAGTGATAAGCCTACACAAATATTCAAAAAATAGTGTAGAATTTGTTGGAAACAAAGCAACCAATCAAGGGATGTAGTTTATTAAATTGAAAAGTTGCAGAAATGTTGACTTTGGTCACAACATCTGTTAACACGATTGAATGTTTTGCTAACATCCGGCCGCCCATGCAAATCGGCGCAATTTGTTTAAATAAACAATGGTAAAGGTCTATGAAATTGGGCCCGGCAGAAGACCAAAATAGTCGGGTCCCTTCATAGGGGTACAATGAAAATCAGCATTCACTAATTGCATGATGCAGTCAAATAGGCATGTATTACAGCAGCCAAATAAAAAAGGTTGTTTAACTTCACGGCAGAGACTACTACAATCTCATTCCTCTTCAAATTAGGCAAAGGGGAAAAAATTCCCCCAGGGGCGTACAAATCCTTGGTGTCAGATATTGAACATGTTGAAATGCCACAAGGCATCTCTATCTCCATTCTGTAGGACATTGTCATTAAATAAAAACAAGGGATTTGGGGTTTTGTTATTTTTCTGTCACAAAGAGACGGCTCCAGGCTACACAGGTGCAGTGACAACTAACAAACAAAGGAACGCGCATCGCCCCGCTAACATCACTTACAATAAATTTTCAGATTTCTGTCAGTCATTCATAATGCAAGACGGATTGAATTATTTCGGTAATAATAATAAATAATAGTTAATAAATAAGACACATTATAAGTCGAGCTCCCTCGTCAAGTTCTGCCAAATCGCCATACACACTTCAACCAAGGACAAGATTTGCCAAATAAGGGGGAATATTCCTGAAAGTGGCTCGTAGGCATGGGTTCCAGACCCAGAACCTCCCAGACCCAGAACCTCCCAGACCCAGAACCTCCCAGACCCAGAACCTCCCAGACCCAGAACCTCCCAGACCCAGAACCTCCCAGACCCAGAACCTAAAAGACCCAGAACCTCCCAGACCCAGAACCTCCCAGACCAAGAACCTCCAAGACCAAGAACCTCCCAGACCAAGAACCTCCCAGACCCAGAACCTCCCAGACCAAGAACCTCCCAGACCCAGAACCTTCTAGACCCAGACCCTCCCGGACCCACAAGAACCTAAAAGACCCAGAACCTCCCAGACTCAGAACCTCCCAGACCCAAAACCTCCCAGACCCAGAACTTCCAGACCCAGACCCAGAACCTCCAAGACCCAGAAGCTCTCAGACCCAGAACCTCCAAGACCCAGAACCTCCAAAACCCAGAACCTCCCAGACCCAGAACCTCCCAGACCCAGAACCTCCCAGACCCAGAACCTCCCAGACCCAGAACCTCCCAGACCCAGAACCTCCCAGACCCAGAACCTCCCAGACCCAGACCCAAAAGAACCTAATAGACAGGAAATCAGGAAAAAACCTGAGAAATTTTAATCGCAGTGCCAATCCTACAAAATATACACCTGTTGATCATCCAGGCCTTTTTTTTTGCAAGGAGGAAAGAGCCAGACAAAAAATTTGTCAGATTTGCGAAACTTACATGTGAAAGTCTAAAATATAAGAAACTAAATCCTTGAAAGGATGGTGCCAATATGTAAATACGTGTACACGAAGCAAACAATTTAGTATTTTAGGGGACAAGAATATTACCCCCAAAAAGGGGGGAAAAGAATCCTGTTTCGAAAAAGAATGAAAATGGAGACGATCAACTGTTTTTTTTTTTTTTTAATTGGTCTTTTAAGTTAGCTTTCGATTGCAGCAACAGAAATAGACCTTTACCGCAATCTTCGATCTACGTACACAAACAAAAAAACTTCTTCAAAATCACAGATTTGACAAAAACTACTCACCCCTAGGCTGAGACATCTTCAACACACCGCCTCGGAACTTCACGATCCAATCCAACGAAAACAAAAAAGGACGACACAGGAGCAGGTCAACGTTATGAAAGAGTCTTTATACAACGAATTTGTTTCTCTCTCTCTCTTTCTTTCGTTTTTTTTTAAACGAGATTAGCCGACCTCCTCAGTGCTTCATCTCAGTACGCTGATCGTCCTCACGAGGACCAAGTCCATTGCTCTCCGGAGATGGTGTTGATGTTGTAAACCTGCACTGCAATCATTTGAAGAAACAAGAGACGAGGACAAAAAATTAATCATCTCCGATGATTCCTATAAATCATAATCTGAATGCACTATTATCAGTCTTGCTTTGTTTTTAGCCTCTCCGATGTTTGCAGCACCCAACGGCTTATTACACAACTTGATTTGGCTTCTTGCTCATAGGCGAGCTCAGTGGTTTCTTGGTTAAAGGCAAAGTACGCCTTTGATTTTTGGATCCGCTCGATTGTTTCAATCCTATATAAATGTAGATATATACAATAAAACTAATAAAATTTCACTTCCAAAGGTGGTAGCATTTTTTGAGATATTGCCGAAAATCTTGAGGGGTTATGTCCAAGCACTCGGGAAGAATAATCCGTAATTGGAATACACATTCTGAGAAACGTTTCATGCAGGAACGTTTCTCAGACTGAAATGTTTTTTTGAATCCCTCTCTTTAAAACCACATTCCTTTGAAGTGATTTGTTTCTCAAAATGTTACAATACATTATCAACAGCTGCAGTGCTTCTCACCAAGTCAGTTTTTACGGTCATTAATTTTTGGAGCAATGACCCAAGGTATACCCTCCCTGTAACACCTCTGGGCTCGATTTTAACAAAAGGCAACAAGATTGATCTAAAAAATGTGATTTCTATCTTTTTTGCTCGGCAAAGTGTGATGTCATATGTCACAGTGGCGACAGTGACAACTCGTCCCAAAGATGAAAGGTAAAGCTGCGTAAAAATTAAGCCCTGCTCCAATATGCGGATGGTCTAGGGTTCTAATCCCACCTGTGAATACCTGTCAGGGCCGAATTTAGCGGGGGGGGAGGGGGGAAGCAGTATTTGCTATTGCTGACGGCACACAGGTAACAATACATAACAAACATGGCGGCCGCATGTGATCAAGTTCTAATAGATGACAATAACAAATGTGAGGAAAAACCTGTTTATTCACTGTCTCCCCCCCCCCCCCCCCCCGCATGTTGAAAGCCACGGTCTATTTAAAGCTATTGATGTCAATTTTCGAGGAATTTTACAAGACCGCAGGTTGCACCAGGTAGGATCTTGCAACTCACCAAGTATCATGTTACACTACAGTACACCGTGGGTCTCAAAGATTGTAACTACTACATCTGTACCAGCATTCTCTTCTAACAGTGGTCCCTACCGCTGGCCAGACGCCAGTTAAAACACCTGGGGACCAGTCAAAATTCACTCCAAGTGGTCAGGCTGTCCAGTCTAGTGTTGAAAAGCATTCCAGATTACATAAGAAGTAGGGACCAGTGAAAAAAGCTGATGGACTAGTGCAATACCAAGCTAACTGGTCCTGCTGGCCAAACCCTGGATACACTTTTTATTTAACACGTATTTCTCCGTCTACAATGTACGTGTAAATTATCACACATCAACCAATTCGGGATGTGTGTACAAGTACCTACATGTATAGTACACAGTGTTTGACCAACCCACCCCAAATTGTTCAATTGAAAATCAACCGTTGATTAAAACTGTTTAGGTTTTTTTCATTTTTCAGATCTCAATTCTGGTCTTGTAAAAAGAAATTCTGGTACAGTAACCATTTTGAGCTGCAAGTCCTGCAGTCTTGGGGATTCCCCCCTCTCCCACCACCCCCAAATTGAACCCCCCTGAGTCATAGAGTTGATATCAGTCAACAATCCATAATGTGAATGCTGTTTGCTGTTTATTCCTCTTGATAAACAGTTAAAGAGGGCTCCAAGGTCAAATTCAGTTTTTCGATGCACTCATTTTCCAATAGATGGGTCTTTATGAAAGAGTAAACAAATTACAAGTCTCCAACCTCACGTTTTTTTTTCTTCCCATTTCATAAGAACCCCTGTCTATTGAAAAATGAATGCATCACAAAACTGAATTTGACCTTGGAGTCCCTCTTTAAAACAATAATATTTTATCAGAATGTTCATATGTGTAATTGTACATGTACATGTAGGGTGTCTGAATTGGATGTACACATTAGAATATGGACAACAAAGTTTCTCACTTTTATGTGTAAACACGTGTATTAGAAGGAAGTTATGTCTCCCTTTTTTTGAGCCAATTTTCTACCGGTACTTTCATGGTATATGCTAAAAAAATGTGCAATCTGGAGCATTCTAATGATTTCATCTTGATGACTTTGTGTGTAATTAGTAAAACATTTTTGTTTAAAACTAGTTGGGGAGATGGCCTTACATTTCGATCCAGACCGGACTTTCGTCAGAGGCATAAACAAGCACAAATGAAAACATACCCTAAATTTTTGCGAAGTTTGCTAGCTTGCAGGGAGAACCCTACAATCTAACAGTTCAAGACTACTCTTATTTCCTTGTTGTAGCCCTAACCATGAGTCGCCGTCTGGCCATTCTCACGACAAAGAACTTCAAAATCTTTTCGTAAAAAATCAATTCGCGGTTTCCGACAGCTACCCTGACAATCCACTGGCTGAACGTTGCAGCCTGTACAGACATGAAGGCAGGCTGCAAACTCCAAACACACGCACAGTACACACATGTAACAAATTTAATTTAGCAGAACACAACTTTGAGTGAACATTGCACACACACACACACACGTAATCTGACTACATACGTATGTAGTTCCTCAACTGCATTTCTGTGACTTCTCGGAAAAGGGGAAGTTTCTGCAGTTTGAGAAAGGCTACAACATGACCCCCCCCCCCTCCAAACGGAAACAGGAATTAGGGCGTTATCCAGAAGAAGAAAAAAAAAGGCAAATCCAGCAAGTGGCTTTCAATGCAGAACAATGGAGTCAAACAGGATCTGCTACGATAATCAGAAAGTACATCTCAATCAGGCCTTGCACTTAAAGGGGGGGGGTGTACCTCCAAGAGCACTTGGTAAAGAGCACTGGAGAGCTGTTGATAACTATGAAACACTGCTAGAAACAATACCCTTTAATGTCATGTAGTGTTAGAGAAAGAGGTAATTATCCACCCAAAAGTAAATCATCCGAGAAAGGCTTCTCTTTCTCAGGAATGTGAAAGCACACAATTCTATGCAACAAGGGTCTCTTTTTTCCTTTCATTATTTTCGTACAACTTCGATGACCAATTGAGCCCAAATTTTCACAGGTTTGTTATTTAATGCATGTTGGGATACACTATGTTGGGATACACCAAGTGAGGATACTGGTCTTTGACAATTACCAAAAGTATACCCTGCCTTCCAAGCTTTTCATAAAGTAGCCCACCGGGCTACATGCAAGTAAACAGTGCGTTTTACTTGCAGCCGAGGAAGTTTTAGTAGCCCAGATTTTAATATTGTCATGGTATCTTTCTGATGTACAAACACATGTACATGTACATGTAGCGATCATTTGTAGCGATCACAACCAGTTTACCGGTCAAATGAAGTTCAATTCACCTGTTAAAAAATAAATTCCGCAATTTGCGAAAGGTTACAACATGACTGCTGCCCCCCCCCCAAACGGAAACAGGAATTAGGGCGTTTAAGGTGAATTCAACAAGTGGCTTTTTAAATGCGGAACAACAAAAGAATTTACACATCAATTTGACATTTTATTAGTATTACTCACATCTGAAAAGAAAGAAATATGGGCATTATAAACAAGTAGGTTGCACAGGTTTTCAGTAGCCCTCAGGGCAAGTTGAGAAGTGGTGTGTACTAGCCGTGGCAGTTCTTATCAGAGACGACAATGTACGCAGGGCTAGTATTTAGGGTGAGCCAAGTTTATGTAAAACATGACATTTTCTGGAAAGAATAAATTGTAACTTTAAAGGCACTGGACACTATTGGTAATTACTCAAAATAATTGTTAGCATAAAAACTTACTTGGTAACGAGCAATGGAGAGCTGTTGATAGTATAAAACCTTGTGAGAAACGGCTCCCTTTGAAGTAACATAGTTTTTGAGAAAGAAGTAATTATTTGAATTGATTTTGAGACCTCACGCGTGAGGTCTCGAAATCAAGCATCTGAAAGCACACAACTTCGTGTGACAAGGGTGTTTTTTCTTCCATTATTATCTCGCAACTTCGACGACCAATTGAGTTCAAATTTTCACAGGTTTGTTATTTTGTGCATATGTTGAGATACACCAAGTGAGAAGACTGGTCTTTGACAATTACCAAAGGTGTCCAGTGTCTTTAAACAAAATTCACTTTGGTTAAACCACATGATCGTCTATAGGCCTACAACAATTAATTGTGTATAAAGTTTGAAACTTTGCATGGTGGAGATAGAATCTGAGGTTTATGGTGAGACCACGCACATGAAATATCTCTAAATTAGTTCCACGATGGTTCTGAAAAGAACTGGTGGTGAAACAACTTGACGCTTTTCTCCTGAAGACGATCAGAGCAACTGATCGCAAACATCGAGTTGTTACACCTGGTAACACTCGCTCTTCTCTCCTGAAGACAATCAGAGCATACTGATCGAAACTCGAGTTTTACACCACAGTAACATTCAGCCTTCAGAACTCCTGAAGAAATCTTGACATGGCTGTACGAAACTGACAAGTTGTACACCACCTTGTTTGCACATTCACGTAATATATTTTCATAAAATCATTTTTTTCGACCGGATAATGTCAAATGTACATACATGTGAACATGTGTATGTTACTTTTGTCAAGTCCTGTACGATATACAGAGTCTGGATAGTAGATTTAAAAACGATTGGTAAATTGACCAGTTTCCTGCTGGTGTACAAGGAATATGAAGCGGAAGGATTTCAATCTCTGAACAAGGATGTCCCGAACATTTCATTCCATTCCCCCTCCATGTCCAGATGTAAAAGCATTAGTGACTGCAGGCCTGGTATTGTGTTCCTGTGAGGGCAAGGTAATTTTTTTTCCCCCTTTATAGCTTAGTAACCTCTATAAGGGAAATTTACTTTACTACTGGAACGATTCACGGGGCAGGGGAGGCAATGTGTGTAGTTGCTTTCAGGCAGTTTGGTGGCTGTGCCTTGACCGTCAAGGGGAACATGCCTTGCAATGGATGCTCAGTACCAACACGCCTTTAGCACTCGGCCACAAAGCTACATTGTAGCCACCAATTCGGACATGGTGCTTAGACCATCATCATGTTGCTGCCATTATGGACATGTTCCCTGGGTACAATCGCTGGTCAAGGATTCCGGCTCTCATCCAGCTAAAATAGAAACTGACTAATATTTCCTTCTTGCCTCGGTTTGGAACATGTAGATTTGCACGGAGGGGGAAAAAAAAAATTACAACCTTACAAACAAAACAAACAAACAAACAAACAAAAAAAAACAAACAAACAAACAAACAAACACCAACGAACAAACAGGTTACACCACAACAAACGTTCAGTGCTTTTTGTTGGTCTACATGTCCATCAGCAAATAGGTTCCAAATCAATTTAAACTTAAATAAAATGTAAAAAAAAAATTAAACAATACAGTATATATCTATATATTTTGGGGGCAAGTCTGCAGCACAGCATTCATGTATCAAAACACCGTACCGTCAATACTGCCGTACTACTCAATCCATCTCAAAGATATCTAAGACCTATGAAAACACGCAGGAGCATGAAGAGGTTTTTGTTTTCCGCCAACATGGGACCTTTATTACTTCTCCCGTGATATTTTTCTTTCAAGTCATCCGAGAGACCGCTGACGCACGTGGAGGGAGAATAACAAAAAATATAAAAAAATGTTTGATGGGGGAGCGAGAAATTTAAGACTTCACACTTCCTCAATGGCGGGTTGCTCTTACAGCGAGTCAAAAAGCGGCGAGTGTTCTTTGTTTGTGCCATTTAGGGTGATTACAGCGTATCCCAGAATACATTCCCTGCATTGTGAGTGGATTGGCTACACGCTTGTAATCGAGAATGAGACCAGTCCGTTCTATAAACAGTATACTTTTACCGTCATACGTGTACTTTTTCGTCTTCTCAGACGGGCAGTGCGTCAGCTCGTGAGGTAAACAGGGAGACGAGTGTATGACATTTTGGTCCGATACAAAGGGGAGTTGAGATGTGTATGTGTCCAGGCTTGGAAATTCATCTTTTTGAAAGAGCCAGGCCGTTTTTTAATTTGCAAAGGGGCACTTCCATTGGAAAATATTAAGGTTGATGGGAAACTTTTGTAGGGGAGCCAAGGCCATGGCCTCCGTATAACTCCAGGCCTGGTTATGATCTAGTAAAAACATTCATCAAATAATGGCACTTTTCAGTGTCTTCCATGAAAATCTAACCTTGAAATCAAAGTTTAAAATAAAAAACAATTTGTGTGCCATCAGTGAGATCCCCCCCCCATATTAAGGGCTTGAAATACCCACTGGAATACTGGCCACAGTCTAGTAACTATAACATTACACTGTGCAAGTCCTGCGCATTTTCGGGACCACTTTGGTCCCTCGTACAATGCTCAATGCAAGATACAAACAACCTTGCACACTTTAACAGGTCCCAATGTTTGAATATACGCGAGACATGCACAGTCTATTGGGGGCAGTAACACCTGGGCCAAATTTCATAGAGCTGCTTAAGCAGAAAATGTTGCTTAACAATTGCCTGCTAAGCCGAAATGAGCAGGATACCAGTCACAAACTGTACATGTGGTATGGTAGTTTGGCTGGTAACCTTATTCTGGTAAGCATAATTTTTTGTGCTTAGCTATCTTTTTGTGCTTAAGCAGCTCTATGAAATTGGGCCCTGAAGTTAGCACGGCCTAGTGTTTCCAACACAAACCAGGGCTCACATTTCAAGAAAAAATCATCAGTAGAAACCAGAGCGGCTTGTACATCAGAACTTTCACCGCACCCAAAACACTTATAAGCCTGGCTGAACTTTTGGGTGGATATTTACATGTAGGGTGGTTTGGGGTAGTTCTTGCATAGACTTCCAGAGCCTTAGAGACTTTCTTCCTAAAGAATCTTGGGGTCTCTTAAATATTCTCAGGGTTCATCCCAACAGTTCTCAGGGTTCTTCACAAGATACTAAAGATTCTTCCATGGACTTTGGGCATTCAAGTTTCTCCGAGTTCATCTTAAGATTTTCTGAATTCATCTCAAGATTATCATGGTTTCTTGTCTCCCCACAGATTCTATGGTTCTTCCCAAAGATTCAATTGGCCTACATCCCCCAGTTCCCCCAAAGCTTCCCAGGGATCTTGTATTAAGATTCTCAGGGTTGTTCCCAAGATACTTTTTATGTTCATCTCCAGTTTTTCAGGGTTTCTTTCCCGAGATTCTCCTGAACCTCTCCAAGTTCTTCCCAAGGAGTCTCGATAACGAGACTGAATACTCTAAGCTCGCAAGTGCATCTTAAGGGCATGACACTTGCAATGACATCCACCGCATGGTCTTTAAAGGATGTTTGTCTGACTTCAGACATTTTATTGAACAACCTGAAGCACTTTAACATTTCTCTGACACAACTAACTCTTCTGAAAACAAAATATGAAGAAAAACAAAAAACTAAATGCAGTTTTTCACACCGCCATTTTGTTTTTGCGTACCGGCCAGAAAGTTGCGGGCATCGACTTGCTGCGTTGGCCTGAGCGCAGGGGATCACCCTGGCTTACCCTCTGGCACTTTAGCAACTGACTTCTTTCACTTTTTTTTTTTTGGAGTCCTAAAGCATCCAACTATTAACACCATCACGGGGACGTGTTGAATTCCTAATAGAAAACAGAAATACAATCGTCCCGCTCTCCTCCGGACTATCTGAGGGAAAAAAAATTATAATTATTCAGACCCCAGTGGGTTCAGGCAGTCCTCGGCTGAGAAGCGCAATCAGTAGATCTGATGGTAATAGGATCCTAAGATCCTAAATATAGCCGCTTGACATTTCAGAGGGTTCCAGATTAAGTCCCATAAATAGCAGGGGGGAGATGAAGTGAAGTGTCGGGATAATTGCGTGGGCCTCAGCACACTGGAATGAGACAAAATGCGTCGGGGAAAACGACTGAAAAGGTTGGGTTTTTTTTTAAGAGAAAAAGAAATTAAAAGAAGGTGACTTGGCCCTTTAAAGGTACTGCACAGGATTAGTAAAGCTGACAAAATCGTCACAGTTTTTGTGTGATCAACCATATTCATGAATTAACAAAACTGTGAAAATTTGTCGTGCGGTCAGGAGAAAATAGTGACAAAAACCATGCACAATTTTCAGCATGTCAAACACATTGACCGAAATCAGCTAATACATTTTTTTTTAAAGGTTTTCAGGTAGTTTTTTTAAACATGACTATATTTCAGAGGGAAAAACTTCACAGAATAAACGGTTCTAGTATGAACTTCATAATCACTAAGCTTTCAGACTAAATTTAAACAGTCGTGAATGTTTTTTATCCTTACCCATCCTGTATGTACATGTATAATACCTTTAAACATTTTGTTTTGTTTTACCCTGTGGAAATTGAAGACAGTCTGGGACAAGAAAAGATGGCTATGTTAAGTTACATGTACATCTGTTTGCAGTACACACAAAATGACTTCATGTGAAAAGTTAACCCCTTAAATCGCCGATAAAAATACAAGCTCAGTGTATGCTAGGAACCTATGTAAAGCATGAATTCCCTGTCAAACAATTAACTGATTTAGTACAAAATGGTGCTCTTAAATAGATCAAAATAAATTTTTCAAAAATATAAGTCATATATATTCCTACAAGCTGTAGAGTATTGGGACGATACGTGCAAATTCCTGCCGATATAATAAAAATTATCTATTTATTTGTGTGTATTTATTTATCTATTTAAATTTTTGTGGGGGGGGGGGCTTCAAAAAGTCATTAAAATAAATCCACTTTGAATGCCCCACTGCACAGTAAGGCCTTTGAAACCAAAGATAAACACAAAGTAAAAAACATTCGTTTCAATTTTGAAAAAACCCTGGGAGGAACCCTTGCAGCAATTTGCCTTCATGCCCCTGGGCCATTGCCTTGGTGGTGCCCCTTTGAATGTCCTAGTCAAAATTCAAATTTCCCTAACGAGAGAATCGCCCTTAAACAATGTTAAATTACCTTGCCCTTACAAAATATCAGGCCTGTGTAATTTCGAATTTATTGTGCAGTACAGGTACATCATAAACTGACAGGACTCCAGCCAATTAAGAGATTACATAACTTGATCAGTCCATAAAATAAGGTACCAGTGGATCAGGTGTCCCTTTTACCATACAAAATTTTGTTTATATTCACTATTGAATACTTTGAATATTAATATTATTCAACAGGGATGAAGATGTAATTTCCATCCTTCTTAAAGAGTGTGTACAACATTGGTAAGATTAAAAATATAAATGTTCACAGATTTCCACATAGCTTACATGGTATAAAGATGGTCACGGTGGTAAGCTTTCCTTGAAATAGTTTTACTTTAATTAAATGCTTCAAATTTTTAGGAAATGAGTAGAACAATTAGTCTTTATCACACGTGTCCAAAACCGATTTTAAAAACAGTGAAAACATATAATGGGGTTTTTCACCATTTTCATGTGACCATGGCGACTCCGATGACCGGTTGCGCTTAACATTTGACAGGTTTGTTATTTCGTTGTATATGTTGGGTCACATAAAGTGCGGATACTTTAGTCTTTGAAAATTACCAATGTTGTACATGCTTTTAGTTGTTATTGTCCTTTCTTTCTCTCAAATTTCACAAGTTGGTCCCCTAGTTTATGGAATGACCCAACTATAAACTTCAACTCACAAATTTCATCCATGTACATACTGCATATATATGTACATGATACATGTATTTTGATTTTTCCCCAGGCTTTCATTTCAAAACTTTGCAAGTCCACCCGAAGCGTGTTACGCTTTGAAGTGAAAGCATATTTCCAACATTGATGATAACTGATCTCAGATGTTCAGTGGGTGAGACAATGTGCACCCGAAGCACTCTGTGCCAAACAAAAAAAAACTTGAGCACAAACGTTTCGGGGACCCGCGTAAACCTGCCTCAACCTGACCAGGAGGTCATTGCAGACTGAAACTAGGATCCACAATTGTTTAGGAGGCATTGTTAAAAATGATGGCATTTACCAACTTCGGGTAACACTTGCGGTTAGAGACTTCAGGGAGCTTCTTGGAGCATAGTGTTAGCCAGAGGGGTGGTCTGGGTGTCTTTTGGACACCCCGAGTTCAATTTTAACACCCTGTTTGTTGTACGTGTGCACAGCCACAATCATGGGTACACTTTTTGTTGCAAAGACACCCAATGAACGACACATAAATATTAAGTAACTCTTTGCAGATCTCGTATTCGACAAACTCAAGTACTTTCTACTCCTCATTCACACACCGCTGGTCAATTAATTTACAAAAAACATTAAAATAACTGTTACATCACTGGTTTTCAAAGTGTTGTTCATAACATGGACACGTAAAATATGTTTACCCATAATTGTGGCTGTGCACACATGTAAATTGTATTGTAAGTGAACAATTTAGACACCCAGTTTTTTTTTAAATTCCAGCAATTTTGGACACAGAACCTTGTCTTGGAGCAGTATCCTCAGTGCTTGAGAAGTACTAAGTTAAAGTGCAGAATATCTACACATATTACGTTTGAAGGAATTAACTGGTGATTTTCTTCACCAGGCAAGACATGAAGCACTCTGAAATTTCTCATTCCCGATTTAAACCCGGGACAGGCCCCACTAGTGAAACACTTGCTTTGGTGATCACTCATTACAAAACACAGCGCGCCGCACAGTAGGAATACAGTATCCATTCCCGACAGCGTACATTGTACAAGCTCACACAGTACAACCTGACTATCATCAGAGAGTCAACCAGATGATAACAACACAAGCCTTATTAAATTATTTAAAGTGTTCTAAAAATAGATTGCACTACTTTCTCTTCCCCATCGATGATGGCCGTTGCATATCATTTGCATTTGGCAGCCTGTCCCGTCGGAAAGGGGAAGTATGCGAGGTTAAAATAACCACTGAGATTTAAATAAATGTTCAATCATCCAGCTCTGTCACAGTTTACTCTGAGGCCGTGTCCGAATCAACGGACTTTCGGCTATGGATTGGCGGCTGGCTACAGCGGCAGTGTTGAAGAATAGGCCTGTCGAGCCATCCGGCCATAGCCGAAGCCGGAAGCCGTCAATTTTAGACAAAGCCTCACAAACCTTATGTCACAGCTGCCATCTTTGTCCTATTTATTCCCCTGTAGCGATGATAGTTCCCCGCTCGTATACCTCAAGAGGGTACCAGGACTATTTGCCTTCATGCCTCATTGTGGACTAGCCGACGGATCGATGTGACAATGATTACCGACGTCCACAAAATGTAAGGACAGGAAAAGTGACTCAAGAAAAGATGTGAAGATTATATCAAATTACAGATTCTTTGTCCGACTCACCAAAAAATGTATCCAAATTTGCAAAAAAATAATTTTGCACTAGCGAAAAAGGATCAAAGCTACTGTACATACAGTCAGGCCTTGCGCTTAAGCTTTTTGTGAAGTAGCCCGCTGGGCCAGTAAACTGTACATTTTACTTGCCCCCAGGAAGTTTTAGTAGGAATCGCCATAAATGTAATGTTCTGATGTGTTTTAATGTTAACTATCACAACCAGTTTAACGATTAACACATTTTATGCATTAAATATTCACATCTGAAAAGGAAGAAATTAGCATTTTAAACAAGTAGGTTGCACAGTTTTCAGTAGCCCACAGGGCAAGTTGAGAAGTGGTGTTTACTAGCCCATAGCATTTTTTACTAGACAATGTATGCCGGGCTAGTGTTAAGGGCAAGCCCTGACAGTGTATGTATGACAGACCTGATACCTCACAGAGCCAACAGAGGCAATAGCCCCCTTGGCCTTGGTGCCCCTTGAAATGCTCCAAGGATAGACATTTATGTTTCCTACATGGTGTTGCCCTGAGAGAAAAAAACCTCCTTGCCCTTACAAGATGAAGCATCGGGCTTGAACTGCACATGACAAAACAATATAGTACAGAGTGGCAGCAACTTGTTTGTCATGTTTTTTTTATACAGTACAAATATACCTGTACAACACAAGCATTGTCAACAGGTCTCATTAAAAATTAGCAGTCCTTTCTAAATTGGAAAAAAAAATGCCAAGTAATAAATCTCAAGGGAAAATGACTGGGTAAATTTGACGTAACACTGAGTTGAACAACCTGCATCTGCATGACAGCTAGGTTGAATGACTTCTGACTGGCTCTCCGAACAAAGATATATGCACAAAACACAAGTAGGGAGAAAAGATATTGACAAAACACAAGTACATGTAAGGAGACCATCAACAATAGGGCTGGATAGGTAAGTTGGTAGAGCACTGTCGGTTCAATTCCCACTCTAGTCAATTTTTTGTTCAACCCCCCCTCCCCCTAAAACAAAGGGCACATTTTGATTGTGTACAGTCCAGCTTACTGTACATAGGATAACACAGACCTGCATTGTTACTGTTTCACCAATATACCAATGTGTGTTCAAGCATTCTCAGTACTTCCCTCCCTCCTCCCTCCTCCTCCTCCCCCCTCCCTCCTCTCCCGAGCACTGTTAACAAATCCATGGGTAAAACACAAACAATATTCTTTATCCATGATGCAAATGTAACATCTATTAAAATCAATGCCTAGCTGCTGCTGCTGCTAAAATACAAGGTTTGAACTGCCCTTAGCTACCGGGCAAGCTCGGTGGTCTAATGGTACAAGACATTTGCTCTACAGTGGCAAAGGTCGTGCTTTCGAATCCCACCCGAGAATGTACCTGTGGATGTTTTTCATGTTTTTTTTCACAGGACTCTGCGCAGCACTGAGTGCACAGTGCTTAATGCACATCGGTGTACGGGTAAAAACACAAACAATTTATTCTCTACCCCCGATGCACATTTAACATCTATTAAAAAAACGAAGACCGTGTTCGAAAAAAACATTCCTACATAGTGCGATTTAATGAAACGGTTCAGGGCAGTTAAGAACCACTACGTATCTCTCCCCCACACCCCGACATGCACGCACACAGAACTTACCTCACACTTCAAACCATCCAATCGACCATCTGCACTATGGTGGATGCTGTTGCATTTTTTTAAATGTTGTTCTTATAGGATAAAAAGGTCTCTGAACTTTGTGTAGCTAACTACATGTATGCCTTGTGGGCATGGTGGGTTGGAGAGGGGATGCAAGGAGTACAGGATGCAGCGGCGGCACACCAACGAGACAGGTGCTTTGATACGCAGTGGGCTCCGACTGCCCATAACGCCAAGAGATTGTTTACCCTCTCCCCTGCATTCATCGTGCTCAGCATCAATGTTATCACAAATGAGCTCAGATAATTAATGAAATTGAATTATGCAAGGTGACCGTGAAGCGGATAAATCCACCAAACAATACACGGTGATTTGGAAACTACTTAAAAGAAACCTAAAAAAACAAAAGCAAGTAGCGTTTTTGTTTTTGTTTTGTTTTTTTCCCTTCTATGATCATGTACAACCCAGCCATGCATTACAATGAGAAACTCATGTTGTTGATGCGCCGGGGCTTTCGCTGTTGCCGTTGTTCCATATCCCCTTTCCAGGACTCCGGCACATCAGCGCATAATATCCAGCCTGAAGAGGTCAGCCTTCTGCTTGCGCTTGTCGCCAGACTTCCTCCTCTCCGCTGACCTGGAGCTCGTAGGAGCAGCCGGTGCCTGGATGGGCACCGGGCGACACTCTTAATAACTCTAAATATAGATCGCTGTTTCTATAAATATCCTCCCCCGTTATGTCTATTTGGCCTTTGCTAGTGTTCAGGCTTCAGTGCAGGGAGAGTGAGATGGATTCGACTGTCATTAGGAGGCATGTGTGAATGCTAGCATATTTTTCAACCAGTCTCCGCCGTCCCCCAGTTTTCTCTCATGATTCAACACGACGACGAGTAAAGCCTGGTTTTGATACCCCCCAACCCCCCCCCCCCCCCCCAAAAAAAAAAAAAAAAAAAAAACGGGTTCTCTTGCTCGGAAGACACAACAACAACAACCTATCCTGTACAGTGGATTATAACAAATTTCTCATTCCGGCAAAGAAGGAAGCTCATTCGATAAACATTA
Organism: Pycnopodia helianthoides; assembly: GCA_032158295.1. NCBI lineage: Eukaryota > Metazoa > Echinodermata > Asteroidea > Forcipulatida > Asteriidae > Pycnopodia > Pycnopodia helianthoides. The sequence continues at coordinate 8,245,913 of CM063263.1, read as the reverse complement.
GGCCGTTATTGACTGGCCTGCACGATGGCCCCGAAATAATCAATGCATTGTACTGGTGAATAATGACTCGAAAATCAATGCATTAGAATGGTTTAAGCCCGCAGATGGCAAGATTTAGCTACAATACAATTGATAGAAAGTCAAACACCAGCCGAGAGCAACATTTCTACAGACAATTTTTTTTGTCAATCATAATTTTTCACAAATTCTAAATTTACATTGTACAGGTGAGAGGAGAATCAAATCATGTGTGTATTAAGGGATATGTGTACTGTGGAAAAATGTATACTGAAAGGGGGAGAAATGAAAATGAAAATGAAAGAAACATCCAACATCATTTGTCATAAGCAAATGAGTGAAACAATTGTCATAGGCCCTTTTCAAATTCACGGCTTCGGCTCCAAAATCGGCTCAGGCTAGCTAGGCTCCCTCAATTATTTTAACTTACGCATGCTTTGCGGTCAGGGTTTCAGACAAGAAAACTGGGCCTGAAGCCCAATCCGGAGCCGAAGCAGTGGATTCGAAAAGGGCCTTAGTCAACAATAATTGTACCTCGAGAGGTTTCATCTTTTTGACTTGATGTGTATCTTTGGGACATGAGCTACAACAAAATACAAACTACAAACTACACAGTACATGTACATGTAACTAAAGTGCAGGGCTCAATTTTTTTTACACTGGACCGCAGGCCTGAGGCCAATGATTTTACCACCAAGCTAGTAAATTCATGACCAGACAAGTCCATCAGTCTTGTATTTGTCAATTGAATTACATGTAAAGTACAATACATGTACTCTCACTGTGTGAAACAAAAACAAATTATGTTCAATGTTGACTTTGAGTCTGATACTAGACAATTTGTTTCATTTGATTCTAATGAATAATGAAGTAAATATAAATGAGATCAATCTTCTCTTAATAAGAGTCTTATACAGTATGTCTTGGTGCAGTTCAAATAGAAATGGTTAAATTATCCCTAACAGACTAGACCCTAAAAATACTGCCCAAATCCTTCTATATCATTCAGATTAAACTTGTCATAAACCTAAAGTGCCCAAATTCTTCTATATCCTTCTCCTTATTGTAAATATACATATTAGCCCAAGTCCTTCTAAATCCTTTTGAGACAGAAGTTAGGGAGTCAACTAAAAGCCCAAAACCTTCAGAATCCTATTTTGGCTAAGATGCATAAGACCTAAAACCTTCTAAATCCTCCTAGATGTAAAAACAGCCCGATAGCCCAAGTCCTGCTAAATCCTACATGTACCTACCCTAACAAAAACTCATTGTAGCCAAAACCCTTCTAAATCCTCCTGTGTTGCAGATCCCTAAAAGCCCAAATCCTTCTCAATCCTGACTTTTTGGCAATGAGGATATTGAAGGACTTGGGCCCTTTAAGGTTATGCATGTTAAAGTGTGTCACAAACTTTGTTTTGCTTATTTTGATTCTAGTCTTGTTAAAAAGAACTGTGGTCCAGTAACCATTTAAGTCCTGCGGTCATGTGGATTTTCCCCCCAAAGTCGAGCCCCGAAGTGTACACAGTTCAACAATATGTAGGATAACATAAACAAATTATCATCTGTACACCCATTTTCGCAACAACAACAAAAACCCCAACCCAGATCATTATCAATTTTTTCAAAAGTCAATGTACACGCACGACAACACAAACAAACAAAAAAGGGAGTTAAAAAAAAGTCAAACTACATGTACTACAAGGCGTTCCTTGTCAGATAACAAGCTTGGGTTATCTACACACTCGGCTAAAAATAACCAGGAGTGTGTCTATTTTGGGACTGGTTGTGAAATGAAAATATTGATGAAAGTTGATGTCTACACACAGGGTAGGCTGTTATGTGTTAATAGGTCCATGTACGGTATCCTTGCTGGAGGATCTGCAGACTGCTCAAAGAAGGGTTTTTGTGACAAGTTACATACAATGCACTTTTTTTTCGTAGATTGTCGCCGCAGGATTCTCCCCAGATGCACAAGCTAGCATATCGGGCCAATACGCGCAAAAAGCATGAAACTTGCTACACGTATAAAAAAATAATAATTGTGGGAGTGTACATGTATTTGTACAAAAATTTATTTGCAATATTTTGTGATTTTTAAACCATACGTGGCTTTGTGAAAATGGTGAAGAAATGTACATGAATCATACCACAGGGATGCTTACCATTATGGAAGTTTTACACTACTCTAAGATGCACTTAACAGTACATTCTGTATGTATTATTTCTAACTCCCATGCGAACACTGTAAATCCTAAACCATCGATCCTCGACTTTTAACACAAGCCACCCGCCTTATGCTTCCTTTTTGAAAGGGCAAGGGCACCAAGGCGTTTTTCTCCTTGGTAAAGGGCACCTCCATCACGTCTGTTTGGAAACTATACGTTTCTATTGGAACATTTCAAGGGGCACCAAGGTAACCACCAGGAGCAATGGAGGCAATGGCCTCTGTTGCCCTGGTCTTGGCCTTGGTGCCCCTTCAAGACTTCCCCATAGTCTATCAGATTTTCCAACGGAAGTGCCCTTTGCAAAATGAAAAATGGCCTTGCCCCTTCAAAGGCGAAACTCTTGGCCTGACAAGTATATGTACTGTATGTGTACAAATGTGTATGGATTCAAATGTGTACAATGGAACACTACATTTGTACGTACATGTAATACGTACAACTGTTTCCATACATTATGTCCTAGATGATAACAATTAAACACAAAACAAAATGGTGTGTTCATAATGTGCACATACATGTGATGTCCACACATTGTAGTCTAGAAGCCTTTCATTTCAGTTTCATAAGGGCATGTGCTTATACTGCGCATGTATCGTGCTTTTGAAGCAATTGATATCATCTCCTCACATGTAAGCAGCTCTATGAATTTGGGCCCAGGTAAAATTTTCAAATTCAATACATCCAGGCCTGGAATTACACGGAGGCCACAGAGGGTCAGAGGTCACGGCCGCTGTTGCCCCTGGTCTCGGCCTTGGTGCCCCTTTCAAAAGTTTCCCATAGACTTTCAGATTTTCCAACTGAAAGTGCCATTTGCAAACCGAAAACGGCCTTGCCCTCTCAAAGATGACGTTTCCAGGCCTGTGCATCCCTACAAAAAACAGACAGCATAATGTGACAGCACCTTTCAGCATGCGTAATAATGCCCTGTCGTGCCAATTTTTCAGACACAAATTTTTTACATTTTGCCTTAAGAGAAAGACTCCGCTAGGGTCGAAACATCAGGCCATTAAAAAAAAAATTCATTTTGGTAAGTACATGTATCCGTTTACAGCAGCCAACTCCATCTTTCTTTCCCCCAATTTATATAAAAAGGGTTATTGCTCCTGACCTGCTAGTTCAGCAATTTCCTCTATGAATGCTCTCCCTTCTAAAAAAAAAAGAGGAGGGGGGTAAAAAAAAATTGGGAAACGGCAAACATGTTCGTGAAAATGTTACTGTAATTGAATACCCCCGTAGTCCATGTGTTATAGACGGAGTTTTTCAATTTGCCCTCTGGAGCATTCTGAATAAATACACACATGAATGGACTTGGCATACATTCTTCCTCATCACGCCTCAGAAGCGAATACAATAAAACCAGACAGTCAAGGCTAAAAATAGATCCCACTATATATTTGAACAACAATATTTAGCCCCGACTCGACCTACATTCATGAAGTATGAAGCCGAGATATTCTGGGTGTACAAAAAAACCTCCATGAGATAAAGCTGCATACATCCTTGCACTGTCTGGACATAGCATTTTACATTTTGCACGGTGGTGAAAACAATCCAGAAGTGAAGATTTGCGGTAAATCTATGTCAATATATATAGATTCCTAATGAGTCAAGCTTTCCTCATGCACGTAAGCAAAGCGTATCGGACCGATAAGCGTGCGAATTGCCGGCCGATGTGCAAACACAATAAATATGGATCTATTTTCTTTTGGATTTAAGACCAACATCACAAAAATCATAAGATAAAACACCATTCAAAATGCTCCAGATTGTGCAGTAGAGGTTTAAAAAAAAAAAAACACAAACATCAAGTCAATTCAGAGTGCTTGGGCCAACAGTTTTGAAGAATCTACAGGAGAACCCCGTCAGTTATGGTGGTTCCAAAAACTTCTGCGATCAGTGCACTCCACGTTTGATGAAGATCAGAGCACACCAATCGAAACGTCTAGTTGTTAAACCACGGATTCCTTTCAGAACCACCTCAGCTCACTCTAAAGTACAGATGAGATTACCACAAAACCTTAGGCTACGTCCGAATCAAACAACTTCGGCTATGGCTATAGCCCTTGGCTGCAGATCGTTGAACAACGGACAGGCCTATTTAGCGATCTGGCCACAGCCAAAGCCTACAATTCGGACACGGCTTTAGTGTCTAGGCTGCTTTGTGTCTTCTCTACTTAAATTGTTTGGATAAACTGCGGCTTCATTCATCTACATGTATGTATTAATCATTCAACAAGGTAATGGCCTTTCTGGCGAGGACAACAGTAATCTTAAAAGTAACGGACAACAAGTGACCTTAATCTACTGTCTGTCAGGCTCCTGATGTCCAATTCCAATTGCAGACCCTGACTCTCCCAATGCAAAAAGGGGACCCGTCTAAATGTACTCAGAGCCTCTGTTTGGTTAAAAAACAAGACCGAGGTGTACAGAGTCTTCGTGCGTTGATGAAGTCTGAGGCAGAGTCCAAAATGCACGGCTAAGGCTGTCGCTATGGCTTGATCGTCACACGAACAAGCATTGACGCATAGGCAGTACTTAACAACAACCTTAGCAACAGCCACAGCTGCTTGAGGATGACCTAAAACATGTACCCTTCACACTGCCCTCTGCCCCCCCCCCCCCCCCGAACTCTTTTTTTTTTTCTCCCTGATGGCAGAGACCATCAATAAAGAAACTAATCAATGTTTCGTCTGGGCGACAGCGTCACAAAAGAGGGTTTTCTCGAATCAATAACTCATATTGTCCGTCCTTCTGGGAATAAATAACAAGGTACTTTCATAGCATGCATTGTTAAAACATACAGGTCAGTTTCAGGAACTGAACCATGTTACTACATATACGTGTACATTGTACCTTCATGCTTTCTATTGAGACAGTCTACGTGTACATCTTCGATTTTGTTTTGTTTGTTTACAGGAAACCAGAAATTTAAGTGATATTCTTATAGACCATGTGACCGGGTACATCACATGTTTATAAATAAGAGAGCCACACGCCTGGACTTCATGCAGGCACGATTTGTACACAGCTCAATTGAGACAAAACATTAAAACTTATAATGTACAGAGATTTTGATATTAGAAGGAAGGGGTCACATTTCAAAACTTGCTCTGCTGTTACTTATTATAACTCTTGAATTCATGTGGAAATTCGGACACAAAATGTACAAATTTCCCCCGTATGACCAGTGTTGTACATGTACTTGCCAGCCAGAAAGGCCCTGGAATGTACAAGGTCAATCTTTTGTAAACAACCAGGTTACATGACCTATATATGTTGTGCAAGTGGTTTATTGTAGTATCAGGGCCAGATTTCACATTGTCAGTATTGCTGTAACGATTTGTATTGGGGCACCACACTTTGTAAAGCGGTTAAGATTGATTCCCACTAAAGATCTCAATCTCGGCTCTTTGTGAAATCCAGCCGGAAATACTCACATTACATTGTGGTTTCCCTTGTGGTTTATTACATGATAAATGAAAGTTGGGACATGGTTCTTTATTCACATCTAGGCCTGTATGCACCTGACAGATCAAACAATTATTGTCAAATTCCACAGTAAAAATACACTAAGTATAATGCGTGATGTTTGGATTACGAGGTGGTAGCAGACATACATAATGTTTCAATTATTTACGTAGTTCTGGGCATGCGCATATTAAATGTATTTCCGAGAACAACAGATTGACCTGGTACATGTAAGTCTGCTGCCATCTATCCCGTTGGTAAGTGTGACGTGATTCCATTGTAAGCCAAGTTCACTTCGCGCAAACTGGCTCCACCGATTGCCAGAAGCTCGCAGAAAAATACTTTAACTGTTTTGTATTTACGGGATGATTTATGTAAGAACAAACTTAATTTATACATGTCTGCGAAGACTCAAAGTCTAGTCAGAAATATCGGTTGCTGTCATAAGAAATGTCTTTGAAACGATGAAACAAGTGTTTTCCAGGTAAAATAACACAGAAACCTTTGAGGCCGGAGGGAGTGACGATGGAATGAGTGTTTTACTGGTAAAATAACACAGAAACCTGTGCCAGCTTTGAGGCCAGAGGGAGGGAAAACCCTGCGTGTGCAGCAGATGCTCGCGCATTTGACGTAATGACTTACCAACAGGAAACATGTACACATACATCCCTAAAAGTCCCCGATTGACGTATAAAAAAACAATTTCATAGTAACTCAGACTTCTGCTTACTGATTTTGTTATCTAAGCAACAAGATAATTACATCACATGGCATTTTGGTTGGCAACCCAATATTGATCTGCGTCAAGATTTCTCTGCGTTAAGCATATTTGTTTGCCTTAAACAGCTCTACGAAACTGGGTCACAGCTTTCAAGGCACACCATTGTATGCGCAATGGAAAACAAAATTTGACGATCTAGGACGGAAAACAAAAAATTTACGATTAATGAAAAACTTACGCCCCGACAATACATAAAAAAACATTTGTGGAGGGCTGTGATCTTCAATATGTGTCTAAAGCAAGATATTGAATCATTTTTTGAGGGATGCTCTTTCTCTAAATAGGTTACTTGATCCCGGATGATCAGCCGATACTCTCTCAGCCCAGGCGCAATCTGACACCAAACACAAACATTGTGAGGGAATAATGGGGGGGCGATAGGACCTCATTTTGAATCAGATTGTTTCATTTACACAATGTACAACGCTTCTGCACGTACACACGTAGGTAATCGCTTAAAAGTATGAATTTGAAGAGAAAAAAACCAACTAAACAAACACTTGTGTGACAGGCATGATATTTGGCACTTTGAAAAAAAGTTTACTTGATTATCGAGTACAAGGACTGACTTTATGCTTTTATAGACTGTTTCAAGGTAATTGAGAACAATTTCACTGATTTTTTTTAATGTAACAATAAATTGAACATAGGAAGAATATCACGCCTGTTTTGAGCTTACTGGCCTCGTGAAAATACATGGCCACTGGTCCAGCCGGTATTCCAAGCCGTGTGAAGTTAGTGTTCTGAATCTACCGATTGGGAAGGGGGGGGGGGTTACCCAGTTTACATTGTATGTGCACATGTATCTAAATATTGTTGACACCAAAAGAAGAAGTTACATTAAAAGACAAGAAATCTGTCAACCCTGTGGGTAACAACCAAATGAATTTACCAGAGGGGTGTCATCTTGGTCATACTCCCTCTATGCAATAAGAGTAATGAATACTGGCTATTTGTTTTACAAAAAAGGGGACCAGACTAAGCTAACTTCTTGTCTCAAATTGGTTACCCTAATGTTAATGGAAGAAGACAAAAAACATGTGTGCAACGCAGCGGTCTGCGTACATGTAGTGTGTAACCATTAGGTAATTTAAGTACACAGTAAAAATGCACGCAGTTTGTACATTTGTACATGGACATGATGACCTGATACTGTACTTTACAAAGGCAACAGAAGCAATTGCCTGTAATGCCCCTGGTCATTGCTCTGGTGCCCCTTGAAATGTTCCAATAGAAATTTAGAATTTCCTGTTAGAGGTGCCCTTCACAAAGGAGAAAAATGCCTTGGTGCCTTTGCCCTTTCACAATCGAAGCATCAGGCCTGTATGTTGCTCTGTACATGTAGGCCAGTATACACATTAACAAGCCACACAGTCCATCCTCTAGTCTGGTAACCGCACTTCTGATCAATCGCATTCCGCACAATGCAAAAATAAGATCCAGCTAATTAATACACTTCCAAATTCCTGGTGTGGCTATTCGATTTCAATCCAGCGGGCTCCATTCTATTCACATGAACGTGCCTTTGTGGACATTTCTAAACCCCCTTTGAATAGGTTTCAGTTTCGACAGGCACCTCAAACAACTGACTGCAATAATAGTTGAGCTAAAAATAGCCAGAGATTGGATAGATGAAAGGCTTTCACTTGGGGTTTTAATCATGTGTATTGACACTGATCTACGGTTGTCCTGTACATGTACACGTCTGCACTGTACACACAAAAGTGAACTGTACATGGAGACATTGGATATTTTACCCAAAAAAGAAACTCAATTTTTCCCAAAATGTTACTCGAGAATACAAACAAAGTTTTGCAGGGTTCTCTCCGGATTTTTCCCAATCTGTGGGGTAATCTGGCCACAAATTGTTCAAGTTTGGCTGAAGCTAGCTGAATTAAACTGAGGTCCTTGGAATGTTTTGTAACTGATGTTTACTGTATGTCTGGTTTTAAAAACTCTACTGTGCGAGCTGGAGCATTTTAAATGGTTTCTTTTTATGATTTTTGCGAATTTGATCTTAACAAAACAAATTTTGTTTAAAAAACTTTTGTGCGCACTGGCCCACACTTTGCTTGCATCGGCAAGCAATGGACAGGACCCTGCCATGTCTCGGAATGGTAAACGCAGCGTTTGCACTGTCATCAGAAAACAGTGAAATTGTCAGGGTTTGCAGTTTGAATTTCTTTCTTCTACCATGTCTACACTCAGGCCAGCAACCAGTGCTTGCTCCCCCAAGTCCGACAATGTCTTCATTGAGAAAGAACCATCTTATGAAAAGGGTTTCACTTTCGGGTCATAGCCACAAACTTGTACAAAGTCGAAAACATTCCAAGGACCTCGTTTCAACACAGCGTGCTTAGGCCAAACTTCCACAATTTGGGTACAGAATGCCCCATGTTCTCCAAGGTACATAAATTACATTTTCAACATAATAATAACCAGAATGACACTAGAGTGTTATGTTGTGCCACGGCAAGAGGAAGTTTGCACAAACAGTGACTTACACAACGAGGCATCTGCATCTAAACGTAAAGATCTTGGATTTGCTCCAGCAATTTTTGCATAGCCAAATATTTAGGGAAACCTCTGTATATAACCAAACCTTAAAAACACAAAAAAGCAATGAGTTGACTTTGAAAAAACAAGATAACCTTTTAGTTCAACGCCGATTTCCGACAGCAAAAAACGGCCTGCTGTTCTATAAATTAATCTCTTAGTTCACTGAAAATGGAAAGTGTACAAAACATGTACAACACCACAATGATGCAGATTACTGGATTTATGCTTATTGTACTCAGGGATTTAAAAACCCACAAATCCTACCTGTAAGATTTCTGCGCTACTATGACCTTGCCTTTAGGAATCAGAATGACTGTTGCTTATGTAAGGATTGTGGATGGATCTCCACTGAAAACAAGCTACAAATGTAAATGAAGTGTGAATATAAAAAAAAAAACCTTGGAGACAAATTTGATGGCTATATTTAACGTATGTACATGTACCAGAAAAAGAACAATGTACAAGTACTTAGTCAAAGTACATGTAACTTCAGGTCAAATATTCACGTCAGATTAATTTTCTCCACAGGAAAGGACTTGGAGCCTTTAAAAAACAAAACTACAATATTTCCCCCCAAATTTGAGCCCTGCACAGGGCTGATACTTTGTTCTTTAAAAGGGCAAAGCAATCTTTCCTAAACTACAATGGATATTTCCAGGGGCACCAAGGCAATGACCAGGTGGGGGGGGGGCATGAAGGCAATGGGATACTTTGAGATGATAGCTGGTGTCCAACTCAACGGTCCTTTTCTATTGTTCTCGTCGCTGAGAACAATGGAAAAGGACAGGTGAGTGGAAAGCCCACTATCGTATCAACAGTCTCCCCATGCTCTGCAGCCTCCGTGAACTATCAGGCCTGCCTACAGTAAACCGACATGACCTACACAATGTAATGTACAGTGTGTAGGCCTACATGAAAGAGAGAAAAAAATGACACGAACACAAGACTTTACACCACACACTCTCACCAAGCAGTCCCCGACTAAAAACACCACCAGAGATACCCATCAAGCCAACCCACGGAACTCCCTGAGCCAGCTATAACAAGATCTTATTAGTATCCATAACTACACCTGATGCGCCCAGCACCGAGAACATGGGACACTGGAGTTCAATGGGTTAGAAACCTCTAGGGGTACGACTGGTGTCTCCACAGGGCTAAAATTAAAACCGGAACAGATGACCCTCGAGTTGTACTCTCCATTACACTGAATGATGTCTTACACTACAGTTCAGAAGGAGCACTTGAATGGGACTTTCGAATCACTACAGAATTTAGACAAGAACAGCCCTCGAAATTCCTCCCCCCCCCAAAAAAAAAAAACACTTATACTAACTCTCGGCACAAGTTAACTGTTTGAAAAAATACTTGTTCTTTCTCAGAATGCATGCTTTGTGTTGACATCGAGGAATAATACAAGTGGTCATGAAAATCCAGTGACAATTTTGACTCTTTGAGTTTAAGGCAAGATGTCAGTCTTGTACAGGATTGTGCAACATTGTCCAAAAGACAGAATGGTTTGACATGTACACAAACACATTTTTTTTCTTCACCAGATCATAATTGAATTTAACGGTTCCAGTCGGGTAAACATGTGCAGGTATGCCCGCTACGTCGTTTTGGAAAGGGAAAAGGGTACCTTCAAAAAATCACCATTGACTTACAGTTTTTCCAATGGAATTGCCCTTTGCAAAATAAAAATGGCCTTGCCCTCACAAAGATGGAATTCCAGGCCTGTATTTGTTGTTCTCCTTACAGTGTTTTCAATGGAAACAAAAATAGCCTTTTGAATATGTGCCTTGGTCATTCTTGCTTAGCAAATAAAATGGTTAACCACTGTTTTTAAAAGCAACTATGAAATTGAGTATCAACACAGCAAATGGTACATGTACCTGGTTCATTTACCATATTTAAAGACGGATACAGGTCTCCACAATCTGATTTCCAGCGAGATCGGCTGGGGAGAAAGTCACAAACATTGTTACTTTTCTGTGGGAGGGTTTACTGAACTGAATCCTGAGAAGAATAACCCTGGAGTCAAGCGGTACGGGAACTGTAAACCAATCTACACATGCTGATCCATCCAGAATCTTGAACGACAACAACAAGCGATTATGCAAAAATGTTGATTTGCAATGACATCACCCCCATCTACCGTAGTAGATTGTATACATCACATCCCATATTAAAAAAATTATGAAGTGGACCTATTGTCATTTTGGGAGTTATTGCAAGTCATTTTAGGACATGGCTCCACAGTCCTCGTTGCACTTGCAAGACTTGCTATCGCAAGGTTGTGGGTTCGAATCCATCCAAGCTAACCACAGATTTCACAACGACTGGAATACGTATAAGAATTGTCATCTGAATCACAACTTTTTGATTTGCCCAATTCACTATCACATTAACCCTCTAGTCCCTGCACCGCCTGAGTTTGCTGAAAAAAATGTTTAGTTAAAAACCAAGACTCTTGCAGAAAATTTGCTAGAATCGTGGTTCAAATTGTAAAAGATACCCAAGGCTAATTAGGCCTATTACGAAAACAATGTTTTGACCTGTTCGTTAATATTGTCATTTAATAATTACAGCTTATTTCAATTCGGGAGGTGATGAGTCCCTCCGAACAAAAAGTGCCTCTCGTTAACGGTTACCGGTAAATTTTATGGCGGTTATTTTTAGTGCAATACACAATACTTTTGTAAAGGCTTTTACCTGGCATTAAATGCTCATACTGATTATTGCTAAGGCATTAGTTTTTTTACAGTATCATCATGATGGAAGAAAATTACATTTTTGGTTACAAATGAGCGTGGTATTGATGAGAGCTACAATTATGTCATCACCATTAGCGTTTACATTTTAGCAAGGCAACTGTGAAAGGGGGGAATTAAAAATGATTGCTATTGACTTGATCTAGTTCATTTTGATGTTACTTTTATTTCTCCAAGTAAACACAAGCTGTGACCGATTTCTCCTACCGCGTGTAACAGTGTACCGCTTTGGGCGGCTGGGCGGTCCAGTGGCTAAAGGGTTAACACGTTGACTGCCGGTCATATATTCGTAGGGTGTTCCCATTTGCAGTGCGCATGCGCGCATACCAAATAGGTACTATACCCCCAAAAATTGAACATACACATTCTAAGGATGCCATGTCCTCACCACTGCCAGAAGCGTATGTGCTGCATGCTTAGTGATGCCAGTGTATTTAAATAACAATACAAAGCCATTTCATTCTCTACGAGTATACTTGTAGAGGCAGAATCCATTACACCTGTAAGTACGAATCTACGAGTATACTCGTAGTGGCAGAATTTGTTACACCTGTAAGTACGAATATACTCGTAGGCGGCAGTCAACGTGTTAAACCAATTTTTGTATGAGAGAGATTGGCCATTGCCAGCTTGGTGTTTTATTTCATTTCGTGGGAGCTTTGCCGAGTTCCCTTGTACTCATGAATCTAAACAAACAAACAATATACAGCACACAAACCCTCAAGAAACATTACGAACAATACTGTTTCATAATTTATTTTAACACACAACAAACATTTTTTATTAATTTGTAATAGTCGGTCGGTCAGTTACTATGACAAAGTACATGTAGGGCCATATATAATTGAGATGACTTCAGAAAATCGCATAGTACACAAGGCTCAACCTTAATGCTAGCCCAGCGTACAATGTCTAGTAAAAACAGCAATGGGCTGGTCAACACCACTTCTCAACTTGCCTTGTGGGCCACTAAAAATAAAAACAGTGCAACCTACTTGTTTATACACTAATGCTCAACATTTCGTCCCTTCCAGATGTGGATAATAACTTTTAAAAATTTATTAATTTATTTTTGAGTGTGTGGGACAAGTACAGTTTACTTACTTAGCCCGGTGGGCTATTTTACAATCAAGCTTAAGCGCAGGTCCTGGTAAAATTTCTAAAAATCTTTACTTTTGCTCTGACAACTAGACTATTCTTTTGTATGGTTTTTTGCAGTGATGATAAAGGCATGTTAGCATGAAAAACAAGAGTCCTAAATTTCAATGGATGGGGGAGGGGAAAGCATCAGGGTTTGTCCTTAACTTTTTTTAGCCAGCCAGCAGGACCAGTTAGCCAAGTCAATTCACTACTAGTCCATCAGCTTTTTCACTAGTCCATATTTCATATGAAATATGCTTTTTAACACTACACTAGCCAGCCAGACCACTAGGAGTGACTTTTGACTGGTCCTCCGTGTTTTAACTGGCATTTGGCCAGCGGACCACTGTTAAAGGGAGAACGCTGGCAATGCACGGTGGCTGGTTCTTAAGACAATTTCTCGATGAAATCTGCACTTTAAGCTCAATCTATCGTTCATTCAACGCTTGCCGTAACAGTCTACAATGTTCAAATAGCAAGGGAGATATTTTTACTCCAAATTTAGTGACCTTCCTTCTTTCCTCTGCGTTCAATCAGTGTTTTATTAATTCCATCCACAATCAGTTTCTCATTACTGCAAGCAAAAAAATATCACAAGCCATAAATATGTCCATGGCAAAGTTGAAAGCTGAAGCTGCCAAAGTTTTACTGTACCACACCTATAGAACGGCGAGGAAATTCAGAAAGATTTAAATAACATTTCAGGAAATTTCATTATTTGAGCTATTTTAGCACATCCTGTGGGTCTTTCCTATTCCTGCACATAATTAGCCTGATAGGCCGCAGATGTCTGCTGTAAGTTACTATGCTCGTAACTCATGTCTGAGTACGACATACATGTAAGTGGGTCTTAAGACAGCATTTAATGACACACAAAACCAGTTTTGTGCATTAAAGAGGGGCTCCGAGATCATATTAAGTTTTGTGATGCCCTCATTTTAAAATTGAGTCCATATGAAAGTTGGAAAAAAATTCTCCAACCTCACAATAAAAAGGTGTAAAATTTTATTTTATTAGATCAATACTCTTTGAGAGTAAAATTTGAAACAAGACATCATTGGATATCAACAACAAAAGGGTATGTAGGATGGAATACCCTATTACCGTGGGGGGGGGGGGTTAGGACTTTCTTTCGACTAGAATAAAACATGTTCAGCAACCCATGAAAAGTGTCCCGTTACTATTGCTGTTGAAGTATCACTCTCAACTTTGACATTAAAAAATACATCCATGGTCTGATTAAATTCGCCAACGAAGTCTCTGAAAAGGCGCAAGCGCCCGAGTGATTCTTGAGGTGAGTCTCATAATACCATGGTCATCGGAAAAAGTTTTTTTTTAAATGATCTGTCTCCACATTAACCCTGAAGGGCCCAAGTCCTTCAATATCCTCATTGCCAATCTGCAACACAGGAGGATTTAGAAGGGTTTGGCCTACAATGAGTTTTTGTTAGGGTAGGATTTAGCAGGACTTGGGCTATCGGGCTGTTTCTTACATAGGAGGATTTAGAAAGTTTTAGGTCTTACGCAGCTTAGCCAAAATAGGATTCTGAAGGTTTTGGGCTTTTAGGGGTGGCGATTGTAATAAAGATGACACAATTTTTGTTAGAAGGATTTGGGCTAATATGTATATTTACAATAAGGAGAAGGATATAGAAGGATTTGGGCACTTTAGGTTTATGACAACTTTAATCTGAAAGATATAGAAGGATTTGGGCAGTATGTTTAACCAAGGGTCTAGTCTGTTAGGGTTAAAGGAGCTAAATCCAAAGAAAGTATTAACATATTTTACCTTACAGAATGTATGATGTTCAACTTCCCACCAGATGGAAAAATTTTGAGCGTTTAGGCATTTTAATTACCTTAGACACCGCTGCGCTCAATTTTGGACTAATCCGATGATGTAGAATTTTATGCGCAAAGTATTAAGTAGTAATCCGCACAGGTTGGGAAATTGCGTGCATTTGCCTGCTACAAGTTTAATACTTGCGCAAGCAAGTCTTTAATTTGCGTGAGTTTTAACTTGGTGTTAAACATACATATTGAGGGCGCCCTTTACAAAAGATGCTGATTTTGTTTACTTTTTATAGTTTTCTGTCCTTATTTAGACGCCAGATATTTCTAAACAATTTTGAGGTGAAAATACATGTACTTTTAATGCAAATTTTCTTTTTTTTAAAGTGAAACAGGACACTGATATTTCAAAAGACAAGATAAGATAAAATATGTTATTGATATATATTGGCATTTTTTAACATACATGGTCAGCGAAAATTTGCCCAGTCGGAAAAAAATAGCGCTTTTAAAAATTATTTCAACAATAACAAATTCCGCAACATTTCGGATGCTTTTTTTTTTACCAGATCGGTAGAAGGTTCTTGGTAATACCAATTCACCGTATGAAACTTGTCTGTTGATGATGTATTGACAACGATAATTGTTTTTCTTCTGAAGCTCTGGTACCACAGTATTATGAGGTCCATGAGGGACTTGACTATTTCATCCCAAAGAGGAACTGTCACATCAGTCAGAAGGTAAAAATGCAATGCCTTTTTGATTGAATATCATCTAAATTCAGAATTGAACTACAAAAATTGCTAGTACGACCGTACCATAGTAAAAAATTTAAAAAGAGTATAAGCACAGTGCCCCAGTTACTGGATCAAATATTTATAATTTTATACTATTTAGCAAGCATCAGAAAATTGACACTACCTACGTGTTGCTTTTGTTTGTTTGTTGCTTTGTTTGTTTGTTTAATAATTTTTATGTTATTCATTTTAAACGTTAAGTTCTGCACCTCCATGCATTCTCAATTTTGAAAATAAACTGTATATATTCATATTTTATATATTCCTGTTGGATTGTCAGTCAATCAATCAATCCGAGTCAAGAAGTCATTCTCTATGTCATATGTGTTGTTGTTGGCCCATGCACTACATTGGCCTTGCATGTCATAAAAACCAGCCCCACATTCTCTTTAAATAATTACTACTCTCTACTACAGCATCAGTTTTCCCACTTGGTTACATACAAAGCGAGTTCTCATTTTTACTAGCAACCAACAAAAATGTCGAGCGAGTTCGTACACAGCGATGTCTACGTGCACAGACGGACGGTATCAACACACTCACAAAAAAGTGAGTGCGACAACCCGCTAGGTATTTGCAACGCTAAAATTTAACAACAATCAACATGTGAAATTAACACACAACGTCTGCCCATTGCCTGACAAGTCTTTCACGATACTTGCAGCCCCAACCTTCCTGCAAATGGGGTCTTAAAGGAGACAAGTTAAACCTTGCTTCTGAACTTACCTTCGAAGGTAGCCCTGAGCCCTCACACCAGAGCAACAAACGTCCGTAAACGCAAGAGAAAGTTTGCCGTTTTGACCAAGCCTTCAGTTGTGAACTCTACACGCCATCTTGAACCCTGATATTTCTCAAGCTTAGTTTCCAACGAGCATTTCGTGTTAAACTCTCGATTAGAATATTGCCGTTTTCGATATTTTACTTGATATCTCTTAAGCTCATACGAACTCATGTCAGTAATTATATGTAGCTACTTATGAATTAAAATCACACCTCCGCAATGTGGTTAAACTGTAATTATCGTGATCTACACGTTACTTCACGAAAGAAACATTTCCAAGATATGAAGTCACGTGATAAACTAGATCCAATCAAATAGTTTCAGGGTTTATTTTTAGCGACAAGCATTTCCCTCAGGCAATTAGCAAAGCCGCACCGGCCATGGTTCAAATACCGTGTTGTTTCCCTTATACACTTGTAGTACTGTAGGCCCGCATAGAAGTCAGTATAGTTGCGTTGAAAATAAAGAGCTTTTTATCCCAAAACAAAATACTTATTTGAGAAAATCATTCGGATTATGTTAAGTTAAAGGAACATTACAGAATTGGTAATTGTAAAATATACTTTTGATCACAGATTTACATAAAACTTACACGATCTAATGATGATGATAGTAAAAAACATCCCATGAAATATTTCTGTCTGAAATGCCATATTTGATGAGAAATGAATAAACTAATTTTCCGATTGGAGTTTATCGCTCAGTGAGCGTTTTATTCATTTGTTGAACCTATATGATGTCATGCAAATGTGTAATCGGTTTTTCACTATTTTCTCGTGACCCAGATGGCCGATCGATCTCAAACTTCTACAGGTTTGTCAGTTTATGTATATGGTGGATTATATAAAGTGCTTACACTGCCAGCAACTGTTTTGTAATGTTCCTTTTAGACAACAAATGAGACAATCAAGTCTATTTCCAGACTGAGCCAAAACTTCGGCCGGAGGATTTGCATTTATTGATAAAACACTGAGAGCTACACAGACGAAAACACTGGCTGCTGCAAACCACTTCCATTACTATGATGACGTGACAGTAATTTTGTGTAAAAGTCATACACAAAAATAGTAGGCCTAATAATAAAACACTATAATAGTACGTTTCCCAGAACCTAAAGACCAATTTATCTGGGGAAAATATATTAAAAATTCCCCTTAACAGTATTTTCCGCCATTGTTGTGACGTAAGATACGCTCAATGTTTTTTTTGCACCTGCATTTGCTGTTTTGCAAGGAAGTGGTCTACCTCGTTGCCAAATAGCTGCCTCGTTGCCAAGTAGGTCAAAGGACTACTTCGTAATAATAATATTATTAAGAAATATTGTTTAAAAAAAATTAAATGTTGTCTTGTTTTTCTGTTTTGATTTTGGTTTCATGGTTTGTGTGCTGCTCTGACTGTTTTTTTCGGTTTGTGTGTTCGTTCAGTGTTGCACAGTGTTTGGCTTCTGTGTTTTGTTGTCTACTGGTTCTTGATTTGACCGTAGAGTATCCTTTCTCTATGGTTGGACCCGTGACGCACATAGGACTAAAATAATGTTGACAGTCTCTGCTTTTTTGCTACCTGACGTGACCCCCCCCCCCCTTTTTGCGGGTTGTTTCGTTTTTCATATTAACTGTTCTGTTTATTTGTTTGTTGTTTTGTTTTTGTCTGTTGGAGAGTTTAATCGGGGAGTTTGTTTGTTTGTTTGTTTGTTTGTTGGGGTGTTTGTTTGTTTGTTTGTTTCTGCTTGTTCGTTTTATGTGATAGATCATTGTGGGCTGTTTTTTCTTAGTAACGACCTTGCCTTGCCACTTATGTATTCACTTTAGGCCATTTTACGGTAATTTTTATTATTTTATGTAATATTCTTATGTTGCACTATATATTTTGCGTGCAAATTGCTGAACAAATAAATAATTAAAATGGTATATATAAGGTATCACAGGCATATCATCAGAATATGTTGTTATTCCACAATGGACCTGATGCACTCATTACGTCATTTGAGTAGGGGTAGAGGTCAAAAGAAGGTAGCTCATTGGCCCATCCTGTGCCCAGTGTTTCTTGCATCCAAATGCGCTTATCAGGCTTTGATGAGAATCATCTAGATGATAAATATACAGCTTAGAATGTAGTTTGTGCTACGAGGTGTTCCTTTTGCTTGCTGTTGGTTTTGCCTCCAAGTTGCCCCAAAATTGCCCTATATAAAAAGGCATTTTAGAAGGCTCATTGGCAGCAAAACTTTGGAGAAAGATGCATTTATTGACGAGAGCATGTTCGCATTTACCGCAAAGAGCTTCGATGTTCGAAACCGCATGGCTAAGGAAGGCCTATACGTATAGCCTACTTCGCAGAATATGTCTTTCAAAATCATATTTTTCTTCTTTCGTTTTCAGTGACCTATGTCCACTGCAAGATACGGTCAGCTCAACCGGCTTGTATGCATTACCTATCATCATCGTGGATCAAGTTTTGTCCTCATTTGAATTTCAGTTTTTTTGCAAGATCATCATTTCTATACCAGGTTCTGTGTTTCCCGTTAAACTTAACGCACGTATCTGGTGAAAATGTTAGCCCCGTTAAGTGTCTTGTCGAAACCAATGAAGGCAGATGAGAAATTGGCCGTTGCGGCTGCGGCTTGTCTGCACGTGTACGTACATTAAATGCACATAGTAACTACCTTAGTAACAGCCGCAGCCATAGCCACAGCCGCCAGTTCGGACACGGCCTCTGTCTTCAATAAACTTTGAGCTGGGACCAATTTCATCAAACTGTTATAAGCAGAAAGTACTGCTCAGCAAATTTCTTTGCTAGGCAAAAAATTAGTTGGGAACCAGTGACAAAAAATGCTCACTTTATGAAATTTTGGCCGGTTAACATGTTTGGCTAAAGCAAGATTTTTCTGTGCTTAGCAAGTTTGTGTGTTTGCAGGCTTTATGAAATTGGTCCCTGTTTAGCACACAAACTTGCTTGTTTAGCAGAGCGTTAGTTTTCTGCTAAGCAAACTTAAGCACGGGACCAGTTATCCATACTTATACAGTGCCAACCTTGTTCTGCTATTAAGTAAAAGTTTGTCTCAACAACAGCTGCATAGAACTTGGGCTTGAGACATGGTTTTGTTGTTTCTTTTAAGTTTGATGTTGAATATTTTTTTTTTTTTTTTTTATGACCAAGGGCTAGAATTTTATGACCAAGGGCTTATAAGACACACATTTAATGATTTTGTTGTTGTATTTTTGGAACTTTCCTAGATGGCTCCCTGTCAAGATGTTGTTGTCCGAAGATTTAAAATAAAGACTCTACAACAACGTTAGGCAATTAACTATTTTTTGCATCGCGCTTCCTGCCACTAAGTGCAAATTGTTGTCGAAATTTACGGCAAACTTTCGATCATTTGATTTTGTGTTAATAGCCACCCCACTGTTTGTAAACTAATAACTTTAATTGGCTAAAATTGTCCCTCTTTTTTTCTGGATACCTTCCCATTATTCTTTGCTTCTCGTGTTTGCTATAAATGGATATTTTACTTCGTTAGTGCTTGTTTATGCCTCTGACGAAGGTCCGGTTTGGATCGAAAGCTAAGGCCATCTCCCCAACTAGTTATTATATAGATATTTAAATTTATTTTATTTTAATTTTATTTTGTTTGTTTGTTTGGGTTTTGTCTTTTGTGTTTTGGGTGTGTGTTTTTTTTTTTTTTTTTTTTTTTTGGGGGGGGGGTAGGTTATTAGTTCTCTCGTGTAACGCTGCCTTTTATAATACCCTGGGCGGCACTTGCTCTGAGATAATGAACGATTCTGGTATAGGCAAGTTTTTTTCCCCTAAGCTTGCTGTAAATAACAACTGTAAAATTAATTCATTTATACTAAATGAGCTCTGCATGCCGTGCCGCATGGCGCATAATGTACTGTACAAAGTTATTCCCAAATAGAAGGTGCTCAATACACAAATTGTGAAATAATTTACGGTGAGGCGACGCTTTCAAGTTCTTTCGGTGAATTATCATTTTAGTCTTTATGTTGACAAGGTAAACAGCTGTCCCTGGAAGGCTATAGGCCCTGGATAAGCAAGTACATTGAAGTCCTTAAACTGCTACAACGAATGGGCTTTATCGTGACGTACGCCAGCTCGTGGTCAGAAGCATTGGATCTCAACAAACTGTTCTCCTCCATAATCGCCTTTTTATAACTTAAAGGAACATTGCAGAATTGGTGAGAAAAAAACTTGTAAAATATATTTTTTTATCACAGATTTACATAAAACTTACACGGTCTAATGATGATGATAGTAGAAAACATCCCTTGAAATATTTCTGTCTGAAATGCCATATTTGATGAGAAATGAATAAACTAATTTTCCGATTGGAGTTTATCGCTCAGTGAGCGTTTTATTCATTTGTTGAATCTATATGATTTCATGCAAATGTGTAATCGGTTTTTCACTATTTTCTCGTGACCCAGATGGCCTATCGATCTCAAACTTCAACAGGTTTGTCAGTTTATGTATATGGTGGATTACATAAAGTGCTTACACTGCCAGCAACTGTTTTGTCAGCCAAAACCAATTCTGTAATGTTCCTTTAAAGTTAATCCATATTATTTATCACAGTGTAAAGCCTACCTGTTGTTTACAGGCAGTGTTGCCTGCCGCCAAAGGAAATGACGTCAACGACCTGAGTTGCGTCACCAGGGGGACCGTTGCCATGGAAATCGGCTAACTTATAGACAGCTGATTGGGTTTGATGACATGCACTAATCACAACATTGAATGATGCAGTGAGTTCCACATTAGACTGGCCACCTGTACCTCATGGGAATAATGTGCTGTGATTTTGTGGTTCGTCCCAGACATGATTAAGGAGTACTTTCTTTTGTTCAGAAAAGTGTTGCCGATCAACGTTGGCTGCAAATTATACTCAAGTTTACAAATAACTTCAAATCGAAAGAAGGGTGTCCTTTCCTCTGTGTCTTTTTGGTTAATTCTACCCTGCTGACGAGGGAGTGATAATAATGTATCCCAACATGTGCATAAAATATTAACAAACCTGTTAAATTCGGGCTCAAAATGGTCATCGAAGTTTGAAAGAAAATAATGAAAGAAACAACACCCTTGTTGCACAGAATTGTGTGCTTTCAGATGCCTGAGAAAGGCTTCATGCCTGAACCCTTTCTAACATTCAAACTTTGGGGTTAAACAAAAATACCCCTAATCGCCCGTCTCTGCAACTACATTACTTCAAAGGGAGTTTTTTGTAATTATGTTGTATAACATCAGAAGCTTCGCCCGTACTCTTTACCAAGTAAGTTTCTATGGTCATTAGTTTTTGGAGTAATAACCAAAGGTATACCCTCCCACCAGAATATACGCTTTAAGCCTCATTTTACAGGGAACTGGGGATTGAAACAAAACACTTTGAGAAAATATTGTCCAATACTTTATCAAATCTGCGTACCATTATTCGTGATCAGAGGATAGAGCGGGCAGAAAAAGAGGGCGCTATGCTGATTGTGCGGTTCTCACACAAAGGTCCCTGCTATCATTATGTTCATTTTAAGCTTAGGGTGACAGTGGGGTAATACGTGCAATATTATTGCAAGGTCAATCGATCATTATAGTGAAGTAAAACTAATCATATGTTTGAGTCAGTAAATAATTTATCAAGATTGAATTTGTTGAAGGGGCTCGGCTCGTTCTGTAACGATCCGTCCGTAACTTTGACACCCGCCCTCTGTTGGCTACAGCTCGCCACCTGGGCCCATTTTCATAGAGCTGCTCGAAAAGAAAAGGTTGATGACAATTTTGTTCAGTCACGAATTGTATGCACAGTGTTTTGGCTGGTAACCTTTGTAGTGGTAAGCATAATAGTTTTGTGCTTAGCTTATTTTTTGAGCTTGATTATCCGAATTGATGGCTACGGCTACGGCTTGATTGCCGAATCAACATGAGTTGAAGTACATGACGTCCTTAGCATAACCCTTAGCAACAGCAGTAGTCGCCAAACGAACGCGGCCTATAAAGCCAAAGCCATGGCTTCGAAAAGGGTCACAGAGGCTCGTTTTGACCCGATTCCATGGGCGTCAATCGGGGGGGGGGGGTTACAGGGGGACACGCCCCCACACTTTTTGAAGGGTGGGGGACACTAAATAAAATGCCCCCCCCCCCAGGTTTTTTTAAACTCGTATATCTCATAGGGCACTTTAGTGTGCCATCTCCAGACTATTATTTCTAAACTCTTGTAGCTCAAGTTGCAAGCACGAGGTTTTTACGGCGATCTGTATGTAAAGCTTAACCCTAAAGTCACTGTACCGCCCAAAAGCACTCGGCCATTTTACTGACTGTGCATGGACCGTGCGAGAGCGGCACATACAATAATGTATACTACAAAAGCGACGGTGTTTCTCTGTGTGGTGCAGACCGTATTGTACATGTATGTGCTTTATGCACCATTCTGTATAATGTACCACTCTCCTCACGCGCGCGCGCATCGTACAACTTTCTGTGCAGCAAAGGATCTAGATTATCATCGTTTCGATGAAATTGGAGTCCTTCAGATGAGGAAAATATTACTAAGAATTCAAGACAGAGGTATAACAAAACAATTGTTGCCTGATGTGACATGGTCCATGGGTTTTGTATAACCTCGGGGGCAAATGGCATCCTCGGCTTTCGCCTCGGGTGCCATTTGCCCCCTCGGGTGTACAAAACAACATGGACCATGTCACCGCAGGCAACAATTGTATAATGATGTCCATCGGCAAAGAGATTGTCGAAGATTAAAAGGTGTGTGATTAAAGTAAGATTAATATACCATGTACGTTGGGCTTTTATAAGTGTCTCTCGTTCTTTTTCTCTCTGAACCAGAGATGTTAATGTGTAAACATTTATAGCAAGGACAGCTATTATAGGCCTTTAAGAAATGCTTTAAAGGTCCTGTACACTATTGGTTAGATCGAACAAAAAATGTTCACAGATTCACACATAACTTACATGATTTAAAGTAAGTAATGGTAGAAAGAGTTCCTTAAAATATTTCTGCCTAAAATGCTATCGTTTCCGAGAAATGAATAAAACAATAGTTTTTATCGCGCGCGATAATAAACTCGATGTTTGAAAAACAGAAAACACATACGATCTCTTTTCACTATTTTTCTCGTGACCTCGATGACCAATTGAGCTCAAATTTTCATAGGTTTGTTATTTCATGTATATGTTCATCACACAAAACATGAACTTTGTTTGCGACTGTTTTGTCAGCTCTACCAATCCTGTATAATACCTTTAACTGAACAGCTTCAGGGGGCTCCGCCCCCCTGAACCCCCCCCCCGCCAAGGGATTCACCCCTGGACGCCAACAGGGGCCCTTAAGCGGGCCCCTGGACCCCACGCCGTGCTATGACTCTTGACTCCCCCCCCCCTCATTTTAAGACAGATTTACGCCTATGCCCGATGCAAATGACGTCATCACCACCATTTATTTTTGATTGCATCATTTATTTAGAGTCATTCTTTCCATGTGCTTTATTATATACTGGGGGCGTGTTAAGGTCACCCCAGCCAGAAAAAAGTTTCTGACGTAAAAGCCTTTTTGATAATAAAGCTGGTAAACGTACCACTTTGTATCACAGCCCCCCCCCCCCCCCGTCTTGAAAAAATAAAGCAATGCTCTGTATGTTATATGCTTTGGTCAGCAATATGATACTAGTTCTATATGGAGAAGTTTGCCAACAATCTGCGGGGCTTACGCCAAAGTGTCTCATAATGAAAAATTGCAAATAAATTGATGTTGTATTATGGACTACTGATGCGGGTAAGGGGGGGGGATCTGCGGCACAAAACACGGCCTTATCTAACGGGGCCGCCGCGGCCGCTTCCCAATCAGTCCAAGTCCCGAACGGGAGACCCGGGCTTGTTTGCCGATAACAAACACCGTGTAAAAGAGAGTTTTATTCACCGGCACTTTCACCCCACCGAGTCCGTTGGACCGAGAGAGAGAGAGAGAGAGAGAGAGAGACGGGCCTCCCCGGCGCGAGGCTCTGCCCCAATTAAACGCTCATTAGTGGCACCCAGCACCTGCATAGCATGCGTAAACGTTTGACGGGTCTCTTGAAGCGAGAGGGGAGGTTAGAAGGTGGTGGTGGAGGGGGGGGGGGCCGTGGTGGTGTCGCGGTCCAGCTCCGCCTCCTCGGACCCTAGCTCCTCGCATGAACCGGGCCCCGCTGACGAGACGATGACTACATACACTCATCACTCATCGATGGTTGTTTGATTGGGGGGGGGACACCCTTCTCCTCCTCGATGGCTTGGTAAACTTAGGCTCCGTGGAGGGTAGAGACAATGCCTAGGGTGAAGAAAAACAGTGTCAGATTACCGCTCAAATAAGAACACGAAGGCTGTGGATAGAAACAATGCGATCCTAAACCAACACGGGCGGTGATGCAGATGGGTTGGTCTCCATGCGCCTTTTGCGTGAAGCGTATGGAGAGCCGAATGGAGATAATAAAACAATCAACTGGCAGCGTAAGCAATTATGTTTGTAGAAATCAAGGACAATTTCTTTTTGTATTTATCTGTTTTATAATACTTAGTTTATATATATATATATATTTTACAATTCACTACCATAACAATTAAGCTCGACATCTACTTGGTGCGTTTGGTTCCCTTGGTCCAAAAGCGCCTCTTGGGTGAGACCGAAGGGTCTGAGCGAATGTTTGGGGGCCTTTATGATTGGAATGGGTGAGATCATTCTTGTTGAGTCTGATCTTGTTTTTGATTCCTCGTCAGACGGGTAACAAAAGAAAGTTGGTCACAACATGATTCATGTATGGATTTCGGGTCTGCAATATTCGAATAAAGCACAACTTGGTAATGAAAACCTATGTTTTAAATAGATGCTTTCATCGTGATTCCACCATGTTGTTTCCCCTTCATTTCAACACAGCGTGACCAAATCGAGGCTGGGAGGAGGATGAGGGGGGGGGGTCCAGCCATCTTGTTTTGTCTTCCCTTTAACGAGGTGTGAAGTGCTTCCAAATAACGGGCTACGGCTGTGGCCGTTGGCTGCAGGAATCCAGTCATATCCACTGCCGAAGCCATTAATTCAGACACGGATAGGCCGTTTCTCCCCCTGAATACGAGCGGAGTATACTGTTCGAAACGTCGATACCTCACCGGCTCTTTTCAGAGCCAACACTCCTCCCAAAAGAGATTTACACATGGTTCTGTAACCACAAGTTTACTGGTCTTTATTATTTACTTCTTAGTGACACAACAATTCAAATCCATTGCGAAAGCGCACAAGCACGGACAACTCTTCTTGATCGTACTAACTTAATGCTTTTTGTGGCCATGTCAGCACACAAAACTTGCTTGACGGTAAACAGCTTTATGAAATTTAACCCTCAAAACTACAGAAATATATATACAGGTAATTTAGATTAACAGTTTCCTCTTAAGCCAACACAGTCTAGTTTTTATTTTATCAACTATAACTACTTTTTCTTATTATGAATTACCACTTGCTATAATGAGGGGAAACAGAAAAGAATTGCACTGCCAAGTTAATGAACGAATGTTTCCCCAGACTTTAAATACTGCCCACAACAAATAAAAATCGGCTTTGTACGTAAATTGGTTGTTGGACCAATTAGCGCGCCATACAAAGCAAACACAAAAGCAGCAAACGGCCGAACAAAAAACGTCGTCTGCTAAACAGCGACCAAACATTGAAGAGAATAAAAGGGTAGACGTTTACACATGCACATGGCGGTGTAAAATAAGAGGGTGTATCGCTAATCAAACTCTGAGGTTAGCGCATCAAGTGTCAACACGACGTGTGTTTGGGGTTTTTTTTGGTAAGTTTTTTTTAAATACGTCTTTAATTTTGTATTTTACTCTATTTTGGTTATTTGATTCTGCTCAGACAGTGTCACCCGCCATTAAGAGCGAGAAAGGGAGAAAGCTCCATGGTATTGTAAAGGAATAAACGTTTATTAAATAAAGCCACTGTATGGCTGTATAATTTTGAGACTAAACTGACAATCTCATGAGCGTCAACAGGTAGAGGTGGAATAATTCTAGATCGTCATTGGCATTACGAGGGCGCTGTTTAGTACCACAATAATGGCTGGTCCGCGAATTATTGGATTATATACGGTGGCTATGGCCGGCCGGAACTCCGATTATTCCTACTCTTCAACGTTGCTCTAGCCAACGGTCACAGCCGTAGCCGAAGTCGCTTCAGTCAGACGTGGCTTAAGATCCAGTTTAACGGATCCATCATTAGGCCTAATGGAAGAAAAAACAAACAACTCTTTAATTATTTATTGTGTTTATGTTTACACAAGCGGTCATTTAATTTTGTTTTACCCGGTTCATTTTATCCCTGATGGTGTCCCTAAAACACGAGAACGGGTCTCGATCTCGAACACTTTAACCCTCTGAAATCTTTGCTTTTGAATTCCTTTTTTCAATATTTCAACAATATTGACGGCAGAGTGCAAACGGAAGCTCCCCATTCATGTGAACGCCGAGATCGGGTGTTGACAGGACCAACAGCCAAGTATCCGTGGAATGCCGGCAACTAAAAAAAAATAATAATAATAATGCCTCAATTGTTTATTACACATATAGCCAGTAAAATTGTCATTAATACCCCGAGTGCATAATAGTGCACTGAGGGCATTATATTCATCGGCTTTTGTTCTCGAGTTTCGACCACGACTGGAGTGCGGAGGCCCAATTTTTTCACGCCAAGTGCTCATGGGGTTCTTTTTTTATCTCCCTTATCGTGCCCCTTTCGCACTGACTGCGTCTTTTTTACAACCGCATTCCTTGTTCAAACAGACATGAGTGCACGTGCGAGGAGCTGGAGATAAACCTCATTATAAAAAGGCGAACAGAATTCGGTTCTTTTTTTATCGGAATGAAATTCGGATGTTGAGAGGAAGTGACAAACAAACAATTTGGAACACCAATTCACACGCCGCGCGCGCTGTCTTAAAGTTCCGTATTACGTGAAGGGCGCCACCAACCACTAGCTCATCTGTACCCCCCCCCCCCCCAAAAAAAAACCTTTCAGTCACTGGACTTGTTGTGTGCTGGCCTTATTATTGTTGTTTGAGCTTTAGTAGTCTTCGATTTGTATGGTCTTTTAAAGAATAATCTTGATATTTTGTAAGAAATCATTTGAAGTATGATTTACACCCCCGGCCTGCGGAATGCGTTTGCAATAAATTTTAAACTCCATTCAACAAAGGTTGTTTGGGATTTTCAATCTAAATACACGATACTATGGGACGGGTAGAGATGTATCACCAGTAAAAATGATTGTCATTTATGAAGAGAGATGTTTCTTTCAACGGCTGCTGAAATGGATGAATTGATCCAGTTATGGATACTCCCCTTTTAATTCCATACACCTTATCCTAAAAAATGATATACACAACCCCCAGTGCCCTTCAAACTAACGCACACACGGCACGCGACCGAACAAAGGCGTGCAATGCAAAGTTTACACAAGGTCTGCCGGACTCTCCAGCGGCGAGGGCCCCGGCTCAGTGCCGGGCCTTTCAACCAGCACACCGACCCAAGTGGGCAGCGCGTGCCCCGGCGGTCCGGCCGCGTGTGTGGGACGATTTCCCCCTCCCTATAGGGGTTTGTAACGAGGTCGATTTGAAATCCCATCCCGATTCGCGAATTTAAAGAACCGCAGTTTAGATAACGGCTATGTTTTTTTTTTGCGTAAACTATTGCACACATATTACTACATATTGGCCCATTTTACGAGTATTGTTGGCCACGGGATCCAAACGACCATGTGTTGGGGTTTTGGAGACTGAGGCTGGACTCGGGGTGTCTAAGACCAGAGCCCAATTTCATAGAGCTGCTTACGGATAAAAAGTAGCTAAGCACAACAAAATTATGCTTACCAGAAAATGAGCAGAAAATGTTTCAGCAATCTGCTTTAAACAGCTCTGTGAAATTGGGCAAGCTTGTCTGCCTCCCCCACCAATAAGTCCCAAGTTCTCGGTCCGGGGGGAAACCATTTTCCGGGTCGGATGGCCCATACTTCGGATCACACCGACCAGGAATCCGGGTCAGTTCACAGTGCTTTTGATTCAGATTATGGAACAAGTCCACCCAAACAATGGGATATGTTAACCCGGAAATTTGTGTGTGTGTGTGTGTGTCCCCCCCCCCCAGTCCCGACCCCATGGGGGATCTGATCCGGGAAAATTCTTACCGGGAACATGCTGAACGTGGACCTTTCAGAATGTTGAACGGAATCAAGGATCAAGTTATTGTCTCCCTTTCAGCTCTTTGACGAGAGGACAATGAAAATGGAATCAAAGCTTGTTGAGCTCACTGATATAAATACACGATCCTAAAAATATGTTTTAAAAAAAACAAACATTACAGTCAACAGAATCGCAGATACGTGTTTCACAACTGAAACTGGTATTAATACAAGTTTGTCTTCTGTCTACAGATAGTGTCATAGCAGGGGCACAACATTGCACCTGTATACAAAAACGCAAACGAGAAGACCAGAAGATGCTGTTAAAGGAACATTACAGAATTGGTTTTTGCTAACAAAACAGTTGCTGGCAGTGTAAGCACTTTATGTATCCACCATATACATAAACTGACAAACCTGTAGAAGTTTGAGATCGATCGGCCATCTGGGTCACGAGAAAATAGTGAAAAACCGATTACACATTTGCATGAAATCATATAGATTTCAACAAATGAATAAAACGCTCACTGAGCGATAAACTCCAATTGGAAATTTAGTTTATTATTTCTCATCAAATATGGCACTTCAGACAGAAATATTTCAAGGGATGTTTTCTACTATCATCGTCATTAGACCGTGTAAGTTTTGTGTAAATCTGTGATCAAAAGTATATTTTACAATTTTTTTTTCTTACTAATTCTGTAATGTTCCTTTAAAGGCAAAGTATACCGTTGGTTTTTGGGACCGTTTGATTGTTTTAATTCTATATAAATGTAGATATATATACAATAACACTAACCTGTTTAAAATTGGTCGGGTTTTTGAAATATCGCCAAAATCCGCAGCGAATGTCCATGCATAAAGAATAATCCCTAGTAATAAGATCTGAGAAACGTTTCTGCGTTTCTCAGATTCAAATTTTGGGGGATAAAAGCTGACATATTTTTTACATATCCACATTATTTTGATTTGAAATACTTCTCAAAATGCTTTATAATATCGAAAGCTGCTGTACTTCTAACAAAGTCAGTTTTTATTGCCATTCATTTTAAGAGTGATTACCAATCGTGTACCTTCCCTTTAATCGAAGCCTAAATCCAGTCCGCGGATATTAATATTTCTTTTCCCTCCACTTCTTGGCTTCTAATTTGTATATATTTCTGGCAATTGAAATAAAGTATAAACCCTCAAGGCTGGGGAGGGGACTCACACAACCAGGGTGTAGCGACTGAAAACCCAATCCATGTGCAAGGTTGTAGTATAAAGGCAGGGAACAAACCACTATAAACATGGCCATTTAAAATTATTTACATCAATTATACTTGTTGCTTTTGTTTCTCTGTGTGTGCGTTTAAAATAATAATTATTGTCCAGGCCCAGCGAGGAGGGCAACACCAGGGCCTGGTTGTACCACAGATCAGCTCTAGACGGGTGCGCTTACAATCATACACGTCCCCCCTAACAGCGTGCGAATCTACGGGCCGTAAGCGCAGAGTTCACCGACAAGCAGAGCCACGAAATTTGACCCAGGTGTATCGAAACTTCACGTGTTGATAAAACCATTATAAATCTATATCTTTAGCTTTGATTAGCAGTGCATTGCCCCGCAAATATCTCCCACTCCTTGGTCTATGAAATTGTTTTCCAAACAGGCGTTTCACCCGTGAGCCTTTCAACATGTGATTATACAGACAAACATAAAACTATCTGTAGATTATAGCGCAGGGATTTTATCGAGAATAGGCACACTTATTCCACCTGTTTATTAGTTTTAATGCAAGATAAGTTAAAATTTGGTTACTTTATCCCGATTATCAACCCGTCCAAGTTTGCACAGCAAAGTTGCTTGAGATTTTAAGTTAATGTTGGTGTTGTATCAACAATTTACAAACAAACAAAAAAAAAGACCGCAAGATGCAAGTCGCGTGGATGCGGGGACCGACGGTCGCGTGGACGGCACACGAATGTGCTGATCTGCGGTGTGATGATAATTGTTTGTGTTAAAAAGCTGAAGTTGATAATGGGGGTATTAGAGGCAGGAAATTACATGAAGTCATTTTTGTAATATGTAATTCGGTCAAGTGGTCGGGCGGTATTGATGGATTGGATGAAGATAAGATAAGACATAGCAGGGCTGCTACTCAAGAAGAGTTATTGTTCGCGTTTCAAGTTTCAAGGAGTTTGTGGAAGTAACGGGTTTCAAGGGCTGGTGGTGATGGCAATCACAGGGGGAAATCAGGGGTATGGGAGGGGTGCAGGAATAAGGGGTTCTTCGGCAGGGTGGGGAGGGGGGGGGGAGTGCCAGGATCGCGTAACTTTTCACATTTCAGCGTATGTTTATGTGCTCGGCAAAATAGCAGATGAGGAAAGTATTATGTATTTTTTGTCCCTCTTGAAATTGCAAATGGTATACAAGAACACAATGAAATAGGCTGCATGGTTGAACTTTATGTTACACTAATAAAGCCTATATGGTTGACGTTCACAAAGAGTTGAGGCTGATATGATATAAGCTGATTGAACTGCAAAGCAAAGTGTGATGTCACACTGCAAACCACTCATCTTGAGATGAATGGTGCTTTGTGAAGTCGAGCCCAGAACGAAATTGTCAGCATAGCCCTCTCCCAGTAACTGGTTCTTAACAGAAACATATACCCCATGGGTACCACCCCATGGGTACCACCCTCCATGTACCTCTGGTGGCATGGCCGCATGGGTGGCTATATAGTGCGTAGCGCTCGCCTCTCACCTCTGTGGCCGTGATTCGATTCCCAGCTGGGGCCATACCGTGAGTAGAGTTGTGCGTTGGTTCTCTCATGCCACGAGGGTGCTGCTCTGGGCCCCCCGGTTTTGGAACTCTGGCTGTGCCCTCATGTGGTCATGGGTCAATGTGGCTGGCTGTCTATTATATAGTAATAGGCGCCTATGCATGCCTTGAATACGTCACGTAGCAGAGCCCTTTACAATAATAGCTTCTCAGCTGCGTGTGTGCGGTGCTTATTGCTCAGTGATGGGGGTGGGGACATTTTGTTCTACGAAATCCGACAATGCGGAACAGAGAATCTCTCATTGATGTCAGACAACAACAAAAAGTGGAAAAAACCCATAACAAAACCGTGTCGCTTCATTGGCTTGTATGCTTCAATTAATGTGAAGTGATGCAAGGACATTGGATGGCATTTTCATGACAATTGCCTCAGCACACAGTGAGTTTTGTTGGTTTTTCTACACTATTTTGAGTGATAAAAGGAGTATTAAAGGAAGCTGAAATATAAATACAGGTGCCGGATCTTGAATCACAGAAATCAAGTAATTGTAAATTTAATACCTAATTGGGACGGATGTTTCGAGCCCCATCACTCCCAACCCCAAAGGCCAGCTTTGAAAACAATCCTGTTTATGCCTGGGCCCTTCAATCTTTGCCGTACTGAAGATGATGATCAGCATTCCACACTATTTATATTAGTATTAGTATACCCTATTGGTTCCAGTTTTATTGCAAATTATGCACGAGGAGTTAAAGGAACATGACAGAATAGTTTTTTTGCTAACAAAACAGTTGCTGGCAGTGTAAGCACTTTATGTAATCCACCATATACATAAACTGACAAACCTGTAGAAGTTTGAGATCGATCGGCCATCTGGGTCACGAGAAAATAGTGAAAAACCGATTGCACGGAAATCATGAAGATTCAACAAATGAATAAAACGCTCACTGAGCGATAAACTCCACTCGGAAAAATTAGTTTATTTATTTCTCATCAAATATGACATTTCAGACAGAAATATTTCAAGGGATGTTTTCTACCACCGTGTAAGTTTTAGACCGTGTAAGTTTTATGTAAATCTGTGATCAAAAGGATATTTTACAATTTGTTTTTCTTACAATTCTGTAATTTCCCTTTAAACTAAATTATTCGTACGGCAAAAAATGACGGGCCCAGGCCTAAACAGGATTGTTTTCAAAGCTGGCCTTTTTGGGGGGCTCGAAACATCCGTCCCAGTAAGGTATTTACAACTTGAATTATAATATGACCCAGGATCCGGCACCTGATATTTCAGCTTCCTTGCTCCTTTTATCACTCAAAATTGTACAATTATACCAACAATACTCACTGTGTACTGAGGCAATTGTCATGACAATGTCAACCAATGTCCTGCATCACTTCACATGACATTTTATTGTAGCATATAAAGGCCAACGAGGCACCATGTTTTTGTTTAATTATTACTTGTGCTTAATTGTTTATTGGCATATCCACTTTGTTTTTTCTGACAACGAAAAGGTCTCTGTTCTGCATTGCCGGATTTCGTATATAGGAATATGGTACCCACCCCACTGAGCATTAAGCACTGCACACACGCGCCTTCGGGTTATATCCTTACACCCTTATTATACAAGATGTGCCTTTTATTTGTGTACGGCCTCCGATGCGTACCAAGCACGACTGCACGCGCGCCAAATAATTATTGTTATTCGGCCCCTATAAAAAAAAAAAAATGTCACCGATGACTTTAATTTGCGCCCAATGGGTTGTTACTGGTCGCCGCCGCTTGTTGTCATTTCGGGAAATATTAAAAACATTATCCGCCGGGGGGAAATATTAATTACGAAGGAGGATGATCAAACACGATTGACTTAAACCGAATACGGCCACGTGCAGTGTATTTTATTCTCACTTATTGATCGGTTAGACTACCCCCCCCCCCCACCGTCAAATTGCCTGCGTGCCGACGGGACGACCCAAGCATGTTCGCGGGACCGCCAGGCAATGTAGACGGCCAAATGCGACTCGTGGTGTACCGCTGCATGTGTCTTTTGGTTTCGGACCGGACACTAACCCCCCCCCCCCCCCATAAAAATCAACCCAGCCGTTTTCGTTTTTTTGTTGTGTGTGTGTTTTGTTTTGTTTTTGCAACGGGTTATTTTAGTCGGATACATACTATTTTGTTTACAAGTCCACGATTTGAATGACACTACAAGTTTTTACACACACACACACACACACACACACACACCCCCCCCCCCAAACTAAAGCAAGATGGTAATTTTGGTCAACGGGGTGTGGACTATACTGTTGGAGTGGTATTTTTATGCGACGGCCGCGCTTACCGCCGAAGGAATTCCGGTTTTGTTTACGAGCAGCGACTCGGAAGATATGGCATGCGCGGCCACTTCGCTACTTGCTACTCATTGTCTTGTCTTCCACTATTAATCCCCCTAGAGTTGTTTATTTTGTCACAGCGTAGAGCAATTACACTCGGAAATATTAATTATCAACAAAGAACGGCTGGTAGAAAAAAATACATGCATATATATATATAATAAAAAAAAATGCAGACAAAAAAAAAATGCACGTCAAAAGTATGTAGGCCGTTTTTCGACCACGTGCAGCGTATTTTGTTTTCAATCATTGAGCGGTAATAAGTTCGCGCGCAAATAAATTGCCTCCAAAAGTCAGTTCGGTCGCTCGCGCCGAGCTGATGCCATTCTCAAAAGGCGAAGGGGATAAGAAATCAATATTGTATACGGGGGTCTTTGGTGAGGTAACAATGGGGTCCCTCCTCTATACACATCAAGCCTGACGAGAAAGACAGAATGGGAGAAGAGACGTTGCAGGCACCGATGACTGTTAAAACATTCAAGATATAGAATAATATTGACTCTTATATTATTGGTCGTTTGTTTTGGTGCCCAGTATTTGGAGTCTCTGTGTAGTGGAGGCTTTGACCGCCAAGTTGGTCTCGACGAAGGCTTGCTATTGAACATAGCAGACTCCATTCCACCTCCTCCTCGTAATGTTTGTTGTAATGTTACGAGATTTGTTCCGAATAAAATTGTCAATGGACCTTATGCATTGACGTCATCATGACGCCATCTCGAAAGTGAAAGAAAATGATGAATTAATAAACGCAAATCCAAGAATGTATGCGCGGCGCACAGGATGGGCCAACGCCAAAAACCTTTTTTGAACTTTAGCCGAGGGCGCCCTATACTCAAATGACGTCATGTTCATGGTCTATTTAGCCGTTGCTTCAAAATATTATGCAGAACCAGAATAAGGCCCTTTTCGAAACTACCGCTTGGGTTTGGGCTTCTGCTCGGGCTCTGCCTGACTGTTTGAATATTCCTGTACCGAACCACTCGTTTTCAAATGAACTGAAAAAGTGCCTATAAGCCAGAACCCACAAGCCCAAACCGTGGTTTTGAAAAGAGCCTACGACTCGCATGAATACAAGCCCCATGATCCAATTATCAAAACTACAATTTTGTTTCTTCTGGTACCCCGCTTGCAACAGCGGCTGTGAATACGATTTTAGCTTTACAAAACAAAGACCAGACTATTCTTCCATACCAGCCTCGGTTAACAGATGCATCGGTGATAACTTTACTCTATTTTAACAAAACTTTAAACACATCAAAAATGAATTCATTAATAAAAATGTGTTCAACCATTGGAACACCATTGGTTGCCTTTTCCCCCCATTCCCTCTCAATGTTTTTTTCAGCAGGTGATATAACTATATGTGTTGTCATTAGTATTCCATAAACCCGGATTCTGGAACAGAACGCTCATTGCAACGGAATAACAATGCCACTTGCAGCATATACCAAAATAACTAAAAAATTAGGATATCCAGCCAGACCTGAGCATTACTGTGTGGCCCCAAAACACAGACAATACGCATGAGCTTTGGTAAATAAAAGGCGTTCGAAATGTGGGTTTACAGAACAATGGGACGTGTCTCGCTTGAACACACACACAAAACAAGGAGAGGGCACGCACTGAGGATAGACAACATAATTCCACACGGCAAAGCAACCTTCTAGTACTAGTAGACAAGAAAGGGTAAAGTATAGGAGTGAAAAGGGCAGGACGACAGCCTCGCAGAAAAGGAGAGCACGACGTAAGAATGGAACCTTTCTATTCTTTATAACCATGCTAGGTAAAGAGTATAGATCACAAACCCTTGACATATCTTAGGAAGTAACTATATATTACCAGTAAACTTGCGAGTACAACCAAGAGTGTAAATCTCTCTACGTCTGAAAAGAGTCGTCGTGGTATCGACGTCTCGAACAGTGCACTCTGCTGTCTTCGGAAGAATGAACACTGCTCATTCTCCTGAAGACGTCGATCCCACAGCTGCTCTTTTCAGAGCCAACACTCAAACAGTCAACCTCTACCACAGTGAAGATAAAAAAGTAAGGCCATTTTTGAAACCAAGGCTTTGCCTTTGTCTTCAGCATTAGGCTTACCTGCGTGTTTGAAGAGCCTTTATACCAAAAAGTACGCGTTCCAAACGTTCTTAAGCTAGAGCTCGTATAGCCCAAACCATTATTTCGAAAAGGGGCACGATGGCGCTAAGAAGTTTCTCGGCACATTGCTCTGGCTTGTTGCGGTTCGACTACACTCGTTCCCAGAGCCAAATTAACGAAATCGCCCCCTGAGAGTACCGCCGGCAGTGAGCACCATGCGTTATAAATAACGGTTAGAAAAACTAGGGGTGAAACGAGGGGTGTGAAAAAGAGACGGGGGATAACACAAATGAATTCAATGGATCGTTATCATAACCAGCATCTTCGTCAAGTTCCTTGTCACCAATTAGGCAATTACAAGTGTTAACTCACACCGTACAAAACGGGTCAGACTAGGCTATGATTTTCTTCCAGCATCTGGTTACTTATAAATACGCCGAGTTGAATGGAAGACAGTGCGGCGATGACTGCATACTAAATTATTACTGTACGGTGGCTCATTATGCACCCAATCCTGAGAGACTCGTGTTTTTTCGCTGTAGATGCGATATTTCGCCTATTGCGTTATATTGCCGTATTACATTCCGTTCTATCGCCGTACAATTGCGTAAAATACGGCTATACAACGCGCTATATTACGGTGATATAATACAATGAAATACTGTTATATCTCGCTACCTAATAGACGGCGATATAACGCAATTATACGGCGATGTTACGCGAAAGTACGGCGATAAATAGCAATACTACGGCGACATATCACTGTAAAAAAAAAACATAAGGGTTCTCTAAGAATTTGCAAATAATTATGAACCACAGAAGTATATATAGTGCTTAATGCACGAGTGGAGTGCATCGATGCTTTTTTGGTTGTAATTGGGAAGCCCTGGGAGTTTGGACTGGGGGGACACCATCTTCAAATTTAACGACCTAGATGGTACTCAATTCGGTCACACACGACACTGCACACTTCTCAAGTCTCTTTTTTGTGACTCTACAGCTAAGATCAGAGTCCGAGGCGAGACCACATAAAGTGCAGTTTGGGATGACACAACGTGTTTCACAGTCGCCCCTTGGTAATCTATACAGTCAGGAATGACCACAGCAATGAGAAAAAACAAATAAACACAAATGAACGTAAAAGAAACACAGACGGTTATCAATCAATCAATCAATCAACATTTATTTCCACACTGGTAAACATACAAAAAAGAGAGAATAATGAACAAATTTAGAGCAATTATTTAAATCAAAGACAATCAAGAACTGATTAGGACATTAATAATTAATGAAATAAAAAATAAGTAGAAACAAAAAATCAAAATAATATAATGTAATGGATACGTAGCAAACCAATGTGGGGGCATTTTCAGAAGCCAAAGGAGGCTTGTAGTGAAATGCCTACTGACAAATACAAAACAAATTATAGCAGAAACAAAAATAAATAAATAAAACAAAAATGAAAATTACGCGCATAAGGGAATACGTTGAACGAGAAAAATAATAAGAGTAACAATAAAACTAAAAAGAAGGTAGTAATAACAACGATGACATAGGAGGAGCTTTGAAGAGGAACGGCGACATGAGTAGTATATATGTTGAGAACAATTATTGATAATTCAGTGTTGCTTATGTTGATTGTTACAGTCTAAAGTGTGGTTGCACCAACTCCCCGACACCTGTTGAAATAGGATTTTTTTCTCCCCCACTTCTCCTTGCTAAATGATATTTAAATCATGTGTGGATGTGTACTGCGAAATTCCACACACGTGCGCAGCTGTTTTGGAATAAACGATATTCTTTGAATTGTTATTTTTTTCTCGCGCGAAGGCTACATTATAAACAAATTCAGTTTGCATAAATCAATATCAATAGCTGAGGATTTTGAGAGGAATGGATCTTTAGGCTTCAAATAAACAAAGAAATTAGGAATACGAACAGATGTTATTTAAAAAAGAAAGCTAATTGGGCCTAATTTAAATTTGGCATAACAGTTATGGTGATGAACCAAACTGACTATCCGGGAATGGAAGGCCCGCTTAGTTTAAAGGATCTGTGCCAAAAAAACATTGAATTGAAAATATAGATGTTCACAGATTTGTTCTTAATATTAAACACTGGTATAAAGATGGTCATGGTGTGGAAACTTCCCTTGAAATAATAATGCAGGTTTTCTCGACCAGTTTCAACAACAGTTCATTAAATTGAACACCCGGCTCATTCAAATCAAGTTCGTTTGAGAATGAGTGCTCCGTTGCATTCACTGGTAAGACCATTCAAATTAATCAAGACGCAAGGACCATTCATATACCATACACGATATGGAGGAAGACGGTATAACCCTCCCTAATGGCCCCATACTTTAGCCGCTATTTTACCCTTTTACAGAAGTACCCCCTAAAACCCTCAAAGGAATTCCTGAGATTTCAATCCCGCAATGAAGACACAATGTGTGTGCATGTGTGAGTTTGTATAGTGCATTCAAACCGAGGACTTCCAACAACAAAGGGACAATAGGTCCACGATTGCTATCAATAAAGGAAAACAATGGGGTCTACGTCCGTCAGGACAAAGAAGTTGAACAAAGGAGGGTCGAGTGGGGGTGGGGGTGGGGGGGTCGAGCGGGGGGTAATACCACCATGCCCCATATCGAGCACCAAATGATCATTCAGTTTCGAAAAAGCCAGCACCAAGAAGCTGGTCAAAACGGTTTCATTTCACCAATCGTAAATAGGTACTAGAAATACTGAAGAATGCTGAAAGTGAAGTCTTGAATGTCTATAAACGAAATAGAAGGACTGAAACGAACCTGAATGAGAAGAACGAAATCTAATGTAATAGGAGCTAAAAAGAAACCCCATATTAAAGGGGCATACCGGCTTACTGTTTACCTAATTTATTTATTTGGAATCACAGACAATAATCAAAACATCACGTGATTAACTAAAAATGTGAAAAAACGCGGTCAAGATCAGTGTATACGCTTTTCCAGCCGTTGCGACTGTCAAGTTTACGTGACATTGTTGCGCAATGTTGCAAGTAGACTGGTGCTCTGTTTGTGTATTAATTATAACAATGGCGAGGCAAGAGGGTCCAGTCTTCATATCCATCAAGCACAAATTCACGTGTAAATAAAAAACCGACATAAACACACGTCAGTCTAGTCCGATCCACACCAACTTGTATTCTGTGGACATCGTGCAGCTATTACAAAGACGTAGACCAGCTGTATGGGATAAACAGTCCGTCGTCGTCCCGCCGCGTGTGTAGCGCAGGCAACACGTAACGTGACAATAGTAAGGGGATAATAGCTAAGGGTACAGGCTAAAACTCTCGTAAAACAAAACGTAGTTAATGGTCTGGCTCCCTACCCCTCCCACAAGCTCACGGCTAGACCGACAAGCTGGGGAGTTCATGCTCCTGATGGGGTTTGTCTCGCTGGACCCACGAGACACGGCACCGGCTGTACGGGATATGCCCCAAGGTTTACGTTCCGCTAGCTCCCACGCTGGTGCGCCGTAAAACACGCTCCCGTTGCACGGACTCCCTGAATGCGAATCTTACGTTATTTTTTCATCATCATTTACAACTTGTATCCATAATCTGAATACATAGTCTTTTTTGTCAAATACTCATGAATAATTTTTTTGTTAGATTTTAATTTGGTACAATGATTTACTTTTATACGGCTGGAAGTAAAACTAACTCCGAAGATCACGTGATTTATCCGAACCACATTCGGATAAATCACGTGACCTTCGTTTTTTTAATGCTAAAAAACGGCAAAATTAGATTGTTCATTTTGGGAACCATTCTTCTCCATTCCGGAAAGACATTTGGAGTCATGTTTTAGTCTATTTTGTAGCCCAACTGGCCCAAATAGCCCAAACGAAGCCGGTGTGTTTTATGAATGAGTGAAACAACTGTGAAACATGCTGAATTAAGTGTTGCTGAAATTGACCGGAAAACCTCTAATAAGAAAAATCAGTTTTCATACTGCACTTTATCTACCCGCTAAACATGTTTATTTTTTACTACTTTTAAACACCACCGGGCGAGCCCCTTCTCTCAAACGATAAGTGTACTGGGACACAACACACGACACACATGGGATCAATGGCTTTACGTCCCATCCGAAGTCATAACGCTAGTAGTTTTTTATGTGCCCGGGTAAAACAATAAGTTTTGAGCTCACGAGTCTAAAACCCAACGTTTGGAAACAGTGCCAACATTATTTTGATTTTTATCAGATTTTCTCGTGACCCCGATGACCGTTGAGCTAATTATACCTTTCATGATTTTTCATGTATGGCCTACTTGTATAAAATGTTGGATTACACAAAGTGCGGATACTGATGGTCTTTTACCAACATTGTTCATCTTCGAATGAAGGGGCCCTAAAAATGGTTTGGGCGACGAGTACATAATCATATTTTATTGGCTTTCGGCGAACTCACCGCAAAACCGACCCAATAAACGCGTTTCAAATTAGATAGTTTTGAAGAAAACATTGAGTAACGAATTAGTTTGCAAGGTGCACTTTGTTGTACTTCTCCCGACTCTGTACATTGGAATAAGC
This sequence comes from Pycnopodia helianthoides, assembly GCA_032158295.1. Classification (NCBI taxonomy): domain Eukaryota; kingdom Metazoa; phylum Echinodermata; class Asteroidea; order Forcipulatida; family Asteriidae; genus Pycnopodia; species Pycnopodia helianthoides. The sequence goes on along the minus strand of CM063263.1, from coordinate 8,205,525 downwards.
AACCAACCGTAAAGACATTTCTAATGCAACGTCACAGCCCGAGTTTTTTGCCTACCAAGGTTGGAAAAACATGGGAAGCCACAAATGCAAAGCAAAAACAGATATCCACAGTTTGTATGAATGTTACACAAATATCCAAAATAGTGTCGAATTTGTCGGAAACAAAGCAATCAATCATGGGATGTACTTTTTTAAATTGAAAATTTGCAGAAATGTTTATTTTAGTCACCACACCTGTTAGCACGATTGAATGTTTTGCTAACATTCGGCTGTCCATGCCAACCAGCGCAGTTTGTTTATCAAAAATATAGAAAGAAGGTCTGTAGGACAATAGGCCTAATAAATAGACCCTTCCCATTGGTTGGCAACAACGAGGGAACAACGCACCTTTTTGTATGGGACTGATAAGGCATGACGCATACGCAATTGTGCGTACGCACCTTTTTGTATGGGACTTGATGGTGGCATGACGCATTCGCGTTTGTGCGTGTGCACCATTTTTGTACGGGATTGATGGTGGCGTGAGGCATAAGCGTTTCCCCGGAGTTTGCGAGGCGATGTTGCCAAAGGGAGATGATGCCAAAATTTAAGATTACAAACAAAAGAGGGACAATAGGAGGGGGAGGGTTAGACACATTTTCACAGGAATTCCCCATCCATCTCCTCGAGTCGAAGCGTGCGCATTGTACTATTTAGGGTGAACTTTAGTGACGGCCTTTGACGGTCCTTTAGATTGATTAAAACTAAAAAACGGAAATTTTGGGGGTGGTACGCTAGAAAGTTGATTTTAAAGGAACATTACAGAATTTGGTATGAACAAAACTTGTAAAATATACTTTTTGATCACAGATTTACATAAAACTTACACGGTCTAATGATGATGATAGTAGAAAACATCCCTTGAAATATTTCTGTCTGAAATGCCATATTAGTTGAGAAATGAATAAACTAATTTTCCGATTGGAGTTTATCGCTCAGTGAGCGTTTCATTCATTTGTTGAATCTATATGATGTCATGCAAAATGTGTAATCGGTTTTCCACTATTTTCTCGTGACCCAGATGGCCGATCGATCTCAAACTTCTACAGGTTTGTCAGTTTATGTATACGGTGGATTACATAAAATGCTTACACTACCAGCAACTGTTTTGTTAAGCAAAAACCAATTCTGTAATGTTCCTTTAGACACGGAAATGAATGGGTCTAATTATACAGAGCGTAGGTTGTTCCAGTCATGGAGCTATTTCCAACAAAACATAACCCATACAAAAATGTCCGCAAGATGAATTACCGTGTATTCTGTACAGTACAATAAACTGCGGAACAAAAAGGACGCGACCCAATTAAAAGTATGTATTAAAAGTGTAACAAATTTGGCAAATGGCCTTTGTGCCTCGCATTGACAAGTGAATCCACTGGATGTGGATAGCCATTTTGGGTCATCCGAAAGTGAAGCCCAGTGTTCGTTGTTTGATCGAGGAGTGTGTAGTTGTTGAGTAAGTTGGTGGTAAGAGTGTTGTTGTTTTGTTTTTTTGCGGGGGGGGGGCCTGCGGGTGCATGTTCAATGTTGCAACTCAATGATATGTTTTTTATAAGGATTAGCGAATTTTTATAATTTGCTGTTGTTATACCCGTTTCTGATGGGGTTCTAATTGAACAGTGTACGCAGGCGTATAAGCTGGGATCGCAGTTGAAGCAAGCAGATGTGTAGACGTTGGTGGTAGATTGATTGTGGTACCGTCATATCAATCATCATTCAGGGCTGGTCTCTGCCGCTGAACGGTTCACAACTGTTATGACAATACCAGTACTTCCTATATTAAGGACAGTATTTTTGGTTAACATGGGTGGAAAAGTACGAGGATCGATTTCGGCATCTTTTCATAGAGTTGTTGCACTCGTTCTTGTATTTAAACTTGAGTAATTAATGGTTCTCGCCACGTACCCGTACCCATAAAACAAGTGTCGTGCGACGTAATAGCCATAGTTATGTCCCCATGCGCACGATCGTACGCAAAGGGTTACGGGTGAAATCTGAGTCCAAGCAACACCAGCAACCATCATAGCGCGCTGATTTTGAAGCAATGCGGTACACAACTATACGAAACCCGGCACATCTACACTGTCATGGCGTTCTTATTAGCAGCTTGAATTTTTAACTGTACTCGGTTTCCCAAGATGCATTGCGGTACATTTTAAAGATGGCGCTTGCCTATTCCACTGTACACAAACTGGCTCCACTGATTACCAGAAGCCCATTAAAGGAGTGCCACCTCCATGCATTGAGCTAGTTTTGCTTTTGATGATTGGTGCAAGATGATTGGACTTGGCTTTAAAGCACACGTTCTTCAAAGTCCTCTCAGAATTAAAAGTTTACGTACATGCTATAAGAAGTGCATTTGAATGATGACGTGGGTGATCTTTTGTAAAATAACACACAAACATGACAGCTTTGGAGCCGGAAGTAGCGAAAACTTTAGGCGTGAAAAACGCCCGCTCGTGACGCGATGACGTACCAACATGATTGACTAGAAATCGCCGTGCCCTAAGTGTCTGTCAGAACAATTCCTTAAGAGAAATCAGCCCCGGGGCAGCCGAATAATAGGCGCATTAAGCATTCTCAGGGAGGCATTGCGATTAAGCTTTTTCAAAAGCACTAGTTATACAGGGGCCGATTTCACAAAGAGATAAGACTAGTCTTATCTGAAGTTAGGACCAGTAACTGGTCTTAACTTAAGACTAGTCCTATCTCTTAGCATTGCCTAGGACTAGTCCTAAGTTAGGAAGAGTTTTGTGAAATCGACCCCTGGGCTGGTATAAACTGTGCGTTTTAACTTGCCCCAAATACAAAAAATGTATTGTCATAAATATATATCTTTCTTGTGTTTTAATGGTAGCGATCACATCCAGTTTATTGGTCAAATGAAATTACATTCACACACTCAAAAATAAATCAACACTTTATGAAAATGATTATTCAGAAATATGAGCATTAAACTGCAGTTTTTAAAAAAATGAGCATAATAAACAAGAACAGTTTTTAAAATATGAGCATTATGAGCATTACAGTTTTTAGTAGCCCACAGGGCAAGTTGAGAAGTGGTCTTTACTGGCCCATAGCAGTTTTTAGTAGGCAATGTACACCGGGCTAGTTAAGAGAGAGAGAGCCCTGCAAGGTACACGCACTCTTACCAGGGCTGAAAAGTGTTTGAAAGTGCCCCAAACCGGGGGATTTTCAATCTCACATCTTGTTGGTGTACCCTAAGAGTTTAAATCGGTTGCGCTGAAACAAATTTTTTCGGGCACGGCATGTCTGCAAGAAAACAGTACCGTTCTATACAAACGGGAAAGGTTTTCTATGCAACGGAAAGAGGAGTTCATTCAAAGCTGAAGTTGTTGATTATCATATGAGGGGGGGGGGGGGGCAAAATAACTGTACGGATCTTGCTTTTTTTCGTCTGAATGTTCATTATTTCTGTCTCTATGACTCATCTGTGCCAGATAATCGTTTCTTTGCTCGGCGTTTCTCAAACAATGTCCCCCGCTGTGTGGTGACAATAATAAATTGAACTTTTTACACACAAAAATCGTCAATGAAAAACTCCGTCACTCGGATGCGGGAGATGATCAGAGATTAGCGGGCGTTGACTCGGGGAGGCAAGCCGAGGATAATGATAAGATTACGGTGTAGGCTAACTGACTGTGACACGCTGCGTGGGATCCGGAGCACTATTGTACGCTTTTGAGGGTTGTGGTGTTAAATGCATGTAAATATTGCAACTACCCCTTGCATGGGGTGTCTTTTTTAATAGGTTTGTCTTGCAGTCCGCCAGGAACCATATCTGTTATGAATAATTGCTCACAGTCCTCCAAAATGGAACTCAATTCCCCCTTTTTGATAAACTTGTTTCCCTGTCAGTCTCTCCAGAAATGGTTGGTCTCTTTCTTGGTTCCTTCGTAGACCATGGGGCGTGCAGTGGAAATTGAGTATCGTGGTGCAAATCAGGCATGCGCGTGGAAACAGTCTAGGCCTTATAGTCCACAATCGTGAAAATCCATTGATAGTTAGGACCTAGGTCCAACGGACATCAGGGCTCTAAATATTGGACCCACAGCCGTTTCCATTTATTTTGACAATTGGCCGACAGTCAACCTCAAAGTCCTGCAAAGCCTGTAGTGTTCAAAACACATCATTTGTTAAAGATTCACTCAAAACATTTTCAGGCTATACATTAAATAAGCTTTTCAATTCCGAATCTACGCATAATAAAATAGTTCAGCAAATACGCCCCCTATAATATTAAAAAAATAGTGTGGCGCGCGTGGCCGAGCGGTCAAGCGCACCGGACTCAAGCTCAGGGCCCAATTTCAAATAGCTGCTTGAAAACAACAAGTAGCTAATCACAACAAAATTATGCTTACCAGAATGAGGTTACCAGACAAAACACCATGTGTCCTGTACCATTAATGGCTGGTATCCTGTATATTTGTGCTTAGCAGAACATTGTTAAGCGATACTTTCTGCTTAAGCAGCTCTATGAAATTGTTTCTGATCCCCAGAGTGCGGATTCGAGTCCTGGGCCCAATTTCATAGAGCTGCTTAAGCAGGAAATATTGCTTAAAATTATTCTGCCGAGCAAAAAGAAAAAAGTCAGGATACCAGTAACAGATTGTACATGTGAGATGTCATTTCGGCTGGTAACCTTATTCGGGTAAGCATAATGTTGTTGTGCTTAGATACTTTTTGTGCTTTTGCAGCTCTATGAAATTCAGCCCTGGTTGCTAAACTCAGAGGATTTACAGACTCAATACACCACCACAATTAAGTACCAGAGATTTGACACATTACGACCTACCTTCTTTTTCATTTTGGTAAGCATAATTTTGTTGTGCTTAGCTACTTTTTTATCACAGATTTACATAAAACTTACACGGTCTAATGACGATGATAGTAGAAAACAGTGGTTGGGAACGACGCATCACCTCATATGTAAACACTGCAGAGGGCGGTAATGGGTTTATGATAAAACACATCCAGACACCACCTATCTACCACCTTTTTATGCCTTCCAGAAAAAAAGGAGTTTATTTCTGGATAATTTCTCATTTTATCTCGCTAAGCCACTATTGACTTAATTACATGTTTGGATTGTGATAACGTAAATGCGTCAATGGTTAGTGATATCGGGCTTACGGTTGGTAAATCGAAAATCCTCTTTTTGTCTCGAGTGTGGGAAGTTTGAACCGGGCATACTCTCAATATTCACAACATACCGTCAGATTGGCGATATCAGTCTAGAACAAAAATAACGCATTGTCATTTTTTGTTTAATCCAAAAGATTATTTGAAACGTACAAAGAAAACGGGTACACAGCTTTACTGTTGTGAGAATTATTTTAGACAGAAATGCTGTCATTATAACATGCTCCCCGATAAAATAGTGTTTGGTCCTGTTTTGTATTGAATGTTTGGACAGGTATTAAAAGCGCTTTGTTAATACTTTGATAATGGACAATGCTAACTTTTAATTGCGGATCTATAGTTAAAGGAACATTACAGAGTTGGTTTTTGCTAACAAAACAGTTGCTGGCAGTGTAAGCACTTTATGTAATCCACCATATACATAAGCCGACAAACCTGTAGAAGTTTGAGATCGATCGGCCATCTGGGTCACGAGAAAATAGTGAAAAAACGATTACACATTTGCATGAAATCATATAGATTCAACAAATGAATAAAACGCTCACTGAGCGATAAACTCCAATCGGAAAATTAGTTTATTCATTTCTCATCAAGTATGGCGTTTCAGACAGAAATATTTCAAGGCCGGGATGTTTTCTACTATCATCGTCATTAGACCGTGTAAGTTTTATGTAAATCTGTGATCAAAAAGTACATTTTACAAGTTTTTTTCTTACCAATTCTGTAATGTTCCTTTAAACTTGCTGCAGCAAGAATTGGAATAGACTGTGCAAATCTCGCGCATATCAAAAACGAAAAAACAACGAGAGGGAATGGCCATATTTTGTCTGGAAAAACATCTTCTCTTTATATTCGATTTCATACAAAGTTCTTGAAAAAAAATTCCCTTAGCAATTTTGCTATAAATACAATTTCAATTTGTATTTAATATTTAAAATTAACATTGAAACACAAGTAAAACTTGGGACGAGGATGCTTACTATTTAGAAACCCTATTTGCCAATTACGCCCGAATTTGTGCGACCATCACATAGGTTTAATGATAACATGAACGTCAGTTTGGCAAAATTCCTTATTGTTTACAAGTAGTAAATCGGAAACGGATCGAGGTCAAGTCATAATTCTCTGGTTTTCTTTGTTGATTTGATTTGTTAAGTTTATTTTACTCTCATACATTTTCATGGCTAAATTGCACTTTCCCAGCAATATGATATGATTTTCATAGCATATGAACTACGTTGGAATTAAGTATTTGAAGAGACAGAATCGGCAACACACGTAAAACTTAACATGGTTGATTGGTTGGGACCGTCTTGGTCCCGGAAGCAAATTTATGTTCTGCAGCACACGCTGGCTACGGAGTCAACAGTTAAGGGATAGGGAAGAACAGCCATATCCCTTAACTTTGACTCCATAGCCGACGTGTGCTGCAGAAGAAAAAAAATCGCGTCCCGGAAGTTGTAATACGCGCGAGACTTGTACAGTCTTTTAATTATGGGTTAGTTGGAGCTTATACACACTACAGGCCAGAAACGTGAGTCGCAACGCTCAAGTGATAGCTCCCTCCCTGCCGCCTCCACCCACTAACTCGTCTTACAAGCAGTTAGAATGTTTCTGGGCCGTTAATTCCTCTAAGCTGATGTCAGCAACAATGACAGTTCTCCAGCCGGACAGGGAGAAGAATTGTTTTTTTGAGGCTCTGCAGCCAAGCCTCATAATGCCCGACACACAATGCGGACTCAATCGATCACGTAGTCTGCCGGATTAGAAAGCAGCGATCCACGGCCGTGAGAAGAACCGTTTTTCCCCCAGGGCATCGGAATGTCGTCTCGGTTAAGACGGAAGAGAGTAATTTCACGGATACCTTATTACTCTCCTGGTTTAAATTTCAGTTTCTTTTCAATAAGGCACAACACACAGGATGCGCACAAGACTGGGACAAAGCAGACCATGATTGCGGTTGAAAAAGATTCGAAATAATCGACGGGGGACGTTCCAACATTAGTCATATCGATCGCAGAATATTAATTTTGGAGTACGCCCAGACACGGTTGAAAGCGAGGCTGTAGACTCGGAGCCACCCTTACTCAGCTGTTGCCTAGACAATGTATCAGTGAAAATGACAATTGTCTTGTAACTATATAAACAGTGCTATTTCGATCCCTGCCTATAAACAAACATTAAGAGTTGCAGCTCTTTCATTTAATGCAGCCAGAAGCATCGACATCTGAAAGTGTTGTTGTTCCCCCTGGAATCAGACTGAACTAGTCTGGTTTCCATAACGATAATGATGTAATAATTGCAAGGGGAATAAAGAATGCCGATTCTGGTTTTACACGTTACACCGATGCGTACTCCGGTAGGTACACCAGTGCACGGGGCCTGACCCGTTTCAGGGTCAGTTTGACCCGGAATCTATGTCAAAATTACCTAGAAACGGGTCAAAATTACGCATTATCCGGGTTAAAATCATATTTTTTTTAAACCACTGTCCGGGTCAGGCACCCTGGTACCCCGATTCCGGGTTACTTCTGACCCAGGAGATAAACCCGCTGGTAAAAACCATACTAGAACATGACCTACCGACACCAGGGGTCGATTTCACAAAACTCTTCCTAACTTAGGACTAGTCCTAGGCAATGTTCCTAACTTAGGACTAGTCTAGGACTAGTCCTAAGTTAGGAAGAGTTTTGTGAAATCGACCCCTGACACGCTAGGGTCTAGTGGCTAAAGAGGGGCTCCAAGGTCAAATTCATTTTAGCGATGCACATAATTATGTTCCAATACATGTAGATAGAGTCCATATGAAAGGGGGAGAAAAAATGTCTCTAACCTCACGTTAAAATGGCGTTAAATGCTCTTTTTTATACTCTTTCACATCAAATAATGAGACATGACGTAATTGGTATCAACAACAAATGGGTCCAAAAAGACGAATCAATGCCGATTTGATTAAATTCAGGAAAGAACTAACATTTTCCCATACAAAAATGTAAAGACCCATAGAAAAAATATTTGAAATGTGACGTCATTTGATGTTTGTTTGATGTTGGCAAAATTCACTCTGGAAGGGTATCAAACACAATTGGTATTTTACACCGGTATGACGTGAGATTGAAGACTTGGGATTTGTTTTCGCCCTCTTTCATAAGTACGTTATCTAATGGGAAAATGAGTGGATCACAAAACTGAATTTGAACTTGGAGCCCCTCTGTAAGATACACGCTCAAGAACGCGGGGCCGTGTTCGAATCACACCTGAGTGTAGGCCTACCCGCAGGACCCACAAAGCACCAAGTGTTTCTCATCGCATTAGTGTAAAGGGTAAAACAAACTCATTTTCAGTACGGTTCATTTTTGAAAGGGCAAGGGCACCAAAGATATTTCTCCTTGGTATGAAGGGCACCTCTATCAGGAAATTATAGGTCTCTTTATTTGAATATTTCAAGGGGCACAAAGGCATTGACCAGGGGCAACGGAGGCAAGTTGCCTCCGTGGATGTTTCCGGCCTGGGTAGGCTTCAGTGATCAATTTCTCATAGCTTAGCAAAATGCTATCCCAGGCACTCAGTTTGCTACTCAAAAATCACCAATTTGCCACTCAATATTATTAGCATGCAGTGTGCACAAAACAACATCAGTCTCAATATTTGCCTCGCAAAATATGCTGTACGAACTCGATCCGTGAGCTTACCCAAAAAGGTCATTATTTTTCGTGGGATAGGCATACGATGGGGGACGCGTGAATTATGATTGTGCAGGCAGGACAAGATAGCTTGGTTATCTCACTGTAAAAGATGTTCTGTCCCTGACTCTGTAAGTTTCGCTGTTACAGGTCTGACATTCTGCACATTTAACAATAAGGTCTAATGACAGACACTTCACTGTCACTGCTGGAGTTTCCTAATAGTTACTGTCCAACCAATCGAGTCACACTCAACATGTCAAGTACCTCTCTCTATTCACCCATGTTTCTCCATACAACCATCTCGCTCGTTGAGATGACTTACTATAAGTGGCTCTTCCGGAAGAGACAGGTTGGTAGATTGCCTCACGATAGATCATGTCTTGTCCACACACAAAACTTTAAAGGTATTGACATCAGGACTGGTAGGAGTACTGCGACTAATTTGTCAGCTGGAGCTGAGAAAAGTAGTCGCAGACAGTGTTATGTTTTGTGTAATCAACCATGTACACGAAACAATGAACATGTGGAAATTTGGGCTTGATCTGTTGTGTGATTCGGGAGAGAGTGAAAAAACACGCACAAATTGGCAGCGTGTAAACACATTGTCCTAAATTTCGGTTGTAACAATCGAAATCAGCTGTTGCGTTTTTCTTTTATATGTTTTCTGATAATATGACTTTATTTCACAGAAATATGGTCCTATACTATGAACTTCATAATCAGTAAGCTTTCAGACTAAAATTAAACAATGGTGTTATTTATCCTTACCAATTTAGTATAATACCTTAAAAGGCAGGATATACCTTTGGTAATTGTCAAAGACTAGCATCCCACTTGGTTTTATACCAACATATACACAAAAATAACCAACCTCATAGGGCTCAAATTTGGGCTCAATCGGTCATCGTATTTGCAAGAAAATAATGAAAGAAAAAAACAACCTTGACGCATAGATTGTGTACTTTCAAATGCCCTAGAAAGGCTTCATGCCTGAAGCCTTTCTCAGATTAAAACATTTTAGTGAGAATTTACCTCTTTCTCAAAAAAACTACATTACTTTAGAGAGAGAAGCTTCTCACAATGTTTTATACTATGCAGCTCCAATGTGCTCCTTTTCAAAGTAAGTTTTTCTGGTAATGTATTTTTTTGAGTAATTACCAAAAGTATCCACTGCCTTAGCATTGTTCGTGACACTCCCTGACACTGACACACACAAAGAGCCACACTATAGCACCACATTTTCCACACAGTAAAAAAACCATCAATGATCAAGTATTGTGAAAAACACACACACAACACACACACACACACACACACACATGGTATTCTTAAAAGCTCGTAAAAGTCGTACACTAACACCCTCATAACATGTAAGATTGTTTAAATGCTGCTTGTGTTGAGCTGTGTACAAACTGTGGCTCTTTTGTAAACATGATGTCAACATCAGCCATGAATAGACCTTTGTATTAGTATGTTATAGATTGACCCTCATGTTTATAACAGCCCCAGACCCAATTTCATAGAGCTGCTTAAGCAGAAAATATTGCTGAATGTGTTCTGCTAAGCAAAAAGAGCAGGATACCATTCATAGATGATACACATGTGACATTGTATTTTGGCGGGTAACCTTATACTGGTACGCAAAATTGTTTTGTGCTGAGCTGCTTTTTGCGCTTAAACAGCTCTATGAGATTGGGCCCAGTTCAACTGTTATTCATGTCTAAAGACTTGAAATAAATAAAAAACAAAACAAATAATATTATTATAGAGAAATCGAGCACATTAACAATGTTGTTAGTTCGAGTTAGCATATCAAATCAAGACTATTACGAGTGTACCTGTGGGCTCGAATTCACAAAGCAATAAGTTTCATCTCAAGATGAGCTGTTAATATCACCATAGTGATTTGTATTGTGACATCACACTTTGCTTAGCAATTAAGATTGATACACAGTTAAGAACAATCTTAGCTCTTTGTGAAATCAACCGCTGGACACAGTTTTCTCCAACACGGCAGTATATCTTATGGATGTAAACATTAGAATAACATCTAAAATTGAGAAAACGGTTATTTAAGAGGAAAAAAAGAGAAAAGGGGGCTGAAAAAGAGTAGATGTAAAATGGCTTCAAGTATTATCTTCAATCCAAAATCTATGCTATTTATTTGTGTATATTTATATACAACAAGTGTACGCACTTTGCGTTCACGAGAGAGGAAAAAACAACGTTTTCGTCAGTGAAAATTCAAGCTATATTAGTACTAGCTGCCCAGATTAAACCCAAAGAGTCCGGCTTTAACCCATGACTCTGATGACCAGCATAATCGGCTAAACACGGCGGACAAAGCTCGTAAACCGATAGAAGCGGCCCACAGTCTTTTTATCGTGTTTTATTGACCCGGATGAAACATCCAAGAGACTTCTAACCATCGGTAATTAGCTTGAACTTGGTTGCTCCGGTGAAAAATAGCGGAAGTTTTTTTTATGGGTGTTTTACTGGTCGTAAATACGGCACCTCTGGAAGGAAGGCGCGTGGTTCCGGGGAAATAAAACATGGTTTGGTTACTTAGGGCTTACCGCGCGGCACGCGTATGAATAACAATCAGAGAGATAAACAAGGGATGATCAGACCCTTGCTTTAAGTTCAGACGAAGATAGTCGGGTCTTCATATATTTATGCTTAAAGGCAAGGTATATTTTGGTAATTGTCAAAGACAAGTATCCTCACTTGGTGTATCCCAACACAAATGCATAAAATAACAAACCTGTGAAAAATTGGGCTCGGGTTGGTCATCGAAGTTGCAAAAAATAATGAAAGAAAAAACACCCATGTTGCATAGAATTGTGTGCTTTCAAATGCCTGAGAAAGGCTTCGTGCCTGCAGCCTTTCTCATATTCAAATATTTCATTGAGAAATTACCTCTTTCTCAAAAAACTACACTACTTCAGAAGGAGTTGTTTCCTCACAATGTTTTATACTATATCAGCAGCTGTCAGGTGCCCCTTCACTAAGCAAGTTTTTGGTAATGTATTTCTTGAGTAATTACCCACAATTTCCACTGCCTTTAATGTCAAAATTATGTTCTTTTTTCTGACAGTGGGTCTTCAAAACTGCCCCTTAGTTGATAACTCCTAGTTTTCTTTTATTCTTCCCTCTTTAGCTTTGCGGCAATCTGTTTCTCGCACCGTTATAATCTGATCCGTGCAATTCAAGACCCGCAATCAAAACTTTTCATACGGTATTTGAAATATTGGATTCCAAATCAAATCAAGTGACAAATCAATGAGTTTTTAAAATGGCATAACAATGTATACACCTTGTGTTTGTTCATTTACGAACGATATACCACATCGACCCCTATTCCATTATCGCAAAGGGCCTACACAATTAATTAAGTTGATAAAAACATCACTGTGCCGGAAATATTATCTTAAACAAAGAATCAAAATCGCCTCAGGGGCATTCACATTCTCTCGATGTGTTCGGATGATTACATTATCGTACACACTCCCTCAACACACACGTTTATTTCAAACTAGAAAAGTTTCACAGTTCCCAATCGTAGGTTTATAGTCCTTGAAAAGGCCACGCAACGACACCCAGCCAAACCCGTGAAGGTTACCGGTACGCTGGTACATCTACTCGGGCGAAGTTCTGACCCACATACACTAAACCAAGACAAGTTCGTCTATCCAACCAGACAACTTTGACCTTGCCGCAACACTGTGACCACATGCTCAATTGAAAGCGCCCAAAGTGTCACATAAAAATCTCATTATTTTCCCACGTCCGTTATCATAACAAACGGAGACTTCGGAAGCAATAGGATGGCACACGGGTTAACAGGTCGGCATGGTGCCGGGGGAGAATGGCCGTTGGGCCCGGGGCAGACGCTCGGCGGTCACGGGGCGCTAGATGTGAAATGGCGAGGGTTTTTGCTTGGATTGTGATCGAGATTATGAACCATCTGGGCCTAATGCCATGAGAATGCTTGGCAGAAAATATTAGCTATACTTTCGAGCTAAGCAATTTTAGTAGAATACAGGTGTACATTGGCATAGAATTCTCGCTGTTAAACTGTTTGTTTTTTTGCTTAGCGAAATTTTTTGTTTGAGCAAATTTGTGTGCTTATTCTTTGATATTGACCCCTTGACCTGATATCATCGAGCTTATTGCTCAGGAGAAATATTGCTAAGCGTATTTACTTTTTATGCAACTACTAGCCGTGAACCAATCGGAAACCACTCATTGCACGATGTTCAATGTGTTGGTATAGCCTGTTTCGACAAAGTTTCTAAGGAGACTGCTCAGTAGATTTATGCAACCTGCTTATGTATCTGCACAACACTAACCACCATAGTTCAAAGTGTCATCGTATACGCATTTTATGGTCGGAAGCTTTTTAGGCCCAAACTGAGAACCCTTTTTTTTCCCCCTTCTAAAAATCTCTTTTTCAATCAATGATGATGACACTAAGCAAAGCACTAATCCAGGTCTCCGGGTGACCCAGGGTCGCAACCCTGAAACAGAAACACTGACGAAAAATGGTAGGTACAACAAAGTACACAGACCGTTATAGAACTATGTGGCCCACTTTCGCCTCAACACAATTCCGACACTTTCCCCCTTCTTTAGCAGCGGGCGCGATCGATGCGCACAGCACCGCAAAATCCGCGTTGTTCTCCCGCCAACAGAAGGCCGTTGTGCACGCTAGATCAATACCAATCGATCTCCACTCTCCAAACTTTCGATCGTTTCTCCCCTTCAATCCAAATCTCTAGGAGGGATAAAAGTGGACTGAGTGAGAGAGATAAATGGGAGTTCTTTTAAGGCAATAGTTTAGATCCAGTATTATTTGAGTGGACTTTTAGGCATTCAGGGGTTGGATTACTTGCTCTCGGGAGGATTCGTGGGAACGGGACTCACGGGATTTCGAGGGATTTTGGACTTAAATTATTATTTTTGGCGGGAGTCCAGATTAGCAATGAGCTGGGGGATTAGAGTTAAGCTTTATGCAATGAAGATAATCAATTAGTGAACAAAAAGTTCGTTCGGTTTATGTCAAAGTGTCTTCTGATAAATTGTTCAGAATCCTCAAAATGATAGCTTCGGCGGTGGCTCTGGCCGTATCGCTGAACATTCCCATCAGGTGACCTGTTCCTCGACCTGACGAGCCAAGTTTGTTTGCTTCATGGCAGTTTTGTACAATCATAGATAAGTTACAAGAACAGCCAAATTTCTAATTCCCCGCCCCACCCCCACCCCACCCCACACCCCACACCCACACCCCACACACACACAAACACAAACGAAAACACAGAGAACGGGGAAAAAATTACATCAGTCAAACACATGTACAGATCCAACCTGGTCAAATACACCACTATTATTATTATGTAATGACCACCAATGAGACCTCATAAGTGAACCTAACCACGGTATAGCTCGCAAGCATGAGGAAACCTGTAAACAAGGATGCTTGCTAATGAGAGCCAGAAACACCGGGGTTAACCCCTCTTCCACGATGAGCGTTATGTGTTCTTTTACGTGCACTAACAATAGTACATGTGACCAATGACTTAATGTCCCATCCGAAGGACAAAGCAATTATGGTAAAGTTTTGCCCAAGGACACAAGTGCCACGACCGGGACTCAAACCCACACTCTACTGATCAGAAACACCAGAGCCTGAGTCCGGTGCCCATATCCCTCGGCCACGACACGCCACAAACCCCATTGCCCTTTATACTCCAGCCCATCTGCATCAGTAACTCAAATATCGAGCAACGACTATACTCTATGAAATAAACACACCCTCTGATTCAATACAAAGTATCTATATAATCATGTTTCATGCAAAACAAAACAATAACTGTTGTTTATGTGGTGTAGCTGCACGCTGGTCTAATACGCTGACGCAATCCCTAATAGATTGCAAAATTATTCTGATACGAGGAATTTGTTTTTCAACTGCCTCAGGCTTGGTGTGTTGGTTTTTTTTACGAAATTTTGTTGGCGACTGAAATGGCTGCTCTACTTGTACGTCTAATAAAGTTAATCCTATGTACTTTCCCGATGTCTTAAGCTATGGGCAGAATTATTATATTTGCCCTTAAAATGGGAGAGGTGAAGAGGACTGAAGTCAGTGAGGACGACCCCGGCTGCAGTGCAGCACTCCAACCGGGGCAATATTGGTCAGGTAACGGCGGAGAAGGCACGGCATTTACGACGGTAAACGAATCCTTACGAGTCGATCTGCATTATTACGATTACTTATCGTTTATGTTGTTGTCTTTAATTGAAAATGATGTTTGTCGGTTTAAGTGTAGCCCAAAATCTGCACAATAGTGTAGCTTTTCATTTCTTAAAATAACCAAACTAACTTCTAGCATTGTTTTTATATCAGATATGGGGACTCCTCCGTTGTTCTCTATACGAAAGATAACGTCTTGAAGGAAAGTTAACAGTCTTCCAGGGCTTCGAGTGGATCAAGAAAGTTATCACAAATCTAAGAATTCACAAAACAATCTGGTATACTCTTTATAGGTGTGTCCCCACGTTGTCCTCAATGAGAACACGCCTGCTGGCGTCCACATGTCGATTCCCACACCAAGCTCACTGTAGTAAACTTCCATCGGGTAGAAGAAGAAAGAAAAAAATCTCCCGAACTCGTCGAAATATATTGATCCAAATCTGTTCGCGTAAAGAGTACTTCATTGTAGTTTACATCGCAAACTGTTGAGTCTCACACACATGGGCTGGGCATGTGGTTTGGGTTCAATTGTGTCCCACATTCATGAATTATTTGTCACCAGAACGTGAAGCACGTTGTGCTTCTGTACATACAACTGACTTAACCGTACAACATTCGAACCGTTAGGCTCTGGGCCCAATTTCAAAGAGCTGCTTAAGCAGAATGCATTGCTTAAAATTTCCTGCTTAGCAAAAAATTATTGCAGGATAGGGTACATCATGTGACATGGTATTTTGGCTGGTAACCTAATTATTGTAAATACAAATTTGTTGTGCTTAGCTATTCGTTGTGCTACCCTAACCCATAGCCTTATAGAAAAGGAATAGCAGTTAGGCTGATTGATAAATGTGAAATAATGGGTCATTGCAAACAACAAACGAGACTTAAAGGAACATTACAGAATTGGTTTTTGCTAACAAAACATGTATTATGTAATCCACCATATACATAAACTGACAAACCTGTAGAAGTTTGAGATCGATCGGCCATCTGGGTCACGAGAAAATAGTGAAAAACCGATTACACATTAATTTTTTTGCATGAAATCTATAGATTCAAAAAATGAATAAAAGGCTCACTGAGCGATAAACTCCAATCGGAAATTTAGTTTATTCATTTCTCATCAAATATGGCGTTTCAGACAGAAATGTTATACATTATCAACAGCTGCAGTGCTTCTTACCAAGTAAGTTTGTATGGTCATTAATTTTTTGAGTAATTAGGTATACCCTCCCTGTAACTATTGTTATATTTACACAAAATAAAGAGAAACATTTTCAGTCAACAGGAAATCGTGTTGAATGGGGTTATGGTCCCCGTCACTAGGCGAGCTTGGTGGTCTGGACGTCTGCTATAAAATGGGGAAGGTCAGGGGTTCGAATCCCAACCGAGGAACCTGGGATTGTGTTTCGCAGGACGCGGTCACCAGAAATCCCCAAAACATATAGTGGTCTCTACAAACCTTGTAATGAAATAATTAGCCTGCATTTCGTTTTAACAAAACAAAATTATACAACAAGTTATAATGCTGTGAACACTTTCACAAACGGTTACGTAAGCTAACCCCTTTCCACATTGGTTACTGCCTTATTATTTTTTTTTTATTTTATAGACATGTACGGGCTGAATGATCCATTTAACTCAGGCGGGGCTAGTTTACATCGCCACGCGATAAACTACAACAGCTCATCTCCATTTGGATAAAGGGAGACACGCGTGCCTCTTTTGAATTACGGAACGCCGTGTCTGCTGCTGAATTGCGGACAGACGTCCCCCCGTAACTGGTTGCTTAGATGCGGCCGCACCGTGGTGATCTATGCCCCAACAAACAGTACACATGTCGTATATTCAAGCATTGTGTGTTATTTGTTGTTGTCTCCCCCAGTCGGATGTTCCATTCTCATGGAGGGTGTCATCACCGTCCCAATTATCTCCCCCTGCCCCCCTTAACAGCTGAACACGGCACATTGCATGTATTTGCATAAAATTTCGCCAAACGACCTGGGTGGTGCGAAATACACGCATTGTCCACGTTATAATTACATGCATGTGTTACTTTTTATGTTTTTTTTATATAAATGCATAAAAGAAAAGTTTGCTCAAATTTATTCAGGCCTTCTGAACAAAATTTTAAAAAACAGCTGAGTTTGTCATCTAGAGGGAAATTTGCATACGATTACAATTGTCGGCCAGCAGAAAGAAAACTATTGGGTAATAAACCTTATGGGGTACTCGGTAATTTTCTCACAATTAGGAACAGAATTTTAATTCATTCCGGGGTAAAGTTACACGAACTGCCACCGGAGAGTGAAACTTAAAAAGTTTAGAGTCGGCCAATTTGTCCAACTAGATGAACAAAGTGTTCAATTCCAAAAACTCTCCCCGAAATATTTCTTCAAGCACCCACTAGACCTGTCGCAACATACAGAGGCCAGCATTATCATGACGACGATCGGACCATACTGACCGAAACGTTGAGTTGCTCAGAACCATCACAACTCAAAGAGAGAGTCTTACGTAAATGGTGCCTCCGCAAAACTCACTAGATTTACATTCCCACCATGCAAAGTTTCAAACCCAATAACACTTATAATTGTCGCGTTTATGAACCGCCTTTGCG
This sequence comes from Pycnopodia helianthoides, assembly GCA_032158295.1. Lineage (NCBI taxonomy): Eukaryota > Metazoa > Echinodermata > Asteroidea > Forcipulatida > Asteriidae > Pycnopodia > Pycnopodia helianthoides. The sequence goes on along the minus strand of CM063263.1, from coordinate 8,187,764 downwards.
CAGTTCCCTGATGTGCGCGCAGTAGCTAAGGGCGTGTGCAGGCATGGAAGGTACAGACACCACAACAGACCTTTATCATTAAACCAAGACCATCATCGCATTGTTCCCAAAATGAATACCGATTCTCATTGTACAAGACTATTTTTGTCCCTCCAGCCTCGATTTGACCACATTGATTCAAATGGAGGGAAAACGAAATGGCTCCCCCGCTCCGCCATGATAAAGGTCTATGAACCCGATCTACTTTCCCCCGTGCGGCCTCGGCTTGAACCCCAAGTCTCGGGTCGTCAAAGTATACCCGGATTCCAAGAGCTCATACTTTTGTTCGGGGTCTCATGACTCGAAACCCGGGTCAGAATCACATTACAACGACCCGGGTTTCTGGTCAACGTCACCAGAAATACACCTCATGTTGACCCCCCAAAAATGTCCACCGATGACCCCTATAGGAGTACTTGATTTTGCAGGGGAGGTACCAATATCATTCTCAGCCTCTAATTTTCAACTACACACCATATAGCCAACCTTTGAAAATTGCATCAAACTTAGGTGGTCACTAATTAGTAAAACAACGAAAACAAGGGTGTTTATATTAATTGTCAGTTATGTTGAGGATGTGCGGCTTATTTTGATAAAATGAAGACAAATTGTGAATTTGGTGGGCTTCAAATTAATGTTGATTTCGCTGATTTGACAGTATTCACAGTATTCGACATTGTATAGACCGTGTAAACTGTGACATCAAATGTTTACAAAAGAGCCACAGAGCCTGGACTTCTTGCAGGTACAATTGATCTACAGCCCAATGAAAAAAAAACATAAAATCTTGTATTTTATAGAGACCTTTGTCTGGTTTTTATCAACTTTTGGTTTGAAGAAAGGGGGCAGAATGTAAAATTACCCATTATAACCAGTGTAGGGTTTTGCCTGCCTGTAAATGCCCTGGAATGTACAAGGTCATTAATATGTTCCACGGTCTGCGCTTGTTTTTTGTTCTCTTATAATTTTGTATTCATTTATTTAATCGTTAATATTTGAAATTTGTTGGGTCATGTGAAATCGATCAATAGTTTACCCACGTATACTGTATTTGCCTATTACCACTAGTATCGATTAGTGCGGTTAACCGGATCCGCGGACTCGGAAAGGAAAGTTGCTTCGGATACGGATACCATTGGCAATGTCAATACCTTTATGAAATAATTATGTACCGAGAGAAACAATGGATGTAGAACTACTCCACGTTGTGTTGTTAAAAATTCGGATACTGGAAATGTCTTAAGATTTGAAGTTTTGCATGGAGTTTTTAAGTGAGGATTAATTCAGTTTACATACGACAAACATGAAATACTCTCTGAAGCATGAATAAGATGAGCCTCGACGTTTCGACGTTTCGACCAGTGTGGTCTGTTCGTCTTCAGGAGAATGTTCGTCTTCAGTACAACTCTATTTTGGTAAACACTAACAATCATCAATACTCCACGCTCACCTGAACAAATGTAACTATAAACGATCAAGACTGAGTAAGGGGCATTTTGTAGATAATCCCGTTTCAGTGACAGGAATTCCACCAGGCCCATGCAAACGGCTGTGAACTTCAAACACAATGACATACATTTATTATGTATTTTGTATGTTGTTGTGTAGCCTAATATGTATGGGATCAACCGGAACCTGCCTCAAGCGCATTGGGGTTGAGGGCGTTAATTTTAATACAGTATTTATTTGCCAGGAAATATGAAATGCAGCATTCAATGCCAGACGCCCCTATTCTTAATAATTGTCGTGTCTCCCGAAACGTGAACGTGCAGTTGAGCTAGCCATTGACAGCGCCCTCTGTTGGTAGCAATTGCTGGCGTGCGAAGCCGCTACAATGTCAAGTTTAGGACAGTGGCAACCCGTTACGTTACTGGGCATACTTTGTGCTACAGTACAGGTTTGTATTTGGGGTAAGATAAAAAAAAGGGAATGGGGTGGTTTGGAGAATTGAAATAGCACAGACAGTTCGGTGACCCCGCCCCCCTTGCAGTTTATCAAGACAGTGGTCCTATTCTTAAACCGTTTTCAACAACATATCTATTTTTTCACCTCTTGAAGTAGGCCTTCATTCAAAATGTTCATTTCTTGATATTTATATTAGTTTAACAGTTAAAAGAGAGGAAGGTAAAGAGTGCAATGGATGGTGGTTCCCACGCATTGTGTGACGTTCAAGCGAACTTGGTTCTCACAACCCATCGAGTCTTCCCGCTTGATGGTGTAAACATATAGTAGCACTGTTCGATTTAGTGTCAACCATGCAGCAAAAGTAGCTCAACATTCTGTGCCCGTTGCCATGGAATAGATGTAGTCATCGTGACGGGAATTCAGCCAAATTCAGACACACTTTCCCACCTCCTTAGTACGTGCCAAATGATGACAAATGATCCTTCTGAGTTGCTGGTCCCCGATGCTGGAACTCACTACCAAATCAAATTCGCAACATCAACTCACTCCAGACTTTCAAGTGTAAATTAAAAACACATCTGTTTTCTTCTGGCCCATAAATTGAAATTTTTGTAGCATTCTTTAGCAGCGCATTGTATCTCTGGAAAATGCGCTTTATAAGTCTTGTTATTATTATTATTATTATTATGACAATCAGTGCCCTCGGGTGTTAAAGATACAACCATCTGGCAAAAAGTGAGTTTCACCCTCGTTTTTACCCGGCCACCACTCAATACACTGACTAGGTTGTATGCACTAAAGTGTCTTTTGACCAAACCCTAATGTATCAATTGTAATGTTCCCTACTATCCCAAGTCTTGATTTTTGACATTGCACTACCTAAAATGTCGTATTTTATATTAAAATTCGAGAATTAAAACCATGTCTTTTTTTAATGTGAAGTCTGTTATAAGTATATCAATCCAAACCGATAAAATCGCTTCGATTATGATGCCATGCAGCTAATGAAGTGTGTATTCGATCCAACACAAAACGTTAGACTTATCCTTACATCTCTGAACCTCTGAACTCGGAGAGCCCGATATGAGTATTAAAAATAGAATGAACACACAATCAATATCAACCCGCGGTCGCCGATTAAACAAGAATTACCAAGCGTGATGGTCGACTTGGGGCACCCAGAAAAACCATGGTCACTCGTTAGCCAGTCGACGCCAGCAGAAAGGTCCCACGTTGATTGGTTAGCTGGCGCGTGAATTATGTGAATAATATAAACGAATGGGCGTGTCGGCTCTGCGACAACCCCCCCGTGTGACGTCGTCGGGTCCAATCGATGGCGGCATGCACTTGTATAACTTTACGCGCGTGTCCAACGCAAGCCCACTAATCACCTCAAACTCATGCACGACAGTATAAGCAACAAACGTCCACAACACTCAAACAACTTATCATTTTTTTATCATCATCCCCCCACTTAAATGTCCCCGAGAACTGAAGTAGTCAGACTGTACATCGTTGTCTTTTGAATAATAGTTGCAGGAACACGCACTTAAAAAAAAAGTACACACACGGAAAATGTTTTGGGATGCAAACATGGAACACATTCCCCTGGAAAACAGGCCGCCTTCGTCACTGTTCGGTGGCTATGACCGAGCGCCGTTCGGCGATCTCCTACCGGGTCACCAGCACCAGGGCTTCGGCAGGAAGATCCAACACGACCACCACAGTCACGACGGAGTCAAGAGGCGGCGGAGAAAGGCCAAGTGTCCCGTGCAACAGGTCCACCAGCGACAGGCGGCAAACCTCCGAGAGAGGAAGAGAATGCAGTCCATCAACGATGCGTTCGAGGGACTCCGGGAGCACATACCCACCCTGCCGTACGAGAAGAGACTGTCCAAGGTTGATACGCTGAAGCTGGCGATCGGGTACATCAACTTCCTAGCGGAGATGGTCACGTCGGATGTCAACAGTGGAGATGGATTGAACAATGGTGGACAGGAGATCCAAAAGAAAGTCATCATTTGCCACAGAGGTGAGTCGGAAAGAAAAAAACAAACTTCTTACAAACAAAACTTGTTGAAACATCAAGCAGATTTTAGTCCTGAATAAGGTTGTACCGTGACACGTCGGTGTAACTTCAAAACAAACTTCCTCTCCATTATTATATCGTCTTATCAATTTGAAGACGAATCATACTTCTAGCCTATTCGTTCAGACATCTAAATAGTATAATAGGGAGAGTGCGGTGGTTTATCATACGGTCAAACTACTCTCAACAAAAGTGTTTCTTATTCAACTTGGGCGTAATGTAAAGAGCATGCAATTCATATCAAAATCGTAGTTCTTTTTCACGATTTCTCGAGCGGCAAAATCAATTTAAACTTCCTAAAAAATACGTGAGTATCGTAAACGTGGACTCGGGTGGATTTGCTCTGTGGGTGGATGTATATTTTAGCTACCCATTCTGTAATTCTGATTTTATTTGGCATGATAATACAGTGCCAATGCCAACAGACGTATGGAAAGGAATACACTATATAGTCATGGCCACAATAAATGTGCAATGATGCTCCTGTTGCAAAGACTATGCGCAACAAACGCGTCGAACTATCTAACAGTAAAAAGAGGGTGGGCTTAAAAAACGCCACAATGCTGGTAGAAACAACCTTGTAAAGTCTACATTTATTTATGAATACCCCTCGACTTCGTTTAAGTCTGCATGCTTTGCACGTACTCAACATACTAACGTATTAAATCGGATGCTAATTTTTAACTGGAGGGCTGCTAAAGCTCTTTTTTAAAAGTGAATGAGTTTTGCGAGTTAATAGCATGTCATGGCGTTAGATACAATTCTCTTGTATAATAACGCTTCTTCAATGTACCTGCCGGGGTGATTCAACGCGTTACGAGCAGATAACTAAACGACTAATGCGCAAACACCGTCCAAACAACCTAACAACAATAACCCCCCTCCTTCAAGAACATTGTGGTACCCCTTTTTTGTGTTCAAATCTCCCTTTGATGTCCGCTTGGTAATCCCCCTTAGCTGTTCACATCAGGTGCTTCATGTTTTGGCAATAGTCACGCTAAGTAGGTCCTATCAGCGGGGCCTGGTGCCTCTGTGTTACCGGGGGTAAGAGGCTTATTCTCCCCGGTACATCTTGACTTCCTTGAGCACGGTGAATTAAAGGCTCGGGGTTTTTTTTTTCTAGTTGAGATGCATGACGCTCATTTGGGAAATGAATGTAATGCGGTTCATGATGAAATCTTTGATATTATACAGTTGCCTAAGCAAATGACAGAAAGCACTCCAAGCAAATCGTTTTTGAGTTCAGTAGAAATTGCAACTCTGCATGGTGGACTAAACAATCTTGCAGAAACTAGGTTTGCGGAAACACCATGTGCATGAAATCCATCTCTTTAGGTTGTTGTTGGCTCTGAAAAGACCCGGTGGTTAAAGGAAGTTTAGATCAGTAACCACGGATCGTCTTCAGGAGAAAGAAGACGAGCTGGCTTCAACGATTAGCAATGGGTTTTTTCCAATCTGGGGGACCCAAAGTTGACAAAATGTGTCACAGCAGTGTTACGAACATATCAAAAAATCACAAGCTATATCTTAAATTGTGGTGGGAACGGAAGGGACATCTGATGTTGAATTGTTCAATTTTAATATCGATCAATCGATCAATAGCGAACGAGTTATTTGAAAAATTGACTCGTCATAATACGTCATCAAAAACAAAGAAACACAATGTAAAAAATATATATATACTGTGCATGTGTGTTGACATCATGATTAGTTATTTATAGACATATGCTGGTCATGATCGGGGACCACTTTCATTTAAAGAGAAACATGCTTAGAAAATTGTTTATTTGAGCAAAATAAATACCAGGTACCAGTCACAACAAAACGAATAACATGACATATTTAGCTGGTGACCCACTCTGGATCTCTGTGCTTACCAGTTTTATGAAATTTGGTTCATGTCTCCATTGCTATAGTATACTATTAATATATATACATTACACAATTAAGTGGGTCACGGGGCCATATCCCAACGAAACTGACCCCTCTTTCAAACAAGCTACTCAAAATCATGAGTAGGGTTAACCAAAGCGAAGACCGCACGCATACACGTGTCCACAGTGGTGTGTGTAACAGGCTCTTAAAACTATAGAGGTATTGCCCCGAGTCAAGAGCAATCGCTCCGCGTGGTCAGCGGACCGCGCACGCTAGCGTCGTGGGCACTCGTGGCTCGCGAGCCCCGGGCCAGCCGGTAAGACACGGTCCAGTCAAGCTGGCTGGCCTAGACCCCCACCACGCCCAAGCGATTGTTCCTTGGGCTATTTTTTCTAGTCAGTATTTTTGCAAGTTGGAGTCATTTTTGATTAGCAATAAATATTAGATTGCAGGTGGGGCCGTTAGTATTATATATACGAGTCTCTGGCTGTGTGTATATACACATAACAATATTCATATTTAACGGGGGTGCTAACAAAACACTTTTGCACCCAAGGCGTGTAATTCTACTCGTATTAATTTATATGAGACACCACACATCAAATACTGGGCCTTCGTGTGTTATTATTTATGGTATAAGATCGTTTACAAACATGCGTTCAATACTAACAGGGTTTCACTGAGCACTGGCAGATTTTCAAGGGGGAGAGGGAGGGAGGGAGGGAGGGGGGGGCTTTACCAACAACACAACACCAATCCCGAGGCTGATTACGTACTTTCAAAATTATTAAATCATAATCATAATTTTAGACAGTTCTGCCAGAGGGTGTAATTATTGCTATTTAACATCGTGTAAATGGCGCGTGTGCTTAGTTAATACATCACCTACACTCACCCCTTACCCATCCACACACACACACAAGCACCTGATGAACAATTAAATCTATGCATAATTAATGATATGACAAGCGCTGTAAAGTAAAGTTCACTCCTAATGCACGAGCCTAGAGCCCCGTCGTAAAACGTTACAAATTCAGCGGCCCGTGAAATAAAAAAACACACCTTGTAAATGATGTTCGTTGAGGGCGGTATTATGGTTTTTGAACATGCGTTCGCGACCGCGGTAATGTTTTAATGTCATCTGGAAACGAAATCTCAATGCATTACGATGTTGCTTTTTATTTTATGGGGAGAAACTACATAAATATTGTTGTCATATTTATTCTTTAATACTCACTTGGATTTCCCCGCCCCAAGATTTTGTTTATTATGTATGAGCACCGATCAACTCAATGACGCTAACTCAATGACTATTTTACGAGTCACGAAAACAAAGTTTCATGTTATTTTTATACAAAGGTGTACGTTCATGGCAGACAAAAATTATGTACACTGTTCACGCAGCTCAAAATGGGAAGTTGCTCATGTAATCCCGAAGGAAAAAAACTTCAAACTTAAATACTAGTTTCTTTCTAAATTCTAAGTTTTTAAAGCAGAAACCCTCAACATGACCCACTGGGCTTTATAAGTTTGGACAACATGAACAAAAAAGAACATTGTTATTTAATATACCACCCTTTTTGCTTTTTGTGTGTGTGTCACAGGTTCTCCATCTCCATCGGAAATGGGTGGACTGCAACCCCTCGCTGGGCATTCTCTTTCATGGTGCAGCGAGAAGAAGACCTCGCCCGGCCCAAACAATACCATGACGGCCAAGGTTTGGACACCGGAAGACCCTCGCCAAGTGAAATTTACATCATTGGATTTAGACACTTCGCTTGACAGTATGGGGTCGCCACCCCTTATGCTATAGCTATGAACAATGCAGGCATTATTTTCGCCGGTTGTGGGGACTATGGCAATAATATAAAAGCATATTTTAAACTCTTGAAAGCCAGTAAATGAAGGCCAGATGCGGTCGCCATTTATTATTTTTGTTTGTACGAAAGGCATACTAAATAGTACTCTACGCAAGAAGAACGTCCACATTGATAAAACTCACCGGTGTATCTTCCCCGACTGGAAAACTCCACGTATCCGTCAGAAACATCTGAGAATGAGACACATTCAAAGACACAATTCCACTGGGTTTACATCCACTGAAAGAAAATTTGAGCTCAGCTGCAAACATTATTGCAAGAATTTCTCTGATTTTGAAGATTAAATCTTCCGCCATTCTTCTACACTTGAATCATGTGGTGATGTTGTTGCTTAGGAGTGGTCAGAGCGCATGCTCGAGGGGCGTGACCGATTTGGACTGGTTCAAACCGGTTGATGAACAGAAATATTTTGGCTTTCAGAAAACTACACAAAAAGGCGCCCGGAGAAAAGTCGTCTGCTAATTGGAATAACGTCTGGACTCAGTACTACAACTTCCCTGAGGATATACTGATGTGTTTAAATAGTTGTTTTCTCTTTTTCTCTGACCAAGGGCAAAACCAAGTCAAAAGATGGTGTCATGTCTCTTGTAATAATATTTCCACTCTGTGAAGAATTCTGTATCAAAAACAACCGATTTAGCTCTTTCTTCTTCTTTTTTTTTGGAGGGTGGAAGAAATCATCTATCATCTTGTGAAAAGAAACGATCCATGTTTTCCACTTGACTTGGTATAAATGAGGTAAAACTAGGTGCTATAAGTTCAGTAAATTAACTCCAGATCGCAAATGAGTCTCTGGCTCCGCAGAATAGGTTACCAGGCAGAATAGGGTACCAGCCAGCCAAACTACCACGAAATGTACATTGCGTTGCACTGGTTCCCTGTTGATTATTTCGCTTAATTCAAATTCATGGCAACTTGTTTCTTTAGCTTGGACCGTGTGTATAAATCTGTAGGGAAAAGTGTACAGGAACTAGGTGTTAAATAATGGGGGTATTTGGGTTTTTCATTATTGATTATTTGTTTTATACAATTCTGTATAAAAGGGTATTCACCGCCGTGCCAATATTTTTTACAAATAGAAGGTTTGTTTCTTATCGTTGCATGTTTTTGGTTATAAAATTTGACCTCTTGTTTCTATTAGGCACTAGATGTGCAGTAGTGATTGTCTTTTGTGAAATACAGAGCTAAGTTCCATTGAAACCCTGAGGGAGTGATGTCGAACGACACGAAGGGATAGGGGTTTTAAAATGTGGGAAAAACTTGAACCGATGCAAGTTAGATGGAAATTGTGGCTGGCTTGGAAGTCAGGGGCCAGAATTCGTAGAGCTGCTTATAAGCAAAAAAAGTAGCTAAGCACAAAACAATATTTGCTTACCAGAACAAGGTCACCAGCCCTTAATATTTTAAGTACAAAGGACTTGTTTCCATTTTAAATGGGGTAGTTTATTGTCGAATAGTGCAGGCCTACCTCAGTGGGCATTTTCCTAAGTCTTCTGCAAATGTACGTATCATTGAACCAACCCCGCCCCTTTCAAAATGTGGATTTTGCATTATGTAAGAAAATTATACTAAGACCATTTTTTCGAAAATGCAACTCTATTCGGATATTGAAGTTGAAGCATACACAGAGGCAACTGCACTGTCCCTAAAACGCAAAACTTCTCTCCAACTTTCCAATTCCGTCTTCATCATCATAAGGAGGAAGCTTTCAAATAAGTTGAAAATTAAGTATGAAAATTAAATCAACATGGGATATAATTTTAATGTTTGTCGCCGGTTCCATGTCACGCAACGGCTTATATATAGGCAGCTTCTAAAGTTATTATGATAATTAGGTGTATCAGAAAATTATGACAAAGTCTACTGCTGTTATCGATTATCTGATAATGCCATTAATATTATCAACACATTATCGGCGTACGTGGTATAATTTAATTGTTTGTCCCAACTATTTAAAATTTAAAATGACAATCATTGAACAATGACAACCAGCTTCATGTTTTAATACTGTGTCCTTTTTTCAAAGTTCTGGTGAAATATCAGACAATAGCCTTTTTTGTAGAAGTAGTGTATGCTTGTATCTTGTTCTTACATTTTACAAAGATTTTGTACATAATTTGTAAAAAGAAAAAAATGACAAGAAAATATAATGTAATATATTGAGTAAGTTATGACATAGAATTATATTTCTTGTACAAAATTATTTATCGCTAGATATCAATCTAATCTCAATCAATTTTTTTATATGAATTTAAAATTAAAATATTCTCATGCTGAAGGGTGGAGTTTTTCAATTCTTCTTTCTTAACGCTGAAAAACAAATTCCACTAAGGGAGAAGCTCATAAATAATTTATTATATTGATCGCGGTTCGTTGTGTATGGGGGTTTGTCTTAATTACAATAAAGAAATGCCATAAAAGGAGCAACGTGTAATGTATATCTCTATTGATCAGTCTTGAGTACGTCTACATGCCTTATTAGGAATATTGCACCCAACTAAAAAAAATACTTATTATTAATTAATAATTCTGGTTGTGAAGCCAGGGTTTCCCACAAAGGCGAACTTAATCACTTTATGACCAAGAACCCAATGAGAAGACAAGGAAGGAAGTTATAAGTGTTAGATGTGGGAGGAAAACACCAGATAATTAGTCCAGGGAAAACCCACCTGAAAAACCCCCCAATCCACATAGTGCCCCCGCCGGGATTTGAACCGGGGTCCTGGAGGTTGAAGGCGAGGAAAGATACCACTCCGCCAACCCGACCGCTCGACTTGTCACACCGGGGTAATTTATACCTGCAACTTGAAGGCAACCATGTGCAGCATGCATAAGGAACTTTTTCGTATCAAACAGGATTTTTGTTTACCATGTCTTACTATTCACAAAAAAAAATACAGGAAATGTGAATGTCTTGTGGAGATTGCTCGAAACCGATTTCCGGTTGACTGCCTCGAGGCTCATGAGAAACGGCCTTAATCTTTTCACTTACCGGTCTTACCTTTAAATATTAAAGGTAAGAATGATACATCAAATAATGAGCATTTTAAAGCAAATTATAGGCTCCTCAAAGCGCATAACAACCGTTGCGGTACCCGCTGCGAAAATATAGGATTCAAACTGCCTCTAACTGCGGGCTATCTCGGTGATTTAGTCGAAAGACATCTGCTCCAGAACTGGTAAAGGTCGTGGGTTCGATTCCCACCCAACTAATATGACAGTGAATTGCATTAAACAGTGCTTTACACACATTGGTGATGGGTGAAAACCAAATAATATTCTTTATCCCTGATGCAAATTTCAAATCTACATAATATTATTACCCCTGTTCGTCTGATCCTTAGCATTCTTAAGACACCTCGACTCCTTAGGAGTTGGCAGCACCGGCAGTCACATGGGTACACAGGTTGGTTGTTCACATCAGCATTGTTTGCCCTCGCAAGTACCCGTGCATTTACTCTTGGGAGATGTGGAATTTTTGTCTTGCTCAGGGACACAACTGTCATGACCGGGATCCGAACCGACACTCCGGTGACTCAGCCACTATACCGTGCGGCCACAAAATGGTTGGGGTGGGGAATTACGAACGATCAAGCTCGTGTCTTTATTTTTTTACAAAATTAGGCAAAATTGTTTAACGGCCTGACCTTTTGACGTTCCTGCGGAGTCTTTCGTTAAGGCTGAATACGTATAAACTTGATGAAGTTTCAGGTTGACCCGCAGTGCTTAATTTCCCTCCATTGCTGTGAACTCCGGTTCGAATCTCACCTCATGTGGATTGGGTTTTCAGTCCCTACCTGATTGCGTGAGTTTCCCCATTTGGGGTTCCCCCCGCCCACATCTAAAACTGAACATTTCTTCATCGTCTCATATCCATCCTGCTATGTTGGCGTTTGCGCTGTTGGATGTGTAACGAAATAAATAAATAGTAATGATAAATAAATAAATAAATAAACAAATAGTTGTACCCATTGTCCTGAGATATTTCCTTCTGAAATAGTTCGATGAATATCAGAAAATTTCCCAAAACACTCAGTGTCTTATTTAGATTGCCACTTTCGAAAAAAAAAATCACCGTGCACAAACATCTACTACAGCGTCAAAACCTATTGAGATGAAATGCTCACAGTCAAGTGAGGATATACGGAGATCACATGTAAAATAAACTCTCTTATGATCTGTGGTTATGAGAAGAACAAGTGGTTTAAAGACACTGGACACGTTTGGTAATTGTCAAAGACCAGTCTTCTCACTTGGTGTATCTCAACATATGCACAAAATAACAAACATCTGAAAATTTGAACTCAATTGGTCGTCGAAGTTGCGAGATAATAATGGAAGAAAAAACACCCTTGTCACACGAAGTTGTGTGCTTTCAGATGCTTGATTTCGAGACCTCACGCGTGAGGTCTCAAAATCAACTCAAATATTTTACTGAGAAATTACTTCTTTCTCAAAAACTACGTTACTTCAGAGGGAGCCGTTTCTCACAATGTTTTATACTATCAACAGCTCTCCATTGCTTGTTACCAAGTAAGTTTTTATGCTAACAATTATTTTGAGTAATATTACCAATAGTGTCCAGTGCCTTTAACAACTCGACGTTTTGATTGTTAAGCTTTACTCGTCTTCAGGAGAGTGCTGCTCAAGTACTGCCGAAGAGGTTTAGCTTGCAGGTAGGCTTAGCCCAAGAACAACATTATTATAAGAGAGATGTATTACGTGTTGTCTCTGCAAACCTCTCTTGATTGCATCTTCACATCATACTTACACAGGTTGGGTTGGTATGGTGCCTTCATTAAAAACAGGTGGTTGAAAATGTACCCCACAAAAATGTTGTCTTAGTACTTCCTGACGGGGGGGGGGGGGAGTAAAAAATAAATTGGTTCTGAAATTGGAATGTCATACACAAAATAAAAAGGTTTCACCCAAACAAAAAAGGAAATGTATTTGATAGTTAGAACGCCATTTTGAAATCCAAGCTTTACACACTTTCATTTTTTTTTTAAATAGAATTGTACACTTTCAGGGGAAATCCATAAACACTTGAATAATTGCTTCAGAGAAAAGTGATATTTAGTTATAACCGAGAGTTTCAGCTGTACCACTCCTCGAAAAATAGGGGGAAAAGCAAGTCTAATAAACAATAAGTACTGCGGCATTTTTATGAAGTGCTAATGGAAGGTCTCAAAAGACAAGAGCTCCTTAGACGTGCTCTTAGTGTAACACATCGGCACTTATTCGCCTTCCTCTTGCCCCAATCGGTAATTAAAGAGCACAGGCACCCATAAACATAGCTTAACAAACACTATTTCCCCTAGCAACGGCGGCCGAGTTATCCTCCCCTTCACCCCGTCCACAGGTGTTGAAGTGAATTTTTTTCCCGCGCTTTGAACAATACTCGGCGAGATCGCCACGCTGCCACGCGACTTGTTTGTTTTAACGATCGAAGTTATCTGCATAAAGCCCCGGGCTGGAGATAAACACAATTGGCTAATTATTTGTAGGAATCGAACGATGATTATGAAAGCGTGCGCGGACGGTGGGCGGACAAACATCAATCATAATGTTGTGTGTGTGTGTTTTGTTTTTGCTTTTTGTCTGTGCAGATGCTAGAAGATAAGAATTACCTTTCAATTTCGCATACCTATGCAATAGGACGACTGTAATCATTTCTATCATATTAAAAATAAAACAAATTGAATTAGTTTTAAATAAATATGGAGGACGTCAGTGTTATCAAGTCGCTCAATATTAATGTTTCGTTTTAATTTGATTAGAAATTAACCGATGGGAAATTGTTATTTTTTTCGGCTATCAAAATACAAAGCAGACCTCTCTGTGGCAAAGACAGATTTGAACAATGATATCACAGTGCGGAAACGTATTCCATTGATATCGAATTGGTAGTATTCACCAAGTTGGATATGGTGTTTGTCAACCTCGTCCCCATGGTTTACTTTATTTCCAACCATGTTTACTATTGTAAACCCTGGGAGGGAAACTCCTTACTTGGACCCAGATTGGACAAAACCAAACCTTTGTCAAAACAGCCGGCCGGCAACCAATGTACAAACAGGCTATTAAATCTGGTACCGGACCACGAGACCATGACGAAGATGTGAATTTCGGAAAGCAGCCAGACTATTCTAATTTGCATACGCATCCAAAATGTTTGGATATGCAAATGATCCAATACCAGGGTGAGAGAGCGGTCAACCTGGTACTGCTCGACACACCCTGGGGACGAGGTTGGGTGTTTGTATATTCATAAGACGACGTCATCATTATCCATCATGTGACCATTACACTCGACCACTGTTTAAAGACATGGACACCTTTGGTAATTATCAAAGACCAGTCTTCTCAACTGCTGTATCTCAACATATGCACAAAATAACAAACCTCTGTAAATTTGAACTCAATTGGTCGTCGAAGTTGCGAGATAATAATGGAAGAAAAAACACCCTTTTCCATGTTGTCACACGAAGTTGTGTGCTTTCAGATGCTTGATTTCGAGACCTCACGCGTGAGGTCTCAAAATCAATTCAAATATTTTACTGAGAAATAACTTCTTTCTCAAAAACTACGTTACTTCAGAGGGAGCCGTTTCTCACAATGTTTTATACTATCAATAGCTCTCCATTGCTCGTTACCAAGTTTTTATGCTAACAATTATTTTGAGTAATTACCAATAGTGTCCAGTGCCTTCAATACAATTGGATTTGAACCATGACCCAATTTGATAGACCTGCTTAGAGGTGGGGTCATAGACTGTTTTTTGTTGTCCACGTAATGCCGTTTGATGGCAAAGTTATAAAGAAAGATACCATTAACATGTGAAAGTTTCAGCTGAATACAGCGTCTGCTTGCTGAGTACACAGCCAAAAACTGTCACCACGTTATTTTCACAAAAACGTGGAATTTATCCACGTTTAGTGAAGTGACAGCGGGTACCAACTGCATCTCTGCATTCGCGAACGGACACCAACCCTCAGAAATGTGTGGAACGATTCATGCATGAATCGTTTCTCTGATTTAAATGTTTTGGGGTGAATAATTATCCAAACCAAATAACCTCGAAGGGGATCCTTTCTCCAAATAGTTTAGACTATCAACAGCTGCAGTGCTTCTTAACCAAGTCAGTTTTTACGGCCATTAATTTGTTTAGTGTTTACCAATCTATGACCCTACCGTTTAGCACAGAAGCAGCTAAGCACAACAAAATTATGCTCAGCAGAAAAGATTACCAGTCCAAAATACCATATCACATGTACCATTTTTGACTGGTATCTCAGGGTCCACAGGTTCACGGAGGTCGGAGGTCAGGGGCGAGTGTCAACATGGTATCATTTGTATGCATAAACAACAACGGAATTGTACGTGTTGTTATACTATATCCATTGCCCCCCCCCCCCCCATCCACAGCCCCACCCCCACACCCAAAGGGTTGTCACCCACCCCTTCTCGGAAGCAAAATTACACTTGCGTTGCCGTCAGTGGGCATAATGACCCATATAACTAGAATAGGTGATTCTGCTTTATTCCCTCTTGATTTTTGGACACCAGTCGAGATCTCTGTCCTGTGCCATTGTCTGGATCTTGCGCAATCACCCATGCCTTACGGACCGTCACAATGGAGGACACTTTTATCCACCATCAACCGTCGGTTGTCGTTATTTTCACACAATTACATATCTCCTTGAAAGGGATGGTTAAACTTTAGATAACCGTTATGATCATTTTACACCTCTTGGGTCCTTCGAACCGAGTCCAGGTCCTCCCATCTGGTGGTTGACCAACAGCCCATGACGCTCTCAGAGTCTGTGCCACTCATTTCGCCTGAGGGCGTTCAGATTAGGATGCGCAATATTAGGATCTTTTTTCTGTTTGTTTGTTTTTCTTTTCATTCGAATATGAACAGTAGCAGCATTAATAATAGCTGGAGTAGCAGCCGCAGCTGCAGCAGTACCGACGACAGTAGAAGGTCAACAACAACAACAACAACAACAACAACAACAACAACAACAACAACAACAACAACAACAACAACAAACAACAACAACAACAACAACAACAACAACAACAACAACAACAACAACAACAACAACAACAACAACAACAACAACAACAACAACAACAACAACAACAACAACAACAACAACAACAACAACAACAACAACAACAACAACAACAACACAACAACAACAACAACAACAAACAGCAGACATCACCTTCTAGCCTCTAAATACAGGGTAAGCTCAATGGTCTGGTAAGACATCTTTTCTGGAATGGCAAAGGTCGTGGGTTTGAATCCCACCAGAGTAATATACAGCACTTCACACACATCAGTGTATGGATAAACACCAAACAGTATTATGTTAAACATTTATTGATATCAATCACACTATCAACTACAGACAAATGATGAATCGATTGCCAGTGCGAGTCTCTTGCTTTACGTCGACAACATCAGCAACAGTAACAGAATCATCTATACAACAAACATCAACAGCAGAAGTAGCAACATAATAATCAACAACAAATAATAACAGCAGCAGCAACAGCAACATAATCGTCGACAACAATATCAACAGCAGCAGCAACAACAGCAGCAACAGCAAAATAATCATCAACAGCAGCAACTGCAACAGAATCATCAACAACAAAATGAACGGCATCAGCAACAGCAGCCCAATCATCAACAATCAAATCAACAGCAGCAGCAACATCAACTACAACTTGGAGTCGATGTACACGTAGGAATGAATAATAACCCCGATTGTCAAAAATACACACATCAATATAACTCGTCAGATTCATTCAAAAATACTTCTCAGGTTTTGTCAAAATGTTGACGAAGTTGGTTTAAAAACCATTGACAGTTCGTGTGTGAACCAGGGAACACTTTCCAAGTACCTTCGGGTTTCTTGTTGAAATTGCGACAACATGGCAGGTAATACCCCTGAAATAACTTGACATAGACATTTTGCAAAGGAAGGGGGCGATCAAGCTGGCCAAGTAATACTCTCCCTGTTTCTAAACCCCGCGAGACTCTGCCTCGAACCACCTCTACAAGGACCAGGAACCTGCACTTGGTTCTAAGATACCTGCCTGATTTTATACGGTGTGGTTTTCCTCATAAAAGGTTGAGCGTCGCGGCAGTTTCGCATGTCACCTCGGGAGTTCGGATTAAAATGCTCTTTGAGCTGGTGAGAAACTTCGGGGATTCTTTGGGATGCCAAACTGTATGCTCATTACAAAGGGTCATTTATCGTGGGCAGTACGTGAGTAGCACGGACTCTTGTAAAATTCACAAATTTGTTGTTTATGAGAAGCCATTTTTATGTTTTTTTGTTAGCTTCAAATCAGTTTCAGAATGCGATCATTGACTGAGTTTGCAGTCTGTTTATGTTTGGTGTGTGGCAAGAAACTATACCACGGTTTGGGCTTAATGTCACCTTGGCACGGCACTTTCAATTCATATACGTCATAATAAACGTAAACGCCAAAACAAAATTTAACAATCTTGCATATAGAGTTGAGTACTTCCTTCATTCAGTGTGTGCCGTCGACAGAAACATATCAACAACTCAAACTAAAGACCAAGTTTTCTGGAGAGTTTACGTACAGGGAAATGTAGAGCGAATCTGCAAAGAAACCGTCGTGCTACGTGCTAAGAACGAGTGCCACCTTAGCAAAAACCAAACTTTTATGTGATTGCGTTATAATATACTCGAACAAAACAAAACCCCCACGAGAACTTGGTTAGTGCGTTTTTGGGATACCAGAAGGCGCCCGGCTCATCACAAATCTGACCCGACACCACTGTCTAATTCAATTACACGTGGGCCCATTGCATGCAAGTTAGACCCCCGTCTGCCTGGAATTTATCCTCCGCCACCCTGAATGGAACCAGAACATACAATACATCCCCAGCATCAAATAAACCTTTAAAACATAGAGGATGGGGGAGGAGACTTATGGCACAATGACCAGCCGAGTTTGGATCGCCACCAATACATTTTCGAGGCTCGAGGACGAAGTTGTTGGCTGTTGCCCAAACTGGAAATGGAAGGATGAAAATTTGGGGGAACAGAAGTTGGACGTGTCGATTTGGGGGGTTTGGGCCAAAGCGCGACAGACCGCGCTGCTGCTGCTCATTTCCATTACAATTATCACACGCGTGGTCGTCGAAACATGCTGTTGCATCGAGACCAACTTTTTTTTTTTTTTTTTTTTTTTTTTTTTGGCGCGCTTTTATTTTCAACATGGCGGCGGCTTCGTTTTTACAGGGGAGTCTAAACGGAGTCAGGCTCGCTTGCAGACAGTGAAACGACTTCAAAACTAATGACTGGCAACAGTGGAGGTTGGCCAAGGAAAGTTGAAAAGAAGAGCCAAAAGCCAAGATAAATCGCTGGAATGACTTTTGGTCTCTTAACTGCACGCGACAGGTGCCTGTGTTGCCAATCCTTCTGAATGTCTACGCCCCTTTTTTTCCCCACAAGATTTGACATTCAGTGGTCATGTTGTACCCGCACAAGGCTTACTTAGAGTGCATGGAAAAGTGTAGCGTCAGAATAAGAGATAAATAGTCAGGCACTGGGATTGACATGCACCTGGAGTTTGGAAGCCCACTTTTTTTCCCCCCTTCTTTTTCCTGTTTTTTTTTTTCTTTTCCCTTTTTTTGGTATCGGACCGGCAGCTGTGGATGCAAGTATGAGCAACATGCAAGCAATCCAAGATACGGTCTGCTCGCACAATATCACAGAGTCGTTGCTCTTGCAGACCTTGTCTTTAATGTCCCATTTGCCATTGTTCCAGCACAATGTATGCACAGTTAGGAATGACGTGCCGGATAAAAACACACTTTTCAATTATCTTGCTATAATGTAAGCTGTGAGGCAAACAAACGAACACTTGGTAGGTATTGTTGAGAAAGGATGGTATAGGAGCAGAGCAATCGAGGCCCGGGTACGGCTGCGGGCTCGCCACCCGCTCCACGCCTTCGCTTGGGCTTTGTTAGGCGCACTTGACACACTCAGATTCAAAGAAACCACCGCAGAATATTCTGCTATCACCTGCCACCATGAACACTGTTATTATTGGCATCGCTGGTCGCTCGCCTGCCTAGCTAATTGCACCGCTTGATTGGTAGACAGGCCCCGGCGAACCCAACTAGGAACAGCCGCCGACCCGTGCGACACAGCCGAGCACTAGAGGTACAATGCACCCACAAACAAAGACCAAACCATCGCAGTTTTGTGCACTAATCTCGGAGCTTCGCTTTAGCAGATGTTTCGAATTGAAGTGTAAATACACACAAAAAAGTCTTCCAGTCATGAGAAGGAAAAAATCGGAGAAAATGACGGAAAGTTTGGCCGAGAAAACAGACCAGGACGGCACGAGCAGCGTCCGGTAGGTTTGGTGGAGGGTAGCTGGCGAGATACAGACCCACCGGTGTTTCGGGGGCAGGGATCTGCTACTTCGTAGCCAGATGAGATAATTGAGAGAATGTGACCGTGTTGGACATCATTAATCACTCGCTAACAATGCAACGCAGACAGGCTCGGCACGCCCAAAATTGAGCAGTCCGCTCACGCCAGCTCCAAGCCGCGGCGTCTAGAGACGAGTCCATCAAGCGCACTTGGGTTGGCATCATCATGTGATTTAAGTAGCTTTAACACTTAGTAGGGACTAAACAGTGTTTAGGCTCTATTCATTAGATGTCATAAGTGTTTTACGCAGTGTGTGTTGGTCACAAAACGGCAAAACGGCAAGCGCCGAACGCGGACAGAAAACTTCAATTTTTTCACGGTGTCTTTTCCGAGGCAAACATTGCATCAAAATAGGCTTTAATACCGTTATAATATAGTATATTAGTCGCTAGATATATCCTCAACCATCCTGGGTAGCAAGCACCCAGCCAACTCTCGCGAGAAGTGTTTAAAAAGCGCCGCAGCGACGCGCGCAAAAAGTTTTCCCAACTTTGCAAAACTTTCAGCAAATTGAAAAGAAGTTTGGGAAAGTAACTGCGCATGCGTCATTGTGTGGACGTCCTGAGCCATTGAAGCATAACAAAAGTGCTGTTGAACACAATATAATGCGGTCAAATCGGTCGTATGGGACGTGTGGGTTGCTCGACGGGTATTCAGACGCTGTGCACATGCACTCGTCACTTCGCTCATTCTCGCTTCGCGTTTTGTGGGTAAAACAACCCAAAAAGGGAGAAAAAATGACATTTTCTTCTGCAAAAAGCTGTGGAATATGAGATTTCAGGGATTTTTCCACATGTTGATTGTGTTTATGGGCTCGGATGCCGAGTGGAACGTCGCCTGTTGCGAGCCGCGGAGAGGGGGGAGGGTTGAAACTTGGCTCATTTTTCGTCGATTCGTGTTCTCACCGATGCTCACAAAATTCCAGATTATTTATCTCCCTTTGTTTTATTCTTTTTCACACACAATTTCAGGCTACTATTTCATGGGTTTTTGAGCTAATTTTAGCCCCGAAATGGCTCATTTCTTGAACTGCGGGCGTTCATGTCTTTTCGATTTGACCTTTATAGTGACCCCCGGTGACTGAGAGTGCCATTTTATCGTTCGCTGATCAGTCTTTATCTTTACTTGTTAAAAATGTCATGCAAAAACAATAATAATGAAAGCACAAGTTTTGTTTAAAACCTTCAATTTGGGGGGAAAAAAATTCTCCTGCCAAAACCGCTGAAGAACTCGAACGTTGCGTAGTCGCTGCTGTGACGACACAACCCCATACTAAGCAACGAGTCTAATTTGTGTCAATCGTTTGGTTACAAACGTTCAGCAGTTCGTTTATGTTATCAACTTTCTGATGCGGAAAAAAACATTCGAAAAACCACACTTCTCTTTAAAAAAAGTGACTCAAAACTCAAAAGAATTCTATATTTTTAGTTGTCTAATACACCCGACAGTGACTACCCAGTGTTGATGATTGTTACGTTGATAAACAGACCTTTAAAAAAATGGTGGCGAATTATTCACGAAATGTTTGCAAATATTTATCCACAAGTTTTCTTTTTAAAATAACATACATTGAGTCAAAAATTGTTGTGTAATTATATTTATTAGTATTGTCTGAATCAACTGCGAGTGAAAAGTAGACTTTGTTTTTAAAAAAAAAAATGCTATTTTAGGAGGGGTCTCCCCTCCAAACCGTACCTTGAATTACCATGGAAACAATTTGTTGGGAGGATTTTTAACTGACCTTGTTTGTCTTTGTTCTCGTCGTTATTTGGTCAAATATCAAACTGCTTTGTCACGAGTGTTTGTGTGTTTTTGTGTATAAGATAACTGAGAAAATAACCCACGGTCAACTTTGAGGGGCCAAACAGAAAAAAGGTCCCCAAAACCAACGAGCCATTTTATTAAAATAAAAAAAACTCTGGCGTTTTGCGCAAGGCGGGTAGCATCTTGTTTTATACCCCGATTTAATTTTTAAAAACCGCAATAAGTTTGAACAGTGCTTTATTGTATATATATTTTGTTGGTAATAGAGAACTACAAATTAATGTCGTTTCTCGTGCCAGGGTATACGGTCCAAAGGGCAGCCCTTTTTTTTTTTTTACACTGAAGGAAAAACCAAAACAAATGGGGAGGAAGAAACATGTGACGTCTGTATAGAGGCTGAATGGTAATTAATGACATGGGCCATGTTTGTCCCAATTTTAAGGCGATGCATTGTTTCGCTCCAAACCGACAGTGTCTGGGGTTGCCTTTTTTGTGGATAGCCCATGACAGGAACAGAGAGGCGATGGACCACTTTACAAAAGCTACGTGACTAGCATGGGCCGTTTTGTGGATCCAGCATACGCCCCTCGATCGTTCAATACACACACACGCACCCACACATTATACATAACATTATTAATGTTTCATTTTACCACACGGAAAACAAAAAGTGAAAGTACTTTTTTTTTCGGTCAAGATTATTCTGCGCAACTTGCGTCAGAGTACATCGAGTTATTCCAAGTTATGCACTTTCTAGGGGGCATGATTTTATTCATTTTTCTTACCAATATTATAATTACTTTTGAAACATGAAATTTAGCAATTGTCTAACATGTTATTGTTGTCATAACGATAACGATAACGATACGTTTAATCGGGCAATATTTTAATTTTAGAATACAGGACTTCTTTCCAAAATGCCAAAAGTATGCAATAACAAAATTCTTAACATCAGCCTAAAAATGAGGTAGACCTTGCAAAATTATTTCACCGTCCAACAACATTAAATATGAATAGTAAAATCGTCAAATGGGATTAAAGGCAGGGTATACACTTGGTAATTGTCAAAGACCAGTATCCTCACTTAATGTATCCCAACAAATGCATAAAATAACAAACCTGTGAAGATTTTGGCTCAAACGGTCATCGAAGTTGCAAGAAAATAATGCAAGAAAAAACACCCTTGTTGCATAGAACGGTGTGCTTTCATATGCCTGAGAAAGCTTTCATGCCTGAAGCCTTTCTCAGATTCAAGTTTGGGGGCGAACAATTAACTATTTCTCTAAAACTATACATTAATTCAAAGGGGTCGTTTCTAACAATGTTTTATAATATCAACAGCTCTCCGGTGCTCTTTGCCAAGTAAGTTTTTATGGTCATTAACTTGTGGAGTAATTACCAAAAGTACACCCTGACTTTAAAAGGGTGTTGTATTTCATGCATTGCTAATTTATTACCGTAAATTATGAAACAGTGTTGTTGTCTTGTCTGCCAAACCTGCGCCTTCTAGCAGAAAATATTAGCCCCACCATTCTGTTTTTGAGGAGGCACGATTTGCTATGAACTTCATATAATACTTATGATCCCTTTGGCTATCACTAATTTGATGACCTGGTCACAGTAAATAAATCACCCGTCCGTTCGTTGGAAAAAAGTTATTATTCAACACTAACTCACTGCTATTGGGTTTTTGGTTTTTTATAAATAAATTGAAAGGTCGAATATTTTACTCGTCATAAATACAAAACTCATTGTATAACTTCATTTTTATCCTGGCGCTTGGGGTGTTTTTGTGTGAGCGGAGATCTCATCAGTCTGCAGAGGGGGGCCACGGTGCTTCTTGCCTCCATGTTCAGGAACTGGGTGTTTTACAGACGTTGCTCCCAGGGTGGTGGTACAGTGCCTTGGGGTGGAGCTGGAGGTGTTAAAACACTTTCCATTCCCCCACCCGGCTCTCACTTCTTCCCGAAAGGGGAAACGTCATTTTTTTTTCTTCCGATCGCTTCAGGCCTGCAATAACGTTGAATTAAAATACAACCAAACACTATCAATCTTGATGATCATAGGCATGTTTTTTTTCATTATGATTTGTTTTTGTTCTAAATTTAATTAGCTATTTTCATGTTAATTATTAATTATTCAATAAGTTGCCTTAACATGTGTCTGTATTTTGTTTACAAATTTCACTTTAGAATGTTTATTATTTACTATCCTACCAATTGAATAACTTGTATACGAAACATTCGGCCTGGTTTTTGTCTGAAAGTATTTTTTATCGAGTTCAGAAATGTTTAACCAAGTTTGATTATAATTTATTTGTAAGTAAGTGTAACCGTTTATTGTTTATTTTGCGACCTATTGTACTTGTATGTATTTCTAAAAGCAGAGGCAAACCGCGCCATCAACTTAAAGTAACTTTGTGTCACGGTTGAAATTGTTAGGACTGGATTTTTTTTCTCTCGATATATAAATCTTCGATATATATATTTAAAAAAAAAAAAAAAAAAAAAAAAAAAAAAAAAATTAAAAACGGAAACAATATCAACATGACCTGAGGGCGCTGATGTGGGTCATCTCGCTGACAATGAACACATTTTTGAGAGTGCTCCAGTACGAAGATCTTATGAATAGACAGCGCTGTACCATTTTGGGTGTTTTTTGTTGGTTTTTGTTCCTCCATTTCTTCTGGTTGACTAGCCTGATAGGGGGTGATGAACCTTCCTTTGTTCTGGTCATGTTTGCTGTGATTTCCCCGTTCCAGTCTCCACGGCTCATACCGCGTCGACCACTGGCACACAACAATCGTTCGGACTCTCAGCTCTGGGGGAAAAAAGTACTCTTAATTTTATGATAACAGACCCTAGATTTGAGCGAACGATAGAGGGATTTGCGAGAAAAAGTAGGCCATATTGTTCCATGTATCAATTTTGTATTTAGGTAATTAGGTAATTGCTTTATTTTAAAAAATACTTTCATGTATTGTGCTTTTGTTTTAGGGACGCGGGGAAGGGTCGTTACTTTAGTAAATTTTATTTCATTTAGTTTAGTTAATTTAATCTTATTTTGTAAAATTTGATTTAATTTGATCAAATCTTGTGTAAGTTAATTTTATTTATTTTTTACTTTAATTTATCTTGCATTATTTTTAAATATATTAATCTGTGTTTGTTTTTGTTTTTATTATTATTTTGTTTTATTTTGTTTGTACTTAATTTAGTTTATTTATGTCTTTATTATTTGTTATTGTTATTTTTTTTTTATTAATGTATTGATTATTAAAATTTCTTTATGTACAATTTTAATTCCTATATCTGGTTCCAGGATGACGCATCGTTTTAAACTGTATAGGCCTAGGCTTACTTCTCGAGGAATATGCGAGTGAATGTTTGTGATTGAAAAGAGAGCAATAGTTAAGTGTTTTTAGCGGTTCGTTAGCTGCTTGCAATAATAAAACCCCATTTTCATGTAACCCCGCCCCTACCCCCCTACTAATTCTAAAAATGAACGATGCTCACCGAGCAAGTTCCATTACTTGGTCCATTATTTGGCCTATCATGAAACAGCGCCCTCGTTGTTTAAAACAAGTGCAACCATCGCTATTCAAGATGGCTGCGCCCATGAGCAATTATCGACTTCAGAGAGACAGCACATAAACTCAAAGTGTCATTCTACTTCTTGCGGCAAACGATGAGTAAACGTAAACATCACGAGACAGAAATGGAATCCAGAGAGTTTCAGAACAACTATGATGCTTTTAGCGACGACGTCTCTCAAAAACGGACACAGGTTCGAGTTCGACCGATCTGTCCTACTCACTATAACTCGAGACTCAAATGTCTGTCTTTTTAATTTTATTGTTTATATAATTATACTTTAGTTTTTAAGCAGTTAAAGCAAGCGTCTTCAATTCTTGAGTTGACTTCGAACCGACGTTCGATGTGTATTTTGATTTGGGCAACTCATGCTGTGTGGCAGTACGTAACTGATTATGGAAACCAAAAAGTCAAAATACATGGTTTAAAAGATGCTATTTTTGCTCATGCTATCGTAGTGGAATTGAATGAAAAAGTGGCGGTCGGATTTGACACCTTTCCCGATCCCCATACATGCCATACCTCGTGCTCGTGGGGTAAAGATATTCAGATGTACTCATTTTTAATAAGTCTACCTACCCCTGACCAAGTCAAAATTCTGTTTCTTAATCTTAGTCTTACTCAGTGCCACCTTTTCATTTTTCTTAAATAAACAAAAATAGTTCCTTATTCTTGTTTACCCAGTAACCAGTTTAGACTAATTATGATCATTTTGATCATAACAATACATCATACGTGAGGAAGTTGCATTCATTATAATTCGGAAGTAGATATATACCTGGCACCAAGTATCTTTTAGCAAACACTGTTATTGTTAAGCCGTTTTAAAGTAGCAAGCTCATGCCTATAGCCAGGGCTCGAATTTGGGGGGGGGAATCCACAAGACCACAGGACTTGTATCTCAAAATGTTTACTGGACCAGAAATAATTTTACAAGACCAGATTCAAACTGAGAAAAGACTTCCTTGCACAGTTTAACTTGCATTTAATTGAACAAGCACTAAGACATATAAGAGAAGATTTACCTATTTGTCTTTTAGGGTATTAGGCCTTACTATAATATCATTACTCAAAGTCAACATTTGAACATAATTTGGTTCTGTTCCCAAGATATTATAGAGTGAGTTACATAAATCGTTATTGAATTGAAAACACAAGACCGCCGGACTTGTCCGGTCATGAGTTTACTGGCCCAGTACTAAAATCACTGGCCTCGGGCCTGCGGTCCAGTGTCAAATTCGAGCCCTGCTATAGCGCACTATTTGACTTGAACACGAGTAGCCAAAATGTTATAAGGTTTAAAATACCTCAGCATTACATCCATTCCATACCTCAGCTTTACATTCTTACCGCAGCTTTACATCCAGAAGTGGACTTAGCTGAGTACAGCGCATAGACCTTCCAATCCTGATTGTGTAGCATGACATGATATGTTTGGCCAAGGTCTTCATAGGTGCAAGGATCAAGTCCCACTTTTCATTTTTTTTGTTTTTCATTCCCCAAATTCAAAATATTTATGATTTTATTTAGTTATGCTGGTTTCAATGCCAAGAATTCTCAGTAAGTGAACTTAACCCTCTTGCTGTCTGACCATTCAATACCATTCAAGTGGTTTTGAATGATAGATTTATAAGCTTTGCCATTCTGAAAATGATACCATGAGGGAATGCATGTACACAGTACACAGTTAGTTCTGTGCACAGTTGTGCCACCATACACAACCTTGGCAGTTGAATGGTTTCAAATGATTGGTCAACTCACTGGAAAATGTTGCCAAGAGTCACTGACAGTAGGAGGGTTAATCACTATACTAGCCAAGTATCCCCATGGAGAGGAGACAAGGAAGGAAGTTTCACTTTAAGATGTGTGAGGAAAACCTTGAGACAATTTTTCCAGGGAAAACCCACGCGATCAGGTAGGGACTGAAAACCCAATCCACATAGTGCCGCCCCCTGGCGGATTCGAACCGGGGTCCAAGAGTAGAAGGCGAGGAATGAAACCATTACGCCAATCTGACCACCAGAACTCTCTTCTGATACTAATACAAATTTTATTCCCACATTCAAAGGATATTTAAAAAGAAGTTCTAAGTTGTGGCTAGGTTTAGGGAAATAGAGTCAGAATTTGAAAGATGGTTTGTTTTCCCATCACGTGACTACGAAGTCACAAGGACAATGTTGGCACTGAACCAGACTAAACATTTATCTCACGGTAAAATTCCCAAGTCCCCACCCCCCCCCCCTCAAAAAAAAAAGGTCAAAGCGCATGTTCAGTTCCGTTCCATGAAATTAACGTTTTCTTAAAGATATCCGGTGCTGGGTATATATTCACTGCCTTACAATTCTCACCCAGATGAAGTAAATGATGACATTTTATAAAACAGATGTGTGAGGAGTTTTCTGGTAAAGTGAAAGCTGGAATCTCGGCCCTTATGCCTCGCCTAGCAGAGGGACTGAAACACGAAGACGATCACGATGACTCTGTATACACTGGAAACACCGGTAAACAGAAAGCTGTGGTGCGCTGTAACCGCAGCCCTACCGACGTTCGAACAATAGCCTTTGCGGTTTACCAACCAAAACATCAGGTAGTGGGGTAACTAGCAGGGCTGCGGTTACCACATCTAGTAAACAGATTGGTTAAGATTTAGACTTCCTTGTCACGAATGCTTACATAAAAGTACAATTTTTTTAAATACACTCTGACAAACACAATGACAACATTTAGAAGAGATGAAATTTTTGGGCAACACAATTATTTATAGTCTTAGTACTAATTTCATTGTTGCAGGAATAAGCCTTCTTCATCTCCACCTCCACAATGTCTTCCCTCAAGGAGAGGACCTAAGGACATCGTATCAATATCTGGATAGGTCTCTGCAACGACTCAAAGGGAGACGGTTCACCTTCCTCTGTGGTGATGCAGGCCCTCTGGCCCTGGGAGCCGTCCTCCTCAACAAACTGGGCCGGGAGGCGGAGAGCAAAGCCTGTCTTGACAAGTAAATGAACTCATGGAAATAAGCCGTTTGCAAGTTTGATTTGAATAATGTCTGGTACAATGACTCGTTTGATCACAAGATACCACTTAAATTTAAATTCACCAGCCTCTTGAGACAGTTGCTACGTCACATGATTTTTGGCAAACTTTTGCGTAGAAACGTAAGGGATGGCAAACACCCATACACAATTTTGAATGAGTGTGTTTGGCACAATGTTGTACCAGGGTTTGCCCATTATTTGGAGGTTGCTGGACATCTGGACATAGCAACTGTGTCTATAGTCTGAGGAATTTAAATTTAAGCAGTAATTTGTGACTGAGCAAGTCATTGTACCAGACTTTGTTCAAGTCTAACTTGCAAATAACTTATTCTCCCCGGCCCATGTCTGTTTCACACTTGCTGCAAATTTCAGTCTGTTTTTCAAATTGTGTTTCACAGCTTTTGCCCTATGTAGGTCTATCCTCGTGGTCGATTTCCCTATTTTATCTCAAGGGTCTAACTTCATGTCTGGTTATCTCTCTACATTCATTTCCTGCAGACTTCACAAGCTGCACGAGGCATGTCTGGATCCTGGACTCCCCGATGAGCTTCTCTATGGCCGTGCCGGCTACCTCTACGCGCTCCTCTTTGCGCAGTCTCATCTTCTAGACGCATCCATCGATGTGAGGATAATCGAGGACGTGTACCGATGCATCATCAAGTCTGGTGAGACCTTCTCCAAGCGAGAACGATCCAAGTCCCCGCTGATGTACGCCTGGCACGAGAAGAAGTACATCGGTGCCGCTCACGGACTGAGCGGAATTCTTTGTTTACTTATGCAGGTCAGAGGTTAAGGAATAAATTAGAGTGACAATAGACCCCTTTGCATTGGCCGCCATCGTTGTGGTCATACAATGGAAACGTGCACGTGTGAATGTGCTGTGCACAACTATTACAGCGTGTTGTGGCCTAGCGGTTAGAACATTGGACTCAAGTGCTGGTGGCTGAGTCATAAGGGGTATGGGTTCGAATCCCCGTCATGACACTCGTGTCCTTGAGCAAGACACTTTACTATAATTGCTTCTCTTCAACCAGTTGTAAAATGGGTACCTGTGAGGGTAGAGATGGTTCTTGTGATTGATACAGCTTGGTGCGCTACGGCAGCACAGGCTGTATACTCCCCAGGGAGCTGAGATGGTTTTAAAAGGAAAGAAATTAATGGCCCAGTGACCAGGGGTAATAATGTATGTAAAACGCATTGAGAATTCTCCCTGAACTGAAACTGAAATGCGCTCTATAAGAACGTCATATTATTATTATCATTATCAGCCAATGACCTCAGTTGACCTCAGTGAGAGTGCTGTTTGTGACGTCTAGGCAAGGTATCTATTAGATGAATGTAGCGGCTGCAGCTCTGCCTGGATCCCCTTTTATGCATTGAAGCATAAGCTGACCATAGCAACAATCTTAGCAACAGCCGCAGCCACAGCTGCAATTGCAAATTCGGACATGGCCTAATTGAGTGAATTTGCATGGCTATGGCTGACAAGTGGCAATACTGAAGTAACTGCACATAAATATATTATTAAGCCCAAGCCCAATCTGAAGCCTAAGCCGATGCCTAAGCCAACACTAGTTTCTACTTAAAAAGCAGCTCATGTGAAATTCTGGTCAAGGACTTGGGCTTGTATAAGCTGTAACTCTGTTTCACAAATTAAGTCTTGCTTAGCAGAAATGGGTTACCAGCCGAATCAATATGTGATATAAATCATTGTTGCTTACTTCATAATTTTTTAAGCAGTAATATCTGCTTTAACCCTCTTGCTGTCTGACCATTCAATACCATTCACTGTGGTTTTGAATGGTAGATAAACTCTGCCAGCCTGCAATATGATACCATAAGGGAATGCATGTACATGTACACAGTACACAGTTAGTTCTGTGCACAGTTGTGCCACCGTACACAACCTTGGCAGTCGAATGTTTCAAATGGTTGGTCAACTCACTGGAAAATGTTGCCAAGAGTCACTGAGAGTAGGAGGGTGAACAGTTGTATGAGAGAGGCCCCCAGTTGATTCAAATCACTCGATCCTGATTCGGTCTGCAGGTGACGTTGCCAGTCGCTCAGGAGTACCTTCACTCGCACGTCAAACCGAGCGTTGACTACGTCCTGGAGCTCGCCTTCCCGTCCGGCAATTTCCCATCGTCCCTCGGGAATAACTCCGACCGCCTGGTTCACTGGTGCCATGGTGCCCCAGGAGTCATCCACATGCTGCTTGAGGCTCATAAGGTGGGTACCGGTTCATCCAAACAGATTATATAGACCTTTTCTTTTGCAACATCACAGCCCAAGTTTTTGCCAACCAAGATTGGAAAACTATGGGAAGCCATAAATGCAAAGCAAAAAAGGATAGCCACAGTTTATGTATATTTTTTTTTATTGAAAGTTTGCAGAAATGTTGAATTAAGTCACATCTGTACCCATGATTAAATGTTTTGTTAACATTCGGCCCTCCATGCCAACCAGCGCATTGTGTTGATCAACAAAAGAAAGGTCTATAATCAAGACGCAAACTAGAGATGTCCCTAGTCCCTTGTTTTAGGTCAAGATTTTTTTTTCATTCTTTCCAACATAACTGTGTCCTTGGCCAACAGGTATTTGGGGATGGGAAATACCTTGAAGCAGCCAAACGATGTGGGGATGTGATATGGGAGAGAGGTCTACTCCGTAAAGGGTACGGCCTCTGTCATGGGACAGCTGGGAACGCTTACGCCCTTGTTGCCTTGTACCAGAACACTAAAGACAACAAATATCTGTATCAAGCTCAAAAGGTAAGATATAATAATAATATAGCGCCCTACTTCAGGCCAGCCTCTTAGCGCTTTAAGAAGAAAGTTGTAGATAGAGTCTATGTTTGAGCTATGAGTGGTAGTGTTCTTGGAAGAGAAACGATTTAAGGCTCAGTTTGAAAGAGTCAACAGAAGGAGAGCTTTTAATCCGGTTTGGGAGAGCGTTCCAGAGAGAAGGACCGATGAAGGAGAAGCTGCGCTCACCGTATGACCTTGAGAAAGTTGTAGATAGAGTCTATGTTTGAGCTATGAGTGGTAGTGTTCTTCGAAGAGAAACGATTTAAGGTTTAGTTTGAAAGAGTCAACAGAAGGAGAGCTTTGTATCCCGTTTGGGAGGGCGCTCCAGAGAGAAGGACCGATGAAGGAGAAGCTGCGCTCACCGTATGACCGTGAGAGAACCTTGGGTTGGACGACGAGGTTGTGGGTAGCTGACCTAAGTTGACGAGTTGACGACATGGAAAGACGAGTTCTTGCAGATAGATGGGAGCTTGACTTTTAATGCATTTGTACATGAGCAGGAATATTTTAAAATGTATTCGGAGTCAGAGGTGGACAGGCAGCCAGTGAAGGTTATGAAGAATTGGAGAGAAATAATCATTATTATGCGAGCGGAAGCGTTTTGCAAACAAAGTCTTGAGACATCTGTGGATATGGAAAGAGAAACACCCCCACTGTCTGACCAATCAATATCATCCACTTTGGTTTTGAGTACTAGCTAAACTAGGCAAGCCTACAGTATGATATCATGTTATGAATGCATCTACACAGTACACAGTCAACCCTCCTACTGTCTGACCATTCACTGTCATCAACTGAGGTTTTGAATGTTTGGTAAACCTCTGCAAGCCGTCAGTATGATATCATGTGATGAATGCATCTACACAGTACACAGTCAACCCTCCTACTGTCTGACCATTCACTGTCATCAACTGAGGTTTTGAATGTTTGGTAAACCTCTGCAAGCTGGCAGTATGATATCATGTAGTGAATGCATCTACACAGTACACAGTCAACCCTTCTACTGTCTGACCGTTCACTGTCATCAACTGAAGTTTTGAATGTTTGGTAAACCTCTGCAAGCCGGCAGTATGGTACCATGTAGTGAGTGCATCTACACAGTACACAGTCAACCCTCTTACTGTTTGACCATTCACTGTCATCAACTGTGGTTTTGAATGATAGATAAACCTCTGCAAGCCGGCAGTATGATACCATGTGATGAATGCATCTACACAGTACACAGTCAACCCTCCTACTGTCTGACCATTCACTGTCATCAACTGTGGTTTTGAATGTTTGATAAACCTTTGCAAGTCGGCAGTAGGATATCACGTAGTGAATGCGTCTACATAGTACACAGTCAACCCTCCTACTGTCTGACCAGTTAGGGTTTTCCTCCCACATTTAAAGCTGACAGATTTTTCTTCAGACCTATGGGTCGCAGTGAAAGGCACTTTTTGAGGGCAACTTGGTTTTGTTACTTCTTGTTTCTTGGTTTCATTACCAGAAAGATACAATAATAATCATATTATTTGCCCTTACACTGATAGGTATTTTTCACAGTGTACTCAGTACTTTCCGGAGTCCTGTGAAAACAAATTCACAGGCATATCACTTGGGTAGGATTCAAACCCAAGACCCCTGCAATGATACAGCAATTGTCTTACTACACTAGACCAATGAGCTAGCCCGGTGGCTAGCGGAAGTTTTAAACCTGTGTTTTGAGCAGGGGGTACTGCAATGATTTGATAGATAACACATGTATTAAATAATATTAATAAACCATTTTTTCTGACCTATTCTGATCGAGGTCTATTTGTTGACAAGGATTTGTTGTTGTTGACAGTTTGCAGAGTGGTGTCTTGATTACGGAAAACATGGTTGCCATACACCAGATCGTCCATACTCACTCTTTGAAGGTATGTTTAGAAATCAACTTTCAAATATACATATTTTTTTAATGCAAAAAAAATAGTTAGTGGCCTGACATTTCAACCCAAGCAGATTCTTTCTCGAAGGCTAAAAAAAGAGGGGTTTTTAGCCTTCGAGAAAGAATCTGCAAGGGTCGAAACGTCAGGCTACTAACTATTTTTTGCATTTATACCATAAGTCTTTTGGACACGTAACTGTTCTGAATTTAAATAGGAAATTTAGTTAAAGATATTGTGTTCACTCAATCAATACTATAGCTCTTTTATTATTTTTGGTAGGCATGGCGGGCACCATCTACTTTCTTGCCGATTTTCTCAACCCTGTAGCCGCAAAGTTCCCAGCATTTTACTACTAGCTCAGTAGATGAAGCTGTACGCACTCCAGCGATCCTGCAGGGTGTGGACTGATATCAAATTTTTTGTAATACAAAAACTCCTTTAAACTCTAAGGGCCATGTCACAAAGGGGCAATTTACAGGCAACCATTTCCAAGCAGTCTCCATGAAGACAAAACAATCACATGTCAATGTCCACATAATTGTCTCGGGTACAGTAATATACAAATAGAAAAACGCATGTTGTACTTCCAAAGTGTTCCTTTTGTATGTATGCAGTGCAGTTGGTTGCCTCCAAGTTGCATGTAAAAATTGCCCTGTGTGGCAACGCCTGGACACTGGACACGTTTGGTAATTGTCAAAGACCAGTCTCCTCACTTGGTGTATCTCAACATATGCACAAAATAACAAACCTGTGAAAATTTGAACTCAATTGGTCGTTGAAGTTATGAGATAATAATGGAAGAAAAAACACCCTTGTCACACAAAGTTGTGTGCTTTCAGATGCTTGATTTTGAGACCTCACGCGTGAGGTCTCAAAATCAATTCAACATTTTACTGAGAAATTACTTCTTTCTCAAAAACTACGTTACTTCAGAGGGAGCCGTCTCTCACAATGTTTTATACTATCAACAGCTCTCCATTGCTCGTTACCAAGTAAGTTTTTATGCTAACAATTATTGTGAGTAATTACCAATAGTGTCCAGTGCCTTTAAAGCTACTGAAAGAAAAAAAAGGAAAAAAAGATGGCACTTATTTGTGGTTGTGTAACCAGTCTGTAAATCCGAGTTTAGCAACCAGGGCCGAATTTCTGCAAAAGCACAAAAAGTAGCTAAGCACAACAACATTATGCTTACCCGAATAAGGTCACCTAAAATACAGTGTCACATGTACAATCTGTGACTGATACCCTTCTTATTTTGGCTTAGCAAACAACTCCTAAGCAATTATTTTCTGCCTAAGTAGCTCTATGAAATACCAGGAGGTTTTATGGATTTCGTCTCATTTCCAAAATATTAAACACTTAGGCTCACAAACCCAGTTCTGTATATTTTTGTGAGATTCCGTAAATCGGATTTGGCGTGTCGTGGCCGAGCGGTTTAGCACATCGTACTCAAGCTCTGGTGGCTGAGTCATCAGGGTGTGGGTTCGCATCCCGGTCATGACACTTGTGTCCTGGAGCAAGACACTTTAAGTATAGTTGCTTCTCATCACCCAGGGGTAAATGGGTACCTTATAGGGCAGAGATGATTCTTTTGATTGATTTAGCTTGGTGCGCTACATACTTGGCAGAACAGGCTGTATTCTCCCCAGGGAGCTGAGATGGTTTAAGGAATGAAACAAATGGCCCAGTGACCAGGGGTAATAATGTTCAAAGCGCGACGATCACTCTTTGGAATTGTGCTATATAAGAGCCGATACTATTAATACTATTATTATAAATCGTCCCAAATTTTCAACATCTTGTCAGTGTAAGGGATTCAGCCTCTACACTATGGGGAAACCCAGGCCCGCTACCCTAGTTCCATATTTGTGGTGAAGTAAAATCCTGCAGATTTGCCCAGCCACCGTAACTTATAAGTGTTGCTGCCAAGCGTTGCTGCCTCACTTATGAAACGCTCATGATACTATCATGATGCCACGATAGAGCATCCATTCTTAAGCGAGGCTGATTCAGAACGGGTTATTCAGAACAGTATTATGAGCATTCTATATGTGTGCGGCTACAGCCTTACTTATAAATGACAGTGGCTAGTCCAATCGGGTACAAAAGGTGTAAACTTCTGAATTGTAACATCCAGGTGGCTTCAACCTCTAGACCAAGGGGAGACCAAGGTCCAACACCCCAGTTCTTTATTTGTGGTGGTGTAGAGAGTCTGTAAATCCTCTGAAATGTAACACCCAGGAGGTTCAGGGGGCTTAACTCTCTAGACCAAGGAGAGGCCAAGGTCCAACAGCCCAGTTCTTCAATTGTGGTGATGTAGAGAGTCTGTAAATCTTCTGAGTTTTGGCAGGAAGTGCATGTTTTTTCGGCAAACAGCATCACATTTTGTTAAGTAAAGTGACAAGAAAAAAGGGGTTCGGGGGAAACATCGGTTTAATTATCACTAAAGTATTTCAAGAAAACTCTGTACTTAAAACAAAGTATGAGTAAAATGAATAAATAACTAAGTAAAATAAATTAGAAAGCAAATAAATAAACAAGCAAATAAATGAATAAACATGAATAGTAAGCTGTGTTTAGAAATTGTGTGATTCCACATTTGAACCCCGTCTTTAAAAATGGATTTGAAGATTGAAATTTGAAATGTCGTTGGTTTTTTATGTTTATATGGCTGGTTGAAACTGCTTCACTTGAAAAGTTCATGTGTCATTGTTAATTAATTGCATATCTGTAATTCAACAGATGATGTGAAGGCCATGGCCTCTGTTGCCCTTGTTTTGGGCTTAGTGCCCCTAAAATATAAATCGTATGGTTTGTTTATGATTAGTCCATTGACCCAGCCTTTCTCTGACAATTTTTTTTATTTAAAACAAAATTAATTCCAGGCCAGAGATTGCAGTCGGACGAATGCTTCTCTCAAATGTTTTTTTTTAAGTAAAGATTTGCGTTTTATTCTTTCTATATGTAGAGAAATTTACATAACTTACGAAAGCGTAATTTATTATATTTACTTGCCAAATAGTAGTTTTTATCTAAAGATCTACTTGCAGTTTTAGATTTACTTTTCTTCTTAATTAATAATGCCCAGGATTGTTACTTTTTAAAGATTGAAACTGAAATAAAATGTTTGCTAATTTGTTTAGTTTTTGAGTGACTTTCTAAATAAATATTATTATTATATTTAATTTTTGAAGTTCATTATAATTGTATTTATTTGTAGATTGTTGGCACACTTTTCCATTCACTCCACTAATCTCAAATTCAGACACCTATGATCCACCAGACCCACCCTCAAATCCACTAAATCCATTAATCCATTAATCCAACACCAAGGAATTTAACATACAGAATTTGAATTTGAATTTTGTACGTAATTTTCAAGATTTTGAGTCACTTTCTTGATAATAAGAATCAATATTTGTTTAATATTTAAAACAACTGTTATCATTTAACGGAAGTGTAGATTGTTGGCATACTGTTTTAGACACCCCTCTTTTCTCTTATCTAGACATCCCTTGTCCACTCCAACCCGGCCTCGAAATCCACTTAATCCAATTATCATTTAAACCACTTGTCTTCGTTCCCCTGAGCCACCTTTGAACCCCAGCCGACATTTAACCTCAAAATATTGTCCTTGTTTTCTTTCTTCAAAATGTCACCACGATTGTTATCAAACAGACCGAGAATAAGCAACCAATATTTCCCTGACCCCCTTTCACCCACACTTATCAATCAAAATTATAGTCCAAGCATATCAAGTGAATTATCTCACGAGCCAGAGGCTGTCGTGGCCGAGCGGTCAAGCGCGCCGGACTGAAAGCAAGACACTAGACCGTTATTGCTGCGTCCTTCAGATGGGACGTAAAGTCGTTGGTCCCGTGTGTTGTGTAATGCACGCGAAGGAACTCAGAGTGCACTTATCGGTAAGAGAAGGGGTTCGCCCCGGTGTTTTCTGGGCCCAATTTCATAAAACATGTAAGCAGCCGTTTTGTGCTTACGGAGCGTCCCTTAGCAGAATTTATATTTCATATAAAGCTGTTTACCGTATTAAAAGCAAGGGTAAATGATGGCTAACCCGCGTTTGGCACACAATTGACATCAATGCAAATCCATGGTGAACGTGCATGCGCGCCAAGAAATTTTCTGCTAACTTGAGAAATCATGGTGAAATACGCTTATGCTTACGCACATTTTTCTGCTACAGTAAGCACAAAAAATTGCTTACCGGTAAACAGCTTTATGAAATTGGGCCCTGGTATGGTTGGCTGCATTACGCTAACTCTTGTCGAGATTTCTGCCTATAGTACACCAAGATGAACTAATATGGTGCCCGATTCGACGAGCCACCGTCACTTTTAAAGTCTTTCCAGGCAAAAACGCATCACTTATAAAACCGCTCATGATACCGTCCCAACCAATCCGTTCTAAAGCTGTAGATGCTCTAACCATGATGGCAAGATAGCATTATGGGCGGGGTTTACAATCAAGGCGGTAATGCTCGCAGCTTTACTTTGAAGCGACGGTGGCTAGTCGAATTGAGTGCACATTCCCCAAAAGTCCCAAAATAACTTTGTTTAATACTGTTTTATTTTAGCTGTAATTCACTTTATATTGTACTTGCCACAACTCAACTTATTCTTCCCAAGGAACCAAATTAACTCATTGTTTGTTACGTACAATGTCCAGTCAACACCCAAAGGGGATTTATGCTACATACAATTTGAATTTATTTTAAAGGTGTGACCTTTGACCTCTGTAGAACTGCTGTTTTGTTCTTGATTCGTCCGTATTTACTTTTCCCAGCATTCCGCACAACCTGCAAAAAAAGGGAGATTTTTAAAAGAATTTAAAACCGAAAATACAGAATGCAAGCCGTGTTCGAATCAAGCGACTTTTCGGCTTCGGCTTCGGCTGTGGCC
Source organism: Pycnopodia helianthoides (assembly GCA_032158295.1). Classification (NCBI taxonomy): domain Eukaryota; kingdom Metazoa; phylum Echinodermata; class Asteroidea; order Forcipulatida; family Asteriidae; genus Pycnopodia; species Pycnopodia helianthoides. The sequence continues at coordinate 8,150,444 of CM063263.1, read as the reverse complement.
GTCGTCCCCAACGACAACGTTGTCGAATGGGAGTTGTCGGCATGTTCGTAAGTGTGACGTCATACCACTAAGCCACGCCCACCCCGCACAAACTGGCTCCACTGGCTACCAGAAGCCCAGAGGAGTTGCGTTGAGAATTTTCTTTGATGATTATGCAAGACAAAAATAGTAATTATCGGACTTGGCTCACGTTTTTCAAAGACTCTTCTCAGCAATGGAAGTTTTTGTCATAATAAATAGAGTTAATTTGGGGGCTTAGCAAAAACAGAAGTTGACTAGAGCGGGATTTGAACCTGCGACTTCCGAATTAACGTGTCAGCACTCTACTAACTTGGCCATCTATAGCCATAATGTTGGCGGTCTCCCTATTTTTTCAATATCTTTGTTCGGGGTACCAAAGTTGAACCAAAGAATCTGAACGACGAAATGGGTGATTTGGGGATAAAAATTACACACAAACGTATGCCAGCCTTGGAGCCCGAAGTAGCAAAAACGTTGCGGGCGTACAGCAGGCCTGTACGGCATTGACCTATGACCTTATGCTATGACGTCATCCCACTGCCATCTTGGAGGTAAAACGTTGACAAAAACAAGGAAAGAACACAGCTATGGCCAAGTTACCACAAGGACCATTTGTCGGCTAGAGGCCGATGTTGCCTTGTACCAGTTCAAATCGACAGCCAGTCGACAAAATGGTCGTTGTGCGAACTTGGCAATACGTACAAAGTATCAGCGTCTGTAAGAAGGTTGACTAATAGCTTCTCTGCACCCAGGAGTAAAATGGGTACCTGATAGGTGAGGGCAGAGATGGTTCTTGTGGTTGATTGAGCTTGGTCGCTATCACAAGCTGTCTACTCCCACGTGAAAGTCGAGATGGTTTAAATCCCCATGACTTGCACGAGCCAGAACCCAGGGAAAGTACGAAGTATGGGGCAATCATAGCAGCAGGCTCATGGGGGCCTGCGGAGCTCCGATCCCCATGACTTGCACGAGCCAGAACCCACGAAAAGTACGAGGTAAGGGGGCAGTCGGAGTAGCAGGCTGCTGATGGGTGCCTGCGGAGCTCCGATCCCCATGACTTGGTGGAGCCAGAATTAACGAATGAAATAAATGGCCCAGTGACCAGGGGGTAACGATGTTCATGTAACGTGAGCATCCAACATTTTCGGACACCGGCGCTAAATAATTTCCAAATTCTTTCCATAATTTCCATACTCTTATTTATTGATAAGGGAAGAGGTGTGCTCCATTTACGTGTATACTCACCTCCACCAAATAGCTCAATCTTCATACCAATTCCATTGTGCCATTTGGCTGGAACAATGCGTACATAACGAGCAAGAACCGCCGGGCGAAACTTGTGCAAGCGGGTTGTTTTGTGGTCCTTATTCCCGGTAAAAACCTATGATGGAAATGAGAGTATATGCTACATTATTTTCACAACTTGAATTATTGATTGGAGGGAAAAGCTAATTTGAAACTTTTTGGTTTCTCTGAAATGTTGCCGGGATTTGACGTCCGTAAGTTCGTTTGAGATTTGATTCGCCATTAATGAGCGGGTCGACTGTAATGCGACACTTTCAACCAATCAGAGACAGTGTCACATTGTGTGGCGAAGAGGACCAATTAGGCAGCGGCGGCGCTACGGGGGGGGGGAGGGGCAGAGGGTGGCTGCGGGCCCCTGGACCCTGGACCCTGGACCCCCACGCCGAAATGTCTGCGCACGCTCGTCAGTTCGAGCCAACCAATCAAAAGAATGGTCATGTCACGTTGTTGACTGTTTAAAACTCAATATTAACCAATCGAAAGTTTCGTTATAAACCTACCTTTGGGTGGCCGTGCATATTCAATAAACACTGCCAGTGCTTCAAATCCAGGCTGTATTCTACCCGGTACAGCATTACGTAGTTGTCGATCTCGGTGTTACCCTGTGTTAGTATCCCAGTCACGTAGATCGTCCGTGAAAGTTCAACCTCAAAGCACGACGGGGAAAATTAAATGCCTTTATTTTTTACTTGTAAAAGTCTTGTAAAATTTAACTATTATTGTCGGCTGTGTCACCATCAATATGTAACCGTAAGATTTACTGTATTGTTTCTTATTATGTCTACTTTTACCACACTTTTTAGTGTCACCCATTCGTATTCGAACGCCAACAAAATATCATAAAAACAGCGTTATTCTGGTTCAGGTTTTTGTTTTTTCATTTGGCTATTTAATTTTGGTCACTGTCTAATTTTTCAAATAACAAACGTGACCTTGTATAAAAAGTTTTATAATCCTTGTATTTATTAAAGACTTGGGGGCGGGGGGGGGGGGGCAGCTAATGTTTGTTCTCTACCAAAACCAATGTGTACAGTGCCCAAAGTGTTTAGCAGAAAATGGTGCTCAGCAAAGAAAAAATCTCGCCAAGCAGAAGCAGGGTACCAACCAATACAATGTAACGTATTATTGTTTGCTTAGCGTAAACACAAATTGCTAAGCTTTTGAAATTGGGCACTGGTTTAGCACGGAAACGTGCACGTGTGCATGCGCCAAGCCTCTCAGCCAATGCTATGTCTTCCTTTTGGCTCAGTGAGGGCGCTGTTTTTTATGAAAGGGCTGTGTTATTGGTGTTTTGTGTCATGAATATTCAATGAGCTTTCCGTAATTTGGAACATTTAGTGGCTTTTCGTGTTGTGACTATTCAGTATGATTCTGTGGTGTTAACCAAATTCAATGTTTTAACTGGTCATAAATATTCATTGATCGTTAGTGCTTGAACATCCAATGGTTAGTTCGTGTTACGCATTATTCAACGGCATCTGCTTAGACTTGTGGACAAGTCGTTAAATGTTTGTCACTGTGATAGCGTTGCGACTCTCTAGCTCTCCGCGAACCTCGCGACACTGGCGATGTTCTCGCGAGACTGCTGGCCTCCGCGAGACTACTGCTCTCGCGACTACGGTCCCATTTGAATGGGAGCGTGTAGTCGTGAGAGCAGTAGCCGCGGAGCAGCAGTCTCGCAACAAGATAGTTGCGACAGAGCCGTTTCGCCATCGCCGCGGTCAGATATGTAACGACTTGTCCACAAGTCTAGCTTCTGTTGTGAATATTCACCTGTAGCCATTGCCATCGGTTGTTCTCCTCGGGCCTCCAGCCCGGATAGTTGATCTTCTCGTAGCGAACCAGGACGGGCTCGTACCCGGTTCGACTGGATGACGCTGTGATGCTGGCGTTGTTGATTTCGGAGCCCAGCGGGTACCCGCATACGGTACCGTAAGCCCTGGGAACTGGAAGAGCAAAGGGTATAGATGATGTGACCTGTGACATCACATGTTTACAAAAGAGCCACAGAGCCTGGACTTCCGGCGGGCACATTGTACACAGCTCAATGGAAGAATACAACAAATCTTATGTTTTATGGAGATCGCACTGTCTGATTTTCCTCAACTTTTGATATGAAGAAAGGGGGGACATCTCAAAAGCTGTACAGCTGTTGCTTTTGTAAATTTTGAATTTATGTGAAAATTATGACACAAAATATAAATTTTCCCATTGAGCCTGTGTAGCATCTTGCCCGTCAGGAATAGCTCTATAATGTACTCTGTAAACAAATGTAACATGGTCTATACACTAACGATTAGAGCACCGTGGTTTTTGTGTGTGCATTTGGCTTCATCGTGTTCTGTGAACCCTCATGATCACGGAACAATCACTAGAATAATTCAACCAAATTAGTCCTAAAGATGTATTGGTATTATTAATTCAGAGTATCAATAGAATACTGGTTTACTCCTCCGAAAGTCCATGTTGGTTAATAGTCATTCCTAGGAAAAAATAGCAATTCGATATAACTCTTTCTGATCTGTGCAACTTTTTTATTCTCTCAACCACGTTTTAAAAAAATTATCAAGGTACCAGTAACTTTTCTTACAATCAAGAACCCTGGACTGAATACACGGGAGCCCGAACGCAAGGAGTAGGATGGGGACGAGGTTGAGTACACGCACTGATGACGTCATTTTAGGCTGGCCCTCTTCGCCTCGTTGTTTCAAATGGAATTCTTGCTTTTCTTGGGGGTGGAAATTAGGAAAGAGGAAGTCAACAGTCATAAAGATTTGATCATATTTGTTTTAAGAAATCATTTGGGTTGTTTCCACTAGCTTTCTCCATTATTGAGTGTACGGTTGTTTAAAAATCACATAGGCTTTTCTAAAATGTGATGGTTTATTCTTTGAAGATAAGTAGTTCATGTGCGACATAATTATAATTTTATGTTTAAAAACATGAACACTTTTTGAGGCAAACTTATAAAACCATGTAATGTAGAACAGAACTCACCTCGATATGTTGTTGATAATTACCAGTTCGTCCAGACTAAAAAATTCCGTTTCTTGTCCACAACAAATTCACGAAGTGTCTCTCGAATCTCTCGTTAGCCGTTTGTGTGAAACTAAAACTATAAATCGATATATCTACACCTCTGACAAACATCTGCTTCGGACAATAGAATAATTTGAATAATGATAATTACCCAATGTATGTCATAGAAAAGTATCGAATGCGATGTAATCGATTATGATCATCGTAATGATGATTGTTACAGTAATGCTATTGTTTCAATTCCCATAGCGGCCTTCATTCGACTCTCAGTAAGAGAGCTCAGCGATGACGTCATATTAAAAATGGCCGCGCCATTGTTGGTTTCAAAACAGAGCGAAATCGGCTACGGCTATGGCTGTGGCCGATGTCGTTGAAGAATGCCTTTTGCTGTGATCTAGTCAGAGCCACCGTAACCGCGATCGCAGACTTAAAATCAAGTCGAGAGGCACTCCTGCCAGAGCCGAAGCTACACTTTATAACGGATTGTTTTATCAAAATAATACTTATCAACAGAGGGCGCTAAACAACAGCGCCAAATCGGTCTTAATCATTCATTTTCAATGGAGATCAAAGACAGCACCACGGATAGCGCCCAAATAATTGCGGAGCAATTTTACTGCCATGAAATCACGCTGGTTGAACAATACGGAAATTGTTCATGAAGGGTTAACGTGCTGTGTTAATTACATAAACTCATACTCATAGGCCTATAGCATTTCGTCAATTAGAAAGATATAGTGTGGTGCTTGTGCCGACGTGGAACTCAATTGCAAAGATGAACCAGGAAAAAAAATTATGTACCAAAATATATTGCAAGAGGTGGATAAAAAAACTCTTCACTTTTGACGCGACAACTCAGCACTGATGTTTGTATACTTTTTATCTAGCACAAAGAAAAGCCTGGGGATATTTTATTAGTTCCCTCACGGTTCGATGACGGGTTGGGGGAAAGGGGAGAGCCTAAATGGAGGGTACCTTTGGTAATTACTCAACCAATTAAATTACCCTAAAAATTTACCTCTGGTAAGAAGCACTGCAGCTGTTGATAATGCGTAACATTTTGAGAAACAATGCCCTTCAAAGGAATGTGGTTTTCGAAAGAGAGGGATTCAAAAACATTTCAATCTGATAAACTTTTCTGCATGAAACGTTTCTACCTCCCGCCCAGGTAGTTAATAAGCGGGACAGTTATTTTATTAGTACTGAGAAGTCTCCCGAATTCTGAAAATCTACTCCGCGGTAGTAGAATAAATAGCCAGACAAGTTCTCTAAAGAACAAAGTCTACACAGCAAAGTAGATATTTATACACATGGTGTTACCGCAAACCGAATATTATATATATTGGTGGAATTTTCCCGCCTACTCAGGTAGCACCGTCGCTGAGTTTGATATAGACCTAACTTGTCTGGTCTTATCAATCGTTTTTGGTGTGAATTTTGGCCTCGTGTTTGACAAGAAGTAACTTATTGAGTAAGATCCAGTTCAACAACTTTAGGAAAACGTCATCAAACCACAAAGGTGGGTTTGTTTTTACCTCCATGACCAATCGAAGTGAATACCTACGAGGATCACCTTAAAAGGGACATTGAGAAAATAAAATAAAATCATAATTATGACTTGTGTCTAGGTTTAGATAGTCATAAATAAGCAGGTAACTTTTGGTTATTGTCAAAGGCCATTATCCTTGCTTGGTGTATCCCAACATGTGCAAAACAAACCTTTGAAAATAACAACAAACTGTGAAAATTTGGGCTCAATTTGTCATCAAAGTTGCAAGAAAATAATGAAAGCGAAAGAAATGTGTGCTTTAAGATTCCTGAGAAAGGCTTCATGCCTGAAGCCTTTCTATGATTCAAATTTTTATGAGAAAATTTAATTACCTCTTTATCTAAAACTACACTCACTCCAAAGGGGATCGTTTCTAACAACATTTTTATAATATCAACAGCTCTCTAGTGCGTTGTTTTTATGGTGATTAATTTTTAGAGTAATTACCAAGTCATATGAGATATATAAGTCACATGACTTGTATTAGGTACTAATTATTAGATATAAGTCATAAATATTAGGTGATTAAATCATGACTTTAATGTTCACTCCCTATGTCCCTTTGAAAATAAAATAATCATAACTTGAGGCGAGTCTAACTGTGATCGCTTGAGGGCGCACTTTTAGGGACCATTATTTTTTGATCTGCAAGCCGGTGGCGTGTTTGGTATACACACTGTGTGTTTTCAGGCGTTTTTAGCTTGCGTCTGCAATTGACAGCATTTTCATCTGTAATACACTTCCGGCATATGCTGGCGATGTAGTTAATGCAATTCGGTTCCTCAGTGAAAAACAGCATCCACCCTTTCGCCAGATTTTCGGATTTTATACTCCTTCCAATTTGACTTTGAATTCAACCCAGTGATGGTGGAAAACCCAGAGATGCCCCTGTCAATGTGCCGTGATGGATAAACGGTATAGCCCACGGTAACCGGGTAAGTTTCTACTTCGGAAATTTCACTGTCAACTTGGTGTTTTTTTCTTCTTGTTCGGTTGATTTTTCGATCTCGAGAGAGTCGGTGTGTGCCGCCAGCCGCGCCAGGCGTCGGGTGACCGGAGCTAGACCGGCTGGTGGTCAACCCATCCATGACGCTCGCCCGTGAACAAATTAAAGTGTTCCATTTCGCAAAATGTCGAGTCGAATTGAACGGTTTAAAATGTCAGACTTTCCACACCATTTCTCTCTGTCCATTTTATGAAGGCAATTTGTAATTGTTTCGTTATTGAATCTACATCTGGGTAACAAATGTTATTTTTGTAAAATGTTTTATTTCCAGTGACCAGCGAAAAAAAGTTAATCGCTAGATTCTCAAAACCAACCTCTGAAATTTGATATGGGATGGGTAATTTTTTTCATAATTTATGTCTGCTGTGCAAAATATAACTTATTGATGGTTTTTTTCTTGATAGGGCAAGGATAAAAAATTAAAATAAAGAACTTTGTGTACAAATTGTAAGATTGTTGACAAAGGGATGCAAACATTGTATATTATTTTTACAAAATGCTATATTTTCTCTCTCTTTGTTTTGTAAATGATGTTGGTGGTGGTGGGGGGGGGGTTCGAATTCCACGTTACTGTTGGCAAATTGGAAAGTGGAAAAAAACAGTTTTATGTATGAATATCAGCTTTTTGTAAGCACAGTTTGGATGAATTTGAATGATCTGCTATTTAATTTTTCTACTAAGTAAAATACAGCATTCAAATAACTCACTTGAAATTTATATAAAAATTACTGAAATTTATTAAATTGACCGTGATTGGAGCTATACCTCCCATGCTTTTACACACATTTAAATGATTGGTAATGAAGGGTGCGTAGGGAAAAAAACACGTAGTGGTGTTAATGTCCGCTTCACCTCTACCCCTCCTCCAAGAGAGGTTAGGGGTGGCACAGTGCTAAAACTTGTGTAACTGGCATACAAGTTTGTGTGCATCTTTGACGCCATCTCTTGCGTACGCCATTTTGAGAGTCTAATTTCTTGTGTGTTACTTTGCAATGTGCATTTTAGGCGGCGTAATGCGCACCATCTCTTTATGTGCATTCTGACCCCTGAAGGTGGTAGACTCTCAGACAGTAGCTGTGTGTGACTCCAGTGAAGGGTTCATTACTGAAGAAAGGTATCGTTAAGACTGCCGTCAAATAAAACCGTGTCGTTTTCTCTAAATCTTTCAGGACGTCAACTGCAAAATAAACTTCTTCTATCTGACACAAATCATCACATTCCCAACAGTAGTGACACAACCTGTGCAAATAAACCAAACCAGATTATAAACAGGAGCTTACGGATAACACCCCCATCAAGGATTTCCCCCGACAAGGGAGGGATTAACCAGAAGGCCTGGAGTGAGGATTAGGATTTAAGGAAAGAGCCGAAGATGGGGAACGAACAGAGTTCGGGTAAGCTGCAAAGGCGGCACAGCTACCCTATGACCCACAAGATCAAGACGCCGATCCCTCCCCAGGGGGAGCTGGAGGACAGATTCCAGCGGGTTCTGGTGAGTAGCCCTGTTTAAAATGTTTCAATAAATATTTCTTTATGATCATGAATATTTTGAGCCAGTACAGATAATTGGTGAACTTGGCCAGTGACCACTTTTGATTTGGAAAGGGAAAGAATCAGCGTTCTCCCTTAACAGTGGTCCGCTGCAGCCAAATGCCAATTAAAACACCTGAGGACTCAAACTTCTCTCCGAGTGGTCCGGCTGGCTAGTTCAATGTTGAAAAGCATCCCTTATTAATAATACAGTATGGACTATGGACAACTGAAAAAGCTGAGGGACTAGTGAAATGACAAGCTAACTAGTCCTGCTGGCTCGACGCTGAAAAGAGTTAAGGGCAAACCCTGAAGGATCCGAGGAAGTGCTGTCATTCTGTATTTTTATGAGCACAAAATTGTTTAGTAGTACACAGTTCTGATGCATTGTTTTATCACACCATGGCATCACAATGCACTCATTATTTTTTAGGACAGGTTGTGTGTTTGCAGCTATGTGTGAGACTCATTTAATGGCACCTTGTAAGGGTTTACAAGGTGCTCAGCTGATGTTTAGTGTTAATTAGCAATTAACAAACAATCAATGGAGTAATTGTTTAGATTCAATTTGTGCCTGAGGTTGTTCAGTGAGTGCCAGTGCTTTTTTCAGTTTTTGAAAGAAGGAAGAAAGTTATGGCAGATTTAAACTATTTCTATCACGCTGTATTCTATTTTAAAGGAATGTGTAAATCATTTTTACAACTCTACATGTAACAGTATTTGTTCAAAATCTACATATTTTGGTAGATTAGTTGACTGTAGATTTGTTACGAATCTGCGGAAAATGGTTTGGAAATTCAAATCTTTGTAAACTAATAAACACTTTAATATTAAACCATTAAAACAAAGAATGACTGCTGGCCTGTCATTAAGAAAGTTAAGGGCAAACCCTGGTTTAAGTTTGAGTTGAGATTGATCCTGCTACAGTAAAGGCCGTGTCACAGGGGGCAATTTTTACAGGCAGCTCGGAGGCAACCGACTGACAGCATTCAAAAGGAATTCTTCGAGTGAAACTAAGGACATGTTTCTTACAGTGTCCCACTATTTCCAGGAAAGTTATGTGATAATCGAAATGTGAACGCTTTGCCTTCTTGGAGATTGCCTGGAACTGGTTGCCTTACCTGGAAATGGCCATGTGTGACAGGGCCGTGCGTAAGCCTCAAGGTTTCTTACTCAAATGAGGTCCAATGTCTCAAAACATTTACACTCTAAATGTGTCTGTGGTGAAGGTAAGATGGGGAGGGGGGGGTGCTCTGGGGGGATGACTGAAAGATCTTGGAGAGATGTGACTAATAAGGTATTATTGAGCCATTACATTGCTGGTACCGTTTAATGACCTTTGGGATGATGCTGCTTGTTTAATGGCTGTAGGGATTACAAGTAAAATCAGCTTTAAAAGGAAGCAATCATCCAGCACCAGCTGAATTACATAACATTGTGTATACACAGTGTCATACTTAAACTGAACTGTGCAGAGCAGATCAAATGGGCCACTCACTACCATACCAGGCACTTCCTGCCAGCACTGGATTTATTCACTTATCAAACTTAAACTTTCTTTTTAATCTGAAGGAAGTCTTAAATTTTGTGTAAGAGGTTTTAGTAGGCTTCATTAATTTTTTTAGCGTCCGTGACATTAGAAGCAGGCCCAGAAATTTTTACAATCTTCTAATGGGACAAGGCCACTTTTTCGAGTCTGATCTCATCAGAAAATGTGAACAGTTTTTGGGGACATTTGGAAGGGGTCTCAAAAGCCACGACCCCGGCAAGCAAAAGGCTGTGTCCTCGATGAAATTCCAAGCCCTGTAATACTATGCCTGTTTACAATTGGCAGGAATTTATACTTGTTTGCTGTCTGGCATCTACATCTACTGTACGTAGATTCCTTCCAATGATCTTGTCTCACTCTGACTTGAGAGAATGTCATCAAGTCAAGAGGGTATCTTCCAAATGTAATATATGTGACATTTGGTTGTGACATACTGTACGTACGGTGTAATGATCGATAAAGGAGACTCCGTTTGCTGGAACTGTAACTGTGCTGAGGGCAAATCCCCAACCATTGATTTTTGTAAACTAACACAGTCAGAGGGTTCATACGATTGATTTTTTGGGGGAGAGGCTGCATTAATTGAAACCCTTTAACTCCCTCGAGTGATTGACTCGGATCCTTCCCCACTCCTAACCAAATCCAACACCATGCCGCAACGCAACGCCCAAACTGTTGGACTCTGATCATGGTCGCGATTTGAGCATGCTGGATTTGATCCCATGTCAAATAAATTTTGCACCCAGTAGCAAGCTCGTATTTAAAGCAAACTTTCAGATATAATGAGTCTTTCATAATTTCGATCAGTATATGGTGTGCAGTACAAGTGGTGCAGTTATTATCACACGATTCTAGTTGAGGAAGTGCTCTTAAGCTGCCAAAAATAGAAACTTATGTACACATAATTATGTACACATTACATGAGCGTTGTATTGTATCCAAACTTTCTCTTTCAGTTCATCAAGAATAATGACATCCGACCTCTGTAGAATTTTTTATTTTTTTTAAAGTTAAAAGGAAAGGAGAAGTTTGTAGAACAAAAACAGTCAAAGAAGATTTTCCACACTTGTTGTTGTTGTAGAAGTAAACATTGTACAGTTTCACCTCTTGCCCTGCTTGCGAAGCCGAAGCCCTGGGCATACCTTGTCTACGTGTGTTGGTGTGTGAGCGCATGTCTACCCGTTGAAACCGAGGACTTTAACAAAGGTGACCCAGGTGTTTTGACAGAGCAAGGATGTCCTCGGTTTGCTTTCATGTACAAAACAATGGGAGAACAATGGGGTGTCCTCGGCTGACACCGCCATTTACAAACGTGTGTGTGTGTGCGTGCAATCATTGTCTTGGGATCCCCAGAAGCCTATTGTTTCTGGACCCATAAGTTAAATGTCAAGGTCATTAGGCTACAGTATGTGTGGTTACTCAAATAGTACTTGACATGTGCATGTATCAACTCCAAACTTTGTTTGTGGATTGGTCTTGGCGAGATCAAACCATGTTGAAAGCCAAGCCTTTTACATTACAATGTTTCACCGATTTACCAAACCCTTAAATTTGTGTTAAAACCCAACCTCACTCACATTGTATGGAGACACAATTACTCACAACAGTTGATCAACAGACCGAACCAGCCAACATACTTTTTTTTATTACTGCGTACAAAATATTTATTGTCCCGGAAATTGTATTGTATCAAGTGTTATTTATTGTTGAACATGCCTTCCCAAATCTTGCCCTTACAATATATGTGGGGTTTTGGGGGTGTGTGTTTTTTTTCAAATAAAATATTCAAGGTCCTTTTGTGGTTTGGAAATATTTAGGGCATGGTGTAATGCCTGAAGTACAATGTAGCTGAGAGGAAGGGGGGAAGGTAAAATTGTGGGCTTTCATCTTTGAAAAAAAGAAATGACGAATAGCAATCACATTGAGTTGTCAATGCTAGCCACTGAGCCAGTTGCTAATGTGTTGAGTGGATTACTTTATGCCTTCATCGAGTTTGTACATGAAGGGTACTTGCTCTGGCATTGCTCTGTAGAACTTAGCACTCTTGTGTTATTTCTTTTTTTTTTTTTACATGAGATTGGTTTTGGATGTCCACGGTTTGATTGGAATTCTCCCAATTGTAACACTCACCTAGAACTGCAGATGTAAATCATGTCATGGGGTGTTTTTTTATTGCAGTGAGGGATTTCACTTAGCAAAGCAAAATGCAACACAAAATGTATTGGTTGCTAACTGAAAAATCTCCATTTGCTACTCAATAGTAGCATTCAGTGTGCACATATTTAGGCTGTCTGAATACTTTGCTATCGTGCAAAATCGCTGGACGAAATCGTTCCCTGTAATAGTTCATCGAAAGGAAAAAAATGAAGACTGATTTCGTTACAAACTATGCAGAGTCTAGGCCTGGAATTGCACAAGTGATTCCGTTGCCCCAATGTCATGGCCTTGGTGCCCTATTCAAAAGTTTCCCTTAGACTTGAAGGTTTTTCCATCGGATTGCGAGTTGCCAAATTGCAAAATGGAAATGGCCTTGCCACGTGGAGTTCTCATGAATGTCAAAGGTCAAAATGTGGGCCAAGGTTTGGTTTTTAAGACCACGGAAAGAGGAAATGTTTTTTTTCTTCTTTCTTTTCATTGGAGCAACCTACTGTCTGACAGTGTGATCATTCACTGTGGTTTGGAATGATTGATAAGGTACAGTACATTCATGGTCAGCCTGCAGTTACATCACGTACATATGTACATGTATGACATCGTGTGGTGAAGGCATCCCTGCAATCCCTGCAACAGTATACACAATCATTTACATATTACTAGACTGTGTACTGTCTGGCCATTCAATATCGACCGCAGTGGTTTTTAAATGAGGGCTGAAAACTATGTCAGACTACGATATGATATCATACTGTGAAAGCAACCCTCCTACTGTGTGACCATTCAATATCGTCCACAGTAGTTTGGAATAATAGATTAAAAACATAAACTACATGTCTGTCGGCCTGCAATAATATGATTTCATGTGGAGCATGCAAAGTACATACACTGTACACAGTCAACCCTCCTACTGTCTGACCATTCAATATCATCAACTATGGTTTTACAATGATTGATAAAAACTATGCCATCCTGCAATATGATTTATCATGTGGTGATTACATCATACACAGTAACAGTCCATGAGTCAACCCTCCTACTGTTTGACCATTCAGTATCACCCAACTGTGGTTTCGAATGATAGATGTAAACTATGGTAGCCTGCAAAGTGGTGAACGCAAGCACTTAAATTACACACTTTAGTTCTGTGCACAAATTGTCAATTTACACATCCCAAGGAGTTTCAGTTGGTTGTTAAACTCAATTTAAAAAAAAAAAAAAAAAAAAAGTTTGAGGGAAAAACCGAGAGTTTCAGTTTAAACGGAGTATATCCTTCTGACTGTAAATTCTTCTTTCTGTTTTGTTTAACAATACCAGTTCATCGCCCTTTATCACACCCAAGTGCGTCTCTAAAGTGCTCATTATTTTTTCTAACTTAAAGGTATTGTACACTTTTGGTAACAGCTCAAAATCAGTGTCCACATTTTGTGTGATTAAACATATGCATGAACAAACAAACCTGTGAAAGTTTGAGCTCAATTGGTCATCAAGGTCACGAGAAAATAGTGAAAAGAGATCTTAAATGTGTTTTCTGTTTTTTCAAATTATCGTGCGCGATAATTACTATTGTTTTACTCGTTTCTCAGAAACGATAGCATTTTAGGCAGAAATATTTTAAGGAACCCCTTTCTACCATTACTTACTTTAATTCATGTAAGTTATGTGTGAATCTGTGAACATGGTGTTTTTCAATCTTACCAATAGTGTACAGGGTCTTTAAGGTTTGCAGAGCTATGTTTGATAATAAAGACCCATTTATTTACATTGCACCATGTAAGGGCTTACAAGATGCTGGACATGGCGCATTCTGCAGCCAACCAGACCAGAAAACACTGGGGCGAACCCCTTCTCTTAAAGACAGTGGATACTTCCGGTAATTAGTCAAGAAATACATTTTACCATAAAAACCTACTCGGTTAGAGGAGCACCTGAGAGCTGCTTGTACATTTAGTATAAAACATAAAGAGAAACAACGCCCTCTGAAGTAAAGTCGATTTTGAGAAAGAGGTAATTTCTCACTGAAATATTTGATTCTGAGAGAAAGGCTTCACAGAACACAATTCTATGCAACAAGGGTGTATTTTCTTTTATTATTTTCTTGCAACTTCGATGACCAATTAAGCCCAAATTGTCACAAGCTTGATATTTCTAGCATGCATTAGGATACACCAAGTGAGAGTAATTACCTTTCCTGCCTTTACCGACAAGTGTACTGGTTTGTTTTACGTGTGTTACACAACACATGTCCCAGCCAGAAGAATGAAGCAATAATGGTGAAAGGTCTTGCTTAAAGGCAGCAGAAGTGTCAAGACAGGGACTTGAACCCACACTCTGCTGATCAGAAACACCAGAGCTCGGGTCCAGTGCGCTTGACCTCTCGGCCACGGCACGCCATTATCCCCCCCACCATCAAATCTGTTGACAACACCCATCTGTGATGTCATTTTTTTGTCAAATCGAACCCAGACGTTTTCTTTGCCCCCCCCCCCCGCCCCCTCTCCCATTTACCCTTTTATTGGCCTTTGTTGGACACGCCTTTCAATGAGCAAATATTGAAAGATAAATACATGCACTGCATATGTGTACACTTGTTTGTTGAAATCAAAGGTGTAAAACCCACTGCGGTCCATGGTCGAGATTTCCCACATAAAGGGTGTTAGAAGTAGAGTAGGATCTAACCGTGGAAATCAGCTACAGTGGCTGAAATTTAAGGGCAGCCTTCACAGTTGGGTTGAGCCATGGGTTGAGCCAACAGTCTGGCCCTGTCAGGAATGCTTAGAAAAACATGATCACTGTGTCACACAGGGAGAGCAGGGGTGGAGATGGCCAGCCTGAACTGTGTATAAATCTCCTCTTGTCACAGTGTATATAACACCATGGAAATGGAAACTCAAAAGAGAAAGCTGTGTTGGTACATTGTGTACATGTACCAGGGTTCTGCCCACAGTGGTCGGTGCCGGGAAAACCCGCCCGGCACTCAGGATTCCCCAACCACCACTGGCAGAATTTACTCTGTTTCTGACCACCACACATTTTCAATTTTTTAAAATTAAACCTTGCAATTTCCTATCAAAGGTTTTTTTTTAGGAAATGTAAACTTGGGTATTTACCAGTTAAAAATGGTATCCAAAGCCATCAATTTTGAGTACTTCTTTGGTTTGAGTCTATTTATATGATCTACCGTGTAACTGATCCATCTCGCAATGGTTTCCAGGGAAACATTTTTCCGCGACTAAAGAAATCCTGGGCAGAACCCCGATATGTTCATCACCTGTATATGTACATGTACATGTAGGTGTGTGTATCTACTTTGAGGCAAATCATTATATTTACAAAATAATACAAGTTGTTTCCAAAAATACTCGGGCGTAACTATACATACCAGGTATCTAATCTCAAATAGTGATTCACTGATTACTAACAACTTTAATCAGTAGTCAGTAAATCATTAATTTGTAACTACGTTTCACTTATTCAACCACAATCCTTCGATAACTCATTAAGGTGCAATGAGTCAACAGCGATCCTTCAATAATTTATGAATTCTCAGCAATAATGGTTCAAGAGTAATCTCTCCTCGACGATCACCAATGGTTTGGTTGGATATCTCTGTCCTTGCTCTAATGGTTCGAACCCTGTGTATGAGTGACTGGCAATCCACCGTTTGGAAAATCGTGACCAGCTGAGACTAGGACAACTCTACTGTGTCTGAGAATATCCCGCATTGTATGGCGATTAAGTTCATGGAAAAAAAAAAAAAACATTAAAGATTTTACAAAAAAAAACAGATGCCCATATCCTGTAAAGAAAACGCTCGGCGCTGTGTGAAGACGATGACGTGTGGATCGTTTTTTTTTGCGGGGTTTTGATAATTGGAAATCTTCACCCTGACACATTGTTAACTGGTAGCTCGGGATTGTTTTGACACAAGAACATCAAAGGAAATACCTCAAAGGTGAGGAAGAGGACATGCCAATTTATCTTCGGAGTTCGGAACAGATGGTATAACGCCTGGCGAAGTATTTTCTATCTTATTCATCAGTTTTTTTACTCCACCCCCGAGGCACATGTAGTACATGCATTCTCTCCATGTCGAAACAGGACTTGAATTTCAAGGCAATATCCTCTAGTATGCACAGGTCCGGTCCCAGGTCTGAAATTTTTTATCTTTGAGAGGGCAAGGCCGTTTGTAATTTCGCAAAGGACACTTCGATTGGAAAGTCTTCAAGTCTATGGGATGCTTTCTTAAGGGGCACCAAGGCCAAGACCGGGGCAACCGAGGCCAGGGCCTCTGTGTAATTCCAGATTTCTCGTAGCTCAGTAATTTTACTGGACCAGATATTATTACAAGACCAAATATTTGCTTCCTCTTTGAATGTTTGCTGAACTTTTTTAGAGGATGTTTGGAGAGCATGAAAGGGGGAAAGCGTGCGTTTTTTTTTTCAGTAAATTTAAATTATTCATCGTGTTCGGAAAGACACACAAGACTGGAGAACTTGATTGGTTGTGATGTTACCGGCCCAATGTGTAAATTAAAAGACTCTGGCCAGTAGTAAGGAGTATCTGGAACCGTGTTAAAGACACTGGACACCTTTGGTAATTGTCAAAGACCAGTCTTCTCACTTGGTGTATCTCAACATATGCACAAAATAACAAACCTGTGAAAATTTGAACTCAATTGGTCGTCGAAGTTGCGAGATAATAACGGAAGAAAAAACACCCTTGTCACCGCGAAGTTGTGTGCTTTCAGATGCTTGATTTCGAGACCTCACGCGTGAGGTCTCAAAATCAATTCAAATAAATTACTTCTTTCTCAAAAACTATGTGACTTCAGAGGGAGCCGTCTCTCACAATGTTTTATACTATCAACAGCTCTCCATTGCTCGTTACCAAGTAAGTTTTTATGCGAACAATTCTTTTGAGTAATTACCAATAGTGTCCACTACCTTTAAGTGCTTAAAGGTAGGGGCATAGATTGGTAATTACCCAACAAAATTAGCGACCATAAAAAACTTACTTGGTGAGAAGCACTGCAGCTGTTGATAGTGTAAATTATTTTAAGAAAGGATTCCCTTCGAAGTAATATGGTTCTAAAGGACATTTTTTCACCCTAAAAATCATTTGAATCTGAGAAACAATTCATTTTCGAAAAAGGCCCCTTGTCACTGAAAAAGAGGAGGGCAAGCCCCAATCACACTTGGAGTGAGACGGCTCGTCTATAAATTGCTTGGTGCAGGGAAAAAAAAAACTCTGAAAAATGAAAGTGCGTGTGGAACTACCACTCCTACTTTTTACAACTTGTTGAAGCTACAGGAAATGGAAATTTAAAAAAAAGTACAGTTGTGAAATTGCAAAATGGATTGTTTGTTTTAAACAATTCAAGTCTGTTGGGATAGCGAGGCTGGAAATAGTTTCGGTGTTATTTTTTTACTCCAGCGAAAAAACAGTTGATTAAGTTTGTTGTTGAGTAATTTAAATAAAACAAAAATAACAAATGCCAGCATCATGCCTTTGAAATAGGAAGTGGCATGCACGTACATGTCGATGTAAACATTGCTTTAGTAGACCAAGAGCAACATGTTTCGTTATTTATCATACATATTTGTACGTCGGTGACTTGGCAATAGTTACTTTGCAAAATCGCATGGCAAAATCGCTAAGCATAAACAGGTTAACCGTCCAAAATACACACATCTTGCATATGTGACTTGTAATCTTGGCTAATTTATTTCTTAGCAGACAATATTTTTGAAGCAGTTGTTTTGCTGCCAAGAAGTTATTGAAATTTGGCCAAGGGCTCTCACCAGTTGTTTCAACTGTGGGGGAGACGTTTCTGAAATTGTAAATGGGGCGGTGAAGTGGTCAACCCCACCCCAACCCCTCCCCCTCCCCCCAAAAAATGTTTCAAACAAATAAAATAAAATAAAATAATTATTAGGGGCCTATTGTTGCAATTTTTTAAACCACTGATAGTTTTGATTGGCCATGGCCCCTTCACATTAAAGAACCCCCCCCCAAAAAAATATATTAATAAATAAATAACAAGTTTTATAAATTTTGTACTGAGAAAGATTTGTAAATGCCACACCTCATAGCTAAGGTGAAGGGTGGGTGAATTGTGGGTAAAATGTTTGCAAATTCATCAAATGCAAGAAAAACCGTGGGATGCATTATTAGGGGAGTCGGTAGGGTCAACTTCTCTAATGAGAGATGACCTCCCAGTTCACAAGCCCCGCCCCTCTCTCATCTTCACCTCCCACGTCACGGCACTAGGGCCCTAATTTCGTAGAGCTCTGCTTTTGAAATCGGCAAATAATTGCTTAACAGTTTTCTGCTAAGAAAAACAAAAAGAGCGGGATAACCAGTCACAAAAAGTGCACATCATGCACTGAATGACAGCTTGGCTGGTAGGCTTCTCTTGGTAAGCATAATTTGGTTGTGCTTAGCTAACTGTTTGTGCTTCAGCAGCTCTGTGACATTGGGCCCAGATGCTATCAAACATGGAAGCTCACGCTCATCATTATAAATCCAGACTCCAGTAGTCCAGCTCTATTTTTACTGCAGGCTAAATTGTTTTCTTACATCCACCCACCCCCCCCCCCCCTCTTCCCAACTGATGCTGGTTTTCCCATCAGTAAAACCGATGTCTCTTCCATCAGTCGTTAATTTGGGAGCGCATTTGCATCGGATGACTCACGATCTTTGTGATCATTTTCATGGAATGACTTCATGTTGGACAAATTTGACAGTCCGGCCTTGGATTTGGGAGTATTTATTTATTTATATTCTGTTCAGTTCGTGAAGTTAAATGGAATGTTGTGTTTGTCTTCGTTGAAAATTAATGTTGTTGGTGTTACATGTACACTGAGGACATTTGCTTTGTTAAAATGTGATCTCCTTTGCTATTTAGTGGTTATAAATTCTTGTTCTTTGGGGAATTTTTATTGTTTTCCTTTTTTTTCTTTGTGGTGTTGTAGCTTTTGGAAATTTTAATTTTTGTTAGACATTTGGAAAATGACTGGACAGTAGGGACTTTAAATTTACTGTCTTGCAATCCTTCATGTATGTAGCCAGATCTGGGAAGAGGTGTATGGAGTCTGCATTTTTAAAATGATCACAGGTCATTTCAGGATATACTTTTGGTATGTCAAAGACCAGTATCCTCACTTGGTGCATCCCAACATATGCATACTGTACACTAACAAACCTGTGAAAATTGCGGCCCAGTCGGTCATCAAAGTGGCAAGAAAATAACAAAAGAAAAAACACCCTTGTTGCATAGAACTGTGTGCCTTTGCCTAAGAAAGGCTTCATGCCTGATGCCTTTCTCAGACTCAAATGTTGGGGTGAAAAATAACCTCTTTCTCTAAAACTACATTACTTCAAAGAGGGTCGTTTCTAACAAAGTTTTATAATATCCGTGCAGCTCTCCAGTGCTCCTTATGAAGTAAGTGTTGATTGTCATTAACTTGCATGGAGCAGTTACCAAAAATACACCCTGCCTTTAATATTTGTTTAAACACCAATAAGGATATACTTTTCGTTATTTTTTTAAAGAAATTGGTTTATTGTTGTTTATCTAGCATGAGGAAATGTTCAACATGCTCGGCTTACATATAATACTGTAATTTTAGGTCTGTGCATGGATTGTAAGTTTCTCAGTGGCTGAACAATGTGATGTCATGGGCTATTTTAAGGTATTGCTGCTGGCCGGGGGTCAGAGTTCACATTTGTTTTGATGGGCTCCCTCCCAAGAACTTGTTCCCGAAATCTGTTTTGTGTTCCTTGTGTGCACTTTGTTTTTGTTGGAGCTGGTGGTAGATATATCGTGACATTTGAAAACCTTGGTGGGGTTAGTTTTGTTTTGGCTTGGATTTGTTTTTCGCTGGAACTGTGGTTGATTCCATTGGGAGTGTGGTTGTGTGAATTAATATGGGAAAATGCAATGATGGCAAATGAGAGTGTTTATACACTTCATGCAGATTGCAACAAAATTGTGTTTGTGTTGTGTTTTTTATGGCCACTTCAAGGTGAGGGCTACACTTAAATGATTTGGGCTGTTGAGTATTGACCCAAATCAACTGTCACCAGGGTCAAGTTGAACAACCTATTCCTGGGGCTAAAACAGGGTTGCCTCCTTCACAGTCCCTAAGGATGTACATGAAGGCATGGGTGTCATCCACTAGGAGCCTGGCTGGTAGAGCAGAATGCACTACCTTCCCAACTTTTTTACGAAGCAATTATGTTTTCTTTGTTACATTAATTACTACTCGCTGAGCAGATTTTGTATTTGTATTGGCCATCCTACTCTGTACAGTACTTCAATAAAATGAATTTACAACATACATGCTCGTTCTACAGGGTTGTACATTTAGGCCAACAAAAAAAAGGTTCTGTTTCCGAATAAAAAGTTTAGGGTTGCGGCGTAAAACTAGGGTCGGTCGGGGAACCAAAAACAGAACCCTTTTTTTTGTTGGCCTTAGTTTTCGAGAGACATGTCATGTCCTACCTACATGAATCTACAGTGTAGGCCTACATGGACATCAACATCAGCTGTGAACCTTTATCACGACAGCAGCAGAGGCAATTGCCTCCATTGCCCCTGGTCATGGCCCCGGTGTCCCTTCCAATGTCTGTTTAGGATTTTGCGTTTAGGGAATCATGCCAGTAATGATCACAACAGTCATGAACTTCTGGGTAGAATATCACATTTACCGGAAAACCTAAAAGTTGATTTGAAAAATCAACCCAATGATCAACAATTTTTTTTTATTTTTTAGATGTGCTTCCTGAAAATAACACATGTTTTCAATTGACTTTACTGTAAGATCAAACTGCACACTATTTTAAAAGCTTTTTTTTGCCATGTACAGTTCCCTATTAAGACTAGTCACAAGACTTGGTCAAGTCTATTCTTGTCTGACCTTGCACTCTGATTGATAAGAGCAGAAATGGCATTGGTGTCTCCTGCCCAGTCACATTGTCAAACTTTTGAAGGCAAAGTACAACTGTCATTAATTTTGATAGAAACCAAAATCAATTTCAATAGTCACGTTTTCAATTAACACACCTGTGAAAATATCATGTTTGATGGTCACATTTGAGTTGGAACAACATACACTGTGTATGAAAAGAGATTTTATGCACATTTTTATAAATGCTAATTTTTCGATGGTGCAAATATTTTGATGATGAGCAATAGTAAATTGTGGGGTCTTCAAATGCGAATTGTCGTGACTATATAATGCTGGTATTTCACTCAGATTCTCTGGAGGCTTGGTACTGGTATGAAATTTACATGTACAGCCAGTGAGCTTTCAAATTGAAAGTCATAAATTATTATTTTTATGACCAATCATATACTGATTAGTCATTTTTTTTTAAAGTGTGTTTGTTTTTTCCCCTCGCCCTATGATAGTGTAAGCTGTGGAAGATTGTACACGGCAGCGCAAAGAATAAATCAATTTTTTTATTTTCATAAGCATAGTTTTCCCTTTTTAGAACAGCGAGAAGTCCTCCATTTACAGGGTCGAACAAACCTGCATAAAATTTGTATAGTGTATATGTAGCTACTTGTTGAAACATACATGATGTAGCCATACAAAAAACACCTCTCTCCTTGGACTGAAGATAGAAACTGTAGGAATGATCAGTATGTGGTCAGTGAAGTGTTTATTTTAACCAAGTGAAACTGAGTTGTTGTTATTCTACTCCACTCCAGCATGTAGAACATGAAATGTACCATTGAGGAAGGAATGTACCATCTACCAGCAAGCATTTGTGTTTCTTGAAGGGACATTGCCTTTTCTTTTTCTTTTTTTCCTGAGGGGCTTTTCCCCTGAAAAGAAAAGTCAACTTCTTCTTTGACCTGGTTAGTTTGTTGTTTTTTGTGAGAACAAAGCAGATTTGTTTTCCTCATACTGCAGTGGACTACTTAAAGTGGGACTCCCATCGAGTAACTTGAAATTCTTGCTAGAACATTTAATAATAACTAGTTCTTTATAATACTGTGTAGCGCATTTTACAATAACGTATCAATGCGCTTTTACATTAGTGCCCTGGTCATTGGGCCAATGTCATTCCTGTAATCTTTCTCAGCTCCCTGAGGAGTATACAGCCCTGTGCTGCCAAGGTGCTCCAAAGGCTTTTTTCAATACACAACATCAACCTCTACCCTCGCAGGTACCCATTTATACCCCTGGGTGAAGAGGAGCAATTATAGTATTAAGCATCTTGCTCAAGGGCGCAAGTGTCATGACCGGGATTCGAACCCACACCCTGATGACTAAACAACCAGAACGTGAATCCGTTGCTCTAAACCACTCGGCCATGACACCCTTGGGGGCACCGAGGCAATGGCTGGTGGAGCCCCTGTCGCCTCCAGGAACTGGATCAGGCGTTTGTCTGGAGGGCAACATTTCAAGGGGCAATAGCCTCATCGGGCAATAACTGGGCAACAGTCACAATGGCGCTCCTTTGCCCCTTTTCAAAGTCTACAAGCTTGAGTTGTAACTTGTACATGTATGTCCTTGCTCTAGTCATAGAAGGGTTCCTTACTCTGTGCTCTATGCATGTCAGTGCTTGTAATTTACAGTGGACTGCTGGCCTGAGGCCAGTGAATTTAGTGTCGGGCCAGTAGAACTCGCTACTTGACGAATCCAGCATTCTTGGGTTTTTTTTTCAATTGAATAAAAATACCCCAATGTGTGTAGTATCTTTAAAATTAGACAAGCATTGTTCAAATGTTCGAGTCTGGTAGATATCTTTTCAATTTTGTTGAGTATCGAAGGATACTTACTCAAAAGACAAATGAGGTAAATCTTCTCTCAGTGCTTAAATGCCAAATGTAAAAAGTTTTAATAAACTGTGTGGAAAGTCTTTTTCTCATTTTGATTCTGGTCTTGTTAAAAAAATAAAGTCTGGTCCCGTAAAAGTTTTGAGCGACAAGCCCTACAGTCTTGGGATTTTCCCATCAAAGTTTAGCCCTGCTTTACGCTGAGCGCATGAGCACATGATCACATGTACTACGTAAAGCAATGATCCAAATCTTGAACACGGATCTTTTAATACTGTCTTGCCTGTAGGATAGTTTACCACTGACCTTTGATTAAATGACCACAAAATTCCGCAAAAACAGCAGGTATCCATAGCAACCAAACCTTGTGGTTTGACAAAGCGATACAGTGTGGTACAGTGGTTATTTAATTGCAAAAAAATTAGACCGCAGCTAGTCAGCGACGTACATGTACTTGAGGTTTCCGGTAGTACATAAAAGGGGATTTGAGATTTTCCTCAAAATAAATACTTTGGTCATGTTTTGATTTGTTTTTTGTTTGTTTGTGTGTGTTTTTTCTTGTGTGTTTTTTTTTGGGGGGGGAGGTGTTGTTTTTTCCTGGGGTGGAGGTGTTCTTCATGGCCAAGGTCAACAGGAATTGGGTCATCTGTGATTGCCCTTGAAACTTCATAACAACATTCAGGCCTGATGCTGAAGGGCAATGCCTTTTCATTTTAAGGGGCATGGAGGCAATGCCCAAGGGCATGGGGGCAATGTCCATGGGCATAGAGGCAATGCACATGGGCATGGAGGCTAATGACCAGGGGCATGGGGGCAATGCCCATGGGCATGGAGGCAATGTCCATGGGCAGGGGGCAATGACCAGGGGCATAGAGGCAATGCCCATGGGCATGGAGGCAATGCCCATGGCAATGACCAGGGGCATGGAGGCAATGACCAGGGGCAGGGAGTCAATGACCAGGGGCATAGAGGCAATGACCAGGGGCATAGAGGCAATGCCCAGGGGCATGGGGGCAATGCCCATGGGCATGGAGGCAATGTCCATGGGCAGGGGGGCAATGACCAGGGGCATAGAGGCAATGCCCATGGGCATGGAGGTCAATGCCATGGCAATGACCAGGGCATGGAGGCAATGACCAGGGGCAGCGAGGCAATGCCCAGGGGCATAGAGGCAATGCCCAGGGGCATAGAGGCAATGCCCAGGGGCATGGGGGCAGGGGGCACCTCGACACACACTGCATGGTGCATATTATTTATGCTTTGTTAGACATTTAAAAAAAGAAGTTCCACCTTATAAATTGTAAGATTTTTTGGTTGGAGTATTGGACATTATACTCAAAGTTGACAAAGAAAAACACTCAATAATTTTCCATGCTGGTTTTCAAGACAAAGGAGTTGGGAGAAGTGTACATTAACCTTTGACCTTTAATCTGGGGGGGGGGTGATAATTACTTTCTTTTTTTCCTAGTCCGTCCCAAGAGCTTTTCTCAGATTGATCCACTAAGCTGTAGAGTAGTGAGTGATTCCGGGAAAATCTGCTGGCCGATAGTTTGTGATGAAAACAAGGATTGGATTTGGCCTTTTTCTCCTGCTGATACTAGTCTTGGTCCAGTGTGTTAAAGGAACATTACAGAATTGGTTTTTGCTAACAAAACAGTTGCTGGCAGTGTAAGCACTTTATGTAATCCACCATACATAAACTGACAAACCTGTAGAAGTTTGAGATTGATCGGCCATCTGGGTCACGAGAAAATAGTGAAAAACCGATTACACATTTTTGCATGAAATCATAGATTCAACAAATGAATAAAACGCTCACTGAGCGATAAACTCCAATCGGAAAATTAGTTTATTCAGTTCTCATCAAATATGACATTTCAGACAGAAATATTTCAAGGGATGTTTTCTACTATCAACGTATTAGACCGTATAAGTTTGATGTAAATCTGTGATCAAAAAGTTATTTTACAAGTTTTTTTTCTTACCAATTCTGTAATGTTCCTTTAACTGTGTAATTGCTGAAGTCTTGGTCCAGTGTGTTAACTGTGTAGATGCTGAATCATTGGTGTTCTAGTAAACTAAAAAAGGCTGTTCCAAAAATATAGTGTCGTTGTGTTTTTGGTTTCTCTGTAACATGAGGGAATAAGATTAGGAATGTATTGTGTAGGAAGGAACTATAAATAAATAGTGAACTTGCGGGGTACAGCCATGTGTAAATCTCTTGTGTGAGAGTGGTGGCTCTTTTTCGGAACAGTATACTCTGCTCGTCTTCAGGAGAATGCATTGTGCTTTGAGCAAAATAGCAACAGCAGGATTTGATGTACATGTGTAGTGTTACAACTAACGTAATGAACCTCTACTCATTCGGACATTCAACTTAAATTCATTTTAAGCCAGTTGTTAAGCCCTTTGTCAACATTTCTTAGTCGTTGATTCCAAAGCTCACGTTTGGTTCACTGGTTTCCCGCTAAAGGTAGATCAATTTCCCAATCAAGGCTGTTTGCTTTCCAAACATCAAGTACCCGGTAGACATTTGTCAGGGCCACTTTCCAATAGACCATAGAGGGCTGTCCTTGCTCTATGAATAGACCTTCACCACCATCTTGTCATGTACCCCATGTGCAGTAGCACTTATGATGACTGTTTCTCATAAATGTGAAAGAGGAGTCAGACTATTTTTTGTCCTTCCACCCTCGGTTTGGTGCCATCAGTTTGAACGGACAGGAAAAAAACGAAGATGGCCGTGCACCATGATTGAAGATCACCTCGTGTACACGTCAGAACTTGTTTGTAGAGGTCACAAATTGAAGTGGAGGTCGAAATTGGGAAGTGAAGTTGACCACAACAAAATACACAGTACATTGTTGACCAGTTTGTGGTTGTTGCTCGGTGTGTTGTATGATTAAAGGTACACTTGTGATGGTAGTAACCGCAAGGTGCTCTTCCTCTTGAAACATGTACATGTAGGCCTACAGTTTACAATGTATACAGGGAAGGATGTTTTCAAGGAATTTTGCATCCTAGCAATTTATGTTTAGACTGAACTAGCCTTCCCCCTTGACACTCTGGTCCGCTGGCAGTTAAAACACCCGAGGACCAGTCAAACTTCACTCTAAGTAGTCAGGCTGGCTGGTTCAGTGTTGATTTAATATTTAGGATGGACTAGTTAAAAAGCTGATGGACTAGCGAAATGACAAGCTAACTGGGCCCAATTTCATAGAGCTGCTTAACCAGAAAATATTGCTTAACAATTGTCTGCTAAAGCAGAAATGAGCAGCATACCAGTCACAAATTGTACATGTGACATGGTAGTTTGGCTGGTAACCTTATACTGGTAAGCATAATTTTGTTGTGCTTAGCTACTTTTTGTGCATTTAAAGCAGCTCTATGAAATTGGGCCCTGGGCTTGCCAGTCACCGAAAGACTTGAAGGCAAACCCTGCTGCACACTGAGTGCTAGTATTGGTGCAAGACGTTCAAGATAGCATTGTTTGTTTTACTTAGAACCTACTTGCAACACTACATGAACTTAAACACTACATACTAGGCGCGACAATTCCACCAATAGAGGGCGTTCGCTGGAAGTCATGAACGTGTGGTGGACTGTGGGTGATCGGAATACATCGTCGGCTCAGTGCTATAAGGTCGTTAGTTGCAATTTCAAATTCGTATTGATCAAAAGGGCATTAAGTTAAAAATGCGTATATAAATTTGAAAAGATAAATCAAAACCCACTTATAAATGTTTTTCTTAGAAAACGATTTGTTTCTTTTTGTGCCAAACAATTACTTTGGAGACAACTCTTGATCACTCAACTCCATTTACCAGGAGCTCTAAAATATGCAAAATCAATTTTATGAAATCCAATTGGTTAAAATTCTGACAGTTTTGTTTGATGGTGTGTTTATTGCAAATGATTTGAAATTTCAGTATCTGTATAAAAATTAATCTGTTGTTGACCGATACTTAACTTAAAGGAACATTACAGAATTGGTAAGAAAAAAACTTGTAAAATATACTTTTTGATCACAGATTTACATAAAACTTACACAGTCTAATGATGATGATAGTAGAAAACATCCCTTGAAATATTTCAGTCTGAAATGCCATATTTAATGAGAAATTAATAAACTAATTTATCCGATTGGAGTTTATCGCTCAGTGAGCGTTTTATTAATTTGTTGAATCTACATGTATGTGATTTCATGCAAAATGTGTTTACAATCGGTTTTTCACTATTTTCTTGTGACCCAGATGGCCGATCGATCTCAAACTTCTACAGGTTTGTCAGTTTATGTATATGGTGGATTACATAAAGTGCTTACACTGTCAGCAACTGTTTTGTTAGCAAAAACCAATTCTGTAATGTTCCTTTAAAATTTGATGAAATATGCAGAAATAAATGTACTGTGTATTGAAAATGAATATGATGAGTGTCAAGTAAAATACCATTCTTTAATATCATATCAATGTGTGCATCGATCAGCCAACTGCTTCCTGTTGGTTTGGTCCTTGGAATGCACGGTCATTGTCGCAGCGAGATCTTCCTTTGACGTAGTATGTAATCTACCACTGGAACCCATCCTGTGAAAGGATGTCCGATGAGACGAAGTTAAAATCAAACAAGTGGATAGAGGGAGGGATAAATGAGTAATCGGAAGGAATTGTTTACATGTTCGGGCTGAGGTTGTGGTTTGTCGTGCGTTTTTTAAGGAACGGACCTCTATGGTTCTCGGTAACATACTATTTATCATGCTGCCGCCGTTATTAGTCTTGCTCCCCGTGTGAAATGGATTTACTGATTCTTATACCACTGGGAAAGGTACCAGACTATTTTTTAACCCTCCAGCCTCGTTTTTGGTTCACATTGATTTGAGCAGTAGGAAAAAACAAGATGGCGGCGCCGGCACGGTGATAAAGGTCTATAGCAGACTAACTGCTTTGCTTTGTGCCAAGGTTCTCCTTATGGTCTGTCAATTATTGTCAAGTACGCACTGGATATGCTGTTGTGGAAAATATTCTTGGGAGAAAGTGATGATGTCATCTTGGAGTTTTTCCTGCTAGCCCATCCCCCATGATTGGGGACTATGGAGTGGATTTTTTTCTTCATTTGGAGAAGATGGTTTAAGTCTGGTGAAAATAATTATCCCAGTTGGGGATAGTTTTGGATGGTTTCAAGCAAGGCTTTCTCAATTGGGGATGATGGAAATTGTCTTTTGGAGGGTGTCATTCGGGGTGACATATTATCCCAGTTGGGGATAGTTTGGATGGTTTCAAGCAAGGCTTTCTCAATTGGGATGATGGACATTGCCTTTTGGAGGGTTTCATTCGGGGCAACATATTATCCCTATTGGGGATAGTTTGGATCTTGTGACTCAAGGCTTTCCCAATTGGGTTATAATTGATACCTTCAACTTTGGAGGAGATTGTTTGAATCTTGGTGAAATATTATCCTAATTGGGGATAGTTTAAATGTGTTCACTCAAGGCTTTCTGGGTTAATAAGAGTACCATGGTTATCCTCATTTGGAAAAGATGGTGCCAATTGGGGGGCCCAAATTTATCCCATTTGGGTTAGTTTGGATGTTGTCATTCAGCGATTCTCAATTGGGTACCATGGTTATCCTCGTTTGGAGAAGATGGTTTCAATCGGGTTTAAAAACATTATCCCACTTGGGATGCTTTCACGTAAGGCTTTCCTCATTGAGGGTCTCGATCAGGGTAGTTAATATCCTTATTTAGAAAGCTGAGGTGGCAATGACCCTGTGTAAACTGTAAGCCAGTTGGCATTCGGGCCAATTACTCAATGCCCTCAATGCGGGTGTATTTATAGCTTCAGTGTTACATGCCAAGCCTGGAATTTCACTTTCAATGGTGCAAGGCTGTTGAAGGGCACTTCAGCGTGCTTGTATTTATATCATAGCATCATAGATGTCTGGATTGAGAGTGTCTTCAAAAGGGGGGTGTCCCAGTTGAGAGCAGGCCCCACAAAAGGCCACGGCCTTCGTGGCCTCTGTGAAATTCCAATACTGGGTGCTAAAAAGGACTGGACTGTTGTGTTTTGTTGTGGCCTCGATCGATCGTAGTGAATCAATTTTCAAAGATTAGTGCAGTGTTGCTAGATGATGAATAGGGCAAATTATTAGGGAACTTTATGTCACCCCTCCTACTGTCTGACCGATTAATATTATCCACTGTGGTTTTGAATGATTGCCAGTCTGCAGCTTGATGTCTTGACCAACTGGTGATGCACGATCTACATGTACTCATTTCACACTTAGGGAGCAATCAAAGTAAATTTTTTCGAATTTGTTTGGCAAACGTTTCCTCAACTACTTGTACTGTGTGCACAGTTGTGCCACCAT
This sequence comes from Pycnopodia helianthoides, assembly GCA_032158295.1. Classification (NCBI taxonomy): domain Eukaryota; kingdom Metazoa; phylum Echinodermata; class Asteroidea; order Forcipulatida; family Asteriidae; genus Pycnopodia; species Pycnopodia helianthoides. Next base: position 8,121,133 of record CM063263.1, on the reverse strand, counting down.
GCACAGGCCTTGCGCTTGAGCTTTTTGTAAAGTAGCCCACCGGGTAGTGAACTGTTTTTTTTTATTACCTGCCCTACCCTCCCCTACCCTTCCCTACCTTCTCCTCCCCTTCCCTACCTTCCCCTCCCCTTCCCTATCCTACCCTCTTCTGTCCTTGCTCTATGCTCCTACCCTCTCCTACCCTCTCCTCCTCTACCCTACCCTCTCCTCCCCTACCCTAGCCTACCCTACTCTCCCCTACCCTAGCCTACCCTACCCTCCCCTACCCTAGCCTACCCTCCTCTAACCATCATTGAAAGGAAACACTCAATGGAGAATAAATGTCCGGCCCTCAGCCAGCTGCAAGATCATGTTTACAGATTGTTTTCAACCTGTTATTTAATCCCCAACTGGACACACCCAATGTCGAGTGTAACTCACACTGACAAGTGACAAGCCAAGTACACATGTACGATACCCTATGCACTCTATACAATATGTTCACTTGTACCTGTACGGTTGTACAGGTTCTGAAGATAGAATAGTCGTACTATCATACGTACATTTCCTCGGAGGATTTCTCAACCAACATTCTGTAATCCATCTGGTAACCCCCGCATTAGGCAAAGCTCAAGAGGTGAAGGCGCAGTTACTGGAGTCTTGGGGAGTCGGGGAGCCAGACCGCCTACACACTTTGACCTTTGGGTTGACCCAGCACATTCCATTGCCTTCACAATACCAGTGCCCTGACCATGTGACCCAGACAGATTCTTTTAATGTAAATTAGGGATCTTCTTCATCCAGCATGGTAGGATGTGGGTCACAGCGCCGAGTCGAGGCCTAGTTTGTGTTTTTATTGAGTTAACGAGCGTCGCTGCGGTTGGTGGTAACGGTACAACGGAGCGTAGAATAGCACGGCTGCATATTAGATACATGAAGGGGCCTGTCTATGTTCATTGTACGTAATCATAAAAGTAGGCCTACTGTCCTTTTTTTTTAAACAACAGCTTCGGCATCTAGGCTCACAGCTTGGCCTGCTGCTTGGACGATGCCAGTAAATTTGTAAATAATTGATTGAAAGCGGTAGGCAAAGTCAACAATGAGCAGTTTCAGACTGCAGGACCAAATTTTTCATAGAGCTGCTTAAGCAGAAAATATTGCTTAAAAATTGTCTGCTAAGCAGAAATGGGCAGGATACCAGTCACAAATTGTACATGTTTAACTTAGTAGTTTGGCTGGTAACCTTATTCTGGTAAGCATATTTTTGTTGTGCTTAGCTACGTTTTGTGCTTAAGCAGCTCTATGAAATTGGGCCCAGGTCTTTTCACACTTATCAAGCTCCGATCCGTGCCGAAAGCTACACGGTTCCCAATATCCGGCATGATTTATTCCCACTTAAGTCTGATTTCCGATTTATGGGCCCTCAGAAAAATCAGCATGTTATTAAATAGCCTGAAAGTCTGTAAGGCCTACATCCTACATGGACATGTACTAAGTACATGTAGGTCGTTTGGTGGCACAACTGTGTAGTTTACGCAATCCCAACATGATTTCATAGCACTGGCTGGCAAAGTTTATCCATTGTCTGTCACTCCTACACCACAACCACAGTGGATTAAATATTAAATGGCCAGACCGTAGGAGGGTTAATCTTGTAAAATCAACACCGTGACTTCTCACTGGAAAATGTGTCCTTCAAAAGAATTGAAACTAGTGTCAGTGATGTGCACTAAGTAACTTTCATTTTAAAGGGCGGGCCATATATTGTTTTTTTGTCAATGTGATGCTGATTTATAGGCAAAAGTGAAAAAGAAAAATACAATAAAAGTCACATGTGAAAGTTTCAGCTGAATACAGTGTCTACTTGCTGAGAAAACGGCAAAAAAACTGTCACGGTGTTTTCACAAGAGCGTCCAATCCATCCACGTTTAGCGAGGTGACAGCGGGTACCAACCGCATCTCTGGCCGCAGCATTCGCGAACGGACACCAACCCTCAGAAATCTGAGATAAAACGATTCATGCATGAACCGTTTCTCAGATTTCAAAAGTTTTCAACCGTATTACTTCGATGGGAATCCTTTCTGAAAATAGTTTAAAGACACTGGACACCTTTGGTAATTGTCAAAGACCAGTCTTCTCATTTGGTGTATCTCAACATATGCACAAAATAACAAACCTCTGAAAATTTGAACTCAATTGGTCGTCGAAGTTGCGAAATAATAATGGAAGAAAAAACACCCTTGTCACACGAAGAATTGTGTGCTTTCAGATGCTTGATTTCGAGACCTCACGCGTTTGGTTTTAAAATCAATTCAAATATTTTACTGAGAAATTGCTCGTTACCAAGTAAGTTTTTATGCTAACAATTATTTTGAGTAATTACCAATAGTGTCCAGTGCCTTTAAATACAATCAAAACCTGTGCACAGTGCTTCTTACTAAGTGAGTTTTTATGGTCATTATTTTTTGGAGTAGTTATCAATCTACATGTATGACCCCAACTTTAAATTGAATTGTTCTGGGCAAAGTAGTTTGTACAAAATCACATGTGTACTTCCTTCATTTATGTATTTACTGTGAGTCATTTGTCGGTTTTTTCGCAATCTGAGATTGCTAGAGATTGTGGGCGGTTACATTATTTCCGTGAAAGTCCCAACATGTGTCTACCACGCACAACGAATCATGAGCAATTGCACTGTGTTTATTTTAAAATGAATCAGCTGTCAGAGGAGAAAGACTGTATGAGTCATGGATGATTAATGTGACAGTAGAGGGCAGTGTTTCAGCTGCCCACTTGTGATAGTAATGTACAGTGGACTTTGCCGAGTTGCAGATAGAAGAAGCGTGAGTGAGCCCTCTTGTGACAGATTGTGACGAGGTGAAACTTCTAGAATTGGAACTTTATGTTTGACACACAATAATTATTGTGATTTTTCTTTTAAGGGGATTTTTGCCTACACTGTGAATATTTGCTACTTTCATTTGCCAGTTTACATGTTAAACCAACAGATGGAAAGGAAAGACCATCATCGTAGGTTTTTTTTTCCATTTATTTTGTATTCATTTTTTTCTTTTTCATAATTATTTTGATTTGTTTTCTTCAAAATTTGTTTTGGGTGCACTACCCCAAAATGAGTTGTTGCACAATTGTCATGACAACACAGAAATTAACAAATCAATCAATGTAAGATACATATGCTGATACATATATGAAAGGAAAAAAAAACAGTATGCACTTGTCTCCAAGCCCCCTGTTCATTGCCTTGGTGCCCCATGAAATGCTCCAGTGGAAATTTAGTTTTCTCTCATTAATAGTCATAGAGGTGCCCTTTACCAAGGAAATTGTGCCCCCTGCCCATACAAGAAAGAAGTAAACAGGGCTGCACATTTGGAATGTGGTGATCATGCGATTGGTTTACATGTAGGTCTCCGGCATGCTGTATAAGACCTCACATCACCATTCAGGCCGAATTGGCGGCTACTGTTATATGGCTACGACTGTTGCTAAGGGTGTTGCAAAGGATGACTACACTTCACTACATGACGATGCGGAAATCTAGCCGTAGCCGTAGCTGTAGCCGCTAAATCGGACACGACCTCACTCAGTCATCTTGTTTTCTACCATTCAAGTGACTGTGCTCATAACTGAGGCCAGACGGGAATAATAGTCGGGGTCCATTTCTGTGCATCAAGAATCAGTGACTGTGTTTGTACTTTGTATACACAGGGTACCAGGCAAAGATGGCGCGATCGTGACAAAGGTCTTACCCTTGACAAACTGAATCCTAACGGACCGATTGAAAGACTTGACTGCATCTGGTTTTAATCACAAAAAGATAAAAGATTTAAAGCAATTAACCCAATCGGACTAGTCCATTTATTATTAAAACTCTGCTAATTGTTTTTTATCTCCCCCAGTCCAGTGATACCTCTCTCGCCTCCTTGGACTAATTAACTCCAAATCTGTCCATTTCCAGCCTCATGCTTTTAATAGCCCCGTTCCGTTCCCCCGAAGGGGGGGGGGAGGGGGGGTTAGTCAAGGCAGGGGGAACGTGGTCACGCAGCTAGCTTTCAATAGACAAAAATTACAATCCCATCATACACAACGGACTGTGACAACTCTAGGGCAGCAGCTAGCTTTCAATAGACAAAAAATACAATCCAATCATACACAGTGGACTGATGCAACTCTAGGGCAAAAGGGAAGTTGAGTCTAGACTGGTTTTTTTTTAAGGGTGAGATGTTTTTTATATATTTTTTATGATCCCCCACGTGAACCTGACTCGCAGGATAAGGTCAGCAGACCGTCCCCCTTCACTGTCATTAAAACTCAACAGCGCGGTATATGAGACAGTATTATCGCTTTGGACAATAGATAACATGCCATCCCCGGGCCGCAATCTGAGATCATCAAACAAACTACTGTATAGTAGAACTTTCCTAGATCTTGTTCTTCATCAGGTGAATGAAGCTTCGTTTTTGTGTGAGCCAAAGCTACACAGCTTGAAGTTGTATTCTTGTGTCTTGAAATAAGAAAACAAATCTTACTTGAAGAGAACCTTTCTTGTGTCACTCCTAAAAATCTTAATAGAACAATTTTCCAGGGAGTGACTAATTTTTTTTCTTTCTTGAAATCAGATTTTTACCTTATTTCAAGAATTCCATTTTTAGCAGTGTATGGGATGATCGCCCCTATTAACTCTGTACCCTTAACTCAGATCTTCTTAAGCCAGCTTAAGATTCATCTCTTTGATTCTGCTTACACTTTAGTCCATTCCATTTGTCATCTCCAAATGAAATTCTGTGATCTCTTTTATCTAAGATTTGCCTCATTTTGCTAAGTGCTTGAATTGGCAACAAGAATGATGGCGCTCTACAAATACTTGGTGATTGATTGAATGACTGATTTATTGATTGATTGATTGATATGCCAATGTTGAGGTTCTTGTTGGCATCGGTAGAAAAAAAAGGACTCCTGAAGTGTGGTCATATTTGAAAAAGCAATTATGTGTAAATCAATTTAAATTCAATCAATCAATTGATCAACCAGTCAATCAATCTATCACTATCGGTAAGCTTATTTTTCGTAAAAAAAAACACACAATAAACTCTTCAGGCTTGAAACTACCCGGAAGGCCATGGCCTCTGTTGCCCCTGGTCTTGGCCTTTGTGCCCCCTCAGAAGTTTCCCACAGACTTTAAGATTTTCAAATCGAAGTGCCCTTTGCAAAATGCAAATGGCCTTGCCCTCTCCAAGAGTAAACAGGCCTGTTGTAAAGTGAATTTCTACATTAACTAAAACATTAAAAGCACTAGAAGTCGTTTTTATTTATAGTTTCACAAAATGATGTAAACAAAAACATGGTTAAACGGTGTTTTCCTGTGAGCTTCCGAGGCTTTTCGAAGAATCATGGCTGCAGTTTTGATGTCCCGGGCTCACTGCGTCATTTTCCGAACATTAAAAGTAATCGATCCAGACGCCGTTTACCACCAGCTCGGAGAGCAGTGCCGATTTCCTTACAAGTCGAGCCGGATTATTTTGACATGATAGTTCTGTGGAGGAAGTTCTTCGTGATTGAATCGCTGGAATTATAAAACCCAAACCACAAATCCGCAGACAAGACATGTTGAAGTGACGCTGCGTTTTTGGAGGGGTCGTTACAGCTTGGCGCTTTGTGCAAAATTATCAGCTGCTGTGAGAGAAAAAACAAAAATGTGCTCTTTAAAGCACATGTACAACATTGGTCATTGTCAAAGACCAGTATCTGCACATTATGTGACCCAACATATACATGAAATAACAAACATGTGAAAGTTTAAGCTCAATCGATCATCGGAGTCACAAGAAAATAGTGAAAAACCCCATTATATGTTTTCACTTCTTTCAAACATCAGGTTTGGACATGCAAGATAAAAACTAACTATTTTACTCATTTCCTAAAAACTAAAGCATTTTAAGCAAAACTATTTCAAGGGAAGTTTTCCCACCATGACCCATTTCTTTAATACCTTGTGTTTAAGTTATGTGTGCAAATCTGATGAATAATTTAAGTTTCAATCTTACCAATGTTGTGCACATCCTCTTTAATTTCTCAATGATTCTTCCTGATGTCAGGATTTAAAAAAAACTGCTTTCAATTTTCTTGATAAAAAACTGAAGCAGCCACCAATAGGAGCAGGTTATTATTGAAATGTCACAAACATTCAAGATTATGAAGAAAAAATATATGCTGTTGAGAATCTTTTTTCTTTGTTCTGTGGGAGTTACAGAAAGATGAATATTTAATTAAATTGCCTCAAGTTTTCTTAAATTTCCTGCAAAAGAAACCCTCATTTATCTTTTGGGAGCAAACTAAGGTCAAAGACATTTACCCTCAATCCCCCTTGAAATATCAGATTTTAAGTTTCCCAGTTTAGAAAGGAAGTCATTTGGTAGTTGACAGGCACGATAGTCTTCCTACTCAAGTCTGCTTTCCGATTTTGTTTTGCCCTAGAAAAATCAGAAAGAAAATTGCTTTTAAAAAGCCTGAAAAGTCTATGATATACATGTAGGTCAACCCTTGTACTCAATCAAATTGTCCTACTTTTGTGTCTGAGGGCCACTTATCCTGCTTTAATTGAGCAATTATGACTAGCGTTTTGGAGCATAAAAGAAATGCCTAAATTGTCAAAACTGGAATCAATTGGAATTTGAACAGACCTTGTTTGTCTTTTGGGAGACTGGTAAGGTAAAGAAACGTCTAAATTTACACGTTAATCGCCTGAAGTGACAACCTGCACCGTGCATAGATCCATGTTACAACAGAGAGCATTTAATGGGGTCAGTACCCTCATGGCCACCCCACCCCCCCCCCTCAACCCCAACCCCCAAGAGGACACAATAATCCACATTCTTGACTTTCCGTCTAAAAGAGGGCAAGTTTAGGGGTCAAACTTGTCTTTGTAAGAGCGCTCTAGGGTCGGTGTTCCAGTGGGGGTGTTGTTGTGAAATGAACGGCTTCTGGCGTTTCTAGGGTTATTTGCCTCACCGCCCAGAACGGCAGGATATGTGTTTTTTTTGGGGTGGGATCGTTTCACTTGTATAATTAGGTACTGAATAAATCTACGTACATGTTACCCCCCAACCCCCTCTTCCTGCCTATTCTCTAAAATGCTATCCCTGATTCTGCCTTTAAACTTGGGATGAAGGTCTATGGGGGGTTGGAATGGCACGTAGGATTTGGCAGGATTAGGCCATTAGACCTTTGCCTGGCCCGTTTCTTTCCCTTGGGTCCCCTTTTAGAACTCTGCTGGGGGTTGCATGCATGACACAAAAATAAATCCCCTCCTTACCGATGCTAAACATTCACGGATGCTATTTTAAAGTCTCTCGGGCCTCTCAAAAGCCAAGTCAACAAATATTTGCCGACACGTAAAAGTAATTTCCTTTCCGAACGTCTTTTTTCACGAAGAGCTACAGATCGATATTAAGTGCGAATAAATCTTAATTGCTAAGTGTGATGTCACAATACAAATCGCTACGGCGACAACTCATCTTAGGCGCTCTGTGAAAATCAACCCAGCTCTGTTGAAATGAGCTCCAACCTACTTAAAGCTGTTTAAAAAATATGAATTTACATGGTTACTGTACATATTTAAAGGAACATTACAGAATTGGTAAGAAAAAAACTTGTAAAATATACTTTTTGATCACAGATTTACATAAAACTTAACGGTCTAATGATGATGATAGTAGAAAACATCCCTTGAAATATTTCTGTCTGAAACGCCATATTTGATGAGAAATGAATAAACTAACTTTCCGATTGGAGTTTATCGCTCAGTGAGCGTTTTATTCATTTGTTGAATCTATATGATTTCGTGCAAATGTGTAATCGGTTTTTCACTATTTTCTCGTGACCCAGATGGCCGATCGATCTCAAACTTGTACAGGTTTGTCAGTTTATGTATATGGTGGATTACATAAAGTGCTTACACTGCCAGCAACTGTTTTGTTAGCAAAAAACAATTCTGTAATGTTCCTTTAATACTGTTTATCTCTCATTTGAACCATTAACGGTAAAAACTGTCAGATCCAATTCTCAATAACAGGAACTGACATCAGCAGGTTAAAAATACTTTCAGTGGTTTTTTTTTTTCTGGGGGGGGGGAGGGTTTGCGTGTGGGCCACCAGGCTGCACATTATCTTGCTGCGCTTCTCTAAAACTTAAAAAAAAATAGGTCTTTAATTTGTGTTTTCCTTTGATAGTCTTTGGGGAGACTCAGTCTCCAATCCAAATTGGTCCGAGGGGCTAGAAAATCTTTAAAAATACTCCGGTTCCTTTAAAGAGGTTGCGCTTCGTTGGATTCTGAAAGAGTACATTCATTCCTGTCCTTCGCAATTAAAATTAAAGGGGCTGTGTCGTCACCAACCTGTAAAAATTTAATTACAAAAAGGTTTTGTTTTTGCAGTTTTGAGATATCACCGACATCTATATCTCAAAACTGCAAAAACAAAACCTTTTGTAACTAAATTTTACAGGTTAGTTTTATGGTTTTGTTGCATAATATCTACATTTATATAGGATTAATACAATTGAACGGTCCAAAAAACGACATGGTTCGCACCCACAATTTCGAGAAGAAAAAAAGGGAAAGAAAACATAAAGAATGAAAAACACACAAAAAACAATTTTTGTTGTTGTTGTAAAAAGTGATAATTCTGAGTGGCCCTTTACTCTTTTGCCCATGTTGTACTAACCTATTATAATGACTTCTAAACTACTTCCTGAGAAAGAAAGACATTCTATCGGGACATACACACATGTATTTGTTCCCTCTTTCAAAAGGCAATAAGCCGACCCAGATTGTCTGAATAGGAACAGGAAATTTCCCCTTTTTTATTATCCTTTTTCTGGTTTGCCTATTTAGTTTTGTCACGAACGTGAATTCATCACAGGCAATACCAGTCATACCTTTTTGTTCGCTAAGAATCACGACCAGCTTTTTTGGGAGAGTGCTGGTTGGGTCAGACACCGTTACACACCAAGAAGCTTTTATCTGTACCCCCCCCCCCCCCCGCCCCTTGAGGGAATATTACGGGAACACCTGATTCCTGGCTAATCCCTGAAAAATTTCGACCCCATTCTTTGCAGCTTGATTCATTGAGATCCACTTTCAGTTTTGCAGGCTGCTATTATTAGCGTTTGTGAAACTCTGTACGATCTAATTTTTTCGGAATAATGTTTCGGCAGCGGGGTCGTGACATCTGGGCCCAATTTCATAGAGCTGCATTAAGTACAAAAAGTAGCTAATCACAACGAGATTATGCTTACTAGATTAAGGTTACCAGCCAAACTACCCGTGCCACGTGTACAATTTATGACTGGTATCCTGCTCATTTCCGCTTAGCAGAAAAATAGTTTGTAAATTGGGCCCTGGTGTGATTTCTAAATCTGCCCTTAGTGAACGGATCTAAACACTTGTAAATCTAAATGAAAAATAGGAGGCGATACAAAATCTGTAGCTTTCTTTTTGACACTGTGGAGTTTTTGTGGCTAGGCATGGTGGAAGGTCGTTACCATAAAAATTCTTACACCATGTTCGGGTTAAAATTGCTTGTCCTTTACAGCTGTTGTGAAAGACTTTGGTCGTAAAAAATAAGACTAACTTGTGTGTCACACAGCTGGAAGTTAAACCAGATAGGGTTTTGTCTTTGGTTTTAAGAGGTCAAACTGCACCATGACCCAACACAACAACATCCGCTACATTTACATAAAAACCTGCGAACCCATACAAACAAGCGTGTACAAAAGACGCGCACTTCACAATTTATGGCGTGTTACGCAACAGGTCCTGGGTCATTGACGAGGACTTAAAACCGGATGTGGTTAACTCTATCCTGTCCAAACACCGTGCTAAAAAGATAAACCTGAAGTGGTTTAGCGTTAAACCACCCTTGCCGACTGATTTAACTCGTTCGGGTTCAACCCGATTCGGTTAAGTTTTAAGAGCATTCAGACACACAAAGTTAAACCTGATTGAGTTCAAACTGCCTCAAAATCGACTTCAGTACTGTGTTTGAATGACCTCATTATGTTGCCACAGACAGTAAAGTGTAACTTGACCTTTAGGTAATAACCGAACAAGACTTGAAAATGGTCCATAGACCAATTAGGTACTTCCCTTAACGGTCGGTCGGAGTTTGCAAGTTCCCACAAGATGATTACGATTACCAGAGTATGAAAAACCCACGAGTAATGCGATCAGGGTATCCCGTCACAAATCTCCCCACCGATCGAAAATCTCGCGTCGTCGTCGTCGTCGTAGAATGATTTCCCAACTCATTGATGTAGACCGAGGCTGTAAAAGCTATCAGTGCACATCTGGAAATCGGATCTGGAGGTGGAACAATGGCCGACTTACTGCAGTACGAAGGGGGGGGGGGGGAAACAAGCTTGTACTGGACGATCGCGTTTCAAGTTGCCGGCTGTAGATGACAGTTTTCTCACTTGGAGAGTCGTACGAGGCAATGATCTTACTCCCAAAGGGGGAAAATCTCTACTTTAAATGAATTATTGTGATGTCCTAGAGCATACTAATTTTGTGTCTAGATAATGGTGCGCTTTGAATTTTAAGTCGGCACAAATCCGGAGGTGTGGGGGATTGAAAGGCCTTTCTCAGGCACCTGAAAGCACACAATTCTATGCAACAAGGGTGTGGGTTTTTTTTTTTTTCTCTTTCATTATTTTTTTTTATTGCAACTTTGATGACCGATTGAGCCCAAATTTTCACAGGTGTGTTATTTTATGTGTTGGGGTACACCAAGTGAGGATACTGGTCTTTGACAATTTCCCAAAGTATACCCTGCCTTTTTAGGGATAATCGTAAAGTAAATGTGCCGAACTGGTAATTACCAAAACGAGTAATTCTTCCGTTTCCATCAGACAGCTCATTACCAACCCTCCAGAGAAATATTTCTATCTTACACACTTTTCAAAGTCCAGGATGAAGTGTTTTGAAGACCTCAAGCAATCGCCGCTGTTTGTTTTGATCGCCGCAATTGAAGTAAGCCCAATACAGACATGCCACAAAAACCATTTCAAAACATAACCACTATTTTTTTTTTGTGTGTCTTCCGCTTGAACCTGACCACTGCTTTATGATTAGATCACCCAGTTTAGTTGTTTGTTGTCCTAGAAGATGAAGAATTAAATTACTCTATCAAAAAAAAAACCATTAACAACAACAACATCAACTAATGATGCAGGGTTCTGCACAGGATTTTTTTAGTGGCAAGAATATGTTTCCCTGGAAACCATTGTGAGATGGATCAGTTACACGGTAGAACATAAAAATAGACGTACTCAAAGATAGACGTACCGAAGAAGTTTTCAAAGTTAATAGCTTTGGATACCATGTTTCACTGGTAATTACCCAATTTGTACTTTTCGTTGAAAACATTTGAAAAGGGAAGTGCAAGTTTAACTTAAAAATTCAGATAAAAATTCTGCCAGTGGGGGTTGGGGAGTCTCGAGTGCCAGGCGGGTTTTCCTGGCACCAACCACTGCGGGCAGAACCATTGCCTACAAGGGACCATGCCTAGGGACCATTGCCTACAAGCTTTGCTTCTTAATGGATCCCTCTGCAGTGTCATATATGCTTTTTACATTTTGTTCTTTAAAGGTATTTTACACTTTTGGTAACAGCTCAAAATCAGTGTCCACATTTTGTGTGATTCAACATATGCATGAACAAACAAACCTGTGAAAGTTTGAGCTCAATTGGTCATCGAGGTCACGAGAAAATAGTGAAAAGAGAGTTTTCTGGTTTTTTTCAAATTATTGCGCGCGATAATTACTATTGTTTTACTCGTTTCTCAGAAACGATAGCATTTTAGGCAGAAATATTTTAAGGAACCCTTTCTACCATTACTTACTTTAAATCATGTAAGTTATGTGTGAATCTGTGAACATTGTGTTTTTCGATCTTACCAATAGTGTACAGGGCCTTTAAAACGTATGTTGTGAAACATTTACTCTGCATTTTGTAATGATTACTTTTGATGTACATTGCATTTTGCTCTTTGATACTGTGGAAATAAATTGAACCTTGAACCTTGATGCTGTCCTTTGTGGAGATTTGCTGAAAAATGTTGTGCTGTGTTGAAAATCGAAGAGTGAAAACCTAAAAAAGAAGATCCACATGGACAGACTTTGTTCTCTTTGTGGCCGAACTCCACCGCCACAATTAAATCAATCACGTTCATCTAGGCTTGGAATACTTCCAAATGCATCAAACGGACTCCCACGTGCCTCAAACATCGGTCTGAGCATGTTTTTTCCTTTGTCTGGATTTTTTCGCACATGTGCACTTTTCTCAAGGATGTATTTTTTCTCTGGTATCTTCGACCTTTAGTTTGTTTTCGCTATCCAGTTTTTTAAAAAACACACAGCGATCATAAGTCTGCCACCCCTCCTCCCTTATTGAAGCTCTCGGCTGTTTTTGCCGGAGTTTGTCGTGATCGCAGTTGGTAAAGGACTGGTAAAACTTGCGGGTACAACCATGTGTAAATTTCTTCTGGGAGGAGTGTTGGCTCTGAAAAGAGCAGTTGTAATCTTGACATTTCGAAAAGTATAGGCCTACTCTGCTCGTCTTCAGGAGAAATGTTTGTTTTGTTGAGCACATAGAGATGTATGTAAAGCAAACACTCCACCCAAAAGAGATTTACAAATGGTTGTTCCCCGCAAGTTTACTAATTATTGTTACTCCTTATTTCTAAGAAAGAGATTTATACATGGTTCTGCCTGCAAGTTTACTACTATTTTCCACAAAAGAGATTTACACATGGTTGTATATGCAAGTTTACTAGTTATAGTTACTCCATATTTTCCAAAAAAGAGATTTACGCGTAGTTGTATGCAAGTTTACTAGTTATGGTTACTCCTTATTTTCCACAAAAGAGATTTACGCATAGTTGTATACCCAAGTTTACTAGTTATAGTTACTCCATATTTTCCAAAAAAGAGAGTTACGCGTAGTTGTATGCAAGTTTACTAGTTATGGTTACTCCTTATTTTCCACAAAAGAGATTTACACATAGTTATTTCCCACACAATGCAAAGCTTTATACGTCACGTATCCCAGTTGGTGTTTATAAAGTATTTTGTGTTCCTTCAAAAGTGACATTGTTATGGTGTTACTTCTGGAGTAAGTAACTGTCACTGATATGTAATTGTTTACATAGAAATGTTTGCACAATCAAAAAAGTGCACTTTGTAAAAAAAATAGTGGTATTGTCCGCCCCAAATCGAAAGAGAAATGTTTATGTTTTGTCAAAGCGAGTGACTCGGTATGGTTTGAATTGTGTGCAGATAATATGGTGGGGGGGGGGGCAAGGGGAAGTGAGTTAATTCATGGTTCTTGTTTGCCAGGAAGGGAGTCTACGCATTGGCCAGAGGTCTACAAAGTCTTGTTTCTTTCAAGTTGCCCAAGGGTGTTTTGTGTGTTGAGATTGTGAAATTTATCTTTTTCAAATGTGCTGTGCCAGGTAGTTTTAAATCTAATTGCATTGTAATTGTTGTGAGGGTTTTGTGTGTGTGTGTGTTAAGAGCCCATTTGTTGTATTCGACAATCAACAATAAGTAAGTTTAGAGCTGATCTGTGATGTTGATTGTTTGGTCTGAATTTAGATTACAGTGTAAGGCCTACATCATGAAGCCGTCGTGAGCATTCGATGAAAGCGCTTTCTGTTTGGGAGGATGCAGTAATTAATGAGTACTAATTAACTTATTAAGTTGTTTCATCTGTACACTGACACGCATTCAAATGGTTGTATTACTGTGCAATTCCGTGCGATCAAGTTGTGATTTCCAAAATAGACCAAGGTGAAATTTGCATCCTTCCCCTCGTTTTGTATCCTTTGTAAGTCGAGGAACAAGAGGTTGAGTTTATGCAATTGTTAACAGCAGAGTCCGTGAAACAATTACATTTATTTACATATTTTTAAAATGGATTACCCTCTAATTCAATGAATACAGTCTCTTCCTGTTTTAAGATTAAGACCGAGACTTTTCTTTCTAGACAACCATTCGGCTAATTTTGTTCCATTTGTTTGTGTAACATTGTTATGTTTAGGCCTACCCCTTTCCCTTGGTTGTATTTTTTTATCTGGTTGTTTTTACGCTATTGTACTGGCTTGTTAGGATTGTATCTTAAATTGTAATGCGCTTTTGAACACGTTTATGGTGAAATGCGCACGGTAAATGTGGTATTATTATTATTAGTAGATGTTGAATTTGCACCGGGATAAAGAATGTCATTTGGTTTTACCCTTTCACCGATGTGTGTATTTCCCTGAGTTCTGTAAACAAATTCCACAGGCATATTACCCGAGTGGGATTCGAACCCACGACCTTTGCCATTCTCCAGTGCAGACAACCCGAGATCACCGGCAGCTAGAGGGCTATTATTATTATTGTTGTTGATATTTTTTTTTAATGTTATTCCTCTGTAGTGACACAATCAGTACTGTAGCTACCCTCACTCAAAAATAAAATCTCCAGCTGTGGAAAGGAGACCTTTTTTTTTTCTTCTGTCGTCCACAAACAGAAACATTTCTTGCCTGCCTCTTGTGATGAACAAGTCGGGCCCCATCATCACGTCATCACAGCAACTTCCCCTACCACCAGGCAACAACTGGGATTTCTACACAGCTCTCTCTCTAGAGAGAGAGAGCCCCCAGGCTATTTTTCTTTTCTCCTGGTACTCCAAAAAAAAAAAAGACTGTCCCAATTCCACCACGATGTTGCATGTCCATGTATAGTTATGTAGGCTCGGTCTTTGTTTGCCCTTTTTTGTGTGTTGTGTGTACTGCTCTGAGCTCCCAGTGCCCAGTGTACATTTGTGTGTACATGAGAAACAGTAGCACAGTTGTTAGTGTTTCCTTTGTCCCTGCTGAGTTGCTCTCTTTGTTTGCCAGTTTGAGGTAGGGTGTCAGCCAGTGATGATGTAGCATTGGGATTATACAGTGTGGTTCTGCTACAGTACCATTTTAAGTTACAGCTTTCAATTAATCACCCCCAAAACGTGGTGGTGCTGCCACTTGCCTCAATGCAATGTGTTTATATCAGCTATCTTGCACTTCAGCTGGTGGTATCTTAGCTGGTAATCCTTTAATTACTTGTTACCGCAGCCCCACACACACAGCATCACTTTTGTGTTAAGTGACCGTGACCAACTCAAGTGGGAAGGCTGGACGGATTTAATTTTTTTTATTTTAGCCCAGTTTGTTTTCTGAAGCGGGCTTTTGTGATGGACAAAGTGATTGGCAGTTGAGGGCTCTCGCTTGACCGACATCTTGCTTGACCGATATCTGAGCAGGAGGACCAGCACGGGAGTCTAGGAGTTTTTTTTTGATTGACCGTCAAGAACAGCTGATGTATTGTCCACGCTTCCGGCCACAAAGGGAGTGTTAGACCATGGTTTTAAAGGACACCCTTGGATTTTGAGCATCCAGCCAGGGCTTGCTGGTCCACGCTGCGGATGGCGTGGTTGGTGATTCTGTAAACATTTACCTTTTCTTGGAAATTCTAGAAGTAGCATTTCTGTTTTGGGGTTGTTGTTTTTTTTTATAGCACATTTGTGTAAGTTGTGTTTTTGTCCTTTGTTTCCTTGTTTATGTTTGGATTTTGTATGTTTGTTTTAATTAAGATGTTTTTAGCTTTTTTTCTTTTTTAGCTTGTGCCCAGACTGTCTAAGTGTAGTTAGAGACCATTCTATTGTTTCATTTTCAGTTTTGTTTTCCTGCATTCTGTGAAGGAAATTGTTTGATTGTGTACAACTTTGTTGTTTCCTTTCCGTTTTGGTTTGAAATCATCAACTTGGATGTAAATTCAATGTAATGGAAAGAGAGAAGAAAAAAAACCAACAACAACAAACATGTTGTGGTTATGCCTTTTTTTTTTTTTTTACAGATTTTTATGCTAAAGTAGCTACAGTTTTTTTTTTTTACAAGACAAGAAAAAGCTCATTCTGTAAGTTTGTTTCACACGAAGTTTGTGACTTTTGCTTTGATAAATCACCAATTATGTATATTTATTTTTTTGCTTAGACCATGAACAGTTTTCTTCCGACTACTGTGAAGGGTTGTTACAGGGGATGCGTCATCCATTGAAACAAATTATAATCAATGATGACAAAGAATCATGACTACTTGTTGAGTTTAGCCCAGAAAAAAAATTCCTATTGTACAAATTTTCTAACTGTTCTGTCTGCTGTTTTTCTGTTACCATGGTTTTTTTGCATTAGTCGACATAATACCTTCATTGATGACAGAAAAGGGTCTAGTACCAGCATTGTTAGAAGCTTTTCTTTGTCCGCGAACACAGTGACTGATTGATCCGTGAGCAATATCTCCAGGCCATTTCAAAGAAGTCTAGATTTTATCAGTTCCTTGTCAACTGTTTGGATTTTCCCCCCCAAGCTTTTGAAACACCCCCGTCTTTTTTTTTTATATAATTTTTTTCGGCTTGAATTTAGTTTCAGTTTCAGAAAACAACCCCCCTCCCTTCTGCTTTTTTCCTCTCTTGGATTTAGTTGCAGCCTTTACACTCTGTTATGGATGGTACTAAAAATAACTCAACACTATTCAATTCGATGTTATGGTTTGAGTGGCGCAAATGGGAAATAACATAATTGTCGGCATTGCATAGTACCATTCTTGAGGTGTAGTCACTTTTGTTGTATTACTGCCCGAAGGAAGGCTAAAAATTTGAAATATTTATGAATGTATCGCGCCTGAACTCTCATTGAAGAACGTTTTACAGTCGTGATCTGTAGTAATTTTGGTTGCTTTGTTTGAGGGTAACTCCTCACGAATGACAACTGGAACTTTGAAAATATTTTGGAATGTATCGCGTAAGATCGTCTGAACTCTCGTTGGAGATTGTCTGCAGTCGTGATCTGTAGTAATTTTGGATGCTTTGTTTGAGGGTAATTCCTCACGAATGACAACTGGAACTTTGTGAAAATATTTTGGAATGTATCGCGTAAGATCGTCTGAACTCTCGTTGGAGAATGTCTACAGTCGTGATCTGTAGTAATTTTGGTCACGAATGACAACCGGAACTTTGAAAACATTTTGGAATGTATCGCGCACGATCGTCTGAACTCTCGTTGGAGAATGTCTACGAGGTGTGAGGCTTTTTAAGGGAAACTGCGAGGGAATAACAACAGGTCCAGTGATGTAAGGGAAGTATGTGAAGCATTTGGGAATAATTGCTTTAAGATTTTGAGGCTGTTTTGGGAAACGACCGGCGATTAAAAAGCAGTCGTGATGATTGTGATGATTTCAGCGTGATGGTGAAATGTTCCGGGAATGTTTACCAGTGTGTGGATTACCATGTCTGAATCTTTCAGTGGAGAAGCAGAGTCAACCCACGAGGGATGATCATGAGGCTGCTGGAATTTTCCTGCTGATGATCGGGGATTGTTGTTGGTTTCGTTCCGATGATTTATCTCTTCGAAGGCCCTCTCCTAGTTTTCTTGAAGTTTCTGTAGAGATGTCTCCAGGTACACATCAAAATATGAGTCACATTTTCGAGGAGTCTAGACCGTCATTAGGTCCCCTGAAATTGTGCATCTCTTCAGGCTTTCTAGCGTGCATCAGAAGGAACTCTGTCTGGAACCATGACCCGGAATCGGTTTGAGTTTCACTAACGCACCAGTCAAATGAGCAGTAGCCATAAAAAAAACTCCACTACCTTTCTGTCGCACCTGCCTGTTTATTACAGTGGCTGGGAGCCTCTATTGTTGCTAACAACCTTCCCTTTCTCTTGATGGTGGGAACAAAGTCGGTCAATGATCGGCCTAATTGCTATGCTGATCCCTTTCAGATCTGTGTAGAGTGACACAGGATTAATCCACCTGAGGTGCTGAGAAGTACAAAGGGAACTCTATTGTAAGGGAGTGTGGAGCAAAGGTGTGGAGTCTCGTCGTTGTTGTTGACCTGGGCCCACTGTCATAGAGCCGCTTTAAGCAGAAAATATTGCTTAAAGACACTGGACACCTTTGGTAATTGTCAAAGACCAGTCTTCTCACTTGGTGTATCTAAACATATGCACAAAATAACAAACCTGTGAAAATTTGAACTCAATTGGTCGTCGAAGTTGCGAGATAATAACGGAAGAAAAAAACACCCTTGTCACACGAAGTTGTGTGCTTTCAGATGCTTGGTCTCAAAATCAATTCAATATTTTACTGAGAAATTACTTCTTTCTCAAAAACTACGTTACTTCAGAGGGAGCCGTTTCTCACAATGTTTTATACTATCAACAGCTCTCCATTGCTCGTTACCAAGTAAGTTTTTATGCTAACAATTATTTTGAGTAATTACCAATAGTGTCCAGTACCTTTAAACAGTTTTCTGCTAGGCGTATAAATAAGTAAACTTTACCCAGTCAGGTTCCCTTGTGGTTTATTACTTGATATTTGAAGAAAAAAAAGTTGAATCCCCCCTCCCCTACCGCTTCCCAGGTTGTATCGTAAACTTGGGTGTGATCCCTGGTTAAACCGCAGTTACAGGTTGAAATGGCTTCTGACTGTCACCCCCCCCCCCCCCCCGAACAAAGATATTGAGAAAATAGGGACACTGCCAACATTGGGGCTAGATAGCTCAGTTGGTAAAGCCCCGGCACGTTACTTCGGCGGTTGCAGGTTCAAGTTCCGCTCTAGTCAACTTTTTATTTCAAACATCAAGTAGTCAAGTAATAAACCACAGCAAAAAACTGACCTGGCCAGTTTCCCTTGTGGTTTAGTACTATATATATTTGGATGACATATTTGTAACTTTAATGTTGCACTGCGGCATTTTTCCTTGAACTAGATTGAGGAGTTTCAGTCTGTCACTTTAGTTTTTCATACCGAACCCGCAAACCAGAAAGTACTGCTTCTTCCTTCCTTCATTTTCCAGTCAGAAATGTTGTTTTCCTGTTCTATTTTTACCCTCTTCTGACCATGGAGCATTGCAAAAAACTACAGACATATGGAAATTGTTCTTTCTTGAAAATGATGAGCATGGGATTGGCTTAGAAGTGAGCCACGTTGTACGGCGACGACTGCAGACAGCAAACAAGATTTTCATTTCCGTGCCCTGTTTGTGGAGCTATTTGTATCAACCCAGGTGTATGCAGGGAGGAAAAAAAAGTTATCTTTACTGTCAACAGTTTAATCTCCCAGTATCTTTGGAGATAATCCTGTCTGGCAGGCTTGTTTATGTCACACACAGATGCTGACTACAAAGAAGATTATCCCCCCTTGATCCACCACATGTAGGTTATCTGTTTGCTGATAAAGGTGGGTATTTGTGGCTGCTGTTAGGGCAGTGCCGAACGAACGAGGACGATACGATGCATTTCAGTCATCAGCCTTCAGTGTGAGGGACAAAATAAACCCAAGTGTTCAGGGAGCTGTCTCAAATCCATCATAATTCTCTACTCTATGGCAATATAATTGTTTGGACTCTGATATGATTGATATACCTCACCCCTCCCCCCTTGCTATGATTTGGTGATTTGGGGTGATCCATCAAAATCAAGCAGAATCTGGTGTCCCCCTGTCTTCATCTCCAAAGACAAGGACAGGCTTTGGCTTGCACTTTCCTGCGGTTTCATTGGATGAGTTTGAGCTGCATGACATGGAAATGGGTCATTATTCATTCAATGTAGCTGGTGAGCGCGTATTGTATACTTCATCTTTCAATTGCACAAAGTGACACCAACCAAAAGGTCAAAGGTACTCCCCCCCTGCCCCCATGTGCGTGGCAGTTATAATGGCTGGTATCTGGTGTATTTCACGTGCCTCCATTTTGAGGGTCCCTCCTTCATCGCAGACTGCTAAACGGCTTGCAAATCCTGCACGATTGAACCACAGAGCAAGTGCATAACTTGACCTGCATTTGTCAATTAGCTGACCTATGAACCCTGACCCAGTCTCCTCCCCCCCCCCCCACTATTGAGAAGAGAAGCTCAATGGGGTAATCAAGAAGAAAGCCGTCTTGCCAATCTTCTGCAGTGTGTCAATTTGTCAGGTTGGTAGGCCGGGGAGGATGGGAGTAAAACAAGGGGGGCACCTGTTCGTCCTGCTGGCAGATTGGTCCTTAGTGATTTGTCTCGTCACTCCACACCTGTACCTAGTGACCTAGTAAAGCAAACAGATGCAGTAGACTGTTGGGTCATTATGCACCAAGGACTCAAGAATTGGCTTGAGGAAAGGAATTATTATTAAAGTCCTGCTTTGGAAGCGAGTCCAGCTATGGAACCTCTCTGATATGATCTGGGAACTTTTTCTTCTCCTGAAAAATGAACCTAATGTCTGTTAGAACTGTTCTCTGCCTATGGATTATTTCAGAGTTTGTCCATGAAGGTATAGACTTTCCCCTTCTGGAAGAGTTGTCTTGCTCTTGGTTGAGAAGTTCAGCTGTCTTCATCTATAGACTGAGAGAAACCTCCACCTGTTTCGGAGTTGTTCATTCTGGTTGGTTTGGTTCGATTGCCACCAAAGATGCCTGTGGATTTTTCCCCACAAAATCTGTAGATTAGAGAAAACCTCCAGCCTGTTTCGGAGTTGTTCATTCTCATTGGTTGTGGTTCGATTGCCACCTAAGTAGCCAGTAGATTTTTCCCACAGGATCTGGGACAACACTTAAGTTCACTGTTTTCTTTTATTATCGTATGTCCGTGAACAGCAAAATTGATTTGTGGTAAGGTTTCCAAATATTTTCTTTTTTCTTTCAAACAATTTTAAAGGGAAACTGCACGATGAATGCGGCATCTTCACTTAAATTTGAACATCTTTTTTATAAAAAACGTACAGTCACTAGTTTTTGACTTTTAAAGACAAAAGGGAGGATTAGAATCCATCAAAAAGTAATCAACACGCTTCAATCTGAAAGCTCAATCTGAAAGCTTGGGGTACATCAAGTGAGGATACTGATCTTTGATAATAACCCAAAAGTATACCCTGCCTTTTTAAAGGATAATTTTTTGAAGCATAAATTAACTCCTGTCTACTTCAGTGCTACTGCTAGTTTTCATGAAAAATAAAACATCAGGCAACCACCCTGCGATATCTGTTATCAAATTTGGTGTGCATATTGTTGTGAAAACAAGGCAAATTTGTTGCGTCTGGGATTTTCGGGGGGGGGGAGGGGCTGCAACTTTTCAGCTGATCAGCTGATTTCTTCACTTTTTAATATCAGAGAAAACTGGAAAAAAACACTACAAAGTTATGCATGTTTTGTAAAATCCTTCTTTTTTGCAAATTAAAAGTTGTTGCCTGGATTTTGTGCAGATTCCTACTGGGTTTGATTTGGTTGCGGCAATCAAAATAAGCAACAGTTATTTATGGAGGTCTTCAAATGCTATTTTCTCTACAGTATTTAAGAATGTATTTCTCTGGAGGATTGGTACTGGTATGAACTTGATTTAATCAGTGAGCTTTCAGATTGGAGCTTGTTGATTACTTTCGATGATTCTGATCCTCTCTTTTGTCTTTAAAAGTCAAGACAGGTGAATGAAAGTTTTTTATGAAAAGATGTTGCCTCCAAATTGAAATGAAAATGGTGTACACAGCGTGTCACTTAAAAGCTCTGATTTCATTGGTAGTATTGAGGGACTTTTGGGACGCTTGGTGGCAGCAGACTTACCCGGTAAATCCATTGTTCTCGCAATGTGCGCTTGCTTAGAACTACATAAACAATGGAATTAGACCTGGTGTGTCTGCTGTCATCTAGCGTTCAAAAGTCTCCCATTGATTGTGAGACTACATACATGTATGTGGGTATGGGGTACCAGTTACCAGCCAAGATTGTATTCGATTTGGACGTTGGGATCCCAGAATTCACCACAGTGTCAGCCATAATAATAGTTGTTTGTTGGTTTCTGTGTGGGCTGGGTATCGAGACCAACTGCAAGCATCAGTGACCTGGCTAATTTGCTAGGTATTTCCTACTCTGATCTCCCTCAATGTTTTCATCTGTTAGTAGCTCAGGGGGGGAAGCACCCACTGGGTTAATCCCAATTTGCTTCTAGACGTTCAGAGGGCCTCGGATTTTTAAAACAGAATCACCGACAATGGAGAGACCATGTATCGCAGGCTGAGTAGTGGGTAGCTCTATGGTGTGATTGTAAGCTAGGAATTCAGTTCTGTAGAGTCTTAATGTTTTGGGGAGACATCGGAAAGATGCAGATTCGATGTGGTGTGGCTTAAGATGGACTGGTGTGAAACACTGTCTTCTCCTTTTCTGCTTGGAGGAAGAATCTGGCCGAAGGAGGAACGAAGCAGTTAAGGACTGGCCAGTCGTTATAAGTTCTTCATGCATCTTGGATTATCACCCCCCCTCTCTCTCAAAAAGAAAAAGCAAACAAACAAACTCCTTAATGATCCCCCTTAGATGAGGGCCGTGATTTGACCCCCTACCACTTAACCAGCACCAGGATAAAAGGAGAAACATTCCAGCATTTCCGAGGCCCCCTCACTAGACCACCCCTCTAAACTCCCCCTTCTTGTGGCCCCGATGGGAGGGCCAATGATCATGTTATGTGGTAATAACCAACAATTTGTGTGGGGTGTGAGCGCTGCAACCAGATCCCACCTCAGTCCTTGACCATAAGTACTCCCCTTTGAGATGGGGAAAAAAAAACCTCATAAAAACCAACCATCTGCTAAAGCAATAACCCAAAGCAAGCTAGGCAAACCTGTGGGACTGGGCTGTAAATGCTCTGGAGTTTAAATCCTCTATGCACACACACACAACTCCTGGATCCCATGACTTTATATTTTATTTGTACACAGGAAGAAGAAAGCCTTTTTTTTTTTCTCGCACATACTGAAACCGATCTAAACATTGAATGGCTGGTATGGTTTCAATCGGGACACTCAGAAACACGCAGGGGGACTGTCTCACCTCTTGACAAAAGGGCTTCATTGTTTACCTGCATTCCGCCGGGCCTGGAGTTGAAATATCTCAAGGATTTACCCAACACTTGAGCGCCGGGGAGAATCATTCAAGTTTTCAAGTTCACAAGTGCTTCTGTACTACACACACAATCCCAGCTGTGCCAACCAAAACAGAGAGTGGAAGAAAGAAGGAGAAAAAAAAAAGGAAAAAAAAGCCACGCTGGTATTTCTGCCGAGTAGCCGAACATTGTTCTTGGAGTCAATTTGCACACCCAGCAGATTGTGTAGTTTTACACAGTGCGAGGATAAAAGCTTCCTATCCCAAAAGCAGGGGTTTTGTTCGACTGTGTTAGACCTCTTCACAAACTGTACTCTCGGAAACAAGGTTTCATGTTGTGATATCCTGGGCATTTCAATGGTTGATGCTTTAGAACAGCCTTCGGAATCCCGGTCAGTGAAAACAAAAAAAAACATCTGAGGAAGCCTACAAAATGATGGTATGAACAACTAGTCTGTCTGGAGTATTCAACCCAAACGCCTCTGGGAGTTCCCTAAAATGGGAGGGTACTTCTGACTGGATTAATTACCCTTGCCGCAGGGCGAATGGCTGGTGTGGCCTGTCAGTGAGATTCCCACTTTGAACAAAAAGACTGGAGAACAAAGACATGCCCTTGTGGGTAATATATATATATACCCTGAGCCTGACTGCAAGTGTGTCATAAATAAACATACAGTGTGTGTTCCAGATGGGATCATACCAGAGAGATGTACAGTGGTTGTGGTAGTACATGTATTAGATGTAGCTCTGTGGGTTTAGAGCAGGCCAGGGCCAAGAATCTGAAGGGTTTATTACGGTGGTATGCAGACTGGCTGTGGTATACTATTAGATAAAGCTCTGTGGGTTTAGAAGCAGGCGGGGCCGGTTTACAAGAATCTGGAGGGTTTAGCTCTGTTACTCCGGGTGGTGAACATCGGGATTCATGAGCTTTCGGAGAAGTCATTGGGATCTACCAGAGTCGACAACGACGAGACCAGACCAGACGGGTCTTTCCTGGGGTCATTCTCGGGGTCAGTCATTGAACCCACTCCAGTCCCTCCACACTACCAATCAAGAGTGCATCAATGTGTAGCCGTGCATCGGCCAGCCCCTCGCCCAGTGCACCAATCCAGCAGTGGTGGTGGCTCACAATCCAGTAGCAGCAGATGTTTCAACCAACCTTCAAAATCAACTTTGGACTTTGTCTGTTGTTTTTTTAAAATAACCGTTGACGAATTTGTAAAGTTTTCTGTCGAGGAATCCTCTTGAAAACTCGTACCAATGCGCAAAGTTCAATGCACCACTCTACAGTGAGCTCTTCCGCTTGATATGCGCATAATTCGACCAGAGAAGGCGGTTTCCCGTGGATAGTTCCACCCTACAGATGGCATCTCCACCCAAATTGGATCCAGAGTAGGATTTATCGCTCGACGCTGCCTCTCCCCGATGCCAAAAGTGTTCCATAAATTAACGCCGATGTGAACAGCTACGAGCGTAATTACCTGGGGAGTTGACAAATTTGATAGTAGACGGCTTCTCGTGAA
This sequence comes from Pycnopodia helianthoides, assembly GCA_032158295.1. Lineage (NCBI taxonomy): Eukaryota > Metazoa > Echinodermata > Asteroidea > Forcipulatida > Asteriidae > Pycnopodia > Pycnopodia helianthoides. Next base: position 8,096,639 of record CM063263.1, on the reverse strand, counting down.
GGATTAATAATTCGCGGGGAGATGTTTGCGTTGATCGGTAACACATGGTCGGATATCTCTAGACGCTAAGCGAGAAAAGTGTGCAATGCCGACAGTCCCATTTCCCCGGTGTGTTTTTTTTTTTTTCATCGTTCAGATGATGAAATTCAGCACAAGGAATGGCCTCTTACATTTTATAAGGAATTCTCATTTGGGGTTTTGAAAACAAGCTAGATGTAAAAACTTGGGGGAAATCATCATCACAAAAATGTATACCAACTTCCTTGTGATGACGTTAGCAGATGCCTGTCCATGCCTCCATGGATTTCTCTATTTATAAATCTTTGCTAATTTTACCCCCCTCTCTATAAATAATAAATGGACGTATCCCTGAGTGAGTCAGGTTTTCATTTTTGATTTTTTTTTTTGTTTCACCCCCTACTCATCCATCGAGGGAGCAGGTCTGGTCCCCACAGATTCACCGGACATATTTTTTCGTGATTCAGATGTTAGTAGAGTGTAGTGTTTCGTTTTTTACCGCTGCATGCCGCTGCTCTGTATTCTAACGTGTATTAACAGGAAATAATATTGCCTTCACCAGGATGGGTACAGGCCTGCCACTGTAGCTCACTGTGCCGCGCAGGCCCATCATATGTGGCACAGTAATAGGAAGCCGGCAATCAGGAGTTTGTATCAGCCCCCGGCAGGACCGCCAGTGCTTCATAACTTCTCAGGCTTTAGACCGAGGTTCTGCGCAGAGAGGTAACAAACACGCTGCTAGTGTCGTCACACCGCACTGAGGAATATAAGATCAGGCGTTAGAAAAAGGAAAAAGAAAGATGGCCGTCCGAGCATGACGAATGTGGATTTATAATACTCTCCGTTGGAATACTAGTTGTCGTGGAAGTTTGAAGTGTTTTTGTTTTTTTGTTGAAGTCTCAACAATGGCTAAGTTTGAGAAACTTGCCGGCTTGACGTGACTCACCGCCCCTCAAGGAAGGAAAAGAGGTTCCTTTTCTCATGAACGAAAGGAAGTCGTGTATATGAGCTTGATAATGGGGGTTCGAAAACCTGCTTCAAGACGGCCGCTCGATTAAGGAAACTTTGCCAAACGGAACGGCGAGCGGAGTCACTTCTAAAAACAGCACCTGGAGATTTTTTCCCGTACGGATCTTTGTGACCTTACGGATCTTTTCTTTGAAAGGAAAAAAAACCAAAACAACACAAAATGGGACAGACAACTTCTGCTAGTGGCCTCCAGGAGGCCAACGGTGTTGTCGGCAGACAGCCACTGACACGAACGCAGTCTTTGCGAGGTTCCATCCAGTATAGGACGAGGCGGGCAAGTCGATCCCGCCAGGCCGATCAGGACAAACACCACAGTGTGCATATTATCGAGAGTATACCCACAGAGATGTTCCTGAGCCGCCAGCGGCAGTACAGAGCCTGGCAACAATATGTAAGTGTACAAAGTTTTTTTTTTAAAAGAGGAGATTTAGTGTGACTTGAAAGCACACTCTCACTTCTCACCCTTTTACGTATTTTAGAAAACTTGATTTCTTTAGCCCCAGCCATTTTGACTTTAGAAATGCCAAGCTTACCTCTTTTTAAAAATTAAATGCATTTATGTCTGTTTGTGCATTTTCTTGAATTCAGTAATACATTAACTATGACAAATGATGCAACTTGTAACTTGCATCATCATGTAAAGCAAAGTGTACATGTAAGCCATTGGTCCCAGCTTGGGGGAATTCCTTCCTTCATGGTCCCAGGGGTGAGGGGACACCCCTTTTTTCCCCAAATTCTGGTTTAAAGGTAGGGTCATCATACTTTGGTAATGACCCTTAACGAAAAATGTGTGTAATTTTTATCAGAAACCTTACTTGTTGCAAAGATGTAATGGTGGTAAGCATCCGGGCCCCCGTTGATTAGAAATCATTTAAAGTATGCCAAGAAATGTGAATCTTCAAAACTCACCTCAAGGCGAGTTTGGAAGATTCAAACTTCTGTGCTGTCCGTTTTTGAATGCTGCGTTAGGAAATGCGGTTGGTTACCCTCTGTCACCTCGCTAAACATGGATAGGTTCAACATTCTTGATGAAAATACTGTGACAGTTAGTCGCTGTTTGCTCAACAAGTAGACACTGCGTAAACTTTCACAGGTGACTTATATTATTGTATCTTCATTGACAACATGCCCTATAAATCAGCACTACGTTGACAAAAACCAATCTATGATCTGACCTTTGAACTATAAACACCAATGAGTCAAACTCCTGCAGATTATGTTTTTTTGTACAGGATTAAACTAAGGGAGTTGTGACAAGGTCTTCAAAGACTGTTTAAACCCGAGTCGTCACTCGTTCAATCCCATTTATAAATATCCTTGTGTGAACAAAATGTAACGCTGTACAAATATATCGCTCAAAACTTTGCTTCTACCTGTTTTTCCTACTCCTGTCCGAGATCTCCAGTTTGCAGAGGTCTAACCTGAGTGAAGCTCAGGTGTTTTGTTTTGGTTTTACATGCATACTTTACAGTCAATTTGTTTTTAATCGCTGTAGGTAGCGGTATGTATTGCGGTATCAGCACCCAATATGCGTGCCAACACACGCATTGGTTGGAGCGCCGGCTGCACATTGGCCATAAACAGTCTTTTTTTGTTTGGGGTTTACAGTCATTTGTTTTTGTAACTAGGTTTTAAATTGCTGTAAGTAGCGGTATGTTATGCGCTATAATCAGGACCCAATATGTGCGCCAAAACATGCATTGGTTGGAGTGCCGACTGCGCGTTGGCCATACAGTCAAAGTGGTCTAAACAGGTCCACTGTGCCTTAATCGGCTGTTAAAAATGGGGGGGGGGGGTAAATATGATCTTGTGACTGCTTGTCAACCAATAGGATTACTGTCGGGGGGGGGGGGGTATATGAAGTTTGTATTGCATGTGCTGTTGGATTCTGATGAACTTAAAAATACTCAGTTCAGGTTTGGTAGTGGTTGGGGGGAAAAACACAGGTGATTGACGTCGCTTATTGAAGAAAAACAAACAAAATGTTGACACTTCTTCTTTGTTATTGCAGCAGAACGTCTCAAATTTGATCTTCCGTGATTTGCCATCAATCATTGTTGATATGATTCCATTTTGATCTCCTGATGGGGAGGAAAAGGGAACTATTATGATGAATTATTCAACAGGGTAGTGTTGCATGTAGGATCGGAAATAATTGTAAAAAATTTGTTAAAAACAGTCACATTTTTAGATAGCTTGATTGTTTTAAACTTTAAAGGTGTCATACAGGATTGCTAAGGATGAAAAACGTCAGTGTTTAATTTTAGTCTGAAGCTTACCGTTAATGAAGTTCATACTAGAACCATTTTTTTCTGTGAAATATTTCCCTCTGAAATAAAGTCATATTTAAGAAAACTGTATCTGAAAACCTAAAAAGAAAAAACGCAAACAGCTGATTTCAGTTGTTGCACCCAAAATTAAGGACAATGTTTACATGCTGAAAGTTGTGCATGGTTTTTCACTATTTTCTCCTTCGTTGCAACTCCCACAATGGATTAAGCCCTTGAAATTTTCACAGGTTTGTTATTTCATGTTTATGGTTGATCACACAAAACGTGAACACTGTCTGCGACTGTTTTGTCAGCTCTACCTATCCTGTATAACACCTTTAATGGCTGTGTTGGGATACATGTACACATTGTCTTGTGAAATTGTCTTGTGACATGTTATCATTCTTTAGAAAAGTGACTCAAAAGTAGTATTACTATTACATTTTCCTGTTGTTGCAATTTGAGTAGAGGTTGGCTCATACTTTCACAGTTTGGTAATGACCCAGAAAAATAAGTTGTGCAACTTTTATTTAAAATGAAACTAAGCGCAAGTAATACAATCTCTAGAGCTTGTGGACAACATTGTTTATTGTCAAAGACAAGTATCCGCATTTCATGTGAACCAATATATATATGAAAAAATGTAGCCAATCACAGCGCAGTTTATGGTCGTGTCATAATGCACTGTCGCTGTTTATGTCATCATGTTTTAACAATAGGAGAAAAATCATTCAGCCAAATGAAAACCTCTTGTAAACAATTTTATGATTGGTCGAAAAACAAATCAGGCCATGGTTTCATACACATTACAATTTACAATTTCGTCACTGGGGTAGAAATGTTATTGATGTGTTCACATTGTGTATATTAGATAAACAATTGAATCAGCATTTTTTGTTGTGTTTGATTGTTAGTTCCAACATTTTTTATGAAAACACATACTTCTTAATAATTCCTCACTGGTTTTTGGTTATGTTTTTTTTTTGGCGTTTCAAGTTTACCTTTAAGTTCAGCTACAACAGGATTTCCCCTTTAATGGCTAAGTTTATAAGACAATGTATGTCTAATGTACCAATTTAAATGTGGCCGGTGCTTCTGTTCCGTCGGTCATGGTCCTTTTGTTTTCCTAAAGTAGTTCGTAAATTTCTATTTCACAGGTTTTTTTTTTCTTTTTCTTTTTCCTCGGGAGTTCAATCAGATGAAAACAGGAAACTCGTGTAGCAAAACAAGTCAGTCATAATTTCCACTCAATTTAAGCTGTCCGTTAACCACGTTGTACTTCTTCGGGAATTTGTTTTAAGTCGTGCCCACCTCCCTCCAGAGCAAGAGAGGCACACGCCCTCCGCTCCGTGTTTGATTATGTAGGCATTAAACATCCTGGGGGATTTATGAGGGCGTGGCCGCTTTCTTATTATGGGTGTGGCTGGTGGGAGGGGCTACGTTACTCATTATCTTTGGGTAATTGATTATTATGTGCAGCTTGTTGACTTGTGGTCTTGCAGTGATGTTGTGACGGGCCTTTTAGAAGGAGCTTTCAAAATTCTCTTTTAGTAATATTTGTTTTTGGCTAGTTTGATTACCACTTGAAATTGTTCAACTGCATAGGTTGTGCATGGTGGCGTATCTATGTACAGTGTACATAAACTAGCTGTGTACGTGTAGATCCATCCACCACATGTTATCATAATGCTGGCTGGCTGGCATAGTGTATGGTTGTCTATCATTCTAAACCACAGAGGATGATATTGAAGGGTTAGACCAATCAAAAATTGAGGTTTTTGAAGTAACTTCATTTCCAACTCGGGGTCGTGAGTTTCGTTGTTGTAGGGCAGTGGTCCGCTGGCCAAAAACTTGTTAAAACATGGCTCAGGATAAAAACGGTTAAAACACCTGAGGACCAGTCAAAATTCTCTCCGAGTGGTCCGGCTGGCTTATTCAGTGTTAAAAAGCATCCCCACTTCATTTGAAATATGGACTAGTGAAAAAGCTGATTGACTTAGTGAAGTGACAAGCTAACTGGTCCTGCTAGCCAGTCACTAAAACAGTTAAAGGGCAAACCCTGCTTACCTTTACAAAAAATCAGAAATTTAATGGGAACGATTTGAAGTGGCAACCTAAGCAAGGTTCAGGGTCCCATTTCATAGAGTTGCTTAAGCAGCAAATATTGCTTAACAATTTTCTGCTTAGCAAAAATGAGTAGGATACCAGTCGCGTAAGGTGTGAAAAGTTTTGTTTGGCTGGTGACCTTTAATAATAATATCCTTATTCTGATAAGTGTAAGTTTGTTGTGCTTAGCAGGCCTGGAATTACATGGAGGCCAGGTAGGACATGGTCGTTGTTGCTCTGGCCTTGGTGCCCCTTCAAAAGTTTCCCACAGACTGTAAGATTAAATCGAAGTGACCTTTGCAGAATACACACAGCCTTGCCCTTTCAAAGATTAAATTCCGGGCCTGGCTTAGCTACTTTTTTGTGCTTAAAGGGAGGATACACCTTAGACCTGCTTCAGCACAAAAAGCAGCTAAGCGCAACAAAATTATGCTCATCAAGATAAGGGTACCAGCAATATACCATTCCACATGTAACAGTTGTGACTGGTATCCTGCACTCACTTTTGCTTGGCAGAAAAAAAAGTTAAAAGCAACTCTATGAAATTGGACACTGAAAGACTGTTAAAAATGATATCAGTACTTAGTAATAATAAGTCATCAATTGTCCTTGGGTAGCCACTGTGTACCAAGTCTTTGTGTGAGACTTGCCCTCATAATGAGCTACACATGAAACCGGCCTTTGTACGCACACAGAACTTTTGTGAATCATCGTAGTTTATAATCAATACTACAACATTATTTGCGCCTCACCCCCCCCCCCCCTCCATATTATTCTCAGACAACAATGGGCTCATTAAACCGTGATCTAAATTACTGTATTGTTGGCTTTATTAATAAATAATCCCTTGTCAATTGTGAGCGAGGATTGCTCTGCCTCTGGGATCTCCCGGATGCCTTACCAACTCTCCGACCTCCCCCCCCCCCAAACTCCCTCCTGACTTTTCCTGACCTTGCAGTTGATCTAGATTCTGTAAGATATAAAAATATTACTCAGTTTAAAGGCTTCCCTGTTCCTGGTTAATTAGTTGTGGTAAATGTATTTAATTAAGGTTGCAGCTGTGTGCTATTTCTGCATGTACTGTTTGTGTATGTAGACTGTACTGCACATTGTACTTATAACATGTACAAAGTACATTTAATCAGGAAATGATTTCGTCCAGCAATTTTGCATAGTGAAATATTTAGACTGAACAAGAATTGTAATTTTTGTGATTTTTTTTTAGTAGCAACTGATACATTTGGGCTGGCATTTTGCCAAGCTTCTCAAGAGAAATCGTTTTCTGTATAACGCACTTATGTGTCAATTGCTCTTTGTATGTACATTATTTTTGTCAGCAAAATGCACATGTTTGTACCTGAATGTTTAGAAACTAAACTGAAGAGTGTGTTTTGGTTATTTATTCCAAAGTAAAACTTAAAAGCAAATCAAACAATACATGGAAACTTGCCTGTCATTGGCTGACTTCTCATAAAACTGCATAAAGGCAGGATATACTTTTGGTAATTGTCAAAAAGACCAGTACCCTCACTTGCTGTATCCAAACCTTTGCATAGAATAATAAACCTGTGAAAATTTGGGCTCAATTGGTCATCGAAGTTGCAAAAAAATAAAGAAGAATAAAAAAAACCACCCTTGTTGCATAGAATTGTGTGCTTTCACTATAACTGAGAATGGCTTCATTCAGATTCAAAATTTGGGTGAAAAAATTACCTCTTTCTCTTAAGCTACATTACTTCAAAGGGGGTCATTTCTAAAAATGTTTTATAATATCACCAGCTCTCCAGTGTGCTTCACCAAGTAAGTTGTTATGGTCATTAACTTGTTGAGTAATTACCAAAAGGATATATCCTGCCTTTAAGCACATAAAATTATATTGGATCATAAATCACTAGGAAAACTGACAGGGCAGGTTCAAGTCTCACTCCGATCAATTTGTCTTTGTTCAAACAGCCCGAAATATAATGGTATTGGCTGAACAAAAAAGGAAATTTTTGCCTTGTAGAAAAAAGGTTAACCAGCCAACAATGTCATGTCATTTATACTGTTTGGGAATCGGTTTCCTGCTCGGATATTTCTATAGGCACGAATTGGCTGCTGGAGCAGCAGCTCTTTGTGGGCCCAGGGCGCTCAGTATGTAAACACTTAGGACACCTTGTGTACTCTTTGTGCCTGCTTCATGTATTCTCCGTGTAGCTTTTGAGTACCCCTATGGTTTCCCATTGATGCACACAATGTTCAAAATGTTCCCCTTCTGTAAACAGAGCGGAGAGTGTGATGCGTGCTCAAACTCTGCGACCACACTGTGGATTCATTGTCCGCAACTCGCATCATCCTTGTTGGCTGTTGATTGCTTCTGCAGACCATGTGTTCATACACGCATGTGTTGGGTGTTTACATTGTGCCATAATTTTCTTGTCAAACATGAAATGGTACTGGCTCTATTTTCCTACAGCTGCTTAACAGCGAAATTAGCGGAGGGAACCAGCCCAAACACATCAGTCATCATATGATATTTTAGCTGGTGACCTGTTTTTTAAAGTTTTTTTTAGTGCTTTGGCTGCAGCATGAAATTGGCTTGTCGGTTCAAGCAGAACAAATCTACTAACCCAAAAAGTCAACCGGTAATCGCTAATGACCAGTGACAACACATGGCATTTTTCGGCTGGTAATTTGTTTTTCGCTAAGCAAATAATTGGATTGCTTGAGTGGGTATCTTTTTATCTTTTTTTTGTTCCCCCTTCTATGTGTATGTTGTTTACAGCTTTAAGAAATTTAGTTCCTGATGTTTATAAGCATGGCATGTGCGGTAGTGTTCTGCTATGTACCACAGGCTGTGACCTTGATGTCAGTACCAGTACCACAGGGATTGCAGTTGAAGACTTGGCTTGGGTTTTTTTTTTTTCCCTTGCTGCTGGGCGTGAAGTGATTTTCAGAAGAGAGACGAGGGGGAAAAAACACACAATAGGTCGGCTGTTTGAATGTCAACAGGAAGTCATTCTGGGGAGATTGGTTGAAGGTTTGGGGGTTTTAAAAATGGTCTCTGTAGACTAATAAGACATTTTTGCGACCTTGGGGGGGGGTAATATACCTCAGCATAGTTTCTATGAAAGGGAATTATTTATAAACTGGATTTTTTTTCCAAGGTGAAAGGGAGGGATTTGTGGTGGCAAAAATGAGATGGGGTGTTTCGAGGAATTAGTCAGTAAGAATGTTGGTTGTAAATTTATCATCTTGATGATGAAGAACTTAAGCATGCGTGTATTTTGAACTTGGAGAACTGTGAGACCTTCGGGTGACGTTCCATGCAAGAACCGGGCACTCCCTGCCAAAACTCAAAACTTGGATTACTTGCTCATCAAATAGATGAGAATAAGAGGTCTTTTAAATGTCGCCTAATTTGGGCCTACGATCTAAGCATTTCTCAACATATAGAATGTATAATAAAGGGAGGGTATATCTTTGGTAGTTACTCCAAAAAAATTAATGACCATAAAGACTTACTTGGTAAGAAGCAATGCAGCTGTTGATAATGTATACCAATTTTTCAGAAACAATTCCCCTCAAAGAAACGTGGTTTTAGAGAGAGGGATTCAAAAAACATTTCAATCTGAGAAAGGTTTCTGCATGAAACGTTTTCTCAGATTGTGTATACCAATTGCAGATTATTTTTTCTGCGTGGACATTAGCGCTCCAGAAGTATACTTTGCCTTTATTCTTTAAAGACCTCTTAATACAACAATTTGTTATTATTTGGGTCATCGACCATCATTGACAATTGACAGACCAACTTTGTACGCAAAAGATGCTGGCAGAGTTGTGTCCTGCCCTTTCTAACCAAACCACTGTCCCATGTTGATTGACACCCCCTCTAAGGCGTGGGGCATGGTCCAGCTTGGGATCATTTTATGGCATATGAGCTGACCAGTGCGTACGTACGATGTGGTTAAAGACAATGACAATATTGAATTGCTGACAACCTGCCTTGTTTGAGGGCTTAAAGGGTGTGTACAACATTGGTAATTTTGAAAATATAAAAGTTCACAGATTAGCACATAATTTACATGGTATAAAGATGGTCATGGTGGAAAACTTCCCTTGAAATAGTTTTGCTTGAAATGCTATAGTTTTGGGGAAATGAGTAACACAATTAGGCTTTATCACGGTGATAAAATCCGATGTTTGAAAAACGGTGAAAACATAAAAGAGGGTTTTTCACTATTCTCTCGTAACTGTGATGACTGATTGAGCTTAAACTTTCACATATTTGTTATTTCATGGAAATGTTGGGTCACATACAGTGCAGATACTGGTCTTTGACAACTACCAATGTTATGTGCTTTAAACAGCTCTATCAAATTAGGCCCTGATATGAAATTTCCACTTCATCTGCTCTGAGATCTAAAATATTGTTCCTTCTATGACATTGAAGTTTCCCTCCCCCCCTCCTCTACAAAATAAGTCACTTAAATATTGTTTTCCCCTGGCATATAACCCTTCAGGCAATTAAGTCATGTCCTCTATATTGTTTTCTGAGGTAATATTAACAACGGACACATCTGTGTGTACTAATTATGGAACAGGTGGCCTGAGTATATTCACTAATTAATATTTGTTGGGAATCAATCAGGTGAAGGGGGTATTGTTTTTGAGTTAAAGGTATCGTATAATGTAACGAAATGCAGCGCCAAAATGCAGTCTGGAATGGCGACGCTGGTTTTTGTATTAGGCGCCAGTAGGGGGGCACAACATTGCCCGGCCCAGAAGGACTGGGCAAGTCTATGAATCTGGTTCGTATTTGATTGGGATGTTTGTTTGTTACAGTAACTCGTGTCGTGATATGGGCAACTTGGTTAACAAAACAAACATTGACAATCAGGACTAGGACAAATGCAGAGGAACTCCTGTGGTATGATGACCTTAAAAAAAATTAAAATAAAAACAGTTAATTTTGTTTACCAAAGTGGCTATATTTATGACTGCTTCTTTAAAAGTGATTGCTTTTTTTTTATTTATTACTGCTCCTTTAAAGTCCAATTTACAAAGTGATGAACACATCGATGATGTAATCAATTGATACCACTGGCAGCAACCTTGGCATGTGGAGATGCATGGACAGGTGGAAGGGTGGGGAAAAGTAGACTTCACCAAGTCACTTGAGTGCAAAATTGCATTTCATATCTTGCAAGAAAAGAAAAAAAAAGCCTTTTGCAACACTTTCCACCTAAGGGTCAAACTTAATTTTAACCTTCTTACTGTCAGACCATTCAATATCATCCATTTTGGTGGTGAATGATACTAATTTAATAATAATAATGTCGGCTCTTATGCAATTCCACAGAGTGATCATTGTGGCTTTGAACATTTATTACCCCTGGTCACTGGGCCATTATTTCATTCCTTATACCATCTCAGCTCCCTGGGGAGTATACAGCCTGTGCTGCCAAGTATGTAGCGCACCAAGCTAAATCAATCACTACAACCATATCTGCCCCTCACAGGTACCAATTTACCCCTGGGTGAAGAGAAGCAATTATAGTTAAGTGTCTTGCTCAAGGACACTTCAAGGGCACAAGTGTCGTGACTGTGATTCGAACCCACACCCTGCAACGACTTAGCCACCAGAGAACTTGAGTCCAGTGCGCTAAACCGCTTGGCCATGACATGCCATAAATAAGCCACTCATCTATGTCCGCCTGTCATTTGGTGAATGCGTATTTTCTGTTGTTAATGTAATTTTGAGCATGCGCACATATTTACGAGAACAATGGATTTGCGCTGCCACCTAGCGCCCAAAAGTCTCCCATTGCCTCCATTGATTTATAGGGATTTGGGCATAAGTTGCAATTGTACATTTTTTAAAGATGCAGCATAGTCATTAATTAATTCTTTGTGAAAACCATACCAACTAATCAAGTAAAAAAATGAAAAATAATGCATTTGACTGCAGTGGACTCTGGAAAGTCTAACTCCAAGGGTGAGACACCAACCAGATGCTGTTTGGGGGGGGGGGGGTCCGTGCCCAGACCATTCAGTAGCATCAGTGACTGGTGCTTCAGGAAAAGCCTCACAGTCTCTTTACATTGGCTCCATTCATTAATTGCTTTCTGCTCTTTCGACCATATTTGGCATTAATTAAAGGGACTTGTGGGCTCTGGATCAATATGCCGTACACTCGTCCAAAATTGTTGGCGTCAATACCTCTCAGATCAATTATTTAGTAAAGATACAATTGGGAAGGCTCCGTTTAAAAGGTGGGGGAATGATTATTTTCAGAATGTTTTATTTTCTGAGGGGAATTTCTATTTGGGTTTTGTCTTCAAGCGTGAATTATTTATTATCCTTCGAGTCAATCATATTTTGTTTGTGAATACATGTAAATTATGCAAGCTCTCCATCTTGAATTGTTCACATGAAATTTACCCTCAACTTTAGTTCAAAGTTGTCAGTATTATTATTATTGTATATTTCTGGTAATGAAATTAAGGATGCCTTACAAGTGAACTTAATTGCTGTAGCTTGCAAGCCTGGAGGAAACCTGTAAACAAGGATGCTTGTGCTATGTGAACCAGAAACACCAGGGTTAACCACTACTCTTCCAAGATAAGTGTTCTGGGTTCTTTTCCTGTGTACTACCAATCCTAGTACACAGGACCTACGGCTTAATGTCCCATCCAAAACAATTATGGTATAGTGTCTTGCTCAAGGACACAAGCGTCAAGACCGGGACTCGAACCCACACTCTGCCAATCAGAAACATCAAAGCTTGAGTCCAGTGCTCTTAATCGCTCGGTCACGACACGCCAGTATGCAGAGCAAATGTGTCACTGTTAATCCATAATATCAATTACAAGTTTGGGTTACACAGTTGAAAAAGAAGACGGGCGGCGTGTTCATTGCCTTGTCCAAATATACATGTGTCCATTAAATGGAGTCGACCACATGGTCATTGACCCAGGTGGTATCACACTGGTGTGTGGTATAATCTCTATGGGTATAAAAGTACTTAGTGACATGGCACATGTTTTCTTGAGTTGCTGACATTTTATTGGGTAGTGAGCAATCTGCATTGTGTGTGTGTGTGACATGTTTGTTTTAGTAGTCTTCGTTCAAGTACATTTTTGATTGTATTGTACAGCAGCGCGACATTTCCGCCAATAGAGGGCGTATTCTCAAACCGTCAGCAAACTGTTTCCAGTTTAGCAGTTTGTTGAAAAAATCATAATTTCAAAAAAAAAGCGCCCGCTATTGATTTACGAAAGAGATGATTAGAGTGCGGCGGTCTGCTGCTAGCTAGCAATGAGATCGAATGCAGCAAACAAAATGAGCCGTAACGACTTGAGCTTAGACTAATGTTTGAGTAGCAATAGTATACACTCAAAATGATGTATTCCTACATGCAGGTACATGCATATTTATTTTATTTGCATTAAAAGACAATGTACCTTCATTATTTGCTACGTTTGGACGTTATGTCCACATGTAGGCCTACATGTACAACAACGAAAGTACATATTAATTATCTAGGAAGAGAATGGAATGAGCCACATTAACATGTATCGGAACCATCATAAGTGATCAGGGCACCCTCAAGAAAAACATATATATATATTTGCTTTTTTTTATAAAAACAAAATAGTGAAAGGGGGACTGTCGTCACAATCATAGCAGGCCTGTGGCTGTACATGGAATTATAAACTCTCACCCAGTAACTGCACATTCGCGCTCGCTGGCTCATTCACATAAATTCACAATAAAGACAGTAACTGGTACCCGTTGTGATGCGAGAACCAGCGGTTGACTTGCATGCAGTAACTTGGTTTACAGTTCATAATTTCATGTACAGCCACAAGCCTGCTACGATCATGAAGACAACTCCCCCTTTAAGTAGCAGTCGTTGGCCCCGTTGGTTTAGAAACTAAAGATATTCAAGTCTTGGGCGTTGTCGAAACAATTGTGAGAACCTTAGATTTTCCACGTAAATTGTCTTTAACGCATGACGGAAACACGATCACTCACTTTGTCACGTAGGACTTGCGCAGTTTTTGTGCAACTTTACATGGTGTGTTTTTTTGTGTTGCCAATTTTTCTGTGAGGAAGAATTTGTCATTGTTGTGATGTAAGGCTAGTGACTACTGTGTATATTTAAAAGGTCATTGACGGGGGGGGGGGGGGGGGGTAATAAGTGATGAGCAACAGCAAAGAGCAACAGCGGTAATGAGCAACACTTATTTCCTTATTTAAAGGAACATTACAGCATCGGTTTTTGCTAACAAAACAGTTGCTGACAGTGTAAGCACTTTATGTAATCCACCATATACATAAACTGACAAACCTGTAGAAGTTTGAGATCGATCGGCCATCTGGGTCACAAGAAAATAGTGAAAACCCGATTACACATTTGCATGAAATCATATAGCTTCAACAAATGAATAAAACGCTCACTGAGCGATAAACTCCAATGGAAAATTAGTTTATTCATTTCTCATCAAATATGGCATTTCAGACAGAAATATTTGAAGGGATGTTTTCTACTATCATCATCATTAGACCGTGTAAGTTTTATTTAAATCTGTGATCAAAAGTATATTTTACAAGTTTTTTTCTTACCAATTCTGCAATGTTCCTTTAAACTATTTAATAATATAATCGGTAACATTTGTTTAATAACAGAATATTTTAAAACAAACTTGGTTTTATCTTCACAATGAAACAACAAAAGAAGTGGGTGAATCCAGGAAATTTACCAGGAGGTTGAACAAAAAATATTTTTAAAAACCCAACAAAAACACGTGAAAGTAATTGGAACTCAGCGATGATTATTGGGTAAGTGGGCAATTGAAAGTCACTTGTAGGTCTGTAGCAAGATTAGGGCTATCTCTGAGGGCACAAGTTTTTTTCATTATTTGTTTTTAAATGTTTATTCTGGTTGTGAAACCAAGGATTCTCAGAAAAGCGAACTTACAGACAAGGAAGGAAGTTTCAGTTTTAGATTGTGTGGGAGGAAAATCCCAAAGAATTATTCCAGGGAAAACTCACTCCATCAGGTAGGGACTGAAAACCCACTCCACATGGTGCCCCTGGCAGGATTCGAACGGGGTTCCTAGAGGTGGAAGGCGTGGAAAGTTTAAAGGAAAAAGATTAGCAGGGCGGGGTTCGAACCCCCTAGACCCATCCTCTGGATCCGTACCAGAAAAATGTGTTTTTTGAGAAGATGGTTAAGGGCTGTTCTTTAAGATGGACCTTCACAAGTCTAGTTTGAGATGGCATTTAATTGACTGATACAAGTCTATCACATTGAAAAGTCATCCAAGCGGACGTCCTGTCGTCCTAATTATGCTTTATCTAGCAGGTAACCCTGCCCTTCTTTTGTTTCTAATTATCAGGTACATGTGGTAATTAGACCGTGAACCAGGGAAAACTCTAATAATAGCATTGATAAGAACAAAGACAAGGCGCCAGTCGGGAGATAATTAGCTATTTATAAAAGCGGGAGTGAAATGTTTGAGTGCCGGTGGGGAAAAAACAAAAGAAATCCGAGGACCATGGAATAATATTTGTCAATCAATGTTTTCAATTTAGTTTTGTTTTTAAGGAGATAACAACTGTACATTTAATTTACAGTTGACAATGTGTGGATTTTACAACATTATATGGACGAAAAAATTAAAACTCGTTTGTTCTTTCACTTTGGGTTGTGTTTTTTTTTTTAAGCTAAATACTTATTATGAGGTTGCTTACATGTATGTAGGTGTCCAATTTGACTATTTCATTTGACATATTTAGGAACATAACTAAAAGAGATCCTATACTGTACATCCAGGGCTTGAATTTGGGGGGAAAATCCACAAGACCGCGGACTTGTAGCTCAGAATGTTTACTGGACCAGAATTTTATTTACGAGATCAGAATCTAAAGGAGGAAAAACTAGAATCAAAATGTCTAGAACACATTTTTATTATAAAAACTGTTTCACTTGAACAAACACTAAGAGACGATTTATCTCTTCTTTTCAATGAGTGATACTCTGCAGAATTGAAATATGTTTATGAGACTCAAACTCAACATTTGGACTTTTTTTCTTCTTTTTTTACAATGTTATTGAATTGAAAAACACAAGACCACCGGACTTGTCCCTTCTTGAGTTTACTGGCCCGATGCTCAAATTACTGGCCTCGGGCCAGTGGTCCAGTGTAAATTTCGAGCCCTGACATCACGTACATAATGCACAATATGTACAATGTACAGGTCTGATTCTTCGTGTAAGGGCTTCTTATTTGATTTTATGTAATTACTCAAAAAATGAATGACCATAACAACTTACTTGGGAAGAAGCACTGCCGCTGTTGGTAGTGTAGAACATTTTGAGAAACGATTCCCATCTAAGGGATGTGGTTTAAGAGAAAGGGATTCATAAAAAGGTCAATCTGAGAAATGTTTCATGCACGAAACGCTTCCCAGATTGTGTATATCATTCAGGATGATTCTTCCTGCCTAGACATAATCGCTCCAGATTTTGGGCAATATCTCAAAAACACTACCACCTTTTGAAATGAAATTTTCACGGGTAGTTTTTTTTGTAGTCTAGATTTATTAGGAATTGAAACAATCAACGGTTCAAAAAATCAAACGTATACTTGCCTTTAAAAGCACCTCTATAGAATATTCCAGGAGCATTTTAGGGCAAACCAGATGTCGCTCCATTATAAACGTGTTCAAAAAATCTTGAAACCCTGTGATTACTTCGCACTTTTGTTTATGTAAATGGCCACGCTCCCATTATAGGAAACTTAAATTTCTATTGGAGCATTTTAAAGGGCCCAGGCATTGTCCTCCATGAAAAACTGTCAAATACTTTGCAAAGTTAAGTGTGTACTTTGCCATTTCCTCTGTTGTTTTTTTGCAATGGCACATCCGCTTTTTATGTTAGACAATGTTCCATTGTTTACCTAAATCTGACATTTGGCACATTTTCAAGAACAATGGTTCTACCGTGCAAGTCTGCTGTCACCTTTTGGCTACTTGCACGGATCCGCCATGTGCGTGTGGAGCCTCGACTTCATGCTTCGTTTGTATTGTATTTATGTATCTGTTTGGATGAAAGTGTCATTACATTACCTTGACAATACAGAGTTATATAATGCTTCTATTCACTGCTGTCTCCAATCCGAGGCTCTACACGCAAATGGCTGACCGTGCAAAGGGCGAATAGCATCTCCAAAGGTCCATCATTAACATACATTACTTGTGAAGGTTTTGGTGTCCCCCTAAAAAAAGGGGCTATTAAACCCCCACTCCCCCTCCCTCTACTATTGTCGACCCCTTTGTAATATAAGAAGAAGAAGGAAAAGAAGAAGTGTTGGAAGTTCAGCACTTCAGTTGGAAAATTTGTTGTTTTGTACAAATCTATTGCTTGATGCTTATTATTGAATTGTAAAAATAAAGACGCTTTCCTTCTTTCTTTGTCTCTTTTCTACTCCAGGCACAGATGGATCTTCCTCCTGAGAAGGCCAGACTCCTCCGGCAGTATGAAGATGATAAGAAATGGGACCTCATCTGTGATCAGGTAATTAAGACAGTTTTAAAGAAGATTATGGTCATACTGTGGTGGTGACCCAAAATTTGTTTTTGTAATTTCTTTCCAAAAGCTTCAGGCATGGAATTACACGAAGGCCACGGAGGCCATGGCCTTTGTTGCCCTGGTCTTGGCCTTGATGCCCCCTTCAAAAGTTTCCCATAGACTTTAAGATTTTTCCAATGGAAGTGCCCTTTGCAAAATGAAAATGGCCTTGCCCTCTCAAAGATGAAATTCCAGGCCTGAAGCTTACTTTTTATAATGATGGTAATTGTAGTATAAGCATCCTGTGAAATGATTTCGTCTGAAACGCATCCGTTGATCAGAAATCAATCAAAAACATTTGAATCTGAGAAACGGCTCATGCAAGAAACGTTTCTCGGATCTCGGAGGGTTGGTGTCTGTTCGCGAATGCTGCGGCCAGAGATCTGCGGTTGGTACCCGCTGTCGCCTTGCTAAAAGTGGATGGATTCCTTGTGACAGTTATTTGCTGTTTTCTCAGCAAGTAGACACTGTATTCAGCTGAAACTTTCACATGTGACTTTTATTGTATCTTTCTTTTAAATGTTGCCTACTAATCAGCATTGAGTTTACAAAAAAACAAATCTATGACCCTACCTTTAAATACATTTGTTTTCTTCCAACAAATGTTCAGACTTTTTTGACGGGAGAATGAAAAAGAAGGATATATTTCATAGAGGTACATGCACTTTATGAGCACGAAAGCCAGTTGAGGAAATTTGCTTCCTTGAAAAGTTTGCCGGCCAATATATTCCACGTTACAGTGTGTGGACTTTGAGTTAAAGGCAGGATATACTTTGGGTAATTGTCAAAGACTAGTATCCTCACTTGGTGTATTCCAACTTTTTACATAAAATAACAAACCTGTGAAAATTTTGGCTCAATTGGGCATCAAGGTTGCAAAAAAATAATTAAAGAAAAAACACCCTTTTTCATAGATTTTTGTGCTTTCAAATGCCTGAGAAAGGCTTCATGCTTGAAGCCATTCTCAGATTCAAATATTTTAGTGAGAAATTACCTCTGTCTCAAAAACTTTGGTTCTTCAGAGGGAGTCGTTTCTCACAATGTTTTTATGCTATCAGCAGCTCTCAGGTGCTCCTTACCAAGTAAGTTTTTATGGTAATGTATTTCTTGAGTACTTGCCAAAAATATCCACTGCCTTTAACTGGCCTTTGCAGAGCAATATTTTGCTACTTTATGAAATTTGGTACAGAACCCAATTTCTAAAACCACTACAATTTTAGATGTTATACACAAAAACAATTTAATTGTTGGGGTTTGGGAATACTTCTAATTAAACTATTATGCCGTTGTATTTTTTAAATTAATTTTTTCAGGAGAAAGTGTCAGCAAAGGATCCACCTGATCATTATATTGTTCGAATCAAGAGGGTCATGGAACCAGGGAACACATCAAAGGTTGGTAGAAGTCAGTTCAAGAAACTCTCAACGTTTGAGAAAAATTGCTTTATGGTTCCATACAAAGATGACTGGCTAAACATTAAAATGTGACACACTAATATTACTCTTTTAATAGAGTCCTGTAAATAAAAGACCATCTTAAGGCATATTACTCGGTTGGGATTCGAACCCACGACCTTTGCCACTCTAGAGCAGATGTCTTACCACTAGACCACCGAGAGTGCCCGGTAGCTAGAGGCAGTTTGAATCCTGTATTTTAGCAGCAATTTTAATAGATTTTAAATTTGAATCAGGAATAAAGAATTTTGTTTGTGTTTACCCATACAAAAAATACTAAAGCTACAAATATAATGAACAGGAAAATCCATCATGATACCACAATTTTTGTCATGTTTCCTGTATCCTGTAAGTGAATATGAGTAATGCTTTTCATTATACAATTAAGGGGCTGACTAATTTTCCCTTCCAGCCTCGGGTTGGTTACCTTTGATATGAATGGGAGAAAAACAAGATGGTGGCTTCATGATAATGTGTAGGTCCAAGTCTTACTTAGTGTCAGGGAAACATGACCCCTAGTCAAACTTCTTACAACAAAAAACCTTTGAAGATCACAATCTAAGGTCTGCTTAATGTACTTCTTTATATTTTTGATGTTTTCAGCGCCAAAGAAAGAAGATATTCGATACGTCAACACAGAATCTCAGAGATTTGGAAATTTCATTACGAACAAATAGTATACAGTAAGTTATTATCATCACTTTTCTTCCCACTGTCTGTTCTTTTCTACTGTTGGTTTGTTTCTCTTTGCTTGGTCCACTTTGGGACTGGGCCCTCTCTTACCTGCTTCTACCTACACTTGCAGGGCCTCAAACACTAGGTTTTTGCTTGTTTGTTGTTGTTGTATTTTGGCTGGTAGGTTTGTTGTTGTTGTGTTTATTTGGCTTGTAGGTTTGTTGTTGTCATCTTTTGGGCTGTGTTTGTTGTCGGTGTGGTTTGGCTGGTAGGTTTTGAAGTTTTGTGACATTGCAATGCGGTGTATCGTCATGGTTTGTGGTTTGCGCAATGCAGTGTGTTTTGTCTACTTACTCTGGAGTAGATTGTAGTTCTGATAAGAACAAGTCCATTTGTAATTTCTTCTAGGGGGGGTGGGGATTGGTGGATGGGGAGTCAATTTTCTCTCCCTACCCTCAGGTTCTGTCTTCTTGACTCTTAAAGAAGAAAAAAATGTATCCATCCTTACTCTTCTTCCTCCTCTTCCTTTTCCATTCTCCTTAAAGTATACGCTAAATCTGTTTTATCTCCTCAGGTGGGTACGTGAGTTTTTGAACGAGGAGAACAAAGGACTGGATGTACTGGTTGAATACTTACAGTGGCTCAACAAAGCAATGACGTAAGTTTACAAATCTTCTTCGTTCATTAAAAAAAAAAAAAACTTTTTCAAAGGGCACCAAGGCAATGTTCTCAATGGCAATGTCCTCAATGAAGTATCGGGCCTGAATGCAGAGTAGGGTTAGACACCAGGGCCCAATTTCATAGAGCTTCTTAGGAAATATTGCTTTCAAATTTTCTGCTAAGCAAAAAGGAGCAGGACATCAGTCATAAATTGTACTAGTGACATGGTAGTTTAACTAAGTGGTAACCTTATTCTGGTAAGCATAACTTTGTTTTGCCTTGCTACTTTTTGTGCTTAAGCAGCTGCATGAAATTGGACCCTGGCACCCTTTCTCTATGCTGGCACCAACCTATAAAAGACTTTTTGTGCTTCTGAGCGAACCTCGCTGCATTTTTCTATTTCTGTGACATGGTATTTTGGCTGGTTAGCTTATATTCTGGTGAGCATAATTATTTTGTGCTAAGCTACTTTTTGTGCTTAAGCAGCTCTATGAAATTGGGCCCAGGATTGTTCAGGCATGCAACATTTCAGCCGATCGGCTGATTTCCTCTTTTCTTTTGCCATGAAAAACTGTAAAAATACTGTGCAAAGTGAAGGGTGTACTTTGCCATTTCCTCTGTTTGTTGGTTTTTGTTTGCAATAACAAAGATGCACGTCCGTTTTTTTTATGTTAGAGTTTCTTAAAGAGACGAGGGAAAAAATGAAATATCTTTGGCTCGGTGAAAGTCTGGTTTTTAAAACACGAAGAATAAACAGTACCTCGTTTCAATTCAGCATGCTTAGGCCAAACTTCCAAAATTTGGGTCCAGAATGCCCCCACAGCCTTGAACAATCCAGGTGAGAAACCCTGTGCATATTGATTTTAAATTAGACATGAAACAGAAAGAGAAAGTACGGAAAATCCATTTCCCTCTGTGATCCATTCTCCAGAAAGCAAAGTAACCTCATTCTAGCAAGTTGAAGTTGTAAACGGACAGAAAGTAAAACCGAAAGAAGCACCGGTCGCACAAGAATAACATCCCCACACACAGTGCCTAGAAGCCCTAAGAAAAACCTGAACACGCTATTTATTTAATTCATCAACGAGGGCCCCCAAAACAATGTGTCAAAGTCAAGGATGTATATCAGCCGTGTATTTTAATCCAAACGGAACTTTCATTTCTAGTCCGGTGGCCTGATCATCATGCGTTGAATGCTTCTACTGGTCTTGCTGGTCCTCCCAAAATTATACCATGCTTGATATAATGCAGAGGGAGCCTCCCTTCCCCCCCCCCCCTCCATCGTTCCTGTACTCTCACACACTCTTCCCCTCTTGTACAGAAATCCTCCCCCCCCCAAAGAAAAAACAAAAAATCCTCTAAAGAATTCTTTAGATACCCAGAACCCAATGGGAGGGCGAGGGGGAAGGGCACACCATGCCACATAACGAGCACCAAAAGCCCCAAATAGGCGTAAAGGGAAGGTGCATCATTGACTTTGGGGAAGAGTAAATTTAAATTTCATCCTCTAGGTTTTTTAATGAAACACAACCAGCCTGGAATCTTGGAGATTCCAGAAAACAATAGGAGGGGGAGGGAGGGCGCACCATGCCACATAACGAGCACCAAAATAGGGAAGGTTCATCATTGATTTCGGGGATGAGTATACTGATTCCTATTTGCTAGCTTTTTGTAATAAAACACAACCAACCTGGAAAAAGCATCAACAAATTTGGTCTAGCTTTAGTGAAAAAAAAAAACATGAAAATGGGTTTATTAGAGATTTTGTGCATGCTCATATCAGGGGCTCCATTATGGCAATCAGAATTTAAGAAAATCTGGGATTTGTTCGGTCTTCAAATGCTATCTCCTCAACTTTGATAGGCATTCGTGAAACCATCTCAACTCCTTAGGAGTATGAAGCACCGGCATCCAAAACGGGCGCGCAGGCAGGGTTGCTCGCCATCCTCCATCAATGATGGACTTGTTCCCAGGCTTCTCACTTTTTTTGTCTTTTGCATGTGAATCTCTACCGCACCAGGTTTGAAGAGCAGCAAGAAACCCTCCCCAAGCCAAAGTCGTCGAGTAGCGTCAGAAGCACAAGGAAGAGTACCAGACTTGGGGGTCCCCGAACCATCTTGCCATTACGAGGGAGACGTTCACGTCTGCATCATGTGCTGCAGAGCAATTATGAATTTTCAGGTACGGAGAATCATGAGGGCCGTTCTTCAGAGTAACCAATGTTTAAATATTTTGAATTTTTTTTTTCGAATTTGGGTTGACCCACTCACCCCAATTTTAGATTTTTTAAATATGGACAGACTATTTAATACACACTGAAGAATAAAGTGATGCCTCAAATGAAGCAAAATATTTTAGATCAATGTCCTCCCAGCTTAGGAGTTTTCAATGAATGGCTTGTCCTGGCTCCAAGCATGCAACTTTGTAGTTGAGGACATTTTTTTGCCTCGTCCCCATCAGGCACGGAGGTCGGAACAAGTTGACCTATAACAGTAAACAATACAGACATGACAGACGATCTGAAAGAGACCACTGGTTATTTTTCTCTGTAAATAATAAAATTTTTTTTCATTGTAAAATGAATCTTGATTTTCAGTCATTTCTTTTGACCCACCCACCCACAGTTTTGAATTAAGAGTGACATTTTTATGAATTTTTTATGATTATTATGAATGGCCTCTTACTCAGGCCGCCTCGGAATTGACGGCTGTACTGTGGCTATGGCTCCGTAAGTCACTTAAAAATATGTGCTTATCTTATGGGGCTTCAAACAGCTGGACGGAGCCCAAGCCCAAGCCCAGGCCGTGGTTTCGAAAACGGCCTGTGTTATGTTTAATTAATTTGAGCAATGTCCTTGGTCCTTATGTGGATATGACTTCCTTCCTTTAAAGGCACTGGTGTTTTGGAAGAGTAAAATCAACTCAAATCACTTGTGCCGAGTACAATGGCTATAGTGCTTTTAGTCATAGGTCGGTCAAAGGTCAGAGGTTAATGCTCCGTGTCATTCAGGGGAAATGGTATGAGAAGGCATCTTTAAAGGGAAAGCATAAATAAATTTGTTTGACGACACTTCAGTAAGGAACTTTATAAAATACTGTGAACTGTATTTGATTGCTTTGTAAACCAAAGAAACAATTCACAGTAAAGAGGTCTACTACCCCCTAAAAAGTAAATAAGTAAATAAATTTTAAAATATGTAAATAAATAAATCAACAAGTAAAAACAAATGTAATCAAATTGATATATAAACAAATACATCAATTAAACAAAAACAGAATTTTAAAATGTTTATTTCAGATGTTTTTTTTACCGTAGTTTTATGTATCCTCCCCTCATCATTTTCATGAAGTGGTGAATCTGTTAAATATCATAAACTTTGGCATATCAGTTTTTTGACACATTTCATGTATAGAGGTTTGTCCTCAACTGCAAGTTTTAAAAACTTTACATTTGTAAGCTCTCACTGACAAGATATGTCTCATATGGAGCATGGCTTGTCAAAATCTGTTTCTTGAAATGTATTTTTCAAAACAAATAACTTGTGTTGTTTTTCTATCTTTTTTTTCCTTCTGACTGCAGTACGGTTTTAATTTGGTGATCAACCACAATGAATGTATCAATGCTATCGCACTCAGCCTTAATCATAAGAGTCCAAGGTGAGTTGAGGGTGCTGTTTACCAACACTACATCCATGAGAGACAGAGAGTATTTTTCAAAACCTTGACTTTGGCTCTGTCTCCAGGCTCCGTTTGATGTTGGAAACATCGGTGCAAAATGTAACGCCGCTCTAAAATTGATGACGGAGCCGAAGCCGAGGTTTGAAAAATGCCCAAAGTGTCTCCAATGCAAATAGTCTGGTGATTTCTATTAGCCATGTTGGGTTTGCCAGTCGTGTTTCTGGGAACCAGATAAATATGCAGTTACTGTCTCGAGGGCCAATGGTCCTGGATCTATTGGAATTTCTTCAGGGCAGGTTACCAGCCAAAATGCTGACTGACGTACGCTGTGTTGTGACTTGTTCCCTTATTTTTTGTGAATTTTGTTGAGCGAGAGCTTCTATTGGCAGTAAATATTACTTGAATAATTTGTCAGCTACGCCAAATTTTTGTTGTGGGTTTGAGAACAAAATGGATTGAGTGCTGCAGAGTGTACAAAGTTGCCGAGTTTCTGTTTGTGGCCAACGTGAGGCACACAGCTTTCAGCTGGGCCCAATTTCATACAGCTGCTAAAGCACAACAAGTAGTTAAGCACAAAACATTTTTGCTCATCAGAACAAGGTTACCAGCCAAACTACCATTCCACATGTACCATCGCTGACTGGTTTCCTGGGCCCAAATTCATAAAGCCTGTAAGCACACAAATTGCTAAGCGCAGAATCTTGCTTAGCAGCAACAGGTTTCCGGCCAACATCATATAAAGTTTACATTGTTGCGACTTGTGCCCCCCCTCTTTTTTTGGAAACTTGTTAAGCAGTATTTTCTGCTAAACAGCTTTATGAATTAGGCCCTGCTAATTTTTGCCTAGCTGTTTAAGCAGCTCCATGAAATTGGGTCCAGATTTCCTCTTTCTCTAGAAAACTTAAAAGCATTGTACAAGATTTCCTTATTTTTGCAATAACAAAGGTTCACGATTTAAACGAAACAGCAAGTTATATATATATATATATAGGTCAGAGCCGGACGTACCGACAAGCTTGTTTTGAAAATGTCCTTTTGAAAATGCTATCAGCGTGTAAGCTGATAGACTTCGTCTGTATCGGATTAGGTTAAGTTGAAGGGGGGGGGGGGTGAAAAAAGGCTGTGTCATTGCACAGTTATTGGAAACACCTTGGCCGAAGTTTTGTTTCGTTTTGATAGCTGTAAAAATGAAAGTGTAGGAGAGAAAAGGTGGGCGGCCGTGAGCGCTTAGGAGAAACACACCATTTAGGTTACCACCGGAAAAAATACCGGTGAACTACACCTGTGGGTGTTTTGCTGCAGCTGGATTGTGGACACTGTGTACATACAGTTTTCTGGACACTGTGTACATGTACAGTGCTAAATAAATGAGTGCAGCTGAGAAGGCTGAACCCTTCAGGACAATCTATTTACATGTACATTATTGGTTTTTTTTTTAACTTGTAAAATCATCTTCGTAAGCCGAAGGGGTAATATAGTGTTTGCCTTTTCCTTTTCCTTCCGTGTGTGTGGGTGTGGGTAGGCATACACACCGTTGTGGGGACTTTTACACAATGGAACAAAGGTCCCCACAACGTTTTTCTTTGTAAACTGGGTCCCCACGAGGGAATTCTTTAGAAAAGGGAATAATAGAACAACAATAGGAAGTCCCCACAATGGTGTGTGCAAAAGTATGTGTGGGTAGGTATACACATTCAAACCGGGGACCTATAACAAAAGAGGACAATAGGGTCCCCGCTTGGGGAAAGGTCCCCAGTTGGAAAATGTGTACAAAACCAATGGGGACGTTGCTAAAAAAAGATAAGTCCAAACAATGGGAGAACAAAGAAGAAGTCCTCGATTTACAGGATTCACAAACATGTTCGTGTGCGTGTGTACGCAACCATTGTCCAAGCACTTACTCAAGAACGACTTGGCATATCAACTCCAAACTTGATACATTTACACGTATGTGGTTTGGTCTTGGGACCCCCCCCCCCCCCGAAGCCGATCGATTTTAAACCCCTTATGTCAAAATATGTCACGGTCATTATGGCTAAAACAAAAGAAATGTTGTCAAAGCGACAACTCAAGAAAGAGATTAACATCATTAACTTACAAACAATGGGGTGGCTAAGAACCGACCAGAGTAAAGTACTGAGGACAAAGGTTGGTCAGTAGAAGGGTTGATTACTAGACCATAAAAGGTTGTAACTGCATTCTGGGTGATGCAGGAAAAACATGAAAAGACAGGATTAGAGGGCAAGCTGCATCAGGGCGGCTAACATTAGCAGGGCTCTCCCTTAACACTAGCCCGGCGTACATTGTCTAGTAAAAATGCTATGGGCTAGTAAACACCACTTCTCAACTTACCCTGTGGGCTACTAAACACTGTGCAACCTACTTGTTTAAAATGCTTGTTTCTTCCTTTTCAGATGTGAATAATTAATGTAAAAAATGTGTTAATTGTTAATGAGTGTGTGAATATAACTTCATTTGATCATTAAACTGGTTGTGATCGTTAACATTAACACATCAGAACATTACATTTATGGCAATTCCTGTTTAAAATCTGGACCACTAAAACTTCCTGGGGGCAAGTAAAATGCACAGTTTACTGGCCCGACGGGCTACTTTATAAACAGCTTAAGCGCAAGGCCTGATTAGGGAGCAGGACAAAAATAACTAGTGAAAAGAGTTTAGAAAACAACAAGATGACTCTGTAAAAAAGGAGGTAAATATAGAGGAACAGAGTCAACGTACAGGATGATAGGTAAGGAATTAAAAAATAAGCAGAGAGCGGGTTAGTAAAAAATCTGTGGAAGAGAGAGATAGGTTAATTAAATATTTATGTAGTATATTGATTGGCTATAAATTTCCCTACTTTTTTTTTGAAACTTTCCCATTATTCTTTGCTTCTCTTTTTTGCTATAAATGGATATGTGTTAGGTTTTTTTGCTTGGTAATGCCGCTGACGGAGGTCTGGCTTGGATCGAAAGCTAAGGCCATCTCCCCTACTAGTTTTATTTATATATATCCATATATATCCACCATGCCGAGCCTAAAAACTTACAAGATAACCATATGAGTTTTTTATTTTTTATTATGACATTTTTATTGCAGAACCAAAGCCCTGGTCTTGGAGCTCCTAGCAGCCGTTTGTCTGGTCAAAGGTGGACATGAAATAATCCTCAGTGCCTTCGACAACTTCAAATTGGTGAGTGACGAGCAGACACCAGTTGGCGTCCGTCGGAGTCAATTAATTAATTAATTAATTGGTTAGATCGATTACATACAGCCAGAGGGCTCATCAAAACAAATGGGATCCGAGCTGCTAAAAAAAGCACAAGCTCATCGTAAAACAAATACTTATTTGATTGGGCTGTCTTTGGCTCCATTAACGCCAGCCCGTTTGGGCGAGGATTTTGCGTCTAGAACCTGGCTCCCTTGACACAGGAATGATGGGTTTTGCCAGCTGGAATTTTATCGGCACCACTCAGTGCCTCCGTGCATCTCTTGCAAGAAAATAATGAAAGAAAAAACCCCCCCTTGTTGCATAGAACTGTGTGCTTTCAAATGCCTGCCTGAAGCCTTTTTGTCTGATTCAAACATTTAGTGAGATATTACCTCCTTCTCAAAAACTACACTACTTCAGAGTGAGTCATTTCTCAAAATGTTTTATACTATCAACAGCTCTCAGGTACTACTTGCCGAGTAAGTTTTTATGGTAATGTATTTTCTTGAGTAATTACCAAAAGTATCCACTGTCGAGTGCCACGACCGGGACTCGAACCCACACTCTGCTGATCAGAGACACCAGAGCTTGAGTCCAGTGCACTTGACCGCCCGGCCACGACACGCCACGTCAGCATTGTGTGTGTCTGAAAATGCCAGTTGTGGCATAGTGAGGTGTGGGTTGGTTGTCTCGATAAATACGCTGACAGTAGGAGGGGTCTTAATTTGTCTGTTTTCTTCTCTATTGCTTTTTTCTTTCTTCAGGAGTGTGTAGAGAGATTTAGGTTTGAGAATTTGTTTCAGTACTTCCAGAAATACGAGGACACCAATATTGATTTCATGGTAAGAACTTGTCTGAACCAGTAAATAGAAGCGTCAGAGCTTGAATTTAGATTTTTTTTAAATCCACAAGACCGCAGGGCTTGTAGCTCAACAGTTTTACTGCACCAGATTGTTTGCCTACAAGACCAGAACCAAATTTAGAGAAGATTACTGTAATTTCCTGCGTCAAAACTTTGGCCATTAAGGGTATTTTGATAGGAGCCGCTTGTGGTCGCTACGGTCTCAAAAGGGTTTAAACTGCATTACTTTATACATATTTCATAAAGGGGTTTTCTGGGGTTACAGATAACTATTTTTTTCTTTCCGTTTAACGTTGTGTTTGTTTTTGCAGGTGGCTTGTATGCAATTCATCAACATTGTGGTACATTCAGTGGAGGAGATGAACTTCAGATCGTACCTCCAGTTTGAGTTCACCAACCTGGGCTTGGATAAATATCTAGAGGTGAGTGGGCAACTCACCCCGCCAGTTTGAGTTCACAAACCTGGGCTTAGATAAATACCTAGAGGTGAGTGGGCAACTCAGCCCTCCAGTTTGAGTTCACAAACCTGGGCGTAGATAAATACCTAGAGGTGAGTGGGCAACTCGGCCCTCCAGTTTGAGTTCACAAACCTGGGCTTAGATAAGTACCTAGAGGTGAGTGGGCAACTCAGCCCTTCAGTCTGAGTTCACCAACCCGGGCTTAGATAAGTACCTAGAGGTGAGTGGGCAACTCAGCCCTCCAGTTTGAGTTCACCAACCTGGGCTTAGATAAATACCTAGAGGTGAGTGGGCAACTCGTACCTTCAGTTTGAGTTCACCAACCCGGGCTTAGATAAATACCTAGAGGTGAGTGGGCAACTCAGCCCTTCAGTCTGAGTTCACCAACCCGGGCTTAGATAAGTACCTAGAGGTGAGTGGGCAACTCAGCCCTCCAGTTTGAGTTCACCAACCTGGGCTTAGATAAATACCTAGAGGTGAGTGGGCAACTCGTACCTTCAGTTTGAGTTCACCAACCCGGGCTTAGATAATACCTAGAGGTGAGTGGGCAACTCAGCCCTTCAGTCTGAGTTCACCAACCCGGCTTAGATAAGTAACTAGAGGTGAGTGGGCAACTCAGCCCTCCAGTTTGAGTTTACCAACCTGGCTTAGATAAATACCAAGAGGTGAGTGGGCAACTCGGCCCTTGTTGCCGAGCGTCAAGGATCATCATTTTTTAGGCTGTGAATGATACCAGATAACGCCCTTTCAAAACCATCGAGCAGCTACCAGTGACCAGAGACCAGAGGTCAGATTGTGGATAAACTGTACAAAGTTTTGACCCCATTTTTGTTAAGTCTCTCTTTTGAGTATGTGTGGTTCCGAAAGGAACTGGTGAACTCTTTGTTTTTTGGTGTGTTTTTTTGCGACATTGTGAAGGTTTTTTTGTTGACGTTAAGCTTTACTCGTATCATTGATGGCTAGTGTGTTATGCGCTCGCCTCTCACAAATGTGGCCCTGCTTTAGGCCATGTGAGTAGAGTTGTGCATTGGTTCATTCCTATGCTACGAGGGTTTTTTTTCCGGGCCCTCTGCTGTTCCTTCCTCCCAGAATAATCAAACACTTTCAATCTCTGGCTTTGCTCCGTGTTCATATATGGTTGGATATGGCTGGCTGCCTATGGCGCCCTCGCATGCCTGCTGCTCGAACACGCTGTAGCCGCGTCCTTCGCAATTCAGCTTCTCAGCTGCAGGTAAGGATGATTAGTCTCCCAATGTATGATTACTATTATTATCATTTTATTTTTTGTTGCCTTTTTTTCCCCCCAGAAATTGAAGAACACAGAGAGTGATAGACTTCACACGCAAATCCAGGCATACCTTGATAACATGTTTGACGTGGGCCAGTTAATGGAAGACTCTGACACCAAGAACGTCGCCTTGGAGAGGGTTACGCAGCTGGAGGAAAGCCTCTATCAGGTGAAAAATGGACACACTTTCCGCTCTGGTCAGACGTGTTTTTGTTTTACAGAAGTTGGTACACTGTCGTCAGCCATTTTGAGATATGCAGCGCTGCCACCATTTGCATCTTGCAGTCAGGGAGATTGTGTACAACAATCAGGGAGATATTTAGAATTACATTCAACATAGAAGGAAAAAAAGTTTCCACAATCAAACTTGTTCATCAGAGCATGGAAAGATTGGGCTTTTTTTCAGGAAACTTTCTGCAGAATCGGGGAGAGTTGGCTGGCATCTCTGGATATGGTGGACACAATACTATGGCACTATTAGGTTTTGGGTAAATCTGTCTGTATACACCCAAACTAAACACCGCACTCTTAAAGTGACCACTGTATCTCAAAAAGGCTAATTCTCTACCTCGAGGAGCAAATCGGGTTTATAGCTCAGTGGTTTCTTCACTGCCTTTCACCTCTTTTCGGGTGGATATTGTTAGTCTCCGGACTTGTCGTTTGGTATTTTTAATAATACCAAAATGAATGAATGAATGAATGAATTAACCTTGGATTCCAAGTTACCACCCCCCCTCCCCATAATTATAATAATAATACAAGGCATTTTAATGGCACTCTACAAAGAACACAGCGCCTCACAATCAACAACAGAATTAAATACAATGAAATACAGAGAATGCAGTAAAACAAAAACAATTCATAAGCTGGGAAATAGGCGAGTTTTGAGTTGGCGCTTGAAGGTCGCAGTAGATGTCTAATCAAAAATTGTACACTGTCATCTTCTTGATCAAATGTAAGATTGGTTCGTTTTCTTCTATTGAGTTTTGTATGCTTTGTGCCTGCAGTCAGTCAAGGCCCTGTGGCTCTTCAGTACACTTGCCGCTGGTCACGAACCACTTGGTAGTCAAGCTCTACAGGAGTTGAGTTTAGGCATTTCTTCTTCTTGTTGTTTTATAACATGTCTTTTTCTTGGTTTTTTTTTTAACTCTCTAGACGACGGACAGGATGCGGCAGATGGAGGACTCGTCTCTCGCCAGAATAGCCGAATTGCAACTAGAGCTAGCTGCCGCGACCAAAACTCTTGATCTAGTCAAGGTATGGTGTCATGATTCATTATTGATCCACAAATATTAATTTTTGAGGATGGGAGACATCTCTCCCCCCTCCCCCCCCCAAAAAAATAATGATAATGACAATAATCAAAAAATAAATTAAAACAAATAAAGCCTAAACAATTTTTCCAACCTTCTTCATTTCTCTTTTAATCAAAGTTTTTGTGAATGAAGTTGAGGCTTTTCTAAAATAGACTGGTGATTGTCCACTTTTGGCTTTCATTCTACCAAATGAGGTCAGAAACCACACCAAAATTGTTCTGAAAATTTTAATTCTCAGCTCGAGAACTTTTTAAAATCCTTTCAAACTCAGACCCAGAAGAAAGAAGCCGACGTCACAATCGAGACATTAAAGAGAACAGCGGCCACCAGAGGGCCTGGAAGTGGAGGAGGTTCAGGCGGCCCAGGTGGAGGTGGCCCTGGGGGTGGCTTTGGCTTTGGTGAAGGCGGCGGCGGCGGTGGTGGTGGTGGTGGTGGCCCAGGGGGCCCTGGTGGTCCAGGGGGACCCGGTGGCCCAGGAGGACCAGGAGGCTTTGGTGGTCCAGGCGGTGGAGGCGGGAGCGGAATGGGTGATGGACCTGGCGGGGGTTTCCCCCCACCCCCAGATAACTGTAAGTACAAACAAAAATGTTTCCTTTTTGATTCTCTGTGGCGTGTCGCGTCAGAGCGGGTCTTGCGAACCATACTCAAGTACTGGTAGCTGAGTCATTGGTGTGTGGGTTCGAATCTCGGTCATGACATTTGTGTCTAGGCTTAAGCAACTGCTTATTTTTCTTACTTAATAAAAATGAGCAGGATACCAGTCACACAGAGGTACATTTGACATGGTGTTTTGGCTGGTAACCTTCTGGTAAGCGTAATTTTGTTGTGCTTACCAAAGTATTGTGAAATTGGGCCCAGTTTGTAATGTAGCAATTTCAATGACTAATAATCGCTTTCTCTTGTCTTTTTCTCTTTGAACAGTACCCCCTCCTCCTCCTCCTCCTCCCCCTCCCCCTCCCCCTCTAGAAATATCAGCCCCACCCCCACCCCCTCCCCCACCATTTAGTGGTGCTCCCCCACCCCCTCCCCCTCCAGGTGCTCCTCCACCACCCGGCAGCATGCCAGGACTCGCCCCTGATGGATGTAAGTACAACTTGCTTTTATTTTTGTTGATTTGCTTCTCAACCCATATCCACCCTGATTGGTAACAGGGCACAATCACTGTCCCTTCCTAAGCCCGTGTAGCACCCGTTGCTGCCATTCTGATTGGTCGAGAGGAGATCACGTGGCCATGTTTGAACACGCCATTTCAACATGGTGAGGAGTGTTTAAGCATGGCCTGACGGAATTTAGTCAAAAGAGGGCGCTATCAGATAATTACGCGAAGCGCGCAAATTTCACGGCCCAATTTGAGTTGGTTTGTTGTATATTTGGCTCGCGCAAGTATGAAACTTGCGCTCAATAGTTTGAAACTTACGCGTGCAAGTTTGAAACTTGCAAAAGGAGCTACTTTGTGCTCAACGTGGACAGAAACTCAACGAATTTGGCGAAAATTGTTGAATTTGTTCTTGATTCTAAAAGTTTTTGGATGTTTTAATGGAAGGGTATTTATGAATGGGAATAAAAGGTTCGTGATCCACAGGGGCTTGGCTGTGTGATGAAGGACTGAGTCGAAATTTTGGTTTTGTTGTAGGAACATAAACACTGTGTTAACATTGAAAACATTGGGAAAATGCCAATCAGGTCCTGACCTTTACTTTGACCTTTTTGGTTGAGAGGAAGTAGGTCAGATCTTGCAGCTGTTTGCGGGCGCTATGTGCTTGTTGATAGCAGCCATTTCCGGCCGCTATGGTCTGTTAAAGGTTAAATCGGCTGTATAAAAAAATAAAAATATCAAAGCCATTACGATGTGTAGGTTGGCACTTGTACTGAATGAGGTTTTCCTACTTTATTCCAAGTGTCAGATTTTGATGCTGTCCATCCTCTAGACCGAGGGGGGAACACAAGCCTCCTACCCTAGGAAGGCCACGCTAGAAAAATATCTCTTGCGTCACCAGGGTTTTCCTTTTCCGTGTAGTGCAGTTGGGTTGCCCCTACAATCCCGGCCAAATCTCATTTGGCCCACCCCCCCAGCCTCCGTTCAATGTTGGCTCTCATTGCGCGGTCTGCGCTCCAGCTGGGGTTAACAACATTGAGCGGTGGAACTGGGGAGGTTATGTTCATTGTCACGTGGCCCAAGCATTTTGGCCGGGATTGTAGGTTCCCTGTAAAAATTTGCTGTTGTCGACAAGACCCTTTACCCCGTTGGTGGTCTTCTAATTCTTGCATTGAATTCCCTTCTTCAGCTGTGACCATCAAGGGCAAGATTCGAACCAAGTACCGGCTGCCGCTGCTCAACTGGGTCGCGTTTAAACCCAATCAGATCGGAGGAACTGTCTT
This sequence comes from Pycnopodia helianthoides, assembly GCA_032158295.1. NCBI lineage: Eukaryota > Metazoa > Echinodermata > Asteroidea > Forcipulatida > Asteriidae > Pycnopodia > Pycnopodia helianthoides. The sequence goes on along the minus strand of CM063263.1, from coordinate 8,063,613 downwards.
CAGCGAGCTGGACGATAACAAAGTCATGAAGGTAGGCACTGCTTCTTTGGAGAAGGGTTTTTTCTTGGCAATAAAATGTGTTTTGGGAGAGAAAAGGAAAGTGGGGATTGTTTTGGGGGGCGAAAAGATCAAAAGTCAAGTTCACGGTGGCAAGTTATAGCTAAATGGACCGTAATTTGAGTTATAAGTAAAATTTAGGCATGTAACTTTGGTGGGGGTTGTTCTTAGAGAAAGGAAAGTTTGGATTGTTTTGGGGTTGAAAAGGTCAAAGGTCAAAGGTCTAGGATGCCCTGTTGAGTTCAATTCCACAGGTCAAATGTCGGGTCACAATGCTCACGTATAGGAACATGGTTTGGTGATATTTTTGGGTATTGCTACAAATATATAAGGGCTGAGGGGTATCAACAGCATCGCTGTTATTTTTTATTTCTTTGTTTACGTTTTTTTTCATAGGACATCAACTTCGATAGTTTTGAGGAGCTCTTTAAGACGCAGAACCAATCCACAGGGAACTTCACGGCTACAGACGGCGGAGTGACCAAATCGCCGTCCAAGAAGAAGCAGATGTCCCTCCTGGAGCCCAACCGCCTCCAGAATGTCTCCATCATGAGGAGGAAGATTGAGCTGTCGTCCAAGCAGATTGCCGAAGCGATCAAGAGGTATGGGTTGTTTTTTAAAGGCTGATCGGGTTGGCTTTAGTGGTCTTGCCCTGCCTTTGACCTGGGTTGGAATCCCATCCCCATAAAAGGCGTTTCTGCATTGACCCGAAGATCTCATTAATTTGGTTGGATGAGGGTGCTTGTAATGAACCAGAGACACCGGGGTTAACGCCTAGTTTTCTGGGTTCTTTTATGTCGCTGCCATATCCTGTAAGTACATGGGACCAGCGGCTTTACATCCCATCCGAAGGACAATGCAATTAGGGTAAGGTATCTTTGCTCAAGGGCACAAACATACATGTAGCAACCAGCCAGGCTTGGATTCGAACCCACACTCTGTGAACAACAACACTTGAATTCAGTGCACAAGACCACTCTTCGGCCATGACACTCCACACTACATGTATCTTCAAAACAGAGACCCCCCCCCCTCCCCCTCCCAAACAAAACAAAAACATAAAGGCTGATAAATCTACATTTTGAGGGTAATTTCTTGTGATCCGTTTGGCACATTTTTCACAGGTTGGATCTTCAGCAGCTTGAGCTTGATACCGTGGAGCAACTCCAGCGATTCCTTCCCAACGATCAGGAGAAGAAGTCCATCAAACAGTACGAGAAAGACAAGCAGCCCGTTGATAAGCTCACAGAGGAAGACAGACTCATGATCAATGTAAGAGGGTTACACCAGCCTCCTCCCCCCTCCCCCCCCCCAGAAAGTTAAATAAAAATTTTAAGATTTATATTTCTGAGATGAAACCTAGAGATAACAACCAAGGCCCAGTTTCACAGAGCTGCTTAAGCAGAACATATTGCCTAACAATTTTCTGCTAAGCAGAAATCAGCAGGATACCAGTCACAAATTGTACATTGTGACATGGTAGTTTGGCCGGTAACCTTAATCTGGTAAGCATAATTTTGTTGTGCTTAGCTACTTGTTTTGCTTAAGCAACAGTTTCATAGAGCTGCTTAAGCACATTAAGTAGCTAAGCAAAACAAAGTTATGCTTACACATTACCATAAAAATTGAGTTGGTAAGGAGCACCTGAGAGCTGCTGATAGTTTAAAACATTGTGAGAAGCGACTCCCTCTGAAGTTACGTAGTTTTTGAGAAAGAGGTAATTTCTCACTGAAACATTTAAATCAGAGAAAGGCTTCAGGCATGAAGCCTTTCTCAGGCATTTGAAAGCACACAATTCTATGCAACAAGGGTGTTTTTCTTTCACTATTTTCTTGCAACTTCTCACCAAGTGAGGATACGGGTCTTTGACTATTGCCAAAAGTTTATCCTGCCTTCAGGAAGTTCCTTGCTTGCAAGAGCTACCGTGACAGAGAACTACCTTCGCTGTTCCATAACATTTTTGTTTGATTTCTTTTGTTTTTTTCACAGTTGTCTAAAGTAGAGAGACTGCCGGAGCGTCTGGCCATTATGAGCTTCATGGGTAATTTTGCGGACACGGTATCGGCAATCAAACCGGTGAGTTTAATCAAATGTCTTCAAAAAATTAAAACAATTCTTTCTCAGTTAATTTACTGATCCTGCAGCCGATTTCACGAATTTTTACGCAACTGTGTAAGTCAACTTGTGCAAGATTATTGTGTGTTAGTGGTGCACAACTTACGCAATAAATGTTGTGCAAGTGGACTTAGGCAGTTGCGTTAAGTTTCGTTAAATCAGTTGCCGCTCTTTTTGTTGTTAAGATGTTTTACCAATGCCAGCATCGTCTTTAGGTTTTGTAGTTTCACAACTTTTCTTCTTTTTTTTTTCTTCCAGCAACTGAATGCCATCACCTCTGCCTCTCTCACCATCAAGACGTCAAACCGCCTCAAGAAGATATTGGAGGTAAAGAATTTGCCAAGCGATCATGGTTTTGACTAATTAATAAACTATGCCACCCTACAATAGATGGATTGCACATGACGTCACGGACCACCATCTTTGATGAAAAACAAAGGATACGGGCTGCGCACAACTCCCAGCAAATGATGGCTCTTTACAAGTGCACGTTTCATCAAAAATGGCGGCCAATGCAGGGGGTCTATATGATATCATGTGGTGAATGCATCTGCACAGTACACACATGTCTACAGTTTAGTTCTGCACACAGTTGTGCCACCCTACACAACCCCTGCAGTTAGTTGCATGGTTTCAATTGGTTGGTGAACTCGCTGGAAAATGCTACCATGAGTAGGAGGGTTAACAACATTTGTTTTTTGTGCCTTTTGTTGCAGATTGTTTTAGCGTTCGGGAACTACTTGAACAGTGCAAAACGAGGGGCTGCTTATGGCTTCAAATTACAGAGTTTAGATACGGTGAGTAGAGATAAGCATTGGGCACTTTTAAACCCCATGTCAAAATACTTTAATGAGACAGACATTCATTTTTGAATTAAAAATGGTTCTGGAATGGCAAAGGTTGTAGGTTTGAATCCCAACCAATCTTATTCTTTATCCACGATGCAAAAAACAACATCAATTAAAATCGTTGCAGTACCCATTTCTGAATACATAGGTTTCAAACTGCCTCTAGCTACCTGGCAATCTCGGTGGTTTAGTGGTAAGACGTCTGCTCTAGAATGGCAAAGGTCGTGGGTTCGAATCCCACCCGAGTAACATGCCTGTGGGATTTTTTTCACAGGACTCGGTAAATTAGTGAGTATAAAGTGTTTAACACATATCGGTGTGGGTATTAAACTTAAACAATAGTCTCAACGAAATCATGTCAACTCCTTTGGAATATGCAGCACCGGCCGCCAAATGGACAGGGTTGCTGATCACTCATGTCCACTATCTCTTCCCATTTTGCAATTATAAATTGTAACAATTATTTATAGTTCAATTCTTTATTGTAGTTATTTTCACTTTGTTTCCATCTGGTCATTCATTTTGCAGTTGCTTGACACCAAATCCACGGACAGGTCAATGACACTGCTGCATTACATCGTGGAGACTGTGCAAAAGAAATTCCCCAATGCCTCGGAATTCTGCTCCGATCTGCAATACGTGGAGAAGGCTGCTGCAGGTACGGAAATAGTAGTTTGATGTTCTCAGGGTTTGCCCCGTAACCTTTTATCCCGTGCCTAGCCATCAAGAATAAGTTAGCTTTTCATTTTCGCTGACTTTTTCACATGCTTGATTTTTGTCCTACTTTAATCTGATTTCTAATATTTTTTTTTTTTTTCCCTCAGAAAATCAGCAAAATTAAACAGCCAGAGTCTATAAAAACCTATCATGTGTACATGTCAGCTCTTGTGCTCAATAAAAACATTTCCAAGGATCAAATATTTTGCCTGCGTGCAGGATTTTAAAGTGTCATTTTAGCATCGTAACTTGTTTGTGAACTTTATTTTGAAATAGTTCTTAAACATCTAGCCAGATGTTTTGTCCGTTATTTTGGCAAGGGGACTGTCCACTCATCAGGGAGCACGCTGGTACGATATTCTTTTGCAATTTTTTTGACGGAAGATATTTTTACTCATCTTTTCGAGCAGCACTTTATTTTGTCTTGCTTCCAAGGCTCTGGGAAAACAATATTGTAATTGGCTAAGTTTTGTATTATTTTAAAACTTCTTCTTTTTTCGAGGTTGTTGAACACTTTGCACTGTGGGAATACACTGCAGTCAGATTTGCCTTCTCTGTGAAGACAATCCAAGTATGCTTATCGAAATGTTGAGTCGACTCACCGCAGGTTCTTTTCAGAACCACCACAACTCATAAGAGCGATTTAAAAAGGAAAATCTCTCTTTTTTTACTATACATCTCTCTTTTTCTTACTAAATTCTCTCTTCTTGACTTGGAACCCTAGTTTCTCTTGAGAACCTGACGATCGACATCAGGCAGTTGACGACAGGAATCCAACTCTGCAAGAGGGAGTTTGCCCAGCAACACGAGAACACCCTCCTAAGAGACTTCCTCCTCGGCAACGAAGACAAAGTCAAGAAGGTCGAAGTAGACATGAAGAAAGCCCAGGTAACCATCTTGTATATTGATGTCACATGCTCAAACAGCGCCCTCACTGAGGTCAAAATAAGAGCTATCATTCGGCAGAGAGTTGTGCGAGGCAAACGCATCTACACAGTACACACATGCACACACGCAGCTCCTTGCGGATAAAGACAGGGGACCAGTCTACTTGTACACAAATGACACCACTGTATGGAACTCAAATTGCATCACCTCGGACCAATCATAACACAGATATGGGAAGCTTACGTCACTGCACGTTTATCCAATGAAATCAATGTATCCAATGAAATCAATGGGCCTGCAAGACTAGTGCCTGTCTTTAACATTGCAGATAAAGACAGGGGACCAGTCTACTTGTACACATGTGACACCACTGTAAGGAACTCAAATTACATCACCTCGGACCAATCACAACTCAGATATGGGAAGCTTACGTCACTGCACGTTTATCCAATGAAATCATTTGGCCTGTAAGACCAGTGCCTGTCTTTATCATTGCGGATAAAGACAGGGGACCAGTCTACTTGTACACAAATGACACCACTGTAAGGAACTCAAATTACATCACCTCGGACCAATCACAATTCAGATATGGGAAGCTTACGTCACTGCACCTTTAACCAATGAAATCGTTGTATCCAATGAAAGTATTGGGCCTGTACGACCAGGAAGGATAAAGACAGGGGACCAGGTTACTTGTACACAAGTGACGTATGGTACTCTTTTTCCTCTGCAATCTATTTGTAATTTATGATTTGTTTGTGGTCAACAGGAAGCGTACAATGACGCAGTGGGTTACTACGGTGAAAACCCCAAGCAGTGTCCACCGAGTACATTCTTCGCACTCTTTCATCGCTTCGTCACCGCTTACAAGGTAATCCCACCTCGTCCCCATCCTCAACCTTGTTCCCAATACTTTTTTCGAAAACACAATAATTCAGGCATGTGATTTTTTCAGGATTTTTTTCCTGATGTCAGGATTTTCTCAAAATCTCCTTGAGCTTTTAGACTTTCTGGAAAGAAGTAAAGCAGTCACTAAAGGGAGAAGGAAATAGTCCACATTGTGTCCAAACCTGTAGTTTTGTATTTCTGGTGATGCACAGAGTCCTTAGACCCAGGGCAGCAAGCCATTTTGGGGGAATTTTCACATGGTCAAATATCATCCTTGATTATTTGCATTTGATGTGGGTTTCATGTATGAAGCATAATTCATGTTTGGTAGTGAGTGCCATGACCGGGATTCGAACCCCCACTCTGTTGACTCGACCATTAAAACATGTGTTCGATGCTCTAGACCGCTACCTGACTGGGTCATCAAATGTTGGGTCTACAACAGGTTTTTGCATTTATGGGAAACAATTGGCACAGCTAGTTCTTTTGTTACTTTTCACCTTTGAACTCGATTAGAAAAATTGATCTATGTATGTACTCACCCATTTTTTCTCTTTTTTTTGTGTTTTCAGAAAGCAGAAGCAGAGAATGAAATGCGTAAAAAGCAGAAGGTAAACAGACGTTATTGCTTTTTAATTTGAGAGACCCTAGCAGCCGACAACGGCTTGTACCTTTAATGCCCATAGAAGCCGCAAACGGCCCGCAAGATTTGACCTACAAAACAGTCAAAGTTAATAAGGTCCTTTCCTGAATTGACTTTTTCCAAAATTTCCCACGTTTCGTATTGTGAACATTTAAAAAAATATATATATATATTTTTTTGTTTTTTGTTTCAGATTATTTTTCCAGACATTTTTACTAACAAAAGTCAAAAATGCTTGCCGTGTTTTGGTGTATGGTGACGATTATGCAGTAATGAATAGTCTTTAATGAGACATCTTTAATATGCTGTTACACTAAATTTCTATGCTTAAGCACAGATTTACAGGGAACCAGTCTCAAACAATGTACACCACATGGCATTCTGGCTGGTAACCCATTCTTGCTAAGCAATGTTAAGCTACATGCTTAGCTGATTTCTGTTCATAAACAAGAGCTTGGGTCCAGAAATGACCCCTAGTCAAAATGCCCTGGATTTTAGTATGTCTTTTATTGGAAAAGTGATTTGTAGGTGGTTTTTGTTGTTGAAAAATTTGAATCGTGGAAATACAATTTTTAATTTGTCTTTGGTTGACAGGAAGCTGCTCTGGAGACAGCTGCAAATATTGCGGCGGCTCAGAAGACGCGATTGAACAAAGAGAAGAAGGTGAATCAGGTAGGTACCAGCTTCGACACGACGTCATCACCGCAGAAAAATCTTAATCGCACCATTTTGGAAGTCAATCTCCCACTGTGTGTTATACAGTGTAGGGCGCATTTTAGGCGACGCAGCTTTTACACACTTACCATAATTTTTTATGTGGAATTCGGCTCCCAACATGGGGAGCATGCCAGACAGTAGTTATTTGTGGCATTAGTGCAAGGGGGTAATAGATCTTGTGCATTGACGTCATCATGTCGCCATCTTAGAGGTAAAACGATGATGAAACAGTAGAAAAACACACATCTTATACGCACAGCGCACAGAATGGGCCAATGAGCAATCTTCTTTTGTCCTCTAGCCGAGGGCGCCCTACTCAAATGACATCATGTGCATAAGGTCTAGGACTAGCTCATTAAGCCCCAACCGAATCCGGAATTCAACGCATGCGTCTTGCTCTGCCCCAAACCACACGCACAAAACTTGACGCAGCATTCCAAACTTGGTTACATTTTGTTATCAAATTTTAACCTGTCAGGATTGTGTTGGACTTTGTGGTGGGTGTTTAGGGGCCAAGCTGAGTCGGTCGTAATTCCTTGTTCAAAACAGTCTTCAAAGCAAGGACCTATTTTCGGAGAAAAATATAAAAATTTCTGTTTTATAGGAAAAGTAAAGCAGGGAACCTGTCAAAGGCAGTGCAAATTAAGCCCTTTTTTTGGCCGGTAACCTTTTTCTGATGAGGTTGTGCAGCAGATGCACATGCCTGTGATGTTAGTGACTTTTAACCAACAAGATTTGATTGTACCTTTCACTTTGTCGTTGTGTCTTTGTACCAGGCCGCCATGGTTGACGAGCTCAAGAAGAAACACAAGAACCAGGACAAGAGAAGGGAAGCTTCGGACGGAGCCATAGAAAACATCATCTCTGGTAAGCTTTGCCAACTTTCTAACATGCCCTGTGCTTTGTCGAGTATTTCCCCCCCCCTGGATTTTCAGATTTTTCAACGATCTCCCTGAAGATTTCTTTTTAAAATGCCACCACAGAGAGTAGATACCTGGCTCTTGTTGTGACCAAACTTGTCAGGATTTTTTATGATTTCTGGATTTTTCATCGCTAGCCCTGTAGATTTTGCTCAACAGAGACAAAAATTGCCACCACAGAGATGTGGAGACATGGCCCTTGTTATGACCAAACCTTTCAGGAATACTTTTATTTAGGGAATTTTGATCGATACCCCTGAAGTTTTTTATTAAAAGAGGCAAAATTGCCACAACAGAGATGTGGAGACACGACCCCTGCTACGATCAAACCTGAAGGTTTTTTATTTGAAATGATGCAGAGACTTTGCTGTCCTCTAAAAAATGTAACATTCTGTAAACATCCTAAACATGGCAGTTAATGGTTGTAATGGCTTCTGACTGGCACCCCCGAACAAAGATATTGGCAAAATGGGGAGACCACAGAGATAGTGGCAGAACAGGGAGACCACAGAGATGGTCACAGAATGGAAAAAGGTCTATTGTTCTTTATGAGTGACAACCATTTGCTTCGTTTAGTATTTGGGTTTGTTTAGAGTTGTGAAATGTTTTCTTTTTGTAATGTTGGAAATCTTTTGCTCTTGCAGATTTGAAAAGTGAACCGTACAGGAGAGCGGACGGTATCCGGCGAAGCATAAGACGGAAGCAGCAAGAGAATCAGAGACCAACCATCCTGTCCAATGAAATGGTTATTTAAATCAGCTTGATCAACAAAACAAAACAAAAAACTAAAAAACAATCAGGAATAAAGACTTCAAGAAAACAAAGACTATAAACAAAACAAAAAAAAACAGTGGGAACTTCCTGTATCCATGGCAGTGGAAGAGTCGCGCGCGAAGACAGGGCTGCTGTGTATGACCTTGAGAGGTTTAAAGGTCATGACCTGATCTTGCATACATTCCCCATTGCCTTATGAGGGGAATGGTTAAGGCGGTGAAACACGATGTCAGGATCACCATGGCGACAGTGGTCTCGGAAACAGAGGATACAGTTTGCATCGATAAACTATGAGAATGGTTTCTGGACAGCTGTTGATTTCCAGCCACTGAAAATTCGTTGGATGAGATGGTGAAATACTTTGATCAAATTATCCGAGACGGAGTCGGAGTCGGACATTGTTACATGCGTCCTTCTGAGAAACTCCCGTACTCCAATAGGAGGAGATCCCCTCTGAGTGAATTTAAAACCAGGGTTTTGTGTGGGTGGACTGCTGCAGGGCTGTGGAGCCAGGCATCTGACTGTTGGCCGCCTACTCTACCATCAGGACCCGTGGAATAAATATGAGGTGGTCCCCCCTGGATTAAGGGGCTGGAAGTAGATCAGCGTTCAGGAGCCCACTAAAAAGAAAACAATGGCGCAACTTATGTTTCTCTGTGATCGATTCTCTATGCTGTGAGTGGGACATTTACCGGAAGCAAATCTGCCCGTAGGGATAAACAATCCCTGGACGAGAATGATTCCATGCCCTGATCGGAAAAGGTCACGGTTATAATAGGAGGAGCTCCCCACCAGGACGAAACCGGGGCACAATTTCACCAAGCTGCTCATAGGGATGCATTGTCTAGCTAGAAAGAAGCAGGACACCGGTCGAACAATGCCAATTACATGGCATGTTGGCTGGCAACCTTTTTCTGCTGAGCGAGAATTGCAGTCTAACCAGCTTTGTGAAATTAGTTCCTGAGTTTGTATGATATGAAGCTTCCGTGCTGTCAAAATGTGCCATATTAAAGTGTTTTCCTTTTGTTGTTGTTGTTGTTGTTGTTGTTGTTGTAAATACTAAATTGTGAGCAATGCATTCAGATGTAAAGATTTTAGCTGTGTTAATTTACCAGTACATACATTAGCATGGATTTATCATAAGTATGTTTTACCCAATGAGTAATATAGGAGGAGCTACCCTAGTAGAGCAGCCCAAAAGTCTGCTTACAATTACATTTACTCTATTGAACAACAGTTTCAAAAAAACGCATTTTATTACAAGTTTTAGAGTTGTTGTTGTTGGGTTTTGGGGTTTTGGGTTTTTTTTTTTTCAGGTAAAAAATTAAGGGGATAAATTTGACGGAATTTGAAGTACATTAGTTATGTTTAAACTGTAAATCTGCCGTCATTCCGTTTCAAACAAAACCGGACAAAATGAGTTCCAAAAGTGCCTGTTTGGTTTTTTATTTATGCAATAATAATTTTAAAAAATGAAAGAAACAAAGTCATAATAATAGTAGTAGGCAGTGCTTGTATAATGCTTTATCACGCTCAAGGGCATCTACAAGGTATGTGGCACTATAAGACCCATTTATCTACGTAGCACAATGTAACGTTTTGCAAGGTGCTGTGGCGCAATCTGCAGCCAACCATAGCCAGAAATCACCGGGGCGAACCCCCTTAACTCTTAATCGATAAGTGTATTGGATTCTTTCACATGCATTACACAGCGCACGGAAGCTACGGCTTCACTTTCCATCCGTAGGATGAAGCAATGATGGTTTAAAGTGTCTTGCTTAAGGACACTGGACACCTTTGGTAATTGTCAAAGACCAGTCTTCTCACTTGGTGTATCGCAACATATGCACAAAATAACAAACCTGTGAAAATTTGAAATCAATTGGTCGTCAAAGTTGCGAGATAATAATGGAAGAAAAAACACCCTTGTCACACGAAGTAGTGTGCTTTCAGAGGCTTGATTTCGAGACCTCACGCGTGAGGTCTCAAAATCAATTCAAATATTTTACTGAGAAACTACTTCTTTCTCAAAAACTACGTTACTTCAGAGGGAGCTGTTTCTCACAATGTTTTATACTATCAACAGCTCTCCATTGCTCGTTACCAAGTAAGTTTTTATGCTAACAATTATTTTGAGTAATTACCAATAGTGTCCAGTGCCTTAAAGGACACGATATGACCGGGACTCGAACCCACACTCTGCTGATCAGAAACACCAGAGCTTGAGTCCGGTCACGACACGCCGCATTTGTGCAGAACAAATATAAGTTAGTTCCCAGAAGCAAGTATTTGTATGAATTTTTTATATTTTTTTTATTTGGGACAAATGAACTGTTTAAATTGATTTCCTACAAATACTGTTAGTACAAACAAACACAAATCTTTGTTTTTGTTTTGTACAAATAATTTGTTTTTAACTTAAAGACTGTTCTTTTTTATTTGCGCATGTTACAGTAACAAATAGTTATACTCATTTCCAAAATATGCTTTATGACTTGTAGATACATTTCTTACTCTTATATTGAAAGGGTTTTTGTGACTTTTTTTATGTGCAACTTCTGTGCATGTGCTTCCAATTTTCAGGAAATCGACTGTTTGGACTTTTTAATTAAATTTTTTTAAGTGCATTTTGTGAGGATTTTGTTAGAACTGGTAAAAAGTTTCAGCATTTTTGTTTTGTTAACCACTCGGCATTAACTTTTTGTGTCTCATGTTTTTAGATCAGCCAATTGTAGTGCCTGTTTCATAGCAAAATGTTCTATTTATTCATTGCACTTTTCTACCGTTATTGGTCCGTGAAGATCACATGATGCCGTAGTAGCCAATCACATTCCCCCTATTAAAAAGAAAAATTGTACGCTTCAAATCTGCATGTCAGCTCTTTAAAAAAAAAAAAGACTAAAATTAACTTTAAAACAAGGTTGTTAACAACAAATTATGCAAGGTTAAATAAAGGCAATTTAAAAGTATATTTTGAATCAAAAATTCAAATTAGTTTATTTTAAATGTACATATACTTCTTAATTCTTAAACTTTGTAATATTGAAGAAGAAAACAAAAAGGCAGCCCTTTTAAAAAATGACCATGTGGTATTTTTTTTACCATCAAATTTTCTTGCCTGGGTTTGTGTATTTGCTTCTATTTTGTGAGACAGAAATTGTATCATTAATTTAATATTTGGATGAAATAATATTCATTAATGCTTGGTTTCATACTTATCAGTACTGGGTTGATATGGGGCAATTAATATCTTTGTTATCTAAAATTTCTAGAAATATTAACATCAATGGTCAAAACTTTGTACGTATCTACTTAATTCCCGTTTGGATCTTAGACCTGCAGGGCCAAATTTGATAAAGTTACGTAAGCAAAAGGTAGGTGTTGCTTAACATTTTTTCTGCGAAGTAAAACTCAACAGGATACCAGTGACATTTGGTACATGTGACATGGTACTCTAGCTGGTAATCTGATTCTGGTAAGCATAATTTTGTTGTGCTTAGCAACTTTTTAACCACATGCTTAAGCAGCTCTATGAAATTGAGCCCTGTTTCTTGTGACCGGCCACAGATGATCAATGTACCTTCTACACAGAAAGAACCTTTAAAATGTGGCCACATACTTGCACTGTGTTTGGGACACTGACTAGAAGCCTAACTTCATCTACGTAATAAAACACCTAAAATCGTTAAGCGTAGACAAATTTTACTTCGCAAAACCAGGTTAGGAGCCGATAAATGCAGTGTATTGAACAGTGCATGTGACTTGTAGCTTGCTTATTTTGGGATAAGAAAGTTTGGTAGCAGGTTCCAATTTCATAGGAGTCCATGTGCCCAGAAATTTGTAACTTAGCAGGAAGAGTTTACCAGCTCAAATACTGTATTGTCCTCATATGTTGTGATTGGTACCTCACCAATGTTTTTGCTTCGCAAAATTATGTTGCTAAGCAATATTTTCTGCTTAACAGCTCTAAGAAACTAGGCCCAGCTGGGGCCAATTTCATAGACCTGCTTAAGCACAAAAAGTAGCCTTGAACAAAACAATGTTGCTTAATACCAGAATGAGGTTACCAGCCAAAATACTATGAAACATCATGTGTCATCTGTGACTGGTTTCCTACTGTTTTTGCTTAGCAGAAAAGATGTTAAGCAAAAGCAGCTCTGTGAAATTGGGCCCTGGTCTTTAAAGAAACATTACAGAATTGGTTTTTGCTAGCAAAACAGTTGCTGGCAGTGAAGCACTTTATGTAATCCACCATATACATAAACTGACAAACCTGTAGTTTGAGATCGATCGGCCATCTGGGTCACGAGAAAATAGTGAAAAACTGATTACACAAATGCATGAAATCATATAGATTCAACAAATGAATAAAACGCTCACTGAGCGATAAACTCCAATCGGAAAATTAGTTTATTCATTTCTCATCAAATATGGCATGTCAGACAGAAATATTTCAAGGGATGTTTTCTACTATCATCATCATTAGACCGTGTAAGTTTTATGTAAATCTGTGATCAAAAAGTATATTTTACAAGATTTTTTCTTACCAATTCTGTAATGTTCCTTTAATACTTGCCCCTGGGTACTTGTTCACCTGTCTAATGGAGACATAAATTCAATTATCGTCCCATGTTGGGTGTCAACTCTTTACTCAGTTTTTCTACACAATGCAATGAATGCATGGCCAAAGGGGCTTTCCTCATAAATGTGTTAAGCAGAGAATATCGCTAAGCGAAATTATTTGCTTTGACAAAACGAGGTGGGATACCAGCCCAAAAAAAAACATTGTGCCATACATGGCATTTCGGCTGGTCACCCTGTTCTGTGAAGCAAGATATTACTTTGCTCAGCGAATTCATTGCTTACCAGCTCTATGGAATCGGGGCCACAGTTCACTAGGGACAATGAATAGAGGTCGAATGTGAGGAATTCTGACAATTATTATCCAGTCTTTGGCTGTGTACGAACAAGCCAAATCGCGAGTTAGATTTGAATAACGTCTGGTACATTGACTCGTTTAGCCACACGTTCACGCTTAAATTTGAATTCCCTCAGGCTGTACTGACAGTTTCTATGTCACATGATTCGGGGCAAGCTTTTGCGTAGTGACGTAAGAGACGGCAAACACCCATACACAATTTTGAATGAATGTGTACAGCACGATGGTACCAGGGTTCGCTCATCTAGAGGTTGCTGTACACAAGCTTGCCTCGAACCATTTGACATAGCAACTGTCTCTTTAGTCTGAGGAATTGACATTTAAGCGGGAACTTAGTGAGTAAGTTAGTCATTGTACCAGGCGTTATTCAAATCAAACTCTCAACTGGCTTATTGGTGGCTGTGGCTGCAGCTGTTGCTAAGGGCAGCCTATGCTTGAGTGCATGTTGACGTGGTGATAAAGCCATAGCCATATCGTTTGCTTCAGCAAACAGGGTGGACAGAGAGGAGTGTACAGTCGCCATTTTGATATATGTAGCCTATTAACGGTTCCAGTTTCAGAGGGAGGTGCCAAAATAATAATGAAATAAAATGAGCCTTTATATTCTTGCATTTCTTCTATGGGCGTAGGGAACTCTTTGGTTGGGGGGGGGGTGGGGGTAGAGGGGGTGATTTGCCCAAAATTGTACACGGGTAAAATGTCTTTTTGGCTTTCCCTGTCCATTTTTTCTTTTCTTCTTGCTGTGCCCCGAATTTTCCCCCGTGTTTTGCCAAAATTTTGGAGGCCGAACCAAGTTATCAGGCCGTGTCCGAATGAATGGGTGCCGCGGCAGTGGCTTTCGCTGGAACGTGGAAAAAGTTGTCTTGAACGTGTTTGACGCAACAACCAGCCATATCCTTAGCCAAAGCCACTCGATTCGGATACTCCTCTGCGTCACTCCCTGGCTCTCCTCGTGGCTACTTTTGACTTTAGAGAGGAACGCTTCGTAACCTCTGAAGGTTTTTTTCCTGATTATTCCAGTATGAATTGCGGACTGCTCTTGGCGATCCGGTACACAATTACGGAATTAGTTCAAAATGAAGGAAAAAACTATTGTGCGTGCGTTGAAGTCACCTCTCACCATTTTTTTAAAGTAAAATTGTAGGTAGACGTATTGCTATCGTGTCTGTTACTTGTGAATCAAGTTTAGGAAACTGTATGATTGGAGAATTTTTTTTTTCTAACTTCGGTTATTTGCAACTTATAATGAATGGCAAATGAAATGATTAATTGATTTCGGATATTAAATTGCAGTTCTATAGACCTGTGACATCACATGTATTACTAAAAACAGAGCTTAGCCTTCCTGAGGGCGCAGTTTGTACACAGCCCAAGAAAACAAAGAATCAATATCTCATGGAGATCGCACTGTCTCATTTTTGTATCAACTTTTGATAATTATGATGAAAGGGGGGCGCATCTCAAAACTTGTTGAGCAGCTGTTATTTTTATGTGAAAAATTATAACGCGAAGTGTCAAATTTCCCATATTGCAGTCCCCGTTGTATCTCGCCTGCCAGAAAGGCCCCGGAATGTTCAAGGTCACTTTTTTTGTAAACAAAGTTAGTGGTCTTTAGTGATCGCAGGGAAAATGACAGTTCAGGACTTATGCCATGCATAATTATTATTAACATTTTTGTGCGGGTTCTTTTAGATTTTAAAGAGGTGGTCCAGCATTTTTTGGTTGTCGGTCAGCGTACTTTTTTGTCTTTTTCGAAATGTCTTGCTTCCAAAAAAAAGATTAAGTTTTTTTACCTACTTCAAAATGTTCACCAAAAGATGAGTTCTTGTCACCAAAAAAGAAATGTGTACAAAGGTTCTTCCCACTCACAATATTCCTTCCCATGTGTGGTGTTCATTAATTCAAAACCAATTTTTTTATATTTTGTATTTGTTCATATCTGGGGATGGTTTTCTCACAAAAAGA
This sequence comes from Pycnopodia helianthoides, assembly GCA_032158295.1. NCBI lineage: Eukaryota > Metazoa > Echinodermata > Asteroidea > Forcipulatida > Asteriidae > Pycnopodia > Pycnopodia helianthoides. The sequence continues at coordinate 8,048,142 of CM063263.1, read as the reverse complement.
GAATCTGAAACAGAAATATTCATCTACAGGTGATTGTGTACCAAACATAGCGCTTGTTAACATTTTGATGCTTTTTGGAATTTGTATTTTGAAATAAATGCTGTGCCACCCCTTAGTTTTGCAATCAACGAGCCTTTACATTTTTGTATACAAAAAAGACACATTTTGTCATGAGGATGATAGTAGATTAATCGATGGAAATAATGCAAGACATGGACTAACGAGAAGTTTTAACGATGAGGCGCAATATTTTCCGTTTGCCAAAACAGGGTTTACTTTTGAGTGTATTAGATAATTACTAGCTTGTGTTGTCTTTTGTTTTCAAATTGAAACATGTTTTGTTCGGAATGGAACCTGGGGTCCAAATAGAACTGAACAGCAAGGATTGACTGTTCCATTTAGGAATTAGGGGTCTAGATTCGACTCATTTTTCTCAACTTTTTAGTGTATAATTTGTTCTATAACTTGTTAGATTGTTTTTTTTAATGCTAGACTACTTTCTTCCATTGTTTATTTTATATTTTAAAAAAGAAGGCGTCGTTGTCTGTTTTTACCAATATTATAAATACTCACTTGCTGAAACTTGAGTTCCAGCAAAACTGTCTGTGACTTATTATCATAATTAATAAACAAAGAAACAAAGAAACTATAATTAACAATGTGTTTTGTCTGGTAACAATTTGTTGGTAGTACATCCCGATTTTCCCAATCTTCTCCGGGTGGTCGAAAAATAGCAGCACAAGTTTCTATAAGAACAATTTGATAGACCATGTGACCTGTGACGTCACATGTTAACAAAAGAGCCACAGAGCCTGGACTTTATGCAGGCACAATTTGTACACAGCTCAATGAAAGAAAACAACAAACCTTAAATTATTTTCAAGAAATTGCGCTGGGGGGTTTCTCCAACTTTTTTTTGATGAAGAAAATGGGCACACCTCAACAATTGTTCAGCCGTTATTTTTTATATAACTCTTGAATTTATGTAAAACTTATGACACACACAAAAAAAGGTAAAATTTCCCAGATAGCCAGTGTAGTATCTTGCCTGCCGGGAAGTGCCCTGGAATGTATGAGGTCACTCTATTGTTAATGTATAGCTAATATTGTCAGACGGAGGTTAGAATCACGTGTTATTATAATTATTAGTAGTATTTATTCAGTCAACACAACGAGACAAGACAAAACAAAAAATACTTCCAGATGGTCTTGGAGAAACAGAAGCAAGAAGCAAAGTAATTACTGTTGCCCGTACACGTGTGGTTGTAAAACAAGAAGAGTAGATCATAGAGCAAGAGTGTAAACAATACATGTTTTGGTGCCAAAAGAGGGCGTGGTTAATAATGTATTCCGTCACCGTATCAAAAGAACAGACAGATACTTCAAACCTCTTCACCAAAATACAGGGCATATTATAGACCTTTCCATTGTTGATAAACAAACCGCGCTGGTTGGCATGGAAGGACGAATGTTAGCAAAACACTCGATCGTGTTAATAAATGTTTTAACAAAATTTTAACATTTTCTGCAAACTTTCAACTAAGTAAAGTACCTCTCATGATTGGTTGCTTTGTTTCCAACAAATTCAACACTATTTTTGAATATTTGTGTAACATTGTTAAAAACTGTGGCGATCGTTTTTGTTTTGCATTTATGGCTTTCCATAGTTTTCCGACCTCGGTTGGCAAAAACTCGGGCTGTGACGTTGCAATAGAAAGGTCTATAGACCGATCCATTAAGCTCCGCCCCCTTACGTGTTGACCAATCACAACCTTGGCTACGCCACTCAAAGTCCGACGAAAGTCCTACACGCTAAAATCCCGTTGGAAAAGTAAACATGCGTGTGCGCGTACTCAAAGCGCGCACGTTCATATCGTGAGTGTGTGGCGTTGGAGAGATTCACAGTGATGCCCACGTGTGCAGTGGTGATGCAGCCAATGCTGTGATTGGTCAATATGGTAAGGGGTGGGGCTTAATGGATCGGTCTTTTAATCCCGAAGTCCAATCGAAGTGTTTACTTGGTTGAGATTGCGGTGAGTTAGTTCATAGAGACAGGCAACGGTCGCGCAAAAAGTGCTCTGTCTAGTTATCTCGGCTCGCAATACCCTCATTCCCATTGCCTTTTGTATAGTCAAATTGAGAAAACATTAAATTTATTTACTTTTTGTAAAAAATGTTTATCATCACTGAAGGAAAAGATTTGCACCGAGCCGTCCAACAAGGAACGCCTGCACGTGCACAAAAAAAGAGAAACCCCACATGTTGTTATAGCGACCTCTATTGATGACAGCATGTTCCCAAAAAGTTTGACCTAAATTGCGGAACGAAATAAACACAAAACACTCTCAACCCCAGCCCCAGCCCCCAGCCCCTACCCCCAGCCCCTACCCCCAGCCCCTACCCCAGCCCCCAGCCACCCCCACCCCCAGCCCCCAGCCCCCAGCCCCCAGCCCCCACCCCCAGCCCCCAGCCCCCCAGCCCCCAGCCCCCCCAGCCCCCAGCCCCAGCCCCCAGCCCCCAGCCCCCAGCCCCCAGCCCCCCAGCCCCCAGCCCCCAGCCCCCCCCCAGCCCCCCAGCCCCAGCCCCCAGCCCCCAGCCCCCAGCCCCCAGCCCCCAGCCCGCCCCAGCCCCCAGCCCCCAGCCCCCAGCCCCCAGCCCCCAGCCCCCAGCCCCCAGCCCCCAGCCCCCAGCCCCCAGCCCCCAGCCCCCAGCCCCCACCCCAGCCCCCAGCCCCCAGCCCCAGCCCCCAGCCCCCAGCCCCACCCCCAACCCCCAGCCCCGGGAGAGATTAATGCAGAACCCAACGCCTAGCCTTAGGAATGTTAAAGAACAAGACTAACTTTTATGCGGTTTGAAAAAACAAATAGTAGGGTTGAACAAAAAAATTGACTAGAGCGGGATTTGAACCAATATTTGTCAATATCTTTGTTCGGGGGTGCCAGTCAGAAGCCATACAACCGTTAACTGGTAGAGCGCCGGTACGTTAATCCGGAGGTCGTTGGTTCAAATCCCGCTCTAGTCAATTTTTCTTTGTTCAACCCCATACTATTTGAAATTTACCCAGTCAGTTTCCCTTGTGGTTTATTACTTGACATTTAAATTAAAAAAGTCGCATCCCCTCAAGGTGATCCCGTGGCTGCTGCTTCCCAGGTTGTATCGTAAACTTGGGTGTGATCCCTGGCTACACGGCAGTTAACGGTTGTATGGCTTCTGACTGGCACCCCCGAACAAAGATATTGACAAAATAGGGAGACCGCCAATATAGGGCTAGATAGCTCAGTTGGTAGAGCGCCGGTACGTTAATCCGGAGGTCGTTGGTTCAAATCCCGCTCTAGTCAATTATTCTTTGTTCAACCCCATACTATTTGAAATTTACCCAGTCAGTTTCCCTTGTGGTTTATTACTTGACAAGAAAAAAACAATATACATTTGTTTTGAAGGCTAGTTAGTTTTTGTTGCATTTTTATGTAAACTCCTACAAAACGCTAAAGTCTATAATATCCTAATTTGAAAACCATAATGAATTGATAGAGACCATGACGATGTCTTTAAAAATGTACACATTGAAAAAAAAACAGAAATAAAACCTGAAGAAAAATAAGTCGGCTACGAAAGCCAGTGCCAATTAAAGGAACATTACAGAATTGGTAAGAAAAAAACTTGTAAAATATATTTTTTGATCACAGATTTACATAAAACTTACACGGTCTAATGATGAAGATAGTAGAAAACATCCCTTGAAATATTTCTGTCTGAAATGCCATATTTGATGAGAAATGAATAAATAATTTTCCGATTGGAGTTTATCGCTCAGTGAGCGTTTTATTCATTTGTTGAATCTATATGATTTCATGCAAATGTGTAATCGGTTTTTCACTATTTTCTCGTGACCCAGATGGCCGATCGATCTCAAATTTCTACAGGTTTGTCAGTTTATGTATATGGTGGATTACATAAAGTGCTTACACTGCCAGCAACTGTTTTGTTAGCAAACCAATTCTGTAATGTTCCTTTAAGTATATTAAAATTATCAGCAGGATCAAGAAAGTATTTCGTTATTTATAATTGGTAATCCGTCTCCTTGTTCGAATTAAGTGGTTCGTACGAATTAATAGTTATATAACATGGAGGAAGGTTTCCTTCCTGCTTAGATCGTTCCATAGAGCATCTTTCACCGCTTGCTCTATTTTTTAACGGATTATTAATTCATTATAAATTATGATTAATTCATTATAAAGGAATATTTATTCTTCACAAAGAACTTTCCCTCTATTAATAGTATGCTTCAATGATTTTCGTAATCGGCTGCATGCTCACCACAAAGCAAAATATCATCACCAAGGCCAACAATAATTCTACCTCCATGCATATACACAAACCATCAAAACCAATCACGATCGTACACCGTTCAACTTCAAACACATTCGGTTACCACGATCGGTCCGGCCCGTGATCAGCGCATGTCAAGGACTGGACCTGCCGTGGGTTTCCAAGTTGAGGTTATTTAAAATGGCGACCAGCACAGGTGAAGAACGGATTGTGCCAACGCGTCGAAGATGACGAAGGCGGAAGCCGAAATTTCTTGTGAGTTTCTGTTTTGTTTCTTCTTAGTTAGATTAATAATGGAATTACTTTGCTGGTGTTGTGTGCTTTCTTAAAGACAAATATTTAGTGATTTTTGGGGGTGAAGGGGTGACATGGCCGGGTGACATGGGTGATGACGGCAAGCGAGACACGCACACACACGAACGTTTCGTGCGTTGCGTTGTTAAAGATCAAAGGCTTCAAAGTTTAATACCAGTACCACATCTCGGTATAACTAAGCACGTTTTTACAAAGTATTCACCAACCTGTGCAAAGTGTCCGGCTATTGTTGTTGTTGAAGTAACACTTTCCACTCTGGCATTAAAAAAATACATTGTTTGTCTGGTTAAATTCGTCCACGATATCTCGGAAAATGTGAACCTGGTGAGGAGTCTCATATCATCGCGGTAATCGGAACAGAATTAATTTCTAAATGCCTATTCAAAGCAATTTCTCTGAACTCATGGAGCTAAATCCAATGACAACATGAATACATTTAACCCTTAATTGAATTTCTGATGTTAAAATTCCTAGCAAGTACAACCTTCATATTTTTTTAATCAACTCGTTCACCAGCCACTTGTTGCCCAAATTTCCTTCACCCGCACCACTCAGGTTTCTAGGCCTAATTTCATAGAGCTGCTCACCGCCTGATTTTGTGCTTACTGTGCGAGTTTCCATTTCATAGTGCTGCTAAACGTAAGCTAAAGAACAGGCATGCTAACCTTCCAGTGCTTTACTGTATGAAAATGAATGACGAAACAATGCAAATCCATGGTGACTGCCCAATTTTCTTGCTAACCTGTGAAATACGCTCCAGCAATTGTTCTGCTACATCAAGCATGAAAATTTGCTTACCGTTAAGCAGTGCTACGACTCGAGTATGAAATTGGCCCTTGTGACAACTCGACTACATTAAAGGAATTACACTTATTGAGGGCACACTTTACTTCATGCGCTGTGAAATTTGTCTCATAAATTTGCTTTATTTTACTCATTATTTACATTTAGATGATACAGGCAATTTGAATACGTACAAAGCGTCAAAATCATGAGGAAACTTACTGAATCTATTAAATTTTCTTTGGGCGAGAACAAGATTTCTGGGGGGAACGAGATTTCCGTTTTTTATTACTAGTATTGTTGTTTCATCATTAGTGTTAATGTTACATGATCTCAGAATAAGTATTTTTATTTGTTTATCATTATTGAAACTGTAATTTTTCTTCAAATGTGTGAAAGTAATGAGAACCATCTTAATTAGTTCCTTTTGTCATGTTTATCATTTTTCAGCCTTCGAGAAAGACTCTGCTAGGGTCGAAACGTCAGGCCACTAACTAATTTTTTGCGTTTATTATTTTTGTTCACAGGAAGTCGACAACATTATATCTAGGACCCTACTACCTCCAAAAAGACCTCACCTTGCTGTCCAGCTCAAATCCTCAGTTCCATTCTACCCTAGTCTATACACACAACACACCCTGCAAACTTTCAGTATCGTTACAACCTCATCAATCACAATAGAAGTCGTCAAGTTGCGTCACCGCTGCGGACTGCACGCAGTCTAGCCCTCACCTCCCACCTAGAAACACACGGGGGGCAATCATGTTGCCCAAAAGACGCCAGTGTAAGATCATCATAGCCACCTCCCTGGTGTGGATTCTTATTGACTTTGGACTCTTGTTGTATTACACGTCGCCGTGTATCGGACCGGGGTGCAACAAACAGGCCAAAGAGGACTCCGGAGCGATCCAGCGAATTATTGAAAAGGCCAACGACTGGATGAACCGAAGGCCAGAAGAGAAAAAACAAATGGGTAAGTCGGCCACTGACAGACGGGCAGATCTTCCTTTTTGAATGGAACGGCTTCAAATCCCTGGATAACAAGGTTCGTTGTTACAAATCCCGAAAATGTAGATGTTACTTACATATTATTTTAGTTACGTTTCACTCCTAAGCTAGGAGCTTCGTCAGACTGTAAGTAACATCTACATTTTCGGGATTTGTAACAACGAACCTTGTTATCCATGTATTATCAACAATCCAGATGAACTTATTTAATGATTTGGGTTCAAATCCCTTTCTGAACCACAGATTTGGTTTATGCTCCGAATTAGGACCCACCCACGAGTGGTTTTGAAAAACGTGCAATTTTGGTACGACAGGGACAAAACCAAAGCTGTGGAAATCGGAAAAGGTCCAGAGTGTCCACCCTTGGACATGATGAGCCACTCAGAGAGTTCAAAGAATTTAAATTTCTAAATTTGTATTATGTTTCCTTTCGAAGTTGCTGAGTTCCTTATAGTTTTTATTTAGTCAACTTGAATTTTTTTTTAAAGATTTATATATTTTTTTCATGAAAATATTTGTATCTAAATTGGCAGAAAAAAAACCCTGCAAAGTGTCAACTATACCACTTTACTCACAGAGTCCATGGTGGCAATTGCCTGGCCTCCATACCCCTGTTGGTCATTGCCTTGGTATCCGCTGAAAATGTTCAGTACAAACTGACATTCCTCTTTTTGAGGTGTTGTTTTTTCAATGATAAACTGCAGTACCCTTACAAGAGCAAAAATATCATGGCTTGGGTTCTTTATCTAGAACTTAAAAAAGCGGGTGTCAAAATGGGCTGTGAATTTTAACACAACATTTCTCACCTTACAAAAAGGTTTACATACTGTGCAAAGGATTAAAAGATTAGCACTAAAAATACAAAGCTCCTTCAACATCCTCTCTGTCAAAGTGAAGGAATTAGGAAAACTTGGGCTATCAGGGCATTGCAGTAAAGGATGTTCCAGAAGGATTTGGGCCATAGTGGGTTTCTGCTGTGAGCGGATTTAAAGGGAATTTGGACTGTCTTTTTATTTTTTAAAACAAGAGGAAATAGAAGGATTTGGGTCTTAGCTTGGCCAAAAGGGGATTCCGAAGGAAGGATATGGGCTGTTTGGGTTTGGGAATGTGATGATGAGGCCTGTCATAGGAGGATTTTGAAGCATTTGGCCCTTTGAGCTTTTAAACCACTACTTCAGAGACACAAGGATTTGGGCTGTGTGTTAGGAAATGGGCCTAGTCAGTTAAGGTTTTCCAAAGAATATGCCTAACTTCTATTTTATTGCGCTTATAAATTGTACATTAAAGTAGGCCATACCGTAGAGGCTGCAGCTACGGCTAGATTTCTGCATCATTGTGCGTTGAAGTATGGGACATCCTTATTAACACCCTTGGCAATAGTCGTAGGCATGGCTGTAGCCGCCAATTCGGATACGTCCTATGTCTGCTTTCAGTCTACACCCTTATAATTCTTAAGACTATGTTGGATTTCTAGACTCGCTACACAGGTGAACGATTAACATCTTCCACAGGCACCAGTCTAGTTGATAGTGGCTGTGATCTGGTTGGCTCCCAAGTAAAGCACTGTGTATCTTGACAAACAAAAGAACCAAAGGGTCTTGTAGATTTTGTGGAGCTTGACAAGCCCTTGGATCAAATTTAAAGAGTGTACTCAACAAACAAGCCAACAAATGTATGAGAGGATTTAGTGAAACACTCCAACAAAAGATAGGGGTGACTCTATCCCATAAACTATGGAACTATGTTTTTCAATTGAATGGTTTATTCAGGGCTTGTTTTGCATTTTCATTCTAGGCCAACAAGGCCATTTTGTTTTTCAAAGCTTGCTCAAAACTGCTCATCCATACTCTTGTAGATTGTCTGTTCATGGGAACATTTCTTGCCACCACCTTCTTTTCCCCATGTGCATCAGAAATAGTGCATACTGGTGGTCATTGGACCAACAAGGGGCCTGACTATTTCAGCCTCGGGCGGTGTCTATAAATATGGACCTGGTGAACAAAGTTGGCAGACCAGGGGTCGATTTCACAAAACTCTTCCTAACTTAGGACTAGTCCTAGGCAATGCTAAGAGATAGGACTAGTCCTAAGTACTGATCCTAACTTAGGGCTAGTCCTATCTCTTAGCATTGCCTAGGACTAGTCCTAAGTTAGGAAGAGTTTTGTGAAATCGACCCCTGCAAATATAAACCGTTAACTGGTCCTGCTGGCTAGTCACTGAAAAAGTTATCTCAGAGGCAAGCCCTCAGTATCCCATGACATTACTCCTGAAGAAGTCTGGGGACATGGAAAGGGCAGTGTGAATATGATAGATATGTCCACAGGAAGTGCAAGTCGAAAGCCCTTGTCTAGCCATTTCCTGGAATCTTCAGAAAGAGTCCATGGAGTAGATATTAATACCCCAGGCATGACCTTTGACATTAGCAACATCACTGCATGAATTTACACACATGTACCACCAGAAAGTGAGCAATATTTGTTTTTCTTTAGTGTACAAGGAGTAACAGTGTTCCCTGATCAGGATTTGTCAAAAGCGTGGGGCATTCTTGAACCAAAATTTGAAAGTTTGGTCTAAGCATTTGAATTGAAAAAAGTTCCTCTGGAAATAAGTTCCTCTGGAATTTTTTTTTTTTTTACTTAGTGTTTATCTTTGGGTCTAAAAGCCCTACTGTGCAATTTGGAACACTGTAAATGTTTTTTGGTGAATTTGATCTGAAGTTCCACCCTCCCCTCGAAAAAAAAGAAAAATATATGTCATGTACTTTAAATAAATAAAATAAAATAAAATATTGTGTGCGTATTGGCCCAATAGGCTAGCTTGTACATTGTACTTGAGGGAGACCACTGGCATAAGGCCCAGGCCTTGCGCTTAAGCTTTTTGTAAAGCAGCCCACCGGGCCAGTAAACTGTGCATTTTACTTGCCCCCAGGAAGTTTTAGTAGCCCAGATTTTAAACAGGAATTGCTATAAATGTAATGATTCACACACTCAATATGAAAAATATTCTCAATCTGAAAAGGAAGAAATTAGCATTTTTAACAAGTAGGTTGCACAGTTTTTAGTAGCCCACAGGGCAAGTTGAGAAGTGGTGTTTACTAGCCCATAGCTTTTTTTACTTGACAATAGGCCTATACGCCGCCGGGCTAGTGTTAAGGGTGAGCCCTGAGGCCTTACAGACACTTTGCGAGTCAGAGGGAATGTGCAGTCCATTACCTCCGCTCTACAGACACTTTGCGAGTCAGAGGGAATGTGCAGTCCATTACCTGCTGCTCTAGTCTTACCCAGATCTTGGCCTTTTGTTGCCCTTGCAATTTCCACTTCAAGATAGAGTTTTTTTTCGAAATCATAAACAGTGATAAATTTTGCAATCTTCATTCTGTGGTGCGCAGTTTCTTGAACGTGACAAAATGTCAAGATGAGGGGACAGGCTAGGCAGATTTTAGTAGAAGATGTGTTGAGGAATCAAGATACTCAGATTAGTCCTTGCAGAATAACTACTTTTAACCCTCCCACTTTGTGACCATTCAATATCATCCACTGTGGTTTTGAACTATAGATTAACTGTATAGGCCTAATACATGTATTGACCCCAATTCACATGACGTCATCATCACAGTGATCTTGGTTCTGCCATTTTGGAAGCCAATGTCATTGTGTTATTCAGTGACGCGTAGTTCGGCGACGCGGCATTATCGCGCCTACTTGTTGACTCCCTAAATGGTGAGCTTGGCACAGTCGCTGCGTGAGAGGTGCATGCACCTGCTACACTGTTACACAGTGTTGGCCAACTCGCTGGAGAAATGTTACCAAGAATTGGATGTGTTTTATGTAGTATTGTAGTTAGCCCTTTAGCTTCTAAAAAACACACATCCTCCCAGTCCCAACGTCCTTCAGTAGTAAAAAGTTGAAAGCTCAAATGACCTGAATCCTTGTAGATTCTCCTGTAATGGAGAGGCTAAACTAAGGATTTGTTTGGGTGTGCTGCTCAGGGCCAATGGTATGAGGTGTTTGTTGTTCCTGTAATGATACTGTCCTCGTCATATCAGTGGTTGGGGCGGGGGCGGAATAGTCCTCTATTGAAAGCAAACGTGCAATCACCAAAAATGCAAAGTCCACACCATGATGTCTCGAATATAAAAGATAAATCTCCAGCAACTAATTTATTTCTGAACAAGATAGTAGCATAGTGCAGTAACACATCCGTGTACAGTGTGAAGGTCAAGGTCAACACATGGCATTACAATTGTACAAATACAATAGATGGATTGCAATACGCTCATTGACCGCCATCTTTGATGAATTGTGCACGCGTAAAGAGCTATCATTGGCTGAGAGTTGTGCGTACACCGTGCACTTTTCCATCGTTTTACATCAAAGTTGGCGGTCAATGACGCGTATTCAATCCATCTATAAGGATGACTCTGTCCCCTAAAACACAATATTTCTCTGACAACAATGGTATGAAAAAAATCATAATACTTTTTGGGTAATTTAGGGATATATCCCTGATAGATAACAAATGTTAGCAGCAAGGCTAGAGTGGTCTAGAGCTTTGAACTTATAAGTGCTGATGGCTGAGTCAGCAGAGTGTGTGGGTTCGAATCCCTGTTGTGGTAACACTTACTTGGGCAAGACACCTGACTCTAATTGCTTCCCATCACCCAGAAGTAACCTGTGAAGGCAGAGATTGTTGGTGTGAATGATAAGCAACGTGTGTGCCCATTTAACATGTGTGCCCATTTGGCTGCTGGTGCTGCATACTCCAGGCTTGGAATCACCTGGAGGCCACAGAGGCCATGGCCTATGTTGCAGATCTGGTCTTGGCCCTGGTGCCCCTTTAAAAGTTGCCCATGGACTTTAAGATTTTCTGATAAAAGTGCCCTTTGCAAAATGAAATTAGCCTTGCCCTCTCAAAGTAGAAATTCCAGGCCTGATACTCTGAAGGAGTTGAGATGGTTTCAGCATTTAGGGTTTCAGGAATGCATTAATGAACAGAGGTAGTAATATAGTGTATTTGAGCCCTTGTAACACAGGGCAATTTTTAGAGGCAACTTGGAGGTAATCAAATGCACTGCATGCAAAAGAAGCCCCTTTGGTATTACATCTGATAATTTTCTGTTCGTATCTTACTGTCCCCAAGAGAAAATTATGAGAAAATTAACATGTGAATGTTTTTTCTTCTTGGAGATTGTCTGTAACAAGCTGCATGTAAATTGCCCTGTGTGACATGGCCCTATAAGGCCCTTTGAAACAAAGATACATATGTACATTCTTATAATTAGTTTCAACATAATTACCCACAGAAAATATAATGTGCTCTCTCTGCTGAAAGACAATAATAGGAAAAGAGTGAGGTCCAAGGGTCACATGCACACAAACTTGTGTGTTTTAGAGAAGATGTGTAACAAAATTGCGTAAGACAACTGGACTCTGAGGGCGCACTTGGTATCCCTACCATGTAACCAGAGTGGACCCAAATAAAATATACCACTTGAAAAATTATTTGATTTGAACAATGATCAAGTCATTTGCAATGATTTCAATGTCTAATGAGGCCACACAACAAAAAATTTAAGTTTCTCGTTCTCAATAAGATCTGTATGTTGTTTACAGATCAATTTGCTGAAAACTAGGGGCGAGTGCAACGTGGCCGCCATCTTGGGGGGAAAAATATGGAAATACCTATTAACGAGGACCTCCTCCTCCCTTTTTTTACAAAAAGTCCAGACGAGAAACATGTAATTTTAGTTACATGGCCTAAGATGAATAAACAGTGTTCAGACATCAAGGAACATAAACTGCATACAAGCATGTACATGTGTATTACCCACCAGACATGGAGTTGACATAATAAACAACCACTGGCAGTGACTGATGCCCACATTGTTTGACTTGAGTGTGAAGCACACTATCAGCAGAAAGTATAATTTGTTCAAAGGCCAATTTTACAAACTCTATTACAACCGAGAAGATATTGTTTTACAGCAAAGTAAGTAGTTACACAAAATGGCTTACTCGTCAAAGTCCCTCTGATATAATAAAAAAAATCATTGAGATCGGCCTATAAGGCCAAATAAAAAAATACCAGTTGAACGTCCCCTCCCTCATCCTTTTTTGAGGCCGCATCCTTTTTATTGTTATTTTTTATTTTACTTTTTTTTCTTCAAAAAGACACATTTTCTGTGTATTTTTCATTAAACTTACCAATCTTTTAGAACTTGTAACTACAGTCCAGAAAGTAAGTGGTGATGTTGAACTGAAGAATTGGTGGCCAGTTTGAATTAAAACGCTTGGCGGCCACCTTCGAAAGAAATAAAAAATAAAAAATAAGAAGGCCCTCATCCTCCTCTTTTTGAAAAAACCTGGACGATCAACTGGTATTCTTTTTTACTTGGCCTAAATGTCAAAGTTCTTGGTCTTTTAGTTTCCTCAGTGTGATCTGTAAACTCAAACACTTTCATGGCACTCTGTAGGTGTTTGGTACACTGCTAAAAATGGTTTTCTTGAAGTGAGAAAAAAATCTTATTTGAAGAAAATTTTTCTTGTGTCACTCCAAAAAGTCTTAACAGAAACATTTTCTAGGGAGTGAAGGGCGCAAGAATTTTGTTCTTGAAATAAGATTTTTTCTTCCTTTTAAAGAATAACATTTTTAGCAGTGTAGTTTGGATGTTTCCACTACGATTTGAAGGGATTGCATAACAGCAACCTTGTTTTATTTTACCATTATTGGAAAGATCCGATCTTTCTCTTTCCTAAAATGGTTTGCTTGGGTATGGAGTGTGAACATGGACAAAACTACAGCTTTATATAACAAATGGCCTTTGTGCTCAAAACTTGAGTGAGTTTTTGCACGTTAACGGTCAGACAGTAAGGAATGCGTGAGACTTGCACAGTCTGTTTCAAAATTGATAGAGTGTAATACAATTTGTGGTCAACCAGGGTTGAATGCACCACTTGAGTCTCTTGAAAAGATAAAGCATTCATGATAAAATACTAGCCATACGGTGCACAATGTCGAAAGCTGTGAGCTGGGCTGAACAAAAAGATAAATATTGTTTTCATGTATTTTATGCTGAGAGAAAAAAAAGAGTGGTGGTAGGTAGGGAAATTATTTCCGGAAACAAATTTTTAACGTGTGCACATTAACCTCAAAGAAATTCACCGACCTAAAATTGTTTTGTTATAAGTTACTCATTTTGTGATTATTGGCTATGAAAGAGTTCTACATTTGTGCGCAATCAAAAAAAATAGTAATAAAATAAAAAATTAATTATGGTCGGCAGATTTTGAATGGTCTATCAGGTTACAGGAAAGTAAATGATGTTTTTGTTCAGCCTTGTTACACTAATCACTCAACAACTGATCTTAGGTTTCTACATTTATGCAAAAACAAATATTAATGTCAAGGATCCGACTGAAAGACTTTAAAATGATCAGGCAAAAATATGATGACAATAATTGAGATGTAGTGCATATAGATGGATTGCACATGATGACATTGACCACCATCTTTGATGAAAAACAATGAAAACGTGCACGCGTGTACGCGCTCCGCACGACTCTCAGCCAATGATAAGCTCTTCATGCATAGCCCGTTTCATCAAACATGGCGGCCTATGCAAGTGGGTCTATCCATGTCGGCATTGTCAGGTATCAAGACACAGTGTGTGTTTGGCACAAGCTTCCCTCCTATCACTACAGTCAATAATAGACTGTGCAAGTTTGTGCGTATTCCAACATTTTCGGGACCGCTTTGGTCCCACGTACATTGCCTTAACACGTGAAGGAAACAAACTCGCGCACTTAAACAGGTCCCAGTGTTCGAATGCGCACAAGACTTGCACTGTCTACATGTACGTTTGAATACTGGATGCATTAGAGTGCACTGTCGCAGAATATAACCACAAGGTGAAATCTGGACTATTCCATTTTTTGCCTCCTGAAATTGAAAAGCCAAATTTCTCCGAGTGATTATATTCTATGACAACGCATAATGAAATGAAATTCAATGTTTGTTTCATACAACTCACACATAGATCGATGTCATTTGATTTTTTTCCCCAAAATAAACACAAAATTAGCACAGAAACTCAAAAACCTCTTCATGAGGACTAGTCCGTATAAAGACCAACCATGGAACGATTCTTTTGGAAAAGACACGGGAAAGCGTCCAACAATAATATTATTACATTTTGGAGTGTCGCGGCAGTATGAATAAAGGAAGACATGTGACACATGTTCCACCAATCTAATTACAGGGATCTTTGTGTGTGGTATATACATGTAGTAATCAATGTATTGTGAACTGAAAAAGTTAAGGGCAAACCCTGTGTAATATATATATATTTTTTGAGAGGGTTTTTTGTAGGAGTTTTTTTCTCTCACTTTTCCTCTTTCTCTGGAATCCGTGCTAATCTTTGTATCCTTCCTCCTTCTACATCTTGTCCTCTCTCTCTCTTCTTTTTTGTCTTCGTCTCCTCCACCCTTGGCTTGTTGGCCTAGGTCTTTTGTCTTTCTGCGTCTGCTTCTTCTCTACCCTCGGCTCGTTCGCCAATGTCTTCTTCTCTGTCTGCGTCTGCTTCTTCTCTACCCTTGGCTTGTTCACATGGGTCCTCTCTTTCTTTCTCCACTTCATCGCCACCCTCCGCTTTTTCTGCTGGGTCTTTTTCTCCCTCTGCCTTTTCTCCTCCCTTCCCTTCTTCTCCTGGGTCTTCCTCTTCTCTTTTACCCTCTGCTTCTTCTCCTCTTTCTTCCTCTGCTTCTTCTCTTCTCTCCACTTCTCCTGAGTGGTTATCTTTCTCCCCCTGCTCCTTTTCCTTCTGCTTCTGATTTGGTCGCTCAGGGGATAGTGCGCTGGTTTCTGCCGTTGAGGTGGTTTCTGCCATTGAGCTGGTTTCTGCCGTTAAGCTGGTTTGTGCCGTTGAGGTGGTATCTGCCGTTGAGCTGGTTTCTGCCGTTGAGGTGGTATCTGTTTGCTTCTGGGCGTCCTCATGGAACTTTATGAAGCAGGCTCCCGGACAGAGGTTCACCATGCACACCTTACATCCAGACTTAGTGGTTTGGATGCGGCCGGATGCAGTCACTCCATTGTGGTGGAGACACCATCGGCATCTTTTTGGATAGAGCCCTGGCATCTTCGATGAGAGGTGTGTGGTGAGGTGGTTGGATGTGGTGGTGGTGGTGGGTGTATGGAACTTTATGAAGCAGGCGCCTGGACAGAGGTTTACCATGCACACCTGGCAACCGTACTTGGTGGTTCGGATACGGCCGGAAGCAGTCACTCCTTTGTGGTTGAGACACCATCGGCATCTTTTGGGATAGAGCCCGGGCATCGTCGATGACATGTGTCCGGGGATGTTGTGCTGGGCAACTGCTGTGGCGGACTTGTTTTGGGGGTTGCTGAAATTGGCTACGTATCCATTGATCAACTCCGTGCCTAAGGAAAGCACAAACTGGCTGTGGGTAAGGGCAGCGCTGACATCACTGTCGTCCGACGGCGTATCATTGCAGTGGTGTTGTTTGTAGGCAACGTACCCGTTCACTCTGGCGGTGTCCACCAAGAAGTAGAAGATCTTTTTCCACCAGTATTGAGCCTTCCTGGAACAGGTGTGGTAGGCACGGAGTTGATCGCTCCGGTTCACGCCGCCCATAAACTTTGTGTACTCGCACACCTGAGGAGGGGCAGCAATTATCTGGGTGACTCTTCGGCCGGTGCTGTTAACCGGTGTTTTCCGGGTGAGGTTGTGCACAGCCGGGTCTCGCCAGCCTTTATGTGCGGTAGAGAGGGTCAACATGACCCCGCTGTCCTTCCAGGCTGTCACCACCATCTGGCCGCTCTGTCGACTGTAAAACGTGCCGCGGGGAACCTTCGTCATGTTCTTCATCCGTTGTTTGTTGGGATTCAAGTCGGAGTTGAGCAGCTCTGTCGGCAGCCCTTTACTGTTGCTCTTCACGGCGCCGTCAGGTAGGTGTTTCTGGTCAGCAGACGCCGAGCCAGCGCCACTGAAGTGTAGAGCTTGTCGGTAAAGATGTTGTGATACCGTCCAAGATGGTGTTTTGCAACCTTCGTGGCAATTGCGGTCGTTTTGGTTGACTTTTTACCCCATGGATGGACGATGAAATTCAGCACTGCACCCGTAGACGATTCCGCCAGAACATAAATTGTAAAGCCAGCCGGGATTGGCTCGAGGGGAATGACAAATTTAATCGTGGCTTCGTCGATAGTGAGCTCGCGGAGGGCGTTGTAACGACGGAGGCAGCGCCGTCTGACCTTCTCCCACACTGGTTCAAGAGGATACACGGGATGTCTCATTTTGAAACGGTACTGGTGGCCCACGTCGTGGAAATGGGCGGGGTCTATGTCTGGATCGTTGCAGGCGAGATGAGTGTTCAAGGTGTCGAACCGGTTTCTGGACATTGTGTACGAGATCAGATTGTTTCTCAGTGCCGGGCAGGTCGACCAGTAGCTCCTGTAGTTGGCCTGTTTGATTAGCCCCATCAAGACGTTCATTCCAAGCCACGCCCGGATCTCTTGGATGGTCGTCGCCTTCTCGCCAGACTCCCTCAACTTTAAGTTGGTCCACTTGACGATGGCGAGCAGGAGGCTGAGTGGAAAGAAGTGGAGGAAATACTTCAGGGCAGTGTTGGAGCGGCTGAACTTGGGGCCGGACGGCTTCTTTGCTCGGAAAGGTCTCACCTGCACATCCTCCAGAGACCGGGTCCATCCATGCTCATCCGGGGGGAAGTTGGATTGATTGGCGGAGGGAGGGTCAGGGTCGTTGTCAGATTCTGGGTTATGTGCCTCTTCCTTTGCATCTTTGTTTGCTTGGGAAGCAGAGATGAGAGTTTGATCTTTTTTGGGGGGGTCGGCCCGGCGGTATCATTGTCATTACTATCGTTGCCTTCCTTCTCTGCTTCCCCTTCGTCAGCCTCATCATCATAATCAACATCGTCCCAATTTTCCTCATCCCATCGCCATCGTCCCCCTCCTCCTCATCCTCCCCCTCGTCCTCATCTTCCCACCCATCATCGTCACCGTCACTATCAACAGCCCAGCCTTCCTCCTCCTCCTCCTCATCACCGTCAAAGCTCTCACTGCTGTCACTGCTTTCATCCCCACTGTTCTCCACCAACGACTCCGGTTCCACCGATCGGGAGCATTGGTAATATTCCAACATCTGATCCACTGCTTTATTCACAAACTCCTCCTCCTCCTCACTGTCTGAGGAACTGGCTAGCGCTCGATACTCCTTCCCCATCTGAACTCTTGCATCTTTCGCGCTCTCGTAGACCGCATGCCGTAGCTCTTGTTCCCTGGCCTGCGCCTGACGGCGCATGAAGGCCGCATCTTTGCTTTTCGGCAACGGCGCCTTTCCCCTGCTTTTCGGCATTGTCTGTACACTAGACCCTCCTTCCTGTGATTTCTCCATCACACAATACTTAATATGTACATGTATGTCTGAAGCCTCTCTCCACAGCGACTACTCTGAAAGATTACTGACTTAGCCCGGAGACATGTGTAGCAGGGTCGATAGTCTAAACTAGACTGGGGGATAGGTAGCAATCTACTCTGATTTTTTAAAGCAAATAAACACAAATAAATCTGCATTGATATCAAATCCTAATCTTTTTTCATATTTACATTTCATTTTCATATTGTGGGCGTTCATTTGCCTCTGTAATGAACTAAATTTGGCTGATTGTTTTATAAATTACCATTATAAACTACCCTCAGACAAATGGAAGACCCGTGCCCCACACTCTGACCTTTTCATACCAGGACACAATGGCCGCACAAGTTCCATTGCTACCCACACTATGCACTATGGGTTTCTTATCAGCGCTAGCACAAACACAATGATTAGGGACCATCTATCAGCGCTGGTCCACTGACCTTGCAGTAAAGACCCACTTCAACTCCCAATGGCATCAGACATTCCCCAATAAGCAAACAGGCCCAGCACATTCCCTCTTCCCCTAGTATTAACAACCTAGATCATTATGAATTCCATTTTGCAGGCGGCGAGCTGCATAATCAAATCCAGACAGATTAAGGGCACAGTGGGGACTGTGCTGTGAGCGGATTTAGAAGGAATGGGGTCACCGGGTTGTATTGATAGAGAAGGAGTGAGGTTTTACACAGCTTTTCCCATAATGGGGATTTACATGTAGAAGGAAGTAGGTTATTATGCAAGGATTCAGAGTGCTGGGCCCAATTTCATAGAGCTGCTATGCACAAAAATTTGCTTAGCATGAACTTTCTTCCTCGATAAAAACAGTGTTACCAACCAAATTTCCCTGTGTTGCATATTGCTTGTTACTGGTATTCAGCTGTTGTTTGCTTATCCTGAAAATCACGTGGAAATTTGGTCGGTAACCCTGTTTTTATCAATGAAGAAATTTCATGCTAAGCAAATTTTTGTGCTAGCAGCTCTATGAAATTGGGCCCAGATAGGATCCCCAGCATTGTCTATGTATATCACTGATAAGAAATAGCTGTGTGCATTGTTACCCGCATTTTCGTGGGAAATGACCTGTGGCCGATTTCACAAAGGGTAGGCTTTTAAAGTGTGTATCAGTCCTAACTGTTAGTGCTATCGGTGGTAGCGATTGGCAGTGTTCCTGACCAGTTCATGTACATTATTATACAAATAATGAATAATTATGAGTGCAATGGTGCAAATATTTTCATGAGTTGAAAGATGGAATCGAGTTGAATGGAGCATTCCATCTGTCAACGAATGAAAATATTCTCACTACTGCACGAATGAACACATTCATTATTTGTTTTATATAACATCCAAGTAGATCTTTGTCATTTTGATTGGAGGATACAATTTCAAAACAAACAAAGCGTACAATATTTAATTGTGACATTTTCACCCATTTCTTTTGGTTCGGTTTGTTTGGATTCAACAGTGACTAAGCCCGTTCTGTGCTGCTCAGATGTTGGACACGCGAGCGACGTAATGTAGTATGTGCCTTGCAGTATTACTGCACTGCTGCATTATCAAAGACACGCGCACGCAATGATGTGGTACGCCCCGTGCAATAGAACAAATCGGATGGAACATAAAAAATGCACGGTGAATGGAACGAAAAATGCCCGGTGAATGACGTAGCGTGCAATAGTACGTTTATTTGCTATCACGTGACGGACATTCCTCCAATCAAATGGCAAGGATCTGCTAGGGTGTTATATAACAAAAAATATCTTACACAATGGGCCCCCAGCAGCACACTCTAACAAATCATTCTGTCATAGGAGGGTCATATTCAGGGCAGTAGCTAAAAGTAAAGGGAAGAAAAAAAAAACAAGGGTTTAAAAAAACTATATTATTATTTATTTGGCCAGGATTTCAACAATACAAGAAACTAACATTCATGTATGTTTTCATTTACAATTGTAAACAATAATAATAATATAGTTTTATATAGCTAATGTATCTACCAATAAGGTACTCAAGGTGCTTGAACAAACAGAAACATTTTAAGACAGGTTTTGATTTTTTTTAATTATGGACCAATTTATGCAGCACCTTATAAGGGTTTACTTAAAAGAAAATAATAATAATTGTCCCAAAAAAGACTTTTAAAAAAATCATTTATTTTCATTTTATCTTGCCACCATTCATTTGATAATTTATTTAATTTACCCATATTGCAGACTTCTCGGTTCTGCAAAGCCGGGAAAGTTTTAGTCTGGCTCTTCCCTCCTTGAAATAAAAAAATTAAAAGGTCTTTTGGGGAAGAAACCCAAGCCGATCAACTGGTGTATGTTTAGTCTTCATTGTTTAGTCTGCCAGGAAGAAATGTTTTTGTTTCACCTCAATATCCTACAGGAACCTTGCCTGTTTTTCTTTCGGTTCCTACTTCTGAAAAATTAGCAATATATAATAATTCAGGGTTCTGCCCAGGATTTCTTTAGTGGCGGAAAAATGTTTCCCTGGAAACCATTTTTGAGATGGATCAGTTACACTTACACGGTAGATCATACAAATAGACTCAAATCAAGACTACTCAATTTATGGCTTTGGAACATCTTACTGAAACCCAATTTTACACTTCATTGAAAACCCTTGAAAGGAAAATGCAAGTTTAATTTAAAAAATTTAGAAAATGTGTGGTGGTCGGAAACGGAGAAAATTCTGCCAGTGGTGGTAGGGGAATCCTGTGTGCTGGGCGGGTTTTCCACAACCAACCACTGTGGGTAGAACCCTGATAATTAGATACAGGTATTATGCGTGCATACATGTAAATATTCCGTAGTTCTTCCAGAACTTGATTAATGAATTGGAATTGCTTTTTATTTGTTCCTCAGATGTACCTCGTCAATTCAACTCAGGTGGGCCCGGAGAGATGGGAAAACCGGTTCTAATTGAGCCGGAGCACAAGGCCGAGTCCGATAGACTCTTCAAAATAAACGAGTTTAACCTCATGGCCAGCGATAGAATATCTCTCAACAGATCGCTACCGGATGTTCGGCCGCGAGGGTAAGCTTTAAAAAAGAAAAATTATTTTTGTTCTTTTGTTTTGTTTAGTAAGGCTACCCATTCTGCAAAAGAATCATATTTTTAGACCATTTGTTGATAAAAAAAGAAGTGTCAATCTTAAATTATTTTTGATGAAAGAATTTAAAAAGAAAAAAAGAAAGAAACAACAACAATAGCATGAAGACAAAACAGGACAAACAAATACCCAACCTCCCACTCCCCCCTAAAAAAAAGAGCAAAGAAAAAAAACATTAAATGAATAAATAGATACAAATTCAAAATAAAAACCTCACAACAAAAACAAAACAAAACAAATAATTATAAATCAACAACAGTAGGCAAAATCCCACTTAAAAGACAAAAAGAAGAAAACAAAAAAATAACCAAAGAAGTAAATTCCAAATCTCGAGGGAGAAAAAACAACTTGCTGTTGATTGGGGCCCCTTAATCACAATTTAATTTTGTCATGGCCTGAAGGAAAGGATGTTTATCATTTTGATACCATCCTGTGTTATTCATAGCAGCCCAGTAGTGTTACACTGGTTAGGCAGTGGTTGACTGGTGGCATGGTTCCAATAGTGGAGCTTCCTCCAAGTGATTTGTGACATCACAGAAGAATGTAGTTAGCGATGTCTGTTATAGATTTGCACAAGTCTGATCAAGCATCTAGATTGATGTTAGACTTCCTGGTGTCAGGCTGAATGATGAGGCAGGGTTTATATTGTGGAGTGTTTTACTTGGACTTGACCCATGGTGGACTTTTGCAGAGCTTCCAGCTCTCCCTAGCCTTTTGTCAAGGCCTTCGTGTCTTGGAGCTGCGATGCCAAGCGAATGAAATGGGAGACCACACACGCGAGTGGCGCAGCCACGAGGAGCCTTTTCCAACTTGTTTGCGGTTTCTTATGTGTTTCTTTATAATCTCAACTTTTGCTACCCGAAACGGTAGCAAAAGTCCAAACCAATCAGAAGTGCATAACGCATGTTTCATACTTCATGAATAATTCATTACAAAAACCGCAAATAAGTTGGAAAAGGCCCTCGTGGCTTCGCCACTCGGCTCGCGCGCATGGTCTCTCGTTCCAGTCACTCCACTGTTTACAAAGCTGTCCAAGCCACAATGGCCTTGACAAAAGGCAAAACGCTCCCTGATTCTGCAGAAAGTTCCCTGAAAACAAACCAATCTTTACTACATGCTCTGATGAACACAATTGAAAATCTCCCTGATTATGGAAGCTTTGTCCCTGTTACGTCGGAATGTAATTCGACTTTTGGACAAGTCGTTAAATGTTTGATGCCTTGATCTCGCAACTCTCAAGACACTGCGATGTTCTTGCGAGACTGCTGGTCCCTGCGAGACAGTATCGCGAGAAGTTCTCAGAACATTCAATTTCAATTTCAATTTATTATAAACGTCACATTAAAAAACATGAAAATTGTTTTCCAGTGTGCATCTTACATGAAAACACAAATGGAGATAAATTTTTTAAAATGAAAGGAAAAAACTTTAAAAGATAAACATGGCCAGTGTCACGAGAATCGCGGAGAGAGTCGGAACGCTATCAGGGCAACAAACATTTAATGTCCATGCATCTCCCTGGATTGTACAAAATCTCCCTGAATGCAAGATGCAAATGTTGGCAGCTCTGTCCTTGTCAAGTCTAAAATATCCACTGGACTCCACGTACACATCGCAGCTTTATTTCTTTCTGCACGTTGTTGTGCGCCCTCACTCGCAAGTAACGTGCCAATCAACTTCGTTATCGATGGTCGGGGTTACGCGAACAGCAATTCACTGGAATGGCAACAAATTGACACAAGAGGGTGTTGAGTGTCACAAAAAAAACTCATACATTTAAATGACCCGGCACTAGACCCGACTTGATTCAAGTCTATGTTTCACTTGGCCCAAATAGCTGCATGCTGTGACTGCATTCCTGACGGCTGGTTCACGCAGCGGACAACATTGGAGGGTTTGCCATTTTTCAAACACATTTTTTTTTTTTTTTCACAGGACTCGGGGAAAGTACTGAGTATACAGTGCTAACACACATCGGTGTATGGGTAAAAACAAAAATTAATATTCTTTATCCCCGATGCAAAATTTAACATCTATATCGTTGCGGTACCCGCTGCCAAAACATAGGATTCGAACTGCCTCTAGCTACCGGGCAATCTTGGTAGTCTAGTTGGTAAGACACTGCTCTAGTATTGCAAGGGTTGTGGGTTTGAATCCCACCCGAGTAACATGCCTGTGATATTTTTTCACAGGACTCGGGAAAGTACTGAGTATACAGTGCTAACACACATCGGTGTATGGGTAAAAACAAAAAAACAAACAAATTAATATACATTGAAATTTCCTATAAACTACGAAGATCTTGACCCTATTTCGTAAAGCTGTTTAGCAGCAAACGGTGCTTAGCAGATTTGTCTGTGAAGCATTTACCAGGAGGGAACCAGTCACATATGATATTACATGCTGTGACGCATTTATATGATAAAATAGGGTATTTTAGCTGGTCGCCTGTTTCCTCTAAGCGACATGTCTCTGTGCTAAGCATTTATTTTGTGCTGGAATGTGGGGTCATATGTGTTAGGCCAAATTGTCAATTAATATACAGTATAGGCCTAAGTTAGCTGTGAAAAGTTTCAGCTGAATACAGTGTCTACTTGTTGAGTAAACAGCAACAAGCTGTCACTTCCCAAATGGGCACCATTAAAAAAAACTTGCCTTGAGGTGAGAATTGGAGATTCAAATTTTTTCCACCCACATGAATTTTTATTGATTTATCTAAACGACTGGGGCATTTCAGGCAAAATAAAATCCTTAAGTAAGCTTTAAAGGCCCTGTACACTATTGGTAAGATCGAAAAACACAATGTTCACAGATTCACACATAACTTACATGATTTAAAGTAAGTAATGGTAGAAAGGGTTCCTTAAAATATTTCTGCCTAAAATGCTATCGTTTCTGAGAAACGAGTAAAACAATAGTAATTATCGCGCGCGATAATTTGAAAAAACAGAAAACACATAAGATCTCTTTTCACTATTTTCTCGTGACCTCGATGACCAATTGAGCTCAAACTTTCACAGGTTTGTTTGTTCATGCATATGTTTAATAACACAAAATGTGGACACTGATTTTGAGCTGTTACCAAAAGTGTACAATACCTTTAAAATAGAATTTACATAGTTTTTTTTTAAGTTTTTTTTTAGGGGGTGGGGGGTTGGGGTGGGGGGTGGGGTGGGTCATTTCTATTTCTCTGGGCGTAGCATAGGGCAGCAGAGCACGTTACATGTACATGTAGGCCAATAGTATGGACACAAACAAATTAAAGGATTTGGAGAGTAAATTCTTAACTTCCTGCCCTGGATTTTTCATACTTTGTTTTAAAGGGAACTTAAAATCTGTTTGATTTTTTTTTTTAGTAGTCTGGTTTTCAGTAAATTCCCCCAAAAATAAAAAATTACATGAATGTGAGATTCTAACCCAATTTATCTCTATCAATTTGGGGGTTATTTTTTTCCCCTTTTTATTTGGATAAGGGTCACCTTCACCGAACAACAAACTTGGAAGAAATTTCTGTTGATTCATGATATATAATACTGAAAATTCAGATCTGACTGAGAGCAATCACTCAGGATTTTGCCCAGGATCTCTTAATCGGCGGTAAAGTGTTTCCATGGAAACCATTGCGAGATGGATCAGTTACACGGTAATCATAAAATAGACTCAAACCAAAGAAGTACTCAAAATTGATGGCTTTGGATACCATTTTTCGAAATACCAAATTTGACGTTTCGTTGAAAACCATTGAAAGGAAATAGCCAGTTCAAATTAAATATTTTGAAAAAAATGTGTGGTGGTCGGAAACAGAGTAAAATTCTGCCAGTGGTGATTGGGGGATATCCAGAGTGCTGGGCGGGTTTTCCAGGCACCGACCATTGCGGGCAGAACCCTGATCACTGGAGAAAACAATATGCAAAAAAAAGGTTGTGAGTGAGTCTGATTTTCAATTTGCTTATTTGTTGTCATTTCATGAAAAGATGTATGCAGATCACAAATTGTTTAGTTCCACATAACAAGTTCACTTCCTGACTCTTCTGACAGATGAATCAATAATACAGGATAAATTGTCATGGTGATTGATATGGTGTATAAAAGTGAACTAGGGATAAGAATAAATTCTTGCCACCGTTTCAACTGATTTCCCTCAGTGCTGGGCCCAATTTTTATAGAGCTGCTTTTAAGCAGAAAAAAATTGCGTGACAATTTTCTGCCGAGCAGAAATGAGCAGGATACCAGTCACAAGTTGTACATGTGACCATGGTAGTTTGGCTGCTAACCTATCTGGTTTAAGCACAACTTCTTTGTTGTGCTTAGCTACTATGGAATGAGGCCCGGGTTTCTCAGCCGTACCATTGAGAATTGAAAAAACACAGTTTTACAAAGTCTTGCTGTGGATGACACTTTTCCTCTTTTGTTGTTGTTGTTGTTGTTGTTGATGTGTTGTTGTTGTTGTTGTTGTTTGTTGTTGATGTTGTTGTCCATCGAGTCAAATACATGTAGGTCCCCTTTAATAATTATCAAGCTCTGCAAGCTGTAGGAAAATATATGACATAATAGTACTCAGGATATGATTGTTGAATCATACATGTAGGGCCTGCTGTTTGAGTAGCCATAGATTACACTGACGGTAGGTTGGGATGAACGCTTTACAAACACAATGTCACGTACTTCTCAGGGCTCTCCATGCGCAAGCTAGCGTAGCAGGCCGATACGTGCGAACTGCGGACGATACGCGCGACTTGTGGTACAGATACAATACGGAAGGTCTTCAGATCAACTTCACAAAAAAGCATTAAGGATAGAACCTGTTTAGAATACCCCAAATTGCACAGTAGGGGCTTTTAAAACCCAAAGATAAACACCTAGTAAAAAGCTTTCCGGGAACCTCGTTTCAATTCAGCGTGCTCGCGCCAAACTTCCAAAGTTTTGGGGGTGTAGAATGCCCCCAAGTTTTAAAAAAATCCTGTGGAGAACCCTGTTTTAACTTGTGGTATTAGAAAAAACTTGACTCTGCTTCTGCATGGTATTCATTTCACTTTTCTGGGCATTGCTCTTGTGGGCAACTTGTCTCCCCACCCCTCCCCCCTTCTGTTTTAATAACAGGATGAGTCCTGGTGAGTTGTGTTTGTATTCAAGGAAGTAGTGAAACTACGGTGCATGGATAGTTTTGCAGGAATTTTATCGATTATAGAGCACCACGTTCCGCCCCCCCCCCTTCCTCCACATTACATTGACAATGCGCTTGGTTCTCAGGATGGTGCCTGAAATACTGTTTAAAAGCCTCAGAGAATTTGACTGAGTTTTCTCCTTTGGAACTTTGCTAGGGTCGAACTGTTTTCTGCTGGAAAGTTTTTATCCGAATGTATTCCAGCTAACTTGTAAGCGTTTGAGTAAAACTCTGCTATGGTGTATTGATTGTTTACGCCCCTAGAGATTTTGAATGAATATTCTCCGTTTGCGAGTTACTTTTTAACTTGTGAACCTTTGAGAAAGACTCTGCAAGGGTCGAACTATTTATTTATTTCCCCCCAGAGATTTGGACTGAATATTCTCCGCTTGCGAGTTACTTTTTAACTTGTAAACCTTTGAGAAAGACTCTGCTAGAGTCGAAATGTTGAATGAATGACTGAATGAATGAATGTAATAAATAAATAAATGAATGACTGATGAATGAATGAATGATTGAATGAATGAACAATGTTTGCATTTACGACCTCAGGGCTGGTTTTCACACAAAGCACTTGAGATTTATAAGCTGAGCTGTCAAAATTGCCATAGTGATTTGTATTGTGACATCACATTTTGCTTAGCAATTAAGATTGATACACAGTTAGGATCGATCTTAGCTCTTTGTATCTTTTTCCTCCTTAGCCTTTTGGCATAATTTTTTATTTATTTTAATTTTTTTTTAATTGGGTCATTTATAACACAACATTGCCCATATTGAATTCCAAGACTTGTCTTTATTTTTTAAAAGAGTGTCTCTTCCAGACAACCATCTGTTAGCGATGGACGCTTTCTTTCTGTGGGGGGAAGAAACTCTAGACGATCGACACCAGCTGAAATGGTGTCAGTGCCCATCAATGGCGCCCTCGGGACGATTGCCTTATGTTCAGCTTGCCCGGGATTAGCTCGGCTTAATATGCAGCGTGAAGTCCCGTCGAACACTAACGCGGACAATAGACT
This sequence comes from Pycnopodia helianthoides, assembly GCA_032158295.1. NCBI lineage: Eukaryota > Metazoa > Echinodermata > Asteroidea > Forcipulatida > Asteriidae > Pycnopodia > Pycnopodia helianthoides. Next base: position 8,020,957 of record CM063263.1, on the reverse strand, counting down.
TGCATATTTACAAGGGTGGGTGGGGGGGGGGAATTTATTGAAAAATAAATAAATAACACGCGATATGTTAACTTTTGCAACTTGGCCGTTGATTAATTCATGTTGTCCAAAAGTAATTGGTTAAGTTGATATTGAATCTATTACACATTGTACGGCCCTGTGTTTAGTTACTAATTATTTGTTTTGCATGTACTCCATTGGTCCTTTTGGTTTGTAGGCAGTTTGCAACAGCTACATGTACTTCAATGTTCTTGTTCTCGAATTGCAAGACAAGTTCTCGGAGAACATATCTACTGAGCAAAGTTGCATGGCGTTACCGTAAACTGAATGTACAAATTATTTATTTGTGAGAAACTTTATATATATGGAAAAGGCAGTATGGCACAGACCGTTTAAAATTCAAACGCTCCAAACAGCCCCCCCCCCCCCTCCGGCACAATAACATCAGCTCCATCAATTTGCCTCCAGTAAGATAACACTTGAACATGTTCGTGTATTTGGCCTTTCCTCGTTAATCTCTGTGGACACACACAGCTCTCTAGAGTCCCCACCCCCCCAAAAAAAACCACTAATGATGACAGGTTTTTCCAAGCGCCAGCAAATCACTCTTTATTTTAGACATACGCAAACCCCATGAGCAAATGCACTTAACACAGAAATGCACAGACTTATTTTTGCAATGGTGTCATTTTAAACATGCCTCTGAACCGTCAGGATTTTTTCCCGATTTCCTCGATCTCCGTTCGCCCTTTTTTTTGTTGCCGTAAACTGGAATAAAGACATATTTAGTAATAGACCTTATGCAATTGACGTCATTCAGCCGCCATCACTGCCGTAAACCACTACCGTAAGATAAAACAATTGAAAGCACAGATTCGTACGATTGCCGCTCGAGATTGGCCAATAAAACTAAATCAATGTTTAGTGTTTGCACTCTCAACAAAACAAAACATGTAACCAACGAATTTGATCAAATTTTCCACAGATTCTTTAGATGGTTCCTTTGTTGAAAACTAAAGGATGGGGGATCAATCCACGTCTTCGAAAAACATTGATAAAAATTTTCCTTCAAAAGAAAAAAAATTCCACAGCCTGGATGAAAAAACAGCTTCAATTCTTCAGTTTTTTTTTGCCCAGGATATTCAAGTGTCTCCTCAAATTACACTCAGCCTAAGTGTGGAGTACAAATGAGGGGGAAATCTCGGATTTCTACAGTTATACCATTGGAAGTCGTCACCGATTAAAAGTCATCACCGTCTGACAGTTTGACCTTGTGACCCTTATCAGTCACCCCCCCCCCCTACTGTACCATACCACATTCATGAGTCAATTTGTACGAGAAACTATTCAGGTGGTAAGGGTGCCCTGTCACATGACTTCGTTGTCAACTTCACTCTTGTGTTTATTTACTTTGACGGTCAAAGTTGACTTCAAGGTAGCAAATCTTTATTTTGGGGTCCAAGGCAAAAACAAATTTATAACAAAAAGATATTGCTATACATAAAAGAACCTTGCTATGCAGTAAATAGGGTACCAGCCAAAATGCTGTAAAGATTGTCTAATAAAGCGATATTTTCTGCCGAACAAATGCTTGAAGAAATTGAGCTCTGTTACAGCACAAGAAATAGCTCAGTGTTGAAACATTATGCTTAGCAAATGCCATGGAATTTACACTGAGTACAACTGGTGCCCTGCTAATTTGTTTGCTTTCAAAGGAGATTTCTAAGCAATATTTTCTGTTTTAAACCCTTTTTTTTGCAAAGTTGGGCTCTCAGGTCCTGCAGCATTAGGGCCATGTCACATGAGGCTAATGAATTTACAGGCAACCAGTTCCAGGCAATCTCAAAGAAGAACAACTATGTCAATTTTCCCACATAATTGTTTCGGGGACAAGTGTATGTGGTACTACTGGGGTGTTCCTCTTGCATGCGGTGCAGTGGGTTGCCTCCAAGTTGCCTGCAACAATGGCCCTGTGTGACATGGCCCTTTAAGCAATTATTTCCCCCCTTTTTCCCCACAGTGGGTTCAGTGACAGCTTAAGGAGGTGACCTTGTCTGACCTTAAACCCTCTCACATTCCTAGTTACATAAATAATGTGGGAACAGCCATGCTCATGTTCCAATTAAATGGGAAAGACAAGGAAATGCAAATGGTCAAAAAAAACATTTAATGTGGTTGGTTGGTGTAATGATCACTTGCATTTTTGGTTTTTATTAACTCCATGTTGCAATTTTTGTTGTGTTTTAAAGGCCCTGTACACTATTGGTAAGATCGAAAAACACAAACGTTCACAGACTCACATATAACTTACATGATTTAAAGTAAGTAATGGTAGAAAGGGTTCTTTAAAATATTTCTGCCTGAAATGCTATCGTTTCTGAGAAATGAGTAAAACAAAAGTTTTTATCACGGGTGATAAAAACTTGATATTTGGAAAAAACAGAAAACACATAAGGTTTCACTATTTTCTTGTGACCTCGGTGACCAATTGAGCTCAAACTTTCACAGGTTTCTTTGTTCATGCAAATGTGGAATCACACAAAATGTGGACACTGGTTTTGAGCTGTTACCAAAAGTGTACAAGATACCTTTAATACATTTTAAATTCATTTCATGAACGACATTTGGCGGGCGTGGAATTTAATCTTCAAGACTGAAAGGCCATTTTCAATTTTGCAATGGGCACTTCTTTTGGAAAACCTTGAAAACTATGGGAAACATTCTGATTTCTGAATAGATTGTAAACACCTTTGGCTTCCCCCATCCCCCCAACTCCATGTTACATTTTTTGTTGTGTTTTATAATACATTTTAAATTCATTTCATAAATGACATTTGGCAGGCGTGGAATTTAATCTTCAAGACTGAAAGGCCATTTTCAATTTTGCAATGGGCACTTCTTTTGGAAAAATCTTGAAAACTATGGGAAACTTTCTGATTTCTGAATAGATTGTAAACACCTTTGGCTTCCCCATCCCCCCAACTCCATGTTACATTTTTTTGTTGTGTTTATAATACATTTTAAATTCATTTCATAAATGACATTTGGCAGGCGTGGAATTTAATCTTCAAGACTGAAAGGCCATTTTCAATTTTGCAATGGGCACTTCTTTTGGAAAATCTTGAAAACTATGGGAAACTTTCTGATTTCTGAATAGATTGTAAACACCTTTGGCTTCCCCCATCCCCCCAACTCCATGTTACATTTTTTTGTTGTGTTTTATAATACATTTTAAATTCATTTCATAAATGACATTTGGCAGGCGTGGAATTTAATCTTCAAGACTGAAAGGCCATTTTCAATTTTGCAATGGGCACTTCTTTTGGGAAATCTTGAAAACTATGGGAAACTTTCTGATTTCTGAATAGATTGTAAACACCTTTGGCTTCCCCCATCCCCCCAACTCCATGTTACATTTTTTTCTTGTGTTTATAATACATTTTAAATTCATTTCATAAATGACATTTGGCAGGCGTGGAATTTAATCTTCGAGACAGAAAGGCCATTTTCAATTTGGCAATGGGCACTTCTATTGGAAAATCTTTAAGACTTTGGGAAACTTTCTGATTTCTGAATAGATTGTAAACACCTTTGGCTTCCCCCTCCCCCCCCCCCCCCCCTCCACAACCATCAACTTCAACTCCCAGACACATGTCACATGTGCAAATAATCGAGTGAAACATTATATGCACGTTCACAGTTTGTCCTGGGAGTGACAAATCCAATGAATTTTTAAACGTTTTACAGCAGGGATTCAGTTCGGGCAAGGACGGGCAAGGACGGGGACGGATGCATTTGAGATGTCTATAGAGTGGCCCAGTTTGGTTGCTGGGTCAGAAGGGTGGGAGAAAGGTTGTCAAATGTTTGCAGATTTGTACTCCTTCCCAGGAAATGTCCTTAATCCTCTAAAAGCAACTGATATGAGTTGATGTAGGATCCTTACTGCCTGAACTCTGCAAAATCAACCGATTTGAGTTTATGTAGGATCCCTACTGCCTCAATTCTGCAAAATCAACCGATGATATGAGTTTATGTAGGATCCCTACTGCGTTTGTCTTCCAAAATCAACCGACTTAAGTTTATTTAGGATCCTTACTGCCTGAATTCTGCAAAATCAACCGATATGCGCATGAGTTTATGTAGTGAGTTTATGTAGGATCCCTACTGCCTCAATCTTCCAAAATCAACCATTGTGAATTTATTTAGGCTCCCCAAAGCGAACACACAAAGTACTCTCTTACTTAGGTTTACTTTCTACTCTCTTAGGTTTATTTTTATTTTTTGCAATGAGATCTGCTCCTATGAAACTAAAAGCATGTAAAACTAGACATAATTGCATTTGTGCACAAATGCCGAGCTGTTTTGCAATAACATTTTCAAATTACTCAAGGAAATATGAAAGTCTTTGTGTATTCAAAGCAGTTATGATGTATCAAGCCTGTTAAAAAAGAATTTGGATTATACAATGTCCACATAGCAATTCATGACTTAAAGGTGGAAAAAGTTTTTAAAAATCATAAATAATCATCTGATGACGTCATCATGATGTCATTTCAAAATTTACAAGAACTTACCAATATCTAACAACCTACTAAGTTTCAACATGATCGCACTTATACATCGGGAGATATACGACTTCGTAAAAGGCATCTTTAAGGGGTACGTCATTGATCTAAAATTTCACACATATGATGGCTGCCTGACGGTCAACATATGTGTAAATTTTGAAGTGATTACACAAAACTTCGCCACACACAATTTCAAAAAGTCCATTTTGAAGAGTTTTCAACCTGCCGCTAGAGGGCGCTCGTGTGTATCATGACGTCATCGGTATGTTTTTTTAAATGCACACCCTTGCCAGACACTAACATCGTTGAAAGCATGTTCATAACATTTAGCACTTTTGAATAACAAGGCACTTCCGGTTTCGACCAGAAGTAGAGGTCAAATGTGGTCAGCACACTGAATAAAATGAAGAACTAATTTATCCCTATACAATCCCGTAAACAGAAACCTACGGTCTCTTTTGGCTGATTTGATACGGATTTTCAAATATTTAAAATAGAAACCTTTAAGATAACGTCACGTGACAGGTGATGACGTCATCATGACAAAATTCTTTTAGGCACTTCCTTGCACCAATGCCAATCACACTGAAAGTTTCATTGCAATTGCTCTTTAGGAACTATGCAAAAGGCCGCTTAGAACGAACGTGCGTTATGTCAATGACTGAAATGACTGAAACAGACAAACTAAAAAAAAAACAATAATACAAAAACTCTAACAAAAACAAGAGCTGTTTCGCTGCACGCTAGCTGCACGAAACAGCTAATGAATAATAATTAATAGGATGTATTTTAACCAAAGAGTGATAATCCCTCTAGGGTCAGTCCCTGCTATTTTAAATTGTTTGCCGTCTGTCCGGGTCATCGTAGGAAAGATCCACCGAGTGTAAACAAACTTTGTCTTCCCAGTTCCCACTTCTTGGAAGGTTTGAAGCTTTGCATGATGGTGGATCCATATGGGGTCTTAGATTCTTACTAAAAGGAACATTACAGAATTGGTTTTTGCTAACAAAACAGTTGCTGGCAGTGTAAGCACTTTATGTAATCCACCATATACATAAACTGACAAACCTGTAGAAGTTTGAGATCGATCGGCCATCTGGGTCACGAGAAAATAGTGAAAAACCGATTACACATTTGCATGAAATCATATAGATTCAACAAATGAATAAAACGCTGACTGAGCGATAAACTCCAATCGGAAAATTAGTTTATTCATTTCTCATCAAGTATGGCATTTCAGACAGAAATATTTCAAGGGATGTTTTCTACTATCATCATCATTAGACCGTGTAAGTTTTATGTAAATCTGTGATCAAAAAGTATATTTACAAGTTTTTTTCTTACCAATTCTGTAATGTTCCTTTAAAGGCAGTGGATACTTTTGGTAATTACTCAAGAAATACATTACCATAAAAACTTACTTGGTAAGGAGCACCTGAGAGCTGCCGATAGTATAAAACATTGTGAGAAACGACTCCCTCTGAAGTAAATGTACTTTTTTGAGAATGAGGTAATTTCTCACTAAAATATGTGAATCTGAGCAGGCATGGAGCCTTTCTCAGGCATTTGAAAGCGCACAATTCTATGCAACAAGGGTGTTATTTCTTACCATTATTTTCTTGCAACTTCGATGACCAACTGAGCCCAAATGTTCACAAGTGTGTTATTGTGTGCATATGTTGGGATACACCAAGTAGGATACTAGTCTTTGACAGTTACCAAAAGTATATCCTGCCTTTACTCATTATTGCTGTGTCCTTCGGGATGGGAGTGAAGTGTTGGTCCTGCCTCTAACCCGATTTACAAGTCTCAAACAAGAAGGTAAACAAAATATACAGAGAATATGGAACAGTAAACACATAATGCAGTTGAAAATACAAGGTTGGAAATGGAGGGAGTAGATAAAAAGCATAGCTTTTTGAGTATGGGCCCCCTCAACCTCGTCCCCATGGTTTACTTTATTTCCAACCATGTTTACAATAGTAAACCCTGGGAGAGAAACTCCTTACTTAGACCCTGATTGGACAAAACCAAATGTTAACCTTTGTCAAAACAGCCGGCCGGCAACCAATGTACAAACAGTCTATTAAATCTGGTACCGGACCACGAGACCATGACGAAGATGAGAATTTCGAAAAGCAGCCAGACTATTCTAATTTGCATACGTATCCAACAATTTTGGATATGCAAATGATCCAATACCAGGGTGAGAGAGCAGTCAACCTCGTACTGCTCGACACACCCTGGGGACGAGGTTGGGGCCCCCTAAATTATGTTGTCTGTAGACTGGATACATCAAAGGGAGGACCGAAGCCACATGTACAACCAGCACAATAGAATAAAAAATAGGATAAAAACTTATTCAGACAAACAATAGAATGACAATGGAGAAATTATGAAATGCATTAACTTAGAATGATAATCATAATGGGTACAAATTAATAAAGGGCCAAGGTTAAAACCATGATCACAAGAACTTATTTATAGCAAATCAATAGCATGTCAATTATATGTAATCAGGTCAGTATACAAAAATCTAACTGATTGTGTCGATAATATTGAACGGGTGTAATGAAAATGAAGGAATAAACCACAAGGGAAACTGACTGGGTAAATCTAAAATAATAATGGGGTTAAACAAAGAAAAAAAATTGACTAGAGCGAGATTTTAACCACTAGGTTGATATGCCGGCGCTCTACCAGCTGAGCTGTCTAGCCCTGTGGTTGCGGTCTCCCTATTTTGTCAATATCTTTGTTTGGGGGTGCCAGTCAGAAGTCATAACAACTGTTAACTGCTGTCTAGCCGGGGATCACACTTAAAGTTTATGACCTGGGAAGAATATTCCAAATGTATTAAACATTTCTGCCTCTTCTAAGTTCTAATGTATGATCACACACATTGTACATAATACCCCACCAACCAGAAACCTGTGTACAACCATTCTGTGCTAGTGTAAATTTAGAAAGATAATTTAGTTTAATCTGTTAAATAAGCTTGACGTGGCAATCGGGATTCCTGGTTGGTGAACGTCAGCATCGGGCACCATCTGTTGTAGGCAACATCTGTACTGTTATTGATTATTAAGATTTGCCCCTTTTTTTTCTTTTTAAAAGCAAACACGGCCATGTAAACAAGTGAAAAGGAAAACTGTTGAAGGGAACGTAATTTGTAGGTTGCTGTAAATTTCAGACGAGTTTGAAATGTATTGTCGGAAAGGATTGGACTTTGGCTGGCCGGCATGGTAACGGAGCTTCAATTAAAAAAGGGAAAGTGGTTTTGAAATTAGCTCCTTCACTATCCTCATTGCTGAAGTGAAGGAATTAGGAAAACTTGGTCTCTCAGGGCATTGCAGTAAAAGAGGATCCAGAAGAATTTTGGGCCAAAATGGGTTTCTGCTGTGAGGGAATTGGGCTGTCTGGTTATTCTTGACACAAGAGGAATTTGGGCTGCAGCTTGGCTTAAAAGTAGCCTTTTGTGAAGGCCATCGTGGCTTGGACAGCTTGGTAAACAGGGGAGCGTCTGGAACGAAAGACCACGCGCGAAGCCACGAGGGTCTTTTCCAACTTGTTTGCGGTTTTTGTAATGAATTATTCATGAAGTATGAAACGTACGTTATGCACTTTTGATTGGTTTGGACTTTTGCTACCATTTCGGGTAGCAAAAGTCGAGATTATAAAGAAACACATAAGAAACCGCAAACAAGTTGGAACAGGCCCTCGCGGCTTCGCCACTCGCGTGCGTGGTCTCCCATTTCAGTCGCTTTGGATCGCAGCCCCAAGACACGAAGGCCTTGACAAAAGGCTAGGCCAAAAGGGGATTCCGAAGGATATGGGCTGAATGCAGCTTGGCCAAAAGGGGATTCCGAAGGATTTGGGCTGAATGCAGCTTGGCAAAAATGGGATTCCGAAGGATTTGGGCTGAATGCAGCTTGGCGAAAATGGGATTCCGAAGGATTTGGGCTGAATGCAGTTTGGCTAAAATGGGATTCTGAAGGATATGGGCTGTTTGGGGATGGGAATGTGATGATGAAGCCTGTCATAGGAGGATTTAGAAGGATTTAAGCGATTAGTCATATATTGAGGAAGCCCAAGAGGATTTAGAAAGATTTGGGTCCTTTGAGCTTTTAACTCTCTACTTCTGAAGGATATAGGAGGATTCGGGCTGTGTGTCAGCAAGCAGGCCTCGTCTGTTCGGGTTCGGGCCTTTTGGTTGAAAATTCAGAGAGGCTTTGATTTAAACAGGCATGCAACTTTTCCTCGGATCAGCTGATTTCCTCTTTTTTTTTTTCAGTTTTACCATTCAAAATTGAAAAATACTGTACAAAATCATTGAAATTTTGTAATTTCCTCTTTTTTTGTGAAGTTACAGTTTGCATGCCTGATTAAAGTTAATGATAAATTGAGCCATAAGCTCCTGTAAAAAAAATATTTAAACAGATGGCGTGGAGAACGAAATAAATTTAAATATGCAGTGTATTTATTTAAGGGGGGGGGTAATTGATGTCGTGGAGCTGTTTTGGATCAACACATTTTAAAATGCAGTATTAATCAAAAAGACAAAAACATAAATGAACATTTATAAGTATATTTATGGGGCTTTGAATTAACCCTAACAGACTTGACCCTTGGGTAGACATACTGCCCAAATCCTTCGATATCCTTCAGATTAAAGTCGTCATAAACCTAAAGTGCCCAAATCCTTTGATATCCTTCAACTTATTGTAAGTATACATATTAGCCCAAATCCTTCAAAATCCTTTAGAGACAGAAGTTAGGGAGTCAAAAAAGGTCAAAAAAGCCCAAAACCTTCAGAATCCTATTTTGGCTAAGCTGCATAATACCTAAAACCTTCAAAATCCTCCTATGTAAAAACAGCCCGATAGCCCAAGTCCTGCGAAATCCTACCCTAACAAAAACTCATTTCAGCCCAAACCCTTCAAAATCCTCCTGTGTTGCAGATCCCTAATAGCCCAAATCCTTCACAATCCTGCACTTTGGCAATGAGGATATTGTAGGACTTGGGTTCTTTAGGGTTAAGGAGAAAAGTTAACTTTTGCAGATCGCCCCTTTGGTTTGAAACTTTACCAAAACATTTGACTTGTGAATATTGTTATTAGTTTTATGCGAATCCTTGTTGAAAACCTGGGCCCAATTTCATAGAGCTGCTTAAGCACAACAAGTAGCTAAGCAAAACAAAATAATGCTTACCAGAAATAAGGTTACCGGCCAAACTACCATGTCACACGTACATTTTGTGACTGGTATCCTGCTGATTTTTGCTCAGCAGAAAACTGTTAAGCAATATTTGCTGCTTTAGCAGCTCTATGAAGTTGGGCCCTGGGACGGCTGGCTGGCTTACCGTTTGGAATTCTGCACCCCATGGTGGACATTCTCAATTTACAAGCTCAGTGCGGACTTTCTGCACGAGCTGCGAGCAGGCAAATAACTCGGCGCTTTGGATCAAAGTTAACTAGATTAGAACGAGTTGGCAGGGTTCTCCTCAGATGCACAAGCTAGCCTGTTGGGCTAATACGCGCAAATTATGTGCCATTACGCGCAAATTATGTGCCGATACCAGGAATTGCGGCAGGGGGGCAAATTGCTGCAGATACGCAAAAAGAAGAAGCAATTATTATTATTTTTCTTTCTTTTACTTAGGGGGCAAATTGCTGCAGAACGCAAAAAGAAGAAGCAATTATTATTATTTTTCCTTTCTTTACTTAGGGGGCAAATTGCTGCAGATATGCAAAAAGAAGAAGCAATTATTATTATTTTTCTTTCTTTGACTTAGGGGGCAAATTGCTGCAGATATGCAAAAAGAAGAAGCAATTATTATTATTTTTCTTTCTTTACTTCACAAATTCACAAAAATCATTCAAAATCAAAAACCATTTCAAATGCCCAAGATTGCACAGTAGGGCTGTTTAAAACCAAACCAAGTAGAAAACATTCCGAGGACCTTGTTTCAATTCAGCGTGCTGCGGCCCAAACTTCCAAACAATTTGGGTCCAGACTGCCCCGCAGTTTTGAACAACCCTGGGGAGAACTCTGGGTAGTAAATTTATATTTATATTTATTTCATTTCTCGGTAGATAAAAAGTACAATAACGCACATTAGTTAGGTAAAAAAACATACAAAGATACATCAATGAGCAATTAAAATACATGGGAAGGAAAAAAGAAACAGCTGGAGCCCGAAGGATTGCCTAAAAGAAAACACAGTTCCTGTCTAGAGGCTCTCCTCTCCAGCTGGTCCAAAAGAGCACAACAATCAATTGAATATAAAAAATATATAAATATATAAATATCAGATAGAAATAGAAATATTTACAAATCGCATAAAAATACACGTACAGGGGCATAAATAAGAAAGGAAATAAACAAAGGAGAAAAATACCTTTACAAAACCTTTAAACAATTTTATTTAAAAACTAGAGATTCAGTTTTTTTAATACAAAAACAAGGTGTTCGTGGTGAGTGATTGAATTAATAGGTGTAGTCCTAAATGATGTAGTCCTACCTGTAGAACTGAATCATAATCATTATTTTATCTTGTTGTCCTTTACAGGTGCGCCAATAAAGTATATCCAAAAAAATTACCGACAACGAGCGTCATTTTAGTTTACCACAACGAAGCCTGGAGCACTCTTTTACGCAATGTGCACAGTATTATCAACCGGTCACCACCTGATCTACTTGCGGAAATTATTCTGGTCGACGATGCCAGCGATCAAGGTAAAACAATTGACCTTTGACCAGAGGCACCATCTTGAAGAGGTTTTTGTTTCATCCCCTTTCATCACTTTTAGTCCAATTGTTTATTTATTTGAATTTTGTATCTGCTTTTGTTTGTCTATTTAAAACAAGTAATTTTTGTCAATTTTAGCTTTCCTTCTTAAGTACTCAAAATCCTGTTTTAAAACTGTTTCTGTTTGTTCAAGTGTTTTTTTAAAATTTAGCACCTTATAAGGGTTTACAAGGTGCTAGGTGCATTCGGCAGCCACTGCCAGAAACACAGGCGAACCCCCTCTCTTAGCGATAAGTTAACTTATTGTTTTACATATTGTACTTTAGAATCAAATTTATCCAGGGGTCGATTTCACAAAACTCCTCCTAACTTGGGACTAGTCCTGGGCAGTGCTAAGAGATAAGACTAGTCCTAAGTTAGGACCAGTACTTAGGACTAGTCCTATCTCTTAGCATTGCCTGACTAGCCTAAGTTAGGAAGAGTTTTGTAAATCGACCCCAGATAAATTAATCAAAATAATAACCTCACATCTCAGGACAAGAATATTAGTCTTTGGGGGCTGTGTGAGCTCAATGGCTTCAGAACATTGCCTTGTGTTGCCTAATTTTGGTTGAAACGTTAACATTTGAATCCTGTGCAATATTTTTGTTTTGCTGCTGTACTCTGTAGACATCTTAGAGATACTGGACACCTTTGGTAATTGTCAAAGACCAGTCTTCTCACTTGGTGTATCTCAACATATGCACAAAATAACAAACCTGTGAAAATTTGAACTCAATTGGTCGTCGAAGTTGCAGATAATAATGGAAGAAAAAACACCCTTGTCACACCAAGTTGTGTGCTTTCAGATGCTTGATTGCTTGATTGAGACCTCACGCGTGAGGTCTCAAAATCAATTCAAATATTTTACTGAGAAATTACTTCTTTCTCAAAAACTATGTTACTTCAGAGGGAGCCGTTTTTCACAATGTTTTATACTATCAACAGCTCACCAAGTAAGTTTTTATGCTAAAAATTATTTTAAGTAATTACCAATAGTGTCCAGTGCCTTTAAATCATGTAATCTTGGGACTTTGATCTTTGTTGACAAACTGAAAGTGGAACATTTTAGGGAAAATATTAAGTACACATCTGGGCCCAATTGCATCCAGCTTGTAAGCACAAAAAAAATTGCTGAGAAGAAGAGCAATACGGCTAAGCACAAACAGGTTACCAGCCAAAAAGGTGTGTCATTCTCGCTGTTATGACTGGTGCCCCGTTATTATTTTGCTTAGCAAAAGAATGTGCTTAGCACCATTTTACCCCCCCCCCTTCTTAACATCTTTAGGTCTCTGGTTAAAGTGATCTAGATCTAATCTATAGAAACCCAAAATTATTCAACCAGTTTTGTAAACCTTAATTTGTTCCCTTAAATTGTTATTTCATTCGATCAAAAAAAAAATATGTGAAGTCCTCAAAGTAAAATTTTGTACTCTCGAAAATGTGATTTTGTTCAATCGTTGATCGTTTTTTTCTTCATTCGCAGAACATTTAGGAAAAAAATTAAATGAGTATGTAGCCAAACTGCCAGTGCCAGTTCATGTGAAGACGATGCCGGAGCGGTCAGGCCTTATACGAGCTCGAATGACGGGGGCAGAGGACGCCAAGGGGGACGTGCTTACATTCTTAGATTCCCATTGTGAGGTCACAGAGGGATGGCTGGAACCGCTGCTTGCTAGAATAGCTGCTAACAGGTACATGGAGGGAGGGAGGGACGGGGGCGGTTGTGGGATGGGGGAGGGGCGAGATGCAATGGGGGATGACCTGACATTTCTAATCTAGATTGGTATGGTGAGGTCACAGGGCTTGGTGCTGGTGGTTGCTAGGGTGGTTGCAAAGAGATGGAGAATCATGTCTGCCAGCAATGATCACCTACTTTCAAAAATTCAATTCAATGGTACTAAAATAGTAATCGTTAAACATGATGACGGAAAAGAAATGATCGCAAATTCAATTGTCTCTGAGGAATGGTAGTTTTAAAAAAAATGTCATGTTGCTAACCTGTTTGTCCACGGGCGGCTTTATTCCAAAAGTGGGTTTCCTTCTTTTTGCAACACCCTGTGTAGCTGCTGACTGTCCAATAGGCTGGTCGGAGGGTGTGGAAGGGATGGGGTCAAAAGTGGGTTTCCTTCTTTTAGCACCACCCTGTGTAGCTGCTGACGGTCCGATAGGCTGGTCGGAGGGTGGGGAGGGGATGGGGTTTAGGGGGGCAGGGGGAAGCAGGTGGTTGGCTACGTTAGTCATCATAAATGGCACCTAAATGTTGATAACTCTGGTCCAGCCTGTTGACCACGTCCAAATGGAATATATCTTACCTTACCTTACGGCATAATTGAGTTTGAGTGCTGTGGTGAAGTTGGCCAGGTGTGGGCAGTTGGCTCTCCGCTATGAGTCATATCATCACTAAGGAGCCTGGCTTGTAGAAAGTTGTCGCTGAGACTTGGAAAGTTCATCTGCCGTTTCCATGTTTGTACTGGGAAATTGGGTCAATTAAAAACAAAACGAGCCTGATGTTTTTTTGGACGCTGAGGAAGAAGAATTGTCTGGTTTGGAAAAAATTACAACAGAACATAAGCTAGTGTCATAGATTGATAAATACTTCAAAAATTTATGACCATAAAAACTTAATTGGTGAATAGCACTGCAGCTGTTGATAGTATTTATAAGCTATTCTGAGAAATATAGTTTGGATCCTTTTTCACCTAAAAACTTTTGAATCTAAGAAATGATTCGTGTGAGATTCTGTTGGTTGGTGTCCGTTTCGCTTTCTGGCAGGCAAGATACTACACTGGTCTTATCAGAAATTTTACATGGTGTGCCATAATTTGCACATAAATTCAAAAGTTATAAAAGAAGCAACTGTCAAACTTTTGAGATGTGCTCTCCACACTAAAAATTGATAAAAATCAGACAGTGCAATCTCCAATTAGAACATAAGATTATAAGTTTTCTTCCAACTGAGTGTACAAAGCATGCCTGCAGGAAGTGCAGGCTCTGTGGCTCTTTTGGAAACAGGTTACATGGGTTGTAAAGCAAAGGGAGATCTACAGCTAATGCGAACAGCGCCCTCAAACAGCTCCCTTCCTCCAGCTGTTCATCTTGTTTCAGGAATAATTGACACTCATGAGGGCAGTCTGTCAATGACTAACCCAGAAACACGTAGCAGACTGTTAACGGTTGGCACCGTACATGTGTAGCATCTGTGACTCTCCCACCACTTAGCAATATTCAATCCCATGAGATGTTGACTGGATTGCTAGTCTTGGTCTCAAGACTTTTGGTCTGAGCCTGGCCGTAATTTTGAAAATCCTGAGGTCAGAAACACCTGGTGGACTGTTTAAAGGCAGGGTATACTTTTGGTAACTGTCAAAGACCAGTATCCTCACTTGGTGACCAGCTAATTTCTTCCCCACCCCCTTCCCATTTCTAGTGCCATAGAAAACTGGAGAACACTGTGCAAAGTTTGGTGAGCCAGGCAGTTCTCTCTTTTTTTCTCCCATTTCATCTTATAGTTAAAATATTTAAGACATCATTTTCAAGACGTGTTTCGCTTGATCTCTCTGTCTTTGCAGGAAGACGTCCGTGTGCCCAGTCATTGATGTCATCAGCGATGAGAATTTTGGGTACCAGCACGGCAACGACCCTCAGATGGGCGGGTTCGGCTGGTCGCTGTTCTTCAAGTGGTACCCAATTCCACACAGGGAGAAGGAGAGACGGAAGGGAGACAACACGGAGCCTATCCAGTGAGTAGATTCTCCGGGATACCGGTCGGCTGTCGCCGCTTTCCTTAGCAGAAACGGGTCACCCGCTAAAATTCCCTGTAATAATGTGTTGTTTGTAACTGGTTTCTTGCTAATTTTTGCTGAGCTCAATAAAAGTTGATAAGCAGGGTTTTCTGCTTGGGGACCCAACTTCACAGAGCTGTATTAAACAGCAAACAATTTAGTTTGCTAAGCTTAAATTAACAGAGAACCAGTCATTGGCAAACACATTGCACTGTATCTTGACTGGTAACCCATTTAAGCTGCCCTTCTCCCCCCCCCCAAGAAAAAAAAGAAAATGTATGGTTATGCCACTTGCTATGGCATGCCATTGACATAAATGTTCTGGGTCAATTTTCAGAAAGTTCTGAAGCACATAAAATGCTTAGGGCAAGACAATTTTGCTTAGGAGAAATTTGTTACCAGCTAAACTACCATGTAATGTTTAAAGTGTGTATTTGGTTCCCTGCTTATTAGTGCTTAGCAATACAATTTTCTAGGCAGCATTTTCTGTTTGGGGCCCAAATTCATAGAGCTGTTTTAAACAGCAGATAGTGTTTCTCAACAATTTAATTTGCTAAGCTTAAAGGAACATTACAGAATTGGTAAGAAAAAACTTGTAAAATATACTTTTTGATCACAGATTTACATAAAACTTACACGGTCTAATGATGATGATAGTAGAAAACATCCCTTGAAATATTTCTGTCTGAAATGCCATATTTGATGAGAAATGAATAAACTAATTTTCCGATTGGAGTTTATCGCTCAGTGAGCATTTTATTCATTTGTTGAATCTATATGATTTCATGCAAGTGTGTAATCGGTTTTTCACTATTTTCTCGTGACCCAGATGGCCGATCGATCTCAAACTTCTACAGGTTTGTCAGTTTATGTATATGGTGGATTACATAAAGTGCTTACACTGCCAGCAACTGTTTTGTTAAAAAAACCAATTCTGTAATGTTCCTTTAACAGGGAACCAGTCAATAGCAATTCACATGAAGTGGTATTTTGACTGGTAACCCATTTCAGCTAATGGGACTTCTCTGTGCTGTAAGGGGAATTTTACTATCTTAAATTTGTTTAACTTTGAATTACATTTTTGCTTATATACTTCTGAAAATAGTTTTTGCACAATTATTATTGTCAAAATGTGTAGAAACACATCGATCAGACATTTATGTTTTCGTCGACAGGTCACCTACAATGGCTGGAGGACTTTTTGCAATCGATAAAAGCTATTTTAGAGAACTGGGTCTGTACGACCCTGGGTTCAACATTTGGGGTGGTGAGAACCTGGAACTATCCTTTAAGGTATAAAATAATTTTTTTAAAAATTATTATAGATGAGTTGTGCTTCTACTTTCTGCTGTGTTTATTACAAGGCATCAGCAAGAAGAATGGAAATTTAGTAATATCACCACATTCGTCAAATTGATAAATTTCAGGGCTTTAGGGCAGTCAGGTTGGCTCAGTGGTTTCTTTCCCTGCCTTTCACATCTGTGGGCCCCGGTTCGAATCCCGGACTGGAGCCTTGTATGTGGATTGGGTTTTCAGTCCCTACCTGATTGTGTGGGTTTTTCCTACTTCGTCTTCCTTCATCGTCTTCTCCACACAGGTACCTTCAGGCCTACGGGTCACAGTGCTAGCCGCTTTTGAGGGTCCCTTGGTTTCATTACCAGAAAGATATAATAATAATAATAACAACTTTGACAAATTTCTTTAAGCTCTGGATGTGTGGTGGAAAACTGGAATTTGTGCCCTGCTCCCACGTCGGTCACGTCTTCCGTAAGAAGTCCCCGTACCACTTCCCGCCGGGTACCAACTACGTCAACCGCAACAACAAACGTCTGGCCGAGGTGTGGCTGGACGAGTACAAACACTTCTACTACCGGATTTCCCCGGTCGTCGCTAAGACCGACCCGGGAGACCTGACCGATCGGCTGAAGCTCCGCGAGAAGTTGCAGTGCAAAAGTTTCAAGTGGTATCTGGAGAACATTTATCCGGAATCCTCGTGGCCGGTCGACTACAAATCTATGGGGGAGGTAAGGAGCGCTGTTCCAAAGTTTTCGATATTTTGTTGTTGTCGCGCAAAGAATACGATGATGGAATGGGGTTGGAGGCCGTGTACGAAAAGGGGTTTACAAATGTAAAAAAAAAAGGTGTTTTGAGGTTTTGATACCAGCAGCAGAGACACAAAAGTTGGGGAAAATATTACTGAAGAATCTAGCAGGCTCTGTGGTTGATCACACTGGTTGGTTGGCATGTGTGGGGAGGGGGGAGGGGGAGGGGGTTGCTTTTATTTTGTTGGGCTGAAAAATGTCTTCGTCAGGAGAAATAACTTGGGAATGAATTATAAACGGCATTCATGATAACGGTATTTTGACCGGTTGCATTTTTCTGGTGAGCAAAACTGTATTTGTGCTTTGCTATTTTGTTTGCTAAACAAATTGGACCCACATTGTAGTTTAAACACACTCAAACTGTTGGACTGGGTGGATAGAGCTGGTTCTGTGCAAAGCATTATCGGTTTGCTTGCGCAGTATTCAACCCGACAAAATTAAACTGAAAAACGAGCGAAGCAAAACTGTTTGAAATGGTGAGACTTTACTCTAGCTCAACCCCCGGTTCTTCACAGAACCCCCAGAACCGACACTTTGTCTAAATGCAAGCTTACGAGCTTTCAGGATTTTTCTCCCATCTCCCCATCTCCTCGTTAGCTTGAGGCAGTTCGAATCCTTAATTTTAGCAGTAGGTGCAGCAAAAATTCAGATAAAGAATCTTATTTGATTCTACCCATACACCCATGATATGTGTTAAGCACTGTATATACAGTAGTATCCGGCAAGCTCATAGGTCTAGTGGTAAGACATGTGCTCTAGGGTGGCAGTGGTCGTTTGTTTGTACCCTCCTGTAATATGGTAATACTCAGTAATATGGTAACACTCGGGGAAAGTACATAGTATACAGTGCTTTACACACATCGGTGAAAGGGTAAAACAAAGTGATATGATGTTATATTAGTTTTCTTTATCCCTGATGCAAATTTAACATCTATTTAATTGAACCAGCTGTGTGTTTTGGTTGCTTAGCTTTATAATAACGATGTCTGGTCGGATCTGCTCTGGAAAAATTGTAGATACCTTGGTCATTTTCTCTGTCCCTTCCTCATTATGTTTTGATAAGTGACCTCCTTCCGGACATAAAATTAAAGACACTGGACACCTTTGGTAATTGTCAAAGACCAGTCTTCTCACTTGATATATCTCAACATATGCACAAAATAACAAACCTGTGAAAATTTGAACTCAATTGGTCGTCGAAGTTGCGAGATAATAGTGGAAGAAAAAACACCCTTGTCACACGAAGTTGTGTGCTTTCAGATGCTTGATTTCAAGACCTTACGCGTGAGGTCTCAAAATCAATTCAAATATTTTACCGAGAAATTACTTCTTTCTCAAAAACTACATTACTTCAGAGGGAGCCGTTTCTCACAATGTTTTATACTATCAACAGCTCTCCATTGCTCGTTACCAAGTAAGTTTTTATGCTAACAATTATTTTGAGTAATTACCAATAGTGTCCAGTGCCTTTAAGTAGTTTGTAATTTAATTTATCGTGTCTTTTTGTTTCAACTAGATCCGCAATTTACAAAACAACAAATGCCTGGACACGATGATGAAAGACAGCGGACAAAAAGTGGGTCTCTTCGGATGTCACGGCCAAGGTGGCAACCAGGTAAGTCGGAGAAAAATCATTCCCGTCCAAAAAAGAGAGAATAATTTCCACTTTTGATTTCTGGTTTCCTCTCTATGTTTCATGTTTCCTGATCCATCTAAGGTCTTACTTTTGCACTGTAGGGGTGTTGCCTCGAGAGTCACAAGGCTCAAATTGGTGGGGGGGGGGAATTCACAAGACCGCAGGGCTTGCTTCTCAACATTTTTACTGGACCAGAAACATTTTTACAAGACCTGTACAGAAACAAAATGAGCCAAAAATATCCGCACAGTTTAACCTATAAACTGTTTTTCATTTGAACAAGAACTAGAGAAGATTGATCTAATTCTTATGGATATTAAAAGTATACTTTGATACAGAATCGGGGACTTTTGGGATGCTAGGTGGCAGCAGACTTACCAGGTGTATCCCTTGTGTTCGGCAATGTGCGCATGCTTAGAATTACGTAAACAATGGAATTTTATCTGGTATGTCTGCTGCCCTCTAGCTTTCAAAAGTCTTTCATTGAAAGATATTTATCAGACTCAAAGTCGACATTTGAAAAAAAGTTTTTTTAAAGATATTTATTTATTTGAAATATACAAGACTGCTGGGCTTGCACAGTGATGAGTTTACTGGTCTGACGCTAAAATCACTGGCCTCGGGACTGTGGTCCAGTGTAAATTTGGACCCATGAGTAAGGTTGTTCAT
The DNA here is from genome assembly GCA_032158295.1 of Pycnopodia helianthoides. Taxonomy (NCBI): domain Eukaryota; kingdom Metazoa; phylum Echinodermata; class Asteroidea; order Forcipulatida; family Asteriidae; genus Pycnopodia; species Pycnopodia helianthoides. The sequence goes on along the minus strand of CM063263.1, from coordinate 8,001,410 downwards.
TGTAGCATGGATCTGGAAGTAGACTTTACAAGCCTTTCCCGTATTTGATTATTTTGCCTTGTTGAAGTGTGCAGTTTTGTTTCATTCACTCATTAAAAAGCAATTTGTGTGGGAGCCCAATGCTTCGCAAAAAAATGTTTAAATACATAACCTGATTTGCATGGTCTATTAGGTGTACAAATTGGCTGGAAAAAAACCCCATAGAGGTTTTAAATTGTTCCCTTCCATCACTTACAGATAAATAAATAAATAGATAAACAAATGGGAGTTAGTTGGCTGGTTGTAGTCTTCAAAAAGTATATTTGTTTGAAGAACACTGATAGGGAGTTAAGAAAACAAAGATATTGATCCAAGTTTCAAGAATGGAAAGTGTTTATAATATTTTTCCCCGTCCAAATTATTTCAGTTTGTAGGTTGTTACCAACTCACTATTAAGATGATGTTATTTACTTTAACAAACTATTAATTAAACATGTAAATGAAAAGCAAGCCAAACTACAAACCCAATACAAGACCAGGCCTGGAATTTCATCTTGGAGAGGGCAAGCCATTTTCATTTTGTAAAGGGCACTTCCATTGGAAATTTGTAAAGGGGCACTAAGGCCAAGACCAGGGCAACGAAGGCCATGGCCTGTGGCCTGTGGTCTCCGTGTAATTCCAGGCTTGCAAGACCTTTTGTCCAAAAGACACGCAGATATCGCCCGACCTATAAATAAAATAAACTCCTATTTGTTTATTTATTTATTTATAAATTTCACTATCTCACTCTTTCAAAATTACACGTTCCTCTCTCAAGAGCCTATGTGAGTCTACTGCCACTCGCTAAAATCTTGGCATTCCTCAAATTTCATGCGAATTAGCTCCACTCTCTCCTTCACACTAAAGGGCCTACATATCCACACACATCTTTTGTGAGCACACAAATACAAAAGAAAGTGAAGGTAGTGGCTCCTGCACCTCTGTTCTTAAACAAAGTTTAAAAATTAGCATAAGAAGAAGAGGTCACAACTTTCGAGAGGGAAAATTACATTTGCCCCGGTAAAATAAACATCATACTCATTAGAATGGGCCTAATTCTGATCATTCTAGAATATTCTTGCCCAAATTTTCCCTCGCTGATCTACCAAAACCTTTTCTCAACAGCCCGATAAAAGTCTCGGATGGGGATCGGCTTTTCAGGTTGGTTGAGGAAGTGTCGGTAATAACCCGGTACGATCCCTCAGCAGGAATTGATTGTTTTCTTAGCCGGGTAGCCAGGCCTCGAATTACACGGCGGCCACGACGGCCAGTTCTTTGGTTTATGATTTTGGTTTAACCCTTAAACAAAGTATGATGAGCCATCGGGCCTTGCACTAACGCTTTTCGTAAAGTAGCCCGCCGGGCTAGTAAACTGTGCATTTTACTTGCCCCCAGGAAGTTTTAGTAGACCAGACTTTTAAACATGCATTGTCATCAATGTATCTTTCTGATGTACTAATGGTAGCAGTCGCAACCAGGGCCCAATTTCATAGAGCTGCTTAAGCACAAAAAGTGGCTAAGCACAACAAAAGTATGCTTACCAGAATTTGGTTACCAGCCAAAATACCATGTCACATGTACAATTTGTGACTGGCATCCTGCTCACTTCTGCTTAGCAGACAATTGTTAAGCAATATTTTCTGCTTAAGCAGCTCTATGAAATTGGGCCCAGTTGAAGTTATGAAGTTACATTCACACAAAAGTAAATTTACACATTTTAACAAATGCTTTACTCGCATCTGAAAAGGAAGAAATATGGGCATTATAAACAAGTAGGTTGCACAGTTTTTAGTAGCCCTACTTAGTTGCTTGGGCCTGCTTTGCTGCTTTAACATGTTGTTTCTACCCTTGACTTCATTTCATTTCTGTGGTGGTAACTTTTTCTTTCTGCAGTTTTTTCAAAATTCTTACGGGAGTCACGAGGCTGGCACCCAGTCTCCGATTTCATGGTATATAAATGGGGCTGGTAATTGGATAACATACTTACTATTGGATGCATTAGATTAAGCAAGACTAGGGGCTTTTTCCAAACCTCGGCTCTGGCTCCAGGCTCCAGGATCTGTTTGACGTGAGAACTATGTGCAAAATTCACAGTTTCTTCAAAATTGATGACGGGGCTGGAGACCAAGCCTAGGTTTGGAAAAGGCCCCAGCTTGTGTTGACTCTGTATCCATCTAGTACCTAGACTTCACCTCATGCTGATTGAATACATTATATTGCTTCACAGGGCATCCTTAAACTATTACTTGGCTACTGCTTCTGCTTCTGCTTCTGCTTCAGCCATGGCTATGGCTGATGGCTATGACTGATTTGACCTCTACTCTATCATACATGTAGATGTTGCCGCCATAATAGACTACAAGTCTCGCGCATATTGAAAACGAGTAAACAACTTGAATGAAGACTATATTTTTTCTTCTTTTAAAATTCTGTTCATACACAAATTTTGAAAAATAAAAATACCAATAACAAGTTGTAATAAATAAAATTTCAATTTTTATATAATGAAAATAATTTGTTCAATTTACCATTTAGACAAAATTCAAACTTGGGACGAGGATGCTTATTAAAAAAAAAAAAAATTTGCCAATCACATGTTATTTTTTAACAAGTAACGGGAAACGGAGGTCTAGTCTTACTCTCTGGTTATTTTGATGAATTGATTTTACTTTCATATTGTTGATCACTTAGTATTACATTCCCAACAACATATATAATTTTTTGTGGCTATAAACTACGTCAAACTACAATAACTGACAAAACAAAATCCCGTCCACGTAAAACTCCATTTGGTTTGGATCCCACAATGAACCCAGAAGTTTGAATACTCGCGAGACTTAAACAGTCTTTAGCCAGAGTTGTGTAGTGGCTTCTTCAAGACCCTGACGCCATTTTTCAACCGGTTCTGGCAAACCTTTGCAACGTGGCATGTTATCAATAGTAGAACGAGGTCTCCTGTGTTTTAACGAACGCTATTTATTTCTTTCTTCCTGGTAGATCTGGGCTATGACGAAGCTTCAAGAAATCCGACACGACGACATCTGTCTTGACGTAGCCAGAGGGGGACCCATCATGATGCTGGGCTGCCACTCTCAAGGTGGTAACCAACAATGGTCTTACAACACGGAGGTAAGTTACTATCCAACTAGACTGGTTCCCTGTCTTTAAGGCTTCGGCATTACAAATCGTCGCGTCAGTGCTAAAATGTTGTATCTCTTTTTTTTTCTTTTTTTTTTAAATATCGTATCTCGCAGGAGATACGTTCGGTGCAAAAATGTTGTATCACACTTGTTTTGTGTGTACATCCGGGGCTATTTCAAGCGAGGTACAACTTTTGACAATTTCAAACTCATGCGTAACATAAGTGCTATTTTAGGAGATTTTTGCACTGATAAACTAACTTTTTTTCTCTGAGGAGCCCGGTGGGCCCCCGTGCTTGAAGGCTCGCGTTAGCTTTCTGCTGAAGACGATCTGAGCGTACAGATCGAAATGTCGAGTTGGTCCACCGCTGGCTCTTTTCAGAACTGCCACAAACTCATTGGAGAGATTTCTGCCCATGGTGTTACCCCCAAACCTTATTAGATCAAAGATACTGTTTTGAGTCTCTGATGTAGGAACGGAGCTTGGAGATTGCTGCGCTCTCCCAATGTCTGTGTCTGCTGTGAAGGCCCTCTATGTTCGCTTTGGACATGGAGTATCACAGCCATGTGACATGCCGTGTTTGGTCAAATTAACCAGATCAATCAATAAGCCATTTGCGAGTTAGATTTAAATAAAGTCTGGTACAAGACAGGTCATCGCTTACATTATTGAATTTCTCACACAATAGAGACAGTTGCTATGTCAACTGGCTTACATTATTGAATTTCTCACACTATAGAGACAGTTGCTATGTCAACTGGTTCGGGTAAAGCTTTTGTAAAGCAACCTCCAGATGGGCAAACCTTGGTACCATTGTGCCATACACATTCATTTAGAATTGTGTATGGGTGTTCGGCGTCTCTTACATAACTACGCAAAAGCTTGCCCCGAATCATGTGACATAGCAACTGTCTCTATAGTCTGAGGAATTCAAATTTAAGTGATAACTTGTGATCAAGTACGTCATTGTACGTCATTACACGCAAATGGCTTATTGGAAAGCTGAAATTTGGCATACAGCTAAAATGGCTGCGCGCACGAAGTGCTTCAAAGCTGACAATAGATATAGGCTTTGCAAGTCTCGTGCGCACTTGAACATTTATTAACGCAAAGGAAAAGAAACTTGAGCACTTTATTGGGTCCTGATGTTCGATTACGCGCTAGACTACCACAGTCCATAGAGACAAACAGCATTCTCTGGGTTATACTTCTGTTCTCCATGATAAAATCGACTCTTCTATCATTTTTTTATCTGGTTCTAACTGTGTGGTTTTTTTTTATTAATGTGTATGGGTGATATTTAAATAGATTTTGTAAAGGTTTTTGTTTTTCCTTTTTTAAAAAGATATTTTTATTGAACATTTTAACTAACTCAACTTAAACAGTTTTAACTAACTTAACTTCTGTTTTTCAGTCCATTCTACAAAATAACTGATCTTGTGAGACAAAGTTTCCAAAGGAGGTAGTCTGGAATATTATTTTAATGATTTGTCATTTTCCAAATTCCTTTCAGACGAAGGAGATGAAACATAGCAATGGACTCTGCCTGGACTTGTCGGACAAAGCTCAAGACGAGCCCTCTACCAAACCCTGCAACGGCCAAAAATCACAAAAATGGGAAATCAATAGTTTCAACTGGAATGAAAAAGCCAAGTAGTTTTTCTCTTCTTTGTATATTTTGTATCATAACACACAGCTGGCCACAAAAAAACAAAATTATTCATTTTTTCTTGTTCAATCTTGTATAGATGGATTGCAATAGACATCATCGGCCGCCTTCGTTGATGAATTGATGTCAAGAGCTATCATTGGCTGAGAGTCGTGCGTAGCGCCTACACGCGTGCACTTTTACATTGTTACATCAAAGATGGTGGTCAATGACGCCTATTGCAATCCATCTATAGAGCTTTCTGTGCACATGCCTTTGCCACTGGCTTTGACCCTCTACTTAGGCTCTGACTTAAGCTCCGGATTAAGCTGTACTCTAAGCTCTAGCTTGGATTAAGCTCTACCTTAGATTAAGCTCTAGCTTAGATTAAGCTCTGGCCTTAACTCTAGCTTAAGCTCTGGGCCCAATTTCATAAAGCCTGTAAGCACAAAAACTTGCTAAGCACAGAAAAATCTTGCCTAGAAGAAACAAGTAACCAGCCCAAATTCCATTAAGTTTACATTGTTACCACTGGTGCCCCACTAGTTTTTTGCTTAGCAAAGAAATTTTCTAAGCAGTATTTTCTGCTTACAGGCTTTATGAAATTGGGCCCCGGATTCTAAGCTCAAGCTGGGGTTTGCAGCTTAGGCTCTGACATTAATTTTGAAAATATGGTCTTTTGGCTTGAGCCTTGAGCATTGCGGATGGAAACAAAGTCGGAATTGAAGCTGAAGTCATTCTTTCACTGTGAATCAGAAATTGATGCTTAAGTTTGGTTGAGAAGGCTTTGATTAGCAGGGATCCAATCGCTGCCAATGTACATTGTAATATGTCTTAGCTGGTCACCAGTTTGTGCTAAGCGAAATGTTTAAGAGCTAAGCAATTTCATGAATTTAAAACACTCGGTTAAATCTCTAAGGAAGTTTCACCAAAAGGTTTCGTTTAGCAGATACGGGCCAAAATGTCATGTGATGTATATTGATTTTGACTGGGTTCCCTGCTAATTTCTGCTCAGCAGGGAGATTCGTTAAGCAACTTAACTTAGAGTCTTTAATTCTTGGTGTACATTAGGGTTTTATAAAGACTTATATTGCATAGTCCACCACTGTTTTCTTTAAAAAAAATCTTAATCAACTGAATTATTAAAAAAAATTGTTTTTAAAGCAGCTGCCATATTGAGAATGCAAGTTTGGCTGGTTTGAATTAGTGACTTGAGAAGTGGCTAGGACGGGATTGCTGAAAAAGCCCATTCTTCAACCTTTCCGTCAGCACCTAACAGCCAAAGCCAATAGCCAAAGCCGAAGACACAGCACCACTCTGCAATGAAATAAGTCTGGTTTCAAGACTCTTGCAATCACACTAAAAAAAACTTTAAAAAAACCAGTGGAAAACAGCGGACAGAAGCCTCAATATGGTGCACATAGATATTCTGCAACCCCAAAAAATAAAGAATGGCAGGTCAAACCACTCCGATCCAACCAAATTCTGTACTAACACAGCGTTTTTAAAGAAAATTGCAAGACCTTATTGTTTATACATTTTTGTGGCCAGCTTTGTAAAAAAAAACTATGTATTTACCAGTGATGCCTTCTTACATTTATGTGCTGTATTAATTTATGATGTCTCTCGGAGCAAATTTTATAGAGCTGCTTAAACAGAACAGAACTGCTTAGAAAAGATTTCTGCTAAGCGCAACTTGGCAGGAAACCAGTCACAAATTGTACATGTGACGTGGTATTTTGGCTGGTAACAAAAATTGGTTTGTGCTCAGCTACTTTTTATGCTTATGGCATGATTCTGCTCACCACAGGTTCCCCGCCAACACAGTGTTAGCACTAAATTGCTACGCTAGCTGTGCAAGCAAAGAATGATTTGGCAACGTGTAGTACACACAAATTCCTTACTTACCCCTGAACAAAAATGTTTAGCGCAAAATGTTCTTCTTCCAAAAGCAGAGCCGTGAAATTTGGCCCAGCCCACCAACCATTCAGGCTCGGAATTTCATCTTTCGGAAATTAAGTTGTGAAGCAAAAATAAGTGGGATACCAGTCACAAGTAGAGCACCGTTCGTAACAATTTGGCTGGTAACCTGTTTTTTCTTGCTCTGCAAGATATTTTTCTGCTAAGCAAATTTGTGTGCTTAACAACTTAATGAAATGGGGCCCAGGCTGGCACTAGAGTGCACAGTGTGTCTGTCATACGTTAGTACATGAATAAATGTTACCATCCTTATGTCAAAAATTCAATATTCTGAATGGCGTTAAAAGACCTGGGCCAAATTTCATGGCTCTGCTTACCGCTGAACTCTGCGCTTACGATCACCATTCTCTGCTTACTGTGCAAGCTCAGAATTTCTGTGCTAGCTATGAAAGCCAGAAATGTCTAGTAACGTGAGTACGCACAGCAACAAGCAAAAAGGCCCTGCTAACCTGTAAAAATACGCAGATGACGTAAGCGCTGATTCTTTGCTTACGGTAAGCAGAGCCATGAAACTGGGCACCAGTACAGTTTTGGCAATGATCACAGAAGTTTTTTCTTTACCTGTACTTAACCCTCCCACTGGTGGTCACACTTTCTCGCGATTTGAACAACCATTTAAAATGACTCATCTGTACGGGTTTTGTACGGTCGAGCAACTGTAAATAGAACTAAGGGAGCATCTCCAATCTGCTGCGTTCCAGGCCTCAGGCGCGTTCCAGGCGCGTTCCAGGCGCGTTCCAGGCGCGTTCCAGGCGCTCAGGTCCAGGCGCGTTCAGCGCGTTCAGCGCGTTCAGCGCGTCAGCGGTTCAGGCGCAAAAACATAAACCCACCCCTGAAAGGTTTAAGATGTACCCAAAAATTCGACCTGGGCTTGATTTCACAAAACACTAAAGATTCATCTTAAGGTGAGTTGTCATTATTGCCACCATTTTGATTTGCATTGTGACGTCACACTTTGCTTAGCAGTTAAGGTTGATACACAGTTTAGATAAATCTTAACTCTTTTGTGAAATCAGCCCCTTGTATTTAAGAAATCATGTATGTCTAGAAAAATAATGTGAAGTTCCAGTCTAAAATGTACATGGAGGTGTAGTTTACTTGAATGGTGAATGGGAACTTAATCAATTTTAAGTCTGTTTGGGAAAAGTAGTGCCATCTTAAGAATGAAACTCAAGTGTACATTTTTTTTATTCAGCCTTGAAAGTTTATGATACACCCTACTTTAACAATTCTTGGAATACTTTTTCAAAAAAGAAGGAAGGCCAGCTTATATGTTGATATATACTCTCATTAGGATAATAGTGTTTAAAGGGGGAAAATATACCCCCATTGGGATAGTTTAGATTGGGCATATGATGATTCCTTCACCCCAGGTTCTCCTAAATTATTGAGATTATTTATACCCCATTTGGGGTCTACAGTCTCAACCAATGTAAAAAAATGTACCCTGATTGGGATATACCTGATTGAGATATACCCTGATTGCAATATACCCTGATTGCAATATACCCTGATTGAAATTTTCCCTGATTGAGATATACCTGATTGAGATATACCCTGATTGAGATTTCCCTGATTGCGCATACCCTGATTGGGTACAATTGAGATTGTTCATATCCCAATCGGGGTCTACAGTCTCAATCAATGTAAACAAAATATTTCCTGATTGGGATTGTTTGGTTTTCGGGCAGAGGGAACCATTTTAACACCAGGGCCCAAAAATATAACATTATTCATTATTCAGGCTATAAAATGTATCCTGATGGAGGTAGTTTGGCTGGCAGCACGGCTGTAAACTTATTTAGCAAATGATCATGTTTTTTGTTTTTTCATTTTTAATTACTAGTCTTTCAATTGAATCAGTAAACAGTAAAGGATAATTAATGATTTTTTTTTGGGGGGGGGGGTTGGGGGTTAGTTGTAAGAACAAAAGTTGAGTTCCGGGCAAGAAATGCGAAATTCACAACTTTTCAGAGAAAAATCAACGTTATACAGTCAGTAGTGTACAAATTTTGTCAAGATTTTTTGGGAGGGAGCTGTCACTAACTACTCACTATCCTAAATGACAGTGGTGTAAATGCACAAAGTTGTTACGACCCCATCAAAAATGGTTAAAAACAAATTTTGCCAAATTTTCACCCCAATTTGATGCCATATTTTGTTTGCTTCAGAGTTTGGTAGCCTTCTGAGTTGAAGATCACCCTTTTTAACTGCCACTCGTTGTCACCGATTCTTGTAAAAACAGTAAATAGTTGTCAGATTTTGTTGATTATGACTAAGCAAAGATGTATGGTGGTGGATATTTTTTTGTATATGACCATTTCTTGCTTATTTCGTTCACAATTATATATATTTTTTAGTATTTTGAGTGTAGTTTTAAATTGTCATTCGTTTTGCACGTAGAGGATGCACAATGCTGTGACTTTTAGATTTTTATGAAAGTTACACTTGTACACTAATAAGAAATGTTTGCTTCCCCTCCAAAAAACATAAGTTCTGAGAAAAAGAAACCATCTCATGAAATACCAGGAAAGTCTGACGATATCTTCGGGTTTTGTTATTGGTTCAAACTTGCCAAACTACGCATTGGTGCTTTTTTCCTTGAAAAAAAAGAGGACAGAACTGAGCAAAATTTAGCGAAGCCATAATTTTCTCTGGGTGAATGTAATGGATCCCCGTCTTGTACATTTTGTACAGCGATTTTTTTTCCTTCTATTTAACTATTGATGAGAACGGAGTCAGTGATGTGTGTGTGTGTGTCTTGTAAAATGCAAAATGGGTAAAAAAGGGAACTGCGTTTGTAGGAAGCATGCATAGAAACTTCAGACACCTTGTTTTAAAGGGAGGGTATACCTTTGATAATTACTCCAAAAAATGAATGGCCATAAAAACTTACTTGGTAAGAAGCACTGCAGCTGTTAATAGTGTATAACATGTGTATAAACAATTCCCTTCTAAGGAACGGGGTTTAAGAGAGAGGGATTTCAAAAACATTTTCAATCTGGGAAACGTTTCTGCATGAAATGTTTTCTCAGATTGTGGATTCCAATTACAGATTATTCTTCCTGCGTGGACATAACCACTCCAGATTATGAAATGAAATTTTCACAGGATAGTTTGATTGTATATGTCTACATTTATATAGGATTAAAACAATCGAACGATTCCCAAAACCAAAGGTACACTTTAAGGAAGTGAGGACACTTTTTAGAGAGAAAAGTTATTTGTTGTTACTCGAGGGTTACCTGAGATTGGGGGCCACATGGGTTCTAATCGGGGTGAAAGTGCACCTGGATTGGTGTAGTTTGGGTGACTTTGACACTGTTAGCTTTAGCTCTAGGCATAAAGAGGTGACCGGGATTGAGTTTGTTGTTTCTTTCCTTTTACGGTTGCGTCAGTATTCTAATCGCTGTGAAATTTTCTTGATTCTGTACGGGATGACTGTCGTCACGCTGTCGGTGGTGATAGGGATTTTTGTAAAGTAGGTAATCCAAAATAAAACAATTGCAAGTAATTTTTGTATCAGAATGAATTACATTAAAATTACAATAAGTGCCTTTTAAGTTTAAAATTTCATTAAGATATATTTCCTTAAATGTAGTATTCTATTATTTACAGTATATTTAAAAAAGCAAAACAAACCAAAGGTCATTAAGTTAAGCCACAAAGCTACATAGTTTAAAACAAAAGGTAGTGGGGACAATGTATACCCTCATTGGTGAAAGAGTTCAGATGAGGGTAGTTATAAATCCTGAGTGGAATAGCTGGGTGTTCAAACAAGGATTGTGAAAGAGCCTAAGGTGCAAGACTGGGAACTGGAGTAGTGTTTATTGTGAAATACGCATGGGCGCCATTTCAGCAAGCGAATGTTTTGCTATCATTGATAGCAATGGTCATTTTCTGCACTGATCTGTTGTTGCATCAAGGGAGAGTTGCTTGCTGAAATGGCGTCCAGTGTACGTTTCACATATCAGCCCAAGTTTCCATCTTTCGCCTTCGGCGCTCGGTATTCTTTGGTGTCAATCACTTTGTATTGATTTGATTAAAAGGAACACAATCTAGCCCGTTTTATTTGTCTTGGTGTCTCTTTGTCAATTAAATGAGAAAATCACAAACATCAAGTTATTTGTCTTAGGCATGTTTACTTGTCAATGTACGTAGTTAACAATGGACTTTTTAGTTTATTATTTGTCCCATTCTAAGTCCGATGACCATATTTTAAGTGTGTCACCATAGTTTTTTATTTTAGTTCAGTTAGGTTTAGTTTTTGTTAAAATGGAAATATATAAAAAAAATAACTTCTCAAGCAATATTTTAACTCTCATATCTGTAAAGAATTAATAAATACATAAATAAAGACGTGCTACAGGAACTACTGTGTGGTAAATATATATATTTGGAGATGTCGGTGGTGGTTTTGTGTGTGCGTGTGTTTGTGTAGAGGTTTGAATTGGTTTCATTTTTGCGATGGTTGTGTCGTCTGCTAAAAAAGAGCTACCGCAAAAATAATCGACGTGAGCCCTCTGTCGTTTGATTAATGCCAATGTTTAGTTTGGTCTGATATTTAACTCGACATAACTGCTGTCATTGTCTGCGTAATATTGCGGTTTGTCAACCAGACGGTTGTCATCGGCGAAAAAGTGGAATTTGCATCTGAAAAGGGACTCGGATGTGGGGAGTTCTTACGCCTTATTTATCGATTCTACTTCACTCAACAAGCAGTAAGTCTTCTTGTGAGACAGTGTCAGCTCCCGGTGTACACTGGCTTCTAATTTCGGTGGATTTTTGATAGCTGACAACTGGTTTTTGAGGACAATTTCTGGCTGGTAGATGTGCAAGTGGCCGTGAAAAAGACAACTTCAAATTTGAAGGCAAGGTGAGTGTGTAGAAACCAATACGTTGCAAGGGACGCCATTTCCATGGCTCACTGAACATCGAGCTTTTTTCCCCAACACTTGTAACAGCCCGAGAAAATTTACTCTGTCGACGTCAGGGGAACTTATTGTTTGCCGGTGAAAGAATGATAGTCGTGTAAAGACGGTGTTCCTTATCTAATATTTGCATGTCAAATGAACGATGTTTGTCAAAATACACAGACTTCGTGGAAACTGCAAAGTTTATCACAGACGTTTACACACTAGTTATATTCTTGTTGTTGGCTCAATTCATGTTCATGTTTGTTGTCGAGTGAGTGTTTGTTTTTAAAAAATAAGTTGTTTTAAAATTGTCGATTCTTCTGGCTACATTGCTCTTTTCTATAAGAAAGCGATTATGTCCTGTTGAATGTATTTGGAGTGTAGATTACAAATAAGGTGCAGAGACTAATGTCTGAATTTTATACACAGGAATTTGATATGGCATTTATTACTCCTAGAACTATGACTATGGATGAGGTTCGATTCGCTGTCGTCCGATAGTGGATCAAACCTCATAATTAGCCACAGTGCTACTCAGTTTCATGTCTTTCTTTAGTTGTAGACTTTGTTTTAGAGCCAGGGCTTGAATAAGAAATTATCCATCATTACTAATACTTTCCTAGCCGACAGGTCTTGTTGGTTTCTAATTTACCAAACCAGAATCGGAAATATTTTTAAGACCATCCTTTAAATTATAAATTCATAAATATCTTGGAGAGTTTTATGCACACGCTGATTGGTCAAAGACTGGTCACGTGGGGGTGAATTAAAGACCGGTTCTGTGAACTAGCAAATAAATGGCCCCTAAACAAGCACATTGTTGCGTAAAAGCTGTATTTCTTTGTATCAACTGTTTCCTTTTTCGCGTAGTGACTAGTGTATTTTGTTATTTTAGCAAAGACAGAATGGTGCACGCGCATTGGCATGAACCTGCGGACAATGTATTAATTTAAGGTAGCTGGTACGTCCATAAAACCATAGAGCAAGGACCAGAAGGAGTTACAACGGGAAGTATTGATATTTATGATGTCGTTAATTTTCAAAGCTCAGTCGTAGTCTGGTTCTTGAAAATAGGCAAAAATAGTTAATCGTGTGTGAGAGATTTGGTGCCTCGCACAAATTGAACCGCATAAGGAATGGCTCCTGAACATGAGTAGAACTTTTTCGAAAAATAATGGCGAAAGAAAAAATCATAAATTCTAAAGATTTTGGCAGTTTTTTCGTTTTAAAGGTATTGTTTAAAATTTAGGAATAACAGTGTGAAAAGTTGGTCTTCACTGCGTGTTAATGACAGCTGTCAATGGACCTCGCCTTCGGCTTGGTCCTATATCAGCGGAGTCAGCCACCAACCCGGTCATTACCACGCAGTGAAGACCGACTTCCCACGCTGTTGTTCCCTAAACAATAATATTTTGTGGTGTTTGTATTTGTAAGTTAGGATGATTTTTGTACTTGAAATGCAAAAAAGAAAAGAAAAAAGTTGATATTAACTCAAAGGCACTTAGAGGAAAGTCTTTTGGTTGTGAGAGTTACTGGCCCAATGCTAACATCAGTAAACTCAGGCCAGTGGTCCGATGCGTATTTCGAGCCCTGACACCAAATAGGAGGACAAAGTTGAGGTGACACTTGTGGCTCCACTGTGGGACCCAGCAAGGTATAAACCTCCACCTAGTAGATTCCTGCTCTAGGAGTATGTGTAATTCTAGCCCAGACAGTTTGGACATTTGACACCCTGACCCCTGCTTTCATTTCATGGCTGGGAATGCAAATTTAGTTCTTACTGTGCCTGCCTTTTTTTGGACTATTATTTCATGCAATTAGACCATGCAGGTCTGGTTCAAACAAAGGAAACAAAATTCCATATCCGACTTCACTTTGCCAAGGGATTTAATAGGCACTAAACTTTATTTCCCCTTTAAAAAAATAGTCCTGTCAAGGAATTTGTAGCTGCATGTAAAACGCTAATTAAAGACCTGGAATTGACTAATTGTTCATGATTTGAACACTTCATCAAAGTGCATTTTCCTCTCTGTGTACTTGTTCTATCGACCTTTCTGAACAGTTAAGGATATAATTTGACCTAAATTACATGTAAGGGAGATAAAGTGGCAGTCAGGGACGGCATTTTTGCTCAAACAAAATTATGGAACCTTGAATTTGATCAATTTTCACAGACCTACATACGTACACGTAGGCCTATAGGTAAAAGTGGCAAAGCTACATGTATTTTACAACATGCACAATTTTTTTAACAGCTGCATTCCAACAAAATACAATTTGCATGGTTCATTTTGTAAATCAAAGAGGATCGTTGGGATCTGATATGAAATGGACAATTTTTCAACTTTTGTTTCTGTACCACGATGCACAGTGCGCATTCTGGAATTCTGTTTTGGGGTTAATTGGTGACTGGGGGTCACAATTTGTTCCTACGCTAGGTCTGCGCCTCACGGCAACTGACCGTAAAACATAGTTAGACTTTTGTTTATTGAATCAGACGTCATCTGGTTTTCGTCGTTAATCTATTTAGAATGTGACTTTAGCGAGGATCACAAAAGAGATCAGTCTAAAAAAATAAAGGTTGTAGAACAAACCGAAGGGCACCGATTTCCGCTTGGTTTCACCCACCCAAGGCTCTAACCCTAAAATGATAATCAATACCCATGTTGACCATTGGGGCTCCACTTGTGTCGCCTTTGTAAAAGTAAAAGTGCCCGTAGTTTTATTGACCAACGGACTGCTAATCCTTGGGCTGTAGTCCTGGGGGAAGGTTTTCTGTTGGACTGTTATATGATAATTAATTCATAACAAACAGCAGTTTGTTGGATGTTTTGAAAGTACAGAAAGCATTTAAAGTTTCTTTTGAAAGAAAAATATCGGCCTTTAAATATTTTATACTGCTGGTTGTAGCCTACACAGATATCCGACTATAGCCTTCAGCCTAGTTGGAAATGGAATACAGGAGCACTATATTTTTCCGTACTCCACTTGCGCTTATGTGATGTATATGTAACTAAAATAACTAGCATTTAATCTAGTAATTCAGATTGAGTATAGGGCTAGATAGATGTTATAGCATAGAGCAATGAGCCAAACACTACGAACACACAGTTAGTGTCTGTGTACACGAGTGGTGTTTGGAAATTGGAATTACATGTGTTTAGCTGTTATCTTTTTATAATTTAGTGAATAACTTGGAAAAATTATTATTATCATAATTATAAACTTTAATCAGTTTTATAATGTTCAGTAAATTACAGCCCAAGGAATCTCAAAAGTACATCAAAAATGTAACGTGAGTAACCGTGGAAATGCCCATTTCAGCTTTTGAAAAAAAGCAATCATACAAAGGATGTGATTTTAAAATCCATTTGGATGACTTCCTGAATTGATAACATAAATCTGATACTTTTTTTTTTTATAGTATCTCATCAGATTACCATCTATAAAACAATTAACAAACAAAGTGGGCTTAGCAGTTTGAGATCCTTCCAAATTGCCTCAGCAAATTAGACATTTTAAAACTAAAGGATCCTGATAACAATTAATCAGCACTCCTGTCAAGTGTCTTTCCCCATGGTCTTCAACTCCTGTTAGTCCAATATCAATACAGCATCATGCACATCAAGTGTAGGGTCCAAAGCTCGGCGGGGCCCCCGCTGCTTGAGATAAAAAACTATTACTGCGCCCGCCCGGTCCCCCCGGCCCTGTTCCACCGGTCCTCAAACACAGGTGGTTGAGTCACTCGTGAGTAGACATTGCGATGTTTGCCTTTTGTATAATTTTGCCGAATCGGTTGGATAATTTATACTCGTAATGTGAAGTGTTGGTCAGATTGTTGAAACTCCGCGCATGAACTGAGCAGTTATTATTATGGGCCTATATACAGTATGATCAAATTGCTTTACCTACAATGTAACTGCCGGTGATCGTCCAATGATAGTCAGTGGGAATGAAGGCTCAGTACATTTTTTACGTTTGTTGTGAGTCGGGCGGCAAGGTTGTAAAAAATGAGTTGTGTTATTGTGTTGATGTTTGGGAGTGTTTTAGTGCCTCTGTTCTCCAGAAATGAAATAGTAATGACGTGTCTCGTATTTTGGGGGGGTTCTGTATAAAAGTAAACAGCCAGTGTTTCTGTTGAGTAAATTTTGTTCAACAATTTTTATAAAAGTAAACTTTTAAAAAAACTTTCACCGCTTATTATTTTGTTTTGTGGACTTTTTTGTAATTTATTAATCGTACAGTAAACAGTTGTGAGATCACATGAACATAACACAATCATCTTCATTTTTAAATAAAGAAACAAGAGTCTATTAGCCTTTTTGAGATGGTGAACACCAAAGGAGTTTGGGTGTATACAGACATGATTACCCAAACCAAACAGTGCATTTATAATATGCCCACCATATCTCAAAATGGCTTATGCTTTTGACTTGCAATGACTTCAAATCCGACACTGAGAGAATTATGCATATTATAACAAATTTTTGTTCTCTAAACAATCAGTATTTCTGTTTAAATTTTGTTTAAACATTTCAAAAAATTAACTTTGTCTGTTTAAAAAACTGTCACTGCCTTTTGTTTTTCTTTGTTTTGACTTTCTGTAATTTATTTTTAAAAGTGACAGTGAACAGTTGTGAGTATAACTATATTCACTACATGTTGTACATAATACAATCTTCTACTTTATAAAAAAACAAAACAAGTGTCTATGCTATTGACTTCAAATTCATCACAAGAGAAAGATATTATACAAATTTGTGTGTGTATAATTAAAACTGTATGGATTTGTTTACATAGTAGACTGAAAGAATGTTGACTGTGAGTACATAAAGGCAATACCAACGAGGTTAAATTAAATATCATTTCCCCCAATGAGCCAATATTTTCCCAAGTCACAGAATGCATTTTCCTTGATTGGCCAAAGTACCAGCCCATGAAAAAGCATCAAGCATCTTGCCCAAGGTAAGGGGGGGGGGGGAACTGTTTTTTGTAGGAAGTTGAAAGTTGAAATGTGAGCTGTAATCTCAGTCTATCCTATCCCAACCAGAAGAATAGACTGCCCATTATTTCACCCCGTTCTTTTTTTTTTTAATACATTTTTTTTATAAACCCTCCCCGAGTCCTTTTGGAGACACTTTCAGCACAGCAAGCCCATTTATCACATAGTCTGTGGTTTTGTAATTTATACCTCCTACTGCGACAAAAACAACACCCCACACCGGTCCGGTTCAAAACCCTGGAACTCTTGCAGGGTTGAGTGGAGTTCAAAAAGCCAACCTGCTTAATAACTGCACTGAATGAGTTCATTTAAGTGGCCAACGCAGCAACCACCCAAGGGTGACAGTTTTTTTTCTATTTGTACTGGATACAGGGAACCAGCTTCTGTTGGCGTTACAGATTACAAGAAACAGACTCGTGGTGGAATGTCAATTGAATGATTTCCTTTGTGTAGTGTAGAAAAAAATGATACCCAAACTGTCTTGGTTGGCACTACTTAAAGGCACTGGACACTATTGGTATTTACTCAAAACAATTGTTAGCATAAAAACTTACTTGGTAACGAGCAATGGAGAGCTGTTGATAGTATAAAACATTGTGAGAAACAGCTCCCTCTGAGGTAACGTAGTTTTTGAGAAAGAAGTAATTTCTCAGTAAAATATTTGAATTGATTTTGAGACCTCATGCGTGAAACAAGGGTGTTTTTTCTTCCATTATTATCTCGCAACTTCGACTACCAATTGAGCTCAAACTTTCACAGGTTTGTTATTTTGTGAATATGTTGAGATACACCAAGTGAGAAGACTGGTCTTTGACAATTACCAAAGGTGTCCAGTGTCTTTAAAGAATCATCATTTGTTAACTCAATGTTAGCATTCTGTGTGCACAAAACATGTGTATAGTCTAATAAGTCTAATGCAAAATTGCTGGATGGAATCATAGCCTGAACGTACTTTGTTTGCCGAGCAGGTCAACCACCATTCCACTATATGAAGATCAGCTGTTTGATTCCGCCAACTTTCTTACTTCGGTGGGACGACATTTTTGGCGGACTGCATTTGAGATTTTCATATGTGAACAAAACAAAAAAAAAGAAAAAACAAAATTTCCTTGCGACAAGTAATTACATCACACATCAACCATTCACGAATAAATCAAACCAATTTATAGCACTGATATTAATAAAATCGTGTTGAAAAGCATTTTTAAACATAATACCAGTGGAGAATACATAGGTCCTTGTAACATAACATAACAATTGAAACTATTTTTCAAATCATCTTTTAGATTTTTTTTTTCTGAAACAAATTTCAAAACTTTACAAAATATTAAAATTTTAACAATATTTTTTGAATTGTTAATCGATTTTTTTCTTTTCTTGAATTGGATCTAAAAGGAAAGAGTGTCATTCTACAATACGTGAAAGAATTTGTCTGACTTTACTCACAGGGTGAGGTGCTGTAATTAATGTGTGCCCTCTGGTGTTGTTGTTGACCTCTGCCATTTACTTCCTAAGGTCATTGTCACGCAGTGAAAGCCTGTTTACATTTGTGAGTTAGACAGAGGTCAGGTTCAATAAAGTATACAATTTCAGGTTCAATAGTATACAATTTCACCGGTTAAAGGAACATTACAGAATTGGTAAGAAAAAAACTTGTAAAATATATTTTTTTATCACAGATTTACAAAAAATTTACACGGCCTAATGATGATGATAGTAGAAATCATCCCTTGAAATATTTCTGTCTGAATAGACATGCCTAAGTCTGAACCCTGTAAAAGCAGTATTCTGGAGATAAATTCTTTGAAAACAAAAATTAATAACTTATTTTTTTGATAAATTAACTGACTGCATACTTTGTTTGACTCTGCCGTAGCCAATACCGCAAACCAGTTCCATTGGTCTTGTAGTGTCTTTGTTGTCACTCTTTAAACACTGTAGGAGCTACAGACACCTGTGTTGAAGGTTTTCAGTCAGCACAGTGTTTTGAACAGTTCAATCAGCACTCTTGCTCTTCCTCTGGTGGACATTTTACCATCTTCAGGAAATGAAAATAAATAGTTCACCAGTACTAATCATCCCTCTCTTGATTTATTCATTCCGTCCTCTGTGATCTAAACCAGCGGGGGAGAGAGCGGACGACTAACTCACAATCTATAAATCTCTCGTTTAAAGGGATGATTCATCACCGATTTGTGAAAGAGTAAATGCTTCATGATCCTCTTGTTAGAGTTATACATATTAAAAAAAATATCTGCAACTGTTTGAAATATATAACTGCACAGATTTTGAATTTTAGAAATTATTAATGCATACAATTCGGCATTAATTCTTTTTTATTTACTTGAAATTAATTCTGGTTGGCGACCACATAAAAAGGGCTGAAAAACTAGCAGTTAACAGTACAATGTTTTTTTGTTTGTTTTTTAATTCATTCAAAGTGTTTAAATCTTAACCCCCCCCCCCCCCCCGGATAAATAAATGCTTACAGTAGGTTTGTTAGATTCTGCTTGACTGGGTAAATAGCCTCTCATGCTAAAACGGTTGATCACTTGGCTTGGCCGGCTTGGTACGTTGATAAGAAACCACAGGTTTGCAGGTTAAGTTAAATCCTATAGACTGTATGAAGATACGGTAATTAGTCACTTGCAACAATAAATCTCCTTGTCGAGACGATAATTGCAACAATAAATCTCCTAGTTGAGACGATTTGCTGCAACAAAGAGTTGCAAGTCACAGACCGCAACCGCAAGATTCCCAAACAGATCCGACGGGGCTTAGTCTTCGAAAAAACCAACATCAAAGCCTTAGCGGTCAGGCGGTCTCACACAGACGGGTGTCATCACGTGCGTTATCACGTGCGTGTTGCGGACGTGCGAGTAGCGCGATCTAATTAGTTATGCACACATAACATGCTTAAAGAACAGTCTGTCATGCGCAGTTAACACATTAAATGTGTGTAAGTAATAGGCCCAGGTTTTCATACCATAGGTTTAGAGTAAAACCCAAAGAATACATGATTGGAACGACAGTATAAGGGATAAGTCATTCACAGCCACAACTCACACGAGAATTGTTGAAGAATGACATCATCAAAAACTGATCGCGATAATATCGAATATCGCGATATATTCTCGACGATATATCGTGGCTGGGAAAAAGGGATATCGCCCAAGCTTGGTGTCTACTTGTTGAGAAAACAGCAAAAAAACTTTCAAGGTATTTTCATAAAGAACGTTGAACCTCCATGATCCATCCATGTTTAGCAAGGTGACAGCGGGTACCAACCGCATCTCTGGCCGCAGCATTCACAAACGGACACCACAGAAAATTTGAATCTCCAGAGCTCGCCTTGAAGCAAGTTTTGTAGGTTCAAATATTTTCAATGTTTTATTGTTGATTTATAACCAATGAAGGTACTTCAGACAAAATAATTTGGCATTATGATGCTTTACTACCATTACCATCATTATAACAAGTGGGCTTTCCGATAAAAAAATTACACACATTTTTCAGGGTCGTTACCCAAGTGCGACCCAACCTTTAATTAGGTGGCCATGTTTTTTTGTGAAAACTACAACTTTTGTGCCTGCTCGTACTATACATTCAATCACTGCAATTGAAAAGCGTTCAGTGATTTGCCGGCTCTCAAAATGCTCTTTTCTCGACTTCGGAAGAATTCTCTAGAGGATTGGCGCCGTTGTAAACTTGACAATCAGCGAGTCTCCAGACCATAAGACACTAATCATTTGTTTTCAATAATCATCAATTTTTTTTATTTTTTGACTTTCTCCCTTTAAAAATTAATCTGAGGACACTGTACCAGCGCCAGTAATTTCCAATCTGTTGTAAATCACGTTGGTTGTCATCGGAAAAAGACACAGTGACTTCAGATTAATATACAGTATTTTTTTCCGGGGGTGAATTTTCACACTTTTCCTGTAGGGCATCATCAGTTAGAGATCTTGGAACGTGGTGACATGATCGCTATCAATCATCGTGGGTGTTCTGCCTCATACTAGTGAGTGCTGTGATGAGAAATGAGACATTGTGTTTAATCCTTCCACTTGGTTTTGTGTTTTATACAGTTGGTTTTTACATAAGCATGCAACTTTTCAGCTGGCTGATTTCTGCTTCGATTTTTTTTCTATTAAAAAGGGCCATAGAAAACTGAAAAAATACTGCTGTGGATGGCAATTCCTCTGTTATTGGAAACTCTGAAGTGTGTCTGAATGGGAGAGCCTTGTGTATTTTAATCTAATCAGATACATGTCGGGCAGAATTTTGTTTGATTTATTTTATCAATCAAAACCACTATCAGGATGGCATTACAAACATTAATTTGTGTCATGTAGCTCATTTTACATTTTAAAGTGAAGGTATACGTTAACCGTATGTAGGCGGTCTCCCTATTTTGAAACCCATTCTGTTGTCAACATAGTCATCGCTGGGAGTTTCCCAAATTTCACCCAAGCCCCTTTTAAAAGAAAAAAGAAAAAAAGGAAGTGGAAAAAAACATGCAAAACAAAGGATCAAAGAGAAAGTTCACCAAAAAAAAGAGTAGAATTCAGATCTTTGAGTTACATTTCTTAGTAGTTGACTAAGTTTAAGGATCGCCTCTCAGTTTCAGGACAATTACCAGAATTCACAGAAAACAACAACAAATCGCGGTCATTCAAACCACTCTCTTTGTGTGCGTACTGTGTACAACTAATTTTCAAAGGTTTGCCGGTTCCTGAAAAGTTTCCATGGCGACGGCAACAAAAGGTGTAAACCAATGGAGGCCATGTGTCCCCTGTTGTTGAAGTCGTGTGTGTTCGTAACAGGCTTAAATGCACTGTTGCACATGCCTACGTGTGGAATTTGCACAGACGACAATTTGTGAGACTCGGGCTGGGATGTGACCTTGTTCTTTGAATCTTGTTTTGTGTGTTGTGTTTTGAAATTAAAAAAGTACTTTAATTTTTCAACTGTGCATTGTATAATTTTTGTATTCAGACTTAAAAGGCAGGATATACTTTCGGTAATTGTCGAAGTAATTGTTTGCAAGGTAACACCGTGTAGCGTGTACGTAAAAACTCTGTTTGAGTTGTGGTATGATTAAACGGCTAACGTCCCAACCATTAATTCAAACCCACAACTTTCCCCAAAATGATGTGAAAGTAGTAAGCACACTGATCAGACAGCACCGTCATTCACACCTCAACAACAATCTGAGAAATGTCCATTATACATTTATCTACCCCCCCCCCAACCTCCACTGGTTTCAATCACCATTGCATTATTCTTCTGTAAAGACATAGATTATTTTCGCTTAAAAGGTTAATTTGTTCAAGGCTGAGCAATCATGACAGGTGCTAGTGTCAGTTCTGTCATCAGCGATCTTTCACATCACAGACTTTTAATTTCTCTCGCTAAGAAAATTACTGTGTTGAAAAGCCTGAGACTTATCAAGCAATCCAGGGTTCCATTTCTTGAAAACTATACCAGACCTTGGGCCTTATATATGTAATAATATTAATTAATATTATTACATATATACATGTAATGATAATAATAAGGAATATTGTGGTTTTTGAGGCACAACTCAGAACTTCTGTAACTCAGCATTTCTGATGGACCACAAATTTATTGCCAAGTCTGTAAATTTGATTGTCCTTGTTTATATAGAGTTTACTGAATGCTTAGGAGGAGGTTTGCAGCTCTTTGGTTAGTGCAGGCCTGTGGCTGTACTATGGAATTATGAACTCTATCCCAGTTACTGCATGCGCTCTGGCTGTCACATCACAATACAAAAAATAATGGCGCACTTTGTGATGTGACAGCCAGCGCATGCAGTAACTGGGTGAGAGTTCATAATTCCATGTGCAGCCACAGGTCGGCTATGATCATGACGGCAGTCAACCTTTAATAAAACATTTAGGATCTTCAATTGCTGGACTTACATGTTTCTGTTTGAGCCCTGCTCTGTGGTTTGAGGTTTAATGGCCCAATGGTTAAATAACTGGACGCTGTCTGTGAGAGAGTCGTGGTCCAGTTGGTGTGTGGAACTCTGGCAATCAGTGATCAGGGTTCTGCCCACAGTGGTTGGCGCCAGGCACTCAAGATTCCCCCAACCACCTCTTGCAGAATTTTACTCTGTTTCTGACCACACAATTTCCAATTCTTTCAAATTAAACTTGCAATTTTCTTTTCAAAGGTTTTTTCAACAAAATGTAAAATAAGGGTATTTACCAGTAAAAAATGGTATCCAAAGGCATAACGTAAGCTTGAGTACTTCTTTGGTTTGAGTGATCAGAAATCTGTTTTTGTTTTACTTTCAAAAAATCTCTAATCAGGGGTTGTTTGTCGTTTTGGTAAAGTACATTCTAGGAACTCACATTGCTGTGGATAATGTTTCCCATTCAGATGGTGAGCTTTTCCCGCTCGTTTGCAACCTTTGATTAACCTTGATTTGAATTAACCCAACCATGAAGAAATGATTACATTCTTTCGTTTTTACATGTGTTCCTTTCTGAACATGTTGGAAAACATTGTACATTGTTTAACTAGGCCGTACGTCACTACCACCAAAGTCATTTGTCCATTCTGAAAAAGAAGCCGAAAGATAATACGCATTGTGCACAAGAGTAACGAAAGAGGATGTGCCAAAATGCACGTAGGGGGTGGAGGAAAGTGAGAGGGGGAGGGTTTACAATGTAGTTACCGATCACCCATAGCTGCTGTTGTTGACTGACAAACAATGAATGGAGAATTTGTACACAGTTTACTACTCCACAGCCCAACTATTCAACCCATTGGAGTGTGCATTAATACCATTGGGGGGGGGGGGGGGTAATTCAGCAGCCCCCCTATTGTTGGGCGACTTTTGTTCCCACCCGCTTCATGGGATAGTCACCCAGTGACCAGGTCTTCTGGTGATGTCACCACAGCCCTCATTAGGACTGTACTGACTTTCATCAGGTGTTTGGTTTTTTGTCGTTGTCAGGGCTGGCCATCCCTGGAGTGTGGTTTCTGAGCTAATGAGAAGCATTTTTGTGTGGAGAGTGTTGTCAAGTTGAGGCATGTAGGGGAGCCTTTCTTTATGGTCGGACGAAGGGAAGAAAGAGTTGCCTAATTTATTCGCCATGTGTGAAATTGGAAGTCAACAAGACATGTAGTTGATTGTATATATTTCACGATACCTTCTACTATCCATCCGTCCATTCTGATATATTGCGGTGCTGTGAGTTTGGTGGGTCATTCAGGAACTGTGGCTGGTCTCGAAACCAATCGATGTTGGAATTTATACGGTTATGGCATTCTGATCAGTGGTAAGTTAAGTATGTATTATTTAGGTTTTTTACTTGCGGTTTGACACTGATTGGATCGGAGTCCTACGGGGAACGAAACCCACAGGCTACCCGGGTGGGATTCGAACCCCATGACCCCTTTACATTGTCTGTTAATGTGTACAATCACAGTGTGGGGTGTACTCAAGAGGAACTTTGACAGGCCACTTTGTTCTAACAACAACCAGGGCCCATTTCATAGAGCTGCTTTTAAAAGCACAAAAAGTAGCTAAGCACAACAAAATTATGCTTACAGAGTAAGGTTACCAGCCAAACCACCATGTCACATGTATAATTTGTGACTGGTAACCTGCTCACTTCTGCTTAGCAGACAATTGTTAATAAGCATTATTTTCTGCTTAAGTAGCTCTATGAAATTGGCCCCAGTTGTAACATAAGTGAAAAGACTGTGCAAGTCTCGTGCATATCGAACATTAGCACCCGTAAAGTGCATGAGTTTGTTTCCGTCACGTGTTGAAGCATTGTATCGGTCCTAAAAAGTAGGCTCAAAAGTTTTTACCAAGTACCACTCAGAAAGAAAAATGCACTAAAGTCGTTGCCTTCAGCACAGATCAACTTGTGTACGGTATCTAGGCAACAAGCCATACATAATTTTTCAAGGTATGTATATTGGTTCCATAATATGAAATAACAATACAAATAATGGCCCTGTAAACTTCTCAAGGGGATTTATGAACCTGACTTTTACTGTACATTAGACATTCAGAAACATATTATTGACACAGCAGTAAAGTATTACACAGCAGTAAAGTTTATATGTTTATCAATTGAGTTCGCTGGTACTAGGGAATGTGTACACTGCAGTGGTCTAATTGTATTATGCCTGTAACAAAAGCTACATTTTAATGACTAATATTCCACGGTTGTAAATTTCATTAGTTGTCAAATCACTTTGGATTTCTTAACCTTGGGAATTCCATACTGTACACAGCTTTGGTGTGCTAACTGAAATACATGAGAACCTTGGTGTCCTTGCCCTTTCAAGAAGCATCCGACCTGGGCCCAATTTCGTTGCTGCTTAACGGCTGGTTTTGTGCTTACTGTGCGAGTTTCCATTTCATAAGCGCTGCTAACCGTAAGCGAGTTTCTTTCCGTCACGCATTGAAGCATTGTACGTGGGACCAAAGTGGTCCCAAAGGTAGGCATAACAGGAATGCTATTGGCCCAATGACCAGGCTGTAAAGCGCATTGATACGTTATTGTAAAATGCGCTATCATAAGAACTAGTTGTTCAGCGAAAGAAAAGGCATGCTAACTTTCCAGTGCTTACTGTATGAAAACGAATGACGTAACACTGCAAATTCATGGTTAATGCACAGGCTGGCTGCCCAATTTTCTTGCTAACCTTTGAAATGCGCTTACGCTTTAGCAAAACTGTTTGTTACAGTAAGCACGAAAATATGCTTACCATTAACGCAGCGCTTTTAAATTAACCCCTGCTGGCTGGTACAGGTACAGAGTTCAATTGTTTGATTTGTACATGGTTTATTGACACAATTCCTTTAAAAGAAACAGAAGAAAGACCATCGCAACACACTCCTTATTTACTTTTAGTTCAGGTGATAACACACAAGGAGTGTCCCATGTTTACATTGCTTCCATTGACAGATTAATTCACCAGCCATCTGCTTTTGGAAAATATTCTGGGAGAGAGGTTTTTTGTTATGGTTATGGAGAGACTACTTCAGTTTGGAATATATGGGACTAAGATGAGCTCTCTTAAATTGCACTTTTATAGAAGACCTTTTTTTGTCTAACAAAGTTTTAAATAATTTGGGGTTTAACAAAGAAAACTGACTAGAGCGAGCTTTGTATCAACAACCTTCGGATTAACATGCCAGCGCTCTACCAGCCCTATGTTGGCAGTCTCCCTATTTTGTCAAAACATGTATCTTTGTTGGGGGTGCCAGTCAGAAGCCATACAACCGCTAACTGCAGTGTAAACCTGGGATCGCACCAAGGTTACGATACATCCTGGGAAGCGGCAGGAGAGGGATCACCTTGATGCAGTTTTTGTTTTTCAAATATCAGTTAAAAAACCACAAGGGAAACTGACTGGGTAAATTTAAAATAATTTGGGGTTGAACAAATAAAAGCAACTACAGTGGGATGTGAACCTCCGGATTAATATGCAGGTTCTCTAGTGTCAACTGAGTTCAAGTTTCAACAGATTTTTGTCTAAAGCTTTCTGAAAACGTGACCCTAAAAATATTGTTTTGTCTGCGCCCTTGGTGTTGCTACATTTGTACACAATTTGACTGATAACTTGCATTTACTATGCAAGGTTATTAGCTACATGTGTACACAAGTTGACTGATAACTTGCCTTACTATGCAAGGTTATTAGCACTGTTGCCAGAAAGATACAAATTGTCAACAAATACTAAGTGCCTTCAGGAGTTCAAAGTCAAAAGTGTAATCCCCCGCAAATTGATTCCCACTGATTAGCTACAAAGGCTGGACAATACCGGTACCTCGGGCTGCGCGTGATCTTGGGCAATTATGTACATGTAGGCGTAGTGCACCAGTGCAGTGCTTTATCATTGAAGGGGGGTTTTATGGTCAATCAGTTTGACAGGTTACAGTTGATTGATGTGTGGATGGAGAGTGGAAGGGAAAACTGTGGGTTAAACGGTCAATTTCGTTTTACGGGTTTGGACTTTAAATACCTTAGATCCAGGCCAGGCCTGATACTTCACGAAGGCAACGGAGGCGATTACCTCGATGCCCCCTGGTCATTGCCTTCGTGCCCTTGAAGTGCTCCAATAGAAATTTACAATTTCCTCATAGGGTGCCCTTTACCGAGGAGAGAATGCCTTGGTGCCCTTTCCCTTTCTAGAACGAAGCATACAGGCCTGCAGCAGGCCCTTTACATGTATGTCTTGTTGGCGACAGTAGCCTCCATGCTCCTGGGCCCAAATGTCAGAGAGTTGCTTAACAATTTTTCTACTAAGCAAAAATAAGCAGGATACCAGTCATAAATGGTACGTGTGGAATTGTATTTTGTCTGGTCACCTTAGTTGTGTAAGCCTAATTTGATAGTGCTTAGCTGCATTTTCTGCTTCAGTAGCTCTATGAAACTGGGCCCTGGGCCCAATTTCATAGAGCTGCTAAGCACATGAAAGGCTGCAATTCATAGGCTGCTAAGCACGAAAATAGCTTACAGAATTTCTTCCTTGATAAAAACAGGATTACCAACCAAATTTCCATTTGTTGCATATTGCTTATTCAGCTGTTGTTTGCTTATCCTGAAAATCGCGTGGAAATTTGGCTGGTAATCCTGTTTTTATCAAGGCAAAAATTTCACGCTAAGCAAATTTTTGTGCTAAGCAGCTCTACATGTATGAAATTGGGCCCTGGTCATTGCCTTGTTGCCCCATGACATGTTCCCAGAAGAAAGTTATATTTCTCCCATAGGGAGGTGCCCTTTACTAACGAAATCTTGTAAAGGGACATGTTGCCTTGGATTGGGCGATTTGGGCTATAAAAAGCAATTGTTATAAAAATGGAAAGATGGAAAGATGTTTAAAAAGTAGAATATAATGATCCAAACAAATATGCCTCATAATTGTGTGGTTTTCCTTTTACTTCGTGAACTAACACAGTCCACCATTTTTTTTAGAGAACCAAATATTTGTCTCCACACAATTTTGGGCATATTTGTGTGGATCATAATATTCTACTTTCAACCATATTCATTTCATAACAAATGCTCTATAGCCCCAAATCGCCCAATCCGAAGGCAACATTTCCCTTGAAGGTTCTTGAAGGAGAGGGCAAGGCCATTTTCATTTTGTAAAGGGCACTTCCATTGGAAAATCTTAAAGTAGATGGGGAAGTTTTGAAGGGGCACCAAGGTCAAGACCAGGGCAACGGCTTGTGTGATGCCAGGCCTACTCACAAAATGCAAATAAAGTTAAGGGGTACAAATTTTCAGACTTCTGTTTGAATTCAGATTTTGGGGGGTAACGTCTGCTTGGCGAAAAAATTTGTCTGATGTTCGTCTGACATAATAGAAATCCTGCCTTTTTGGTACCTTTTTGTACCTTGACACGGTAGGGGGTCGAATTACCCCCTCTTCCCCTAAGGCTTTTTTTGTTTGTTGAAGGATGTCAGTGGCTTATGACAGTAAATGAACTGAAACTAGAATTTGCAAAAAAATGAAAGGACTTACAGGAAAATGAATTTCATAAGCCGGGGTACAATTTATCGGTTCCATCTGGCTGGTTTGGTTTAAAAGCTAGTTGTACACAATTTTCACACCGAATAAAGAAGCAATGAAATGTTTTGACAGCAAAATTGGCAGGAGAACCCTGGGGAAATCAGACCAGCGTAAAATGGCTTTGTGCTTTGTGCAACGGCAGTCAACCGACTCAGTGTAGGAACACAGGAATCGGGTCAAATTTGGGGCATGGTTCGACTTCAGGTTACTCAAGAAAAATAAGCTGCGAAAATGCCAAGTAGGTTAGAGCAGAATTTATTGCTTTTCAAGTTGATTTGCAAGCAAAAATATTTGGCAGGGAACCAGTTATGAGCAATGTGCATTTTGTGTTTTTTTTTCACTGGTGACGTATGTCTGCTTAGCATGAGTTTTTCTAAACGAGGCAAATTTTTGTGCTGTGCAGATTTGTTATGAGTTGTAAAAAAAATGATTACAAATTTAACAGGCATCTAATGTGAAAGCTACAAAATCATGATAATTTGGCTGATTCTGGCGAGCATAATATTCTACTTTTTTTCCCTCTTCTCTTCTTGCAGAAATTTTTAAAAAGAAGAATGCTGGCCAACTTCTCAGATCTCCAATGCTAACTTGTAAATGCAACCGACAACCGCCAACGCTAGAATATTCTTAAGGGGAACAGCTATCATGAGGCTTGTTCCATCGTGAATACTCTTGGGTCATGTGACTGCCCTGACATCATGCCTCGTGAGGAGAGAAAAGCAAGACAGTCCGAAGTAAAAAAGTAAGTCATTGGATTAAAAAAAAATGTGCAGTCAGGTTGGCTCAGTGGTTTCTTTCCCTTGCCTTTCACCTCTGTGGCCCCGGTTCGAATCCCGGACCAGAGCCTTGTATGTGGATTGGGTTTTCAGTCCCTACCTGACCTGGGCCCAATTTCATGGCTCTGCTTACCGTAAGCAAAGAATCGGCGCTTGCGGAAGCAGGGAATTCCGCGCTTACGTCAAGCGTATTTCACGGGTTAGCGGGGAATTTCGGCTTGTGCGCGTGCGTACTCCACGTTACTAGGCATTCTACGCTTACACAGCTAGTGCAGAAATTCGGCGCTTGAACAGTAAGCGGAGAATGGTCACCGCAAGCGCAGAATTCGGCGGTTAGCAGAGCCATGAAATTGGGCCCCGATTGTGTGGGTTTTTCCTACTTGGGGTTTTCCTCCTACATCTAAAAACTGACATTTCTTCATCCTCTTCTCCACACAGGTACCTTCAGGCCTACGGGTCACAGTGCTAGTCGCTTGGTTTCATTACCAGAAAGTTATAATAATAACACTGCTAATCATTAAAATTCCGGGACCAAACCAATCTCAATCATATTGAATATTACGTGTGCGCGATTCTGTTCCTTCAACTACTTTAGTTCAATGTAGTTAATGGCTATAAAAAAGATATCATATTATTGTTGGGAAAGTAAAAATTTAGCCAAGAAATATATATGAAAGTAAAATAATTTTAACAAATCAACAGAAAAAAACCAGAGAATAAGAATGGATCTCCGTTTCCGGTTACTTGTAAACAATTAGGAACTTTGCCCAACTGGCGTCCACGTTATCATTTAACCTATGAAGTGGTCGTACAAATTCGGGCATGATTTGCAAATGGGGTTTCTGAAAAAAGGAAGCATCCTCTTCCCAAGATTGAATTTTGCTTCAATTTTAATTTTAACAAATCATTTGCATCATAGTATAAAAATTGAAATTGTTGGAAATACTAAATTGCCACGGGTGTATTTTTTCAAGAATGTTGTATGCATATAACTTGAAAAGAAGATTGGATTTCATAAAAAGTATAGTCTTCGAACAAGATGTTTTCTCACTTTCGATATCCCCGAGACTTACACAGTCTATTGAATAACACGTCCAAACATTCAAGCATGCACTTTGCTCAAGTGCACAGTCTGTATTAAGACAGAATACACAGCTCTGCTTACCACAAAATTATGCGCTTATGGCGCCCTAGAAAGGTTGTAAGCACTGAATTCCGTGCTAAGCAGTGCCATGAAAATTGGGCCCCATTTATCGAGAGTACACCTTGTACATTCCAGGGCATTTCGTGGCGGGCAAGATACTACATTGTACACTGGGCCCAATTTTATAAAGCTTCTTGAGGACAAGAAGCGGTTAAGCACAACACAATTTTGCTAACCAGGATAAGGTTACCAGCCAAAATACCATGTTACGTGTACCATCTGTGACTGGTATTCTGCTCATTTCTGCTTAGAAGGGAAGTTGTCAGGCAATAATTTTTTTCTGTGAAATTGGACCCTGGTCATAAGTTGGTAGTTTAACACTTTGTTCACATAAAAAGCAAGAATTGTGAAAATAACTGCTGAATTGTGTATGGTTAAATTTCCTCAAAATTAAAATTGTTTATGTTGTACAAATTGACCTCCAGAAAGTCGAGGCTCAGCATGTTTTGTAAACATGGGACAATACATGGTCTAAAACCAAATACTTTCCCTTGGGATTCTTCCCTACAATTACCCCCCCCCCCTTTAAAAAAAAGCAATCATGAAAACCCTCTTGCTGTCTGACCATTCAATACCATTCACTGTGGTTTTGAATGATAGATAAACTATGCCAGCCTACAATATGATACCATAAGGGAATGCATCTACACAGTACACAGTTAGTTCTGTGCACAGTTGTGCCGCCGTACACAACCTTGGCAGTCCAATGGTTTCAAATGGTTGGTCAACTCACTGGAAAATGTTGCCAAGAGTCACTGACAGTAGGAGGGTTACAAGTCCCCTTTTCCCAATCAAATACAAATTAATTAGCACAGTGCTATAACAATCCAACACCTCACATGTAAAAAAAAAACACAACAACTTGGCCTTCTTAATTAAACACTCATTAGTTTGTCCATTGTGTGCGCAAACAAAGAGGGAGCAATTTGATTGTCAATGACGTCTAACGATCCTGTCAATTACCAGGTAGCTCTGGAGGGGGTTATTGACATTAGGGAGTGGGCGAGCACTCGCCGTCGTCGTCTTGTGATGCTTTCAATGCACCCTGTGAACTTATACCAGTGTATACAGCTGATTTCTGTAGCTAGGGACACCTGGTTGTTAATGGTAGCTGCTGATGGAGACAGCATTATGTACTTGATCGTAACCCTGAATTTCCTCGAGTTTGATGTTTTCAGGACATTTGTCAGACTAGAAATCCACTAAGAGCTCAAATTAGATGATTTTTCTTCTCAAATTGCACAGAAAGGAATTAAAATCAAGACATGGTGATTAGTTCACAGATTTTGTCGCAAATATCATGCACAGTGGATTTCTAGTCTGACTGATGTCCTGAACACATCAAACTCGGGCAAAAACAGGGCAAGGATTTGAGGGAAAATCAGGGTTACGATTAGGGTTACTGGGCAGGCCCAATATTTCAACTTTGAGAGGGCAAGGCATTTTTATTTTGCAAAGGGCACTTCCATTGGAAAATCTGAACGTTTTCAAAGGTTGCCAAGAACAAGACCAGGGCCTAATTTTGAAGACCTGCTTAAGTACAACTATAAGCTGAGCACAACAAAATTATGCTTACCAGCCTCAGGTTACCAGCCAAAATAGCATTTCGCATGTGCCATATGTGATTGGTATCCTGCTCATTTCTGCTTAGCAGGAAATTGTCAGGCAATTTTGTTATAAAAATTAAGCAGCTCTATGAAATTGGCAACAGAGGTGCCTCCATGTAATTCCAGGCCGGTTGTAACAGCATACATTGTATCCCATATCTACGGATATTAAATTTACCAATCACTCCTAAAATGATTGTTTGTTTTTAAAATTTGTTTAATTGTTATCTATTTTTTTGTCCTGCCAGAGAAACCAACGAGTTAAGTAAACTACTGGGGTTGCTGAATACCCCCGCCAGTAAACAACAAGTAAGTCAAAGAAATCAAAAAAAGTTATTGGATTTTTCTTTCTTTTTTAACGTAAATACAATTGACCGTGGTTTCTTCTTGATCAGCTAAGCTGAATATCTGATTATACATAGCCTACATGTATGAAATAGTAATAATATTCTAACCAAATGCAGTCCATGTGAATCACAAACATTGTACATGTATGGCATGATATTCTTCCAAATTAAAATCAAATTCTTATTTTGTTTTTTGCCCTAGTAAATTGGTTGTTAAATAGCCTGAAAAGACTACAAAATTCTATAAATATGTAGGTCAGCTCTTGTCCTACTTTTTTTCCAATGGCCAAATATAATGTCTGGTTGTTTCGTTATCATCATTTAAAGGCAGTGGATACTTTGGGTAATTACTCAAAAAAATACATTACCATAAAAGCTTACTTGGTAAAGAGCACCTGAGAGATGCTGATAGTAGAAAACATTGTGAGAAACGACTCCCTCTGAAGTAATTTAGTTTTTGAGAAAGAGGTAATTTACTAAAATAGTTAAATCTGAGAAAGGCTTCAGGCAGGCCGTTGGAAGCACCTAATTCTATGCAACAAGGGTGTTTTTTCTTTCATTATTTTCTTGCAATTTCGATGACCAATTGAGCCCAAATGGGTCACAGTTTGTTATTTATGCATTTGTTGGGATACACCAAGTGGAGAATACTGTCTTTGACAACTACCAAAAGTATATATCCTGCCTTAAATGTTTATTTTTTTATCAGGCAAGCTTATCTTATATAAAATCCTAAACGTAATTTTAATCTACTACATTATATTTGTTTGAGATTGGAGTTAGAAAAGTTTTTTTTGTAGCAAAAAGTTTGATTTAAGCGATCTCGTTTGTTTACTTCTCTAGCTGCCATCCTTAGACTATGATCCGGGAAACAATAACAACAACAACAATGCAGTGAAGTCAGCCAATGGGGTGCAGAAGCCCACAAAGTCTGGCTCCTGCCAACACCAAAGCTCGGAAGCTGTGGCCCTGGAAGTACTTCAGGTAAATCTCTTCCATTTGGATATCCAATAATAAACCACAAGGGAAAACTGACTGGGTAAATTTGAGTGATTAGAGCAGGATTCGAACTTTCCACCTCCGAATTAACGTGCAGGCGCTCTACCAACCGACCTATCTATTTGTGCATGTATGTATATTGGCCTCTGGCACCCCAGAAGTATTTTTTTTTTGAAATCCAGTTTTAATTACAACTTCACAGATTAGTTTTATTTTATTTGTCGATGGAAAACTGGTTTGATTTAAATTACTCATCCACAACCCAAGGTTGCGCCATTTTTACTTCTTTTTTTTTCTTCTTTTTTTTTAAAGAGGAAAAAAAAGAAAATCAGTAACTTGAGCTGATGAAAAAAAATTGTTTGAATATTTGAAATAATTGTATAACTCATTATTTTGTTTGACTCTTTGCAGCACAAAGTACCAAAGTGAACGACACTTCAGCACACACACACATCACAACCAGTTTGACCAGGTATGTTTACAGTTGTATGCCCGATCTCTCACCGAAAGACAACAATGTATAGAAGTTGGTTAGATGATTCCAAACCAACAAAAGGCCATTGTACTTTAGTCGTATTTTTTTATATTTTTTTATATGAGATATCGCCTAACTCACAAGGCCGAACGGCCATCAAGGTGAGGGCTACACTTAAACTGATTTGGGCTGTTGACCCAAATCAACTGACACCAGGGCACGTTGCCACCCACTCCTGGGGCTAAAACAGGGTTATCCCCTTCACAGTCCGTAAGGATGTAGGCATGGGTATCATCCACTAGGAGCCTGGCTGGTAGAGCAGAATGCACTACCTTCCCAACTTTTTTACGAAACAATTATGGTTAAGTGCCTTGCTCAAGGGCTCAAGTGTCATGACCGGGACTCGAACCCACACTGTGCTGCTGACAACACCAGAGCTTGGGTCCGGTGAACTTGACCACTCGGCCGCGACATGCCACTCACAGCGCACGAAACACTCAAAATTTTATGTAAACTGCTTCTGGTAACTTATGATAATGCAGCAAATTTAATTAATGCTAAACATTAAAAGGTTTTTTCATTTAGTGTCTTAAATAAAAGTGTTTACCTTCTCAACTAAATGGCAGTCGATACTTTTGGTATACCCAAGGAATACATTACCATAAAAACTTTCTTAGTAAGGAGCACCTGAGAGCTGCTGATAGTATAAAACATTGTGAGAAACGACTTCCTCTGAAGTAATGTAGTTTTTTAGAAAAGAGGTAATTTCTCAGCAAAATATTTGAATGTGAGAAAGGCTTTAGGCATGAAGCCTTTCTCAGGCATTTGAAAGCACACAATCCTATGTAACAAGGTTGTTTTTTCTTTCATTATTTTCTTGCAACTTTGATGCCCAATTGAGCCCAAATTTTCACAGGTTTGTTACTTTATGCATATATTGGGATACACCAAGTGAGGATACTATCCTTTGACTCTTACCAAAAGTATATCCTGCCTTTACGTTAAAAAATATGTAGCTCTCTGTGACTTAAATGCAATTTTTTTTATCATCTGTCTCGCCCCACCCAAAACGAGTAGATGCAATTTAATCAAGAAATATTCATAAATCAACCAGCTGTAGTCATCTGAAAGAGAAATTATAAAAAGCTGTCGCCATGGAAAGGGTTCGGACAATGTAGAGTTGGCCGTTGTATGTAACCCACACTAATAATGGATTGTTCCGTAACCGTGGAACAAGCCAGACACAAGTAGAGGATAAATGTCGTACCACGGTCTCGCCGTGCGTCACAAGGAGAGACTAAACAATGCAGACATGACGATGAGAGTTTCTTTTTTTAACTCGAAGGAAACATTTTTCTCTTATTTTTTTTCCGTAGCGTTGTGTAGGAGTCATCTCTTGACATGAAAAAAAGATGTCAATGAGTTTTTTTTTACCCTATCTTCTCGTCGAGGTTGTCAGTAGTTTGTGCTTTGTCGTTTGTTTTTTTTTTGGGGGGGGGGGGAGTAAGTCTTGGAATGTTGTGTCATGTCCTACATGAGTGAGTTCATGGGAAAACCGATACAGCGCTTGGAAATATCAAGCGACTGTGCTCGCACAATGACACGCCGACAATCGGCCATTCTCCGCGCGGGCTATTCCTCGTGTTTCATTACATGTTTTTTGCACATCTTGAGTTCTCGGGGCTATTTTAAAAGCGGAGGCCGGTGCTCGGGGGTATTTGTTTCGTGGATATATCACGGAAACCGATATCCCTTTGAGATGTCAAAGAGAATTGGGTCAGGAGACATGGGGAAGGCTATTCAAGCCCGTCTTGAGTTTCGCTCGGTCTTTTGTTGACTTTACGGTGGAAACTGTCGGGGAGGGGGGGGGGAAGATGGACCCTCTACTGTGGGCAAATGGACGGAGAGAATGGGAAACCTTGCAGCCATTTACAAAGTGAAAGTTGGCAGTTGAACAGAGCTGTCAACTCTTCCTGATTCTGCAGAGGGGTTCCCTGAAAATAAACCAATCTTTCCATGTTCTGATGAACATGCTTGAAAATCTCTGATTATGAAACACTTTGTCCCTATTATATTGACTGTAATTCTAAATAGCTCCCTGATTGTTGCACAACATCTCCCTGATTGTGAAAGTTGGCAGTTAACAGAGCTGCCAACTCTCTCTGATTCTGCAGAGGGGTTCCGTGAAAATAGACAATTTTGTCCATGTTCTGATGAACATAATTTGAAAATCTCCCTGATTATGAAAAACTTTGTCCCTTTTATGTTGACTGTAATTCTAAGTATCTCCCTGATTGTTGCACAACATCTCCCTGATTGTGAAAGTTGGCAGTTAACAGAGCTGCCAACTCTCTCTGATTCTGCAGAGGGGTTCCGTGAAAATAGACAATTTTGTCCATGTTCTGATGAACATAATTTGAAAATCTCCCTGATTATGAAAATCTTTGTCCCTTTTATGTTGACTGTAATTCTAAGTATCTCCCTGATTGTTGCACAACATCTCCCTGATTGTGAAAGTTGGCAGTTAACAGAGCTGCCAACTCTCTCTGATTCTGCAGAGGGGTTCCGTGAAAATAGACAATTTGTCCATGTTCTGATGAACATAATTTGAAAATCTCCCTGATTATGAAAAACTTTGTCCCTTTTATGTTGACTGTAATTCTAAGTATCTCCCTGATTGTTGTACAAAATCTCCCTGATTGTTGTACAAAATCTCCCTGATTGCAAGGCACAAAGGTTGGCAGCTCTGAGTTTAATTCTGAGTAATATTTTTGCCTTCAATGAAATTGCAAGACAATTAGTAAGACATTACCCTTAAAGGTGCATTCTTTTATGTAGTCAAACGAGGAATACATTGCAAGGTGTTCTAAAGGAGTCGTTTTTTGAAGTTATGCTTTTCCTTTAAGGAAATCACAACAAGAAATATGTCACCCTACACCCTTAAAGGTGCAGTCTTCGCCGCATTCAAATGGGGACAGAAAAACAGGAAAATAGGAGACATGGTTGAGGAGCCAAAAAGGAAGTTATGTTTTCCCTTTAAGGAAGTCTCATCTACAAAAACAGATGTCAGGAAACCTGGAAACCATTTTTCCAAATAAAAATTAAATTCTGAGTTACAATTTTTCCTTTACGGAAGTCACGTCTTCAAAAATATTACACCCTTAAAGGCAGCCCTAAAGATATTTAATCGTCAAATTCTGAGGTTAGAATGTTGTTTCCCTGAAAGATGCTACCTGGTCACACTTTCTATGAGCGTTTCAGTACATCACATTCTGAACTTTGACCTGCACTAAACTAACTCCGAATGTGCACCAAGATAAACCTTTGCTATCAATGTGAAGATTTCCCCAGTCAGGAGTTTGCCGAGTCTTGGACCGCATTTTTAAAAGAAAACCATCCTCACCAAGAAAAAAATATCTCCTTTTTTTTTCCCCCTGACAGATCTTCAGGTCGCTTGTCAAGAGTAGATTATGCCAAACGTAAGTATGTTACAAATTTTTGATAATGATAGCGCAAGTATCGGTGTCAAGAACAGTGTGGGTAGAATTTGAACTTTGTGACGCAGAATGCAATCGCAGTCAAAAAATTTCCCTGTCATAAAAACTACAATCAATTAAAAAATAGCCAAGCTGCTTGATTTAAAAGTCAGAATAGCTCTCCAAACTGAAGGGCCATCAAAGCTAGATTCCTTTCTCCTTGAGGTGGTCTCTTGATGATGAGCTCCTCCTGCAACACTCTTGGAGGGCTCAATTTAGTCTGGACCACTTAGTCAGTTGAGCTCTCCCACAACATTACCCACTCAACGATGAACTATTCATCTTAAAGCGATGGTACGAAATCAGGCTTTCATTACTAAATAGAAGATTGGAAATTAAAGACAAAAAGGAATTGTTTAGTCTCACCCGAAAGCTCACTGGTTATTAAGTTTATACCAATTTCAATTCCAATCAAGAAAATAGCATTTTGATGACCTCACAAATCACCAAGATCGAGAAAAAAGATTTGATTAAAAAAAAAGACCGAACAGCAACCAAAACTGGAGACCGATCTTCTAAGATATACTTCTCCCTTCTCGGCTCCCTGAAAGAAAAAAAATAAGGAGAGAAAAAGAAAAAAAAATGACATCCCCTCAAGCCGCGTCGATTTTCTAACATCCCGCTTGGTTTGAGTGATGATTCACGGCCAATATAGGCACTCCGCCCTTCTCTCAAGGACACGAACGGTAAATTATGGATCTGTATTCTTGCCTTGACATGGCTGTTTAGAAAGGGACTTAAGGGAAAAGCTCCGGCACAATTATCCTTATGTCTGAAGAAAATTGGACGGGAAATCAATTGGACTTGAGATTCAGTCGGTCGGAAAAGATATGTGAGGATTTCGATATAGACTAGTGCAAGTCCACATGCAAGGTTCCCGGTATGGGATTTGAACCGGGGCCCACAGAGATGAAAGGCAGGGTGAACCCCTACAGATTCTGCAAATAAATCTCTTGTGTGTATGTAGTTCTTATGCAAGGCTCCCGGTATGGGATTTAAACCGGGGTCCACAGAGATGAAAGGCAGGGTGAACCTCTACAGACTCTGCAAATAAATCTCTTGTGTGTTTGAACTTCCTGGACCATGTTGGTCCTGACCATTTTGAGTTTGACGTGTGAGCGATTCTTTTTCTTCAAACGCTTTAGTGTGATGTAATTTAGCCATGAAATATGTGAAAGGTAGAATCATTTTAACAAATCAACAAAGAAAACCAGACAATAAGACTTGACCTCCGTTTCCGGTTACTTGTAAACAAATTAAGAATTTTGCCCAGCTGACGTTCATGTTATCATTATCCCCTTTGTAATGGTCGCACAAATTCAGGTGGGGTATCTAAAAATCAATGCTGTTTTGTAAAAAAATAATAATAATAATTCAAAGCTAAAGTTAATGGTATTTAAAATTGTACCAAAAGGAATTTTTTTTAATTTATGTATTTATTTTTTTTTTAATTCAGAGAATGGGCAGAGAGGGCGCCACCAGAGAACATCGTCAGGGTTTTACTGTGCCTTCGGCTGCTTCTCAGGGACCAAGTATACCAAGTAAGTTGCCACATCTTCATTTTGTTTAAGTTACATCTTTAAATTGAGATTGTGTTTTTTTACGGCTGAAGGGGAACTTTGCTTAAAATGTTGCCTTTAAATCAGCCTAACATGTCCATTGACTAAAAAAAACAGTCTACGAACCTACCTTTAATGCATGAAATTGTACTGAGATACATTTTATGTTGTCTCACAAAAATACTCAGGTGAAAAAAAAACTTGGAGTGAAAAACAAAACCCTCAAAACCGATGACTCAACGTTTATTGGCTAGAGTTTTTGTGTGATTTTCCATGCATTTTCCCAAAGGATTTCATTTGATAGAATGATCAAGGTGGGGCTGTCAGGAGCTAAAAAGAAGGAAGCGGTTTCATCTAAAACATAACTTCCGCTATAAGAAGAAACCAAAGCGAAAACATAATGACTCATCATTTATTGGCTAGAGTTTTTTGTGATTTTCCATGCATTTTCCCAAAGGCTCTCATTTGATAGAATTATCAAGGTGGGGCTGTCCGGAGCTAAAAAGAATGAAGCAGTTTCATCTAAAACATAACTTCCGCTATTCAAAGAAACCAACGCAAAAACAGATGTCTCAATGTATCGGCAAGTGAACTGGCAGTTTGTTGTCGACATGAACTTGCACAGGCGTTTATGTACGTGTAAAAAAGGTTTATCTGTTCGATATAATTTGCACACCAAGCTGCTAGAAATTGCTGAACTGCTCTTAGTGTTCTATGTCGATGCCGCCGCTGCACAGTGACTACGGCCGTGACAGCGCGGGCAGAAACCACTTGCAAATGAGATCGGTTGCCATGGGAACCAAATACCACGCACGGCTGATGTAGATGTAATTGGT
The DNA here is from genome assembly GCA_032158295.1 of Pycnopodia helianthoides. Classification (NCBI taxonomy): domain Eukaryota; kingdom Metazoa; phylum Echinodermata; class Asteroidea; order Forcipulatida; family Asteriidae; genus Pycnopodia; species Pycnopodia helianthoides. The sequence continues at coordinate 7,961,793 of CM063263.1, read as the reverse complement.
TTTTGTTTAATAAGTGACCTTGTGAGGTATGGAATATGTATATGATGCAAATGGATTGAAATGTTAAATGGCTGGGTGGGTGGGTGGGGGTAAGGGATGGAGGCGGGGGGGGGGGGCTGGGGTGGAGGGGGGGGGCGCTGTTAGTAATACAAAAACACTGCACTTCTAATGCAGTAAAGATGCATCGTGTTGTAACACCAGCCGTTCAGCCTGAACCTACTGCCATTGTTCCAAATTCATCAGGGAATCCCTTCAAAACATTAAGTGAATATCAACACTACTTACAACTTGCAACTGCCTGGCTGATCAATAATCATGGTTGGTACATGCCGGTGCAATACTCAATCCATCAAACTCAATTTGAAACATAAGAGGAAAGATCGTGTTGTAACACCAGCCGTTCAGCCCCAACCTACTGCCATTGTTCCAAATTCATCAGGGAATCCCTTCAAAACATTAAGTGAATATCAACACTACTTACAACTTGCAACTGCCTGGCTGATCAATAATCATGGTTGGTACATGCCGGTGCAATACTCAATCCATCAAACTCAATTTGAAACATAAGAGGAAAGATTGGGCAGGTCACGATGATGGATTTTGTTCATCTCCCGAATGCCTCATAATGTTGATGAGTAAATATGTGCGTGTCACCTGTCATGTTATATGTAGGGCTTTGTGTCGTGCGGTCTGATTCAAGTTATTTTTGCAATTAAAGCTCCTGCTCTGGGTTGCGTTATCCTGTGAATTTTAATTTGGTTTTTGCCTTTAACACCCGATGTGTATCAAGCACTGTATACTTTGTACTTTCCCGAGTTCTGTAAAAGAAATCCACAGGCAAATCACTCGGGTGGGATTTGAAACCCCTGACCTTTGCATTGCTAGAGCAGATGTTTTACCACTAGACCACCGAGCTAGCCCTATGGCTAGAGGTGTAAGGGTTAAAACCAAATAAAAATTCTTCATCCCCGATGCAAAAATTAACATCAGTTAAATCGTTGCAGTGCCCGCTGGGAAGGATTCGGACTACCTCTAGCCATCAGGCTAGCTCGGTGGTCTAGTGGTAAGACATCTGCTCTAGCAATGCAAAGTCGTGGGTTCGAATCCCACCGGAGTGATTTGCCTGTGGATTTTTTTTTCACGGAGCTCGGGAAAGTACTGAGAATACAGTGCTTAATACACATCGGTGTAAGGGTAAAACCAAATTAAAATCCCGCTGCAAAAATTAACATCTGTAATCCAGTGAGTTGAACAAGCATTGGAAATCCTTCAACTGCACAGGGTCCAATTTCATAGAGCTGCCTAAGTAGAAAATATTGCTTAACAACTGTCTGCTAAGCAGAAATGAGCAGAATACCAGTCACAAATTGTACATGGGACATGGCACTTTGGCTGGTAACCTTATTCTGGTAAGCATAATTTTGTTGTGCTTAGCTACTCTAAAGCAGCTCTATGAAATTGGGCCCTGGTTGTGTATGGTGGCACAGCTGCTGTGTGCACTGGTCAATACCCACTCACTCTCATGGCTTGATGGGTGTAATTATTCATGAATACTTTTTTTACCAACGCAGACTTTTCCGGAGGGAAATAATTGATAGTTGACTGTCCTTGAACAACTCTCATGTCACCGCAGTGGATGGATTAATTTGTAATTTGAAATCTATAATTTAAATTTATTCCTTTGTGGCTTTTTTCAGAAAAAGTTGTTCGAGCTGGATGGAGTCAAGGTGCTTTCAGAGGTACGTAAATCTATATTTTTGTTTTGGTAATTCCTTTTCAAAATTACCAGTTTAAATGTTCACCTTATAATTGTAAAGCGATAAAATAGGAAGACGGACACATTTTCTTTAAATTCTTTTCCTTGGACAGATATTTGCATGCGTGAGGTTAATGCGGTAGGTTGTGGATATTAAAATTATCAATTCCGGTTTATAATTTAATTTTTTTAATTGTTGTCACAGAAACTGCAAGTGGTTACAGAGAGTTATCTTCGCAATGGACAGCAGCCGTTCTTGGCAGACATACTCAAGGAAATGACAAGTGAGTTTTCAGGATTAATTTGATTATTTGTTTATTATTAAAAAGATATGTTGTCCTCTAATTTCATGTTTTTTTTTGTCAGAACAATTTTTTTTCTAGATGTCTGGATGTTTTCTCAACAATAAAATTGAAATCTGTTCTGATGTTCTTTTCATGTGCTTCTTAGAATGAAATGTTTATAAAATTCTCTCTTTTTGTAACTTCCTTTAATAAACAAATTACCAGAAATGTGTTTTTGTTCAAACACAATCTCAGGGTTTATTTCTTCCATACATGAGAAAGACATATCCAATCATTTTAAGGCAACAAAATTGAAATCTGTTGTGGTTTTCTTTTAATGTTCTTTTATTGAAATATTTATGAAATTGTATTTTTTTATGACTTTAGTTATAAAAAAATTACCAGAAATCTGTCATTGTTCAAATAAAAATCTCAGGGTTTATTTCTTCCACATAAAAGAAAGACACGTCCAATCTTTTTTTGGGTTGTGCATCTACGAGGTTAAACGGAACTTGTGACTTCCAGTTAACCTTTTCTACCAATAATCGATAATCGGCATACTTGTAAAAGGAGCAGATGTCAACACACTTTTCAGGATAGATGGGATTGAAAAAAAGAGCACCATACGAGTGGACACAGTCACAAAACCACAAACCACAGGTGTGGTGTACAAAGCAAAATGTATAACAAATTGTAGGGGATTAAAAATAATGTGTAACAAGTTGTAGGGGATTGAAAATAATGTGTAACAAATTGTAGGGGATTGAAAATAATGTGTAACAAATTGTAGGGGATTGAAAATAATGTATAACAATTTGTAGGGGATTAAGATGAGACAGCTCCACCAACAAGAGAGATGTGAACAATTCTCCCTGGATAGTGACTGGGGCCAACATTTTAAAGAAAATAAAGGTCTTTTTTTTTTGTTCTACAAATAAAAGACATTGCCACTCTCAGTCTCAGCAATAAATATTCTATATCTGTGTCTTTTTTCTGTTGCAGATATTTTCCAGAAGTTAGCGAGTGACAGTAAACAGCGAGAGTGGCTCATTGCTTGTGGCGCTCACAGGGTATGTCATTTCCCGTTTGTTTTTCTCAAAGCAAGAGTTCCATTTTCCCCCATTTTATTTTATATTAGAAACAGCTATTCCCATATTTTACAAGCACTGAATGATACAGTTAATAACAGGGTCTAATTTCATAAAGCCTGTAGGCACAACAAAATTGCTAAGCACAGACAAATATTGCTTACCAGAAACTGGCTACCAGCCGACATTCCATGAAGTTTACATTGTTGGGACTGGTACCCCACATTGTTGGGACTGGTACCCCACTCATTTTTTGCTCAGCAAAGAACTATGTTGAGCAATATTTTCTGCTAAACAGGAAATAACAAGAAATTGAGGCTATACACAAGAAGTCAAAGCTTCGAAAGGTAGAGCCTTGAACAAAAAAAATACATTAAGCTTAGAAGAACACTAATACAATGTATTCACTCGACCTGAGTACTGATGAGGTCACAGTCTGTTTTCCGCTTAGCAGAAGAATGGGAAACCATTGTGTCTGTGCTCAACTGTCGGAGATGCAGGACCCAGTTACAGCACTTAAGCAATGCAGTAAACAAACCAATACATCATCAGTACAGGGGTTTGTTTATTGCTGAGGGGAGATTGGGGTCACCCGTGCAGTTGAATGGCTTCAAATGGTTGGTCTTCTTGCTGGAAAATGTTCCCTATGGATTTCCAAGTTATAAACCAAAAGGGAAACTGACTGGGTAAATTTTAAAATAATTTGGGGGTTGTACAAAGGGAAAATTGACTAGAGCGGGATTTGAACCAACAACCGCCGGACTACCAAGTTGGCTCTCTACCAACTGAGCTATGTAGCCCTGTGTCGGCTAGATAGCTCAGTTGGTAGATCGCTGGCTTGTTAATCCGGAAGTCGTTGGTTCAAATCCTGCTCTAGTCAATTTCCTTGGTTCAATCCCAAATTATTTAGTATGGATTTTTTTCCTTTTTGTTTCTGCAGCCATTGGTGTTGTTGCTGTCAGCCAGTGATGTCATGGTACTCCATTGCTCTCTCTATGCCCTCATCAGCATGGCACAGAGGTAAATTAAGACCAGGTCCGAATTGGCGGCTACGGCTAGATTTCCGCGTCATTGTGCGTTGAAGTATAGGACGCACTTACAAAAAATCCTTAACACCAGTCAGAGCCGTAACCGTAGCCGTAAAGAAGCTATTGGAAATTGCTATCCTAAAAATTTCCACTCTGCTTTCTCATTACCGATGGGAGACTTTTGACTGTAGAGGGCGGTAGACTTACTTGGTGTATGCTAGGAACTATAATGTGACACTCTATGTCAAAACCAGGCACTTCATGCCAACTTGCAAAACTTGGTTTTTATTAGCTCATTAAAATAGATGAGACAGTGAGCTTTCAAATAACACCTAATTGGGGATAAATATGTCTTATCCTACAGAAATTTCCCTTAACTTGTTTTTAGCGACTAGCCAGCGAGGTCAGTTAGCTTGTTTTTTCAGTAGTCTGCCAGCTCTGTCACTTGTCCATATTTGAGATCAAATAGGGATGCTTTTCAACACTGAACTAGCCAGCCGGACCACTTGGAAAGAGTTTTACCTGTTGTTTTAACTGGCATTTGACCAGCGGACCCCTGTTGGGGGAGAATTCTGACATAGAATGTTGAGACATCACATGGTTGATGTTTCGGTTGTCTTTTTTAAATTATTTTTTAGAACTGCCTGATTTTAGAACAGGGTGTCACGTAAACTCAATGAACAAATGTATGCTGCCATCTACTGCTCAAAGTCTGCCAATGCAGTTTTGAAAACATTTTTGTATAATTTGTGTTTTATTCTTTCTTATAGTCCTGAGCCGATAGCTGTGATCGGTGAACTGGATTGCATTGAAACGCTGCTGAGAATTATTCAAGATTATGACATCCTGTCTAGAAAGTAAGTCTGACCTCTAGATTCTTTTGAGAGTAAAGGGAAACAAACTTTCAAACAGTTGAAGTGTTGAAATTGGATCATCGGAATACGAACAGTTTTAGTATGTACTAAGCACGTCTTCTTTTAGCTGCTAAGCGGAGAGTATGTACTTGTGTTAAAGATGTCAGTTAAAGTTCTCCCTGTCGACAGAGCTCCAACAGATGACTTTATGTTACTAATGACCTCACAGTGCTCTTTCGCAGATCTTACTGAAAATCGTCGGATAGTCAAAATAAATTGAGGTTTTCTTTACAAATCTCATTTGAACTCAATTTCCTTGGTGATTGAATACTTGTTAAAATGACTTTCAGCAAAGTTCACTTGTTGCCGTTTGAATTCAAGCTGCTTTGTAAGGTTTTTCCATAAATATCCTAGGAAAAAAATGTAACATTAGAGTAACTTTTTATCCTATTATAGTTGGGGGCTCTGCTTAAACTATCCTAGGAAACATGTAACACAAGAGTAACTTTTTTATACCAGGATAGTTGAGGATTTATCTAAACTGTCCTAGAAATAAAATTAAAGGAACATTACAGAATTGGTTTTTGCTAACAAAACAGTTGCTGGCAGTGTAAGCACTTTATGTAATCCACCATATACATAAACTGACAAACCTGTAGAAGTTTGAGATCAAATCGGCCATCTGGGTCACAAGGAAATAGTGAAAAAGCCGATTACACATTTGCATGAAATCATATAGATTCAACAAATGAATAAAACGCTCACTGAGCGATAAACTCCAATCGGAAAAATAGTTCATTTCTCATCAAATATGGCATTTCAGACAGAAATATTTCAAGGGATGTTTTCTACTGTCATCATCATTAGACCGTGTAATTTTTATGTAAATCTGTGATCAAAAAGTATATTTTACAAGTTTTTTTCTTACCAATTCTGTAATGTTCCTTTAAAAGGAGGTTACATTTTTTGGCAGTGTTATTAATTTGTGTATAACTTGTGTATTTTGTGACACTAGGTTGGCAGTGGTCTTGCTGCGGACGCTCTGTGTAGAGAGTCAGGTCAAAGAGCAGGTGAAGATATTTGAAGGCATCACAATCCTGCTTAGCGTCTTACATTGTGATAACATCAAGCTTCTGCTGGACGTGGTAAGTGAAAGAGAGACCTTAAGCCTTGGCCGATCTCTTCCAACTTCTTGCAATTTCTGTCAAATATCTGTATTGCCGAGCAGGTGTTTCATTGGGTAATTGTTCACATGTTTTCTTTCTTTTGTCCGCAGGTTTGGTGTATCGTTCTGCTATCCGGTGATCCCGATACCAGCAATGACATTAGAATCATGGGTGGAATTCCTCTCTTACTTTCGTTACTTCAGTAAGTGGAACCAACATTGTTTTATCAGGAAATTCAACAGATGTCATTTCTTAAACGTTCGGTTTTGTTAAACGCAGGATGTACTTTTGGTAATTGTCAAAGACTAGTAACCTCACTTTGTGTATCCCAAAATATGCATAAATAACAAACCTGTTAAAAATTTGGACTCAATTGGTCATCGAAGTTGCAAGAAAATAATGAAAGAAAAAACACCCTTGCTGCATAGAATTGTGTGATTTCAAATGCCGGAATAGGCTTCATGCCTGAAGCCTTTTTCAGATTCAAATATTTGGGTGAGAAATGACATCTTTCTCAAAAACTACATTACTTCAGAAGGAGTCGTTTCTCACAATGTTTTATACTATCAGCAGCTCTCAGGTGAGTTTTTATGGTAAGTTTTTATGGTAATGTATTTCTTGAGTAATTACCAAAAGTATCCACTGCCTATAAATCATTTTCCTTATGAAGACGTTTCAAAGTTGTTTATACATGCAGGAAGATAATTTTATTGTTGTTGTTGTTGTTTTCCTCTAGGGGTAAGCACTTTACGACAGACCAGACGCCAACGAGCAGCTTGGCGAGTGCCAGCTCATCTGGAAGAATGCTGTCGTTTCCTGAAGAGACTGTGAGTTGTCCCATCTGGTTGTTCATTCTTTTCTGTTGATGCTAAGAAATTTTCAGTTGATCCAAAATTATTTTCAAAATTTACCCAGTTTCCCTTGTTGTTACTCGATATTTGAAATCAAAACTGGATCTATAGCTGTTTTTATTTACCTCCCTGCAATTCAAAATGTAATCACTAATATAGCCTTATTTTCCTGTTGTTCTGTTTTTGCAGGAGGAAGTGCAGTTGGCAGATATACTAGCTTTGCAATCAGGTGAGGAACATCAGACAATCATCGTTAGTCTGAAAAATTACCCCATGGTCTCTGTCTGGAATAAAAGACCCCCCATCCCCCTCCCTCACCCCCTCCTTGGAAAAAAAACCAAAACAAGCAAATCAACAAAGCAGGAATAAGTCCAATGAGAGGCTTTTGGGGACACCAGGGCCCAATTTCATAGAGCTGCTTAAGCAGAAAAAAACTGCTTAGCAATTTTTTGCTAACCAATCATGCGAGGAATTTGATAAAACTCCCAGGCCGTATTTACACGAAGAGGATAGGTGTGGGTTCAAAAAGTTATGTATCATTTATTGTAAAGATTGCTGATTTCACACTGTGTGACGTCAATATGTTTGTCTTTTGTCTTTCCAGCCTGTTGTTCTGCATTAACTGAACTTGTTCTGAATGACACCAATGGCCAGCAAATTGTACAGGTATGTGTGTTTAGACCTTACTTTCCATCTCACATCCTTTTTTTTTTTTATAAAACTATGTACTGTGTAGATGCATATCACGATGCATCGTTCAAACCACAGTGAATGGTCAGACAGTAGGAGGGTTGACTGTGAACTGTGTGAATGCATTCACCACATGAGTTCTTATTGCAGGCTGGCATAGTTTATCTATCATTCAATTGGATGATACTGAAGGGTCAGACAGTGGGAGGGTTGACTATGTACTGTGTAGGTGCATTCACCACATGATTTCTTATTGTAATGCTTAGATTATATTATAATGCATCTAAATTGCATCTATCGTGGATGATAATGAATGGTTAACCAGTAGGAGCTTTAAAATTGAGTGTGTTTTCCAATTGTTTTTTTCCTACACTAGAACAATGGCGTCTATTGTCTTGGCATGCTAATCTTCCCACAAAAAACAAGCAATACGAGAGACGCAGAAGCAGTTAGCAACTTACAGGTAAATTCTTTCTTTTAAATTTTTACATCTTCAATGCACTAAGCCTAAATTTTGCTCAATTGAGCGAGTGAATTAAGCACAAGTACAAATTCCCCACCAAGCTTGGATTGTTATTCGGTTATGAACTTTTTACATTGATGGTTTGTTTATGAAAATCTAGAGGATTTGAATTAATTTTCTTCTTAAAATAAAACCCCAGTGATGTTCCATAATTTTAGTAACTGATTTCTGAATGCGACTTTCCATCACTTTTCCGTTATTTTCATTATGGACAGAAAAATGCCTTCCGAACCCTACGCTTCCTGTTCAGCATGGAGAGGAATCGTCAGATGTTCAAACGCCTCTTCCCTCCGGACCTCTTTGAAAAGTTCATCGACGTGGGTCACTACGTGAGGGACATCAGTGACTACAAGGCGCTGGTCACAAAAGTCAACAGTCTATCAGTGAGTATTAGAGTAATTCTGAATCACTTTTCTCAAAACCCAAGAAATACTTTCTATGATAAATGTCTTGAGAAATTAGTAAGATTGTAGTGTTACTACTAATTGACGCTATTCGAGCCAAAACGAATCGGTACGTTTTGACCAATGGTTCAGTTCAATTCAACTCAACATTTATTTCCAATATTTTTATGTTGCAAAATGTACATACAAGTAATTATAGAGAAGGTCAATGCGCCGTATTTTTGACTGCATGAGGGCGCTCTCAAAATTATTTGTGTCACTTCCGGGGGTATAAGAGATTATCGTCTGCTCAGCTAGCTGTGTACAGTTTTAACATCGGCGATCTGTCACTTCTGTGCGCGAGAGAGTTTAGTCAGTGCTTCTAAGGTGGGTTAATAACGGCTATTTAAAGGTCTTATCGTCCACAACTAGAAACTATCGCGCACAGAAGTGACAGAGCGCCGATGTTAAAACTGTACACAGCTAGCTGAGCAGCCGAAAATCGCTTAAGTTATACCCCGGAAGTGATACAAATATTTTTGAGAGCGCCCTCACGCGGTCAAAAATAGGGAGCATTGAACAAAGATGCATGAAGAACTACAAGAAGGAGAACTATATGATACACAATGAAGCAGAGGCAAATATGGAAGCATATTCAAAAGACCAAGTCTTGTAGAGAAATGCCTTCATACAAGGAGATACTAGACATCAGAACTTTTAGTTACAGCAGGATGTTTTTTCCAATGTTGGAAATTTGTCTCTGCCGTCCGGTCCCGAGCCTGTGCAGCCCGAACAGTCCGATTGAGTTGAAGGCCGAGAGATGTCGAGTGCGGGGCAGGCCTCCACCCTGTCAAAACTGTTCTGGTGGTTGGTTTTGTGAGTTCAAGAAGACAGTGAGGGGCACCTTGGGTGGCCGCAATTGAGAGAAGGCAACTTCTCAGCAGTCTTCTTGTAGTCTTCCATCACTTAAAAGTATACTTTCCATCGTCTGTAGGAGGAGAATGTTAAAGAGATCCAGCTGAAGTTCCAGGAGGCCAATCAGAACAAGGAGCCGTCTAAGTCCATCTCGGGGTACCTCGTCTATGAACACCTTGGGACGGGAGCTTTTGGAAGCGTCTACAAGGTGAGTGGGGAAACTGTAGCTGTGTAGAGATCAGGGTGAAGTGTTTTTGTGCTACAGAGAGCCTTACGCCATTAATGTTATGCGGCCATCTTGTTATTATCCCATTGTAACCATAATGAAGATGGAAGGGTAAAATAGTCTGATTCCCTTTTGGTTTAATGATAATAAGTATTCATCAACTGCTGCTGAAGACGGGGAACGTTACAGTCTATGCCCCGTGGGGCTTTTTCCAAACTTCGGCTCTGGCTCCAGGCTCCATTTGAAGTTGCACCGGCATGCAAAATTCAAACTGCCCCAGAATTGATGACAGAGCCTATGCCGGGCGGGAGCCATAGCTGAGTTTTGAAAAAGTTTTAAACCTGACCAAACCCAAAACCCTTCAGGGTCCGACGGCAAGTTTCACTTGCTAATTGGACAGCAATAGACACAATTGGCGACTGTAGTCACGTGACTCATAGTGGGTATAAAATGTACATAAACCAAGCAAGCACCATGCTGTGTGCATGGGAAATGTCACTGCTTCCTACCTTACAGCAGAAGCACTCGGGCGCAGCCATGCTTTTCTATGCACACTGTTCGTTGCTTGCTTGGTATGCTTACATCGTATACCCACTACGAGTCGCTCGACTCCGGTCGCAAATTGTGTCTATTCATAATTCGCCACACTTGGCGTGAGGAAAACCCTATAACCATGCTGAGTTTAAGCTTTGCTAGACGTGGGTAGTAAAATAATTATTAGTTTTAGGGATCGTCCCAAATTTTCAAAAACGTTCCGGTCCTATAAGAGAGCACTAGTTTTGAGGACCCCCTCCCTCCGTCCAAAGTAGTAACTATCAAATATTTTTCCTTCAAAATTGATGCACATTATTTTAATATCAACACCTTTTAAAGTCTGTGTGGTCTTCGACCCTCCCTCTCTCCATCATTTTCTTCATATGACCCTTAGCATGATTATTGTGTAATTCAATCTCTTCTTAGAAGAAATAGTTTTGACTTGAAACAACGAATCTTTGTCCCTATGAAATATCTTTGAGTGAGAAAAAAAGAAAGAAAAAGAAAACGAAGAGGTCTCGATATTTGGTTGGTTTGACAGGTAAAGAAGAACACGGGGGAGAATTTCCTGGCACTGAAGGAGATCCGATACAACAATCCCGCCGTGGGCAAAACAGTCAAGGAGAAGGATAAGAGTATCGATAGCATCGTCAGTGAGCTCACCATCATCAAAGAGCATCTCCGACATTCAAATGTAGTCAGATACTACCGGACCTTTAAAGAAAGTGAGTCGTCATTACACCTTCTTTTTTTTTCCCCCCCCGAATTATCACAGAAAGTTCCTATATTTTAGCCAAAGGTGGCAAGCACAGAAGTATCTTGCTAAGCATGCGTGGGTTACCAGCCAAAATGTCTTATCGTTCACATCATTGTGGTTGGTGCCCTGCTATTTCTTTGCTAAGCCAATACATATGCTATCAAAAAAGTTTAAACAGCTTTATGAAATTGTACCTCGCTATAGGCCTTTTGAATTTAGCAACTGTGACTTCAGCTGGATCACCACGTTAGCATCTCCTCGGCAACATTTACGGCAGCAGGTGCAGCTGCTGATTCAGACACTGCCTTAGCAGAATTGGGCTACCAGGGCCAAATCTCATAAAGCCTGTAAGCACCATAACTTGCTAAGCACAGAAAAATCTTGCTTAGCAGATATTGGTTACCAGCCAAAAATACATAAAGTTTGCATTGTTGTGACTGGTGCCCCACTCATTCTTTTGCTCAGCAAAGAAATTTGCTAAGCAGTTTTTTTCTGCTTAACAGCTTTATGAAATAGGGCCTAGGTATTAAACTAGCTATGTTATTTGCATTGTTTGACACTGGCTCCTAACTAACTTATGCTAAGCTTGTACATTTTCTAAGGAGACAATATTAAAAGACAATATTTTTCTCCTCATCTCAAGACGACAACCTGTACATCGTCATGGAGCTGATAGAGGGCGCTCCACTCTACGAACACTTCAACTCGCTGAAGGAGAAAGGGGAACGGTTCTCGGAGCAGCGCATCTGGAACATCTTCATCCAAATCGTCCTCGCCCTGAGGTACCTCCACAAGGATAAGAAAATCGTCCATCGAGATTTGACTCCCAATAACATTATGCTGGGAGAGAATGACAAAGTTGTGATAAGTAAGTCCTTAGACAGAGAGTCGACACCTTCATTTTGGGGATGGTATGAACACTGGGGACAAATTTCATTTAGAGTTAAAGGAACATTACAGAATTGGTAATTGTAAAATATACTTTTTATCACAGATTTACATAAAACTTACACGGTCTAATGATGATGATAGTAGAAAACATCCCTTGAAATATTTATGTCTGAAATGGCATATTTGATGAGAAATGAATAAACTAATTTTTCGACTGGAGTTTATCGCTCAGTGAGCGCTTTATTCATTTGTTGAACCTATATGATTTCATGCAAATGTGTAATCGGTTTTTCACTATTTTCTCGTGACCCAGATGGCCGATCGATCTCAAACTTCTACAGGTTTGTCAGTTTATGTATATGGTGGATTACATAAAGTGCTTACACTGCCAGCAACTGTTTTGTTAGCAAAAACCAATTCTGTAATGTTCCTTTAAGCACAAAATTTAGGAACGGACCAATTTTGCTGACATTAAAAAGTTTCAAAACCAAAATAACATGTCAGCTGTCCTGTTTGTCACTGGTTTCCCGCTCGTGTTTGCTTAACAGAAATTGGTTTTCTGCTTAAGCAGCTCTGTGAAACTTGGCCCTGATTTTGGACGGAATATTGTCTTTGATGAAACTTAAAAATAGATTGTGAAACTCTTGTTCAAATCAGGTACAATTTTTCAAGAAGACTGGGTTATCGCTAAGTGATTTTTAGTCATGGTTAATTACACTCAATGTCCTTACAAAAATTCAGACTGTCTGATTGGTTTTTGTTTTCCTCGTCTTGCAGCTGATTTTGGACTTGCGAGACAGAAGCAGCCAGACTCAAGTAAAATGACATCGGTCGTTGGAACCATTCTCTATAACTGGTAAGAATCATTCTTAAATGCCCTCGTTCTCCAAACTGCGCATGCTCATACTTTCTCTCACAGTAGAATTTTACATGTATGTCTGCTGCCACCAAAGTTTCCCCCCTAGTCAGTGGCCTCGATGTAACTGGCACTTTTAGCCATTTTAATAACCTTTGACCTACCCTTGACATTTGCCCTACAGCCCTGAGATCATTCAGAGTCAGCCGTACGGAGAGAAAGCGGACGTGTGGGCGGCGGGGTGCATCCTGTACCAGATGGCCATGCTCAAACCTCCGTTTCACAGCTCCAACATGCTGGCGCTCGCCAAAACCATTGTTGAGGCCGCCTACCCCCCTATACCAGAGGAGGACTACTCAGGATTGATGATTTCAACGGTCAGAAAGTAAGTGTGGTTCTTAAGTATTATCTTAAGGGTGTCGTGGCCGAGCTGATAAGAGCACCGGACTCAAGCTCTGGTGTTTTCTGTTCAGAAGGGTGTGGGTTCGAGTCCCGGTCGTGACACTTGTGTCCTTAAGCAAGACACTTAACCACTATTGCTGCGTCCTTCGGATGGGACGTAAAGCCGTTGGTCCCGTGTGTTGTGTAATTCACGTAAAAGAACCCAGTGCACTTATCGAAAAGAGAAGGGGTTCGCCCCGGTGTTCCTGTTTGGATTGGCTGCATATTGCGCCACAGCACCTTGTAAACCATTACATGGTGCTATGTAAAGGAATATGTCTAATACTTCAAAACGTAGCTCCACAATACCCTGCAGGAAAATACTGAATGATAAGCGCTTAGAGGCTGGTTTGCATTAGGCGCTATACAAATACGTTATATTATTATTATTATTATTATTATTATTATTATCTTCACCTCCCCTTTCAACCAGGTTCAGGCAATCTTCTTGAAGAAAAAACATTCACGATATTAGTTTTCTCATAGTTGAATTGGAGGTAGTAATTGACACTGTCAACAAATTTATCTTTTGCTGACGGGGTGTTCCTTTTGCATTCAGTGCATTTGGTTGCCTGCAAATTGTTTTTTTATGTGACATGGCCTTATTGATTTTTAGTTATTTTGAGTCTTGAGTTTCTCTTTAGTCTTGAGTTATTTTGAGTGCGCTATTATGAGTTTTGTGTTATTTTGGATCTTGAGTTTTATGTTGAGTCTGATTCATTTTGAGTCATGTGTTATTTTGAATCTTGAGTTTTGTTAAGTCTGAGTATTTTGAGTCTTGAGATATTTTGAGTCCTCGTTTGTGTCGAGTTTACATTATTTTTGGTCCTGAGTTTTTTTGAGTCATGAGTAATTTTGCGTCTGATGGCATATGATTTGGTTATAATCTACACAGATGTTTGACCGCTAAGCCGGAGGGCAGACCTGATATTGTACAGGTGGGAGGTTTGATTGCTGACATCATGATGCAGAACATGGATACACTCCGCACCAATCAGATCAGCCTGGAGAAGAAACTAGACAGAGAACGCAAACGAACCCAGAGGTAAGACGACCCGAATAGATGGAGAGGCTACAGACGGGCTTGGCCCAATATCATAGAGGCGCTTATAACGTAGCTGAGCACGGCATAATTTTACCTACAAGTGTAAGGTTACCAGCCAAATTACCATTCTGGACTGTGACTGGTTTCCTGCTAAATTTTTGCTTAGCAGAAAAATATGAAGCGATATTTTCTGTTTAAGCAGCTCTACAATGTATATAGTTAGTAATTGAACTTGAATGTTTAGTGCAGGTCTGAAAAACAAATTCCCTTCTTTAATTGTAAACTGTAATGAAATAAATATAATTGAATTGAAGATCTATGAAATTGAGTCGAGGCTGTTGAAGGAAACATTAAAGGCACTGGACACTATTGGTAATTACTCAAAATAATTGTTAGCATAAAAACTTGGAGAGCTGTTGATAGTATAAAGCATTGTAAGAAACGGCTCCCTTTGTTTTTGAGAAAGAAGTAATTTCTCAGTAAAATATTTGAATTGATTTTGAGACCTCACGCGTGAGGTCTCGAAATCAAGCATCTGAAAGCACACAACTTTGTGTGACAAGGGTGTTTTTTCTTCCATTATTATCTCGCAACTTCGACGACCAATTGAGTTCAGGTTTGTTATTTTGTGCATATGTTGAGATACACCAAGTGAGAAGACTGGTCTTTGACAATTACCAAAGGTGTCCATGTGTCTTTAAATGAACAAAGTGCTAAGGAAACGGAAATAGACGGAGGATAGGCAGACAGACAAAGTAACATCAATTATGACTAGCTAATAGTTAGGACAGTAGAGAGGTAATGAAGAAAACTTAATTGGAGCAATACATAACAGACATACTGATGGATAAAAAGAAAAGAATAAAAAAGGAAACAAAACAGAAGGAAAGGAATCCACTTATGGAGTATGCAAAAGATGTTCTGTTTTTTTAACGGGAGTAAATCTTTAAAAGGCGTTGGAGAACCAGGAACAAAATTGTTTCTTTTTTAATCTCTCCCATTGTAGACACCACAACGAAGCCACGAAGAACAGGCAGAATTTCCACCGTCTGTTCTTAGCGTCACAAGAGAGGCAGGACAGATTAGCCAACTTGGCCGGGAGCGGCGGAGCTGCAAGCATCAAGAGCGACTCCGACTCCAAGTAAAGACAAAAACTCACTCTCTTGTTGTTATTGACGATACCTCTGTATAGACCTTTCTATTGTTGATAAACAAACCGCGCTGGTTGGCATGGAAGGTCCGGATGTTAGCAAAACATTCAACTGTGACCCGTTTCAACATTTCTGCAAACTTAGTTGCTTTGTTTCCAACAAATTAAACACTATTTTTGGTTATTGTGTAACATTGTTACAAACTGTGACTCTCCGTTTTTTCTTTGCATTTATGGCTTCCCATAGTTTTCCAACCTTGGTTGGGCAAACACTCTGGCTTTGACGATGCGATAGAAAGGTCTATTAAACTGAATGAATGGCTAGCCGTGTCCATAGAGGGCTAAAATTTAAGTAGGGAAAACGCTTGCCATGTCACAAAGTGAAATAGTGTTTAAAATCACCCTGTGGTTTAACCAAGATTGATCGTAAGGATGAGTTAGTTAGCAAAACATTGCTCATTAATAAGCAAAATGTAATATCACCGTGGCAACCACTAGGTGTCAGCAGACCGACCAGAGGGCTTTTCCAAACCTCAGTTTTGAGCTTCGGCTCCGGCTTTGGCCGAGTCATCATTTTTGGAGCAGTGTACATTTTGCGCGGTGTTTCCAACATCAAACAGAGCCCAGAGCATAAGATGAGGTTTGGGAAACCCCCCTCCCCCCAGATGTGTTCATTGTTCTCGGAATTGTGCATGTGCTCTTCCCGGTAAGGGGGGGGGGGGTCTACATTCAAAACGCTCCAATTGAGCAACGACTCGTCTAAAATTTAGTGCTCGGTGAAATCAGGGCCCAATTTCATTTCACTGCTTACCAAAAAATTATGCACTTACGGCCAATAGAATCATTTGTATTTTTATCATTGTAAAATTGGTTGCTATTTTTATATTTTTGTTTGGTTTAGTAGCGATGTTTTTGACTCTTTTTAAATATTGTAAAGCGCTCAGTGACTTTTCTGATGTTGGGCGCTATATAAATTCTGCTTATTATTATTATTATTATTTGCTTTACCAGGTGCTGTAAGCACAGAATTCTGTGGTAAGCAGATCCATGAAATTGGACCCTGGTTCAACAGCCCCCCCTGAACACAATTCTGAAGTTCCTCCCAATATTTTAAATATGATTCTAAGATGTGAGACTTCAAAGTTTACCTTGAATCCGAGAAATGTTTAGCTTTTGACCAATTCTCTCCTCCGTTTGACATCTGACAGTGACGTGTTTGAGTCGAGCGATGAGCAGCCAATACCGAGTAGGCCTCAACGTAGCGGGCGGTCACGCTACGTTCATGCTGGTGCGGCCGAGACCGACAAGAGCGTGGGTGAGTTGACAAACTTGTGTATAGACCATGTGACCTGTGACATCACTTGTTTACAAAAGAGCCACAGAGCCTGGACTTCCGGCGGGCACATTCGTACACAGCTCAACGGAAGGATACAACAAATCTTATGTTTTATGGAGATCGCACTGTCTGATTTTCCTCAACTTATGATATGAAGAAAGGGGGGGACATCTCAAAAGCTGTACAGCTGTTGCTTTTGTAAATTTTGAATGTATGTGAAAATTATGACACAAAATATAAATTTTCCCATTGAGCCTGTGTAGCATCTTGCCCGTCAGGAATATCATTATAATGTACGAGGTCACCACTCTGTAAACAAATGTAACAGGGTCTATTAAACCCGCAACAATCATCGTCTGGTTAACTGCAGATTGGCATGAAGATCAGGATGAGCCATTTCCATCATTGGCACCAGACTATTTAAGCCTCGAGCCTCAAGCCTCATTCTGATTCCCATAGACTTGTGTGTTAGTGACCTAACATGTCCGCCGGATGATATGTATTATGTATTCGTCTGGTATCCTTTTCAGAGAGTGGTTTTGAAGAGGAGGAGTCGAGCTTGGGATGTGACAGTCTAAACAGCAGTGGAAGCAGCTCGGTGCTCGGTAAGTCCAAATCTCAAACTGGGACTAAATTTATCTGCTTTGGCTTTCGGCAGTGTTAGCCGTAATCGGTAGCCAAAGCCAGACGAAACCTTTCTCCCCTTTGACCTAATTTTGTCCTATCAATCGATTTCAAACCTGTAGCTTTTAACTCTGAGAATCTAGCTGAAACTGTGTAACTCACTCACAATTGACTACTTTTTCTGAGGATATCCAAGTTATTTTATTTGTAGAATAGTAACTGTTTCTCCTTGCGAGATGTCGGCTTGTAGTTTCTATGGCCCTTTTCGATTCCACGGCTTCGGCTCCGGATTGGGCTTCAGGCCCAGTTTTCTTGTCTGAAACCCTGACCGCAAAGGATGCATACATTAAAATAATTGAGGGAGCCTAGCTAGCCTGAGCTGATTTTGGAGCCGAAGCCTTGAATTCGAAAAGGGCCATAGTATGAATGTTAAGCGCTTAGAGGCTGGTTTGCATTAGGCGCTATACAAATACATTATATTATTATTATTATTATTATGTAGCATACATGGAGGGATAATTTGAAAGCTATTTGATTGAGTGGCCACATTATACAGGTTTTGATGTGATTGGATCTTACCATGCCCGATACAGGGCAGAGGGAGTCCCCCAAATGTTCCTATATTATAACACACGTGTCCTCCTAAAGAATTCTTGAGATTCCTTGACAAAAAATGAAGACACAATGGGAAGGGGTGGGGGGGGGGTGTTCACCATGCCACATATCGTGCACTACGTGAATTATGCATGATTAGACATTACTGGCCATATTATAAAGGTTTCTTTGATGTGGTTTAAATGCATGAGTTGACACTGACTGGCCACACTATACAGGTTTTCTTAGTGTAGTAGTAGACGCATGACATTTTGACTGGCCACGTTACACAGGTCACAACAGTAACATGTCTTTTTTATAACTGCATCTGAAATGCTGTGCCGAGTCTCACCACCATCGATAACACTAACAGGCCTTTGTCACACTGCTGCCATCTTTGTCTAACGCCCCGTAAACACAGTGATTTTGATTATCACTCTAATGGAGGGAACCAGACTATTCTTTTCCCATCCAGCCTCACTTTGGTTACAATGGTTTGAATGGGTGGAAAACAAGATGGCTGCACTGTGATGATAGTCTACAAAAACAATACTTCATTGTTATCACTTCCTCACCTCCTTCACTGTATGACCTTTCACCTCCTCCCCCCTCGCTCAAACCTCTACCTCATCCAGGGTCCAGTCTCAACCTCAGTTCCAGTCAGGGGCGGGGCACCTTTGCGGTGCCACGCCCTCCCACTGTTGCCAAGAGCAACGGAGGAGGGATGCGTTCTCTTACAATTGATGTGCAAGGTGTGTTTGCTGTGCATTTTTCACAATTTTCCTCTTTTTTTCTCCAACTCCTCATTTTTCAAAATTCCAATTTCTCTAAGTTTTACAAGTTATCATTTTCATATATACTTATTGAATCAATTGCTTCTGTAGCCCTTTTTGCATATTATCAGCGTTCAAACTGAGCGACAAATCGACCGTTGATGGCAGTGAGGCTCTCTGACCCCTTTGCCGGGCACACAAAGTATACCAATCCGCCCAAGCAGGAGCTTGTAATCAATAGATGGATTGCAATACGCGTCATTGACCGCCATATTTGATGTAAAACGATGGAAAAGTGCAGCGTGTACGCGCTACGCACGACTCTCAGCCAAAGATGGCTCTTCACGTGCGCACAATTCATCAACGATGGCAGCCGATGACGCGTATTGCAATCCATCTATATAATGGCTAACAATCCTATAGTCTTATATAGGCACAGGAACAAAGACACACATTTTTAAGAAGGGGTTTAGAAATTTTTGAGTTGTGAGACTGATTTATGTAGCGCCTTATAAGGGTTTACAAGGTGCTGCCGCTCATTCAGCAGCCACTGCCAGAAACACCGGGGCAACCCCCCTCTCTTAGCGATAAGTGCACTGGGTTCTTTTACGTGCATTACACAACACACTGGACAACAGCTTTATGTCCCATACGAAGGACGAAGCGATAACAGTTAAGTGTCTTGCTTAAAGGGTGTGTTAACATTGGTAAGACTGAAAATATGAATGTTCACAGATTTGCACATAACTTACATGGTATGAAGATGGTCATGGTAGAAAAACTTGCCTTGAAATAGTTTTGCTTGAAATGCTACAGTTTTTGAGAAATTAGTGAAACAATTAGTTTTTTATCACGGTGATAAAATCCGACATTTGAAAACAGTGAAAATATATATAGGGGTCTTTTACTGTTTTCTTGTGACTCTGATGACCGATTGAGTTTAAATTTTCACAGGTTTGTTATTTCATGGATATGTTGGGCTACACAAAGTGTGGATACTGGTAATTGACAATTACCAATGTTGTACACATGCTTTAAGGACACAAGTGCCAAGACGGGGACTCAAACCACACTCTGCTGATCAGAAACCCCAGAGCTTGAGTCCAGTGCGCTTGACCGCTCGGCCACGACACGCCATATGGCTACTTTGAAAAACAAAATTGTGCATACTAACTCTGACATGTTTGTTGCCCTTTCCCATGCAGAGTTTAAACTTTCCTTTGTGACTAATGAATGGCAGAAAACGGATCAATCTTTGAAGAGGGGCTCCAGGTCAAAACGAGTTTGTGATGCGCTCATTTTCCAATAGATAGAGTCATCATGAAGAAGGAGAAAACGTTACAAGTCTCTAACCTCACGTTAAAATGGTGTTGAATATCATTTTATTTGATACTCTTTCAGAGCGAAATTTAAAACATGACATCAGTGGACAGTAAAAACAAATGGGTCTGTACATTCCAAAGAGGAATTTCTATGGCCAGTCCTAGGCTCAAATTCAATGCTGTTTTGATTGAATATAATCATAATTCAGGAATGCTTTAATTGTTGCTTAGACTTGCTTAGCACAATTTCCTGATGACAGTATGTCACAGTATGAATGAGCCAAGAAGTCAAAATACTAAATGTTGAACACTGTTTTTTGTTTTTTTTGGGTCCTCTCAGCTGTTAACAGGGCCTTGGGACAACCCACTGAAGCCTCACACAACGATGTGGCATCACCCGGCGCCGAGAGGGCGCGCTTGCTGAGGTCGCAGAGCGGGTCCTACGTTGAGACCCTGAGGAGGCAGTCGTCTAACAGCGGGAAGCCGAGACCACGTAAGAACTTCTGATACTTTTTGACTATTTCTTATTTTAGCAAAGATAATCGTGAGTTTTGTGTGCGGGTTGAGCCAAGACCAACTCACAGTTAATCACCTACCAGGCAGTACTTAAGCAGCATCCAGCAACAGAGTCCAGCATTCTCCTGAAGACGATCAGAGCATACTGATCGAAACGTTGAGTCGTTAACTACCGATTCTTTTCAGAACCAACAGTTACTCAAAAGAGATTTTAACATAAAGTCTGGTGTTTGATTATTTCTTCTGATTTAGAGCCATTTGATATTTAAGGCTCTTTTGTTTGTTAAAAATGCGAACATTTTGAGCCGACGTCTTATTCAGAAAAGGGGCTGTTTTTTCCTGAGGAGAAGTGCCTACTTTTGATCTATTTTGGTGTCCTATATCTATTTATTCCCCGCAATTTGTTGACTGCGACGTGACATTGTTTAACCTTTGCCCTCACAGCGTCAGCTGCAGCCACCCTGACCATCTCGCCTCGCAAGGTCCGTCAAATCAGCGACCCCATCATGAAGATGCTCAACACCATCAAGAAGATTGTCTTCATCTGTGGGCTCCCGCCTATGCTCTCCCCAAACCCCCGCCGCAAAGTCATCGAGAGGTTCAAGAAGGCGCTGTTTTCCCTTCCGGGCAGCTTGGTCAATCTCAAGAATGAACTCAAGAAGGTAATTCCTTGCCTCCCCTCTCCCCCCCCCATATCACTAAAACTTCTCCCTAAGTTTCTTTAATTAAATTCAGTGAACATAGCCCAATTATATAAAAGCTGCCAAAAAACAACAATTTTGGCCGCCACAAAAAAAGTCCTGTTCAGCATAAACTGGTTACCAGCCAAAATACAATGCTGCATACACTACTATTGACTGGTTCCCTGTCAAATTTTGCTCAGCAATTAAAAATTGCTGAGCAGTCTTTTCTGCATAACAACTTTATAGAACTTGCCCAAATGAGAACTGTGTCTAGTCTTTAGTAACACGATGCCAGGAAGTGCTTGCTCTAAAATACAAAAGGTCCTGGGTTCAATTCCCACCAGAGGCAGATGTAGATCTCTTTCTGCAGGACTTGAGAAACAATACTTTATAATCATATGAATTTGAAATTAATTTAATAAATTATATTTGTATTCTTGGTTTCAGCTCATAAACGGATCCAAAGAGTTGATCGATCTGAATCTGTGCACCAACGAAGCCTCCTATCTCCTGAAGCAAGCGAGTCACGAGGAGTCCCACATCCAGGTCTCCGGCGAGAAGCCCTCTAGTGGCAGCCTGGACCCCAACGACACGGAGATCGGAATCACCTACGAGCAGATGCAGATGTTCATTGAAAGCGTGCTGAGGGAGTCCGGGTACTACACCATGACCCCGAACGCAGGGTGAGACAAATCCCTTTGGATTTTTCAGATCAGCTTAGGGCCCAATTTCATTAAGCTGTTTAGCAGAAAAAACTGCTTAGCAGATTTCTTGAGTAAGCAAAAATGAGTGGGCACCAGTCACAACAATGTAAACTTTATGGATTTTTGGCTGGTAGTCTGCTCCTGCTAAGCTATATTTTCATGTGCTTTGTAAAATTGGGCCCTGCAGATAAGAACTCTGGGTAAGATTTGAAACTTTGCATGGTGGGGATACAATCTAGTAATGTTTAAGGTAACACTCTGTAGATGAAAGATCTTGTGTTGAGTTGTGATGATTCTGAAATGAACCGGTGGTTTAACCACTCTGCGTTTTGATCAGTGGGCTCCAATCATCTCAGAAGATGATCAGAATATACCTTTCTAAGGTTACCTGCTAAAATAGTATGAAATGTATACTGTTTTGACTGGTTCCCTGTTTTTTATCAGCTGCCTGAAATTAACCCAAATTAACTCAGGTCAGTTTTTTGTGAATAATGATAAAGTAAAATGACAAAGTGTTCTATATTCTTGCTATCTTTCCACCTTCAGGGAGCGTAGCTTGCCTCTGGGACCTATCGTGACAAGCCCCCCAACTCCCAGACGGAACGGCGCTTTTGAGGTAGGATCCAATTAGTCTTTAAGACATCCATCATTTGTCTTCGAACGACTATCCAAGCACAAGCCACCATGACTGCCCGAGCCCAATCTCTCAAATCATGCTTAGAAGACAAATTAACTCCCTAAGTATCAACCAGGGCCCACTTTTATAAAGCTGCTAAGCAAAACAAAATTTGCTAAGCAGAGACAAATCATGGTTAGCCGAAACAGGTCACCAGCCAAAATGTCTTATAGTTAACATTTTCGTAACTGGTAACCGCCTTCATTTTTCGCTTAGCAAAGAAATTTACTAAGCGGCTTAGCAGCTTTATGAAATTTGATCCAGTCGGGAGATTGTCAGGGGTTAAAAAAATTTGTATGCTTAAAGGTGAGGTCATAGATTGGTTTTTATCAACATAATGCTGGATTATTGGCAAAATTATCAAGAAAGATACACTAAAAGTCACATGTGAAAGTTTCAGCTGAATACAGTGTGTGTTGGTGCTGAGAAAACAGCAAAAATTTGTCACTGTATTTTCATCAAGAACTTTGAATCCATCCAAGTTTAGCGAGGTGACAGCGGGTACCAACCGCATCTCTGGCCGCAGCACTCGCGAACGGACACCAACCCTCAGAAACCTGAGAAACGATTCATGCATGAAATGTTTGTCAGATTCAAATGTTTTGGGTGACTATTTACCCAAACCATATTACTCGAAGGGAATCCTTTCTCAAAATGATTCATACTCTTCTCATGAACTAAGTTTGTGCTCATAAATTTTTGGAGTATTTACCAATCAATGACCTTACCTTTAAGGACCACTGGAATGGCGTTTTTTTCTTAAAGTGACTTTCAGCGTGATTGGGCAAGCGAGGGACAACAACATCACATCTAGTCTCTACAATTGTTTTTCCATGGATCTCCTCAAACTCACTGAGAGTGTCTTTCCTTTTTTTTATCAGTTTATCTTGATGGACCAAAGGTTTTGTTTACTAAAATGAGAGATATAAACTACAACAGCGAGAGAATGTTTGTCTGTGAAAAGAGGGTGCTTGGCAGAGGTTATGTTTGCAAAAGAAAATGTCGATGAACGAGCCATAATTTCAGCCTTCTTAACATAAAGTGAAATCGAGGTGTGCAGATATAGTTTACAGGAGGTGGCCTTCGTTGGTCGGTGGACTTCGGTATTCGTTTATTGCTATTGCAGACAGGGAACCAGACGAAGATCTTGGCCGAAAGGTTGACTACACGAAACAGAACAGAAACGGGCTGAGGAACAATATTTATTGTACAAAAAAAAAGAGTAGTAATAATTCAGAAAGCATTCTACCGGGTCCAGGTCGACTTGTATAAACAAATTCAGATCTATATATTGCACAAACAGAAAAAACAACAACAACAAAATCTATAGTAAATATTTCTATTTCAAAAATCTCAGAGAATATATTGTAAATGTGGATTTTAAAGCTTTGTGCAGAAGAGGAGAGAAAAAACATTGGTGTTTTAAGAAATATCATCTTCCGTCCAGTAAAGATGAGTGTATGTTTAAGGTTTTATTTTTGTAGGTGCTTGTTAATAGTGTAATTTATGTGTGCAAAGTGTGAGCGATATTATATATTGATAATTAATTGATAAAAGTCAAGGTATGATTATTAATCCGTCCACTGGTTAATATGTACGTTTGAAATGTATTTATGCACTTTAATATGGGTGTAATTTTAATGTGTGTTTTTGTGTTTTTTTAAGGTTCAATTTGTTTATTTTGTTGTTTTTATCTTGAGATTAAAAAATTGAGTATTGGGTTTGCACAGTGTAAGGGAAGGGGCCTTCATCGAATGGAGGTGAATTAACAGAGGAACATTTGTAGGGGTAGGCTGTCATTGGTCATTAGTGACATGTGATCTGATGTTCTTTCACTTGACCAACTTCTTAAAATTGTCTATGCCTGTCTTTGATCCCTTGCACTGGTGTCAGTCACACTTGACCACTGTCTGCCCTTGGTGAGCCGTTTCAGAAGCCACAGTCTTCTTAACATAAAGTCAAATTGAGGTGTGCAGATAATAGTTTACAGAAGGTAAAAGGTATAGGCCCAATTTCACGGCTCTGCTTTAACCGCCAAATTCCGCGCTTGCGATCGCTATTCTCCGCTTACGGGGCAAGCGCCGAGTTTCTGTGCTAGCTGTGTAAGCGAAGAATGCCTAGTCATGTGGAGTATGCACGCATTCAAGCAAACAGTTCCTGCTAACCTGTGAAATACGCTCGACATGGGCGTGGAATTCCCTGCTTCCGTAAGCGCCGATTCTTTGCTTACGGTAAGCTGAGCCATTAAATTGGGCCACGGTGTGCGTGTAACTGTAGTGTTTCACTTAAATGCGCACAGCACAGTGACAATTGGGGAGTCCGATTCCAAAAATAGTGGCAGCAAGATTTATTGTGAGATGGCGTCAAGTGAAGAAAAATGATAATTGATAATTAATAATTGATAATGATTAAATCCCCTTTTTGGGGGGGGGGACATTCTAAAAGTAATAATAATTCTATGCATGGATTAAAATCTTGTTGATTTTGAAATAATTTTTTTTCTTCAGTTTACCAAGGTCTTCAAGTTTCAGAAACAGCCTGATAATTTCAGTTCACAATTCCTGTACTTACTGAAATAGGGTTTTGGAGCACAGTGCCTGAAAACTTTCAACCAGAAGAAGAGTTTTTTTTTATATTCCATAATTTGTGAAAAACGTCACAGAGATTCTTTTCAACCTCTGTGAAACTTTTTTTGCAGTATCCGACTTTCTAAAATGTCTGAATCTTTGTGTCGAAATCTCTTTCAATCTTTTTGTACATTCCCGATTCGTTTCAAGATGGAGTGATTTTGATTCTTCAACGAAAACTTAGGTTGACAAGATTTCAGGGGGAAACATGAATTATTCATTTAAAATCTGAATTAGCATTCCTGACTATTCATTAAGTGCTCATTAGTATTCATAAAAATTAGATATCTCATCATTGTCTGTGTGCCACATATCACGTCCGTCCAAGTGATAGATAATTAATTGAAGGTTAAAGACTTTAGTTTAACAAATAAATTGAAGACAATCTTATTGAATGTTGAGATCAATCTTCCGTCCGTTTTTTTAACTTTGTAATTTTTTAGTTTAATTTTGTTGTTTTACTATCGCCACGCTATTTTTATTTCTTTAAATTATTTTTGGTTTTGTTTAAGCTGCCCCAGAATTTGTAATGGATTTTGAATTTTGAAGTTTATCAACTTTAAGTTGGGTATAATTTGTTGTTACATTTTCTCTACCTTTATCAATAATATCAATAATTATTTTATTAATTTAAATTGCCACGAAGTTATGTATTTGTTTATTTTTATTTTTTGTTGTTGTTATTGTTATTGTTTTAATTTAAAAAACATACTAATTAAAAGTGACCGGATTCTACAAAAATTTATTCCTAGTGCCTGAGCCCAATAACTCCAGAGGAAAAAAAGTTTTGACTTTTGAAAATTTGAAACAATTAGACTTTAGTTTATGTTCCCGACTATTTACTATACAATAGCCTACTATACTTGTATATACTTTTGACAACTGACTTGTACATAATTTGTAAAAGACATAATTTTTTGTACATATTGTATTTTTCAGCACATTTTTCGGGCATTAACATCATATTTGAGTGAAACTACAAAAAATTGTAAATAATGGTATCAATATGAATTTCACGTCCCGCTTGTACACGGATTTTTGTTCTGCTTTGAAAGCCAGTGAAAAAATGTTCACTTGAGAAAACAATCACAGAAAATCATTCCCTGGAAAGAAAGAAATCAACATTTGTACTGAAGTATTTGATGGCAAGCTGGCCTGGCCTTTCAAATACATCAGTTCAATTATTGTTTAGCACTTTTAAGGAATTAGTTGCACTTGTGTTTAATAGTGGTTGGGTTTTACATACAAACTGTATAAAAGTCAAGACACAACCTGAAAGAGGAGACCAGCTAGAGTGACATAACTGATTCTCTGCATGTAACTTAAAACCCTCTTGCTGTCTGACCATTCAATACCATTCACTGTGGTTTTGAATGATAGATAAACTATGCCAGCCTGCAATATGATACCATGAGGGAATGCATGTACACAGTACACAGTTAGTTCTGTGCACAGTTGTGCCACCGTACACAACCTTTGCAGTCGAATGGTTTCAAATGGTTGGTCAACTCACTGGAAAATGTTGCCAAGAGTCACTGACAGTAGGAGGGTTTTAACCTGTCTATTATGACCACATGATCACTGACAGTTTTTGATCACTTTGAACAATTTTCTTATCTTAATTTTCGTAAACGTGTAATTGTTTGCACAGTGTGGATTAGTATTATTATTTTGTTTTTCTTTTTCGGTTGATTCCGTCCAACTGCAGTCAGCTGTTTTTAGTTTTTTTTGTTTTAATTAGTCGCAATCTTTATCTAAAGTTGCTTGAAGAATTAAATTTGGATACAAATTGTTTATTTTGATGTTAGACGCAAAGTGTGCAACGTTTTCCGATGGGATATTATCACATTGTGTTAATGCCTTGTGCATTGTTTGACTACTAATGGGTTAAGACTTGAATTGTTTTAAATTTAAACTCACACACATAGAGTTGGAAAATTCATGACAAAGGTTTGCATGAGACTATGGCATAGAAAGTTGATGTAAAGATTGTGTTTGTGTTTATAATTATAATTTGTTTTTAAATCCCAGTTAGTAATTCTTGATTTTTAACTCAAAGCTATAAGACCTAGGTTCGTACTTCACAGGGGAAGTTAAAGGTACACGTTGCCTTGGATCGGTTGAGTTGGTCTATAAAAAGCATTTGTAACCGCTTGTTATGAAATGCATGATGGTTAGAAAGATGTTTTAAAAGTAGAATACAATGATCCACACAAATATGCCTCATAGTCGGCCATTTTGTGGAGTCAAAATTTTGACTCCATAAAATGGCCGACTGTGTTAGTTCACGATGTAAAAGGAAAACCACGCAATTTTGAGGCATATTTGTGTGGATCATTGTATTCTACTTTTAAAATATCTTTCTAACCTATGCATTTTATAACAAACGGTTTACAAATGCTTTTTATAGACCAACTCGGCCGATTCAGGGCAACGTGTACCTTTAATGCCCAGCAAATATCCTTGACCCAAACATTTGGCCGCTGTTCTCCCATGAATTAAATTCTCTTTGCTTTTGCAACTTACCTGATTTTTGATTGCTTAGGGATGGGCCTTTCCCGGAAATATGCAAATTGCACATCGCGCATGCACACTCGCACTACTGGTGGAGCAAAATGAGTGAACATCGCACGGCTGATGGTGGCGCGACGCTTACATGTTTGTTTAGTTCACAGCACTATGGCGTTTACCAACCGATAGTGTCTACGCATGCGTGAAAGTAATTAATAGATTTCATGGGAAAGACTAACTACAATAGGTTCATTTATCAACAGTCGTTGCTGGGCAGTTTGCCAGACAGTGTAATGTCGGCCATCTTAACAGGCAACGATTAAATTGTTTATTTGAACCCACAACTATGCATTATGCATTAACATATCGCACGCGGCATGCAGGAACTTCATCAAATTCCTTACAAGATTAGTCGATGAACCTCTTCCCTGCAACCCAAAAAAATAAGAACCATTTATGACGCAGCTCAAAGCCAAAAACCAAGTTGCCCATAAAGATGGCGTATATTGGTAACAATCTATGTCAGTGCATTTCTGTGAATGCAAGTTTTCTGTTACAAAATCCTCCATAGATCGTGCAAGTCTTGCTCGTACTTGAATATTTGGACCTGTGAGTTTGTTTCCTTCACAAGTTCAAGCAGTGTACATCGGACGAAAGTGGTCCCAACAATGTTTGAACTAGCGCGAGACTTGCACCGTCTATTGAGGCAAGTAAATGTAAACAGTTATTCAAATTTAGGATGAAGCCCATTTTCTTCACCTCAATATTATGAGCATACATTCCCCCTAACCAAAAACAACTACAGATACATTCCTTTGTACAATGGAATATATCAAGCACTTTCATGTACAGTTCAGTATAATTTATTGACCGTCTTTTCTTGTGTGCCATACAGCTTAATATTGATTGAAATAAAAACGCTTGCAAGTGAAGTTAACAGAATAGTGGTGTCTCCGTTGTTTGTTTGTTTTTTGATAAAAGGTGTTGAAATGGTAATGCAATAAAGATGCACCCCTCAGTTGTAAGCCACACCCCTCCCCTTGTGCCAGCCCCGAAGTCCAATTTCATGGGTTTCTGCGCTTACGGCACCCTGTGAAGCATGTTAGTCAGTGGGCCATAAATGCATCATTCTGCGGTAAAGCAGAGCCATCTGACGTCACACTTCGAGGCTCATGTTTAACGCCAGAGACCGGCTTTGAGCATTTGGAGGGATCCTGACAAACGCACCTTTGACCTCACATCCCATTCACATGGTAGTCTATTGTATGAACGAATATACATTACCATATACATGTAGTTATATATAGGATGTACATTACCGTAATATAGACCGGTGCCTGTCTGGGACCAGTCTACCATGAAATTTGCTCACCTTCCTGCAGCCTGATTGGAGACTTTGAGTCTCTAGGTGGCAGCAGACATACATGGTAAATTTCCAGTGTTTAGGGAGTTCTGACTGCGCACATATTAAGAACAATAGATTTATTCTGCTGCCACCTAGCTTTCCTGAAAACCTTGGCCCAATTTCATAAAGCCTTTAAGCACAAAAACTTGCGAAGCACAGACAATTCTTGCTTAGCAGAAACGGGTAAACAGCAAAAATTCCTTTAAATAAGCCGTTTGGGAGTTAGGTTTGAATAAAGTCTTGTACAATGACTGCTTAGTCACAAGTTCTTGCTTAAATTTGAATTCCTCAGACTATAGAGACAGTTGCTATGTCAAATGGTTCGGGGCAAGCTTTTGTATAGCAACCTCCAGATGAGCAAACCCTGGTACCATTGTGCCGTACACATTCATTCAGAATTGTGTATGGGTGTTCACCGTCTCTTCAAACTACGCAAAAGCTTGTCCCGAATCATGTGACAGCAGTATCATCTACCCAACAGCTTTATAAAACTGGGCCATGTTGGATTTAGGCCCAACCCTTTTGGAAGATTATGCGAGGCAGTGAACGCATCAAGGGATACAACAATTTTGGGACAGGGAAATTTGTTCTGCTTAGGAGGATCGGAAATTCAGGACTTAAGAGTGGGGAGAAAGTAATTATTCATACTGGTATATGAGTGAATCTCCATAAAACTTGGGCTGTCTTTTTGACTTGTGCTGTTAAATAATGAACTATAGAGGGCGCTCCAGAATTTGTAGACTGGTACGCTGTCCTTTATCCACAAGGATAAGGACAGGCACCGGTCTATTAGTCAAAGAGATGGTCACTGCTACTGGTTCCCTGTCCAACTGGTCCCCCTATCTGCAAGACCGCAATGGGATGCGAGGTCAAAGGTGCGTTTGTCAGGATTCCTCCAAACACACGAGCCTCGAAGTGTGACGTCAGATGTTCGGGCTACAGAATTTGTTGATAAAATTTGTGCCACTAGAGGGAGTTTTCATCAAAATAACCACTAGAGGGCGCTTTCCATTTGTAAATAAACACACTGCTGGGTCAAAAAGGGACAATTTACCACAACCAAGAATGTCTGTCCATTCGAGGAGAGGAGTTCCACATTAATAATTGGTAGAGCTAAAGTGTTTACACTTACAAATGTATTTTCAATTTTGTTTGATGAATTGTTATTATTCTTTTTTTCTCGAGTGTAAATTGAGAACTTACTGGCTTGAAACCATAGAAAAAGTTCTGCAAATGTTCCAAGAAACCGAATACAGGCATGCCCAAAGCCAACACTGAGCTCAGCATTCTCCACAGTCTATTTCTACAGTTCTTACAGAACTTCAAGACAAAATGGCCGCCTCTTCCCTTAACAAATTGTTTATGAGCCAAGTTTACATTATGGGAACAATTAGTGGTGTTCAATTTATTAGGTTTACACAGACGACAAAACATAACTTACAAAATACATACATATGTAAAAGATGTAGGTTAAGGTAGACTTAATGTTACTCTTAGAGCTATGAGGTTCGATCCGCTAGACGATAGCGGATCAAACCTCATAGTTCTAGAAGTAGACTCAATGTCATTTTAAAATGTGACATGTTCCTCTTTAACTCGGACTCAAGTACGAAAAATAAACATTTTGACTTTTATATTAACATCTTTAAATTCTCCTTGGCCAAACCTTATAGAGCTACTCTGCACAAAAGCTTTGCTTACCTATGTTGACTTTCAAAGCAAAAACAATTTCGGGGGCACCAGTAGCAAACAGGTTTATACTCTGTAGCTGTTTGGCTGGTAACCTGATCATGCTAAGCAAAATCTTTAGGTGCTACGTATATTTCAGTGTAAAGCTCTGTAAAAGGATGCCCTTAACACTCATGTAGACTATGGCACTTTTAAAAACCACCACTTCAGCTTTGACTCCGAGTTAGGTTCTGGCAACTACATGTAGTTTGAAAAACCTCAAACTGACAGCACTTGTACTCAAAATAAACTGACAAAGCCCAAGGCCGTCCAAATTGGCGGCTACAGCTACGGCTGCCACTCATGATAAGGGTGTTGCTTAGTACGTCCTAGACAATGCAGCAATCCAGCCGTAGCCACTTATTCCGACAAGGCCTAAGCCAGAGCCGAAGCCCAATGGTTTCATGATGGGCCTATAAAATCACAGTTCTTCAAAAGCGACCCATTTAAAACAATTTTAAAGCTTCCAAGTGATAAAAAATAAAATAAATGCTTTTCAGCAACTTAGTCCTTGCTTCTTCAGGAACAAGTCACAGTTAATGATCCGACAAAGTGCCCAGTAGTTCAAACACATTTAAACCAACGACAAACAAGAACTGAACAATTTCACAGTCGTAGACAAATATCTGTAGGCTTGGTATCCCTGAAGGATTCTTCAAATCTGTCCCAATTTTTTGTGCGAGTCGTATAAGGTTGACTGTAATTTCATGGCAGCCAAAACTCCTGTCTAGCCACAGTGCTTCTTCAAAAAAAGGAACAATATATTTAGAAATAAGGATATTCAACATAAATGGAAGATTCCATTCTCCAGAATAGCAGCCTTGCCCCTTCAAGGCCTACTTCCCCCATGGTCACAATCGACTGATCCATTAAGCTCCACCCCTGGATGTACTGACAATACCCAACCATGACCGCGGCACAGGTCTTACAAGTGCAACAAACTGCTTGTGTTTGGACGGTAGTGTTTGATGATCGAGGGGACATGCCGTGAAGCAGTGTGTTACTCATTCAAAAACCTGTGCTAGGCAGCAGTGGTGGGGGGACGGGGGACGGACACATAACGGATCAGCCAATTTCTCTAAAACAGCCAGAGGAAATGTTTGTTACTGCTCTTCAAACAAAGAGATACATTAACATTTAAACAGTGGACAATTGTGAAGTTAATATTAGTGGGGAGAGAGTCAGTTTAAACAAAGACCCTGTGAGGCCAAATTTCAGAGAGCTGCTTGACAATGCCTTGATTGGTAAAACCATTTCAGCTTTCGAGCAAATCTAGGGACTCGGCAATACCCAACCTCGGCAGTCTTTCAAAGTGGGCCAGGGAAAGGGGGGTCAAGTTGCATCGCTCATTTTTCACCAAAAGACCAATTTTCCTCTGAATAAAAAGACGATGTACCTTAAAAAAAAGTATGCCGCGTGCAATGAATGAAATACTTGTAGTGTGGAAATTGCTTCAAGTACATCACTTCTGGTTACGTCAGGTCCCGACAATAACTCAGTTTATTCCTTAGATTGTTCTCTATCAGTAATACTGAACAGCTTTTTGTTCAATGCTTCATTTGAAAGTTTGTAACTTTCTGGTCTAAGGGCAAATAGCTTTCTAAGATAAAGTTTATTTAATATCATCAATTTTGGTGATGCATCTTTTTAAGGCTGATGGGTGACTTGGGCCGTGGCCCAATTTCATAGAGCTGCTTAAGCACAAAACAATTCTGCTTACCAAAGTATGGTTACCAGCCCAAATTTCATTTCATTTGTGCCATTTGTGACTGGTTTCCTACTAATTTTTCGCTCAGCAGAAATTTGTTAAGCAGCTCTTTGAAATCAGGCCCCGATGTCAGGCAACCAGGGAACCAGTCAAGACACAGATTTCAATTAAATGGCACTCTAGCTGGTAACCTATTTCTGCTTACCGGCATTTTCTCTACGCTTAGCATATATGTGTGCCAACCAGCTCTCCAACATGGGACCCTGAATTTTAAATTAAGTAATTCTCAAGCAATTTTTTGCTAATTAGATAAAGGGGCGTGTGGTGAGGGTCTTTAAACACATGATTATATATAATTAATAGCGTCTTCATAATCTAGGGTTGCATTTCAACCTTCAAACCTGTTTTCACCTCTTCTTTCCTACTTTTTCTTCCGTATATATTTACATATTTACAAGATACTTTTATCGCCCGTAATACACTTTTGGTAAACATTTTTTTATTTCTTAATGTAATTCATGTGGAAATTCTGTGACAAAACTGTAAAATCGTTGCGCCAGTGCAAAAACGCTGCATCTCGATTTTGCAAAAATGTTGCATCTCGCATGAAAATGCTTCGTGTAAAAAACTTCATATCTCGGCACGTACTTTTTAAAATATTTTGGGGTACATCCGGGGCTATTTCAAGCGAGATACGACACTTTGACAATTTCAAACTTGCGCATAATGTAAGTGCTATTTTAGGAGCTACAACGTTTTTGCACCGACACAACAAAATGTTACGACTTTTTTTATTTTTTTTTAAATTTATAGCCAAATGCAGTGGTCCAGCTTCAGCTACGTCCACTGTTTCACATGCGCCGTAATCTTGTGCCAATAAAATGCAACGCTCCTTGCTAAAACTAGGCTCTTCTTTCCAAACCTCAAAACTGGGTTTATTTGCTCATCAAATAGATGAGAATAAGAGATCTTTCAAATGTCACCTAATTGGGGCCTGTGTTGTAAGTCAACTTACAAACATAGAATGTTTAAGATATCACATCACTGTATAAAATCTACACAGCAAAGTAGATAATTATACACTGTATATTTTCGGTTTGCGGTAACGCCATGTGTATAATTATCTACTTTGCTGTGTAGATTTTGTTCTTTACAGAACTTGTCTTGCTGTTTGTTCTACTACGCGGAGCAGATTTTACATCACATTGATATAATGGCCGACTCTTCAGTTGTCTCCACTCTTAAAGTGCGATTTTGGCGTGGGGCTTCACAAACGAGCAACCGTTTCAAAAACCTCATAGACATTTTTCCTTTCACCAAAAGTGCAAACTTGCTTTTAAGTAATGCGGGGGTGGGTACAAGATAAATAGTTAAACTCTAATTTACATCATTTTTTGTTGTTATTGTTGACTGTTTGGACTAAAATGTGGCACTTGGAAAACAGAAGTCGTCAAAGAAGGTACACACTCGGGGGAAAATTATCATAATAAATAATACTTCTAGGGAGAACATGTTACCCGATATCTTTCCTGAAGATGACAGACATTTGCATCTTAGTTATGTAGTGCACACAAAAATGTAACTAATCGCAGGTCCGTCTCTGAAATGCTTTGGCAATTCTTCTTTGGCGAATGTTAGTCCCGACAAAAACTCTTCTAAAGTAACCGTGGTCTGATTATGCCATTGCTTCCATTTGTCACGTTCCCTGTACCCCGTATTCTAACACATACTGACATCCCGTATACTGAAAAGGTGTCAGACTATTGTTCCTTCCGGATTTCTTTTGGTTACAGCATTTTAAGCGGAAGAACAAAATTGATAAAATTCTACAACAGAAAAAGTTTTCAACACGACCGCAATTTCATTAAAGCTGGTCTTCAAATCTGCTAAGCACAGAAAAGTATTGGTAAGCAGAAAGAGGTTACCCGCCAAAATGTCAGGTCATTCACATTGTTAATGACTGGTGTCCGTCGCTGCTTAGCAAAAACAATTGGTCAAGCTTTTATCCGACGCGGGCACCAAGGCCGATATCCACCCATCTTCTAAGCTGAAGATGCTGCTCATTGATTTATGTTCTTAGCAGAAATTACCAGGGAACCAGTGACAAAAAAATATACATCACATGGCATTTTGAACCTGTTTCCACCAAGTAAAAGTTCTCTGTGCTTAGCAGATTTTGTTTTGCAAATTGGTACCCTGCCTTGCGTGCTTATTAGTAGACCGATTGCGCTCTCCAAGTCACGTGACCTATAGTGGGTATCAAGCGTCAACAAACAAGGCGTCCTCCATAGGAAAGTGCCGTTGTTGTAAAGTACATGATGATTGTTGCATTTGATTGGGTTTCTTCCTCGTGATCTGTGAAATATTCCAGAGTTTATACCAGAGACCTTACCGGAGTGGCTGACTAACGCCAGTAAGGACAGTTCCAGTAAGTCTTGGAAATTCTACAAATACATAATGTTCATGTTATAGTGCTCACACGAACGATCACGATCGCTTACGTTTCAACACAAGAATGTCGCAATTTTGAAGCCTAAATCATCCGAAAGAAAAGGCTTTCCAAAACTGTGTGATTCTTTTGTCTATTTGAAGTTCCGCAAGGTAAATGTTCACTTTTCCAACGCTCTTTACTTTTATTACAGTGATTTACATTACAAGCAAAAGACCAAGTGGCTACATCATCCGATGCCAGCAGTGCATAGCTCAAAAATAAACCTCTTTTGTAGTAGAATACTGGTAGCTTATGAAATAGTAATGTGATTTAAATCAATGTCACGACATACAACTTTAACAAAAGGGCTTAGTAATTGTGTTATTATTTACAAAAATAAAGCGACTGTCGGTGTACTCGCTCTATCACAACAATAGTCTTTGCCATCCGCTGTGATGACGTAGTACCCACTATAAGTCACGTGATGACATGTAAACATCGGTCGCGCTATCGGTCTATTAGAGACACACTGTGGGTAACCAGTGCCCGTTTTATCATAAACAATCATCCCATACATTTGAGGATTCACGACGTGTTGAGTTTTACAAAACTAATCCATTACCTCTGACGATGTGGATGTGGCAACAAGGTAGCGACTCACAATAGGGTAACGGTCGTATCTTGTTGCAAACGGGTTCCGGCAACAACGTCAACCAGCAGCCATTTTTCTTTTGAGGTTTAACATCCACAGCGCTTGAAACGACACCTTCTTCTTGCCACGACGAAACAAAAAAAACAATCTTAAAGAGCCCACTTTGCACCATCAGTCGTAGGTGAGTTTTAATATAGTCCATCTGTTCAAATCTTCAAAGAAGCCTTTTATGAAGGAGCTCCCAAACCATCAATTTCCTGAAGTAAGGCATATCGTGCTGGGAAATATAAAAGGAAAGTAAAAGAAGGGAAAATGAAAGATTTTAGCAAAGATTTGATCAAGTTGTTATAGCAGCATAAACTCAGCAAGCCTCGCGTGTAATCGAACTTGGACCTGTTCGGAGTGCTGGATTAAACTTACTCCACACATCAACCCTTAACCTTCGGGCCTAGAGACCCTCCCATATCCTAAAAAAAATTAAAATAAACGAAAACGCCAGTGTCAGCAAAACTTTTACCTGTGTAAATGTAATTCTCTTGTCTCTAGATACGTAGTCGGCATACTTGCAGGCGAACATGCCGCAGTCGCTTCCGTTCATCTGCTGCGGAATGTCCTTGGGGCTGGAGTACATCCATCCGGTGATGTCGTAGTCCGAGCCTTTCTTATCTCGGTGTTCGGCAACGAGATAATCTCTGCCAAAGGGAGAGGGAAAACAGAGGTTTTTATTGTTACTTATCCTTTGAACCACAATTTATCAGAATATTTTGGTTTCTGTTAAAGGCACTGGACACTATAGGTAGTTACTCAAAATAATTGTTAGCATAAAAATTTACTTGGTAACAAGCAATGGAGAGCTGTTGACAGTATAAAACATTGTGAGAAACGGCTCCCTCTGAAGTAACGTAGTTTTTGAGAAAGAAGTAGATTCTCAGTAAAATATTTGAATTGATTTAGAGACCTCACAACTGAGGTCTCGAAATCAAGCATCTGAAAGCACACAACTTCGTGTGGCAAGGGTGTTTTTTCTTCTATTATTATCTCGCAACTTTGACGAACAATTGAGTTCAAATTTTCACAGATTTATTATTTTGTGCACATGTTGAGATACACGTGGAGAGAGGACTGGTCTTTGACAATTACCAAAGGTGTCCAGTGTCTTTAAACTGAGGCATCACAGCAAAACTCATAATTTTAATTCATGCAATAATGACTTTAGGGACAAAGAACCTTATTTTGCTTTTTACCCTACACTGATAAGCACTGCATAAGCACTGCATAATTGGTACAGCCCCCCCACTCCAAACCCACCAACTGCAGGGTCCTGCAGAAAAAAAAATCCACAGGCACCTTGAATGGGATTCTAACCCACGACTCCCTTATCCTGTATCCACTGTTTGCCCCGTCCACTTCACACAAAACCAGCTCCAACGATTACCAGAAGCTCATAGCAATTGCGTTGAGCCTGTTTTTTTGAATGTCGATTTATGCAAGAAAAAATTGCCATAACTGAACTTGGCTTTTACATCTGTTCATCCTAGACTACAGGTCTCCTCAGAGTTATAAGTTTCTGTCATAAGAAATGCCTTTGAACCATGAAATAATGTGATATTTTGTAAAACTACACAAAAACACACCAGCTTTAGAGCGAAAAAACTCAGGGCGTGCAGCAGATATGCGCTCTTGAGATGCGATGTCCTACCAACGAGACTAAAGAGTTTAGGTCTAATCTTCTAACATCACCAGGTGACGCGAGGACCGTTTTATTGTTTAATAAGCAACAAATTCTTGAACGGGTCTACTAATACATCCACAAATCTCCCTCTTTAACGGGTGGTCAACCGGCCCAATTAAATCTCCCGAAGACCAGTCAAAAATTCTGTCCAAGTGGTCCACCTTGCTACTTCACAAGCTTGCTTCCCCCTGCTTACTGCCAATTTTTGAAGGTAAACCTTAACCACTTAACTGCGTAATTATTTATCGTTAGCTAAACCCCCAATGCGGAATTAATTTAAGGAAAACAATGCAAAAAAAGGATAAATGGAAAGCTATGATCAGACCCTGAATTGCTGCGAATATCCCCACTTATATCTGAGGCTGCTGTATCATCAATGTCTTCAGCACCTTGTAAACATGGCTCTTCAATTTCTGAATCATCATCACTATCAACAGACATGAGAGAGTCTGACAATTCAAGATCTGAATCCAAAGCTTGGGTCAAAGCTTGCACACATGACAAGCGCGGTTGCTTTCGTGAAGTCGCCATATTTAGTAAGAAAACTCGCCGACTGGTGGCGCCACACACTGCCTGACTGTAACTTTGTGATGACGAGATATCTCGTCATACAAGACACGTAAGAGGGGATTACCCGGGGTCACAGAGTGGTCTTTGACCTCATTTAAACCGCAAACTTGGTGACGAGATATCTCGTCATACGCAATATAAGGGTAAGTTTGTGATGACGAGATATCTCGTCATACGCAATTAAGTGGTTAAGATATAACCCAGTGAAAAGAAAAGCTAATGGACTAGTGAAACAAGTTCAATCAAAAGTCAAAACGGATAAAAACTGAAATATTTAAGGCTTACCTGAGAGCGTCTAGACACTTTTGATTGTGTGACCCCATCGAGTCAAAATAGGTGATACCCTTCTTCCGAAAATCGATGATCTGTAAATAAAAAACAACAACAAAAACAATCAGTGATGCACTAATGGCATCGGGAATTACATGAGTAAACCTGGGCTGTCGTCAACGGGGTACGCTTGGTGGTTATATTAATCTTTTATGGCATGTCGTGCCATAACGGCTAAGAGCACCAGACCCAAGCTAGGACGTTCTGATCAGCAGAGTGCGGGTTCGAGTACTGGTCATGGCACTTGGTGTCCTTGAGCAAGACTCTTTACCACAATTGCTTTGTCCTTCGGATGGGACGTTAAGCCATAGGTCCCATGTACTAGGATTGGTAGTGCCCGTAAAAGAACCCAGAACACTTATCATGGAAGAGTAGGGGGTTAACCCTGGTGTTTCTGGTTCCCATAGCAAGCACCCTTGTTTACAGGTTTCCTCCAGGCTTGCGAGCTACGAGCTACAGTGATTAAGTTCACCCATGAGGCATGCTTAATTTCATTACCAGAAATATAATAACTTTAATAACAATAATAATGAAGAGGTCGTGGGTACAAGTGCTCTGAGACTGTGCAATACAAGAGCTGCGTATTTTAAATATTATTTCGTTTGGGACTACCCAACATCTGAAATGATCAGAAGAAATAATGCAGGCTTTGGGATAAAAAAAATTAAAAAACAAACACTAACAACCAAAAGAAACTTACAGCCATACACCAATGCATCCCAAGGTGGATGGGACTAGGATCATGTCTTTGGCGAAGATGTCCGTCTTCTTCGTCCATCGGCGGAGTCCCGTCTGACCCTCCTTGAGGAGCTTGGGATAGAAGAACGTGTTGAAGCAGTGCAGCTTGAGAGAGTTCTGCTGCTCGGTCCTCTCTACCAGGAGATGCATGTAAAAGTTGATGATCTGTACCGGACAAAAAATCGCAAGGGCGGAGGTCTTCAATTAAAAACACTCTGATCAAACTGACTAGGGCGCCCTCCTATGAGGTCATAAGAGGGTCACCCATCGGCCATACTGTGTGCCAGTGTACATCTCTATTGTTTTATTTTCGTTTTACAAAAAGCTTTGGCCTAGGGCAAAGTGGTTTTACTTAGTTCATGAAAGTACACAAAGAAAACTTGCAAAAGTACAAGCTGATCCAAGCCTGAAGATACCCGTGTATGGAAAATGACGACTATAAATGCAAGTTTTACTTTTGGGAGGCAAACCCCAACTCAAGAAAACCCACAGAATTTGGTGAAAACACAATCCACATGAAAGGCTCCGGTCTGGGTGGGATTCGAACCAGGGTCCCCAGAGTTGAAAGCCTGGGGTGAAAAACCGCTAGGCCACTCAACCTGATCCATGGAATCAGGTCAATGAACAAGACCTCGTCCACCAGATTCTGGCTTTGTTTTTTTTTTATAAACGGACAGGTGAAAAGCGCCCTCACAGGTTGGTCCTTACCTCATCATTCAGCCAGTTCAGCCCTTGCAGCGTAGCCATGTCCTTGCGTGTCAACCGCAGCCTGAAGCCCTCGGTCAGGACCTCGTTGCTCGGCTGTCCCCTGAGGGCGTTGTTGACCTCGTTCAGCATCTCATCCGTCATCTTGGGGAGCTCTTCGCCCTCGTCTTCCTCCTCCTCCGAGGATTGCTCCAGCGATTCATCTTCCGAGATCTCCGGGGTCGGGGGCTCCTCGATCACGGCAGCTCGTCGTTCGGCCATTTTCATATCTTTCGTAATCTGACAAAACGAATTTTAAGCGCATTTAAAAAGAAACTAACATGGAGGCAAATCCAAGGAAAGCTAATGGTTGTATCAGCTCGCCTTTCCCGCGATTTACAGGAAATGTTCAAATGACACAAAAAATTTAACTCTCCTTCATTCTTTACGCTTCTTTTAATCCAACATCATCGAAAACTTAATATTAAAGGTAATGTTTTTTTGGACATTCCATTCAACTGTGACACATTTAGAAACAGGAATATTGAATAACCATTTTTGTTTAATGTGAAAGCTACTGAACACTTACTTTTAACAAAGTTTGTGCATCTTGTTCATCTTTCTGAAAGAAGAAGAAAACAAATTTGAACAAAGACATTTACCACTGATGCAAAAACTACCCCAGAGAAAGATAACAAAGATTAAAAAAAATAATAATAATAAATAAATAAGTATTTAGATAAACTGTCTTCTTTTCATTTCCCCGAAACAAACAAAATTTCTAATCCATTCGATTTTAATATGATCAATCCCACTTCTTCTGTCAAGCTCGGCCAGTCTGGTCTGACCATCACCCTCAACTTACTTGATGTCTGTAAACCTTAACAGTGGCTTTTTCCTTCTCGATGTCTTTGTTACGTATTCGAACGCTGCTCTCAAACTGGTCCTTCCTGTAAATGAATAATTCAAAATGACACTGATGAATATTCAAATCCCCTTCATGAATACGATCTTGTTGGATTGATGCGACTTCAACTTATCTCCAAAACTTACAGATCTTTGACCCAGTCCGACAGTGCGTACGGTGACGTGGTTAAGCTATGTTCAAACGCCGTCAGCGGAGACAGCTCTTTTGAGGAGGTGGATGGCTTGGGGGCTGGCTTGACGGCGACGATGATCGGTGACTCGGATCTACTGAAATCTGAATCATCAAAGAGGTGAGAACATATTTAGACACATTAAGAATAAAAACAAGTGCCTGACGTTTGGGCAAAATGCCTGTAAATGGAATAAAATCACATATCACTCTTCCCCAACAGAAATTGGTAGGATTCTGAAAAGCAACGAGCTAACACGGTTAGTGACAACGCTGAAAGTTAACAAAATGTTTATGATGCTAACAAAAAGCAGAAGTTGAAATCAAATTTGCAGGGAGCCCGTTTACATCCTTTTTTAAATTACATGACAATTTGGACGGTAATCTGCATTTCTGCAAAGCAATTTGTTTGTCTCCGCCAAGTTCCACATGCATGGCCCGACGTGAAGAACAAAATTGTTCAGCTGTGCAGTACAGAATTTCTTTCATACTGATTGATTGATTGATTGGGACGGATCAGGTGGGCACGCGGCATAAAGGCGACAACTTACCGGGTTGGGCTGGCGTGGCTACGGTGTGCCTGCTCGAGTACGGCGTAGCGTTCGGACTGAGCTCCGAGACAGGTGCATGGAGGCGTAGTCTGGCAGCTTCCCGGATCTCCTGTTGGGTGTTGTATTCATGGGGAAGGACTCTGGTTCTGTGTAGCGTCCTATCCTCAGGGAGCTTGGGTCTAGTGATGATGGCACCAAGTTCTGTTAATTCTTGCGGTCTCCTATAACCAATTTTGGGTTGAACAAAGACAAATCGATTAGAGCGGGACTTGAGAGTACACATGCCGAGCTATCTAGCCCTTATGTTGGCGATCTCCCTATTAACAATAAACAACTAATAAGACTGCTTATCCGCTCGGCGTGTCGTGGCCGAGCGGATAAGAGCACCGGACTCAAGCTCTGGTGTTTCTGTTCAGCAGAGTGTGGGTTCGAGTCCCAGTCGTGACACTTGTGTCCTTAAGCAAGACACTTAACCATTATTGCTGCATCCTTCGGATGGGACGTAAAGCCGTTGGTCCCGTGTGCTGTGTAATGCACGTAAAAGAACCCAGTGCACTTATTGAAAAGAGAAGGGGTTCGCCCCGGTGTTCCTGGTTTGATTGGCAGCATATTGCGCCACCGCACCTTGTAAACCATTACATTGTGCTATGTAAAGGAATAGGTCTCAAACTTCAAAAAGTAGCTCCACATATATACCTTGCAGGAAAATACAGACTGTTGAAGCGCCTCGAGCGTCACTGAGTGACGGATATGAGCGCTATATAAGAAGCCACTATTATTTATTATTATTAAAAATGTTGAAGGTTCTGGGCTTGCTTCCTTTTGCGCCTAGAACGTGCCTGACTTTTGAGACGCTCTGTTTAAAATAATGTAGGATAGGAATGAATTTACTCATGCAACAGAAAGTTGATCTTGGTACTTTCCCTTTTACAGGAAAGTACATCATGAGAATGAAAACTGTTTGTAGAAGTGTTACCGTTTGGCCGTGTTCCTCGTCATTGTCTCCGGCGTGCCGTCCCTTACGTGCAAGGTGGAGTTCATAACGAGGGAACTGACGTTAGCCGTCGTAAACTGCTGCAGTAACTGCTGGTAGTTCTGAAGCTGATCCAAGCGCACACACTGCAAATTATAACAAATCGGGGAAAAAGATGTGGTGGTTACCAAAAAAACAGCAGAGAGGCACATCTAGAATATGGACTTCAGAAAAAAATTCAAACTTGGTCCTGGAAGTTTGATTACGCAGGAGACTTGCACAGTCTGTTGCAGTGGTCTTGCTGCAGCTCCAAAGTCAAATTGATCATCGAGTGGCTATGGTTTTAACAATAGTGACGTATAGACTTATTTAGCCATAAGCCACAGCCAAACCCATCAAATCCATGTGTAGACCCCGGGCTTGGGTGAAGGGCTGGAGGGTTCTATAAGAAAAAGGATGCAGAACAGTTCTGGTGAATCACAATTTTAACCCTCTTGCTGTCTGACCATTCAATACCATTCAAGTGGTTTTGAACGATAGATAAACTATGCCAGCCTGAAATATGATACCATGAGGGAATGCATGTACACAGTTAGTT
This sequence comes from Pycnopodia helianthoides, assembly GCA_032158295.1. Taxonomy (NCBI): domain Eukaryota; kingdom Metazoa; phylum Echinodermata; class Asteroidea; order Forcipulatida; family Asteriidae; genus Pycnopodia; species Pycnopodia helianthoides. The sequence continues at coordinate 7,918,793 of CM063263.1, read as the reverse complement.
CTGTGCACAGTTGTGCCACCGTACACAACCTTGGCAGTCGAATGGTTTCAAATGGTTGGTCAACTCACTGGAAAATGTTGCCAAGAGTCACTGACAGTAGGAGGGTTAATGAATGCTTTCTCACCAGCAGTCATCCACAATGTGGCTGGCTGGGCGGGAAAGCATCTACATCCAGACTGGCTGTACTCATGGGGGGTCTGGGTTTTGGCTGTTGAAACTTGAAAGATGGGGGTGTAGTTGCTGCTGTTTAAATTTTAGGGGGTGGAACAAAACACTACTTCATTGAGCTAGCGGGGCCAATCCCTACACATGGTCTACTAATATACCTCACTGGCTGTTGACTGACTCCTTCCCCCTTCCGATGAAGCACTGCCCTTCCTTATGGAGGGTCGAGGGAACAACTTTTGGCTGGCTGAGGTGTAAGAGTTTCCGATGGATAGCGAGGCCGCTTCGGTTGGAAGAGGCCCTTGGTGTCTGGGTCCATTACTAGGGCGACTGGATATCATTTTCCTGCAACAACACAATATTTCAATCAGAATTATTCAATATAATAATTTGGACTATACAGTACCCAACTAAAATCAAGGCAATACCAGGGCCCAATTTCATAGAGCTGCTTAAGCACAAAAAGTAGCTAAGCACAACAAAATTATGCTTACCAGAATAAGGTTACCGGCCAGAAATACCATGTCACATGTACAATTTGTGACTAGTATCCTGCTGATTTCTGCTTAGCAGAAAATTAATAAGCAATATTTTCTGCTTAAGCAGCTCTATGGGGCCCAATTCATAGAGCTGCTTAAGCAGAAAATGTTGCTTAACAATTGCCTGCTAAGCAGAAATGAGCAGGATACCAGTCACAAATTGTACATGTGGTATGGTGGTTTGGCTGGTAACCTTTTTCTTGTGCTTAGCTACTTTTTGTGCTTAAGCAGCTCTATGAAATTGGGCCCTGGTGATGGGTTTTAAAAGATTCATTTTTTAAATTGTGATTAACAGTAAATGTCTCGTCTCTTGCCATAGGTACAAAAAACACCAAGCAAGCCTGCAATTATTAAACGGAGGCCACGGAGGCCAACCTCCGTTGCCCTGGACTTGGCCCCCCTTCAAATGTTTCCTATAGACTTTAAGATTTTTCCAATGGAAGTGCCCTTTGCAAAATGAACATGGCCATGCCCTCTCAAAGATGAAATTCCAGGGCTGACCAAGGTCTTGGCCAGAAGGTGTAATCAACATTCATATCTCCACTCAGATGACAGATTGGGATGCGAGTAAATCACAACAACCCCAGGCCTTGAACTTGGCTCTGGAAGGAGCACAGCAACTTCCCTCAGGTAAGGGTCACTTCCTTGTGGGAAATGTTACTTCGCATTGAGACTTTGCAAAAGGCAACAAGACAAAAAGCACAGGGCACCACGGCAATTGCTGTGCGAGCCGTGGGTTATTTCGTGACCTGCTTTTTTACCTATTAACGGGTCTCGGTTGAATCTTTGTCCGGCAGGATGCGCTGCTGTAACTGGAGGAGGTGTGATCTGCCGTCTGGTGGTGAGTTGTTTTTGACAATCGACCGTCCTCACAATCCCTTGACAAGAGGGCGTTGTCTCTCTTTGCATCTAATCAGATTAAAAAAATGATATTTCAATGAAAACCAACAATTGAAGGCAGCACATAAATAATAATTGAAGGGGTTGTTTTTTTATTGACTGTTCTGCATTTCGCTTCTCTGCTACATAAGAAAAATATAAACACTTTCCTGTGTTACCTTCTTTAATAACAGACTCTAAATAAGCATCAGCAGTTTACACATTTGCTGATCTGGGCCAAATTTCATAGAGCTGCTAAGCACAACAATTTGCTTAGTGTGAAATTTCTCCCTTGATAAAAACAGGGTTACCAACCAAATTTCCATGTGTTGCATATTGCTTGTTACTGGTATTCAGCTGTTGTTTGCTTATCCTGAAAATCATGTGGAAATTTGGTTGGTAATCTTGTTTTTATCAATGAAGAAATTTCATGCTAAGCAAATTGTTGTGCTTAGCAGCTCTATGAAATCGGGCCCTGAAAAACAGTAATTCAGTTTAAAAAGTAAAGTACCGGCCAGGAATTACACGGAGGCCATGGCTTCTGTTCCCCCTGGTCTTGGCCTTGGTGCCCCTTCAGAAGTTTGCCATAAGATTTTTTCCAATGGAAGTGCCCTTTACAAAATAAAAACGGCCTTGCCCTCTCAAAGATGCGATTCCAGGCCTGAAGGTCACGTCTAAATTGACCGCTTCGGCAGTGCATATGGCCGGATCGCTAAGAAGGGCTATTCTTTGCTGCAGCCAAAAGCCACAGCCGCTCCATTCGGATGCGGCTTAACTCTGCAGACCCTTATCAGGGTCAATCATCTGTCTCTTTATTCTAAACGAATGTAATCAAATGGCGCCTGCAAGGGAAAATTAGTTTGGTCTCGTTTTGCTATACAGATAATCAGTATTCATTATTGGTATAAAACACAGGGAACATGACTATTTTCTAGATCTAGATGAGGATTTGAATAATGAATATACACATTGATGTGATGAGTCGTCCCCTCCAGCCACACTTGTGATTAATATGTAAACATCAACCATATGCAAAATATGCCAAATAAAAAAATGAGATGTGAACGTCATTGCATAGAATGCAGCTTTTTAATCGCTTTTTGAAATTGTGATGGCCTTGAAAATTCATTGGACTATGCCTGCAATATTTTTATCCAGGTTACTGTTTCGCAACTTTTAAAACAATTTGTTTTATACATTGTTAATATTTGTCTCTCCTTAACCAATTATTTCTTAAATCTGTAATAGTGTGTTTTTTTCTAATTTTTAATCTCTGTATATTTTCCTGTAATTCGACCTCCGGTCGCCACGGGAATTTGTTTTTTTAAAGAATAAACCAATAACGAATGAATGAATGAATGAATGAATGGATGCTTATGCACGACAGACTCAACCGTGAGAGTACCAACAAAAAGGGAATTTTGTTTATGTTGAGAGCTGCATTATTTTACGAAAATTATTGATTTATGAGGAAAAGTAAAGTAAAGTCTGTCCCGAGCCAATATGAATCTCACCTGGTCCATTTGGATGTTTCCTCCTCTCCTTTGGGACAGTCTTCTCCCTGATTGGTTGTTTGGATGTGGAGGCTATGGGTCTTTGATGCAGTGGGCGCCTCCGTAAAACCTGCGGAAAAAAAAATGATTGCAATGACCAGTGCTCCTCCCTCTTATTCAAATGTTTGGACAGCTTTTAACTTAACCCTCCCACTGTTGGACCATTCAATATTGTCCACTGTGGTTTGGATTGATAGCTGCACTGCTACACATGTCTGTGTGCAGTTGCTCCACTATACACAAACTGTGCACTTAATGTTCGATTAGCTCCTGGAAAAGTGGGAGGGTTAACCATTGTACTTCATCTACTTTCTCGGCAAATCATGAATAATAGGCATTTTATAGTATGCATATATATTAGGCGCTTATAAGCGCCTTACACTATTACTACCCCTGTTCATGGGGGCTTGAGCATTCCTGATACCATCTCAACTCCTTTGGTGTATGCAGAACCGGCAGCTAAATGGGCACTCAGGTTGCTAATCATTCATATTAACAATCTCCACCCTCACAGTATACCCATTTACTCCTGGGTGATGAGAAGCAACTTTTAGTTTAAGTGTCTTGCCCAAGAAACTAAGTGTCCTGACTGTGATTCGAACCCACACCCCGATGACTAAACCATCAAAATTAGGTCTTTTACCTGTACGGGGTCGTCTTGCATGGGTTCTTGGGTCACTGGTGATGACGTGTGGTTTTCATACCCATTCTGCATGTCGACGGGACGGTAGAAGTAGTTCTCACCGAATGCCGTTGCTTTCTGCTTTATCCAATTTGCAACTTTGCCGATGGGACTGGTGACTTCTTCTGTTGTAACAGACACAAAACACAAAGTCACTTTTTAAAACATTTCCATGACTGCATTGAGTTGAAGTGACATATCCAAACCTCCCAAGTCCATGAGGGTTTCAAGAGCCGTGGCCTTTTATTCCATGGGATCAATGTCATGGCTTTGCTTACCTTGGATTGTTGCTCCCATTCACCGCTTACGGATAGGCGGCTACGGCTACGACTGTTGCTAAGGGTGTCGCTAAGGACATACTATACTTCAACTCATGATGACGCAGAACTATAGCCATAGCTGTAGCCATGGTCTTAAAGCCCATTTCTGTGAAGCACCAGAATTTGCACGAAATGTTTTTCCTGTCCGATTTTCTCACAATAAATGTTATTTTCAAATATAATTATAGATCGGGAAAGAAAAAAAAAAAAACTTTTTTTTTGGCAAGGGTCTACCCATGATTCTAAGATGTTCTGTCTTTATTTGAACTCACCGTGGCTGTGTTTGCTTCGTTTGGCCTGTGGTGTCTCCAGGATATCCTGTTCCACATGCTGTCTGTCGTTGCTATGAAAAGGGAACAAGACCACTTTAACATTGGGATTACAATATAGCTATAAAAATTCGGTAAATCACTGGACCAACGTATTCTACTTTAGCTCCATTTCGACCACATGTGCCCACATTACTTGAAATTGAAATAATTTGAAATAATTGTGTTCGGGTATTGGTAGAATATCTTCAGACAAAAAAAGGCCAACAAGGAACATTTAAGGAAAAAAATAAGAATGTCCAATGATGCAAAATGGTCTCAGGTGCAGTGTAAAAGTGAATATTTTAAAATCATCAAAAACGTTTCACAGGCAGATCGTGTAGTGCCCTCTTTGATGATTTTTTTGTTTACGTTTTTTTTTCCTGATACGATTGACGATACGTCCACGATCGTTCATGTGTTGAGTGCAATCAACGGATTTGCACAAGGAATTATGCAAAATCTTCAGTTTGCGCAATCTACAGACTTGAAAAAGTGTACTCTTTGTACGATCGTGAAAATGTTGATAATTAATTGTGAACGGCCCCTTATATATGTTGGGCGCGATCGGTCAATCTGCGCGATCAACCGATCGCGCTGCGCTATTGAAAGATCTATTGGTCGCGCAGCAACCGGTCGATCGCACAACAATCGGTCGATTGCACAACAATCGGTCTATCGCGCTACAAGTATTTTTTGCGCGATCGGCCGATCGTGCAGGAATGACCGATCGTGCCCCAACCCCAACCCAATCGGTCGATCGCGCAAAACCATTCCTGCACAATCAGCCGATCGCGCCAAACCACTCCTGCACAATCGGTCGATCGCGCATGTTTCTTGCACGATCGAACGATTGTTGCGCGATCGACCGATTGTTGCGTGATCGACCAATTGCTGCGCGACCAATAGATCTTTCAACAGCGCACAGCGATAGCCCAGCGCGATCGGTTGATCGCGGTCAGATTGACCGATCGCGCCCAACATATACATCTCTTAAAAAGAACAAGACAACTGCTCAGTAGGCAGTATTTATGTGAAATATTTTTGACACATTCTTAGCATTTTACATAAATGTAATTCGCCCTAGCATTCAAATTTTAAAGGTGAGAAGTTCTAACAGCGTTTTTCAACCTTTCAAAATATTGATCAATATCGCAGACAAACTTTAGAAAAATTGCCTTAATTCATTCGTCGATGATGTTTGGCACCTTATTTTGGGTTTGTTGGTTTATTGGATGTTTTTCTTCACAGTAGAAACAGAAATTGGTAATGAGAGAAGTAATTTAGTTGTTCAGTCATTGCAAAGTTGAAGTGATCCGTTATACCTTTTCTTTTTCTGATTTGTGGTTCTCAAGGATTTTATTACAATTTACTTGAATTACAGGGAAATAAAGTCTGAAGTTGCAGTACAACAAAAAAGTGTCTCGGATAATTTCACCAACGCCAGTAAAACCAAGCTTGTTTTATCGGTAATTTCTCTTTCTACTACAGTTTTAAATTTGAGTGTTTGAATTTTTTGTTAAAATTATAAATAATTTTTTTAATAAATAGTAAAATAGTCTTATTTTTACAAGTTTTAGGCAATTACGTTTTAGTTAAATCCCTTAACTTTCTGGCAAAATCAAATAAAATTCTATTCAATATTAAAGTCGCAATTAGAGAAAAGGTTTGCTATATTTTTTAGAGATAGTAATATTTATAATGGCAATGTGATTCCGTGAGCTCGTATTGTGTCGGAAATACAAGCTTACACGATACTTTGCTACTTTGCGTATGGGGATACACAATGCTTCGCAAACGTAAACTTTACAGTTACACGGACGTAAACTAAAAATACCTTTCCCAACTGCGTTTTCTCGGTCCAGAACCCGAAGGTGTCCCGTCAGAACCAATCCAAGTTCTGAAGGCAGATGTTAATTTGGACACCATCGGGATACCAGTAGAAACATCTGAGTGTACGGTCAAAACGTGACTCTGGTTTCTTCGTTTTGTAAATGTTGCGCTTTTCTTATGTGTGTCGTTTTCCTGTGTCTAATGGCCGACAATGCCGTAAGTGCGCATGCGTAGACGGGTCATCGCCGTTAAATGACCTAAACTTCCACCAGTCTCTCCACTAATGATATCCCCGCTGTTTACAAAGAGACAAAAACTGTTAGCTGAAAGTAAAGTGTGTTATTTAAAATAATTTATTTAAGAAGTACGCATTTGAAACACGAAATCAAATACCGAACAGTTTGAGCGTTCGCCGATTATTTTGTGAATTGTTATTTTACAGTCTTCAAATCGCAGTTCACGACGACTGATTTCAAGTTGATGTTGGCTAATCGGGCGCTAATGATGATGTTCAGAATCAGAGTTTAGACTGAAACACGTGTATTTTTGACACATGTTGATTGTTGGGGATGTTCTAGAAAAATACGTGCATTAAATTCAATATACTAGTTTTTGTATACACAACACACACGGGCACAAGTGTCAAGACCAGAGAGACTGGTGACTCATCAAACAACCCGCTCTGCTGATCAGAAACTGTTTAATTTAAATTTGTTGAGTGCGAAGTTGGTAAGTTAAAAACTCATGTCGTGGTTTTCATCGGGGCCCTGTACAGCGCGGAAACTAGGGTAACACAGTACACTAGCACTGGCAGTGGTAGTGCTACTGCTAGTGGTAGTGGGAGGGTAACACAGTAACAGTAACAACAACAGAGTATTAAACACTATTACTAATATTACACTGGGCACAAGGGCCGGTGTGCACAATTTTTTCTAGACCGGGGGCACTATATTGAGTACTGTTTCCGTTTGCATTTCTCTTATATGTAAACAAGCCCCTTTTCAACGCAGAGGTAAACATATGGTAAAGGGGATGCCGAAAAACAGTTTTTAAAACATTGAAATTTGCACAGAAAATCTTTAAAATAATGTTAACATTTTACTCTGGTAATTTTTTAATATCAAAATTCTAGATTTCAAATGGGGGCAAGCAGGGGGCATTTAGTACCGTACACAAAAAGAGTTCCATGGTTGAGCATTATAGTATACTAGGACAAGCAGTGTTCCATTTCATTTGCTCTCTACGTGTGCGAAGTTCAATGACATTTGACAGGCAAAGTGTGATGTCACAACACAGACCGCTTTTGACATGCAAATTTGACGAGATTCTTGACATGCACGTAATAATAGCTGGCATTATGACGATCATAGATGTTGGCTAGGTTTGCTTGAATATTTGGTGACCTGATTTGACCTGGCTTCCTGTCCGAAATACACAATGTAAAGCTCTATAGTTTATATACACTTTTTGTTCGAATTTATATATTTTATTTGATTAAACTTACAATTTACCTGCCATTCACAAAACCCAAACACCTAGTTTTTGTGATGTCACAAAAACTCAATTTTTAGTTATATTTGTTGCAGTAAACATCATGGGCAAAGATGTTGATAATAGAGGTCCTCCCCAGCGATTAACGTGGAAGCCAGTTCTGACCACAAAGGAGGTCAAAGATCTGCTGCAGCATCTGTTCAACATCCAGGCTGACATCTTAAAGGAATATGAGAGCTACGATGACCGAACCTACTACGTGAAAACGGAGCAAACCCACAAGCGCTTCCAGACATCAGAGTTCATCCTAAAGGTATTGAATTCCCAGAACACCGCCTTGGAGGGCGTTGTCGACGCTCAGATGGGGGTTCTACGTCATCTGGAATCCTACCCCGACCTTTGTTGCCAGGTTCCTCTGCCCAACATGGCGGGAGACTTTTTGAGCAAAGAGATGATAACAAGTGAAGTGAGGAATGGTAGGTAACATGCCATCATCGCTAGGTTGCCTGGCAGGCTAGTCAAACTTGGCTCTAAGGTAGCCTGGCGGGCTGGTCAAACTTGGCTCTTAGGTAGCCTGGCGTGCTAGTCAAACTTGGCTCTTAAATGTAGCCCATCAGCAGCCTAGTCAAACTTGGCTCTAGGGCAGCCCAATGTGCTTGAAGTGAGGAATGGTAGGTAACATGCCATTATTGTTAGGTTGCCTGGCAGGCTAGTCAAACTTGGCTCTAAGGTAGCCCGGCGGGCTAGTCAAACTTGGCTCTTAGGTAGCCTGGAGGGCTAGTCAAACTTGGCTCTTATGTAGCCCGGCGGGCTAGTCAAACTTGGCTCTTAGGTAGCCAGTTGAGCTAGTCATATACTAGTAACCTATCTCTTTGTAGCAGATTTGCACGCGTGTGACGCAACAGGATAGTACTGAACCAATGATTTTTAATATATTATTAACCCCCATCTCCCTGTGACAGCCTTTCAAAATCCAAACTTCATGTTTGTTTGACTCTGTATGATTGCACGTGGGATCAGGCATATTACCATAATCAGATTCCAACAAATTGGGAGAACCGAATGGTGTTGGATTTTGTTAAGCGAGAGGAAGGATCCAAGTAAGGAAGCATCTCAATAGTCGGGCCGGTTCTAGGCGCAAAAGATTGTTCCTGTGGGCTCCTGTCCGCAATCCATTGGACCGCCAGAATGTTCCACTGGATCGCATCATTGTGCCAAAGTACGGGAGCAATCCTTCACGAGTGAATATGCGCATTAGTATTTTGAACGTTCCAACGGAAGATTTTGGCGGTCCAATAGAACGGCCCCCATGAGCATGCGTTGGTATACTTATTCGATCCAATAGACCCCTTGCATTGGACGCCATCGCTGATGTCAAACAATGGAAACGGGCTCATCTGTACAAGCTGTGCACAGCTCCCAGCCAATGATAGGTCTTCGTTAACCTCAGTAAGGGCACTTTTGGGGGCTTGTGACATCATATGCACGGGGCTATTAGAATGTTCGAAATGTTTTGAGACGCTCCCTAAATCAATCAAAGTGTTGTAACAATGACTTCTGCCTTTTGTTATTCTGAAGGAGTTGAACTCATTAGTCGGGAAAGGGAGATGTCTGCTGTACGCCTCTTTAAGTTCGTACCAGGAACAATGTTGACTGATCTGTCTCCTTTGCCAGCCAGGTTTTTCTATGGTGTAGGAAAACACTTGGGACAACTTCAAAAGACCCTCCAGGTATTGTATTTGATCATCCAAAAGCACAGTTAGCGCCAACAACAGGATGAATAGGAAACATTAAGAGTTGTTCAGTTTTAGATGCGGGAGAAAATGGGGAAAAATCCAGGCAATCAGGTATGGACTGAAAACCCGATCCACGTGCAAGGCTCCAGTCTGAGGTAGAATTCGAACGGGGGGGGGGGGGGGGGGTCCACAGAGGGGAAAGGCAGGGAGAGAAACCACAGAGCCAACCGGATGTGTTAATTTTTCACCTAAAGAGGGGCTCTATAAGGCTATAGTCAGTTTTGTGATGCACTGATTTTCCAATATTCAGGGCAGGCGTGCAATTTTTTAAGCTGATTTCCTCCTATTTTTTGCAATATTAGTGTCGGCAAACCAAGTGCGCCCTCAGTGTTCAAGTGGGGTATCCAACTTTGCAATTAGCAAATTTACAAAAATGTTAAGTTTGGGTCTGCGACCCTTGGACTCACTCTCAGAAAGAGAGAGAGAACCCAATTTCTATTATCTGTGGATAATTTCTTTCTTTATTTTAGAGAGTGGCTCTGGCCATGCTCCCAATAATATTTACTTGCAGGGTTCTGCCCACAGTGGTTGGTGCCGGAAAACCCGCCCGGCACTCAGGATTCCCCCACCACCACTGGCAGAAGTTTCTCTGTTTCCGACCACCACACATTGTCCAACTTTTTTAATTACACTTGCAATTTCCTTTTAAAGGTTTTCAACGAAATGTAAAATTGGGTATTTACCAGAAAACAATGGTATCCAAAGCCATTCATTTTGAGTACTTCCTTGATTTGAGTATATTTATATGATCTACCGTGTAACTGATCCATCTCGCAATGGTTTCCAGGGAAACATTTTTCCACCACTAAAGAAATCCTGGGCAGAACCCTGTACTTGGGAGGGATAGTGTCCTAAAGCTCTCTGTGAGTAGTGTTTTGAGAAGTATTGTAATTTTTAGGGCTAGTTGAATTGGGTAATTGGGTAGTTGACCTTGGGTAGTTGACCTTGGGTAGTTGACCTTGGGTGGTTGACCTTGGGTGGTTGACCTTTTGTCCTTCACACTAGTGACTAGGCTGTGCTATTTGTATTGTGTGCTATTGAATGGAAGATTAAAATCAATTTAAGTGCAGTAGTTTGGATTTTGCTGTAGTATTTTAGTGAATGCTCGTCCCGATTCAGTAGAGGGACCCTCCTTCCTGTGCCTCTACAAAAAGTGAAGGAAAAAAAACCTACAAAATTTAGTTTGGTTGGACATTTCCTCTTTTTTTTCTGCAACAAGAAAGTTGCATTTCTGAATCAATAGAGTGGTTTAAGTGCCATGAATTTGTGAGAATAAAGAGATCATCATTTGAGAATTCATGCTGAGCAAGTCTTGCACCTGTTAAAAATATAAATAACAAAATGTTGTTAAAAAAAAATCAAGTATTTGCTGATTTAAGTATGTTTTCCAAACATAGGAGTACCATGGTGATGTAGCACCACTTAAGCTCAAAAGCAAGTACAGCACGTGGAGCCTGGAAAATGTTCCCTTGACAAGAGAAAATCTCCCATTGGTCAGTGATGTCGCCAAAAGACGACTGTTAGAGAGTGTGATTGGACAGTTTGAAAACGCTGTCATTCCTGTGATTGGGCAGTTAAGGCGGGGTGAGTTGCTTCAATTTGCAAAAGTGATAATATTAACGGACATTTATATAGTGCTGTTATCCACCAATTTTGACCCCTGGATCTCTGGGCAGTTGATTTTGTTCCTTAAAGGAAAGGTACACAATTGGTAATCACTCTAAAAATTAAATGCCAATAAAAAACTGACTTGGTTAGAAGTACAGCAGCTTTCGATAGTTTAAAGAGAAATATATAAATTCAAAATAATGTGGATATTGATAAACATGTCAGTTTTTATCTTCCAAAATTTGAATCTGAGATTGTGTATTTCTATTAGGGATTATTCTTTATTCGTGGACATATGCGCTGGGGATTTTGGTGGTATTTAAAAAATGCGACCACCTTTTGAAATTAAATTTTCACAGGTTAGTTTTATTGTATATCTACATTTATAAATGATTAAAACAATCAAAACGGTCCCAAAAATCAAAGGTATACTTTGCCTTTAAACCAACTCAGCCTTGGGGGACTATACAGTATTTGAAAATTTGTTAAAGTTCAAGGTTTTTGTTCGAGCCAGTCATGCTTTAAACATCTACAGCATAGCTAGAGCGGTCTAGAGCATCAGAGTAAGGGTTCGAATCCTGGTTGTGACACTTCTCATCACCCAGAAGGAGTAAATGGATACCTTCTAGGGTTGAGAGTGTTGATGTGAATGATGAGCAACCGGTTTGCCGACTTGGCTGCCGGTGCTGCACACTCCAGAGAAGTTAAGATTGTTTCAGGAGTGCCTAAGGCCCAATGAACAGGGGTAGTAATAATGTGAGGTGCTTTGATACAATGTTTAGAAGCGCCTACAAAATTCATGCTGATTCTTATTATATACATGGAAACAAGTTTACATTTTTCATTTTTAGGAATCATTTATGGTGACTTCAATGAATACAACGTCATAGTAAGCGATGACTTCGGCCTCACAGGTTCGTCAAAGTCAACTTCCACCTCGGATGAAAGTCACCAAATTTGTACGGTCGAGGAAAGCAAAGTCGCCAGCTGTGTCTCTAAGTGGAAGATCAATGGCCTAATTGATTTTGACGACACGGGGTACAGTTGTCTGTTATTTGAAGTAGCAATAGCAATCGCTTACATGATGACGGTCAGCGACGAACCACTTGAGGTTTCGGGTTACCTGCTGGCTGGTTTTGAGGCGGTGTCCCCGCTCGACTGCGAGGAGCGCAGGCTGCTGAGGGCGTCGGTGGCGGGAAGGCTTGCCCAGTCGTTGCTCACAGGCTTGAAGCAATCCAAGACTTTTTCAGACAACACTTATGTGGGGAGTTTTCTGCTGAAGGGGTGGAGTCTTTTGGAGCTTTGGTGGGGCCAGACTGAAGACGACCTGCAGGAGTTGCTGGGTAGGTGTGGGAATTCTGGAATAGACGTGTAAATATCCACTAAGCTCCGCCCCCACATGTATTTGCCAATGTGTTTGAGACATTGAAGTGCATATTCTTGATATTTTATTCACATTCTGCATATATTCAGTTTTGACCTTTGTCTAATTTTTAAAGGGGAAAAAAAAAAAAAATTATTTGCTACAAAACAAGTTTAAAAAAAATATTTTGGTGACGCAATAATTGATATGCGCTGCCTTTTTCAATTGTGACGCAAGAAAATTTGCTTCGCACGAAGCATTCGCTGTATGAACCGGGCTTAATCCGGAGGTCGCAGGTTCAAGTCCCGACTCCCATTGTAGTGAATTTTTTATTGTTCAACTCAAATGTTTATAACTAAATGTTTACACTAGAAAATATTCGTAAATTATTTTGTATTGTGTGCTGACTGCTGCAGTAATTTAATGATTTTACCCTCATGCTGTCTGACCGTTCAATACCATTCACTGTGGTTTTGAATGGATAGGTGTGGGAATTCTGGAATAGACGTGTAATAGACGTGTAAATATCCATTAAGCTCAGCCCCACATGTATTTGCCAAAGTGTTTGAGACATTAAAGGGCATATTCTTGCTATTTTATTCACATTTTGCATATATTCAGTTTTGACCTTTGTCTAATTTTTGAAGGGGAAAACAATTTTTTATTTTTTTTTGCTACAAAACAAGTTTTAAAAAAATTATTTTTTTGAGAAAGGTAAAATTTCTTTGTTTAAGAATTTTATGTATTTCATTGTAAGTTATCATTTTTAGCAGGGATCACACCCAAGTTTTATGATACAACCAGCCGCTTCCAAGGTTGTGGCATAAAACTCGGGTGTGATCCCTGACTACACGGCGGATACAAGGTGAATGGCTTCTGACTGGTACTCGAACAAAGATATTGACAAAATATGGAGACTGCCAACATTAGGGTTAGATAGTTCGGTTGGTAGAGCGCATGCAGGCCCACTAAAGCCCCGTTCATACTTCCTGCGAATGCGAAGCGAATTTTGGTGACGCAATAATTGATATGCGCTGCCTTTTTCAATTGTGACGCAAGAAAATTTGCTTCGCACGAAGCATTCGCTGTATGAACCGGGCTTAATCCGGAGGTCGCAGGTTCAAGTCCCGACTCCCATTGTAGTGAATTTTTTATTGTTCAACTCAAATGTTTATAACTAAATGTTTACACTAGAAAATATTCGTAAATTATTTTGTATTGTGTGCTGACTGCTGCAGTAATTTAATGATTTTACCCTCATGCTGTCTGACCGTTCAATACCATTCACTGTGGTTTTGAATGGATAGGTGTGGGAATTCTGGAATAGACGTGTAATAGACGTGTAAATATCCATTAAGCTCAGCCCCCACATGTATTTGCCAAAGTGTTTGAGACATTAAAGGGCATATTCTTGATAGTTTATTCACATTCTGCATATATTCAGTTTTGACCTTTGTCTAATTTTTGAAGGGGAAAACAAATATTTTGTTTATTTGCTGCAAACAAGTTTTAAAAAATTATTTTTTTGAGAAAGGTAAAATTTCTTTGTTTAAGAATTTTATGTATTTCATTGTAAGTTATCATTTTTAGCCAGGGATCACACCCAAGTTTTATGATACAACCAGCCGCTTCCAAGGTTGTGGCATAAAACTCGGGTGTGATCCCTGACTACACGGCGGATACAAGGTGAATGGCTTCTGACTGGTACTCGAACAAAGATATTGACAAAATATGGAGACTGCCAACATTAGGGTTAGATAGTTCGGTTGGTAGAGCGCATGCAGGCCCACTAAAGCCCCGTTCATACTTCCTGCGAATGCGAAGCGGATTTTGGTGACGCAATAATTGATATGCGCTGCCTTTTCCAATTGTGACGCAAGAAAATTTGCTTTGCACGAAGCATTCGCAGTATGAACCGGGCTTAATCCGGAGGTCGCAGGTTCAAGTCCCATTTTAGTGAATTTTTTATTGTTCAACTCAAATGTTTATAACTAAATGTTTACACTAGAAAATATTCGTAAATTATTTTGTATTGTGTGCTGACTGCTGCAGTAATTTAATGATTTAATAAACAACACATTACTTAACTTAAACGACATTTCTTATCTATCTGTTTAAGATGTGTATGTCGCCTCGTAAAAATAAGTGGGCAATTTCTCACTGATTGACCATAAGATAACTTTGTAAGAGAGGCATGGGAGAGTGAGACAAAAGTAACTATTTTGTCCCAGTCTTGTCCAGTACATTTCAAAGCAGTTCATGATTATTCGTAGGAAAAAAATATATTAAATTTATCCGTGACCTTTTTAAAGGTCATTTGAAAAGAGTTACGTATGTGACAAAGACGGACATGCTGCCTCGTTAGTGAAGAAAGAATTAAAAAGATATATATACATATAATTATCTGGCAGAAGCATTCCTAACCCTTGCTAATTGTATTTTTTGGGGGTGCTGAAGTCTAAGAATACGATCTATTTTATAAAATAAAATAAAAGAAAAAAGGAGGCGGCTTCTAAAAAAGGAAGCGGGCGGGGATGCTAAACATGTTTGTTTTTTTCGCCACATAATTCTGGTGGGAGACGTTCTATATTTGATCTGTGCATGCTGTGAACTGTTTAAATGTAAATTGATCTCCAGAGTCGAACTGTGATCTCCAATAAATCGAACTGTGATATCCAATAAATCACCCAATGACCATTATTTTAATCAGATTTAAATCAGATCTCCAATTGTGAATTTGTCGTCTCTGCGAACGTGTATTTCCGTAACACACTCCCCTCTTCATTATTCGTTTTATAACATCCAAGTAGATCTTTGTGTTTGTCAGTTGATCCATAGAGAAAGGACCCACATTTTTTCTTTATGTTGATATTTCAAAGTTTAAAAGTCAAAGCATTAACAGTTATTGTACTGTAACTCCAATTTTATAAAGCCAAGTTCAATGTTTATAACTGCAACCTCTTTTATAAAGGCAAGTTCAATGTTCATAACTGCATCATCTATGCGAGTAAGGTGTCTGTTTGTGTAAGAAAAACTCCCAGGTGCCGGTGTCATGACAAAAACTGTCCGCTGACAAAAAGTGTCCGCTCATTAGCATATTGCGTTCTGATTGGTCATGCGTCTATGACGTCTCATTGTTTACGGAAGCTTGCTAAATAGTGTCCGCGGTTAGCGTGCATCATCATTGCGTGCCTTGGTTCTCAGCTGTTAAGACGTCGTGTCCAGATAAGATAATTTTTGACCTTTTAGTTTTACATTTTTGTAACGCTTTCCTGCTTGTATTTGATTATAAATATTCGTATTATTTATCATTTAGCACTGTCACCATTCGTACTTTTTAACCTGCACTTTTTAATTACTTAAGTAAAATACTAATCTTGACATACTTTTGAGATTAAGTGTTCGTCTGCTTGATATATTCCTAACTCCCCTCTACAGCCTCAAAATGCCCCAAAACTGACCGTAATCTCTGCCAAATACTGTCCGTAATCTGCCAAATACTGTCCATGTGCATGCAAACGTGCAGCAGCATGGCGCGCGCCCGGACACTATTTGTTGGGCGGACACTATTTGTCACGTGTTACATGCCAAATAGTGTCCGGGGTCTACTGCGCATGCTCAGCGGACACTTTTTGTCACGTCAGCGGACAAGTTTTTGTATGGTGGCCCTGAAGGGACATCGCATATCGCAAACGTGTGCGCATACGTATGCAATGTCGTGAAACAAATCGCGAATATGTGCGCACACGTATGCAATGTCGTGAAACAATTCGCGAATATGTGCGCACACGTATGCAATGTCGTGAAACAAATCGTGAATGTGTGCGCACACGGTATGCAATGTCGTGAAACAATTCGCGAATATGTGCGCACACGTCTGCGAATAAATTTGCGATGTCGTGAATTTTATTGCATACCATGTTGCATACCTTTGAATAAAATGTCTAATGATCTGGGTGGTTTCTTGCCTACAGTGAGATAAGCGGTAGTCATTGCAGCGGTAGTCATTGTTTTAGGCAAGCGAGGCGGGTGGTCTTCCGGTATGGCAAGACTTGGCCTGGTGCCAAGTTCCTGGGTACATGCTTACAGGGAGCCTGACCTGACTGTAGCGCCACGTACTCCCTAGGTCACTAACAAATTGTTCGCAACTATGACATCACCCCAAAGGTATGCGACATGGTATGCAATAAAATTCACGACATCGCAAATATATTCGCAGACGTGTGCGCACACATTCGCGAATTGTTTCACGACATTGCATACGTGTGCGCACATATTCGCGATTTGTTTCACGACATTGCATACGTGTGCGCACATATTCGCGAATTGTTTCACGACATTGCATACGTGTGCGCACATATTCGCGATTTGGTTCACGACATTGCATACGTATGCGCACATATTCGCGAATTGTTTCACGACATTGCATACGTATGCGCACACGTTTGCGATATGCGATGTCCCTTCAGGGCCACCATATTTTTGTCATGACACCTGTATGGATCTAGACTTGGTTCCAAGTCTGCGATCGCGGCTTTTATTTAGTCTACCCGATAAGCCAATACATTATTGCCTGAAATAGCGCCCTCTTGTGGATTAACCTCAGTCATTATTGCGAGTTAGCTAATCTGTGGGGCCTTTTGCGTGGCTGATTCAGAGAAATAACCGTGATCTCAGACTTGAAATCAAGTCTAGTATGGATCGAGCTGCAAATTTTCAGAAGGCCCTTCTAAATATTAACTCTCGAAAATCATTTGATTTTCACCAAAAACGTGTGATGTATTTTAAAGAAATTTTAACAGTCCGGCTATCTGCAAGTACATAAGCATTCAATCGGTAAGTTTCACGATCTAATTCTAAATCTTTGCAGATAAAAAACATCATAGGGCGAAAGAATTGGTCTGCAGTGGTGCTGGGGCCAAGGACGGAGTGGATTGGCCCTATTCATGGGTCTAGCTCTATGGGTACAACATGTGTTGGGTTCGTAGTCGACGACATTATAAAGGCAAGTTCAATGTTCATAACCGTAACCCATTTTATAAAGGCAGGTTCGGGGTTCATAACTGCATCAACTTTTATAAAGGCAGGTTCGGTGTTCATAAACTGCATCAAAATAAAGGCAAGTTCAATGTTCATTGCTGCAACTAGTTGCGATAATCGTAACCCTCCATCCTCCCGACGGTCGGAGACCGGAGGGACATGCTGCAACCACCTTGTTTAATAGGCAGGTTTGGCGTTCATAACTGCAACCACTTTTAATAAAGGCATGTTCGGTGTTCATACTGCATCTGTATTAGTATCTGTATCTGTACGTTGCAGAGACCAAAATTGGCATAAACGCAACGGGAGAGGGAGAGGGTGTACGTGCTGGATGTTTAGAGGGAGAGAGGAATGCAGCCAATGAGGGATTTGAAGGAGTCAACTGACTCAGCTTGGACGATGTTTTCTTCATGGTGGTTCCAGTCAGTTATTGTTCTATTGATGAACGAGTACTTTAATTGGTTGGTGTTGCACCGTGGAACTTTGAAGCACTTGGAGTTATTTGCTATTGAACTTTCGATTGAGATAGTTGTTGGTGAATTAAAGAGTGTTCTAGGTCGAATGCGTCTGCCTGTTTTTTTTGGTGTAAAGTAAAGTTGTGATGGTATAGCTGGTACCAACCCTCAACCACCTTGAACATGAATGTAAGACGTATTTGCTTCCGTCTGTCCTGGAGAGTTGGTAATTGCAGGTTTCTGAGCATTTCTGTGATACATCCAGGTTGCCGTGACCGATAATCTCCTGTGATGAAGCGTGCAGCACGATGTTGGATGCGCTCAAGGCGATCTAAAGTATGTTGGTCTTATTATGACTATGACTGAGGATCCCACACTACTGCTCCATACTCCAGGGTTGGTCGTACAAGGGCTAAGTAGGCAGTGCGCTTACAGCTGCAACCACTTTTTTATAAAGGCAAGGTCAGTGTTCATAACTACATTAATTTTTTATAAAGGCAAGTTCAGTTTTTGATGAGGAAGAAGTTGAGCTTGGGTTTACCTATTTGTAAAAGTTGATAGGTCCATGAAAATGACAAGTCTGCACTTGAGAGGTAGACCTAGGGATCTATCTGTCCAAAATGTCATGTTTTTTAGGCTTGGGAGCATTTTCCTGCATCTGATCTTTTTGTTGCTGGTCCTGGAATAATCATGGACTTGGTTCTCAGTCTGTGATTATGGTTTTTGTCTACTTCTGATATACACTAAAGTATTGCTTGAAATAGCGCCCTCTTGTAGATAATCCCCCGGCGTTAAAGGGATATAACTGCTTACTTTTTACCTAATTCAGTGATGTGGAATCACAGAAAAATAATTTTTAGATGGTTGTAAAAAATAAATCATCAAACTAGAGCGCAAGTGTTTGTCCAAACAAACACGAGGTGTTCGGCTATCAATGGGGTCAGTGTTGTAGTCAACGCGAGAGCTATTGCATTGAGTGGAATTTGGTGCCATTACTGTTTTGTGGCGTGCCTAACAACCTACACACTTCAGCAAAATTCTAAAAAAGCATATGATTAAAATCCTGACGTTTGATTGATAGCGGGGTTTGCATGGACGGCTGTTTTAAAGACTGACAAATCTATTGCCAAAATCAGGTTAGGATAGAGTTTCGTATAGTTAGAACTTCCTGTTTGGACCGGAAGGAAAGATCAAAGTGGGTCATGCTTCTGGAATAAAATGTCAAACGTGTATTAAGCTAGCAAGCAGCACAAAGATTAAGACTTCATGACATGTGGTTCAGGAAATATGATTTCTAATATTTGAACTTCCTGTTTGGACTAGAAGGAAACATCAACGTGGGGTCATGCATATGAACAAAATGTCACAAGTGTTGTAAGCTACAAGACAACACAAATATTACGACTTTATGACATGCAGTTCAGGAGATTTGATATTTAAAGTAATAAGCTTTGAATTACTGTAACTTGACACCCGATGACGTCATGATGAAAAAATGTGCTTTAGTAAAGTAAAGGTCAAACGGAGTCACAATGTGGGTAAGATTTGTTTAATACCTTAAGAGCTTTCATATGGTGCACATATTTTGTATTTAGCATGGTTCTTGATATATGATTATTTTTAATATAAAACTTCAATTTAATGTAATGACGTCATTGATGACGTAATTCAAAAACAAATGTATTCTGTCATGTACACACTGTGGTCTAGGTATATGGTAAGTTTCAAGTCCGTACAATCTTTAATTTTTGGAGATAGCAAAATGTTTAAAATGTCGACCTTGTTAACGATTGTCGTTGTGACGTAGCCATGACGTCATATATCATATAAAATGCTCATGAGCTTAACAAAATATTATGCGTTGAAAGTTTTTTTTCATATTTTTATACACTTAGGCTCTTGAGCCCCCAAAACATAATTTTTTATTTAACTTCCGGTAAAGGTCAAATGAGGTCACAATTTGCATACAATGTGTACAACATTACAAGACCTTTCATATGCATCAAAGATCCTGTATGTAGCATATATGGTTCTCAAGATATGAATTTTTCAAATTATTTAACGTTTATTTAACGTAATGACGTTATCAATTACGTCATCATTCCAAACAAGTTGCGGATTCATCTAGTTTCAAAGATCTTTGTACACGGTAAATTTCAAGTTCATACAAGCTTTTCTTTTTGCGAAGAAGAAAACCCAGAAAGAAAAAAAACAGAGCAATAACAATAGTTGTTCGGATGTTGGCCGAACACCTAAAAAACAGAGCAATAGCCTAACACTAGTTGTTCGGCTGTTGGCCGAAATCCCTAATGAAACATAAATGTTAATAATTATTATTTACGAATCGTTAATTATCATGAAAATACATTGTATTATGGTTATTTCTAGTGGCCAAGAATAACTCTTCGTAAAAGCATTACAAGCTGCACAATTTAGCAAAAGTCTAAACAAGCTTTTGATTGTTAGTGAGGTTGGCATAGACGGCTGTTTTAGAGACTAACAAAGCTATTGCCGAAATCAGGACGCGTGAACCTTGAACAGAGACTAGAGTACAAGCATGTTTGGACTTCGCCCCCTTGCGGTCAATAGAACGAAAAGCCGCTCACATTGCAACTGGTATAGATCACGGATTGTGTGTGTTTTCAGTGCGGTTATTTTCCCGCGGTTTAACAGCGTGTCAATGCATACCCGATTTCAACCGGAAGTGAAGGTCAATAGGTAACATCTCTGTGGCAAAGTTTGAGAACGCCTTTGGACCTATAACATGACGTAAAATCTGTGAGTAGTGTGTGTGTAAAAAGTATGAATATTTCTTAAAGTATGAAATTTGAAACTTTCAACTTCCGGTTTAAACAGGAAGTCAAGGTCAAATGGTGTAACACTTTGTGATGTAATTGCTACATTTTTCAAGACCTCCCCGATGATGTATAGATTGAAATAATAGCTAAGGTACTTCTCGAGTTATGAATTTATGAAGTATTAAACTTTGTTTTAGTGTATTTTGACATCTGATGACGTCATCATAACGTCACAACTACTTGGTGGAGGTTTTATCCATGTCCTAATGTGGTATTAATTTGAAGTTGATCAGATATACTGAAGTTAATAATTTTACCGAGAAAGTGTTTTTTTAAAGAATTACACAAAGGCAAACTTTGACCCTCCGGTACGACCGTAGGTAAAGGTCATGTGAATTTTGCGTTAACTTTTCAAATGTTGCCCATGTCTTTGTGTATCATATGCCCAAAGTTGAATTGTGTAACTTTATTATTCAGAGACATACAGGCATGGGCATGAGGTCACTTTTTGACCTTAAATGGCTTGTAATTTGACACCTGATGACGTAATCATGACGTCACAACTTACTCGTCTTCTGCTAGTTATGTTCTAACTTCACATGAAGTTTCAAGTTGATCAAAGGTTTACAAGCATGCGTTTGCTTGCGGACAAAGCCCACTGAGAAGAATAAGTAAAACTAAAAAAATTTAAAAAACGAACAAAAACAATGAGTTGTTCGTGCTGTTGCACGAACACCTCAAATATCACGCAATTAACGAAAAATGTGAAAAAACAAAACGTGTTCAAAGGTCAGCGTATATGCTTTCCAGCCGTTGCAACTGTCAAGTTTACGTGACATTGTTGCGCAATGTTGTAAGTAGACTGGTGCCCTGTCTATGTATTAATTACAACAATGGCGAGGCATGAAGATCCAGTCTTCATATTCAAAAAACACAAATTCACATGTAAAAAAACCGACATAAACAGTCTTGTCCGATCCACACCAACTTGCATTCTGTGGACATTGTGCAGCTATTACATAGACGTAGACCAGCTGTATGGGATAAACAGATTCGTCATTCCGTCAAGGCTCACGGCAACAGTTTTTTCCCATCTACCATTAATGACTGGAATACTTTGCCCAGCAATGTAATCTCCAGCAAATCACTAGACAAATTTAAGGAAAACCTCAACAAGTATCTAAAAAATTAGGCCATCCCATCCCCATAATATTGTGCACAAGCTGGAGTGATGTGTCTTGAGATATTTTTTTTTGCCGGGCAAAATTATACAGATACAGAATTCAGTCCGTCGTTGTCCCGCCGCATGTGTAGCGCAGGCAACAACACGTAACGTGACAATAGTTTGGGGATAGTAGCTAGGGGTACAGACTAAAACCTTTGTAAAACAAAACATAACTAGAGCGCAAGTGTTTGTCTAAACAAACACGAGGTGTTCGGCTATCGATGGGGTCAGTGTTGTAGTCAACGCGAGAGCTATTGCATTGAGTGGAATTTGGTGCCATTACTGTTTTGTGGCGTGCCTAACAACCTACACACTTTAGCAAAAATCTAAAAAAGCACATGATTAAAAGCCTGACGTTTGATTGTTAGCGAGGTTTGCATGGACGACTGTTTTAAAGACTGACAAAGCTATTGCCAAAATCAGGTTACGAGACTCTTGAACAGAGACTAGAGTCTTGTATAGTTAGAACTTCCTGTTTGGACTGGAAGGAAAGGTCAAAGTGGGGTCATGCTTCAGGAATAAAATGTCAAACGTGTAATAAGCTAGCAAGCAACCCAACTATATCAAGTATGTCATTCACTATTAAAAGCTAATTTATTGCTTCATGAAAACTTATTCTTTATTGATTCATTATAAATCACAAGTTCACACAAGCTATGTTGTTCAAGTTGACATTATTAAGCTAAAATATAATTATTAGAAATGTTCGAAGGATTTCAAATAAATTTGGATTCTCATTGAGTATCGATGGATGAAAAATGATTGTTCATAATACACTTGATGATGATAACCTTCAAATAAGTCAAGCATTGTGTAAGCTTGTTACTTGAGAAAAAATTGACTTGAGAAAAATTAAACCGTAGAAGACACTTTTTTAGAATGCAAGACAAAGGCACATCATGAAGATGCAAGTCTAAGCCTCTTGTGAAGTTTTTTAGACTGAAGTTAGACTGAAAAAAACTGAGTCAAATACTATTTCTACCTCCATGGTGCATCATACAGTGACTTGGCAGGGAAATAAGGAATGGAACATAACAGCAAGTGTCACAATTTTCACTGTAGACCATTCCGGTACTGGATGTGCTGCATTCTGATGAAGAAAAAACAATGAACAGAGTATGACTTCATGAATAATCTTCAGACATTTTTTCATAACCTACCAAGTCTCAAAAAAAATAAAATTCATACAACACAATAAAAATCATAGCCTAACATTTTAAATGCATGAACAAATTTACAATAACTTATGTTTAGAATGTTTCAAAAATATGTAAACTTCTTTGAATAGAAAGTCTCACAGCATTAGTTACGCAAAGTCATGTTATCCATACCAACAACAAATGCAATGAATTACAAGGAAAATGGGCTCAACCAGAAGTATTATTTCAATTCCTTTGGACATGTTTTACCTTGCATAATTTGTGTTGTTTTGAACCTTCAATAAACTACTGTAAATTTACCTCTCAAGAAAAGACCATCCATAATCATTGTTTTGGCCAGGTATAACCATAGTTGACAACTGACAGGAGCAGTGAAGACTAAAGATGGCTCATGTTGACAGCTGCAACTCCTTTCTGTGTACCAGTCCTGACCCAGTCATCAGCCTCTCATCCCGCCATCAGACTCTGTTCCATATGTTCCTTGATCACTGTAGAAACTTGTAAAATAAACAAAATTCGAGACTTAAAACATTTCAAGATTATAATTTAATAAGTGGAAGGTGCCTATACTGATTTGGAATTGAACAACTTATAAATCTTACCCTCTGGGGAAACTTCATTGAAAGGTTGTAACTTATCTATGGCATAATAATATTAATTCTATAGTTGATGGAACACATTCATCAAATCTTACCATTTTCTGACACTATTGACAGAGCCAACAATCATACCAATCCCCATTGCCCAATTCTTCCTCCTCCATGATCATTAAACGACCCTTAGTTTTACAAACGTCACTACTTGACACATTCATTTTGAAAAGAGATTATGTTGAAACGAAGCTTACCGTTGTATTCACCGTGTCGCGCCGATAAACACTGCCGTGAGTGCCGGTCTGAAACGCCCTTAACAAGCTGATGTCACGTCCGTTCTTTTCGGTGTATGATCAAAACATAACCAATGTTAATCCTTTTCTGCTTGCATTTTCTCGCATAATAAAAGTGATACGAATCACTGAAGCAGGTGGACATCTCAGTGAAACTAGGTCTTCAATTCCATAATCACCATCAAGCCACCAGAAGGGCGAAAAGGGAAACGATTTGACGCCAAACGTAGCACAGGTTGAGAGAAACTCAGTTCCGCAGCGCTGCGCCGCCATTGTTAAAAGTACGATGAACTGTGACGATAAAATGTCCAAACGTGCACGGAATCACGCATAGCCTTCAGTGTACTGGATTTAACACATGTACAGCGTTTGTGTACCTGTGTTCTTTCACTATCGTGCGTCGTCAATGCGGGTCAACTTAAACGTGCGCATTTTTCGACCTAATGTAAAGGTCAAAATATTGTCACCTGAGTGCAAAAGTTTGAGCAGGCTTAACGTTCTACACCTTGATACAAAAAATAAACTAAAATAATCGGTAGTTTTTGAGATATGAATTTTTGAACCGGAAGTTAAGGTCAAATGGGGTCAAATTTTGAGTAGGGTTTGTTAACTTTTTAACGACCTGTCTGTTGATGTGTCGATTGTAAAAATCCAACATGTGGTTCACGAGTTATGATTTTGTACAAATATTAAACTTTAATTTATTGTAATTTAAAACCTGATGACGTCATCATGACATCATCAAGTTTTTGTTGTCTTGATATTGAGGTTCAAATGTCTGATGAGTTTCAATGTTCCATTCAATTTCAATCTTGAGTTATGCCGTAAATAAGCCCGAAAGTGATGTTTTTCAAGAAAAAACCCAAAGGCAAACTTCGACCCTGGGTAACGACCCGGAAGTAAAGGTCATACGATTTTGGTGTTGACTTTTCAAAGATTGCCTATGTCTAGATCTATCATATGCCCAAATATGAATACTGTGGCTATAATATTCAGAGACATACAGGCATTGGCATGACGTCACTTTCGACCTTTAAAGGCTTGTACTTTGACACCTGATGACGTAATGATGACGTCACAACTTACTCAGCTTCTGCTAGTTATGTTCTAACTTCACATGAAGTTTCAAGTTGATCAAAGGTTTGCAAGTATGCGTTTGCTTGCGGACAAAGTCCACTGAGAAGAATAAGTGAAAATAAAAAAAACCAACTAGAATTTAGTGTTTGTACGAACAAACACCGAGGTGTTCGGCTATCAATTGGGTCAGTGTTTAATTAAATCGATGAAAAGATTGTTGATAGCTTTTGAATTTTCACGGAAAGTACATTTGTTACACAGGAAATAAATGCTAAGGTTACTACTTAACTTCCGCTTTCAACCGAAAGACAAGGTCAATTGAGTCCACACTCTGTGTAGCGTTTGATTATTTTTCGAAGACCTCTCCGATGATGTATAGATTGTAAAATTCCGATGCACGGTTCATAAGTTATTAATTTTTCAAATATATTAATTTTTTTAAATTTAATTGAATACCTGATTACGTCATTATGACGTCAAGAAAGCGGTGTCTTCTACAATTGAAGAGCTAACTATGTGCGAAGTTTGAAGGTTGTGTGATCTTTGGAAGTGTGTCTTTTGTTATCTGACAAAAATGCTCACACTTGGATTAGACTAACAGCTCATACAGCCTTGCTCTACGCATAGCCTATGCCAAATGGACTTTGCCCCCCTGTGATCAGTCGAGCAGAACACGCCACGGTACGCATAGCCTTCAATGCATGCGATGTGTAGCCGCACGTTCGTATGTCTACCTGTGTTCTTTCAGTTTCACTATCGTGCGTTGTCACGGTGGGTCAACTTAAACGTGCGCCTTTTTCGACCTCATGTAAAGGTCAAAATATTGTCATCTGTGTGCAAAAGTTTGAGCAGGCTTAACGTTCCACACCTTGATACAAAAAATAAACTAAAATAATGGGTAGTTTTTGAGATACGAATTGTTGAAATTTTCAACTTCCGATTTGAACCGGAAGTAAAGGTCAAATGGGGTCAAGTTTTGTGTAGGGTTTGTTGAACTTTCAACGACCTGTCCGATGATGTGTCGATTGTAAAAATCCAACATGCGGTTCACGAGTTATGATTTTTTACAAATATTAAACTTTGATTTATTGTAATTCAAAACCTGATGACGTCATCATGACATCATCAAGTTTGTGTTGTCTTGATATTGAGGTTCAAATGTCTGATGAGTTTCAATGTTAAATTCAATTTCAATCTTGAGTTATGCCGTAGACAAGCCCGAAAATGAGGTTTTTCAAGAAAAAAACCAAAGGCAAACTTCGACCCAGGGTAACGACCAAGAAGTAAAGGTCATACGATTTTGAAGTTAACTTTTTAAATGTTGCCCATGTCCTGGTCTATCATATGCCCAAATATGAGTATTGTAGCTATAATATTCAGAGACATACAGGCATTGGCATGACGTCACTTTTTGAACCTAAATTGCTTGTATTTTGACACGTCTGTATCATCTGCTAGTTGCAATCTACCTACATGTAAAGTTTCAAGTTGATATAGGCCTCGCAACTATGCGTTTTTTTGTGGACAAAGCCCACTGAGAAGAAGAAAAACTTTAAAAAAACAAAAAACTAGAGCTTAAGTGTTTGTACGAACAAACACATGAGGTGTTCGGCTATTAATGGGTTGTGTCAACGCCTGAGTTATTGCATTCAGTTGAATTTGGTGCCATTACTGTTTTGTGGCGTGTCAACAAGCTACACACTTTAGCAAAAGTCTAAAAAAGCACACGATTAAAAGCCTGACGTTTAATTGTTGCGAGGTTTGCATGGACGGCTGTTTTAGAGACTAACAAAGCTTTTGCCAAAATCAGGTTGCGTGAACCTTGAACAGAGACTAGAGTAAAAAGCATGTTTGGACTTTGGACATTTTACGGTCAAAATTGCGAAAAGCCGATCACAATGCAACTGGTATAGATCATGCAATGTGTGTGTTTACGGTGCAGCTATTTTCCGCGGTTTAACAGCGGGTCAATGCATACCTGATTTCAACCGGAAGTGAAGGTCAAATAGGTAACATCTGTGTGGCAAAGTTTGAGAACGCCTATGGACCTACAACATGATTAGCCCTATGTAGGACTCTTCCTCTGTGCTGTACACAGATACAGAGTCCTAAATATTAAGGCCCGTTTCTGGGGCGGACAAATTTCAAAGCTTCATATCTCAAATCTTACCTGCAAGAAGCCACTTATTTCACCAGATTCACATTCCATGGCAGCATACACTTTTCTGCGGTGGGTTTTGGTCGTCATTTATTCCTCACAAATCCGTCATTTTCGTGAAATAATGCAGCTCCCACTACTATGGCATTTTTCCCTAACCGACAGGTTTAATTCGCTAAGAGTTTTATATGTACGCAACACTGCCCTCTCTTGTCCTGCCCACAATGCCCCGCGGCCCGGCCGCCATGTTATCTTCCTCTTTTCTCTTAGCGCCGACCAACGCAAGTTTTCCAGCTCTAAGAGTGTTGAGTATTCCTATAAACGTTTGAGTAAACAGTATTCAGTGTAGAGTTAGTGTGTTTGTTTGCTTGTGTAGCTGTACTTGTAGTGTTTTTTGAAGTGTTTTTGGAGTCTTTTTGGAGTGCCATTTTGAGATTTCCATAAAGAGAGACGTGTGGCTCAGAACACATCGGCCGGTAACGGGGTAGCCTGCAAATCCCCGGGTCCGATTGTTCCTTTTTCCAGAGGCTCGAGCCGGAGGCATCATGAGGTTGCCCACCGACTCGGACCTCACCTCGAACACGCTGGGGGACACGGTACTGTCCTCTTCAAGGGCACGGTGTTCGTCTCGCACTGGTGAGTGCCGGGGGCCTTGCTGGTCGGACGAACGACTCGAGTGAGTCCTTCGTTCCGGCCAAAAGACGCAAGGCTGGAATGAAAGCAAAGCTGGCCGGCAAGGGGAAGCCTCGCGCCGGACCAGCAGAAAAGGGAATGCTTGGAGAACGGGCTCGCTCGAGTGTAGCACCCCCGGCGGTGTCCTCGGGTTTCTACCCTCCCTACCACGGTCCAGGGCTGGCTACAGGGTGAACAGCTGTGTCTACCCCAGACCCAGAGCAGGCCTCCACCGAGCATCAGCGTGCACCCTTCGGGCAGCTTGACGGCTCTGACGACGGATCGGTTGCCATAGTGACCCAGCCACAGTACAACCCAATTGACAACACACAAGCTATCCCGTGATAGGGATACCGCGTGTACAGTGACTCGCACTATGTGTGCGCCGGCACCCGATAATCCACGGGTCACCTCCCGATCTCACTACACTCGCACTAGCGAGGATTATGGATCAGCTTCCGACGACGAGCCCGACGATACGCCAGACATGCCCTGACTCTCTGTCTTTGAGACTCAGTTACGTCTCGTTCAGCGGGATATGGTCCGAGCACTCCAACCCCAGCACGCCAGTCTTTTAAGAGACGCACGGGACCGCAGGAGCCCCCCCATTCTGTCTTCCCAGTCCTTCCTCTCGACTCTGTCTGTGCCAATACCATTCAGTCCATTGCTGAGACCACGCCCTGGAAACCTACGGCGGCACGTGCTACCTCGTACAACCGATTCCCACAGTAAGACTTCGATAAGTTTTTTTCAGTACCAGCAATTTCTGACTCTGTCAAGCTGGTGGCCGACGGAGCTGCTAGTGCCCGAGGGGCACCTTCACAGACAAGGTCTGCTCCAAGACGGAGGAGTACCTACGCAAGACAGACGCCGCCTCCCGATACAGGATGCAGGGAGCCTCCTTTCTACTGCTCCTGACCGAGTACCTCGTCAGCGGCTGTGAAGAGGACTCAACGATCCCTCCCGACATGCTGACTGCAGCTTTCAACTGCCTCGAGGAGGGCTTACTTGGTATTCTTGGGCAGTTTGCCCGCATTTCAGCTATGGCAACATCGACCCGATGTAACAACGTCCTGGACGTCCTATTCCTACCAACCGAAGGGGCCCGAAAGCGCCTGGCGGCGCTCTCTCTACTCAGGACCGACCTCTTTAGTGACAAGTTCCAGGGGGCCATGGAGGCCGAGGCAAAACGCATAGATGCTATGGAAAAGATCAACCTGCGTAAGCACAAGCCGCCACAAGGTGGAAACAAACCCCAGACAGCCAGGGCAACCTTCCGTATCCCCCAACTTCGCCCTTTCAAGGCGTTCCAGGGGCGCGGACGGGCCACACCCTAGCCCGCAAACCTCAGTACCCGACGCCCCAGTGACTCCATACACTTAAGACGGCCCCCTTCCGGATCCGTAGGGGGCCGCCTGCGACTTTTCCGAGGGTCCTGGAAGAGACTCATCCCTGACAAGTGGGTGCTTCAAACAGTCAGCGACCGCTACGACCTAGAGTTCACAAGTTACCCCCCGTCGGCACATTGATCCGCCAGACGCTAGTTCCCACACTACAGGAGAAATGCGTGGCACTCGAGGGGGAGATCAAATCCCTCTTACAAAAACTAGCCATCCGCGTAGTACCCCCGAACCAAAAACTCATGGGCTTTATATCAGTTTTCTTTCTGAACCCCAAGAAGGAAGCTGGCGCCTGGCGCCCTATTTTAAATCTGAAACCACTTAACAGATTTATCAAGCCAAAAAGGTTCTGAATGGACACCCTCTGGGTGGTCCTGGACTCGGTACCGACACTTTCGTAGGCGGCATCCATAGATCTAAAGAATGCGTACCTGCACGTGTTGGTCTGCCCCGATCAATCAGGGTTCCTTCGGTTCCGCTATAAGGAGAGGACGTACGAGTTCACGACCCTCCCCTTCGGCTTATCAACTTCCCCCAGAGATCGTGAAAACCCTGGGGCAAGACTTCACAGACCTTCATGTACCTTGGCGACTGGCTCATTGAAGGTCACTCAAAAGCGGAGGTACGCAGAGCCCTCGAGGCCACTACAGGACTAGCCTCATCTCTAAGGTTCCTTATCAACGAGGAAAAGTCACACCTGACCCCAACATAGTTTCTGACTTTTTGGGGGGCAAGGATCGATCTCCGATTGGATTGCTCGGCCGACAACGGAGCACTGTCTAATTTTCTCTCTGCACTCTCTCTATTCATGTATTTCCACTTGACTGCTCTTGTCACCCTTGTATGCATGTACATGTATGTGTGTTGTCTTGTCATGTAGCCTTCGAGAAAGACTCTGCTAGGGTCGAAACGTCAGACCACAATCTAATTTTTTTGCATTTATACTACAGATCCTTTTGGTTGGTAAGCAGTTTGCAACAGCCAATTCTATTTTCTCGTTTTTTGTATAAGTCACCGATAGAGGGCGCGACATCGGACAGTCTACGACACAGATGAACTACAAATACCTCTTCTCCAGTAATTCGTGTTGCGATATCGGCAACTACGCTAACAAAACGAATGTCACCAATCATGACTAGCCGTCAAAATGACATACTGTACCCGTCGAGTTGTCCGACTGTCGAGTTGTCTGACTGTCGAGTTATCTGACTGTCGAGTTATCTGACTGTCGAGTTGTCTGACTGGCGAGTTGTCTGACTGTCGAGTTGGCTGACTGTCGAGTTGGCTGGCTGTCGAGTTGTCTGGCTGTCGAGTTGTCTGGCTGTCGAGTTGTCTGACTGTCGAGTTGTCTGACTGTTGAGTTGTCTGACTGTTGAGCTGTCTGACTGTCGTGTTGTCTGACTGTTGAGTTGTCTGACTGTTGAGCTGTCTGACTGTTGAGTTGTCCGACTGTTGAGTTGTCTGACTTGAGTTGGCTGACTGTTGAGTTGGCTGACTGTCGAGTTGGCTGACTGTTGAGTTGTCTGACTGTCGAGTTGTCTGACTGTTGATTTGTCTGGCTGTTGAGTTGTCTGACATGTTGAGTTGTCTGACATGTTGAGTTGGCTGACTGTTGACTTGGCTGACTGTTGAGTTGTCTGACTGTTGAGTTGTCTGACTGTCGAGTCGTCTGACTGTCGAGTCGTCTGACTGTTGAGTTGTCTGACTGTTGAGATGTCTGACTGTCGAGTTGTCCGACATGTTGAGTTGTCTGACATGTTTAGTTGGCTGACTGATGAGTTGTCTGACTGTCGAGTTGTCTGACTGTTGAGTTGTCTGACTGTTGAGTCATCTGACTGTTGAGTTGTCTGACATGTTGAGTTGTCTGACATGTTGAGTTGGCTGACTGTCGAGTTGGTGACTGTCGAGTTGTCTGACTGTCGAGTTGTCTGACTGTCGAGTTGTCTGACTGTCGAGTTGGCTGACTGTTGAGTTGGCTGACTGTCGAGTTGGCTGACTGTTGAGTTGTCTGACTGTCGAGTTGTCTGACTGTCGAGTTGTCTGACTGTTGATTTGTCTGGCTGTTGAGTTGTCTGACATGTTGAGTTGTCTGACATGTTGAGTTGGCTGACTGTTGACTTGGCTGACTGTTGAGTTGTCTGACTGTTGAGATGTCTGACTGTCGAGTCGTCTGACTGTCGAGTCGTCTGACTGTCGAGTCGTCTGACTGTTGAGTTGTCTGACTGTTGAGATGTCTGACTGTCGAGTTGTCCGACATGTTGAGTTGTCTGACATGTTTAGTTGGCTGACTGATGAGTTGTCTGACTGTCGAGTTGTCTGACTGTTGAGTTGTCTGACTGTTGAGTCATCTGACTGTTGAGTTGTCTGACATGTTGAGTTGTCTGACATGTTGAGTTGGCTGACTGTCGAGTTGGTGACTGTCGAGTTGTCTGACTGTCGAGTTGTCTGACTGTCGAGTTGTCTGACTGTCGAGTTGGCTGACTGTTGAGTTGTCTGACTGTTGAGATGTCTGACTGTTGAGATGTCTGACTGTTGAGTTGTCTGACATGTTGAGTTGTCTGACTGTTGAGATGTCTGACTGTTGAGATGTCTGACTGTTAAGTTGTCTGACTGTTGAGTTGTCTGACTGTCGAGTTGTCTGACTGTTGAGTTGGCTGACTGTTGAGGTGTCTGACTGTTGAGGTGTCTGACTGTTGAGGTGTCTGACTGTTGAGTTGTCTGACTGTTGAGTTGTCTGACTGTTGAGTTGTCTGACTGTTGAGTTGTCTGACTGTCGAGTCGTCTGACTGTTGAGTTGTCTGACTGTCGAGTTGTCTGACTGTCGAGTTGTCTGACTGTTGAGATGTCTGACTGTTGAGTTGGCTGACTGTTGAGTTGTCTGACTGTTGAGATGTCTGACTGTGGAGTTGGCTGACTGTTGAGTTGGCTGACTGTCGAGTTGTCTGACTGTCGAGTTGTCTGACTGTTGAGTTGTCTGACTGTTGAGGTGTCTGACTGTTGAAATGTCTGACTGTTGAGTTGGCTGACTGTTGAGTTGGCTGACTGTCGAGTTGTCTGACTGTCGAGTTGTCTGACTGTCGATTCGTCTGACTGCCGAGTTGTCTGACTGTTGAGTTGTCTGACTGTTGAGTCGTCTGGCTGTTGAGTCGTCTGGCTGTTGAGTTGGCTGACTGTTGAGTTGGCTGACTGTTGAGTTGGCTGACTGTCGAGTTGTCTGACTGTTGAGTTGTCTGACTGTCGAGTTGTCTGACTGTTGAGTTGTCTGACTGTCGAGTTGTTGTCTGACTGTTGAGTTGTCTGACTGTTGAGATGTCTGACTGTTGAGTTGGCTGACTGTTGAGTTGTCTGACTGTTGAGTCGTACGACGGACTAGTTGTCTGACACCCCGTCACCGACATGTTTGGTTTGACGGCTTCATCATATTATGATATGTTTTTTTTGTTTTTTTACCGTATAGATCTTTCTTTGGCAACGTCACAGCCCAAGTGTGGTAGGGTGTTAAGTAGCTCTAGAGCATTAAACGGAAACAATGACGGAAGAAACAGCCAAGCACGAAGTCGCAAAACTCCAGCGGCTTTCGAAACCATTCCTCACTGCCGGTGACGTCACGTCTCTCCTTCTCCGACTTTTCGGTCTGCGAGCTTCTCAGATAGAGGAATTCAACAGCTATGACGACAGGATTTACTACGTTCAGACGGACCCCGACCAGGGAATCGGAGAGCAAACCGAGTTCATCCTGAAGGTGTTGAACTCGGAGTTTACCGCCATTGGCGCCGTTACCACCGAGACGGACATCTTGGTTTATTTGCAGGAGTCGTTTCCCGAGTTGAGATGTCAGTCTCCAGTTCCGAATCTAAACGGCCAGTTCGTCAGCTTTGAGCCCATTCAAAACGACTACCTGAATGGTAATTACAGATTTAAAGGCAAAGTATACCTTTGGTTTTTGGGACTGTTTGATTGTTTTAATCCTATACATCTATAAATGTAGATAATACAAACAAATTAACCTGTGAAATTTTCATTTCTAAAGGTGGTCGCGTTTTTGAAATATATCGCCAAAATCTGCAGCGAATATATCCACGAATAAAGAATAGTCCCTAGGAATACACTATATGAGAAACGTTTCTGTCAGATATTTTTGGGGGTTAAAAAAACGGACATATTTTTCCTTATCCACATTATTTTGAATTGAAATATTTCCCAAAAATGCTTGATACTATCGAATGGCTGTAACCGAGTCAGTTTTTATTGTCATTAATTTTTAGAGTGATTACCAATCGTGTACCTTCCCTTTAAAGAATCAAAGACGTATTTTGTGTGTTTGA
This sequence comes from Pycnopodia helianthoides, assembly GCA_032158295.1. Classification (NCBI taxonomy): domain Eukaryota; kingdom Metazoa; phylum Echinodermata; class Asteroidea; order Forcipulatida; family Asteriidae; genus Pycnopodia; species Pycnopodia helianthoides. The sequence continues at coordinate 7,885,060 of CM063263.1, read as the reverse complement.
ATAGTTGATAACACTTTATAGACCTTTCTTTTGCAACGTCACATCCCAAGTTTTTGCCGACCAAGGTTGGAAAACTATGGGAAGCCATAAATGCAAAGCGAACAGATAGCCGCAGTTTGTAACAATTTTACACAAAATATTCAAAAATAGTGTTGAATTTGTTGGAAACAAAGCAACCAATCATAAGATGTGTTGAAAGTTTGCAGAAATGTTGAATTTTGTTATAACATCTGTACCTGCGATTGAATGTTTTGCTAACATTCGGCCCTCCATGCCGAGCAGCGCAGTTTGTTGATCAACAAAAGAAAGGTCTATATTCAGAAACATTGTTTTAAAAACTGCATATCAGTCTATGGCATTTGCCAGTCCCAAACTTTAAGTTTTGGTTGTTTAAAGGCACAGTACAGTTTAGTAATGACTCTGAAAATTAATGGCAATAAACACCTACTAATTGGTAAGAAGTACAGCAGCCTTGGGTAGTAAAATGAATTTCGAGAAACTTTTAACCTCGAAGTACTACGGTTATGGAAAATATATCACTGTTTATTCTCCAAAATTTGAATCTGAGAAGTGTTTCTGTCAGAAACGTTTCTCAGACTGTGTATTCCTATGGGGAATATTCTTCCTGCGTGGAAATATTCGCTCCGGTTTTTCGGTGATATTTCAAAAACGCGACTACCTTTTGAAGTGAAATTTTCCCAGGTTAGTTTTATTGTACACTGCAAAAACCGGGGTGTTCAAATTGACACCATGGGTGTTGTCACATATCGATACCAAAAAAGAATCAAAATTTACATCATAGGGTGTTGAAATAACACTAATTTCTGCCAATTAACACTAATTTCTGCCAAAATAATTACATTTGAGTTACTTTAACACCCTTTAATGTTAAATTCAATTCTCTTTTTGGTATCTATGTGACAACACCCATGGTGTCAATTTTAACACCCCAGTTTTTGCAGTGTATGTACCTACATTTATATATGATTCACACAATCAAATTACCAAACGTGTACTGTGCCTTTAATTTCACACGTCGTCAGCTTTTGCTAGTTGACGTACTTTCGTATATAAAAAACCGTTGGCCACACGTACACGTTTACAAGCACGTCCTCGCTCTTTCAATACACGAAACCCTTTGGTAGTAAAATGACACGTTGCCTTCAAATTGGGCACTTTCGGTTATAAAAACATTTGTCATAAAATCAATATGGTTCAAAAGATGTTTTAAAGGTAGGCCTATAGAATTTAATGATTCACACAAATGCCCCTCGAAATTGTGTGGTTCAGGTTTTCCCTTTTACTTCGTGAACTAACACGATCCGCAATAATATAGTACAACCCAGTTTTTGACTCCACAAAGTATGGACTTTGTTTAGTTCACGCAGGAAAAAAAGGAAAACCACACAAATTCGGGGGATATTTTTACTTTTAAAACATCTTTCCACCATATTAATTTCTTAACAAATAACGTTTGTTTACAGCACAAAGCCCCAATCCGAAGGTAGTGTGTTTCCCTCTCAAAGTCATTGGTTTCAGCGGGTAGTCAACTTGTAAGATCACGAGTGAAACTTCATACGTCAGATTCTATGTTATTTCCTCAACTTCGTACGTACTTCACTTTTTTTTTGAGTAGGATTAAGACTGGGATAATGTTTCAAACTGTGAGCTTTGAGGATACTAATGTTTTATACGGTTATCATTTAAAACTAACAAATCCGGTGAATTTTCCTATTAAGTTTGTCTAGTTTGATCTTTCCTAATGAAGCAATTGTTGAGTTTTTTTTGTTTGTTTACCATTTTTTGAAGGCGAGATAATTGGACGGGTGGATGCCGTGAGTGCCGTGCGTCTGTTTAGTTTCTTACCAGGAAAGCCTCTGCTCAAACTGGCTCCACTACCGCCAGCATTCTTCATGACCGTCGGTGAACACTTCGGGGGCATACAAAATGCTTTGCAGGTAAAAAGGCCGTGCACTTGCAGTTACAACGGTGCATGACCGCTCCCCTTGGGCGAGTCCCCACCCCCCCCCCCCACCCCCGCTCAGTATACCCTTGACCTTTTCACCCACTTTTTTGTTCACTTATTTTGGCGTCAGCGCAGGTCAGCGTGTACATAAAACTAAGCAGATTTGCAGATCTATGTGGAGCTGTGCGGTGTTCGTCAGTGACACCATAAATTATAGGTTTGGGCCATTGTATTCACAAATTAGGTATAACAGAGGGTTAGGTTTTGAAAACATACCACCGACACGCGGATATTAGAGACACCAGACAAATTATTTCAGTAGGAGAGAAACTTACAAAATATAAGTGACGCCAAGATAAGTGAGCAAAAAGTGGGTTAAAAATATATTGATTGTTCATTACACACAACTGTTCGTTCAAAATAGCATGCACAGAATCAAAATATAAATTTCATAGAAAACTTTAAACCACATCAGGAAAAGTGTTGTGTATTTGAACGCCGGGACGTGGAGTTGGTCTTAATTTCAAGCCAAGATGAGCTTGGACAGATACCAACGCCGGCAGCGGCCACTGTCTATATCAATCATAGGATTTAGCTTTGCCGTGGAGCTATACAGCGGAAAATGCATTAATTCTTGCTTGAAAAGTATTTCAAATTAGGCAGAATAGAAATAAAAACATGTTTTGAAAAAAAAGAAGGGCCAAACTTTTTTCTTCTTCTTCTTTTTTAATGGCCGCACGACATATTTTTCAAGACAACGGGCCGGGCTAATTTTCAAGATGGTTGCCAGTTGTTTGTTTTTTTCTTTTTTCTGTGTGCTGAATTCTAAAAATACTATCTTATTTATATAATTTATATATATATAATTTAAGAGAGAGAAAAGGAGGCGACCTCTAAAAAGGAAACGGGCGGGGACGCTAAACATGTTTTTAATTTTATTTGGCCTTATATGCCCATTATTATAGCAAAATGCTACGTTTCCTTTTCCAAACTCCCAGAGATGTTTTGTTATCAGTTATTTACTCGCAGAAATATCCCAAGGATGTAAGTCCATTTGAACGAAAGACGGACAGCATTTGGTGTCTGGAAAACATCCCCGATCTCAGGAGTTACTTACACGTGGTCAAAGATGCAAAGTCGCTGAAGATTGTAGAGGAAGTGATCGCGGAGTATGAAAGGAAAGTTATTCCAGTCTTCGGAGAACTGAGAAAAGGTGACTAGTGTCATTTCAGGATCATACCGATGGAGGCAGGGGCGGGGACAAGGGGGTAGGGACAGGGGGTGGGGGAGGTTGCCAGGGCATCCCTTTCTCGGAATGTCCCCTTGACCCCCCCCCCCCCCCCACTCTTGTCCCCACTAATTGAGACCAAAACATTAACAGAACTGATGAATGGTTCCATATTCAGAGTTCCATGGTTCAGAGGCTCCCCCCCCCCATAGTAATTGGAAGAAAACAGAAAAATACAAACAAATTCTCCATCCCCAAATGAAAATTTCTAGTTATGCAACTGTAAATTAGTGTGCAAGAAGACATTGGTACCCCATTGAGATGTTGTTACCAGTAGATTTTACTATGACCATCGGAAATCAAACAAGGAGAATGACGTGGGTGTGTGGATTATAGGCATCCTCATTCAAACCGCGGACCTTTAGAACAAATGAGGACAATATAGTTCCGTGTTGGGGTGAAGGTTCCAGGTATAGAGAGTGTGTACAAAACCAATGGGAGCTGTTGCCAAAAAGTACAAACAAAAGAGGCACAATAGGAGCCACTACGGAGATAGTTGCGATTACAATTAGAGTCGGCTCCCCATTAAAGGGCTACGTTGGGCTACTTTGGCTACAAATTGGACTAAAACATGACTCCAAAGGTTTCCCCGGAATGGTGAAGAACGGTTCCCTAAAAGAAACCGTCAATTTTGGCGGTTTTCAAGCATTTTTCAAAAAAACGAAGGTCACGTGATTTATCCGAACCAACAAGTTTTGGTTCTAATAAATGACGTGATCTTTGGAGTGAGTTTCATAATTAGTGTTTTAAAATCACCACTAGAGTAGTTGCTCTTCACTGATGTTGGTTAAATTGTGTCATTCAGGTATTGTGAACCACGATTTGAACGAAGGCAACGTGTTGGCAGTGCATTTGTCAGCAGGAGGCGACCCACAGGGAACGCCTGTGAAGGATCAGTACGAGATCAGCGGTGTCATTGACTTCGACGATACGGTGTTTTCCTGCCTGGTGTTTGAAATCGCCGTTTCCATGATGTACCTGATGTTCTGCAGTGACGAGCCGCTGGAAGCCACTGCCTACCTCCTTGCCGGCTTCGAGTCAAGAGCCCCGCTCCCGGAGAAGGAGCGAGGCGTGCTGCGTGTTCTTATAGCCGGGAGGTTCATCCAGTCGCTGGTACTCGGGCTTTATTCTTCCGGTTTCAATCCGGACAATCCCTTCATAGGCCAGACGCAGGCAAAGGGGTGGAACTTACTGGAAGATTTCTGGAATCAACCGGAACAGGACCTTATGAAGTTATGGAAAGACAAGATCGGGTCATACTTCTTTGGTAATGAGTGACCCCGACAACAAATTGTGTAACTTCTATCCGACTTGTATAAGGATAATTTATAACTTTGAGGAAAATCTCTTTTGAGTTGTAACTGCTGGTTCCGACAGACCCTATCTGCTTTACCTTTCCACCGTTCAATATTTCTTGCAGAGTTGCTTTTACAGTAACGAAACTCGGAAGGGTTTAATTTGATGTTTTATTTCTGTGAAGGTGTAATGTGGTTTTATAAGGTTAACTAAAGTTTTTAATTGTAACTACACCTGCAATAATAATAAAAGGCGTCATTAAAGTTTAAAATCTAATTTGGGATTGAACAAAGAAACTTTGTCTTGAGCGGAATTTGAGCCAACGACTTCTGGATGTATAAAGTGCCGGTGTGGACGGAGATTCTGTGTTCCCCCCCCCCAGTGAATCTGTCCCCCCCCCCCCCCCTTACGGCGAACTGTGTACAAGCTTCTTCTGATAGCGCCCTCTTTTTAATCATCCTCCTTCAGCCCATGTTAATTTCCCATATGGGGGACATAATCGCCGGGGACTACCAACTAAGCTATGTGGCCCTATGTTGGCAGTCTCCCTGAATTCTTCTCAATATCTTTGTTCGCATCCCATTAAGGTGATCCCCTGGCTGCCGCTTCCCAGGTTGTATCATAAACTTGGGTGTGATCTCTGGCTACACGGCAGTTAACGGTTGTATGGCTTCTGACTGGCACACCGAACAAAGATATTGGCAAAATAGGGGAGCCGCCAACCATAGGGCTAGATAGCTCAGGTGGTGGAGCACCGGCACCTTAATCCGGAGGTGGTTGTTTCAAATCCCACTTCAGTCAAAAAAAAATGTGTTTCAACCCCAAATTATTTTAAATTGAAAAAAATAAACACCAAAAAACTGACTGCTGTTTCCCTTTATGTTTTGCTTCTTCAATTTCATTTTACCCGTTAAATATTATCTATTATGTTCAGTTAAATTGATTTATCTGTTCACATACTTACCTGATTACATAATTTACGTGCTGTATTGATTTGCTCTATGTAATTTCTTGTTATGAAGAAACATGTCACGTGTGTATTTTTTAAAGCGGATTGACGACTTCACATTTTCCACTCGTATTTGTGGTATTGAAATACAGGGAATGTTTTTAATGAAAACCCTTTATATGTTTTACATACAAATGGACTTGTCTGTTTCGAACTTTAAAATGCCGTCAAGTGTGATGAAATTAAACAGACACTGTGTTTAATGTGTTAACGTGTTCACTGAATAAACGGAATCACATGTAAAAAATTAAAAAAATAAAACAAATCACAGATTGGTCTTTGTTTAGGTGTGGTCTTCCTCCATGGTTTTACAGTGTACACATTTATACCATTCCCGATATGGGCAGAGTGTACCCCAATGTTCCCATTTTAACACACTATTTTCCTTTTGTACAGAAATACCCCCCCCCCCTCCCTAAAATCCCTTAAAATTCTCCAAAGAATTCCTGCCCCAAGCACACGTCAATCATCTACTCCATGACACAATGAGGGGAAAAACCAGGGAGGTACCAAACATGCAACAGCGCCAAATGTACACAATCATTTCAAACGAAATTAAATGAGCCACGATGTTAAATGTTGAGTTAGCTTTTGGTGGCATTGGCCGGGAAAGCCTATTTATACTATAGATGCATTGAGTTTGTGTTATATCTGCTGATGAAGTAGTTGTTGCTATGAAAGCTCATGCATTTTTTGAATGTAATTAAATAATAGTTTTTAAAGGAACATTACAGAATTGGTTTTTGCTAATGTAACCACGAAAAATGGTACACTTAGAAAAATACTAATAAAGCTAGAGGGATTGCAGTGAGGACCAAAGATCTAAATGAAGAGTCGCAGATTTTCCTTAAATAACTGGGGCAAGAACACTAAATTTTGCACTGAAACAACACTATGAACTTTTAATTAAACTTTGACCACTGATGTTTGAAAAATCCAGAATAGTTTACTTTAAGTCAGAGCAAATGTTAACTCCAGATTAAACTCAAAAATACAAAATATAAAAAAAGAAGTAAAAACCCAACACAGCACTAATAGCGAATTACTCTCTAAGCACAATCAGAACAAATAACGAATAGCCTGTAAATACAAAGAAAAATGCAAAAGAAATGATTAAAGATCAAGTTACAAATAAACATTAATAAAATATGCATTTCCAATTATACCATGCACAGTACACTTTTCCTGTACAAAACTATACTTCAAGACACCTCAAAAATCTAAATAACAATTAAAGGAACTGTTGACTGTGGCAGGGGATTAAGTAATAAAAACCAGCCATAAACTTGAAGAAGCTACACAACCCTATGGAACTCATTAGGTATGCAAAACCCCCAAATAAACATCTTGAGAAAAATAAGAGATGCACAGGCAAAGCATGGTCCAAAAGAAAAATCAGGTTTCTACATAAAATGCACAGTGTATCAGCATCAAACCTATGTTTAAAATTACTATAAAACAGTCCTTAGAAAAGTCAGTCAAGTAAATCCAGACTAATAGCATACCAAAACTCCTCTTCATTATATCCCAAAACCATAGACACAGCAAGTAAAATCCAGTCACAAGTGCTAACACTTAATGCACAAGTTTGGCCAAGGTACTGATTAAAGTGCCTCCAAACTAAACAAGGGAAATGACATAAAAACACTGGTCCTTAGCAAATGACTTTACTAGGTTTAGGAATAATAATTAGTTTCCAAAAGTTTCAGAACCTTCAACAGTAACCTTTATACAATGTGAACAAGGCTTCACTTAGTAAAAATAAACTTTCTTTGGAAACCTACCAAACCAAAGGCAAAGAAATAGTTTCCATACTCTGAAAGTTTTATCTCAACCACAAAAATAATGCACAAAAAGGTAAATATGTACACAGATTAGACAATGTAAAAAATTAAGTAAATAAATGAAAATTCACCAGAATTATTGAGCAAACAGGAAAATACAGCAACTTGATGTCCAAACTTTTAAGATTTTTAGAGGACACAAGAGAAACTTTACAAGTAGGTCTGTCCTCAATGTTGTATCTCTGCTCACTGACCCACACTAGCAATGTGGCCAGTGGAACACAAAGCAATAGACTGGTGCGCCTCGCATCATTAATTAAGTGCAAAAAATTAGTTAGTGGCCTGACGTTTCGACCCTAGCAGAGTCTTTCTCGAAGGCTAAATGACAAGACAACACACATACATGCATACAAGGGGGACAAGAACTACAATGAAGAGGCGTTTTCTACGGCCACAGATCAACAGTCAACACCCACAAGCTGGATACACCTGTAGGACACCACTTCAATCTTCCTAACCACTCCATTTTTGACATGAATTTACAGGGCATTGAGGCACTAGGTAACTCCAGAGAGACTGTCCGTCTGAGTAGGGAGAAATTGTGGATAAGGCGCATAAAGACCATTCAACCCCATGGTTTGAACATCCAAGAAGGAAATGACTAATAACCCTTTGTCTTTGCCCTCTCCCTTTTCCCCCACAGATACCCATATTTTTAGTCTGCCCTATTAACTAATTATTTACTTTTCTTCCAACCTTCCATTTTGTCCTTTGTGTTTCCAACTTCTTTGTGGTCTAGCCATCCCCTTCCCTCCAACCCCCCCCCCCCTCTTGTCTTCATAATCCCTGCTTACCCCCTGCTTTTTCTGAATGCTTCTTGCTTTTCTCTCTCCACTCTCTCTATTCATGTTTTTCCACTTGACTGCTTTTGTCCCCCTTGTATGCATGTATGTGTGTTGTCTTGTCATTTAGCCTTCGAGAAAGACTCTGCTAGGGTCGAAACGTCAGGCCACTAACTAATTTTTTGCATTTATACTACAGGTCCTTTTGGTTAGTAAGCAGTTTGCAACAGCTAATTCTAATTTATCATTAATTAAGTAAAGAGTAAATTAAGTCAATGTACTACGCAGGGGTGCCACTCCTATAAAAAACAGTAACTTTAGGGGAACCACTTTGCCAAAAATTCCATTGTAAACTAAAAAGGATGAATAAAAACAAAGTTAAATTTCACTCCTCTACACTAACAAAACAGTTGCTTGCAGTGTAAGCACTTTATGTAATCCACCGTATACATAAACTGACAAACCTGTAGAAGTTTGAGATCGATCGGCCATCTGGGTCATGAGAAAATAGTGAAAAACCGATAACACATTTGCATGAAATCATATAGATTCAACAAATGAAAAAAAAACGCTCACTGAGCGATAAACTCCAATCAGAAAATTAGTTTCTTCATTTCTCATAAAATATGGCATTTCAGACAGAAATATTTCAAGGGATGTTTTCTATTATCATCATCATTAGACCGTGTAAGTTTTATCTAAATCTGTGAATTGTTAAAAGGGCTACCACTATCTTGTTTTATCTATCAGACTAAACACGGACATCTCTATCATTGCTTCATATTACGTAAGATTGAATCCTATGTTAACACGTAAACTACAATGAGGACTCCTTCGCTGCAATCATAGCACACACACAGTAGTCTGAAAGTACCGTTTCAGTTTGCGTTGTTGTTGTTGCTGTTGATTATTCTAACAATAAGAATCGTCATCATTTGCCGTGTTGATTGAAGTTGTGAATGGTCGTCCTTCCAGTCGTACCGAGTAGGGTGTTTGCTGGCTGATTTCAAATTCCATATTTTCTTCATTCTTGTTCATATCGTGGGCCCGGGGTGGCGTTCTCCTTGAGCAAAAGTCGCAAATATTATTTTTTGCAAAGTTTACTTTCACGACGGTGGAACGAGTCGTGTCTGAAGTGATATTGCTTTGATGAATATATATATTTTTCAATATTGCTGAAAGGTAAGCAAACTTTTGTTGTTGATTTGTTTGCACGAAAATACCAGACACGTACCAATGGAGATTTGCACATTCTAATCGGTTTAACTGGGAGTTACATATCATTAAAAAGGCAGGGTGTACTTTGACCATAACAACTTACAGTGGTAAAGAGCAATCTTTAAAGAATGTTAGTTATTACCTTTTTATGGCCGAGTAGACATCGTAGATATTGGTATTTGTCACTTGCAATTTGTATTTAGTAGAAAATAATTCAAGCCAAACATTGCCCTGCACAAGCACACGCGCGGGTCCCTAATCTTTTTCTGACCACGATCGAGACCAGCGAAAAAAAACACACACAACGTGAAACCATAAGCCACGATAACTTGTACATGCTGTTTGAATGGACACCGCACGCACAGACCAAGGACCATGGTATAGCTGTAAAGTAATCTTTCTGGATCCTAAATGGTGTATTTTTTTTTAAACGAATCCTACACCTTCTGTACAGGAAATGCCCCAAGGTTAACGTTTCGCTAGCTCCAACCATGGAGGAAGGAAAACGCTGGGGCGCCGTAACTTCGCTTCCGTTGCACGGACTCTCTGAATGCGAATCTTACGTTCGATATTTCATCATTATGTATCCAAAATCTGAACACATAGTCTTTTTTGTCAAATACTCATGAATAATTGTTTTAAATTTGGTTCAGTAATTTACTTTTATTCGGCTGGAAGTAAAACTAACTCCGAACAACATTTTGGTTCGGATAAATCACGTGACCTTCGTTTTTTGAAAAAATGCCCGAAAACGGCAAAATTTGATGGTTTCTTTTAGGAACCGTTCTTTTTCATTCCGGGAAGACCTTAATTTAGTTTCATGTTTTAGTCTATTTTGTAGCCCACATAGCCCAACGAAGCCGGTGTGTCCCTTTAAATCAAGCCCGTGTGTGGACTGACTATGCCTATATGCTTTTTCTTATTTGGACACGCCCTTTACAACTCAACTACTACACGGATGTCTTTTTGACATGCAAGTCAACTTCTTGGCAAAAAACCCCAACTAATATCAGCTGTTCTTGAATGATTCTTCGACTTTTATGCTCAGCGTCGGAAATACAAGCTAAACACCATCCACACGAATACACTGTGGGAGTTCATTATCCTTGCCTGAGTGCTACTGACCTGTCTTGGCCCAATCTTTGAAAATGATTTTTTTTTCTCTCCATACTACACGCTGGCTACACTGTTAAAAAAAAATCCGTTTTTTTACGGCAAAAGTTCCGGCAGCAAAATTACCGGACTTTTTTTAAAGTTCCGTAACTAAAAAAATACGGAAAAATTGTGTAATTTAACGGAGAACATTTTTTTTAACTCCGTAAAATTACGGAATAAACAAAAAATCCGGTAATTTTGCTGCCGGAACTTTTCAAGGGTTCCGTAATTTTTTACGGAATAAAAAAAAAATCCCTTCATTTTTTGGCCGGAACTTTTCAAGGATTCCGTAATTTTTTACAGAATTTTTCCACGGAATCTTAAACAAAATACGGGAAAATTCCCGGAAGCAAAATTAACAGAATTTTTGGGGGTGATTCCGTTATTATAAAAATACGGTAAAATTGTGCATTTTAACGGAAAATGTTACAAAAAAGGCAGAAAAAAATACGGAATTAAAACAAAATCTTGTAAATTTGCTGCCGGAACTTTTAAAGGATTCCGTAATTTTTTTACGGAATTTTCAACGAAATCTTCAATAAAATACGGGAAAATAAACCTACTTTAGCTTTTGTTCCAATGAAGCAGTTTTTTCCTGTACTGGTTTGATAAACAGATGGTTAGTCGTGTGTAAAATAAAAAGCACCTTGAGAGCTGCATATTTGGTTAACTGTTTCAAAATTTGAGAATTTATTCAACACAGTATGTCAGTAATCAAATACAGCAGAAATAACAGAAATGTGTGTCATGTAAGAAGTACACAGAGTGAGTTTGCATATAAATAATGGAGTATTGAAAAAGCATTTTTGACTCATGTACATGTATTTTTCCCCATCCATGTGTGTAGCTGCTTGCACAAAGTCGATTTTTGTGGGTTGCATTAGATTGAGCACAAGTATCTCTAGTTCTACCAATCTAATTTTCTGGAAATACATCTGAAATCTAAATACCCCTATGTCTCCTTTGGGCTGGAGGATGCCTTCTAAAAACTGTCTGCTGGTACAGTAAGCCATTTGCGAGTTACATTTTGGATGTCTGGTTCAATGACTTGATTGGTACCATTGAACACACAAATTAGAATTCCCCATTCTAAATACATGTACACTGTGTTGCTATGCCAAATGATTCACTACGAGCTATTGTATAGCAACCTCCAGATGGGCAAAGCCTGTGGTGCCATTTGTGCCATACAGTTATACACATTCATTCAGAACTGTGTATGGTTTCTTGGCTGTCTTTTACGTTCACTTTACTATGCAAAAGCATGCCCCAAATTCAAATCTATGCAGTCACTTTTGACTAAGCAAGTCAGTGTACTAGACTTTGTTCAAATCTAACTCGCAAATGGCTTATTGTCTCCACGGATGTAATGGGCAGAGTTCCTATATATAACTCTATGGCAGAGTTCCAATACATTTGTCTTGCCTTTTTCACACTACAGATACAGAGCCAGTTCCCGGGAAATAAACTCCTGGGAAATTCCCATGAGTTTTTAACCCCACTGCCACCCCATGTTCGTTTCACACTTGCTGCAATTTTCCTGTGGAAAATGAACTCCCAGCATGCTAACCCCGGGGTTATCTCGCTTAACCCTACTCAAAAGCTGGGTTAACTATTTCCGGGGAATTTCCCGGAGTTTACCTGTAGTGTGAAAAGGGCTTCTGTAAAAATATTAAATGTTTTACTTAACTTTATGCAAAACAGTGCAATTTTTAACAATATCATGAAAAACCACAAAGGGGAAAACTAGTGGTTTCATAACACTATAAAATCAACTTTTTAGTAAGTATGAGCATAGTCTTGTACTGTGACTATAGATGATGCGTCCTTTGTTTACAAAATTGTGGCACAGTCATGTTTCCTGCCTGGGTGTATGCACGCACCTCTTGTTCTGCATAGATTTGGTTAAGAAATTATGTAACAGGTTACATCACACAAACAAGACCTGTGACATAACTCCTTAACAAAAGTTATTCAAAAAAAAGGATGCGTGTGCATACTGCCAGGCAGATATATGCTTTTAACACATTCATTAGCTTTGGACCAATGAGGTCATTCTGTGACAATTCAACACGCTTTTGGAAAATACGCATTTTCGCAAATCAAGGTCAGAGGTCACATTTGCGCGTAATTTCGTTGTGGCATGTGGATTTTTTTTCTTCTTATTTTAATAAATGCTGACCATGTCAAGCGCTTTAAAATGGTGTAAAGGTTATCTCTGTAGGTGCTTTACTTTTGGAGGTATGGCTGTCCAAACATTGGGGGTCAAGCTAATTTGTCAAAGTTTGTTAACTCAAAAAAAGTTAATTATCCGGATGACACAAAATTTTGGTTCTGGGGGTTTCTCAATAAGTCCAATCAGCACAGCGAGTGTCATTTCAATCCGCGTCGGTCAGGTCCAATAGCGTGTTGAATTGACAAGGAATGACCCAATGTTGTTACTTTGACAATTTGGATTGGTCTCCTACTAAAACATTTTTCAGTACACTGTTTACGACCATAAAATAATTATCGTTTGAGAAGTGAGTGGTTCTGAAAAGAACCAGTGGGTTCCAAATCAACATTTAAAGAGATGCCCAGTAGAGAATTGGTGATTACTAAAACAGCAAGCATAATTTTTAATCTAAAAGCTTACTCCCAAAATAATTGATCCCCTAAGAATGCTTGTATCCTAAATGAAAACAAGGTTAAGAAGTATACTTTACTACATTTAGTTTGCGTGTGACTACCATGTGATAGTAATTTCTTCTAGGAACAAAGAAAAACTAGAGCATGCTGGACTGTGGCTAATGCAGGTACTTTAGTACTGGCAAATCTTGACTGAACTATTTCACAAAATCTCCCAAAATGTTAGTCCAATGCAAGAAACAACTACATAAGTTTGGTGAAAGGCCAGGAAAGCAGTTACAGTTCACTCATGTTCCACTCATTCTCGAATAAGGCCATTGCATTGGCAAGTGCAATGACCTTGCCACTCACTTGCATACCTCTCTTCTTCCCTCTCACAGCTTTTGTTCCCTCCACAGGATTGATGCCAACAAAGAATCTGTAAATATAAACAAATTGAAAAAGTCTTGATATTATTCCTTGAACTCAACCAATGTGGCAACATTCTCAATTTGGCATTCAACCACTTGTATAATGTCAGGCAAAATAAATTTTCAGGATGTACCATAACCATCAAAACAAACAAGTTTGTTTGTGAATTTATACCTACAATTAACTTACTTAAATGTAAATAATGCATACAGCTGATGTAAGAGTTGTAAGTAGCTTGCTCAGGTAATTCAATGCATTTCATGAATGCCATTTATGCCATTTAGCCAAAATTTAAGTGGATTTTGTGAGCACTACCATGCAAAAACCGAGAACCAAATGTGTTTCTTCCCTTTAAATACTTTGACTTAGTCAGCCAGATTAATCATTCTATTACTGTAATGTTGGTAAAAACTTGTTACAGTTTGTAATGGGTGTACGTACCTCTGGATAAAATCAAGTGTAGAAGAGACTTCTCCACCGTACTCTATGCTGAAAACGTAGAAACAAGCAAAGGTCATCAACATAGCTTTCTGGAGAGAAGTTACAGCACAGTTGATGACCCTGCGATCAACAATCACGAACATTCTTGTACATGTAGCAGAATACAACTCTCCTGTAAGGTTGTGAAATGAATTAAATAAAGTGAACAAACTTGGCTATTAATTTTACTTGCTAATGCTTATTGTGAAAAACATTTCACATTCACTATCAAGCCTCAAATTCGTTGTCCAAAGGGCACAGCAATTTCCCAAAGTAAAGGACACCATATGAAGAAAACTTAAATTTGTATTGCAGCTTTTTAAGGGCACCACGGCAATGGCATAGGGCACCACAAATTGCCATTATGAGATGGTAGATTGTTCCACAGCCCAGGTGTCACAATAATCTCTGTCCAATATTACATGTACCAGCAATCAATTAAATCCTTTTTGAGTAGAGAAAGATTTGTGTTAGGTCTACACTGTACTTGTGTAACCACCCAAAAACTACCACAAAGAGGGAATTTAAGTTTTTTTTCCCACTAAACACTTCCTAACATAGGATCAAAAATAGAAGTTACCTAACACAGCAATGCAAGGTGTTGCTGGTAGACTTGCATCAAGCTCGACTTGTTCTATTGTTGCCGTTTCCTATATGAACAATATGAATGTAAAGTAATAAGTTAATGGGGTTAGATATGTTTGTTCAAAATTGTACACAGGGTGAATGGCACCCATTCTGCCTGGTTCTGTTGTGAAAATGAGTGTGTAGAATTTCTTTTAAATGAAAGTTAAGGGTCATTAAAATCCCACAATTTAGCTGAGTTAAGTAACTTTTCAGCATTTCAAAATTTCCTGTGATGCTCACATGTGTGGTCAGTTTGCCTTCATGCTTTGTATGCGTCTGACCACAACAATGATAGACCAATCACACTTTCTGTAGGCTTGGTTAAAATCCAGAGGATTGGAATACATGTATGTAGTCAGCACCCATGATGTCATAATACAATGGAGGGAGTCAAATAGTTTAATCAAAGCTACACCTACAATGTATAAACTTACATGATAACAGCGAATGAGTACTGATATATCCTCTTTGAAGTATGCAGCAAGTATAACAGGCAGGCCCGCGGTGACTGCTCTTTGATTGCCAGCTACCTTAACAGCTGTCTTGATGGCATTAACAGCTTCAACCAATGCACCAGGAGCTCTCTTTGTTTGTAGATACATGAATAACCTTGATCCCTTTTTCACAAAGGCATTGCTAAGTTTTTCAATCAAGTCAATCCCTGTTAGGCTTTGAAAATGGTTTAACAACCACTTCTCCTCAGCAAGGTATGGCCACTGTTGAAACAAATCCTCAATGTTTTTGGCATAATGTATGTCATGTCGCTGTGTTGAATATGTAGCGGTCATGTTTTCATGTACACTATCTATATTCCAGGAACTTTTTTCATACTCCTGCTGTAAGAATGTCTTCTTTTCTTCTTGTGCGTCTTCTGACTCACCCTCTGGAAGGTCTGGCATCCATTGATTTTTAATACAACCAAAGCTATCCAAGTCAATCTTTGCCATTTTATGAGCTGGCAGATCCTCACTTGTAGCTGTGGCAGCTGGTTTGGGGCGTTTGCAACCTTTTGACCTTTGCAGGTTTTCTTTCCTGCTTTCTAATTGTTGGAGTAAAGAAGAGGCACCATCGCCAAGGATTTCACCATTGATGATGTCAGCAAAGGACTTGCTAAATTTTCCAACAATGTCTTGAGCAATTTTACGCAGGTCCTTTCTCTTGACCAAATGATGTAATCCGTTCACATCATCCATGATAATCTTGATCATTTCACGCCTGTCTCTTGGCTCTGGTCTTTCGCCTACCTTGCACTTCCCAATCAAAGCTTTAGGTAGTTTGTGCCATGGAACTTTGTAGGATGATGACCAGTTGTTACTTGGTCTGTGTGGTGTGTCCAAGGATGCATCATCTGTATAGGTTCCCTGCTGCACAGATGCAAGCTCTTTATCATGTTGATCTCTGTCATCAGTTTCTGTATATAAAATAAAAAAGGACTTGTCACTATATCCAGTGGCAGTATGTGCTGGTAAACTTGATGGTCTCTTTATTTTGTCTAATAACTGTGCCTGACCTTGACTTATACCTACATGTACATATGACCTTCTGACCTTCAACAATACCAATCTGATAATGAATAACAACCCTACAATTAACAAATGTAATGAAAAGAACATTACAAAGAACACAAATAATCAATATTATCCACAGCCAATCACCCAGAACAGGATATGTAGCAGGTTTTTTAAACTGTTACATGTGTACAGCATTGTGGCCGTTCGGAACTCAAAATTTGATCTTTAAAATGTCATATTGCTTCATATTACACGCTTCTAATTAACATGGCATCTCGGAACTAGGGTCACTCCATGAGATCCCAGGTGGGGGTGGGGGGGGGGTGGGGGAGTTTGCTTACGAAGTCGCCCTTAGTGGATTTTGAGAAATTCTGATTTAGAACCCACCACTAAAATTGTTCAAGGTATAAACACTGATGATGTAGCTATTCCTCTCTAAAAACGTTTTTTAATCAACTTTAGATAAAGTTTAGTTACTGTGTTCTTACACATACGTACCTCTAGCTTTAAGTCCCTGGAGAAGTTTTCTGGTTTTTATGGGAGGAAGTAAGTCATCAAGGTCTTCTGCAGAAACAAAAGGAAGATCTTCCTTGGATTCTACACCTATGCCACTGAGTTTTGTTGTTATTGCAAGGAGTTTGCCTTCATTTAAGTCAGGTAGTACCTCCTGAATAGCATGACTCAACCAAGACTTGTTGTCCATGATATCTGAGGATGAGATAATGCAACATTGTAAAAATATTGGTGTGTTCATTTCATCGCAGTTTCATATTTCCATAAAATAATGTTTCGGCACTTGTCATTTTTATGAAAATTAACAGTCTTGCTATTTAAAAGTAAAAAGTAAACAAACACATCCACTGCATGCCTTGCACTATGGAAAGTATTTGATATTTGAGTGATAATTTCATGGGAAATATCATGGCATAGTAGGCTGCTAATTAAGCCTGCTGAGCTACATGTACACACATGTACATGGACTATGGTGAAATTTTCACAAGCTAATTAATGTACATGTATATTGAGTGAAAAATAAAAATAAAAAACACTTAGATGATTTTACCAAATTGTTGTACATTTGTACCATCCTTTAAAGTAATGCATGTATCAAACATAACTCTTCCTGTGCTTTTTTGGTACAGACCATACCGAATCCTCCAAAATCAATCAACACATGCTTATGATGTCAAGCCAATGGCCAAGTCTTTGGACTTTGTTTATCCATGATTTATAAAAAAAATGCCTGGTGATATGCTAGGCATAGGTGATGACCCTACAGTACCATCAATATAAAGCAAAATCTGGAGATGGATTGTGGAGGCTTGGGGGTGGTTAAGGTTAAACCTATACGTACTTGTAAACAGTGTACTTGAAAAGACTGCCTCGTCATGTAACTCAGACTGGAACAGTGGAAGCACCAACACTATCCTCGAGTCCTAAGACAATAACTAGACATCCTTTGGAGTGCATTTACCTGGTGTCTAAACAATATCTAATACTGCATGCTTCAGTGAAATGAAAATGTCTCCATTTAAATAGTATCCACATAAGGGATGGTAATCTAATAACTGATCAACCTCAACACAAATTGTTGGCACATCTGCTGTGGCTTGAAGTACTTTATACAGCCCAACATCTCGGAGAAACACAGATTTGCAAGTGTTAGCTATAAAGTAAGCATGATCTGAACCACTAACAATTACTAGCTCAATTTGCCCCAGCATTAAGTCACCATCTATTTTTTTTAGCACAACATACATCCCTTTTACATATTTCATTCCACGTATGATAATACTGTTGCTTGAAAGACCCCCAGTATGAAGCTCCACACAAGACGAAACTGCTTCTTGTATCAAATCATTATACAACTCCACACAGAACTTGACTGCCTTGTCATCAATTTGCACTGGTTTTTGAAATAAAGAGCCAGAATTGTGAAATGCTTGCAGTAGTTGATGTGTTTCAGAAAGTGTGTGTGTAATATTGATAAAATTTTTACTTGTTCGAGTGCATGACTTGAAAAAAGTGTGTTTACTTTCCATTCGCATTGTCCAGAGACGAATTAATGGCCCAAATAGTAAAATCAGTTCTGGATAATGCGTTAAGAAGTGGTGCTTCGGCCTCAACCGCACATCACTAAAAATTGTGACCCTTGAAGTGATGTACTCCTCTATGAGCACATTCAGATATGCTATCTGTGGTTTGGTGACTTGGGGTGCACAGATTAGTTCAACAATTGTCCTTAATAGCAAGATTAGATTCCACACTGGATCCTGGAAATCTTTTATCCTGTTGAGTACAAGCATGGGGAATATGCGAAGTAAAACCCAATTCTGTACTGCATGACCCCCAAGCTTTTGTCCGTTTGGATTCACAGTATTTGGCTTGTCTAAACTATCAGAACCAAGTAGTTTGAAGTGCTTCAACAATGTATTTAGTTCTTGATATGTAAACCATTTATTTTCCTTGACGAGGAACTTAATATATAACGCCATATCATATTGAACAATTCCCTCAAATAAATCATGTGCTATACAAGGAGGTAGTCCAGGATTGCAGACATGGAAATGGCGAAGTTCATTGAAAATTGAGTTTTTCTTGATCCCTTCAAAGGTAGAGCACTCTTGGTTAAGCTCAAGATGTTCTATAGCTGCGTCATAATTTTCTGGTGTTCGTCTTTCTGAAGTCCTCTGTGCCTGTACATTGCCCGAAAAGATGTCATCTTTTTGTATTTTGCAAAATCTACACATGTAGTGTGCAGTACTGAAGTTTTCTGAAAAACCTCCCAGATAATGGCTACCTAAGTTGTCACCCAGGATACAGACAACAGCTCCTTTAACATTCTTGTTAACTCCTGCTACATTTATGTTAACACCATGTTCTTCAATGTCTTTCAAATCCATGACAATTCTTCTGAATACACGCTCTTGACCAAAATACTGCAAATCTGTGTCCCGGCACAAAGCAACTAACTGAATGGGATCGATCTTTGATCGGTTGTGTGGGTATATATTACCTAGAGTGTAATATACAGCAACAATTTTATGCTTTTTCCTTGCAGACCCCAAAGGGTTTACAATTTCAAAGGCATCCTGATAGAGAATTATCTTCAATGAATCCTGCAAACGTGTGAAAAGTTCTATACTCTTAAACATACTCCCATCGCTGAAATCGCTGTATATGTCCTCTTCTCCTTGTAAGGGATTAATATACTGTTCTTGGACTGATAGGTCTTTAAAAAGTGCCTGTAAGCTCTCTCTAATTGGCACATAATGAAAATGTCTACAGGTATTTGTATCATCAGTTCCAAGGTTCATTGCAATGGGTTCTACATACGACATATTGTTCCTGAAGAACTCCTTTCTCGTGAAATGTGAACGCAGTGGTCCTGAGGTCTTTTTGTGAGCAGAAGTGAACAAGTTTTGACATTCTATGTCTTCTAAAATCTGTGAAATTACTTCTTCCTTTACACCAGTAGAAGTCAATTTTGATTTAAGATATGTACTAAGGTGAATGGATTGTATGTTTTGAATGTTGCCCAGTTCATCTACGATTACTTGAAGTGTTGATGCAGGCACATGGAACTTTGTTTGTAGGCGTAAATAAAAAAGGGCCATGTTGTGTAAGTACAATTCTTCAATATTATTTTCCTCATCACTTTCATCATCATGTAATTCATCTCCAGAAACTTGTCCACTGTTGGTTTCACCACAATGTGCTGGATTATGTGTTGTTTCACTAAATTCATGCAAACCAGTACATGTAGGTTCAGTCAACACACTTGGTAAATCATGACATTCTGTTGATCGATGAGTTCTCGATATGTGTGAGGTTAATGAAGATTTGACTCTATACTTTCTGTCACAATTAAAAAACGGACAAGATATCTCAAAACCCTCATCAATGTGCGATTTGACATGAGATATTAGTTCAACTAAGTCTCTGCAGTTTTGCTGGCAATTCTGCAGCTGGCAGACCACATTTACATTGTTCACATTATGCTGTCTTGCTACTCGTGCATCGAAGCGTTGCTGTCTATGATCTCTGCTCATATGCACACTGAAAGAATTGTATGTTTTGAATTCCCTTGAACATCCAGGAACACCACAAGGAAAGGTAACATTGCTGACATTAGCATGGAATCGATAATGTCTTATGTACGCTTTCAGTGACGATGAACTATGTTGACACACACCACACTGAAACATCTGGAAATAACACAAATGTACAAGTACTGTAGAGTTTCCTTAAGGGAGATTTTTCAAAAAAAGGGGATCATGCATATATTCATCAGCAACTTGGCACAATACAAAGTATTTATCATAATTGTGCTGTGGTTTATAAATGTATCTGAATTGTCTAATGTTACGTACATGTATGCCAGTACCTGTGTGCCAAATTAAGTGATTTAATTACAAAATCAACAATTGTTGTGAATATTTTGAGATATTCTGCCCTTAAGACACTTACACTGTAAGTCAAACTAAAAAAAAACACACGTGCATACTGCGTACTAACATGATTGAAAAAGTGATGGGGCCGTTTAAGCACGGTGTGACACACGTGTACACATACATTGTACTATAATAACAGTGTACAGTGTATAACCACTGTTATTAGATGCCTAAATAATGTTTGGCCTAACAAACGACACTCACATTTGGTACATGATCGACAAAAAAGCGTAGCCCCATGCATTGCGGGAAGAGACTTTTTGAAACCTTTGTGTGAACATTGCATACTAACTCTATGGGATGAGAGAGACGATTGCCAACAAATTGTATTTATTGGCCCAAAAGTTTTTTAAAAATTGGTTAACACAAAAAGGATAACAAATACAACACAAACTGTTGGGGGCGACTTTGTAGGGGGCAAGCGAGCTTGCTGAGGGGGTAGCCCCATGAATAGGGCCAATCCACTCCGAATCTTTGGCCCTAGCACCACAATGACAACTGCAAACTTATTCTTTCGCCCTATGAAATTTTTAATCTACAAAGATCTAGATCTGATGAAACTTACCGATCGAATGCCAATGTCCTTGTCTTGTGGATAGCCGGACTGCTAGAATTTGTTTTAAAACATCACACGTTTTTTGGTGAAAATCAAATGATTTTCGAGAGTGAACTTTTAGAACGATCTCATCGATCTCTTGATTATTTGCACTCTCAGCGCCTGCGAGTAAATCAGTCTGGTACTAACTCAATTGTAGCACTTGATTGTTTGTACATGTTGTTGAGGGAGCCTGACAAGTCAATAGTATTCAATCCCAAACGTTTGAATTGGTGCTTGATCCTGTCGTACAGTAACGCTGGAAAGCACATTTTTTTAACGTAATTATGAGAATGTGTGTAAGACTTCTCAATAAAATAAGCAAGTTGTCAAGATCGTTGAGATAGTTATAAATTAAAAGTTAACTCTCGAAAATCAAGGATATTGGCATTCGATCGGTAAGTTTCATGATCTAGATCTTTGTAGATTAAAAATTGTGAGGTTTGCAGTGGAGTGTCCCATATTCAAGGGGCTAGCTGGGGGGTACTCCGAGAATTATGAGGAGTAGCTGGGGGGGGGGGGGGGGGGGGGAGATGACTGGCATTGCATGACGAATTCTCGGACATGTTGGAGGGAGGGAGTCCAGCCAATTTTTCAGTGACTGTGTAAACGTTAACGAATAACATGATTTACTTTGCTCACACGTTAGCAAGGCACATCCCATTTCTTTTTACGTTAGTGCTACTCTCACTCTGCTTTGCCTAAACTGATGGTGATAAACGTAATACCACTCAGGTTTACACCATACACTGGACTTTACTCACTCACCATCATCATGCATGCTCTCGTTCGTTGTATAAACATGATAAACTTAGAACTTGGAGGTAGAATTTATCAATGTAGGCCTACCGTTAATTAATGCCAATGGCAGTGAAGTTAAACTCACCTTGTCCTTGAGGTTGAACACTGTGTGAACGTTGTCTCAGTACTCAACATGTATTGTAAGTAGTGATCTTTCACAAATTAATTTCAGTTCACAGTTTGAGATTCCATGTTCGCGCGCTCTTCTTCGCCGCAGTGTTGATGTTGTCTGCACAATATATACACTGGGTTCGGTAAATTTATTTTCGCAAGCCAAATTTAGTCTAGTTCCCTGACCACATATCACCTGACGACTCTTGTTAAAAATCGACAGAGAGTAGTCGGAGATTTTGGGGTCTGGGAGCCAGACTGTTGCAAAATCTAGATCTTTATATCCCATGATGCAAAGGTAAAAAAAAACTACCTCGTCCCGATCATGCAATTGCTTACAAATTAATACTCTTGGTAAATTTATTTCAATAATATATTTGTATTTCCATTAAAATATATTTGTGAAGTAAAAGTAATAAATTAACATTTCAACGTACCTTTTATGTCGAATTTAGTTACAATGTTTTTGATTTCCCAAAAGTTATTTACCATAGATAATTTTTACGGGACGCGATTTTTTTTCTGCAGCACAACTCTTGTAACACATTCGTGTCATAAAGCCTGCAATAGTAGATATTTATTTCATCGTTTACTTAAAATGAAATTAAAAGAAAAGGTTAACAAAAATATAAATTGAAAGATATCATTATTTTAAGTAGTTCCTAAATTATAATTTCTTTTAATAATTGACATTTTTGGAGACTGTAACTGCAACTGATGTTTCAAACGGTCCGAGTGTTTTCTCCCGTGTTTATACTGAATAATCTCCGTAATTTCAGTTTTACAGATGAGTTCCGTAAACATTTCTCCGTAAAAACACGGCAATTTTTAACAGTGTATGGTATACACACATGAGCTACGGGCGCCTCCCCGGATCCCTTCACTGTAGACCCCTTAGTAAATGTGTGGTACCCAAACAAAAAATTGCGTCCGGGTCAACTTTGACCCGGGTGTTTTTAGAATGTAATGGAAAATTAGCTGGTATGTCCCCACCCCACCCCGGGTGCCCCAGGGTATCACAATGGCCTTATAAAATGATATGCCGATAATCACGTGTCCATTGATAAAATGGTGATCTCCATTGCATTGGATCTGTTGATAGTCTGAATGTATTTTAATTTGCAGGTTATAGAGTAGCCATGGCGGAAGCTTTTCTCGCCGATGAAACCCCGCGGGTTCAAGAGTTCCCTAAACCATTTCTTAGCCCTGATGACGTCAGCACACTTCTCCTGACACTCTTCGGCGTTAGAGCTTCGACGATCAAGGAATTCGATAGCTATGACGACAGGACCTATCACGTCACGGCAGACCGCGGTTGTGGGATCGGAGACAACAACGAGTTCATCCTCAATGTCTTGAATTCAGTATTGACGGCTGGAGGCGCTGTTGAATCTCAGACGGCCATTTTGGATTTCTTGCAGTCGTTTCCCGAGTTGCGGAGTCAGGCTCCAGTGCCGAATCTAATGGGAGAGCTTGTCAGCTATGAGACGGTGCGCAATGAGTTTCGAAATGGTAATAAATACATTTATCGATCGATCCGCGCTTATCCAAATCCCGGACACATAACTCGAAATACAACAGACTCGGTAAAAAGTTGTAATAATTTTGTTCACGTTGTGCACAGTACAAAATAACAATGTGACACTCCTTTTTAAAATTATGCAGTTCTCGGAAAAAAAGTGAAATGTCATAATATGGTGGCCCTGAAGGGACATCGAACATTAATAAATTATGTACGTAAATATTCACGATTCTTGCTCCAAATCGCAAACATTCACGTAAATATTTACGTTATGTTTGAGTACTCACTATAGGTCACGTGACCTGGAGAGCGCAATCGGTCTATTGATCAACCAGTGAAAGAGAGTGTATTGAGCAGACGATAGGATTATGGTATTATTCGTTTACGAAGCAAATTGTGGACGCGTCATTTTCATTTTCATTCTATACTTTAGTGCATTAATTAACTAATTATTTCACTGCGAAGATTATTGTTACATTAAACAAAACCTACTGTAAGCGTGAAATTGCTCGTTAATATTGTGACGTAACCTAAGAATTTGACTGGCGAAACAGTGCTCCGGCGCTAAAGGTTGATCCAGTTGGATCGGCTTGCTAGTCGAACCAAGCAGCGTTTGGCTGACATCTAGATCGACTATGGTCAAGTCTACTCGGCTCTAGTTATCCACCCGTACTTGTACTCCTCATAATTACGACTCCACGGAGCTCTGGATGTGCCAACTTGTTGAGATCCTGAGATAAATTACTGCAGGATGATGAAATCACAAACGTATTGATGACGACATCTTGAAAGTAGAATGTCGTCTTCCCAACATTTTCTGGATGTTATCATCCCATTGTGAATTTTTACTCGGGAAGTCGACATCTTATAATACTTTCATGATGTCGACATCCCCAGATAAATCATCTCATGATGTCGACAGGTTACGTTTATAATGTCATCATCCTGCAGCAAAATTATCTCAGGATCTCAATATGTCGGATGGCACTTCCAGAGCTCCGTACTTTTAATTGTAGGGACGCAAGTTAGAAGCGAGACCGCTGTGAGTGCCGTGAGGCTCTTTGCCTACTTACCGGGATCAACCGTTCTGTCCTTGTCGCCATGGCCTCTGGCTTTCTTCCAGGAATTCGGAATTCATCTTGGAGATCTGCAAATTGCGCTTCAGGTACTGTCTGTTCCAAAGCAACATTAATAACTACAATCATATTCGGTTTGCGGTATCCATGATTGTGTGTATCTACTTTGCTGTGTAATAAGCAGGACAGTTCTTTTCAGAACTGAGAAAATCTACTCCGCGGTATAGTAAAACAAATAGCAAGACAAGTTCTCTAAAGAACAAAAATCTACACAGCAAAGTAGACATACACATGGTGTTACCGCAAACATACATTGATACATCATCACCATGCAATGCCTCAAAAACCATCAGTTAGTTTTAAGACAATTTTGTTATGGGCCGTGCATGGAGGGCCACTGTCCGTGCACATGCTGACATAATTAATGTAATATTTCCATTGTCTTAGCCACATTGTACACACTGGTCAAAGAGAAGGGGTTCGTCCCGTTGTTCCTGGTTTGATTGGCCGCATATTGCGCCACAGCACCTTGTAAACCATTACATGATGCTATGTAAAGGAATAGGTCTCATACTTCAAAACGTAGCTCTACAATACCTTGCAGGAAAATACTGAATGTTGAAGCGCCTTGAGCGTCACTGAGTGACGAAATAATATGAGCGCTATATAAGAAGCCACTATTATTATAAGTGTACCATCGAACCCAGCTCCTAGCCACACGTCCTTAGTCTCACTCCGTCATTTCCCCCCTGCAGAAGTACCCCTCGGATATTGATGTCAAACCTCTGGAGCGAAGGGCATCCACAATGATTTGGTGTCTGGAAAACATCCCCGATCTCAGGAGTTACTTACACGTGGTCAAAGATGCAAAGTCGCTGAAGATTGTAGAGGAAGTGATCGCGGAGTATGAAAGGAAAGTTATTCCAGTCTTCGGAGAGTTGAGGAAAGGTAAAAATGGACCGGCCTTCTCTGACGAAAAAGTACAGGGTTAATTCCTTAAGCTAACTGGACCCAATCTTCATGGCACTGCTTTACAGTCTAAAAAATTCCCCGGGTCGGATTTGACCTGGCCCAATTTCATAGAGCTGCTAAGCACAACAATTTGCTTAGCATGAAATTTCTTCCTTGATAAAAACAGGGTTACCAACCAAATTTCCATGTGTTGCATACTGCTTGTTACTGGTTTTTTTGCTTATCCTGAAAATCACGTGGAAAGTTGTTTGGTAATCCTGTTTTTATCAATAAAGAAATGTCATGCTAAGCAAATTGTTGTGCTTAGCAGCTCTATGAAATTGGGCCCTGGTTTGATGAATGGATGTTCGACCAGGAAGCTGTGTCAAAATGACACAGAAATGGGTCAAACGTCTATAAGAATCCGAACTAAACTCCCATTTTACTACAATCAGGTTTATACTGTATGTGACATCATTCAATTTGTAAAAATCACTGTCATAATAATAACAATTTGAAAAATAATTTGTTGTTAACGGATACTAATACTATGCTAAAACATTCCTCACGGCTTCGTTTGTCATCGGTCACAAACATTCCTCGAAAAACAGAAACCGCCATTCAGTGATCGGTGGCGGTTCATATTATTGAACTTTAAAGGTAGGGTCATATATTGTTTTTGTTTTTTTGTCAACGTAAGGCTTATTTGTAGGCAAAATTTTAAAGAAATATAAAATAAAAATACAATGTGAAAGTTTCAGCTGAATACAGTGTCTACTTGCTGAAAAAAAAAACACCGGTCACGGTATTCACAAGAAGGTCAAATTCCGTCCTCTTTTAGTGACTTTTTATGTACGTATTATCCCGTCAAATTGAATGACTTTTTCACTGACCAATCATTGTTAGGAGTTATCCATCAAGACTTCAGCGACTGCAATGTACTTGCAGTTCGGATGGACGTCAACTCCGGGGATAAGAAAGACTACGAGATCAGCGGTGTCATAGACTTTGACGATATGTTGGTTTCCTGCTTGGTGTTTGACATCGCAGTTTCCATGATGTATCTAATGTTCTGCAGTGACGAACCGCTGGTAGCCACTGCCTACCTCCTTGCCGGCTTCGAGTCGAGAGCCCCGCTCACGGAGAAGGAGCGAGGCGTGCTGCGTGCTCTTATAGCCGGGAGGTTCATCCAGTCGCTGGTACTCGGGCTTTACTTTGGGGGCTTGAACCCGGACAATCTGTATATACAACAGAACCAAGAAAGGGGGTGGGATCTCTTGGAGCTGTTTTGGAAACAACCAGAAGATGAGATAATGAAATTATGGAATGGAATTCAAGGGGATTGATACAAATATAGGGAAATCTCCACCATAAGGGGCTGTGTCGTCATGATCAAAGCAGACCCCGTGGCGGTACGTGGAATAGACCTTATGCAAATGACGTTTTAGTAGGGCGCCCTCGCCTAGAGGTCAACAGGAGCTGTTCATTGGCCAGTCCTGTGCGACGCGCGTACAAATCTTTGCGTATCCATTGTTTCATCATTGTTTTACCTCTAAGATGGCGGCTGGATGACGTCAATGCATATGAACTATTGATCTCCATTTTACTGACAATATGAACTCTTACCAAGTTACTGCCTGCCCGCGTGCGCCCTCCCCTCCATGTCATCTCTATGGATAGCACGCGTGCGCGTGCTGTAACTGGGCGAGAGTTCATAATAGACTGTGCAAGTCTCGCGTGTATTCGAACCATATGGAAGTTTACGTGGGCGAGATTTGTTTTGTAAATTATGTTAGTTTGACGTAGTTTATTACCATGAAAATTATATATGTTGTTAGGTTGTAATAACAAGTGATGAGCAATATGAAAGAACTTCCTCATCATATGGCGATCGTGCCTTTTCTGCTTGTGCTCCTAAACTTTGGAACACTTTACCTAATAACATTAGATGCTGTAGTTCTCTTCCATTGTTTAAAAAACTTGCTGAAAACTCATTTATTTAACTCCACATACACTTAGCTTGTAACATGTCTTAGATTATTCATCTGTTTAATTGTCTTTGTATTCTATAACTCCACATACACTTAGCTTGTAACATGTCTTAGATTATTCATCTGTATAATTGTCTTTGTATTCTATATTTCTCTTTTGCTGCTTATATGTTTTTGTTTTTTTGTTCTGCGCCTCGGAATAGGGTCTCGTACACTAGATAGATAAATGCATTATTATTATTATTAAAATCTATTCAACAATTAATATCGAAGAAAACCCGAGAATGTGACTTGACCGCACCGTTTCCGGTTACTTGTACAAATATTAGAGTTTTGCCCAACTGACGGTCATGTTGTCAATAAACCTGAAGTGATGGACAGACAAATTCAGGCGTGATTGCAAATGGGGTTTTTCAAACTTTACGCATCCTCGTCCCAAGTTATAATTTTGTTTCAATCCTAATTTGAACAAATTATTTGTATTATTATGTAAATGTAACTTTTATTTTAATAACGGCTTGCTATGGGTATTTTTATTTTCAAGAATTTTATATAAGTATATTTTAAAAATAAGATTTGACTATATAGAAAAATATAGTCTTCGTTGTTTTCTCGTTTTCGATATGCGCGAGACTTGCACACTCTATAGACCCTTCCCATGAAATATGTAAATTGAACATCGCGCGCGCACTTTCCCTACTGGTTGAGTGAACATCACACCTTTTTGTATGGGACTGATGGTGACGTGACGCACACGCGTTTGTGCGTCTGCCATGGTCCCTGGGCCCAATTTCATGGCTCTGCTAACCGCCGAATTCTGAGCTTGCGGTGACCATTTTCCGCTTACTGTTCAAGCGCCGAATTTCTGCGCTAGCTGTGTAAGCGTAGAATGCCTAGTAACGTGGAGTACGCACGCGCACAAGCCGAAATTCCCCGCTAACCCGTGAAATACGCTTGACGTAAGCGCGGAATTCCCTGCTTCCGCAAGCGCCGATTCTTTGCTTACGGTAAGCAGAGCCATGAAATTGGGCCCTGATCTCTATATAGATCAGTGGCCATGGTGCACAACTCTACGGTGTTTGCCAACCAATAGTGTCTGTACGCATGCGTGTATGCAATTAGCATATTTCAGGGGAAAGGTCCGTTCCATGTTGAGCCACAGGCCTGCACGCTTTGGTCATGACGACAAACCGTTGCCATGGAGTGCAGTCGAGTTCTTTCGTCCCAAATAACACGGGAGCTTTTTCAGATGGTTGCAAGAACACTTGTAGGTGTAAGATTAAAAATTTTGCCATGGAGTGCAGTCGAGTTCTTTCGTCCCAAATAACACGGGAGCTTTTTCAGATGGTTGCAAGAACACTTGTAGGTGTAAGATTAAAAATTTATTCAGAAAATAAAAATGTTTTGTCTTTATATATCCCCCATCTATTCCTGGTATGAAGAACCAAAAACAATTGAGGTCCCCATGCATTCCAGCCCGTTGTCTATTATTTGTTTTATCAGAAGACCTTCAACATTTAACCCATTACATGTATAGGGAGTCTACGTTGGAGATGATAATACATGTAGACACCCCTCTACAAAAATCAAAAATGTGCTCATTATCATCACTGGATGTCAGCTTGAGTATTCTTTTTTCGGTGATATTCTAGACTTCCGAAGAGAAACAAATAGGCAAAAACAAAAAATAAATAATTTTTTTTACTATACCGTGAAACATCAAACACGGTTATACAAATGGAGTCACGTAGAATATTGACAAAAGGACCAAACATATCTCAGTCAAAAAAAGGGGGGATCAGATAAAGAATAATACTTTTGTACGAGACGAAAATAGTATGTTAAAGGAACATTACAGAATTGGTTTTTGCTAACAAAACAGTTGCTGGCAGTGTGAGCACTTTATGTAATCCACCATATACATAAACTGACAAACCTGTAGAAGTTTGAGATCGATCGGCCATCTGGGTCACGAGAAAATAGTGAAAAACCGATTACACATTTGCATGAAATCATATAGATTCAACAAATGAATAAAACGCTCACTGAGCGATAAACTCCAATCGGAAAATTAGTTTATTCATTTCTCATCAAATATGGCATTTCAGACAGAAATATTTCAAGGGATGTTTTCTACTATCATCATCATCATTAGACCGTGTAAGTTTTATGTAAATCTGTGATCATAAAGTATATTTTACAAGTTCTTTCTTACCAATTCTGTAATGTTCCTTTAAAGCATGGAGGTCATGCCCCATACCGAGCATGGAATGAAGGACCGGTAAATCACTCTTTATAGACCGTGTGACCTGTGATATCACATCATGTGTTTACAAAAGAGCCACAGAGCCTGGACGCGATTTTTTTTCTTCTGCAGCACACGTCGGGCTATGGAGTCAACAGTTAAAGGAACGTTACAGAAATGGTTTTTTGCTAACAAAACAGTGCTGGCAGTGTAATCACTTTATGTAATCCACCATATACATAAACTGACAAGCCTGTAGAAGGTTGAGATCGATCGGCCATCTGGGTTACGAGAAAATAGTGCAAAACCGTTTACAAATTTGCATGTGTTATACAATGCATTAATAAAACACAGCTCAATGGAAGAATACAACCATTCTTATGTTTTATGGAGATTGCACTGTCTGATTTTTCTTAAGTTTTGATATGAAGAAAGGGGGGGGGGGACACATCTCAAAAGCTGTACAGCTGTTGCTTTTGTAAGTCTTGAATTTATGTGAAAATTATGACACCAAATGTAACTTTTCCCGTGGCCTGTGCCTTGCCCGTCAGGAAACGCATTAGAATGCACAAGAGTCACCACTCTGTAAACAAAGGTATGGTCTAAGCATGGTCTAAGTGACACAAATTGCCTTCGGCTCAGTTCTTTTTGGGCTATAAAAAGCGTACGTTGTGAAACTTATGTGGTTGGAAAGATGTTTTGAAAGTACAGAATATAATGATTCACACAAATATCCCTCGAAATTGTGTGGTCTTCCTTTTACTTTGCTTCAGGGTGAACTAACACGGTCTGCCATTTTTGAGTGGAACAAATTTGTTGACTCCACAATACGGACCGTGTTATAGTTCACAGAGTAAACTGTTCATTTCGCAACAAAGGCTTTTCATAGCAACACGAATGCAAGCGCCCCTTTTAAAGTAGGCCTACTTCTCATTATTCAAGTCCATGCCCGCAAGGAGTTCAAATGTATGTCATCCCCCGTTGCTGTATAGGCATTTTTGAGACTTTTTTTTACCAAGTACTATCAAGTTCTTCAGCAGCAGTGCAGGGTAACGGTGAACTTATCCACAGATGGGAGTTTATAGACGATCGTATTCTGAAGGTTACACCATTCTCTATGGTTACACTATAACCATACTAACAAAACAGCTACAGTGATTGTTTTTGAGAAGACGTGAATAGGCACTTCAACAAGTCTGCTTGACAGCGGTGGTAAGTGTGACTTTTCGAGTACCACCATGGTTTCAACATGGTCTTACCCACTCGATCCTGCCCTCTTTCCACTACAGCTGCTGAACCAATATTTCCGTGGGCTTACATGAAATGTCATACCTATAGGCGGGATTGACTGGTAAAAATAACACGGATCCCATTCTCAACGGCCGCACTAAAAGCCGACACCTGACGATGACAACTGCCTAATAGAACCACTTCTTTATCAGTTGAAAACCCCCAGCTCTTTCAATAATTGAAGGTACTTAGATGGTTTTTTTTTTTACCAGGATCCACAGTTTCATAGGGTTTATGTATCTTCAAAGGAGTGTTTTCAGGGCATGTTGTCATCAGGCTTCGTAAGTTGTCGGTTTTTAGTGCGACCGTTCTCTACGGCCGAACTTAAAGGCAATGGACACTATTGGTAATTACTCAAAATAATTGCCAGCATAAAAACTTACTTGGTAACGAACAACGGAGAGCTGTTGATAGTATAAAAAACATTGTGAGAAACGGCTCCCTCTGAAGTAACGTAGTTTTTGAGAAAGAAGTAATTTCTCAGTAAAATATTTGAATTGATTTTGAGACCTCACGCTTGCAGCTATTCCACTAAGGTAAACCAATCCCGAAACACCCAGAAGGCAATCGGGTGGGCTGATGTTATCACAGAGCAGTCCCCCTAACCTTTAAAAAAACCCAGTCACCTATTCTTGTTTGTGAAGGATTCTACTGTCACAACAATTATAGCTGTATGTTATGAGTATTTGCCTTGTGGTAAAAACGGGGCTCAGTCACAATTTGTGCAACCCTTATCTATCATGCATGTACACCCACCCATGTTGAGATTGTGCACATTGCATTCAGCAGTACAGTCGATGCAGCCATGCATCACTGCAGCCATGCATCACTGCATCCTGAACAAGCATTGGTACAAGCATAGAGAGAAGAGTATGGACGGTGCAGCACACCCTAGACTAGATTCAAGGGCGAGATCGCAGTTATATACATTTACAATATAACATAATAATAATACTAACAATAATGGCTTCTTATAATAGCGCGCATACCTGTCACTCAGTGACATTCAAGGCGCTTCAACGTCCAGTATTTTCGTGCAAGGTATTGTGGAACTACGTTTTGAAGTATTAGACCTATTCCTTCACATAGCACCATGTAATAGTTTACAATGTGCTGTGGCGCAATATGCTGCCAATCAAACCGGGGCAAACCCCTTCTCTTTTCGATAAGTGCACTGGGTGCATTACGTGCATTACACAACACACGGGACTTATACGGCTGTACGTCCCATCCGAAGCACGCAGCAACAATGGTTAAGTGTCTATACGTATGCCAACTTGAGCAAGCTGCGGCATTTTCCTTCGCGAAACCAGGACGTCGTTGTCCCGTCGAAGCCATTTAATGCAACATCACGTAAAATCTGTGTGACACAAGATCTGTTTTAGTGCTAAGTAACGAAGCACTTAAGCCTATATCCCGATTGATCTAACTTCGGTTTGTTAGTGGATTCAACACAGTTTGCGCAACACAATCGGCGTAAATTCGCAATTTGACACTTCGAGCCGGATTTTTGAGGTCGAGTACTATTTCTTCAATTTCTCATGAGTTTCCGAGATTTCATTTTATTTTTATTTAATACATTGTTAGTTTTGAATGTATTCATCCACCAATATATTTTTGGGGTGTTGAAAAAGGTGAATGTGACAGAAATAAAAAATCACACAAAATTGCACCCACGTTAATCTCCAATAGCTGATGGCTCAGATGTTGAGTTGATCGCAAAAGTAGACACTCATTCATGTGTGCTAAAACCTAAACCAAATAGTGATCTTCAACACTAACCTTTAATGTTTGTTTTCGGTTTTTTTCCCCCCAGTATATCAGCATATGTCTAAAGAAGCATGGCGGACATCGAGTCAGTCAGACAAGTCAAACTTCGGTGCTCCAATAAACCATTACTCACCATTGATGACGCCAGGGTTCTACTCCAAAGACTCTTTGGTCTTCGACCTTTTGAGATCCAGGAATTTCCAAGTTACTACGACAGGATTTACTACGTGAAGACGGATCCTAAGCAGGGGATCGCAGAGCAAAATGAGTTTATCTTGAAGGTTTTGAATTCGGAATTTACCGCCGATGGTGTTGTTGAAACCCAAACGGACATCTTGGATTTTTTGCAGTCGTTTCCCGAGTTGAAATGTCAGGCTCCACTGATGAATAGAAACGACCACCTTCTCAGCTATGAACTTATTGAAACTAAACTCAAAACTGGTAATGATTATTTTGTTGTTGTTGTTTCTATTGGGATCGGCAGCAATTGCGCCACAGCACCTTGTAAACCATTATCATCATGGTGCTATTGTAAAGGAATAGGTATACTACTTCAAAACGTAGCTCCCCCATTATAGTTTGCAGGAAAATACTGAATGTTGAAGCGCCTTGAGCGTCACCGAGTGACGGATATGAGCGCTATAAGAAGCACATTACAACCGGTATTATGTTTTCCCCTTCTGAAGAAATAACAGCCGCCATTTTTGACAACCGGCGTGCCCGTGCCACTATATGTGAGCTGTATTAAAGTTTAAACTTCACAGATTTTGAGGTTTTTTTTGCAATGTTTTTATTTTCTGCAGTGGACAAAGTTAGTCGGCTGACTGCCGTAAATGCTGTGAATGCTGTGACCGCCGTGCGTCTGTTTAGTTTCTTACCCGGAAAGCCTCTGCTCAAACTGGCTCCACTACCGCCAGCATTCTTCGTGAAAGTCGGTAAACACATTGGAAGTCTACAAAATGCGCTACAAGTACGCCTTTTAGTCGTTTTTATTTGATTTAGGGATCCTTGTTTTTATCAAGAAGCATGCAATGGATGCACCCCAAGATGTTGGGACTGGCAAATTAATTACCTCTTTATAAACAGAAACGTTGTTATAAGAGGACAGCAAAAATCAAAGAAACACAAAGCAGAGTTAATGAGATTGGGGACTTCAGAAATCAGTTCAGTTCAGTTCAGTTTATTTCCACTCAATCAGTTTGCTTACACAAAAATACACATACAGAATGTACATACGGTTCACTTCAGACACAATGTAATGATGGAGGGAGATTCTTAAAAGCAAGCTTGTTGGGTGATGGAGACCCCCGATATTTATGTATAAAAATAGGTTTAAAAGGAAGAAGCCTAGAGTATAAGGAACTTACAAGTTGAAGTATAAGGGATATTGGAATTGAAGGCCTTCGGGCTACAGTTTTTTGGTAAACTTTTTTTAATTCCAGGCATGTCCCTGGCTTTTGTTTTGTTTAGGTTTGTTTTTTGTATGTGTTTTTATGCCGAATAAATAATATTAACAACTAAGTAATCACGGGACAAACGCTAACAGGACAACAATTAGCATATTGTCGATAGAATGTTTGCGAAAATAAGTTGGTGGAAGGGAACAGGTGGACGGGGAAAATTATAAATAAATTCAAAAGAGGAAAATGGTCTGAAATATCACAAATTCAAATACAAAATGCTCCCTTTATGAGCAGAACTAAGTTTTTTATAATGTGCTCTTCACAAACGAGAGTTGACTGAATTCAGTAATGGCGCATTGTTAGCAGTGCGCAAATTTCCCTTTTCATGCTTTTTGGGTTGCCCTCAAATGCCCTACATATTGTGAATGATGTAATTGAGGGTCACTACCATTAGAGATTTTTTTGCAACACAGTCCAATATTGCACCTTGGGGTTATGAAAACATTATAAAGACTTAGTTCTGCTAGTCAATTATTGTGGTGCTAGTCAGGGGAAAACGGTGCAGTTTAAAAAAAAATAATAATAATAATTATTTGTCTTTTTTGACATTAAACAGAAATATCCACACGATGTGAAGGAAGACAGTGACAACATTTGGTGTCTCGACAAAGTGGCCCATCTTAAGAATTACTTGTGGGTGATAAATGATGCCAAGAAGATGAGAATTGTTCAAGATGTTATTTCAGAGTACGAGAGAAAAGTCATTCCTGTGCGAGGCGAATTTCGGAGAGGTAAATTGTTGCTTTTAAGTTAAAGAGTGGCTCAAAGGTCAAATTCAGTTTTGTGATCCACTCTTTTTCCAATAGAGAGTCCTTATAAAAAAGGGCGGAAAATTACAAGTCTCTAACCTCGCGTTCAAACGGTGTAAAATGCCACTGTATTTAATACCCTTCAGGTGCAATTTTTGTAAAATCCCGAAACGTTCCATGACGTCACATGGCCTGTACATTTTTGTAGAGAGAATTTTCGATTCGTCCCTGAATTTTGATGATATTATTCAATCACAACGTCATTGAATTTGACCCTTTTGCCTTGGTGTAGAAATTTCTCTTAGAGGAATGTACAGACCCATTTATTTTTGGTGTGCGATGAAGTCATATTTCAAATCTCACGCTTATAATAGAGTATCAAACAAAATTGAAATTTTACACCATTTTAACATGAAGCTTTTCCCCATTTTCACGAGGACTCTATATCTATGGGAAATTGAGTGCATCACGAAACTTAATAATGACCTTGGACACCCGCTTTAAAAGAACTCGTGAATAATTGTATCGTCTAGAAACTATGTCCCACTTAACGTCGCACTTTTCCGTGCCAAACTCCAACACAGTCAACACTCGTTATAAAGAGGACCTTACAAAGAGGTTCTGTTTAAAAAAGAGCACATTCTGAAGTCCAGAATGTCATTTCTGCTTTTTGTTTTTTCGTTTGACAGTCCTCTTAACGTTCCTGTCATAAAGAGGTAATTTGGCAAGTTCCAGCGACCCTGTTATAACGAGAGTCGATTTTAGTTTGAAAATGACGAACTAAATTCGACAAAAGAGCGAAGTTTATCGCAAACTTTTGAAAAAGTTCGACACTGCCGTGTAGTAGTATGCACGACAGAGCTTGCCGTGCTACCAGCAGTTGCACGACGTGGTGACATACGCCGCGCTCTTGCCGTGTAGAATCAAAATAATACAGTGAATTCTCAGTCGGGTGATGCTCTTTGGGAATACGCATGCGCAAAGCTTATGAAAGTTCAGTTTCAAACATTTAAGTTGTGTGTGGAAAAACATTTGATGAGTTCGGTGGGAAAAATATACTGGAACACGCACCCGTCTTCCACACTAAGCACTGTCATCCACTGATATGTCTAAAGGCGAGTCCAGGGGCCAATTTCATAGAGCTGCTTAAGCATAAAAAGCTGCCAAGCACAACAAAATGCTTAACATAGGGTTACCAGCCAAAATACCACTTTACATATACAAAATGTAGGCTAACTGATATCCTGCTCAATTTTGCTTACCAGAAAAACGTTAAGCAAAGTTTGCTTAAGCAGCATTGAATTGGGCCAAGGTGTCGATATCAAACATGCGTTAATATCGATTTCTTTCCAGGTGTCGTGCACCAGGATTGCAATCACAGCAATGTACTGGCAGTGCCATCGCTTGAAATGACCGTCCAAAAGAGTCAGACCAAGGATTACAACGTCAGCGGCATCATCGATTTTGACTTCACCGCCACCTCGTTCCTCGTGTACGAGATTGCGATCCCCATGATGTATCTAATGTTCTGCAGTGACGAACCGCTGGAAGCCACTGCCTACCTCCTTGCCGGCTTCGAGTCGAGAGCCCCGCTCACGGAGAAGGAGCGAGGCGTGCTGCGTGTTCTTATAGCCGGGAGGTTCATCCAGTCACTGGTACTTGGGCTGTATTTTGCGAGCCTCAATCCAGACAATTCCTACATAGGCGAGTCGCAGATAGAAGGGTGGAACCTTCTGGAACTATTCTTAAACCAGTCAGAAGACGACCAGTTGAAACTATGGAAAAGAATCCGAGGGGAAACCTTTTATGAACAATAATTTATGTTAGACATTGTGTCTTGGTATTAGGAATGTCCCTACGGAGTGCACGCGAGATTCCTTTCCAATAGCGTTGTGATAGAAATGGCCGAGTCATTGAGATAGATAAAACAATGACTGTGGAGCATTTTATGATCGTGCATAGCGCCCCCTGTCGTTTTTATGCGTTGTCAAAAAGCAACAAATCGGACTTCGCTCGGCCCCACCGCTGGGATTGGCTGATGAGCTTGTACAAATTCTTGTTCAGGATGTAGTGATATGATGGAAGCGATTGTATTTAAAGAATGACATTAATAACCGAAATGGATTTTAACAACAAAATTATTGACAGTCAAATCTTTCGTGAACAGGAAGAGGTGACCGGGGGTTATTAGGGTCAGGGGATTGGTCCAATGTGCATGAGTATACGTCAGCCCATCCATCCCAGCGCCATCTGGAGGGAGAATGCTGTGGGCGGTTCACTTTTTTGACCGCCTGTCAAGCACTTCTGGCTATTACTATCATACGTGGCAGGCTAGTAACTATCATAGATTCACTAAATGCATGCTGAATGTGTTCGGGATAGTTTATAATGTATACGGTTATTTTTTACTCAATAAAGAACATCTAACGATGAAGCTTTCATAGTTATAAACAGCCATCTATCTATTTTGTGCCTTTGTTGTTTCTTTTACCCGTAGACCCCCCCCCCCATAAATAGTCGGCCATTACTACCGATATGAAAACGTGCACGTGTGTACGTTCCACACACTCTAGACCAATGATAAAAGTCTGATCCTTTGGTCTATGTGTAGGTTGAAACCGTTAATCTCCTCCATAGGTGTTGGCATAGTGCTTAACTTGCAGCGATGCACCCAACCAGAGTGCTTTGGCACATATCAAGAAAAACATAACCATTTCAAAATGGTAGATCCCAACCCCCTGATACTCCGTGATATCCTGCTGCGTACCAATACACGCGTTTTAGGAGGGGGTCAATCAACGGGGGTCGTCAATTTGGTCAGGAGGGGTGGTGAAAAATGTTCCCATAGGTCATGCACAAACTTCTATCTCTGAGGCACGTGGGCCACAGAGCACTACCACAGCTTGGTGGTAAGGCATGTTGTGTCTAACCCTCGCTCTAGGTTCAATGGGTCAATGGGTTTTTGTGAATGAAGGTCTTGTGATCTTGTGCCGACAGCAGACTGGTTTAGCAACCATAAATCATTGAGATAAGGCAGAACAGACCCTCTTAACCTATCAAATGGGCCTGCCACACCTTTGTGGCAGGATGACGTAACACCGTTGGGATCAAACAGGTGCCCCGTTGCAAAATATGCCCCAAATATGGCCCTGGTTCGATTCCCGGCTAATGCCATGTGGGTATAGGTTCTGCGTTGGTTCTCTCCTATGCCACGAGGGTTTTTCTCTCCTCCGGGAAATCAAACACTTTCGATCTCTGGCTGTGTTCCGTGGTCATGGGGTCAATTTTGTCAGTGGCTGGTTGCCAAAGGCGCCCTTGCATGCCTCATGGGTCGAACACTTTGCTGTAGCCGCTTCCCAGCTAGCTGCGAGTAAGGATAGTCTCCCAGTTTATAATTATTTCTGTTATGTAAAATAATGGAGATTAATGGTTGAAGCCATTATGTTTTAAGTATTTTTGGGTTTAATTAAAGGAAAAAACCAGGCCTAGAGTGAGATTTGAGTGAGTCTTCCTATTTCGTCAATTTCTTTAGTTCGGGGTGTGCCATTTAAAATAAATTTAAATGCAGGGTGAGTGGTAACCTGACTAAATTAAGGATGTATTAATAGTTAATTTGGTCAGGTTACCACTCACCCTGTATTAATAGCTAGGTAACTCATAGTTGTTTCCATAATAATGAAATTACATTTTGTGATTTGGGAAAACGATGAAGATTAAATTATCCTGACAAAGGTAGGCCATATGCCACATTTTAAAAATGTTCCAACTGACACAGATATCGACCTCCCACGCACACCCGAAAAAAGTACAAGAACAAAACTGACCTCGAGTAACAATCCATTAACAAGAAATACAATTACTGGAGGTTGCTAACAAGGAAGTGGCAAGAAACATCCATGTAACCGTTCAAACATCTTTAATAAAGCAAGTTGGTGGGCTTTCCAAATTATTTTATAATATCATTTTATTATCCCTTTTCTTTCATCTTTTTTGTTAAAAACATTGTTGGATTATTACAATTCCTACCTAGAAATCACCCAATAATGTCTACTTTGTAAGGGCAGCCAGACATCATTAGTAGTGCGTTGTTGTGATGGGAGTGCAGTCTCCCACACCTCCTTGCGCACACCCCCGCCCCCCATCTTTACACTGGACCATGGAACAGACCAATGAAAACAGATTGTGATATAGCTAACATTTTCATGTTGACTACGATGTAGCTGGGGGAAATTGGGTGAAGGGGAACATAAAGATGAGAATCTCCTCAAAGTTTTTCTTTGACATGTTTGTAAAAACTCCAAATGTAGCAGACGGCACACCTGCAGACGACATCCCACTGTTGTTACGAAGAACACAGACATTACTTTTGAACAGAATAGCGCCCTCATTCTGACGTACGTTTATTAGTAGAACTGAACGTGTATATGATGTTGAGCCAATTTCCCTTTACATAACAACAGTTTGGATTAAAGCTTAACAAAAACAGTACAGTTGAAATTAACTTAATTTTCACCCAGTACCAACATATTTGATCTCCTAAGCACAATTTGTTTTTACCCCCGTGACTGTTAAAAATATTACCACGAACTGTACGGTAAAGCATTAAAAAGTCCCACAGGACATCCGCCATTTTTAACTTCCACGTCCTCCGCTTGATTACGAACCCACATAAATGACACAGTTCATGGTCCTAAATCTATGAAAATGGACGATGATGAACGAAAAAAGAAATTGCAGGCTGGAAGGGAAAGGGTAAGGATGCTATTTGTTCTGTTAATTGTTTTGTGCAGTGGCTTAATGTTGAGTTTTAAGTGTGTTAAAAATTGTCAACAACTCGAAAGTTGAGCGTTGCGTTGAACCAGAACTTGGCGATTGTACCATACGTGTTCGTACCATACGTGTTCATACGTACGAGCCCTGTACAACTACAAGCACTAAAGCAGTACACGTACACACGGTTCACGTTTTAATTCATGTATTGTATCACTTTGCCTGGTGTACAGTAAAACTAATGTGTGACTCAGTCATAGATTATATCACAAAAGCACTCAAATGGTGACATGGTGACATGGAAAGTTTCACGTCACCTTTTGACCTTTGAGACGGCCAAAGGCCAAAACAGTTCATGACATTGAATTTGAGATAATCTGAAAATTAAATGTGATAAAATTAAAAACCTCCTTTTAATTTTATGACTGCCACTGCCATTTTGAGTTTCTTACTCAATTTTAATTAACAAATAAAAAACATAACTTTATTTTGGGGATTTGGGGTTTTATTTATCAACTATTTTTGGTCACAAAGATTGATAAAGTGGGGGCCGGATTCAGAGTGTTTTCCAAAAAGATAGAAAAGGCGAAAATATGCAGACAAAAATGTCAACAAAAACACTAGTTTTTGTAGTTTATTTGGGTCAATAGAATGCAGGTGTACTTGACTTTGAGTAGTCGGAGTCACAGTCACGTACATACAGTATGCTACATTCTTCGAGTGTACCTGTATTCTATTTCTACAGTTACTCCATTTATTTCTAGTGGGGCCTAGAATTTCCAGCAAGTTGACCAAACATTTGAAACAATTCAGAACTGTGTACAATATCTGTATGAGCTCCGTGTACTACAGGTTTGTAGCTAAGCTAGAGACACTGGAGTGTTGGCTGCAAAATTTGCAGTTCCAGCCCAGTGTGCACAATGCACGTCGCAACACATGCAAATTGTTTTCTTGCAGCGACGATAACACCAGTTGCATGATGACCAAGTACCAGTACTCGGTACAATTACAAGGCTGCATGATGCACTGCATGTTGCACCACGTACACTACAACGACAGTTTTAAGTGCAGTCTGTCGTAGGATGTGTGTTGTGTGATTGGATTGAGATGTTTTACCGTGTTTGGTTGAGTAAGAAATAAATGAAAAAGATTGGCTTGGCAGGTATTCAATTAAATCATGCAGCATTCATGATTTTGCACTTAAATTGAGTGCCAATGGGGGACTTTTGGGACGCTTGGTGGCAGCAGATTTACCGGGTAAATCTATTGTTCTCAGCAATGTGTGCATGCTTAGACTACATAAACAATGGAATCTTACGTGGCAAGTCTGTTGCCATCTAGCGTTCAAAATTCTCCCATTGGACTTATATTTTTCATTTGTGCTGATCGGCACTTCTGAGTGAGCATAGCTACC
This sequence comes from Pycnopodia helianthoides, assembly GCA_032158295.1. Classification (NCBI taxonomy): domain Eukaryota; kingdom Metazoa; phylum Echinodermata; class Asteroidea; order Forcipulatida; family Asteriidae; genus Pycnopodia; species Pycnopodia helianthoides. The sequence continues at coordinate 7,843,643 of CM063263.1, read as the reverse complement.
ACCCTGACCGTGTAGATGCATTCACCACAACTTCACAAGGTATCATGTTGTAGGCTAGCTTTGATAATCGCAGCACTTGGTGTCGTTCTTAGACCTCCTGTCTAGGGCTATTGAGAGGATCAACCAAGCTTTATGGTTATCGCAACTAATTGCAGGCTAGCATAGTTTTAACAATGATTTAAAACCACATCAGTGATTTTGTAAGAAACTTATCAAGTTGTCAGCATCTTTCATTTGTCTCCTAAATTGCGGATCGTAGCAAAACCAATGGAATAATTTTCTTCTCTTATTTAAGGCAAGCTTCCCATAGAATTTTGTTCAATGTTTATGAAATTTCCAATAATTAATCTATTCTCTGTAATTCACAGTTGGCTAAATTCCAAAAGAAGAAAGTGAGCCCAGAGAAACGACGGAAAAAGAAACCAAAGCCAGCCTCCGCTGGCATCCCATCCCTAGACGGAGCTACGAGGGAGACTGGTAACGGAGGCGTACTTCCCGCTGCTCACCTTAGCGATGACTCACTCGATGCGGGCGACTCGAGCGTAACATCCAGCGATGTGATCGGTACCCACTCTGACCTGGTGTCACCTATCTCTTTTGAGGTAATGGTTAAAATTTACATGGCTACTAAAATTATTGCCATCAGGCGTCGTTTAGTTACATAGTGATGATATTAATCGTAATCAGGGTTTCAGGTTTCCGCATGCAAGCTATTGTATCAAGCCGATACTCGCGAATTGTGGCTGAAAGGCAAAAAAAAAGAAAATTGTATTAATTTGTTTTGGGGGGTGGGGGACTTCAGATCAAAATTCACAAGAAACATTAAGATAAAACCATTTATAATGCCCAGTGGGGCTTTTAAAAACAAAGATAAACACCAAGTAAAAACATTTGGAGGACCCTGTTTCAAGTTAGCGTGCTCAGGCCTAGCATTCAAAATTTGAAAGCAGTGTACGCCGATAATGACTCTAATCTCACATAAAAATTATTACCACATGGGCACTGGGCCATTTCATGCCTACCATCTGAGCTCCTTGGGAAGTACATGTACTGTTCTATGCATGCAGCCTGTGCTGCCAAGGTACTATGTAGCTTGGGAAAGCTACATGTCCATGTACATCAATCACAAGATCCATGTGCCTAAATGCAGATATCCTTGTTAATACTCCGAGGTGAAGAGAAGCAATTTCAATTAAGTTTCAGTAAATTCAGGTGTAAATCTCTAGACTGATTATGCATCTGGTCAGGTTTTTTTCATGTTTGTACAACCACTCGGCTTAATGAGGATATTGGCACAGCAATTATGATGAGTAGAAAGCGTTGTTTAGCAAGTTTAACTTACGAGCAAATATCAGTTGGCGGTCAGTTAAGACCACAGAACATAGCATTGCATCGTGGTTTACTAATCTGTTTGTGCTTAGTGTAATTTTCCCATGCTTACCGACATTGGATTGGCATTGAGCCCACCTCCGGATCGAAAACCTTAGTGTAATTTTCCCATTCTTACCAACATTGGATTGGCATTGAGCCCACCTCTGGATCGAAAACCGTTTACGTGTGCTGTGCGGCGGGTGGTTAGCATTTAAACAAACATATCTCTTTCCCTGCCTCACGGAACCATATTATCGTAGGTAATTCCTACTAACTTCATCACTCAAGCAACTTCCCCTCTCCCATGTCATATTTGCATGCGTACCCCTGGCCTTTTTACATGTCCCCTCGCGAGATCTTGACTTTTGTTCCTGGCAAGAGTTCTGACTTTGAAGTCTAGACGCACAGGAACACAGAGAGTGATAGACCTTGCGGACAATGTGCAGAATATTATATATGGCATACCCCATTACTTTCTCGACCGTTACTCGGTCTTCCCACGGCTGTGAGACCTTGGTGTGTCCAAGACATTGATGTAAATTTCAGGAAGCTTACTTTTGATTTTGTGCACCTTAGCAGTTGAGATCCATGCAGGGGAAACGGACAGTTTTGATTGGACAATGATGGACTCGGGACCGATGATGTGTTTTTTATGGAGCTTGGCATACCTGCTGTCTTTTGGGTGACTTCGGAATAAGACACAATAGGGGGAACACTTTACAAGTCGATACCTGCACCAGCGTAGTTTTGCATGTAAATTTACTGTAAGAATCTGTAGTGAATCTAGCAATTGTACTGGGCCTAATTTAATAGAGCTGCTTCTAAAGCAGATGATAAGCAGTGAACAATTTTCTGCTAAGCAACAATAAGCAGGATACCAGTCACAGGTGACGTGGTATTTTTGTTAGTAATCATATTCTGGTAAGCATGAGTTTGTTGTGCTTACATGTAGCTACTATTTGTGCTTAAAACAGCCCTATGAAATTTTGCCCAGGGCATGCACTTACATAGAACTGTCCGAGAATTTTATCTTTTATGGGGCAGTCCAACTTCCTGTGAGAAAGTTGCTCGTCCAAAAGAAGTCTACAGGAGCAAGGATTTGACATGGTAAGGGGTGCCAACCCATACACCATAGAACTGCTTATGCACAAAATACAGCTAAGCACAATTGCTAACCAGAATAAGAATACCAGCCAAAGTTCCAATGTCACATGTACCATTACTGACTGGTATCCTGTTCATTTTTGCTTTACAGAAAGTTGTTAAATAAGCACAATTTTCGGCTTTCAAAGCTCTTTGAAATGTGGCCCAATTAACTGAAGGCTGTGGCTGTCATGAACTTCCAACCAGTTGGTATCAATACAGGTTTTAGCTGGGTATAGACACAACTAAGTTATTTGCACCAAGTTGATAAAATTTGATATTTGGTCTACAAAAACACAGAGGCAACAACGTGATGTGTTGTATCCACATTCGTTGTAACAGCACGCACGTCTGCTCAAGTCTCACGTACAAACTGCACAGCCACACCTTGACGTTACACATCACAAGTTCTAAGCACAACCCCCATCTCCCTCCCACCCCCCCCCCCAACGTCTAGACAGAACCATCGGATGGTTGAATACCCTACCTGTGTCAATCTGTGCCCCCAACCCGCTACCTGTCAGTGGGGTTATATTTAAATTATTAAAGAGCCCCCCCTCCCCCCCTTAATGAGATCTCTCACGGCCCTAATCATCCCCTTCCGTTTAACTCGTGGTTTTGTGACAATACCTGCTCAGGGCGCTTGGATTTCTTGTGCACATCAAGAAGAGACCTGAACCGGAACGTATCCGACTATTAAACAGTGGTCAGCTTTTTTTTTTCACTTACAAAAATATTCAGGTGTGAAACTCTTCAATGCATTGTAACATAAACATAATAATTTCTTAAACAATAAATTCTCCCAAAATCCCTTGACCCCCTTCCCTCCCCCAGAAAAAAATACCACTTAAACAACAGGATGAGTCCCCCCTCTGAAAAGAAATATTTACAAAAAAAAAACCCCCATAGACATGTACACCAAATCAAACCCACCCCCACCCCAAGGAACTAAAAACAAACGGAAAATCATTTAAACAAATAAATATGCTGTACAAACAAACAACTAAAGGTAGTTACCCAGCCCCCCCCCCCAATTTTTTTTTTTGAACAACAAAAGAGGATCAAGGAGCCAAAAGAAAAGAGAAATGAAACGGGCACTACACTCACATGTATGTAATGCACAATTCTTAATGTGCCTTGTTTACAAAGTAACATCAGAACCAAAATAAAATAATACATACTGTATGCTAGAAACAAAAGACCAAGAGAAACACATCGCCAGACACATTAGGAGCAGGAATCGGCAGTGGAAGCTGAGTTCGTAAACTTCCCGTTCTGGGAATCAACCCAAAATATTCACTTCAGTTAGCCTCCGATTCTGCTTAGGTCAATCATTTAGAATTAGCAACGATTGTTTGGAGGCACTATTTAATTGTTCCATTTCACAAGCGGGGTCCCTCGGGTTCCAACCCAGGGTTCCCCCCTTTTCCCCCGCCCCTGGGGATGATCTTTCACGATGGCTGTCAGAACCGTCTGCATGCAGTAGCTAAAAAAACTGCCCTGGCCAAGTCACATGGCTCGGCAGACGGGGCAACAAGTGCCAAGTCACTGAACTTGATGTCAAATTAAATAGTCACTCGCCCATGTGCACACTTCACACTATGGTTGCACAGTGCAACAGTGCCAGCACCCACACACACTGTAAAAAAACCACACTGGATTGAATGCATTGCAGTCACCACATCTCATGTGACTATTTTATGTGATGAGGAAGCCTACTCGTGCTGTGGTCAGAGTACCCACTCTCTGTTTTTTTTTCCCCAATGAAATCTGGAAGGCTTTTTCTGCAAAGGAGTTTTGTGTGACTCTCTTGAACTACAGTGTATGAACACAGATGGAATTGTACTGACATTATCTCTGTCATCTTTAGCATCCAGACTGTCTCATTAATCCTTCGACAATCAGCGTTAAGTTTCCTCATTGTCACCGTTCTTTCCGGCACACCAGATGAACTGAAAGCTCCACTGATCTTTTAGAAACGTCCGGGTGTCTTTTTTTTTGAAGCTGTCTGTCGCAGCCTTTGATGTGGTCTGCAAATTAAGGAGCACTCACCATGGATTACCATTGGACTGTTTGAGAGACTTCTACTTTTTGATTGTAAAGAGACTCGATTGGCGGTTTGCTTCGGACGGTTCGGAAATGGCGAATCGTCAGCGTGACGAGGAGTAGCAGTGAAAACATGGAATTAGAAAATGGGAGTATGCCATGGCTGCATGAATGGAAGTGGAATGGGTATATTTACAGACATGTATGTATTGAATATTTTATTGTTTTTCGATTCAGATTCACCTACAACCTTTTTTAGCGACTTGCCCAGGCCTGGAATTTCATCTTTACGAGGCACTACCAAGGGCAATTGGAAAATCTTAAAGTTTATGGGAATTTGTTTTTGAAGGGGCACCAAGGCCAATACCAGGGCACCAGAGGCCACTGCCTTTAAGGCCTCTGTGTAATTCTAGGCCTGCTAGCGGGTGGGTTCAGTTAGCTTGTCTTGTTTCCCTTCAGCTTTGTCACTGGTTGACTGACTGCATCGCTATAAGATTCCTTTCAATATTGTCATTTGGTTGAGCAATGAACTCGCACACCAGCCGACCAAACATAAATCAAAATGCTGTACATACATGTAGTACACCATCAAATTCTGTGATGCCGTAGTTTACCTACATTAATTGTCTGTCTAAAAATATTTTTTGGGACGAGGAGGTTTAAATAAAGAAAAGCAAATAAATAAAAAATAACCCTGGAGTCAGGTTGGCTCAGTGGTTTGTTCCCTGCCTTTCACCTCTGTGACCCGGGTTCGAATCCCAGACCTAGACTTTGCATGTAGACTGGGTTCTCAGTCCCAACCCGATTGCTAGGGTTTTCCTGCCACATCTAAAACTGACATTTCTACATCATTTTCCCTACACAGCTACATATATCTTCAGCCCTAATTGGGTTACAGTGTTTTGTCACTTTCTGAGGTTCCTTTGGTTTCAATAGACTGTATTGAATATGACGACACCGGTCAAAAACCCGCACTACAACATGGCGTCTGTGAGCGTGTACATGTAGGTGTGCGCACGTGTGCCGTAGAAACCAAACCGGGAACGCTGCGCGCTGCATGCTTCATTTGATGTACGCGTTTAGACGCGCATATGGTTTGCCCTACAAGATGGCGACTTTCATAGCAACAAAGGGGTTATTCGATATGGTCTATACCAGAAAGATAAACAAACAAACAAATGCTTGGTTTTCAACTGGTAAAGAAGGTTGATTAAGAACACATTGTCTAATGTCTATGTTGGTTCAAATCAATCAACAGACTCCCTTGTAAACCCTGGCATGCGATGGGCACCAATTACAAAGTCCCAGAAACAGGAAGTTGGTTTCTGGCTGGGGTCTTGTCGTCAAAACAGTGTACACATTTTTTGTCTTTCTTTTCAAAACATTAAAATCGTTAGGGTTTGCCCTTAACTTTTTTTCAGTGACAAGCCAGCAGGACCAGTTAGCTTGTCATTTCACTGGTCCCCCAGCATTTTCACTGGTCCATATACAGTTATATTATATAGCGATTCTCTTTAAAACTGAAGTACTCAGTTGGGCATTGTACGAGAGAAGCTTGACTGGTCCTCTGGTGTTTTAACTGGCATTTTACCAGCGGACCACTGTTAAGGGAAAACGCCAAAAACCAATAAAACAAAATAAGGAAAGATCAATTTTACAGATTGTTGCAAAATGTGATCAGAGTTCTGCCGACCTTCATAAAAAAAGACTGCAAGGAAAGTGCAGTCCCTCATTTTCTTCCCCCCACCCCCCCCCATTTTCGAAAGAAAAAAAAATCATGTTGCATTTCTTGTGTGGGCTTATATATTTTCTAATGTGGCCATGTGGCTGGTTTGGGACGCTAGACGGTTATCTCTGGATTTCACATGTGGTTTTTTCTTGTGTTGATTAAGGAGTCATTGATAATCAGGAAATCCTCCCACCATGAATCAACAAGTTCAATCATTCAGTAGTTTCACCCCTGGTCTCCATCAATGCATGCTTGGCCCCAATCGTACAATTTAAAGGACTTGTATCAACACCATTTTTTTGTCTTAGTGGGGGGGATGAGCTAATGTAATATTCATTGCAATTCTGTTGGATGTGCAGGCCTGATTTCGCACAAGCAATCGCCTCCAAATGGTGACCAATTTGAAGCAGTTTCAACAGGTTAGTTGTATGGTGTGTTTACTGAAAACTAGGGGATGGCTGTTTGGCTGCTAGAAAAAAAAACCACCCCAAAACAAAACAAACAATGATGGGATACTTTCCCTTTAAAGACACTGGACACCTTTGGTAATTGTCAAAGACCAGTCTTCTCACTTGGTGTATCTCAAATATTATGCACAAAATAACAAACCTGTGAAAATTTGACCTCAATTGGTCGTCGAAGTTGCGAGATAATAATGGAAGAAAAAACACCCTTGTCACACGTAAATTGTGTGCTTTCAGGTGCTTGATTTCGAGACCTCACGCATGAGGTCTCAAAATCAATTCAAATATTTTACTGAGAATATACTTCTATCTCAAAAACTATGTTACTTCAGAGGGAGCCGTTTCTCACAATGTTTTATACTATCAACAGCTCTCCATTGCTCGTTACCAAGTAAGTTTTTATGCTAACAATTAATTTTGAGTAATTACCAATAGTGTCCAGTGCCTTTAAACTCTGAACGTCCTGAATCTACTGTTATTGGATGAGCTTTGATGTTTCACTCATACCATCTTGGTGATAATCCAGTGTTTTTTCTGTTACTTTAGGGAATGTTTGGGAAGCGATGATATGGTACATTTCCTCTCCAGAAATGAGCCCCAAATAAAAATCTTGATAACTGACGCCGGAGCAAACATTTTTTCTTTCCAACATCAACAAAAAGAAGAAAAAAATTGTAATTTATTTATATATTTTTACAACAAATTTTGCTGTACTTTCTGTAACTTGAAAATTCCAAGGCCAATTCCTCCAAATCTTAAAGTCATTTTAAATTAAGTGATTGAATGAGTTCTGTACGCAGGAAGTTTTACATGTACCTTGTAGATAAAGTATGTTGTGGGATATATAGCCTGGATTTGTGTCAGAGGCCACCACATTCATGATTTGGTGACACTTAACAGTGAGTGAATTTCAAGAAAATCTTCATTAGGTCTCAGGTGCTGTATGGACATGTACATGTAGCTCAAATCGTTTCATGGACTAGAATATTTTTTGCAAGATCACAAGTTAAAGGAACATTACAGAATTGGTTTTTGCTAACAAAACAGTTAGTGTAAGCACTTTATGTAATCCACCATATACATAAACTGACAAACCTGTAGTTTGAGATCGATCGGCCTTCGAGAAAATAGTGAAAAACCGATTACACATTTGCATGAAATCATATAGATTCAACAAATGACTAAAACGCTCACTGAGCGATAAACTCCAATCGGAAAATTAGCTTTTTCTTTTCTCATCAAATATGGCATTTCAGACAGAAATATTTCAAGGGATGTTTTCTACTATCATCATCATTAGACCGTGTAAGTTTTATGTAAATCTGTGATCAAAAAGTATATTTTACAAGTTTTTTTCTTACCAATTCTGTAATGTTCCTTTAAGTATTTGATTCTTGTTTTTATTATTTTATTTTCTGAACTTCTGTGAGGGGGCTTGTAAACTTAAGAAACTCAAAACTAAAACTTGTAATTTTGGGAACACACTAGACTGTGAGACTTGTCCAGTTGTTGGGTTGCTGGCCAATTGCTTATAAGGTATTATAAAGGATTGGTAGAGCTGAAAAAATTTGTTGCAGACAGTGTTCATGTTTTGTGTGATCAACTATATAAAATAACAAAACTGTGGAAATTTGGGTTTAGTCCGTTGTGTGAGTCAGGAGAAAATAGTGAAAAACAATGCACAATTTTCAGCATGAAAACACATCATCCGTAACTTTGGTTGTATTAACTGAAACTAGCTGTTGCGTTTTTTAAAGGTTTTCTGATACTTTTTTCTGGAATATGACTTTATTTCAGAGGGAAATATTTCACAGAAAAAAATGATTTACATAAACTTCATCATCAGTAAGCTTTCAGACTAAAATTCAATTTTTTTGTTTTTTATCGTTGGCAATCCTGTATTTTTAACCTTTACACTCCGGAAGTCCAGCCAGTGATCCAGTGGGTACTTCAAGCCCTGAATTATTTGAATATTTGAAAAAGACACTGAATCCATTGTCAAAAATGGTCTTGATAGAAGGGGCATAATAACTTCTTTCTGGATTCACATGATACAGAAACAAGCATTTCTGATGTTTTGCGGATACATCATAATGCATTCATGTACAGGTGATTAGGAAGTCCCGCTTCACAATCAATTAGCTACATGTAGTTATTAATCATGATTAACAACCTTAGATAAGATCTAGATACAAACAGGTGCGTTGGTGTGACAAATGCCCAAATTGTATTCACCTGTACTACAGTAGTTGGGTTTCATCTTTATAGTACTGTTCCGTCCCAACTTTAGAATCGTCCCAACTATAGTTGGGACCGGTCGCAACTTGAGTGTTGTTACAGTTGGGACTGCCCAACTGTAGCTGAGTACGCCTGTTAGTGTAATCTGTCAGTGGGCCTTTAACTTTGGATTCTCTCAAGTTTCTCTTGACTTTAGAATGGGGCTCGTTTGTGATAGTCAGTAGAAGATCCATGTCCATGCTCAATCCTGTACCTGCGCCACCTGCCAGCAGCCAAGTGTTACCACCACCCACAGACCACTCAATGTTCTGCTGGTCCAATTCCCCTGCACAGTGAAAGATCTCTGAATCTCAGCTGGAGTTGGGCCCGGTCCAACTGTGTCACTTAAGCTGGGACTGATCCCAACTACTGTGTAGTTGGGACAATTCTAATGTTGGGACGGACCAGTACTAAGGCCATTTTTTAAAGTGAAGAGACATTTCTAATCGGAAAATTACAATACCTACTGGAACATTTTAAAACCATCAAGACCGGGGCCCAAAAGCAGAAAATATTGCATAATAGTATTTTGCTCTGCAAAAATAAGCAAGATACCAGTCAGAGATGGCCAGATGACTTGGTATTTTGGCTGGGAACCTTATTCTGGTAAGCATGATTTTGTTGTGCTGAGCTACTTTTTGTGCTTAAGCGGCTCTATGAAATTGGCCCCAGGTTCAGAACCAAATTTCATACAGCTGCTTATTGAGCACAAAAATTAGAAAAACCCAAATCAATTGTGCTAACCATTAACAAGGTTACCCGCTAATGCATTACGTACTGTTTGCAACTGGTTTCCTGCTTATTTTTACTCAGCAGAAAATTGTTAAATGCTATTGTCTGTTTAAGGAGCTCTTCTGACTGTAGGCAAAAAAAAACAGCACTTATGGTAGCAGAGACATCCATGCTTAATGTTGTATATTTCACCTGTGAGCGAGGAAGTTTTGCAAGTGCCCATGCCTGCTTGGTGATACTTGATGCGTCCTCCTAAGCTTACACAGCTATCGCAGAAGTTCGACCCTGACTCTGTTGACTGAGAAATGGTGACTAATTATCCGCATAGAATTCCGTGGTAAGCAGAGATATGAAATTGAGGCTCAAGGGGCCAAATTTTGTAAAGCCTGTTAGCATACTATTTCTGCTTTATTTGGAGCGGCCCTCAGCGGAGTTTCCATTTCATTACCATTATAAGCAGAGCAACTGTGCGCTAATTTGCCTGCTTTTTTAAAAAAGTTGTTAAGTGACAGTAACAAAAGTGGAGATCAGGGTTGGTTCTCCCCATGCATAAGCTAGCATCTCTGGCCAATATGCCTGAATCGCACTCCAATACGTGAGAATTACATGTATGGCCGGTATAAACATTTATTATTTTTTTATTAGTTTAAAAACAAAAAAAATTGTTGAAAAATCATAAAGATAAAAACATTTAAATTCCCCAGATTGCACAGTAGGGCTTATTAAAATCAAAGATAAACACCAACCCAAAAACATTCCGAGCACCTCATTTCAATTCAGCGTGCTTATGTCAAACTTCCAAAATGTTGGTCCAGAATGCCTGACAGGTTTGAAAAATCCTTATTATAATACCCTTGTGTGTATTCAGAGTGTACTGCTGTACATGTATATGGCAAACCTGGCATTACACTAGAGGTTATGACCTCTTTTGCCCTGGTATAGGCCTTGGTGCCTCTTAAAAGTTTCTCATCATAAACTTTGAGATTTTCCAATGGAAATGCCCTTTGTGAAAGATGCCTTGCAACTCAGCATTGCCCTCTCAAAGATGAAATTCCAGTCCTGTTATGGGTTGTTGAAATTTGAACGGGGGGCAGCACAAACAATGTTAGTCGAGGCTTGTCCAAATTACTTGCCATTTACAACTTAACTAGAAGATTTCAGGCAAGCATTTGGCAAGGTGTCAAAAGAGGTTGTCACGGATATGTCTTTAATTAAGCTAATGACTTCGTTAGCGCACTTCCACTAATTATTGTTCATTATGTACAGAGACGCATGTTGAATTATAAGAAAGATGTATTAATTGCGTGAACGACGCCAGATAAATTCAATTAAAAATCATCAGTTATCATCAATCATTTGTTTTTCAACCCCTAGTCAAAATAAAAATAAGCTGATAAGACCAAAAGTTTCAATATTGTCTAGCTCACTCAAATTTAACCACCTGTAGAATTGTGTTACCGAAAAAGATATGTCTTGAAATTTGATCTATTCCACATTTTGTTTCTCAGTGTATAAACCATCTTTGTAGTAGACGAGACAGATTTAATTGGTCTGGGACCTCATCTCATCTTCGTAATCTCAGATGTGTCTAGGAGGTATTGGTATCCGCTGGTGCTTTGGGATCAGGGTAAATGTCACATGTCAAGAGACATAAGTTGCCGTAATCGCTGAGGTACCCGGCGTCGTCGGAGGCAAAGAGGCAGCGTTGTCTGTTGTGTTCTCAATAGTGGGAGATGAATCTGCAGCACACCTTAGTGTGTGTTTCAAATTATTAGTAGTCTAGGGTGTCTACTTAAATAAATGCACATGTAACACTGTCTGGATAATTGCAGTTGACACCATATGTCGGTGAAATTTTGCTGCGTTTGGCAACAATGCACTTGAAGAAAGAAGATAGCGCATAAATCTAAGGTTTAAGATCAAACATCAAACCAGTAAAAACGCATACAGGCACAAATCTTGTCACCTGTGCATAATTGTATATTGCACATATCTTACATATTGTACAAACAACAGAAAAAGCCTTGCTACAGGTAGATAATTTGGAAAATCTGTTTTTGATTTGGTAACCCTGGCCATTCTATTTTGGGAAGACAAAAGGCAACATCATTGCAAAAAATAAATAAATAATAGTGAACCACGTAGTGACCCCATTAGTTTTACTCACTCACCAGTTGACAGTTCTCGTTTAGTGTGTTAAAAAAAAAAAATACCAGTCGGGGAGGCCTACAACACGGCGCTACCCTTTCAGCTTGTCACGACAAATGATCAATCGGAAATGCCCTGGGAGTTGGCTGGAATTGTCCGTAACTCATGACCAGGCCATCCAGCTACCTGTATCAATGTAGACCCGACAACACATGTATTTTATAATAGGCACTCCCTAAAGGATAATGTTACCTGCAAGCATGGGATTTCTCAGGTGTTTCTCAAAAATCTCTTAGAGCCATCAAATGTTCTTGATGTAAGAGAAGTCAACAAAGAGAAAACTAAATAGTGCTCTTTGTGTCCTGAACTGTATATATTTCTGGTGATACACAGAGTTTGTAAACCCCCTGAATTATAAAATCTGGGATGTTCTTTGTCTAGGATAATGGGGAACATCGGCCCTCAAGCCATTTTCCATGAATTTTCATATTCATCAAATCTCATCCCAGTACAGGTATCGGGATGAGAGAACTGGACCTACATACATGTAGGTCTGGGTCCAGTTCCAGGGAACTACTAAGAAAAACATACTGCTGAGTACTTGTTAAGCCAACTTTAGTGGGAATCTGTCACATATAATGTTGTCGTCAGACTGTTGTTTTGGATGGTAGTCTGAAATTTCACTATTGTAGGGAACAATGGCCGCTTTCAATGAGACATCTAGACTCCCTTAAAAAAATCAGAAAGTCATAAAAGGCACCAAGACCAAGAGTACAGTGGATTGTGGACAGTCTCTGGTCTTCGAGAAATGCCAGGCCTGGGTTTGTCTTTGTTGGGCAAAACTAGTCAAAACTGCTGGTTACCGCTTGCTAATGAAGTTACTTTCAAGTACCTAGACTTTAAAAGTTATTAGCTCGTAACTTTTGCATCTGCTATTAAAAGCAAAATTTGTGTTTTCTCTGCAAACTTTGCAAAGCAAAACATGCAGGGAAACAATGAAAGAAAACTATATTAAGCAGGTATTCATTTTGGCATTTGTTCTGTGTTTTTGCTAAGCAGAACCTACAAGTTTGCTTAGCCGCTTCAAGAATTGACCCCATATGTAGAGTCTTACTCAAACCAGGGTGTAACCCCCGATCGTCACACTTACTAGGGACCATTCTTGCTGAGCTGCGAAGTACTTCCGCAGAGATTTTGTCTCTAACAATGATTAAACCGCTGACGCTAACTTGGTACAGGTTCAGGGTTTTGCCCCAGGATTTGAAAAATTCTGGTGGGAGTCTGAGATAGGCCCTACAAGTTTCCCTTTTTTCCACTAACACACGGAGCTCAGAAATACACGTACATGTATGGTCCATTTGAATTTTTGTTTTAATTTGACAGGTTCATGGTGCTAACGGTGTCTGTTTTGTACGAGTATTAAGCAAATGTGTGTGCTCATCTGGGCCCATTCAGTGCTTGAATTTTACACTGGACTGCAGGCCTGTGGCCAGTGATTTTAGTGTCGGGCCAGTAAACTTATGACCAGACAAGTCCGACGGCCTTGTGTTTTTCAATTGAATAACAGTACCTCACTGTGTCAACATTGTGAACAGAAACCAAATGTTGGCTTTGAGCCTGATGTACCTTTCAATTCTGTGATCGTACTTAGTTAATGAACTATACTTATGGTAATACCCATAAAGACAAATGAGACAAATCTTCTCTAAGTGCTTGTTCAAATAAAAACAGTTAAATGCATGTTTAACTCTGTCAGGAGGTTTTTTTCTGGTCTTGTAAAACAAATTCTGGTCCAGTACACTTTTTGAGCTACAAGCCCTGCAGTCCTGTGCATTTCTAAAACAAATTCAAGCCCTGCCAATTTCTTAGAGCTGCTTTTAAAGCAGAACAAAGTTGCTAAGCCCAAAACAATTATGCTTACCGGAATAAGGTTACCAGCTAAATCACCATGTCACATTTATCATCTGTGACTAGTATCCTAATTTATGCTTAGCAGCAAACTGTTAAGCATGATTTTCTGCACGAGCAGAGCTATGAAATTGCCTTACTTATTTCCTGGTACTTTGTTCTTGTGAGGGCAAGGCAGTTTGCTTCCTTAGTAAAGGGCACCTCTATGAGGGAAAGGAGAAGTTGCACTGCAACAATTCAAGGGGCACCAAGGCAAGGGAGGCAATTACCTCTTTTGCCCCTGTGAAGTATGATTTTTTTCCTTCTCTGGACTAGTCCTAATAGCTGTCATAAGTTTTGACTGGCCTGTCAGACCATTTGCCAATTTGTGCTGTGGTCCTTACAAAATCAAGTTGTGTTAAGTCAGCCTCTAAGCCCCTAGGACTATATAATAATTTCAGACAGGTACATGTAATAAACAAGTCTGTCTAACCCTCAGCAATCTTGACAAGTGCTTGTTTGCTAGCCACTAAATTGAGCCCAGTGGCCCAATTTCATAGAGCTGCTTAAGCAGACATTGTTGCTTTATAACAAGTAACGGCTGAGCAAAAAGTTGCAGGGAACCAGTCATAAATGGTAAATATGAAATTGTATTTTGGTTGGTAGCCTTATTCTGGTAAACACTTCCATGCATTTTTTGTTGGCTTTTGAAGCAGGTCTGTGCGGGGTGTTTAATGTTAGAATGTAGATCGTACCAAATTTCACATGGGTCGTCATCTGGGTGTGGCCCCTTTTGTTACACGTTACCCTGAAGTGATTTCCATGTGATGCTCTTTTATGGGATTGTTACATGGTGCTTACACCAGCCAGTTCTGCTTAGCGAGTCTGTGATCGTTAATAAATAGCACCCTTTTAGCATTGGCCCTCGTCGCTATAATTTTGTGTACCTACATGTACCCTTTGAACAAAATGCAACACACCTATGGTACATCGAGACGGCCGTACGAGTTACAGTTTATGAACCAAGCTTCACTCAGGTTGTCATATGGGTGTGGCTGGCAAACTTTACATGTCGGCAACAGGTTAATTTACTGGGTTTCCAGCACTACTTGTTCGTGTCAGGATATGTTAACCAATAAACGCGCTTTTTTTCTCTCCCAGGTTTGCTGTAAAGCAAAAATAGATAAGTCATGCTCACTCACCCAGGTAGCCCAGGGTCCACTCTTGTAATGCCAGTAAGCACACAAGCTACAAATATATTTAAGTGTTTAACAAATCTTGCTTCTCCTGCACAGGTTACCAGACAATTTGCCATGTAATGTGCATTGGCTGTTTTGACTGGTTACCTGTAAATTTATGCTTACAAAAACAAGCTGGTTGAGCATTATGTATCAGCTTTATGCAGTTGGGCTTTGTATGGGGTTAAAGTGCACCAGATTCAGAGCCCAATTTCATAAACTCGTAAGCTCAATATTTTGCTTAGCACAGGACAAATCTGGGTTAGCAGAAACAGGTATCTAGCTATGAGTATGATGCTGTACAGTTTGCATTGTTGCAACTGGTGCCCCTCAAATTTAGTTGATTAGCACAGAATTTTACTGAGAACTATTTTCTGCTTACAGCTCCATGAAATTAGGTCCTGCTTTGTATAAATTTGATTTTGCTTTTTACAGGCAGGGTATACTGTACTTTTGGTAATTGTCAAAGACCAGTATTCTCACTTGGTGTATCCCAACATGGCATAAAGTAACAAACCTGTGAAAATTTGGGCTTAATTGGTCACCGAAGTTGCAAGAAAATAATGAAAGAAAAAAAAAAAACCCTTGTGTGCTTTCAATTGATAGAAAGGCTCCATGCATAAAGCCTTTCTCAAATTCAAATTCTTTGGTGAAAATTACCTCTTTCTCGAAACCTACATTACTGTACTTTAAAGGAACATTACAGAATTGGTAAGAAACAAACTTGTGAAATATACTTTTTGATCACAGATTTACATAAAACTTACACGGTCTAATGATGATGATAGTAGAAAACATCCCTTGAAATATTTCTGTCTGAAATGCCATATTTGATGAGAAATGAATAAGCTAATTTTTCCGATTGGAGTTTATCGCTCAGTGAGCGTTTCATTCATTTGTTAAACCTATATGATTTCATGCAAATGTGTAATCGGTTTTTCACTATTTTCTCGTGACCCAGATGGCCGATCGATCTCAAACTTCTACAGGTTTGTCAGTTTATGTATATGGTGGATTACATAAAGTGCTTACACTGCCAGCAACTGTTTTGTTAGCAAAAACCAATTCTGTAATGTTCCTTTAAAGGGAGTCATTTCTAACAATATTTTATAACATCAACATCTCTCCAGTGCTCTTTACCAAGTAAGTTTTTACGGTCATTCACTTGAGGAGTAATTACCAAAAGTACACCCTGCCTTTAACATAGTCAACATGGATGATGTTTTCAATCGAAATCACTTTTTAAGTTCAATGTTAACTGACCTTTGCTCAACTCTCCCCCCCCCTCCTCCATCACATCGGATCATCTTATCTTCAGCTACTAAGATGAGTTTTTTCTACTCCTCGAACTCCCAGTAGACGATGATGAATCGGGGGGGGGGGGGTACTGACTAGATTAGGATCGTTCTTTTTTTCCCCCTCTCCTTCTCCCTCGCCGCTCCAGCTGGGAGAAGTTGTTCGCAGATATGTGTTTTCCGTTCCTGCCCTCCGAATTAACCCAATATCAGGTTGTAATTGATACACATGAACTGGTAATTACCTCATCAGGGGAGGTGTGGATTGGAGTGAGTCAACATGTGCGACGACGTACAAAAACACTTAAGTGTACTTAAGAAATGCCCGCTGTGTTACCGATTCTGTTTTGACCTTGCCAGCCTGGATTTTTCTGTGGTCACGAAAGGGTGAGGGCCCATTCCCTTTGAAAAGGGTTATCATCATATTAGTATAATGTGTATTTAGCGACCGTTTAAGTCCGAGACTGAGGAAAAAGCTAGGCAGTGGCTTCTGCGGCCACGAGGGCCAAACTTTGTAATGCCAGTAACAATTTTTGTGTCGTGAAATGAAATGAGTTATACAGTTTGCTTTGGAAACAGCTGATGCATGATGTTGCAATTTTGTTATTATTTTTTTTTTGGGTGATACATTCTTTTGAATGTTATCACATGGCAACTTGCCCAAGAAAAATTGTCGAGAGAAACGTGTTGGTCATGCCCTCTTGCCGAAAAAGAAGTGGAGCACTAGGGTCCAATTTCATAGAGCTGCTTAAAAAGCAGAAAAAGTTGCTAAGCACAACACAACACAACACATTTGTGCTTACCAGAACAAGGTTTCCAGCCAAAATACCATGTCACATGATGCATCTGTGACTGGTATCCTTCTTATTTTGTTGCTTAGCAGAAAATGTCTAAACAATATTTTCTACTTAAAACAGCTCTATGAAATTAGGGGTTGAAAAACAGAACATGCCTACCCATTTAAATGATGCCTAAAGGGAAACCAACAGAATGTTTGGTTTAAATTTGTCACCATGAGAATTATGCTAAGCAAGAATCTGAGCAAGCTGTGAGACAGACTCTGACCTAAGCTCTTAAAGTACACATACCCCTGTAATTTTGCTCCTCTAGTGAAGCAGCTAGTTGATGTAAAGTTGGATGGATTCTTGTGACAAGACTTAATCGGTCATTCGTCTTTTTCCTGAAGACAGTAAATTGAATTTTGTAATGAACGTACATTTGGATATATCGGAGTGGGCTTTAAATGAGTTGGTGCAAGTACTTGGCTGGACTTGGCTGCCCTTGTCTTGGCTGCCCTTGTCTTGGCTTCCCTGATCTTGGCTGCCCTGATCTTGGCTGCCCTGATCTTGGCTGCCCTGGTCTTAGCTGCCCTTGTCTTGGCTGCCCTTGTCTTGGCTGCCCTTGTCTTGGCTGCCCTGGTCTTGGCTGCCCTGAGTTTCAAAATAGTCTGGTCTCCCTTTGGATAATGAGAACTCAGTATTCATGATTGCTGATGTAAACGGGAAACATAACAATAGTGGGAATGATAAAATGCCAATCAAGTAGAACTTAAAAAGCACAGGAAAATATGCGGTTTACAAAAACAACAGGAAAGTGCTGATTTTCTTTCATCTTAAAGAGTCGTTTTTCACCAGTTAACACAAATTATGTGGAATCATTTAATGTGTGTTGCATTTACGATGTTAATAGTGGGCTACGATGTTTAACCGCGGTGGGTAGCCAACGTTTGCACTTAACCCCTCATCAACTTCAATTTACTGCTTGTAGAGAGTCGTTGATTGGAATCTCATGGGCGGGTGCTAATTCTGCCGAGTCAGTCCCTTTTTGTTTTGTTTTTGCTTTCTCGGCTGAGTGTTAAGCCAGGATGTAGGAATAGGGTGTCCAAATATGCTGTTAAAAAGAGTCCCCCTAAATTGCATGCGCAAAAGTACTTTTAAATGTTTGCGGACGAAGAAGTTGCAAGTAGATCTCCACTAGACTTGCAAATCTTGTTGCTCAGAACTTTCACTGGAGCAAAAATATTGTACAAGACCCTTAAAGTGTATCTTTTGTTTTGGTTAAACATTTGCTGAACCTTGAAGAAGAGGTTTGGAATTGAAAAGATGAAAGTATATGTTGGTGAACTGTAGAAGTATTTGTTTGGAAACTACACTAGACTTTAGGACTTGTTCTCGGTTGTGGGACTACTGGCCAAGTGCAAAAATTGAGCTGGACATTGGACAGTCAGACAGTGGTCCAGTGGGTATTTCGAGCCCTGATGCACAGTTAGTTGTAGAATGTCTGAAGCCAAAGTATGGTATCTATACTGTTGCCTACCTGGTCTCTTTGCTGGTGCTCCTGATTTGGGCATGTAATAATTCTGGATTTTACCTACCTCCCTACAAATTTGTTTAACAAAAGTTTATGTTTTTGTTTTTCTTTGCTGCAGAGTGACCAGAGATCTATAGGAACAGATGACCTGTGTGAGGTAAGAATCATATTTAAATAATTTTGGGTTGAAGACTGAAAAATTGACTAGAGCGGGATTTTCAATTGGACTTCAAGATTAACATGCAGGCTCTCTACCAACTGAGCTATCTAGCCTTTATGTTGGCCGTCTCCCATTTTAAAAGTATTTTTGTTCAGGGGTGCTAGTCAGAAGCCATTCAACCTGTAACTGCCGTGTAGCCAGGGATCACACCCAAGTTTGTGATACAACCTGGGAAGCGGCAGCAGAAGGATCACCTTAAAGGGGGATGTAACCTTCTTCTTTTTTTTTCATTTCTTTTTTTCGTCACAAGTATTAAGTAATAAACCACAAGTGAAACTGGCTGGGTACACTTTAAATAATTTTGGGTAGAAGACAGAAAAATCGACTAGAGCGGGAGATAAACCTGCAACCTCCGGATGAACGTGCCGGCGCAGCACCAATTGAGCTATCTAGCCCTCATATTAAAAGTTAACAAAGTGAAACCCTAACCCATGACCAAAATGTGTGGTCACTGATGAAACCTTGAATCAAACATTTTGACAAACGACAAAATCGAACAAAACCTGCTGTTGGATTTTGAAGGACTTGAATGTTTAGGGTTAAAGGTCATACTTTGGTATTGACCCTGAAATTTGTGCATGAGATTTTTATCTGAAAGCCTATTTATTTTAGAGATGGTGTTGGTTGTAAGCTTCCTACGAAATTTCGTCTGAAGTGCCCCCGTTAATTAAAATTATGTTGGAAATTTTGAATCTTCAAAGTTCGCCTAGAGGAGACTTTTGGAGAAAATTTCGTGATGAACGTGCCGGCGCAGCACCAATCGAGCTATCTAGCCCTCATATTAAAAGTTAACAAAGTGAAACCCTAACCCATGACCAAAATGTGTGGTCACTGATGAAACCTTGAATCAAACATTTTGACAAACGACAAAATCGAACAAAACCTGCTGTTGGATTTTGAAGGACTTGAATGTTTAGGGTTAAAGGTCATACTTTGGTATTGACCCTGAAATTTGTGCATGAGATTTTTATCCGAAAGCCTATTTATTTTAGAGATGGTGTTGGTTGTAAGCTTCCTACGAAATTTCGTCTGAAGTGCCCCCGTTAATTAAAATTATGTTGGAAATTTTGAATCTTCAAAGTTCGCCTAGAGGAGACTTTTGGAGAAAATTTCTTTGATGTTTTCGTTTGTGAATGCTGCGGCCAGAGATGCGGTTGGTACCCGCTGTCACCTCGCTAAACGTGGATGGATTCAACATTCTTGATGAAAATACCGTGACAGTTTGTTGTATTTTTTCTTGACAAGTAGAGACTGTTTTCAGTTGAAACTTTCCGAGGATACTCTTATTGTCTCTTTCTTGATAATTTTGCCTACAAATCAGCATTACGTGGACAAGAGCCAAACGATGGAAGTAGAAAGTTCCCCCAACGTGATTGGTACCAAATTCACATCGACAAGATATCAAGTACTACAAAATTCATCCCAAAACTGCATTGTGTCTTTATCCGCTGTCTTAGTTCTAGGCCTTCTCTGTCTTAGCATGCCGCACTTTAAAAATGCAGAGATAATTGTCTTGCGTCCAGTGAATCATACTCACACTTGTAACAAGTTGTAAGCGAGTCTGAAGCTTTAGTTGTTTCTGACATGCTTAAGACACAAACCATGTTAACCGGCATTAAGACCCAGTCCCCCTGTATAAAAGTACAACTGAGCACAGCCGCACCTGTTCTCGTTAATGGTTTGATAACAGGTGGATGAAGCTGTCACTTTAACCGTCAACCTCAATTTCATGGACAGTCACGACCAGGATCTGAGGTTCATACTTGTTGACGGTGTAGTCTGACCATCAGAACTGTTGACGGTCGCACTAAACATTAAAAAAGCCACAAAAATCGAAGAAAGCCTAAAAAAGAAAAGATGCAAATTAAAGACTTCCCAGCAAACAACAGGTTGAAGATTTGTTTCATGAGCGAAAAACTTCAGGGATTTATTGCGCTCGTGGTTGTTGCTCATCAGGCATTGTGTCTTTCATGCTGCATACCTTCTCTCCATCAAAACCTCGATCAAAACAAGAAATCAGACA
Source organism: Pycnopodia helianthoides (assembly GCA_032158295.1). NCBI lineage: Eukaryota > Metazoa > Echinodermata > Asteroidea > Forcipulatida > Asteriidae > Pycnopodia > Pycnopodia helianthoides. The sequence goes on along the minus strand of CM063263.1, from coordinate 7,822,760 downwards.
TTTTATTGGAGAACTGTTCAGAAGTATCAAAGACATTAATATGAACAAGACCTCTAAGGCTAATGTGTAGTGGTGTCACCAGCCTCAAAACTAGAAAGCAAAAAAATAGGCACATACATGTATCTGTTCCTTGCTGAGCACTTAGGGACAAAAACCATGGACTCTACCGGTGCTGAATTCCCCAAATGCTCCACAAGGTGGCACTCTCTTTACTAAGCCTGTGACTGGTACCCGGGTACCTGGGTAATAGACCGACTGTCCGGGTACTCGGTTCCCATTTTTCGGTTCCATTACCCGTCAACAACTTTTTGCCGCACACTTAGAAACAACTAAAAGCAAAAAAACCCACTTTGTTTCAGACATCGCAACTAATTTACAGACACTGAGACATAACAGCAGTTTCAGCTGCCTTTGGAGTGTCCGAAGTCCCGGCAAGGATCATTGTGTTAACTTTGACTATTTATTGTAAGTCACTAATCCAATTTGCTAAGCAAGCAGCGCATTGTGCATTCTATTGCGGTTTCTCTCTCCTTGGACTAACTCCAAACATTGGTAAAATGCGCAGGCTGTGTTAAGCCGAGTCTATCGGCTTCCCTAAAGCACAACAAATCTTCTTGGCCGCTCTTCTTACTATCACTCGATAAAGGAGATGTTGCTTTTAATTTACACAGTTTTTTTCTTCTTTAAGACCTTTTCCTTAAGAATCAACTAAATATCTGTCCTTTCATCTTTTCAATATGTTAAATACTGCCCGACGCACCACGATTTGAAGTCTCAATATGCAGAGAGCGTGGCAGCCCAACTTGGCTACGAGCCAATAAAACACGCCCACCTGCATGATCGCCAAGTAAAGAAAACCAGTGCACTGTGAGCATGTTGGCTCACAATTGGTTTTCATGTATGATCACAGCGCTAGCTATTCTTTACGTCGCCTTTAAGTTGTCCCCCAAGTTAGTCCCCCTTTACTAAGCAAAAGTGTTTTTTTTTTCCTAGAGAATTTTGCTTGATATACACCTTGAAACATGGTGTATGAGCTTGATTTGTCACTTAGGTGATCCAAGCAGTCCTATTGAGATGATGCCTTTGATAAGGGCATAATTGGTATAGAACAGACAGCATGATCATGGCATCAGGTAATAACAAAATGTGCTGAGTCTTCGGATCTTGTTCCATTCCGGCAGTGAGACACATCAGTGTTTACAATCCTCGCGATGCAAAATATTTCATCCTGCCCCAAGTTGCAAAAAGTCATGCTTTGTTTTGTTTCCCCTCCCTCCCCCCCAAGTTTGGATTGAAAACCACTATACAACAATCAGTTAAAGGGAGGCAGTCGTGATGATCATAGCAGGCCTGTGGCTGTACATGGAATTATGAACTCTTAACCAGTTACTGCACAAGCGGGCTTGCTGGCTGTATCACATCACAATCGGCGCCGTTATTATTGTATTGTGATGTGACAGCCAGCGTGTGTGCGCGCAGTTGCACGCACGCGTGCAGCAAATGGGTTAGAGTTCATAATTTTCCACGTACAGCCACAGGCCTGCTATGATCATGACAACAGTCCCCCTTTTAAGTACAAGGGTTGATCTGATGCACTCTTGGATCGGCAATGATTTGTAATGCTTTGTCATGCTGGCTCCTCTACACTAAGTATTTGAAATTGAAACTGTGGTTAAAAATAGATCTTTGTAGGACATTGAGACTTCATCAATCAACACTGGGGATGGAGATCTTACAAACTGGATCAAGTAGAATAGCACATTGTGAAGTCTAGGAATAACAGGGGTATACAGCAATTGGTTCTACCCAACATGTGCACCGACGTGTGTTGAGCACTGTGTACTCCAGGCCTGGTGCTCAAGCTTTTTGTAAAGTAGCCCACCGGGCTAAGTAAGTAAACTGTGCATTTTTAACTTGTCCCCAGAAAGATTTAGTAGCCCAGATTTTAATTATGGATCATCATAAAATGTATCTTTCTGTGTATTAATGGTAGCGATCACACGCAGTTTAATGGTCAGATGAGGCCACAGGAATGTTCGCATGCATTCACACCAAATCTCATCCCTGCCTGCTGTTTTGGGAGTGCAAACATACATGTGCTGTTAAAGGTTTCTGCTGGATGTTGGAGTGTCTTACCGAAACTGCTCGGGGGATATGGATTAAAGAATTGGTATCCATTTAGTACAGAAATTTTTCGATTTTCTGCACACATCGTAAACTTTACAGAGGATTTACCAACCATACATGTACATCATCTTGTAAATCTTACTTTGCCCTCCCCACATTCCCCCTCCTCCTCTTTTTCGGACAGAAATAACCACTGACAGCTACCCTTGAGTGTGGGCCCGCCGACGGTTTAGACCACACCCCAACGATCTGGCGTCGACCTCAACTTGTAATCTTCGTTTTGTCTCTGTTCCCCCCCCCTTTAGCGCCAGGGTGCATTGTTTAGCCTTTTTTTGTGTGTGTGTGTGTGTCTAAATAATACTGCAACAACTAACCAATCCCCTTGGAGTTTGTAAGGGCTCTCATATCACTCTCGGCTCGGTGCGCCGTTTTTTTCTTCTCTTCTCTCTCTTCTTTTTTGTGCGAGGGTGGAAATCCCAAGGGTTACTGGGTGATTTTTATCCCGTTGATGTCTGCTGTTTGCCAATTAGCTTGGCTCGGGTTGTACATGTGGTCACGTACACCCCCAAAGTCTTCTAGGGCTGTACTGTCACTGTCGGAGAAGAATCTAGCAGACCAAGAGCGCTCATACATGGAACTCAGACTTGAAATATCGCGCCAAGACAATAAATATTTTAACATTGATCCAAATCATGATTACTTTATTGCCACTAGGTTGACATTTCAGTTCCAAGTGCAAGAAGAAAAGAGGAAAACTTGTTTTCAAAAAAAGTTATACGACAAGGAATTTTTTTGGGAAGAAAACACTACAGTGCTGGACATTTCGTTTTGAGCTTGTTCTTCAAGTGTAAAAATCTCTAGGCCCTGAACCATTTGTCCAGTGGATTCCATTCTGGACCATACCTTCGTGTCACTCTTAGCTATGGCTGTATCCAAGTTGGCGGCTACAGCTACTGCTATGACTGTTGCTAGAACAGACTGTACTTCAACGCACAATGATGCGGAAACCTAGCCGTAGCCGTAGCCGTGGCCGCCAATTTGGACACTGCTATTTTTTTCACCAGAAAAACCTGACTGTAGACAGTTTGACAATACACAGTTTGACAGATTAACTTTTTTATAACAAAAAGGGAGGGATAACCCCAGGAAGTAAGTCATTGTGGTTTTTTTTTCACACCATGGACGGTATCAAAATTAAGTGAGATTTAGAGCATTACATGGTATAGGAAGTAAGAACTTAGTAGGTTTTACATGTAACAACTATGTATGTAGTTAAAGGTAGGGTGGTAGATTGATTAAAGTCAACGTAAAGCTGATTTATAGGTCAAATTATCACTGAAGATGCAATAAAAGTCACATGTGAATGCTTCAGCTGAATACAGTTTCTACTTATTGAGATCGCAGGAAAACAAGTGTCACCTCATTTGCATTTAGAACGTTGAATCCATCCACGTTTAGCAAGGTGACAGCGGGTACCAACCGCATCACTAACTGCAGCATTCACAAACATCACCTGAAGGCGATCTTTTGCAAATTCACATTTGTTGACATAATTTTGTCCATTTTCTAATTCACAGGGGGCATTTCAGACAAAAATCTTTTGCAGGATTCTTACATGTACTACCATTACCATATGTATAACAAGTAGGCTTTTGGATAAAAATGTAATATTTTTTTATCGGGGTCATAATCGGGGTCATTAACAAAGTATGACCTACCTTTAAAATCTCTTCTGTGAGAAGAGTCTGAGGAGAATCCCAGTTTTGCTGTAGCAGAGTCTTGGTGTTTACCACCAGTGTGCTCTGCTTGTCTTCCTGAATGAGTTTTTGCCCATCACATTTAGCAAATAAGAGGTAGAAAGTGTATACACTGTACATGTATGACATGGGAGCTTCTCAGCCGTCTCAAGAAAAAGCAATCTTTGCTGCGCTTTTTCAGCAATGAAATCAGCATTATCTTTGTACATGTACTATATATATTAGAAATTGTGTGCACATGGTTTTTAGTGCGTATGTTTTATTGTGTGTTTCAGTGTATTTTTTAGACTCTCAAAAACAAAAGTCATTTCACTGTATATGTGTATGGTTGAGGTAGAGTAGATACATTTTGATTAGTGTGCTCTGCTCTGCTCGTCTTCAGGTGAAGAGACGTTGAGACTCCAACTTTTTCAACTCGGTTCTTCTCAGAACCAACACTTCTCACAAAAGTTTCTAATCTCACGATTGTAACCCGTAAGGCACGCAGTTCTTGGTATCCAAATTATATCTCTAATTTGCATACATGTAAAGTTGTCCTTCCAAAGTTGAGCTGTACTTGTGTTCAATCATGTCCTAACTTCAGTTTCAGTGGAGAGTTTGAAACAAAACAGCACGAAAGGTGAAAATTATGTTCATGGATAGCATCAAAAATACCCTTTGAAGGTTTTTTTTTTACACCCTGTTCAGCATCTCCGGTTTTTTCCTTCTCCGAGGTGGAGCGTACACATGCAGCTTCTCTATTTTCCTCCACCTGTGTGAGGCTGTGAGATGACATTGTAAAAACTGCAAGTCCCTATGGGCTGCGTTCGCACGTCCAAAAATAATTTACAGACTCTGAAACATCTGTAAAGAGGCAGGTAGATTCGGATTGAGGCTTACCACATGCCCCCCCCCCCCCTGTCAAGGTAACCAAACTACCTGTGAAAAAAAGAAGAAGTTATGCCACAGTTTCACTCCAAGGTTTTTTAATGTAAAAAGAAAAAAAAAAAAGTTTTCCCACTGGGCCCTTGTGTTGTAAAGCAAGAGGCATATGAAAAGTATAATAAATGTTACATGTACATGGACGCACTTCAATAGATTAACCCTCCTACTGTCAGTGACTCTTGGCAACATTTTCCAGTGAGTTGACCAACCATTTGAAACCATTCGACTGCCAAGGTTGTGTACGGTGGCACAACTGTGTACAGAACTAACTGTGTACTGTGTACATGCATTCCCTCATGGTCATATTTCAGGCTGGCATAGTTTATCTATCATTCAAAACCACTTGAATGGTATTGAATGGTCAGACAGCAAGAGGGTTAAGATTCAAAATGTAAAATTTTGTCAGCTGGAAAAGTAAAGTTAAAAGTTAAAACATACCAACAAGTTTTAACAAAGTAGGAAGTCTCATAAACAGCTTAAAAATGCATGACTTTCTGCAGCTTCAGATGTTTGATTTATATCTGTAAGTCTACATGTGTAGCAGTGCTACATGTACTAGCAGTGAAGACAAAACAAAAGAAATAAAGTCAAAGCAATCTGACAAGTGTGCCATCGGTATTAATATGTTTAATCTTGGTGATTAACTGTTCCACCAAAGGTCATTGCAAGAGAAATGACAAGTTTATTCCCTAATGAACTACAAAATTATGAACTACAAGATTATTTCCCTACTCTTACTTTAAAGAGCATTCAGACCTTTTAATGTTTGCCTGGGGAAAGAGGTCTTGTTACTTTCTTCAGATCAAGGAAATCATGCTCTTTGATCTACTTCTCTAAACACTGAGGATACTGTTCTCAGAAGCTCCTTATCTCTAGCTCCAGGGGTTACCAAAAGGTGGAAACGCCATCATTGCAACATGCCTCCTAAGGTTTTGATCCTGTGGAGACTGTTTCCTAAAGCTCCTTAACAAATATAATAGCTGCAGGGGTTATCAAAAAGTGAAAATAGCATTATTTCAACCTTGGATCCTAAGATCTGGAACCCAGTTTCAGACCTATTGTCAGTGCGGTGACTCTCACATGACCATGGAGTGAAAGAACCGACTGGTGTCGTATTGAATGACATGTTTTCTGTAGGATTCTTAAGTTTGTGAAGGTCAGGTGCTAATGTCTGAAGTGTTTATTTCTGCAATCCAATGTAGACAGCCTGTAGGACAAGCTGGGAGGCCCAGGAGCGTGCATGGGTATATTTTCATCACAAAATATGTGTCACAGGAAGTGCTTTTAACATTGTGAAGTGTATAGTTAGGCTTAGTTTCTAGCTGCTGAAGCAGAAAAAGTAGTTCATTCAGCACAACAAAATTTTCGCTTACCAGAATATGGTTGCAAGCCATAAAACATCGGACTTGTGTCTGGGGGTACGGACGCAAGTGCCAAGACCGGGACCCAAACCCACACCATAGCTTGAGTCCAGTGAAGATAAATCTTCCATGTACTTGCTTACTTGGTTCACACCTTTCCGGCTTTACAGTTTAAAATAGTTGTGAACAAATATCCCACAGATTTTTATTTCGGAAAACACCCCCCCAGAAAAATGGCTTGTGGTCGAAATCCCTGCGGACAAATTTGTGGAAGAGCCCTTGTACAAGTTGAGTGAAATGAGGACAGCTATTAGATGGCACCGTTAGATGACACACTTTAATCCTGCTGGACCGACTCCACCGACGTAATCTTACATCATTCACTAAGACACTACCGTCATCTGATGCCTCAAACAGCTGCCACTACAAAGCGTGAAACCGAAGAACTTAATACGGCAACATTTTTAAAGGTTCTTCTGAGGGCTGACGAGATGTTGATGACTCATAACTCATTTTAACCCAAATTATGAAATAGAAAGTGCTAAGTGGTTCCTTACATAATCTTAAGGAGAAATTACGTGATCGTGATTGAGTTGCTGGCTTAGTGTCTAAGGGCCTTGCCACTCGGGGCAATTGTTACTGGCAACTTGGAGGCAACCAACTGCACTGCATGCAAATGGAACAATTTGATAGTACAGGAGTTGTCTTTTAAATAAATTCTTACAATCTCGTGGAAGATTATGTGGAAAAATCGAAATGTGAAAGGCTTTTCTTCCTGGAGATTGCCTGGAAATTGTCTGTAAACTGCCTCCTGTGACATGGCCCTTAACTAACGGTGAATTTGATTGGGCAAAGTGGCTTCAGATACAAACTGGACTCATTCCCAAGTCAGGTATTCTTAACATCGGGCCCAAAAAATACACACATACAACTGAGTCTGACAGTCAAATGTTTTTTACCCCCAGTAATTGGTTTGGTTTTTCAACTTTAAAATTGTCCCTCAAAATGTTCAGCTGCAATAATGAAGAACTGAGAAAAATCTTTTTGAACTTGTACAATGAACAGATAATTATGGGTACAGTGACAGTCAAAAAGCTGCAAGCCCAGTTGTCTGGCGGAGACTCTTTTTTTGGGGGGGGGAATTAGGTTCAGGTTTATTCAACTTTGTAGATTTTGAAAATGCGGAGGCTTGGTTAATGTAATTATGCCAAGACGGTTCCTCCAATTAACCCATGGCACCAGCGGCAAATGCATTTTGCCATGGTCCGCCTTTCTGTTGATTTGTAAAGTTCTATATTATTTATTTAATCCAAATGTTCCTGTACTCCCACAACACACTCTTCCCCTCTTGTCCAGACAGAAGTACCCCCCAAACAAAATTCCTCTAAATGATTCCTAAGATTCCCAGAACACAATGAAGACACAATGCCCCCCCCGGCCCCCCCCCCCCCACAAGAACAAATTCAAATGTCTGTGTTTTTTCTGTCTTTGTGTGTGTGTGTAGGATTCCGATGGTGGACAGCTTGATGCCGAGGTTGCCCGTATCGAGTTGAGAGAGGCTCGCGGGAAGATCCACCAACTGGAAGAGAGCCTGTTTGGCAAGCAAGCCGCCCTCGAGCAGGTCAACAGAGAGAACGAGGAGCTACGCGCTAAACCCTTGGCGACTACAAACGGACCGAGCAACGGGACTGTTAAAAACGAGGTAAAAATCAATCCAAGGAATGGGGTGTGAGAGAAGTAGACGTTTGAAATCTAAATCTCAGTGATTTTTTTCCCCTTAGAACTGTCTTATTTAATAATAGAGGCTTCTTATATAGCGCTCAACACTCAGTGACGCTCAAGGCGCTTCATTATTCAGTATTTTCCTGCAAGGTATAGTGGAGCTATGTTTTTGAAGTAGTAGACCTATTCCTTGACATAGCACCATGTAATGGTTTACAAGGTGCTGTGGCGTAATCTGCCAATCAAACCAGGAACACCGGGGCGAACCCCTTTTCTTTTCGATAAGTGCACTGGGTTCTTTTAAGTGCATTACACAACACACGGGACCTACGGCTTTACGTCCCATCTTAAGGACGCAGCAATAATGGTTAAGTGTCTTGCTGAAGGACACAAGTCTCAAACCCACACTCTGCTGAACAGAAAACACCAGAGCTTGAGTCCGGTGCTCTTATCCGCTCGGCCACGACACGCCCAGTAAAGTTTCTATGGTTGGTCTCATGCTAAACCTCAGCAACCACAAATGGACCAAGCAATCAAATTGTTAAAGATGAAGTAAAACAAACCAAGAAATAGGGAGTGAGAAGTACAGTAGCATAGAAGTTTTAAGTCTAAATATTAGTCCATTTTTTTTCTTAGAACCGTCCCATTTCTATCAAAAGCATTTTGGAGCCCAGTTTGGTTGATACATGTATGTTTGTTCCCATGCAAAACCTCATCAACCACAAACAGACCGAGCAAGCGGATTGTTAAAGACGAGGTAAAACAAAATCCAAGAAATGGGGAGTGAGAGAAGTAGAGTGAAGTAGAAGTTGAAGTCTAAACCTAGTGAAAGTGTCCTTTGAACCGTCCCATTTTCTTCAGAAACCTTTAGGGTCCGGTAAGGTTACTATGTTTGGTCCCATGACAAGTGTGATTGAAAGTTGATATTCTGAGCCACTATTATGACTCGGATCATTTTCTGTTTGAACAAAATAAAGCTAGCTGTTGCAAACTGCTTACCAACCTGTGGTATTAATAATGCACAGTGATGGCGTCTTGCTTTCGACCTTTCTTGCAGAGTCTTTCTCAAAGGTCTAAAAATATACACATATATATATGGTAAAAAAAAGAAAAAAGCCCCCCCCCCCAAGAAACATCCTCCTGGAGCTATGAACCTCATAGTTCTAGGAGTACATATAGGCCAGCCCTTGTACTCGATAAAAATTTTCCTACTTTTTTTCCAAGGGCCAAGTATCGTGTCGGAGCAATCCTGAACCCTGCTATATGTAGTGGATACAACGTTTCAGTGCGATAGCGGTGTTCAAAGTTGCTGTAACCAGTTTCACCTACATTGTTATAATTTTCTAAATATGAAGAAGAAGAAGAAAAAAAGAGGAAATTTAACACGAGCTTGCAAAAAAGGAAAATCATCACAACATAATCTCCGCTCTGTGACCTTGGGGATGAACAATTAACAGAGGTCTCCAAAACTGTCTAGAACACTGGTTTTCCCCCTCCCTCTGCGAAGATCTACACGCTCACGGACTCTGAAAGTTAATTTCAATTTCCCCTCTTTGTTTTTTTTCCTTAAGTCCAAGGACATGTAGTCAGTCGCGTACAGATTTAATCAGTTCACAATAGTTACTGCATTAGTTAGCTTTTCCTGCGTGACCAAGCATTCTTGTAGCAGACGCTCCTCCGGCAAAACCTTGGGAGGGATCGTTCTTCGCCCCCCCCCACACCAATCAATTTGTAACCAATTCACCCAATCCCAACTGAAGGTGTGAATTGTATTAGGGTTTACACTCAGTGGTCTTGACATGCCCCATCCCCATATTCACACCTCGGCCACTCCAGTCAATTTATTCATTTCTGTACAGCATCCTCCTGAATATTCCCTCAACCACCCCCCCCCCCCTCACTCTCCCCGGAGTTAACCCCTCTCCCAAGCGGCCGCACTTGTCACATATGAGCACATCAGATTAACCCTGCTCCGGAAAGAACCAACATTGCTTTAATTATCTAATTTACACCTCATCGCTGATAGGTGTGACAAAGTAATAAAAATCCAATCTCGGCGGCTCCTGAGGAGGGCGCATTTAAAAAAGAAAAATAATTTATGGCTATGTTTATCCACGCAGTCTCTCTGGGGATGGGGATGGGGATGGGGGAGGGAGAAAAAATGACGACTTAGTGAAGAAACTAATGATCTTATGGGGATTGAAAATGTCTCAAGGAGGTCTACCTAGAGATGATTTGATTGTCTTGGCTGCTGTTGGTTATTGACTGTAATTGATAAGATGTAACACCTTCTTTTTTTTTTGCAGTAATGTAGCTTACTCATCAGGCACGTTTAGAGGGTCCAAAAACCTTCCCTGTTGATATCATTGTCCGCAAATGCATTGAACCTCGTTTTTTTTTAATGATCTTATGTTTTAGTAATAATAATAATAATACTTTACATTTATACCGCGCTTAAAGGAACATTACAGAATTGGTTTTTGCTAACAAAATAGTTGCTGGCAGTGTGAGCACTTTATGTAATCCACCATATACATAAACTGACAAACCTGTAGAAGTTTGAGTTCGATCGGCCATCTGGGTCACGAGAAAATAGTGAAAAAACCGATTTCACATTTGCATGAAATCATATAGATTCAACAAATGAATGAAATGCTCACTGAGCGATAAACTCCAATCGGAAAATTAGCTTATTCATTTCTCATCAAATCTCATTTCAAGGGATGTTTTCTACTATCATCATCATTAGACTGTGTAAGTTTTATGTAAATCAGTGATCAAAAAGTATATTTTACAAGTTTTTTCCTTACCAATTCTGTAATGTTCCTTTAATACTACATTTCTAAGCTCTACAGTATTTATCCTGGAAGGTATGTGGAGCTACGTTTTGAAGTATAAGACCTTTGTCCTCTAAATTTTTGAGGCATTGCATGGTGAGGTTTCAAATTACATTTGGTTTGCGGTTACACTAGGTGATAGTATCTACTTCGCTGAAGTGTTCCGCGATTTTGTCCCCTCTACCTCTACTCCGAGAGGGGCTAAAATGACTGAACTCTGGCCAGTGGTCAAGTGGTTATTTCGGACCCTGATAACACGTACCTGTTAAGTTTCGATTCATGACGTCATAACCCTAATTGTACCAGGTCATTGTCTTACTCAGAACAAACACACGTTTCAAGCAGGGGCAATCAGCTCGTGGTACGCATTTTTTTCCTCTTTCCACCCCTCGCGGCGGGTAAAACTTTTCAATGATTATCCGTCAGTTTTGAATCAATCGGAAATAGCAGAGACATTTTCAGATACATGCATCATGGAGAGAGAGAGAGAGGGGGAAGGAAGGGGAGAGGGGAAATGACTTTGAGGAATGTTTTCTAGAGAGATAAAGAATCAAACCAGATGTCTACCTTGGACCCAAGCAGGGTTCGAATCCGGGTCCTCAAAGGTGAAGGTTGAGAGAGAAAAATTGTCACCTGCCGCAACCTGCTCTCTAAATTGGGACTTTCAATCACGTTAATCCCCTTGCGTGAAACACGGATTACTTCAGGGGGAACGATTCTATGTGAAATTGTCCACATGTTGTCCCCCACTTCTAGAGACCTGTAAACTAAACAGCGTTGACGTTAAGAATTTACACTGAGGAAGTTTTACAACCGGTTTCGTTGTACTAAATATTGTTATTTTAACAGCCCCCAAGTCCCAACCTTAAAGGTCCCCCCCCTTAAAGTCTAAATGGGATTGAGGTCAGAGATAAGCAAAACCCCCACGGAGGGTAACCAAAAAATACATCAACTCGCTGTGGTTTAATTTTGAGGCAAAATACCGGTGGAAATCAGCTGACCGTGTGTAGTTGTTGCGGTTTGCGGTGATCGGCGTATGGTTGCTGTCCCGTGGAGTGAAGGGGGGGGGGGGGGGAGAGCAGGGAAGGAAACCACTGGCACTGCCTGGTGGTGTGAACGATGATTGATCAGTTTTGAGGTGGAGCGTTGAAATACTGCTATGTGAAGTGATAACATGTATTGTAACATAGTGTATAGTCTGCCGACCCCTAACGCCAGTGACTTGCCAAGCACCCAATCAGGGCTCGAACTTTACACTGGACCACTGGCCGCGGGTCAGTGATTTTAGTTTTCAGGCCAGTAAACTCATTCCCGGACAACTCCGGTTTGGACTTGTGACTTTTTATTCAAGGGATCTGTAAATTATTTGTAGAAAGAATGTATTTTTTTAAATGGGAGAAACATAGAGGACTACAGGATATTGGTGTGAGGTTGCTGGCCCTGTGCTAAAATGACTAGACTCTGACCAGTGGTCCAGTGTGTAATTCAAGCCATGGGTGCACAGCGTACCATCATTGTCGTTGAAGCCATCTATACTTGCACACACGTAACACTCACAGAACATCTTAACATCTTTACATAAGGGCTCATAGTTGACCTTATCCAGGTCAACGGTCATTGAGAGCCCTAAGACCAGTCACCGTGCCCCGCCTTGTCACCTGACCCCGTTTCTCTCCCCCCCCCCTCCTCAAGAAATCCAGTCTTCACTTTGTGATTTCCTGATTCTCTCTTATCTTGCCAGTCATTTGTAGCGAAGTGGGCGGCTACAAATTATCCCTAAACGTATACACAACATGAAGGCGTGCCAGTCATTGTGTGCACACATGTACCTGCGTACTGACATCACAACGTGAGGCGTGCAGTCATTGTGTACACAATGTACCTGCGTACTGACATACACAACATGAAGGCGTGCCAGTCATTGTGTGCACACATGTACCTGGTACTGACATACACAACATGAAGGCGTGCAGTCATTGTGTACACACATGCTTAACAGCGATGTTGTGCTAACTGCGATTTTCCATTTCATAGCGCTGCTTACCCCAAACATGGGAAAAGGCATGCTTACCTTCTGACGCCCTTTGGAAAGTAAATGAATCTTGTATTCATGCTGAATGTGAAAGCTGGCTGTCTTATTTTCTTGTTAATGAAATGGGGCCCTGTACTTAAAACCCTGAAACGAGGCATGTTGGATGCTGACATATTTTAGTATTTCCATTGCCACATACATGTAGTACATACTGGTCAGCTCATATACCATACGATCCTAAGATGGACCATGACGCAAGTCCCAGGGGTCGATTTCACAAAACTCTTCCTAACTTAGGACTAGTCCTAGACAATGCTAAGAGATAGGACTAGTCCTAAGTTAGGACCAGTACTTAGGACTAGTCCTATCTCTTAGCATTGCTAGGACTAGTCCAAAGTTAGGAAGAGTTTTGTGAAATCGACCCTGATCAACATGGGACAGTTGTTAAGTTAGAAAGGGCAGGACAAACCTCTGCCAGCATGCACAGCCACAATCATGGGTACACGTTTTTTTTCGTGTCCATGTTTATGAACAACAGTTTGAAACCAGTGATGTAACAGTTATTTAAATGTTGTTTGTAAATTAATTAACCAGCGCTGTTTGAATGAAGAGTAAAAAGTACTTGAGTTTGTTGGATACAAGATCTGCAAAGAGTTACTCAATATTTATGTGTTGTTCATTTGGTGTCTTTGTAAACAAAAAGTTTACCCATGATTTTGGCTGTGCATGTATACAAAATCGGTCTGTCAGTTGTCTGTCAATTATCAATGGTACATGAACCAAACAATAAAAACTAATTAATTAAGCAACTGATTAAGCTTAATTTTAACCAGGCGATACCTGGACATGTAAACAACACACTTAGCTAACTCTGTTGCTGGAAAAAATGCAAAAAACAAACCCTCTTAACCTACGGGAAAATGTTGTCAGTAAGGGCTGACAATGTACCGGAGGAACGTTTGTCCCAATTAGGTGCCGCTTTTGAAGGTTTTAAGGAAAATCTTTTTGCTTAAGTAAGCACAATATTGTGCTTACCATTAAGCAGCTCTATGAAAATGGCCCCAATTTCATGAAGCCTGTAAGCACAAAAATTTGCTAAGCTGAAAAAACATGTGCTTAGCAGAAACAGACTACTCTATCCAAAATATAACATTACAATAATATTGTTTGCGACTGGTTCCCTGCTACATTGTAATTTTTGCTCAGCAGAAAAGTTTGCTAAGTGCAGTTTCCTGCTTAACAGTTTGATGACATTTGGGGCCATGCCTGAAAGAAAATGTGCTAAGTTCAGAAAATAAAGTCTAGCAAAAGCAGGGTACCATCATTCAACAGGCCATACTAATGTACATTGCTTGTGACTGGTGCTCCAATGGAAAGGACTTTTTTTCCACTATTAACAAATACCCCAGGGGAGGTAGATAAGAGAGATCACATTATAAATGAAAAGACACGTTTAATTTTGTCTTTATCGTGTGCAAGAATATCTGCTCAAAGATGCAAATTTTGAAAATATTTTTTTGTTTTCATGCAATTCTTCTTGTGATTTGTTCACCCAGGGTGCAGGATCTGTGGACAAAGAGGCAGAGTACCGGGCAGCATTTGAGCAGTATAACCTCAAGGTAAGAATTGGGACCGGTTGTTTGTTGAAGTTGCATCAGATATCCCATTACAAATCTAGGTCTTGTGGACAATTGTCTTTTTGTTCTTCTCCTTCCCGCTTTCAAATCAAAGTGACCAGGAAGGAAACCATAGTCTGGCACTCTTTTTGCATGATGAGAATCAGTTATCATGATTGGTTATGGAGTCGGGGAGCAAGACAAAGATGACTTGATCAGTTGATGGGTTTTCTCATCACTGTTCTCCTGGTCCTCCCTAAGACATTTCAAATGACTATAGTCTGGCACTTATGTGGATAGCGAGAATCAATAATCATATGAGCAGTTGTGCAGTCAGGGAGCAAGACAACAATGATAGAGGTCTCTCCTGAAGGGGTTTTTCATCAATGTTCTCATAAGACACGCAAATGACGAAAAGTGTAGAGGTTTATGACACATCGCCAGGAAGCCGTCTTAACTTAAAATCAACCCCTCAGAGATGTCTTCTCCCCCCTCATCAGAACATAGCCCCAAGGTGCATCAAGTCAACCCCAGAGTAGATCCTTCCTGCAAAGGTTCTACTTATTTTGGGACCAAACTCAATATTTGCTTAACGGAATTTGAGCAATGTTAAAATGTGCTAGGTTTCGGGGGGTAATAATATACTTCCTTTTTTATCTGGAGGGGGGGGGGGGGGAGGGGAAAACGCTTAATTGATTGGAGCCGCCAGAATGGAGATTGTCACAAGATGTTAGGGTGAGGTTTCAAATATGGTTGCCATAATTATGGAAAAGGGGAATCTTCGGTTTATTTTTGTCCTGGTTTGGAAGTGTTTGTGGTTCGATTGATGGCTTATCTGATCTGTCTAGTGGTAAAGAGGGTCATTGCCCAACGTGAGAGAGTCAATGGAGCAGAGAGAACTTCCGTCAGATCATTAAGTTTGGCCACTTTAATGTCTTTTTGTGATTGTTAATTAGGGAACGGGGAGAATCTTCAATTTTGTTTTTCCTGGTTGAAGTGTTTTTGACTCGATTGATAATTTTTTCCCTTGATGTTTCTGACGGTAGGAGGGTCGTTGCCCAATATGGATGAGTCAGAAAAATCATCTTTAGATGAGCAGAAATGTTATCACAAAGACGAAAGTGAAAAAAGTTTACTGTACCGGTTGAATCCTCGGGACTCAAACTTCTTTGGAATGAGAAATTGCGGGCTTTTGCAGTGTTCTTCCTCAACAGTGGTCGGCTGGTCAGACGCCAGTTAAAAACACCCAAGGACCACTCAAAATTTCTCTAGAAGTGGTCCGGCTGGCTAGTTCAGTGTTGTCAAGCATCCCTATTTAGTATCAACTACGGACTTGTGAAAAAGCTGGTGGACTAGTAAAATAGCAAGCTGACTGGTACTGCTGGCTTGTCACTGAAAAAGTTAAGGGCATACTTTGTTTTGTTTGGATTCTGACAGACATCCTTATGTCTGCCTGATGAAAAAGCAGTTGTCATCTTCTTCGGATACAAAGAAAACCTGCTCTTTGATCCTCTCTAGCACTGTTGATACTGTTCCCAGTAGCTCTTTGCAATCTAAACTTTATCGGTAATACTGCAAGGTGGAAATGACATCAATACAACATACATGTACCTTCTAATATTTGGAAACTAGTTTCAGACTTTTTGTCACCGATGACTCTCACCCCCTGATTCTTCCAGCCCTAGTTCTTTTCAGAACCCCAGTTCTTCCCAGAACCCCAGTTCTTCTCAGAACCCCAGTTCTTCTCAGAACCCCAGTTCTTCTCAGAACCCCAGTTCTTCTCAGAACCCCAGTTCTTCTCAGAACCCCAGTTCTTCTCAGAACCCCAGTTCTTCTCAGAACCCCAGTTCTTCTCAGAACCCCAGTTCTTCTCAGAACCCCAGTTCTTCTCAGAACCCCAGTTCTTCTCAGAACCCCAGTTCTTCTCAGAACCCCAGTTCTTCTCAGAACCCCAGTTCTTCTCAGAATCCCAGTTCTTCTCAGAACCCCAGTTCTTCTCAGAACCCCAGTTCTTCTCAGAACCCCAGTTCTTCTCAGAACCCAGTTCTTCTCAGAACCCCAGTTCTTCTCAGAACCCAGTTCTTCTCAGAACCCCAGTCCTTCTCAGAACCCCAGTCCTTCTCAGAACCCCAGTCCTTCTCAGAACCCCAGTCCTTCTCAGAACCCCAGTCCTTCTCAGAACCCCAGTCCTTCTCAGAACCCCAGTCCTTCTCAGAACCCCAGTCCTTCTCAGAACCCCAGTCCTTCTCAGAACCCCAGTCCTTCTCAGAACCCCAGTCCTTCTCAGAACCCCAGTCCTTCTCAGAACCCCAAGTCTTCTCAGAACCCCAGTCCTTCTCAGAACCCCAGTTCTTCTCAGAACCCCAGTTCTTCTCAGAACCCCAGTTCTTCTCAGAACCCCAGTCCTTCTCAGAACCCCAGTCCTTCTCAGAACCCCAGTCCTTCTCAGAACCCCAGTCCTTCTCAGAACCCAGTCCTTCTCAGAACCCCAGTCCTTCTCAGAATCCCAGTTCTTCTCAGAACCAACAATTCTTCCAAGAGGAGATTTCTTTCACAGGGTTGTCAACCCAGACTAGTTACCAGGATTTTCCCTTAGCATGTTCAATGACTAGCCAGCAGGACAGTTAACTTGTTGTTGCACCAGGCCATCAGTTTTTCCACTAGTCCATGTTAAAATAAAGACACTTCTCTAAACCAAACAACTAGGCAGCCGGATTACTTGGATAGAATATTGACTGGTCCTTAAGTGGTTTATCTATTTTTTTCTGCCAGCGGACCACTCCTAAGGGAGAAAACTGGTTACATGTGTTTCCTGACGTCCCACACCATGGAATGCTGAGATGTTTGTCTCGAGCAGTGTATACCTCAGCCAAGGTTTACCCCGATTTGTTGTAGCCTGGTTTGTTCCACCCCAAGAGATATCCAAATGCCCAACTACTTCTGTGACGATCCTGTACTGAAACAAGCTGTTCTGTCCGTCTTGTGCCGTCATGCTCAAACGGGTCTCATCCCAAATGCCATTTTGCCGTCTGCCTTTTTGTTTGTTTCTCCTGAAGTTTGAAAAACCTCCCAGGCAGTCCAGTGAACTGTGTGAGCCAAAAATGACAGCATTCGAGACGTTTCTGCCACAGATCAATTCAATTAGGCAGAGGTCGGACAGGTGTTTACGCAACAACACCTGTACACGATGATCAATAACCAAATTTGAATTCAATTGAATCACCTGACTACCCTAGAGTTGTATCAATTTGTGCCATCAAGTCGGGGTGTGTTATGGGTCCCAATGCCCCACGAGTCCCGGAAGTCAAACTGTTGAAATATTGGGTTTTCAAATATCATCAAAAACTCCTTGACAACGATACTCTTCATCATGTTGTCAGAGCTTTAGTCCTCTCTCCCATTGACCATGGCAATCTTCTTTTATTTGGTGCTACGTCATATGAATTGGACAGAGTTCAAAGATTACAAGTTAGTGCAGCTCGTTTGGTACATGTATGTTCCACACCCTTGAGGGAACATATTACCCCATCACCCAGGGAACTTCATTGGCTACCGATTAGAGAAAGGATTCATTTTAAACATGCTCTTTTTTGTTTATAAATCCTTGAACAAAACTAACTCTTAGTGACATGTATGACACTCTTACACGTTTTCTTCAGTCCACCCTTGACATCACTCACTTGAATGTTCCCCGAGCAAACAAAGTTCTGGGTCAAAAAGCATTCAGTGTAGCTGGACCAATTGATTTGGAGCAATCTTTCTCCTGTCATTAGAGAATCTGTTAGTTTATCTCTATTTCGTAAAGCTCTTAAGACTCACCTCTATCCATGTTAATTTTTATTATGTGCGCTATGATCTTGATGGAATAGCGCCTTATAAATTGTAATTGCTATGTTATGCATTCAGCAATTATATGTGAGGACCCAGTAATTGACAAGTCACAATTGATCAATCCCAGAAACTCTTTACTTGCACCAGAATTACGCATCTTGAACAGAAAACAAAGCCAATTAGTGAGTGAATGCATTACTCATTCCAAATATGAGTCACCACTCGAGTCACATGTGGACATTCCGAGTCCCAATTGATCTAATTTCCAGCCCTTGTTTAGGAACCCTAAACAGGGTACCCCAGGGTCATCAGAAAGGTCGCGGAACCCGCGTCTGGCTGCTCGGCTCGGGAACGGGAGCCAAGTCCAATCCGTACTCCACTCCTCCGTGGAATACAGCCGGCCGTCCATCCTCCGCATGAGCCAAGTCCCGTTCCTGTGTCTGTCTGGGTCGATCCATCATGCCCCCTTCCCCTTCCTCTGCATGTACATGAACCTCCACCACCAACACCCCCCCTTCTTGCTTCAACTGGTGACCCCTAGTGCCGTTGTTTATTAAGAGTTGACAAGCTTCCTATGACTCAGCGTGACTGGGTTCAGGACGTTGCTTCTCAAAGCTGCCAAGTTGGAACCCACATCTACTCGGCAAGAATCTGTGATTAGTGGGATTATTACACTGGTTCCTAGTCCACATTAGTAATGTTCACTACATTGAAATCAGCTGGTGCCCTGTACCGGTAGCTTAGCAGGAAGCTTTGGTTAGCAGAGTTAACACCGGTTACAAGGCAGAAGCATCTAATACACATTGAAATCATCTGGTGCCCTTTCACTTGTCTAGTGTAGAACTGTAGTCATTTTTAAAGCATAGGTTCCTAAGGATAACTTTTGATTGTACGCGGGCCCAATTTTATAGCATGCTTAAAGCGGAAATATTGCTTAAAAATTGTCTGCGAAGCAGAAATGAGCAGGATAATGTACAAGTCAAAATTGTACTTGTGGCATGGTAGTTTAGCTTGTAACCTTATTCTGGTAAGCATAATTTTGTTCTGCTTGCTACTTTTTGTGCTTAAGCGGCTCTATGAAATTGGACTCTGGGCCAACTTATAAAAGCCTGTATGGAGACCTTTTTTGCTTCTGAGCAACCCTCACTGCAGTTTCTGTTTTATAACCATTGACAGGGTTTCTGCTCAGGATTTTTCAAAACGGGGGGGGGGGGGGGGGGGGGTCATTTTGGAAAAAAATTGAGATGTTTAGCCTTAGCAAGCTGAATTGAAGCGATGTCCTGGGAATGTTTTTTACCTGGTGTTTATCTTTGGTTTTAAAAGCCCCATCTGGGGCATTCTTTATGGTTTTTATCTTGATTATTTTTGTAAACTTGATCTGAAGTAAAAAAAAAAAAGAAAAGAAATTTCGGCTGCAGTTCATGCATACATGTATTGCCCCGACATGCTAGCTTGTGCATGGAAGAACTCTTTCCATTGCTTACCATTAAAAAAAAACAGAAGGCACGCTAACTTGCTGGCAGCTCTTGTTAGCAGATGAGTGACACAACAGTGCAAATCCCTTGTGAACAAGCAACATGGGCCGTCAAAGTGCCTTTGATCTACATGTATTTATGTGTACATGTGCTTCACTTTTGCCTTACATACATTTGCCCGCTATTTAAAGTAAGCATAACATTTTGCTTACCCGTGAACAGCTTTCTGAAATTGGGGACTGGCTGTTAGACCTTTATCAGCAGCTAGCATCATTGTCTTATTCCCTGTGTGCGTTAGTAGATAGTGATTGCTGATTTGCATCATACCTTCAGATCAGACTATTTTGTATCGTAAAGATCAGACTATTTTGTCTTACCAGCCTCATTGCTCATTTGATGCTCTACATGTTTGGGGGGACATGTTCCCACCCTCTATTTTGTCTACATGGTGTGCTTGGAATTTCAGGAATTTTTAAAGGGGGGGGGGGTGCTTCTGTATTCAAGAGGAAAACAGTGTGTTAAAGCATGGGAACATGGGGGGGGGGGGGTACTCCTTGCCGGGCATGGTAAATGTATATAATTGTTGTAAGGCCCTGTCCGAATTAATGGCTTTGGTAGTGGCTATGGCTCAAATGCTTAAAACTCCTATTCTCCAACGTTGTCGAGCCAAAGTCACTTGATTCGGATGTGGCCCAACATTGATTTGAATGGTAGAGAAATGAGATGGCTGCCCCATGGAAAAGTTTTTTGTTTCCTGCTGTACGCAAACATGTTTTTCTTGGCCCCTTGAAATTCCCCCACACAAGTCGTAATAGAAATGTCCTCCACGAAGGAAATATAGAATATTTGATGCGATCATATAGGGTGGAGAAAAGAAATTAACTTCAAATCAATGACTAGACAACAGGAAACCCCGCTTATTGCCGTGACACAATTCATCTGTCAGAAATTGTGTTTCCTTGGAAGTTTTGGCAAATTTAGCTCGCAGGGCTCAGCCTAGATATATCGAAAGAAAGGCTCCTTTGTGTTGACTTTAATCTAGACAATAACAGGATAGACGTTATGCCACAGTCTGGTTCGCTGTTTTGCTGCAAACATTCAACTCTCTAGTGGTAAAGAAGAGTTTAATGATCCCATGCTCTTGGAAGTTTGTTCAAGAAAAAAAGCAACTATCCTAACCCCCCCCCCCACCCTCACCAGAAAACAACAAATTCTCTGAAGTGTAAAGTGTTATTATCAGCTTGAAGTTCTTATTATGTGAAGTGACTGATAAGTTAGGCACGTTCAAAAGGGAAGCAAAGGTACAACAAGCATGAAACCATTTGGCTGATCACTTGATTTACCTTTTCCCCTTTTCTTTTTAAGTACCATGGCAAACGGGAAAAATTTGTGCAAAATTTTGTTTGTGATTACAAAGTTGTGTGAATGGTACGTGTGATAATGTAGCATCCATACATTCAGAGATTTAAAACAAATATGAAACAATGTTTCAGGGTTTGGTAGACCCTTCAACTATGTGTAGTTATAAATGGCTTTAAACTCTGTCTGTCTGATTCCTGCTGGAAAAAAATCCGCTGACGAAAAAAAACCCAGAGCTTTTGCTTTACAAGAACAAGTGTCTAACAAACGGCTAGACTGAGTGTTCCCACTGGCAACTCGGGTGGGAATTGAACCCAGCACTTCTGCTCCACATGAACTAATGTCAAACAAACCGCTAGACTGAGTGTTCCCACTGGCAACTCAGGTGGGAATTGAACCCAGAACTTCTGCTCCACAAGAACTAATGTCAAACAAACCGCTAGACTGAGTGTTCCCACTGGCAACTCAGGCGGGAATTGAACCCAGAACTTCTGCTCCACAAGAACTAATGTCAAACAAACCGCTAGACTAAGTGTTCCCACTGGCAACTCAGGCGGGAATTGAACCCAGCACTTCTGTTCCACAAGAACTAATGTCAAACAAACCGCTAGACTGAGTGTTCCCACTGGCAACTCAGGCGGGAATTGAACCCAGAGATTCTGTTCCACAAGAACTAATGTCTAACAAATCGCAAGACCGAGTGCCTTAACTGATAACTTGGGTGAGAGTTAAACCCAAGGCTTAGATAAGGAGAAATGTCTAACAAACAGCTGGACCGAGTGAGCTTAGTGATGAAAGTGGTCTACATTTTCGGTGTACAACAGTTCCAGATTAAAACATTTATATTTATGCACCATTTACATTTTTTGTTGTTGCCATATTTGGATAAAGTCTCAACTTACTTTGAAACACAACTGTGAGCTATTTTGGGACTAGATGGGAGGAATTATTCGATGAAGAAGTTTCTCTAACGATAAGAAAAAATTTAAAAGTAAAACTATTTTTAGGAAAAGTTATTGATATCAAGGGGAAGAAAAAGGCAAAAAGGTCAGACGCTCTTGAACTTAGAGTGTTGTTATCTGTGCTTGCCAGCTGGGTGTAGAGGCAACTTCTCAAAGAGGTCAAGTTGATGGTCAAAGAAGACGGGAGACAGGTGTTAGCTGTGAATTGCGCCCTCGTGTGTTGACTTGGCTAAATGATACACAAGCTATTTATAAGGTGTCTTTGTCCCTAAACAAAATCAGCAGAGCCTGCGTAAGAATTCTGCTCTTACATAGAGCATTTTGTGCTTTAAGTTACATCCACATTTAAGTTATCTGTCATAATGACCTGAAACCTAATATAGGGTACCCCTTTGCTACCACGTTTTTCTTTTCTTCAGTTTTTCAAACAGGTGTAAATCTTTTTTGAAACACCTGAAACTCACAAAAAAAAGTATTTCAACATGTGGGTGGACATGTACACATGTAGGCTTTGACTGAAAATAATCTGAGTTGACTAGTTTTTTAAATTTGTAATTACCCTAAAATGCCAATAAAATAAACGGACAATTAAATTTTGTATTTTTTCCTGTCCTTTTTTAATGAAAATTTGACGGTAATTGAAAAAAAAAAAAAAATAAAAAAATAAATAAATAAATGAATCAACTCAAATTATTTTCAGTATAACTATAAGTCTGCCATTCCTAGCTTGAAACACTTCAGGGTGGTTTCCAGGTACTTGGAAAAAATAATAGTAATACAACCATTGGGAAAAACAACTAAAGCGACAGATGCAAAGTTGTTAAGAAATTAATTTTAATTAAGAAATGGGGTTTATTAAGAAACCAGATTTAGTGGTTGGTCTCCATACTTTTCTGTGTATTTTATTTATTTATTTGAGCGGCGAATGCCAAATCTTACCTTCTCATTTCTCCCGCTTATCCTGAACAGATTCAAGAGTTCCAACAGGCCCTGCAGCAGCGTGACGACGTCATCCGCCACCTGTCCACAAGCCTTCAGGGCGCCCTCTCTAGTCGAGATGATATCCAGCAAGAGGCGGCCGCACAGACAGAGCAACTTGCCAGTCAGATTCAGACTCTGCAGTCACAGCTGCAAGAGGTGGGTAGAGTCAATTGAGAGGAAACTTATATCTCTGGAGATAAATTTTAAAAATAAATTTCCCCCAACCTTTTATGTACAAATAAAATAGCCCAGTTTAACTATTAAAAAGAGCAAGATTTTCATGAGGGATTTTTTAAAGAAAAATATTACAAAATCAAGCGTTTTACCATGTTTGCTTTTAATTCCTGGTTTACCTACATTTAAGTTTTCCCAGATGAGTTTTGTAGCATCAAATAAATTTCTGGTGATAGTTAAACAAAAAAATTGGGTATGTTTTTTTTGGTATTATAATCAACAAAAATCGTTTTGATTGAATCTCATATATAAGTAAAAATTGAAAACGTGAGATTTCTGCTACAGATAAGTTTCTTCCAATTCATTATTGTATTGTTTCTTTATTGTTTTTTTCAATATATTATTATTGACATTTCCAGGCTGGTGATTCACTAAAGGAACAAAACGGCGGTCACAGCAGTTTGGCTGAGGAGCTCTCCCACGCCCAGGATCAAGTGACAGCTCTGAGACAGACTGTCGACGACAAAGAGTCAGCTATGCAAACCCTCGCCCAACGCTACGCCCAGAAGTCCAAGGAGCTAGTGGAGTCCATCGAGGAAAAGGAAGAGCTCCGCCGACACTCGGCTGAGGAGATCATGTCCCTGTCGCAACAGCTGAAGGAACAGGGCGGGGATCTGAGTCCGGAGTCCCGTGAGAGGTCCCTCGCCCAGCTCCAGGCAGAGCTTGATGAGAGTTACGGCAACCAGATTGTCATGATCAAGGAGCAGCTGCAGGAACGCCACCAGCAGGAGAAAGACCTTCTCGTCCAGAAATGCAGCGAGTTGGAGAGACACGTGGACTCCACCGCCGAGAACAACAAACGATGTGAGGAATTGGAGCAAGAGATCTCAAATCTCAAAGATGAACTTGCCACAAGAGATTCGGATAAGAGAAGAAACCTTGAAGAAATTGCCAACTTGAAACAGAAGCTCGCTGATGATGTTGCGGCATATGAAGAGCACTCGGAAAAGTTGTACACAACTCAGATGGCTCTTGAGGAGGAGCAGGGCAAGGCGGACGTCCTTAGAGCCCAACTTGAAAAGTCAACTCAAGATCTCTTGGGCTTCCAAGACTCTCACAAGGATGAGATCAACACATTGAAGAGATCACTTCAGCAGCATATTGGAGAAGTCGACAGGCTGGCCGCATTTAATATAGACTATGAGGACCAGATTGCCAAGATGAAGGCGGACCATGACGAGGTCGTTGCTGAACTAAACACTAAACTAGAAACATCCCTTGATGAGAAGGCTGGTTTTGAGGACACTCACAGTAAGGAGCTGGAATCCTTGAAAGCGGAGTTGGAGATACTCAAAGGGAATACAGATGCACCTGTTGATGTCAACGAACTGAGAAAAAACATCGAAGAAGAACTGAATGAGGACTATGAAGAGAAGATCGATGATATGAAATACTCTCATGAGATAGAATTGAAAAGGGTTCGCGGAGAGCTGAGGGTGGAGTATCAGGATGATCTGAAGGATCTTCAGAAGCAGCTGGAAGAACAATATGTACAGAAGGTCGAGAGCATCCGGTCAGAGAAAGATCAGGAGTTTGTCTCTGAGTTGCAGCATGCTCGTCAGGAACTCCAGGAGAAATTTGAGAACGAGCTCACAGAGAAAATAGAGGCTGAGCGGAAGAGACTAAAGCAGCTGGAGCTACATCAAACAAGTCTGAACGACACTATTGACCAGGCCGAACTGATCAGTAGACTTCAGAATGAAAACCAAGACCTTTCGGAGGCAAGGGATGCCCTCCTACAACAAATTGATGCAAGCCACCATAATCAGGAGGAACTCCAAGAGGAGTTGCTAAATGTCATCAATGACAAAGATCGCTTAAATGCTGAAAACGAAAGACTTCTTCTCGACCTAGAGGCACTTGAAACAGGACAGGCATCGTACCAAGGCCTGGGGTCACTTCAAGAACGTCTTGAAGGGTTGCCACTTGATTCTCAAGGCCGGGTTGACAGGTCTGAGGATGAGAAATCCCAAATCGAAGACGAGCTTGACCGGCTGCGACTAGAGTTGGAATCCAGTAAGAAGGACAAGGCTGCCTTCAATGAACAGATGGAGAGGCTCAATCAAGACCATCAGGCAAAGGTGGAACAGATCGGTGAGGAGAAGTCGAAAGTTGTCGGCATGCTGGAGGCAACGAAGGGTGAGCTGGAGAGTCACAAGTCATCTGCTGTAAAAGGGGAGGGTGATAACTGGGCTGCAGAAAGATCAAACCTCCTGCGGGAGAAAGAACAACTCCAGCATTTAGTTGAGAAAAACCAGAAGGAATTCGAGGCTCAGATAGCAACTCTGGAGGAAGAGAAAGCTAAGCATGCTGAAAATGAGAGGTCATTAGAAGAGGACAAAGAAGCTCTTGTCGATGAAGTCAAAGAACTAGAACAGGGTCGCAATGAGATCAAACAAGAACTCGCCCAGGCCTTGTCTCAATTGAACGAAAATCAAAATGTCACTCGTGAGGTGGAGGACTTGAACACGGCTATGGCCAATTTGAAAATGAACCACTCTAACGAGTCTCGCATGGCGCAAGAGCAACACAACGAGGATTTGGAGCAAATCCAACAGCTGAAAGATATAGTGAGCGAGTTGAAAAACATTGACTCAAAACTGAAGCTTGACTCATCTATGTATGAAGAAGCCAAGGAGCAAATTGAAATCCTATCTGATGAGTTGTCAATGCTCAAGTCCGAGAACAATGAGCTGAAATCTGACGTGGCCGCACAGATCTCCAAGAACGCTGAATTCGGACACGACCTTGCAGTAATGGGCAGTGTGAAAGAAAACCATGAGCGGATGGCACGTGATTTGACTGCCAATATTACTGAAAATATAATATTAAAACAAGACATGAAACAGCAGCAGAGCGACTTTGAACGGCAGGTGGCCCTGCTGAAGAACATTCATCACGACGATGTGGATTCTGCCACAGGCAGTAGTGGTAGGAAATCGCCGGAAATGACAGCTGCCGAGAAACAAAACGCTATCCTGCGTGATTCTTTAGAACAAACGGCCGAAGACAAGGCAACTGTCGCTTCTGAACTGGTGCAATTAAGGCACGAGCATGATCTCCTGCGGACCAGCATCGACATGAAAGAGGCGGAGATTACAGCCCTAAAAGAGCAAATACAGATTGCCGATGATGAGCGTAAACATGCCGTGGCCGAGTGGCGGGAGTCAGAGCAAGAGTTAGGGGACGTCAGAGCACAGGTGGAGAAGGAGCGCAAACAACGTTGGCAGGTGGAAGAGAGGCTACCCCAGCTCCAGGCGAGACTCGAGTCCCTCCAGCATCTGGAGACAGAGTTGACCCTCGAGAACGAGAACCTTAAAGAAGAAATTGGGGCACTCAACCGAGAGAGAGAGAGAGAGTCGACAAAACAGAGCGAGAAGAGTCTTGAAAAAGAAATCGCAGTTGAAGAAAGATCTGAACGAAACAACTGAAATCTTCACAAAGGAGAATGCACTACTCAAGGATGCATTACAGCATGAGAAAGATGCTGTTGCCCAAGTGCTAAAAGAAAAAGAAGACAGTTCGCATGAAGAAGTTTTGTCTCTGAGGGAGGAAGTGAATGAATTGAGACAGAAAATCCTACGCAAGGAACAAACGGAGCATGAGATTTTGACAGAGAAAACTCGCCAGATCGGCGTACTTCAGGAGAGCAATGCCAGATTAGAACATGAAAGGGAAAACCTGAAAATAAAACTAACTGACCTCGAGAAGCAAATTGAGACAACTGAAACGGTCTCAGAGGAAGTGCAGGGTGTCTTCGGCCAGCAGTTGACTGAATTACAAACTCAGCAGAAATCCTTGGAGAAGGATCTAGAACAGCAGAAAAGTGAGCGTCTCAACCTCTCAGATATCCTCAGTAACTCGGCTTCCAGAGAGGAAAACTTGAAGCGGGAGAAAGAATTGCTCCTCAAGAAGCTCTCCGATAAGGAAGAAATCCAGGAACGTCTTATGCAAGAGAGGCTTGAACTTCAGCGGAGAATACAAGAGCAGCAGAAACTCGAAGCCCTGCTCGATGAAAAGGATCGCTTGGAGCAGGAGCTGTCTCGCCAGAAACGATCCCTTGAGTGCGACCTCCGCGACATCGAGCAGCAACTGCAGCAGCGAGAGCAGCAACTCCTCACGGAGAAGTCGGATCTCGAGTCGGAGCTCCGTCACAAAGATGTCGAGGTCCGCCGCTGGGAAGTTGGCTTCCGCGAGCAGAAGATAGAGTTCCGCCACCGTGAGACTTTCTTAAAGAAGCGCTACGAGGAGGACATGACGTCCCTCAAGGATGGGGCGGAGAAAGACAAGCTGGCGCGGCTCCAGCGGCTTCGGATGGAGAAGGACCGCCTCCACGCCGATGCTGTGGCCAAGTTGCGACGTGACCTGAGGGCCGAGTTTGACGATCTCAGTTCCCGTTCGAAGGAGCAACAACTTGCAGATATTTCACTCCTGAAGACACGACACCAATCTCAGGTGCATTGGTATTCTTATTGATTTCTTTCATACAATATTTTTTTATTTTTTGAGGGGTACAATCTGACATTTTTCAAAAAATTCATCGTAAAGTAATATTACACTTGAAACTCACCGATAATTACCAAGGAAACAAAACAAAGTACAAAATAATCAAAAACGAACATTTTCAGTATGGATTTTCTTCAGATGTATTCTTTGATTTCAGATCTTAGTTTGGGAAAATGTGAGAATTAGTTTATCTATGAAAAGGCAGCTGAGATCAGATCCGCATGAAAAGCATACCCATTGAAAAGGCATTTTAAACATTCCAATAATTTATTTTATTTTTTAAACTGACCAGATGAAATAGTAATTTGATTGAATTCAGCAATTCTAGATTGCTTCAGTTCCATTGTCTGAGTAAACCATAAAACTAAGGAGATCTGTTTTTATTTTCTAATTTCTTTTAGAAAACAGAAATAAAATTAAGTGGACTCTAGAAATGAAATCAAATTTGAAAAAAAGATGCCATGAAAGGGCATTTTACAAATCATTAATTAACTGACCAGTCTTTCCTTTCCTTGTAATCACATTCCATTCTTTGAAATGTTTATTTCTCACAAAATGTTGTGACTGCACAAAATTCTTTCAACTATAAATATGTAATAGTTCATAACTTCCTTTTTATTCTTTGCCAATCTAACATTCTTAACAATTCTTACCTCAAAAAACATTCCATCGCAGAAAGCCCTTGCACTGCATAAAAACGCTTTCCCAAACTCCACTAGCAAACTCAATTACTTAAAAAGCCTAATACATAATCCCCCCATGCAGCTAAATATCAAATAATAGAAGCTGAAAGAACGCAGCAAAGTGCATCTGAATTTGTTCTCTTCTAATGGTCGTAATGAATCACGGTTGGAATGATAAAGAGCTTTGACATCCGGCGGTACACACCGGAATGAGGGAGGATATTTCCCCTCCCTTTGTGTCCGCCCAGCTTTGTGATGTCACTGCGATGCTTTTTTACCCTCTGTATAGTATCTCTCATTGTTGCGATTGATTGCAAAGTTCTTTCACATGCTAATCTTTATTTTTGATGGCTCTCTCTCCCGCTGTTTGTATCCTGTTATTGATTTCGGAGTTAAGAGGTGATGGCATCAGCGGCTCTTTCTTCACTGAAAAGCTGTTAAGTAGATAATATTCTTAACAAATTTATTTAATAATGCAAAAATAGCAGAGATGATGCCCCCAGCGACTTTTTTTCCCTAAGAACCTGTTTAGTAGAAAATATTGCTTGACAAATTTATTTGATAAGCAAAACTTGGCGGGGAACCGGCCTCAAGCAGTGTGCATTTTAATACAATTTAAGCTGGTGACCCGTTTCTGCTCAGCAAGACTTCTCTGTACTTGGCAGATTTAAACATCAGCAGTTTTTTTCCCCTTAAAAGCTGTTCAGTAGGAATTGTTGCTAAACACAAGCTATTCGATAAGCAAAAACTAGCGGGGAACCAGCCACAATGTGCATTTTTAATGTAATTTTGGCTGGTGACCAATTTCTGCTAAGCAAGACTTTTTCTGCCCTTAGCAGATTGTTGTTCCTGGCAGAATTTTTTCCTGATTTAGGATTTTTGACAGATATCTCCCTCTTTCGAACAACTTTGTTTGAAAGACGTAAGCTGTACATCAAGGGAGAGAGACGTATCCCACTTTAAACCAAATCTTGAGACTTAGTTTTGTTTTTCGTGGGTTTGTTTTGGTGTAGAGTGTTTGTAAATTATCTTCGGGATTGCAGCACTCTAGAATTAAGTTCAGAGGACTTCAACCGAAAACACCTGATTATTACAAAATCAAATAAAATAGAAGAAAGATACTGAAATTTAACATAATACATAAGAAGTACAAACCTGCACTCAGTAAAAATACTTCATTTTTTGTCCTTTTTTTTGGTCAGTGTATCTTCTTAATTTGTCTAGTGCCCAGAAACACGATTACGAGTTATACAGAACAAGTTGATATTTGGAGTGGCACCAGTCTACTGTAGATTCAAGCCTCATTTTGATTTGTATATTTTTTTATAGTGTATGAAATATGCATCATGCAATTATGAAATCCATGATGATGTTTTTTAATGTGCAATATCCCAACATTTATTCCCTGACATAACCCATTATAGGAATGATTTTTAAAAATCACAAACTAAAACTTGCACAATTTGAGATGGCTGCAAATGATCTGCACAGTTTCATCATTGAACCCTCCTACTGCTTGACCATTCAATATCATCCACTGTGGTTTTGAATGATAAATAAGACTAATCCAGCCTGCAATATCGTGTAATGAATGCATACACACCATACACATTCAATCTTCCTACTGTCTGACCATTTAATATTATTCACTGTGGTTTTAAAATGATAGATGCACTATGCCAGCCTGCACTTATGATATCATATTATGGTGAATGCATCCACCTTGGAAATCTGCCATGTCGAAGCCATCTATTCCTGTCAGATTATGGCCCTTTTCGAATTCACGACTTCGGCTCCAAAATCGGCTCAGGCTAGCTAGGCTCCCTCAATTATTTTAAACTTAATGCATGCTTTGCGGTCAGGGTTTCAGACAAGAAAACTGGGCCTGAAGCCCAATCCGGAGCCGAAGCCAGGGATTCGAAAAGGGCCTATGTTTGAACAATTATATTCTTTGACTTCCAGTTCAGATGGCTTTCAGAAGATAAATTTCAGATTTTCATCCGAGTTCAGACTTTTTATATGTGCCCAGTGAAAAAAAAATGAAGAATTCCTGCGCTTTGATGCACTTCTCTATTGCTGACGATACTGTTACCAAAAGCTCCTTGAAATCTTGAACATCAAGGAGTTATCAATTGTGGAAATGCCATCATTTCAACATGCATCCTAACAAAATTTGATACTAGTTTCAGACCTTTTTGTCGGCGAAGACTCTTAACTCTTCTTTTAGGTCTTATTTTTTAAAGTAAAAGACTTGCCAATATCTTTAGATGAATTAGTGAATTATGCTTACTTTAAGGGACAGACATTTCATGGGAGTTTATGAATATTCATGTATTTTTCTTTTCATTAATGGATTTATTTTAGTGGGGAGTAGATGTTGGTGCTGAAGACACGAAAGTATTATTTAAAGAAACAGAACGCTTAATCTTAGAGGTGGTTATATAAGAAAAGAAAAAGAAATTTCTATTATATATTTTGCCTTTTATGTTTAATTGCAATTATGTGTATTGTGTACAGACGTTTAGTTGAGTTTAATATTATTATGCATCATTTAAATTATGCCAAAGTGCCAAATTAGCTCTGTCTTCCGTTCGTCTGTTGGGGGGGGGGGACTTAAACTAGTGTCAGCTCATTAGCAGCTTTATTTATGGTCATTTGAGTACTTCTTGACTGTTAGTTTGAACAGTGACCTTTGACCCAGAGGTCATTTTAAAGTGGGTGAGATCACGTTAGATGCGGGGGATGAGTTTGTAATTCCTGTTGTCGTGATGAAATGGATGGGAAGTAAGATATTTTCATGTACAGCGTGCTCTGCTTTAGTTGTCAAGCAGTGCCCAGTTGCCACAAAGCTGCCAAGCAGAAAGGATATTTTGCTAAGCAAAAGTAAGCTGGGTACCAGTCACAGGAGTGCAGTGCCTGGCGTTTTGGCTGGTTTTCCCATTTCTGCTAAGCGCAGTTTATCTGTTCTTAAACAGCTTTAATAGTAAGTTGGGACCCAGAAGTGTGGGGGAATTTCTCAAAGTGTTTATGTGAAGGTATTTAGATATGCTTGCAAAGCAAGGAGTAGATTTGTCAGGTTGGTACGAATCGTCCGCACCAATTGGCTATATGTATGTATATTTCACAGCGCATTTGTATATCGAGCGTTAAAATAAGGAAAACCTTGCGGCTTGGTCTTGGTCGTAGCTGTAAAAACTTTGATCTTTTGTTGATTTGTGAGGTGATAAGAAACCAAAAGAATATATATTTTTTTTTTCAAAGACATAAAACTCACAAGGGACGTTTCTATTTCCTGTAAGACAGTTGATATATTGTGAATAATGGGGGTGGTGGGGGGGGGGGGGTGGTTAGCTAAAAATTGCCTAAGGAAACCACAAAAATGCCCGAATAACTTGATGGTTAGCCTATGGCCATGATGATGGTAGCATTTTAGGTTGGCAAGTCAACTGTTTTCAGGCCTGGTGCCTTACAGAGGCAAAAGAGGCAATCGCCGCCATGCCCCTGGTCATTGTCGTGGTGCCCCTTGAAATGTTCCAGTGGAAATAAAGCAAAAAATCCCACGTAGAGGTGCCCTTTAGTAAGTGTGGTGGATTTGGCGTGAGAAGCTAGGCCAGTGTGGCAGGCAAGTTGAAGTGCAGTTGGCGGGCAACCCATTGTAGTTTATAACACTTGGAGGTACAAGTAGAGTAACCCATTAGTTGGTGTGTAATCGTGATGCGCATTAAGTTGGAGAATGAACTTTTGTCGAGGACTTCACTTTTGGGGGCCATTATTTTCTATAAGGTTATGGGACCGCACCTTCTTGGGGAGAGGGGTTGACAAATTTATCATTGACACCTCTATGCCATGGGAAGGCAGGTCAAGGGTTGGGATGAGGGTGGGGGAGGGGGGAGGGGGTAAGAGGGGGGGGGGGGTCACAACTGCTTCGTCATTGCCTTGTAAAAGATTTAAGCATTAATGTTTATATGAGTTATGATGTATATTTATATATATATTTTTATGTTTTATTTGTCAGTTTGAATAACAATGAGTTTGAAAATTTAAAGAAATTAGAGAAAAAAGAAAGAAAAAAAAAAAATGTTAGGAATAATTTCGGATGAATCTGCCGTGAAGTTGAGTGACGATTGAGTGAGGTTTATATTGCAGTGAATGTTAAGATTTGAATACTCAGTGTCCGTTTAGTTTAATTTTGTCCCCATTCCTAATATTGTATTGATTTTGAGATCTTGTATTTGAAGACTTCAGGATTGAGTCGAAAATTTGAAGAATGTATGTGGTAAAAGCAGACTGTTTAATTTATTTTCCAGTGGAGTTTTTTGTTAGTTTGAAAAGCAATTTGATTTGGTGATTATTCGTGTGTTTACAATCAGTTCTGTAAATTGTTTAAATTATTGTGAAGGTCTGGGTCAAACACACGCAAAGTCGTTTTGGAGAAACGTCCACAATTTCTAACATGATTTTGTTTTTTTCCTTTTCATTAACTTCCCATCAGTTTTCCCCTGAATTCCATCGTTTCCTTGATTCCATTCACTCCTTACATCCTCACCTAACCCATTTGAAGAGTTCTCCCCTAAAAAAACAAATTCCTGACTAACAAACAAAATCCTGAGAATGAAAATGCAGCTGATTTCACACAACTTTTGAAGCATTAGAAAAATGCTGTTTGATCCCCTAAATAGTGCTTGCAATTTATGACACCTTGCAAATAATGTTACTAAGTTAAATATGTTCATCTTCGGCGTGTTTTGGCGTTTATAACACAAGCTGCTGAGTTTTGTTCACAATTCTTTCACAAAATTATCATTTTATCTGGTTTTGGGATTTCAAAGACAGACATTCACTAAAAAAGAATTTTTGATCAAAGTGTAAACTGTTTTTTTTTCTTCTCTCTATTTCTTCTGTGATATGAAAATATTATTTTGTTAATTTTTTGCGTCAAAATTAACGAATTTATGAAAAGTTACCCTACTCCAAAAAGTGATGTTGAAAGTCGACATTATTGTTTGGCAGATTCTCTTGCATTTTTCGTTTTTATTTATCTGATCAAGTCCTGTGTATCTCTTCTCTGTCAAGTGTGATCATTTTTACAACTTTTTTTCTTCCTGAGATTCTGAAAGTGTGGACAAAAATCTTTACAGTCCTTTTTTGTATCTTTCCAGTTTAAAACATCCAAATTGATTTGCCTGTCTTTGACCCAAACCTAATCCAACGCGATGTACTTACTGATGCATGTTTTGCCTTCCACAGATGTGTGTGTTATTTATAAACCACTGCAAACTCACTGCTTCCAAGTTATGATGGGGGGGGGGGGGTTGGAACCAGGCACTACAGTTGGGAACCAAACCCATGACCTTGTTTTCACTACAACATGAAAAGTACCAAGTGATGTCTGAAGTTTTGCATCTGGATTGTAAGAAGTAACTATTCCTAGTAAATCTTGCGTGTATAACCATTTGAAAATCTCTTTTGGAAAGAGTGTTGGCTCTGAGAAAAACCGTTGGTTGCTCTCAGAAGAGCCGTCGTTTGTTCTTGACGATTCAAAGCTTATTAAACTCGGCTTGTCTTCATGTTACCTGAAGACGTGTGGAGTGTGCAGTTCCAAACCTCAAGAACAAACCAGCCTCTCCTTTCAGAGCCAGCACTCCTCCCGCAAGGGTCTTTCACATGGCTGTACCCCTAACAGTTACTAGAAAATAGCAACACCTTATAAAAAGGTCTATCATTTTGATGGTTCTGGGTTTGATTCTCACCCAAGATGCTCCTTGATTTTTCCCTCTGAGACTCGGGGGTAAGGTTGCAGTGAATGAACGGAATTTTATAAACCACACTTCAGCGAATGGCAAAACTGTAATAAAACATGCATTGATGGAAAAAAAATGACATCAGAGGTGTACTTATTCTTGGGACGACAATAATAAAGAGAGAACCGCAATGAGAAAAAAAAGAACTCTGCAGCTTGTGTTATTTTTTTCAACAGGCCTGAGATGTACGATGTCAGGAGTTTACGTGATTTCAGGATTTTTCATTGATGTTCCCTTCAGATTTTCTTGTAAGAGGTGAATTTGCCAACACAGGAAAAGAAAGACACAGCCCTTGTTAAAATATGATCACTACATTTCTATTTGTGGTGATGCAGAGAGTCTGTAAACCTCTACAATGTTACATGCTAATTCTCTGGCCAAATTTCATAGAGCTGCTTAAGCACAGAAAGTAGCTAAGCACAACAAAACTATGCTTACTGAAATAAGGTTGCCAGCCAAAAATACCATGTCACATGTACAATCTGTGACTGGTGTCCTGCTTATTTTCGTTTAGCGGAAAATCTTTAAGCATTTTTGTTTCTGCTTAAGCATCTCTAGGGGCTTCATCTCCAGGGCCTTATTTCATAGAGCTGCTTAAGACAAAAATATTGCTTAACAATGTTCTGCTTAGCAAAATGAGCAACATACCAGTCGCAGGAAAGTACACAGGACAAGGTATTTTGGCTGGTAACCATATTCTGGTAAGCATTATTTCGTAGTGCTTAGCTACTTGTTGTGATCAGCAGCTCTATGAAATTGGGCCCAGCTGATCAAGAGAGTCCAGCTACGCATTTTTCAGGATTGTTCTGTTCATTGAATCCCACCCATGTTTTAACGCCACTTTGCTTATTTCCAGTAAACAACAACAACTTCATGTAGATAAATCCTTTAAAGAAGAATGCAAAATGAAGCGAGCAGTAAACCCAGGTTGAACCTTGTGTAACCCGGGCTTCCCAATGTACAACGCGGTTACACCAGGGGTCGATTTCACAAAACTCTCCCTAACTTAGGACTAGTCCTAGGCAATGCTAAGAGATAGGACTAGTCCTAAGTTAGGACCAGTACTTGGGACTAGTCCTATCTCTTAGCATTGCCTAGGACTAGTCCTAAGTTAGGAAGAGTTTTGTGAAATCGACCCAGGTTCATCCTCAAGTAGAGCTTGTTTAGCATTCCATTCCTCCCTGTTAACTCACCCTTTAAAATGCAGACGTTATTCAAATGAAATTAACCCTAATTTTCTTGTACTCTCATCCTACCTCCAGTCCAACTTCTAAACTGTCCAAATCTGGGACCGATTTCATATCTTTTAAGCAGACGTTTTCTGCATTATGGAGCGGTCCTCAGCACATTTTCCATTTCATAATAACTACTCACCGTTAGCAAAGCAAAGATAACTCCAACTAGCTGGCGGTTGTAAGCAGGGCCCAATTTCATGGCTCTGCTTACCACCGGATTCTGCACCTGCGATCACCATTCTGCGCTTACAGGGCAAGCGGTGAATTTCTGCGCTAGCTGTGTAAGCAAGAATGCAGGAGTGTGGTGTAGGCAAGCCCACAAGCAAACATTTCCTCGCTAACCTGTGAGTTACACTTGACTTAAGCATGGAATTTCTTGCTTCCGGTGAGCGCTGATTGCTTGCTTACCGTAAGCAGAGCCATGAAACTGGGACCAGATGAGTGACATGACAATGTGGATCCATTGTGAACACACCCACACACTGTCGCACATGGTTTGTGTACCCAGTGAATCAAGGACTTCTCTGTGTAGTTTCTCTGAATTTTTCCTGATGTCAGGATGTTCTCAAAATCTCCTTGAGCCTTGAAATTTTCTTGAAAGAAGTAAAGCACTCGCCAAAGGGAGGGAGAAAGAAATAGCCCACATTGTGTCCAAACCTGTAGTTTTGTATTTCTGGTGATGCACAGAGTCTGTAAACCTCCTGATGAATTGTAGCATCTGGGAGGTTCTGGTTCTAGAAAAAGGGGGAACCAAGACCAGTAAGCCGTTTATCAGGAGTTCTCACATTCATAGAACTCATCCTTGCCAGAGAGAAACGATGTTAACCATTAAGTAGTTGATGTCCATGCATATCAAAAGAATGCTACTCAATTCCACCTAAAAGTTGAACGCATTTTAACCAAAACAGCAAAGAGGCATTGAAATACTTGCCACAGTCTGCTTACTTTTCCCCTTTACTAACTTGCTAAGACCCCAAATTAGCTAAGCATAAACCCAGGAAAGGGTATACCAGCCACTTACAAGTAATACACATTTAAATCATTTTGGTTGTTAACCCATTTCTGCTTGTTTCATTTATTCTGAATCCATCCTCATCTTTGAAGCGGAAAATTTGGATTACCTCTAAAGTTTGCATGGAACCAGTGACTAGTAATGGATATTTTAAGTCATTTTTGTCATGTTGCTAAGAAAGATTTCAATCAGCTTTGTTTTACTTAGACCAAGACCTTTATCTTTATGATCTTACTTTGGATTTTCTGGTACCAGAGTGTTCCCTCAAGAGTAGATTTTAATTGTATTGACCCAGTTCACCTGGCGTCATCGTCGCAATAATCTTGGTTCTGCCATTTCGGGGTCAATGTCCTTATGTTTATGCAGTGAAGTAATCATTTGAGGCATCAACGTGATGTTAACACTCTTACCATATGATTTTTTAATGAAATTTGACTCCCAAAATGGCGACCATGGCAGACAGTAACTGCGTGAGACAATTGGTGACCGTTGTGTAAGTGGTCAGTACTGAATAGTATGTAAAACCATAAGTGTGTTAAAAGGGAATAGTTTTGTCAGCAAGGCAGTACATAAAGCTGTGTCTTTGTACCCTCCATAGAAACAGAGCATGGAGAATGCTCATCTCACTTGCCCGTTGCTGCTACATGCGCCCTCTTTGTCAGCTGTGGACATAAGAGTATCAATACCAAGTGACATGCTGGTGTGGCAAAATTAACCAGATAAACCAATGGGAAAGCTGAAATTTGCCATAAAGCTAAAATGGCAGCGTGCACGAATTGCCTCAGAGCAGATATGCACAGATAACTACACACAAGGCATTCTACTAGTTCTTTTTCTATGTTATATTCGCACCATTGTGCAGCCATATTGTCTTATTCCCATTCAAATCAATGTAACCAAAATGAGGCTCGAAGGAAAAATTGTCTGGTTCCCTATTGAAAAATATTGAGTATCTGTGCTAGTCATCTCACACTAAGTGAGAGAAGACTAGCCATTCAGACTTGGCCTTAGAATTGACCGCCATCATCTACTCATCTTTACTCTAACTCCTTCTGAACTAATTAACATGCCCTTCCTCTTCATCGCCACCAGATGGAGGAGCTGCGGAAGTACTTTGAAGGCAAGCTCAAGGACGTCCAAGACGAGCTGGAGAACGAGCGCAGGCACCAGCTCGGTACCGTCAAGGACGTCCACGAGCGTGAGCGACAGCGAGAGCTGAGCGAGATGAGAGATCGGCACGAGTGGGAGATGGAGGCGCTCCGAGGAGAGCTGGACTCCAAGCATTATCAGATCTTCAGGGAGATGAGAGAGCAGCTGGAGAAAGCCTACAAGGAGGAGGTGGGGCAAGTCAGGAGGGAGGCAAAGGTAGGATTTCTATGCCCGAGGAGTACTTCAACCAACCCTCATCCGTTCGTACTCTCGACTCTGCACCTGATGGTTCATGAGCCCAAGACCTTGACTCTATGGGGCAGCAGATCCCAGAGCTGCCAACTCTCCCTGATTTTGCAGAAATGATCCCCCAAATAAACAAAATGCATAAAAAAATGCACTAATGGATGGTTCGATACATTGAATAGCCTCCCTTAATGATGTCTTTGCCCCGCTTGCCCCCCCCCCACCCTCCTCCCCCAAATGTCTGGTTATGCCACTGACTACAAAGCTTGCAACATAATAAAACATTTAAGACACATATTCTTATTAAATAAACTTCATACTACCCAAAACACACATGCAGGGATTCGTTTGTAATTTAGATTAAGGAAATTCGTATTGCTTAAAAGACACACACAGATGATGCAGTCCTC
Source organism: Pycnopodia helianthoides (assembly GCA_032158295.1). Classification (NCBI taxonomy): domain Eukaryota; kingdom Metazoa; phylum Echinodermata; class Asteroidea; order Forcipulatida; family Asteriidae; genus Pycnopodia; species Pycnopodia helianthoides. Next base: position 7,784,500 of record CM063263.1, on the reverse strand, counting down.
TAAAAGTAAGAAATTCAAATGAATTACTACACAAATCAGGAATTAAAGCATTTCTTTCAGACCTATGACCAGTTTTTAAATTACCTTTCCCTAACACCCCCCAATAAAAAAAACAGACATGAAATGAATATGATGCCCTGAGTATAAAGACATTACAATGAAAAAGTTCACATAAAGACTAACTAATATTATTGGTTTTTAAACTATGTTTGATTATGATTTATGATTAAAACAAAAAAATTACAATATTTTTTTCCACAGAATGAGCGAGACATTGAGTTGGCAAACCTCCGTCTCTCCATGGAGCAAATCCACACCAGCCAGTTGGAGGTAGAGAGGGCGCAGCTGGAGCACGAGCGAGCCGGGGCACTGACCGAGTTGAGACACACCCTGATGATGTCACACAAAGCGGATATGGAGGGGGTGGAGTCGCGGTGGGCGGAACGATTCACGGCCATGGAGAAACAAATGGAGGAGAGCATCCAGAGGAAGGGTGAGTTTGAACATTTCTGTTAATATTGCACTTGGGCGATAGGATATTGATTTTTACTTTTTTGTTTATTAATAATGGTTGCCATGGAGAGAAGAGAAGGAAGGGGAGTTTCAGTTTTTGATGAGGGAGGACAACCCCAGAGGTTTGTTTCAAGGAAAACCCACGCAATCAAGTAGGGGACTGAAAACCCAATCCACATAGTGCCCCTGGCAGTATTCGAAGCGGGGTTCTAGAGGAGAAAACCCCAGATAATTATTTTAAGGAAAACCCACGCAATCAGGTAGGGGACTGAAAACACAATCCATATAGTGCCCCCGGCAGGATTCGAACCGAGGTCCTAAAGGTGAAAACCCCAGATAATTATTCCAGGGAAAAGCCACGTAATCAGGTAGAAACTGAAAACCCAATCCACATAGTGCCCCCGGCAGGATTCGTTCCGGTCCCAGAGATAGAAGGCGAGGAAAGATATCACTGCGCCAACCTGACTGCCCCAAACCAACCACTCCGGATGCAGCATGGATGACCTCATCATGTAATTCTAACAAACAAATTGTAAAAAAGGAGAAAGAGGCATTCTTTATTTAGATCTGTTGGTCTCTAGCCAGCCTCTGTCTTTTTGTATAGATATTTTCATGGTAATTGTGCCACCAGTGTGTCCGACCTGGTTCCTCCTATCAGGATGTTTGAGCGTGAAACCAGACTTTCTGCTTGTTCTCACCCATACACTCTTGCTTTGCTGAGATGAAGAACAAAGAGCCATTTCAACAGCTTTATTCCACGTACTGCATCTCTTTGGAACTCCTTGCCTTGGTGCATGCCTCCCTCCTTCCTACAACCTCGACTGTTTTAAGAAGAATATCGATTCCTACCTTCAGCTCCCCTGGGTTATTTTCATCTTAAATCTTTTCTTCTTCTAGCCCTTTACCAAGGGTGGCCTTTAGCCTTGTTTGGGGCAAAGTTGCATTAACAAAAAGTTGTACTGAAGATTCACACTGTTACAGTACATGTATGTTGACAACTGAGAGAGGTTGGTCCTGTGGCTGTACTTTTTACCAAGTTGTTATTATTAATTGTTTGCTTTGAAAGGAGAGCAGGGGGTTGTTTGTAGCAGGTATGCAACTTTTCAGATAAGCTCATTTTTTGTTGAGGGGGGGAGGGTGCCACGGAAACCTTAAAAGAAAAAACACTATTCAAAGTTTTTTACGATTTGAAATTTTGTGTGTTTTTGTTGCAAAAGCAAAGTTGCATGTCTGTTGTAGCTAGGGATTTTGCATAAGAACTCAGGTGAGAATTATTCTTTTGTAGAATTTTGTTCGTCTCATGCTTTTCATGAAGGCCCTAGAGACCAATACCTCCTTAGCCAGAGTCTTGTTCTTGGTGCCCCCTTCAAATAATTCCTGTGAACTAGATGATCTTTCTAATTGAAGTGTATCCTTCAAAATTTAATGTGGCCTTCAGGACTGTAGTTAGGAACTTATTTTACTCCAGTTTCATTATAGCTCTTCTGTATGTTTATTCCTCTTATTTGTTTTGTTAATTTTATAAACTTTAAGTTTGAGGTAAACATGTCATTATTTGGAATGAGATAATAACAGACATGTATACTCCGCAATACCTATATGAATGTACTGTACTGCAAAATAATGAAAGGTAAAAACTTGATGTTTCGATCAGTATGCTCTGATCGTCTACGCAGGCAAACTGACTGGGTATATTTTGACTAAGTTGGGGTTGAACAAAGACAATTATTAGAGCGGGACTTGAACCTGCGACCGCTGGATTAATATGCTGGCGCTCTACCAACTGAGCTACATGTATCTAGCCCTAATGTTGGCGGTCTTCCTATTTTTGTCAACATTTTTGTTCGGGGGTGCCAGTCAGAAGCCATACAACCTGAACAAAGATATTGACAAAATAGGGAGACCGCCAACATTAGGGCTAGACAGCTCAGTTGGTAGAGCGCCTGCATGTTAATCCAGAGGTCGCAGGTTCAAGTCCCGCTGTATTCAATTTTCCTCTGTTTAACCCCAAATCAAATCAAATTAATAGATAAATAAATAAATAACAATCAAGTGATGAACCAATTACAATATGCAGCTGTCAGATCTGAACAACCTTGCCTTCACTTATAGACTCTGTGTTGACGATCCAGGCAAGTGCCTGGAACAGGTTGTTACATTTCACCTGTCACAGATTTATTATAATGACTTTAGAAATTGGGGGGAAAAACCAGTAACCAATCAACGCTGTTCAAGGCTACGGGTTCATTCATGAAATTGGGTAAAGGATACCTGGTCTAGGGTGTGCGGTTTACTTTTGAGTAGGGGTGTTCACTGAAGAAGGTGGTTCGAGGGGCGATTTTAAATCGTGTTATTTAATTATTAGATGCATCAATTTCAAAGGAAATGGAATTTGGACAGCACTTATCTTAGACTAATTTATGCCGTTTGAAATGGAACGATCCAACCGAAGTAATTAAATCACCCTGATTGTGCTGTAACAGAATCTACTTAATTTCCCCCCTCCTCTGTGTGAATGGTCCAACCCCAAATCATATCAACAAACCACTGATAGAAATCTGTTTGGTTATTAGCATAACAAAAAAACGAAGAAGGGGTCAAAATTTACGTGACAAAAGAAGACTCCTGTGTGAGGAAAAATTGTACTGGAGTGACTGGCGGGATGAATGTAAAATGCTTGACAACACACACACACACACAGAGGGATGTACAAAGGTCAGCTGTTGGGGCCCACTTCATGATAATGTAATTATGCCAGTGTGGTTGATATACACTACTCATATCCCAGCCATGGGTTTGTTTGTACGGTTGTAGTGGATGGAACCGAGGGGGACGCTGTTACAGCTTATGTTGATAATCATCCGAGTCTCCGGCAAATGGTTAGAAGAGAAAAAAAATAAAATAATAATAATAAAAACCCTGGGAACTTTACTAGCAACATGTAGCGTCTCTCATCTCCACGGCCCGGTCTGTCAGAGAGTGAGGGGGGATTTTAATATAATTCCAGTGTTGATGTCGGAGAGGAGGATTGTACGCAGGACGTGGTAAGCATTAAAACTGTTTGGGGTGGCTTTAGTGTATAAGACAGGAAATGATATTATTAAATATTATTTGTGTGTAGGGATCGGTGGGATTATTAGTGTTTGATCAGCGGAATCAGGCTTTGGATTAATTTGCGTTAAAGGGAGGGTGTAACTTTGGTAATTACTCCAAAAATGAATGGCCATAAAAAACTTACTTAGTAAGAAGCACTGCAGCTGTTGATAGTGTATAACATTATACAAAACGATTCCCTTCTAAGGAATGTGGTTTTAAGACAGAAAGAGGGATTCAAAAAACATTTTAATCTGGGAAATGTTTCATGCATGAAACGTTTCTCAGATTGTGTATTCCAATGACGGATTATTCTTCCTGCGTGGGCATAACCACTCAAGATATTCGACAGTATCTCCAAGACACTACCACCTTTTGAAATGAAATTTTCATTGGTTACCATGGTTACTTTTATTGTATAAATCTACATTCATACAGGATTTATAAAAACAATTGAATGGTTCCAAAAACCAGAGGTATACTTTGCCTTTAACAATGCTGGCTAGACGATTGACATGTAAAAAACATTTCCCATATTTTCACTGTTGCGATGTATGCTTTCATTACGGGCACCAAATATAAACAAACTGCACAATTTACTCATTCAATATTGTGTCCTCCAAAATCTGGATACTATTTTTAAGAACACAGTTTTAATTTTTTTGTTTTTAATGTAAAGCTAGATATCTTTGTTGGTATTTTTTATCTTCATGCACTGATTTTTACAACGGTTTTACAACGGTGTCAAATAATATACTAAAACAAGAGTTTTCTTCTGTTTAACATAATTAGCTTCAGATATTTCCCAGCTGTGAAACTCTTCAGAATCTTCTCCTAATTTACAAAAGTTATCAACCCTTAAAAGCAGGGCATGTGACTTTTCAGCTGATCAGCTGATTTCCTGGTTTTTTGGTTTCTCAGTTGTGCCTCTGGAAATTGGAAAACACAGCAAAAAGTCTTGCTCTGCCTGATGTCACTTTCCTCATTTTTTTTGTTTACAACAAATTGCAGTTACATGCCTGTTTTAAAGGCACTGGACACTATTGGTTATTACTCAAAATAATTGTTAGCATAAAGACTTACTTGGTAACGAGCAATGGAGAGCTGTTGATGGTATAAAACATTGTGAGAAACGGCTCCCTCTGTAGTAACGTAGTTTTTGAGAAAGAAGTAATTTCTCAGTAAAATATTTGAATTGATTTTGAGACCTCACGCGTGAGGTCTCGAAATCAAGCAATCAAGCATCTGAAAGCACACAACTTGGTGTGACAAGGGTGTTTTTTCTTCCATTATTATCTCGCAACTTCGACGACCAATTGAGTTCAAATTTTCAGAGGTTTGTTATTTTGTGCATATGTTGAAATACACCAAGTGAGAAGACTGGTCTTTGACAATTACCAAAGGTGTCCAGTGTCTTTAAAGATGCTACCCCCTTTTTTTCATTTTTTTTTCATGGACAATTTGTTATGTCAAATTGCTGCTTTTTAGTCACTGCTTAAATAAAAAAGCTCAGTAAACAACCCAGGCCTTGCGCTTAAGCTTTTTTTGTAAAGTAGTCCACCGAGCTTGCATTGTACTGCCCCCAGGAAGTTTTAGTTGCCCAGATTTTAAACATGTCTTGTCATAAATATGTGAATCTTCTGATATATTGATGGTAGCGATCACAACCAGTTTATAGTCAAATGAAGTTACATTCAAACATTAAAAATAAGTTAACACGTTTACAAAAAATGTATTATTCATATCTGAAAAGGAAGAAATATGAGTATTTTAAGCAAGTAGGTCGCACAGTGTTTAGTAGCCCACATGGCAAGTTGCGAAGGGGTGGTTACTAGTCCATAGCAGTTTTGACTAGACAATGTATGCTGGGCTAGTGTTATGGGCGAGCCAAGCAACCACTTCACTTCAACGGCGCTCCTTGCCAACTTCTGCGCCATTTTTTTTTGTCCACATGTATGTGGTGAAGATACAAATTTACAACTCTGAACTGTTCGGGGATTTACAAGCATAATGGGAGAGCACCTTAGATGAATTTTGAAACCTCTTTTTATTTTCAGATAAAAATGATAGAGATACATAATGATATTAATAATAACGATGTGTTGTATTCCTTATGTGCTTTTCAAGCCAAGTATAGGCCCCTCAAAGTACTTTACAGTATAACCCTTGTTCGACGGGCCCTAAGCATTTCTGAAACCATCTCAACTCCTTAGGAGTATGCAGCACCATCAGTCAAATGGGCACACAGCCACACATAAGGACAAACATACTTAATAACGGGCATGCACCGGTTTTGGAAAATTGCTTGCCCCAAAAATGTGCTGAGTTATGGTGTGGGATTTTGTTTGAGTGAGGAAGGATCCCAGTAGGTAACTCAAGGAAGATAGGGTCAATATCATTTCAAAAAAAAAAAAAAAAAAAGATACTTGCATTTGCAGACTACATAGTACATGCTCATGGACAATTAGGACCTACTTCATAAAAAAACAAAAAACATACGTTTTTAGATACTTTGCTCCAAGTTTTTATATTCAAATATTTATATAAAAAATATGTTCATAGAGCTAACAAAATGGCAACGCCCATATTTTATTAATATTTTTTTTCAGACATGTCAATTCCATTTCGAAAAGTGGTTGCCATCCATTATTGATGACGTTAATTTGGAACATGTGCTGTACAACATCTCTCTCGTACAGTTGACACACTATTTGTCGCCATTTTGTCGCCATCCTGTCACCATGTACAATAACTTGATCTATGGCGGACTAGTGGCGTGTTCCTGTCATCACATGATAACTCCACAGCTTGGCGCTAATTACAGCGATTCATCATTGTGGATGTGTAGCGTTGTAATATCTCACAAACAATCTAGTAATTTATTGTAGAAACTTTGCCAACATAAATTGGTAAAACAAAATTGTGAAAGACGTGCAAGGTTTAAGTTTTGAATTTTTTTTTTATGAATTCCCAGCGGGAAAGTTGTCACATTTTATCAAAGTATTAAACGACAAGGGAAACTGACTGGTAACTTTGAAATAATGTGGGGTCGAAGAAAGACAATTTGACTAGGGTGGGACTTGAACCCGCGACCTCCAGCACAGTACTCCGGAGGTCACAGGTCTAGTAACTTGTTCTTTTTTTCAACCCCAAATTTTAATCCGATGCAAAATAAGTTCTCCATTAGAGTATTTGGCCTTGTATAGTCTGGTTTACCATTCAATCAAATGTTTGTGTAGTGGTTTGTTTATTTATGTATTTCGTAATGTCGGGACTTTCCCTTAAATTACTTTATGATTATCAAGCAGGATCGGTAAAACTTGTCAGCGCACTAGTCCGGCCTTTTTTTTTTCACCGGTCCATATTTCATATAAAACATGGATGCTTTTCAACATCAAACTGGCCAGCTTGACCTCTTGGAGAGAGTTTTGACCGGTGTTTTAACTGGCATTTGAAAAGACACTCGCAGCCAACAATTAAAACTTGATGAATAAAAACTTATGCATAAAGTTGATGTTTTGTAATGGCCAATGGTGTATACATGTATAGTTCTCCTAGGATTTTTTCAAAACTGGGGCAGTCTGGACCCAAATTTTTGAAGTTTTGGCCAAAGCAAGCTGATTTGAAATGAGATCCACTCTAATTGATTTTGTCTTTATGAGTTTTGTGAATTTGATTTTAAGCAAGTAGGTTGCACAGTGTTTAGCAGCCCACAGGGCAAGTTGCGAAGTGGTGTTTACTAGTCCATATCAGTTTTGACTAGACAATGTACGCCGGGCTAGTGTTAAGGGCGAGCCAAGCAACCACTTCACTTCAAACTTGATGAATAAAAACTTGATGCATAAAGTTGATGTTTTGTAATGGCCAATGGTGTATACATGTATAGTTCTCCCTAGGATTTTTTCAAAACTGGGGCAGTCTGGACCCAAATTTTTGAAGTTTGGCCGCAGCACGCTGAATTGAAATGAAATCCACGGAATAATTACTACTTGATGTTTATCTTTGGTTTTAAAAAGCCTTTCTGTGCAATCTGGGGCACTCTAATTGATTTTATTCTTTATGAGTTTTGTGAATGTGATTTGAAGTAAAAAAAAAATTAATAATGACATTAATTTTTGTTTAGCATCGACCGCAATTCGTGCATATTGGCGCACAATTTGTGAGCATCAAGTCTATACATTAGCATCAGTCATGTGAGGCAAAAAAAAACCATTTTTATATCAAATATTACTGATACATATATTTTGAGGAAAAAGATTTGCCCAACTTTGTAGTAGAGAAAATAAAATTAGCTGTTGCAAACTGCTCACCAACCAAAAGGACCTGTAGTATAAATGCACAAATTTAGTTAGTGGCCTGACGTTTCGACCCTAGCAGAGTCTTTCTCGAAGGCTAGATGACAAGACAACACACATACATGCATACAAGGGGACAAAAGCAGTCAAGTGGAAATACATGAATAGAGAGAGTGGAGAGAGAAAAGCAAGAAGCAGAAGTACTTACATATGGGTGGTGGACAGATAGTGAAAATAAAACTAAATCAAAATGGCAGGCCCTTGGGAACGGCTCAAGGCCCCCCCCTTCCCTCCCCCTTCCTTCCCCCTTCCCTCCTTCTTCCTTCCCCCCTCCTCAAGGCTCCCTTTGGGTGTGAGACCAGTCATTATCTAAGATTCAATTCAGCGTAGCCAAACCAACAACCAAACCCGGCACAACCACTGTCAACCCGAGTCCACAAACATTTGGACGTCGAGCTACCATATGGTGTAGCATTCCCTCCAATATCTGTTCGGCTTCATGGCCCATGTACGATGTGTATATAGTACACACAGGATGAGGGTTAAGGGCATGCTCAAACATGTGATATCTTCTTCAGTCAATCCGTACTTGATTTAATTTGCGCCGATTTTGAAAAACCTACATTGAAACATCTCGTAAAATGGTGGTCGTACGCAATGCTGTTATTTGGAGTGTAGAGTAGCCTATTTTAAGATAAATATTTTCCTAGATTTTTTATTAAAAAATTGTCCTTTAAAAAAAAAAAAAAAAACCCAATACATATATACATGTACATAGATACGTTACAAACATGTTATTAATGATTATTAAATAAGTTCATCTGGATTGTTGCTAAATCATGGATAAATAGGTTCGTTTTTTCAAATCTAAAAAATGTAGAAACATCTACATTTTTTTGATTTGAAAATAACCAAATCTATTTATCCATGTTATTAATGACTTGGGCATGTATTTTTAATGCTTGTCTTCCATTCTATTCTACAAAAAGAGTTGAGTGAACGATTGAGTAGAAATATTTGCCAGTGTGATTGATGAATTGTGAGCATCCAGGGCCCAATGTCATGGCCTTGCTTACCGCAAAATTCCACGCTTACGGGGACCTGTAAAATGTTTCTAATGGTCATAAATTGGTAAACAGTGCCATAAAATTGAGCCCTGGGCATGGGCCCAACTTCACAGAGCTGCTTAAGCACAAAAAGTAGCTAAGCACATTAAATTTGTGTATATGCATCTTGTAGCCAATTTTTATCCTTGGAAATTACTACGTGAAAATGAAATGAAATGAAAATCAATTATAAGCTTTAAGACTCCAGAACACACAGCATAGCTGTACCATAGTGCATCCTACTCTGTCCTTCATTGGATGGTTTGAAATAAGGCTTTTAAAGCTCAGCTGTAACAGGGCTCAAATTAACACTGGACCGCAGGCATCGGGCCAGTAAACTCACGACTGGACAAGTCTGGCAGTCTTGTGTTTTTGTCCAAAGGTTGACGTTCTGTTTGTTAAAAAAAAAATCTTTCAATTCTGTTGAATATTGAAGAATACTTGCCCATAATACAAATGAGATAAATCTTCTCTTCATGCTTGCTCAAATTGAAACAGTTCATATGTGAAACTGTGTAGGTATTTTTATCCCCTCTCGTTTCAATTCTGGTCTTGTTAAAGAAAATTACTGTCCAGTGAAGATTTTGAAGTACATGTACAAGCCCTGCGGTCTTGTGCATTTTCCCCTCAAATTCGAGCCCCGTATAACGACCAACTTGATTAAGTTTATTATGTTTTGGTTGTTATTGATTCTCTGTTAAGCTCTGTGAAACCGTTTTTGATGTGCAAGAGCGCTGTACAAATTAATTTATTATTTTTATTACATGTACTATTATTATTATTATTATTAAAGGGACACATTGGCATGGGATAAATGGCGCCGTGGGCTATAAAAAGCGTTTGTTATGAAATGAATGGGGTTGAAAAGATGGTTTTAAATGGAGAATATAATGATCCATACAAAAATGCCTTGTAATTGAGTGGTTCTCCTTTTGCTTGTGAACTAACACGGTCTGCCATTTTGTGGAGTCAATAATTTGGTTCTACAAAATGGCGGACCGTGTTAGTTAACAAAGTAAAAGGAAAACCACACAATTTCGAGGCACATCTGTGTGGATCATTATATTCTACTTTTAAATCATCTTTCCAACCATACTCAATTTATAACGAATGCTTTCAAATGCCTGTTTATAGCCCAAATAGGCCAATCCCAAATTTCCAATTTTGTTGGGGTATTACAGCACGACTTTAAATCTTCAATCTCCGTCATGCGCCGCTGTTTATTGAAATAGTGCGGTGCATGTATGGCTGCTGCGTTGACATGCTCATTTCTTGTACAGTGCATTCTTTCCGCTGATGAGTCAAACACGAGCCATTATCAGCAGGTTCATTGCTCTTGTCCGTTGTGATGTGTCGTGGAGAAAGATGCATGCCATAGAACCCCTCCGCCTGAGGCTACACTTGTATATCTTTATCGTTCACGGATCTCGGCCATCATGGACTTTTTTGTACACATGTTAATGGTACTCATAGTGAGGCTGTTATCCAAAAATGGTTTCTCCTACTGTATCTTGGTCATCTTGAATTTTTTTTACACATGTCAATGGTGATCATAATGAGGCTGTTATCTCAGCCATCTTGGATTTCTTTGTACACATGTTCATGATGATCAGAATGAGGCTGTTGTCCTTTCTTAAAAAGAAACGTGTTAGTAATGTGCTTGGATAAATGGTACATGTAGTTGTCAGGGCAGTAGCCACCCAAATTTGTCCTGAAGTTTTCAGACCTGGATCTACATGTACACAGAGGCCATGGCCTCTGTTGCCCTAGTTTTAGCCTTGGTGCCCCTTCAAAAGTTTCCCATAGCTTCGGGATTTTCCGATTGAAGTGCCCTTTGCAAAATGAAATTTGCCTTGCCCTTCTCAGAGATGAAAATCCAGGCCTGAATTTTAATACTAATCTCTCAGTGAGTAAGTTAGTGTTCTGCGAAAAAAGGAAATGGTAAAAATCAAAACAAATTTCATAATGTGATTCTTAAAAATGTAATCGATTTCTCCCGTATGTTACAAGTGCACAACCAACATGCAGTAGAAACACTTGTGAATTTAATCGGCAACATGCGCTGGCACAGTTTAAACAACGGATTTGAACGGCTACATCCTGTCATTGTACACACACACTACAACAGGAGAGCTCTCTCCGCTTTGCAGTTGTCAAGGGGTGTGGGGGGGAAAAGAGAGAAGAAAAAAAAAGGGCTTTATGTTACTATGGTTATGAGGTCACTCTGAGTGCTTTGTGGTGCCGGCGATTATGTGATGCATGACAGATTATACATGAATGCTGTGATTACATCTAGCAGGTTGGAATTTGACAGGAAAAGCAATATTGGAATTTTGACTTTGGTCTTTTTTTAAGTGGGTATTGAAAGACCAATTCGAAAGGGTGAATACTTTGAATTTTGGCGGAATTTGTGTGCGGTTACTGTTACTTTAAATTTGTCGTGTGTCGGCGTTGATTAACTGCCTGTTCGATTTGTTTGGTGTGTTGATGGTTAAATCATTTGTATATTTTTTAATACTATTTTAGTTTTCTATCAGGGAATCGTTATTTTGTTTGGTGGCTTGTTGTTTATTTAATGTTTTATTTCTTTTATTTTATTGTGTTTACATTATTTTAGTTTTTTAACAAGGGAATTATCATTAGCCGTAGGTCATTTGAAGTCAGCGCTTGAATTTAAAGAAAAATCTTCGCTAGGCCATTAAGTATTTGGGCTGAAACTCTCACCGGACCACAAAGGTTTTGACATCACCAAAAATATGACATCGCTTCTCATTGGATCAAATGTATAGACAATGTAACCTTTATATATGCATAGAGTGGCCTTGTACATTCCCAGGCCTTTCTGGCATGCAAGACACGCAATGGTGATATGGGAAATTTCACATTTTGTGTCATAATTTCCACATAAATCCAAGAGCGATAAAAGTAACAGCTGAACAAGTTTTGAGATGTGCCTCCTTTCTTCATATCAGAAGTTGTTAAAAATCAGACGGTGTAATCTCCATCAAATATTAAGATTTGATGTGTTCTTTCATCGAGCTGTGTACAAATTGTGGCTGCAGGAAGACCAGACTCTGTGGCTCTTTAGTAAAGATGTAATGTCACTGGTCACATGGTTCCAAATCTTATCAACTGATCAAAGTCTAAACATTAGGAGTGGAGGATTTGGCGGATGATCCCTAGCCAAGGACACTAGGGGATTAGGAATAATTTGATAAAAAACCTTACTTTCACATTAGTAAGAACTACATAAAAAATATCCGCATAAATTAGCTGACTGTTTGCATAATATGGTGAATATAAAAGCTGCAGGCAGTTTGCATTTCTCTTAGAGTAATGTATTGATTTTGCTGTAGTCATTAAAGCTATGGAACATGATACATAAGCATTCATTTGTACATGTATGTACATGTACATGTGCATCTGACCACCATTGTAATGTACATGTGCAGGCCTTGCGTTTCAGCTTTTTGTAAAGTAGCCCACTGAACTAGTAAACTGTGCATTTTACTTGCACCCATAAAATTTTAGTAGACCAGATATTAAACATGTATTGTCATAAATGCATCTTTCTAATGTATTAACAGCAGCAATCGCAACCGGTTTAATGGTCAAAAAAAGTAACATTCACGAACTCAAAAATGCATTTTAAAACTTTAGTGATCACATCGGGAAAGGAAGAAATATGAGCATTTTAAACAAGTAGGTTGCACAGTTTTTAGTAGCCCACAGGGCAAGTTGAGAAGTCATGTTTACTAGCCCTTAGCAGTTTTGACTAGACAATGTACTCCAGGCTAGTGTTAAGGGCAAGCCCTGTTGTGTCTTTCATGGTATTATACAGTGTACTGTGACATGTAATATAATACATGTAAATGCCTCAACAGGCCTTGAATAACAAGAAGGCCATAGGAGGCTGAGGCCTGTATTGCCCTGGTCCTTGCCTTTGAGGGAACCGGGGAGAGCAAGGTTACTTTCTAACTAGATCATAGCGCTCAGTATTTTTCCTGCAAGGTATGTGGAGCTAAGTTCAGAAGTACAAGTATCCCTTTTTCCTTTACATAGCACCATGTAATGGTTTACACGGTGCTGTGGCGCAATATGCAGCCAATCAAACCAGGAACACCGGGGCGAACCTCTTCTCTTTATGATAAGTGCATTGGGCTCTTTCATGTGCATTACACAACACACTAGACCTACGACTTTACGTCCCATCCGAAGGACGCAGCAATAATGGTCAATAATGGAACACCGGGGCGAACCTCTTCTCTTTATGATAAGTGCATTGGCTCTTTCATGTGCATTACACAACACACTAGACCTACGACTTTACGTCCCATCCGAAGGACGCAGCAATAATGGTCAAGTGTCTTGCTTAAGGACACACGTGTCACGACCTGGACTCGGACCCATACTCTGCTGATCAGAAACACCAGAGCTCTTATCCGCTCGGCCATAACACGCCACAAAGACCTTTAGAGACCAAGTTTATCATTTCAAAATATTTGTTTCTCTTAAAAATGTAAGTGTCACTTTGTTTTTTTTGTCTTGGTTTGCAGATGACGTTAGCACAAACTCCAAGGAGCTCATTGTTCAGCTGAAGCGCCGTCTCAGCCAAGAACATCAAGAGGTCATCGAGGTCAGTCTCAACAGAATATTTCAAGAAGTCAATATCTTCATCTCAGAGAAACAAAGTTGTTCACAAGAACTCATTGTTTCTCAAACAATATTGTTATGATTTAGCTTTCCAAAATGAGCCATTTGCAAGTTTATGAAGTTACATTTTGAATAATGTCTAGTACAAGGCTTGAATTTGGTTGGGGGGGGATAATCCACAAGACCACAGGGCTTGTATCTCAAAACTTTTACTGGACCAGAAATTTGTTTACAAGAACAGAATCAAAATGTTAACTATTTTTATTTGAATAAGCACTAAGAGAAGATTGATTTCATTTGTCTTTTGGGTTTTAACACACTGATATCAGACTCAAAGTCAACACTGGACCATATTTTTTTTTATTGTAAAGATACTGTACACAGTGAGGTTATTATTTGTCAATTGAAAAAACAAAAGACTGCTAGACTTGTCCAGTAGTAAGTTTACTGGCCCGTGGTCTTGTGTAAATTTTAAGCCGCCCTGTGGTACAATGACTTGATTGGCCACAAGTGGACAATCTAATTGGATTCCCCCAGACTAAAGACAGTGTTGCTATTTCGTGGTGTGGTTATGCCGCATGCTAAAAGAAAAACAAACTTTTGCCGTTGGTTTTTACTTGCTTCTTGTTTTCATGAGTAGAAGTTTTTTTTCAATTGATAGCTTGTACTTTTATCATTTTTGAGGGACACAATGTAATGATTTCTTTTGGAAGAGGCAGTGGCTCTGAGACAATAGACTGTGCAAGTCTTGATTGTATCGAGAAAACAACTCGAAGGAGACGATAGTTTTTTATGGAATCAAATCTTCTTTTTAAATTCTAGTTAATACAAAATTCTTGAGGAAAAAACCACTCATAGCAATTTGTCATGAATACCATTTTGTTTTTTGTCTAATGCAATTAATTTGTTAAAATTAATATTGAAACAACATAAAAACTTGTGACGAGCATGCTTAATTATTAGAAACCCTATTTGCCAATCATGCCCTAATTTGTGCAACCATTACATAAGTTTAATGATAACTTGAACACCAATTGGGCAAAATTCTTAACAATGTTTACAATGTAACCGGAAACAGAGGGCAAGTCTTATTGTCAGGTTTTCTTTGTTGATGTGTTAAATTTATTCTACTTTCATATATTTCTGGGCTACAAAAATTTTACTTTCCCACATTATGATATAATTTTTGTAGCCATAAACTAGGTATTTGAAGAAACAGAATCGTGCATACATAAAACTCAATATGGTTGGGACCGTTCCAACCAGGTCCCAGAAGTTTGAATAAGCGTGAGACTTGCATTCTATATATCACAAAATGTCTGTGATTTTATCATATTATTTTTTCAACCATAGAGTCTCGCAGATGAGTGGGACCAGAAGGTCTTGGATCAACTGAAGAACCTCCGAACAGAGATGGAGGAAAAGTACAAGACTGAGCTGGAGGCAGAGCGGGAGCTCCTGGGCCGGGGACCGGAGGGGAAGGAAGAGCTTGAACGAGAGCATCGCGCAGACGTTGACCTCCTGCTGAAGGAGAGGGAGACTCTGGTCCGACAGGCTGAAGGTAAAGGTCGAAGGTCACTATTTGGAAAGGTCATGGGGGTTGAGAGTTTAATGTCAGCTTCAATGTTTCGGTTTTGAGGGTGATGTAGTTTAGAAAAAAGATGTTTAACCCTCTTGCTGTCTGACCATTCAATACCATTCACTGTGGTTTTGAATGATAGATAAACTATGCCAGCCTGCAATATGATACCATGAGGGAATAATGCTGTACACAGTACACAGTTAGTTCTGTGCACAGTTGTGCTACCGTACACAACCTTGGCAGTCGAATGGTTTCAAATGGTTGGTCAACTCACTGGAAAATGTTGCCAAGAGTCACTGAGAGTAGGAGGGTTAATTGAGGTAATAATTGCATCATGAATAAAGAATATGATTTGGGTTTTTCACAGTGTGTGATAAGCACTGTCTATACTGGATGCCTTCAGAGTCCCCTGTAAAAACAAAACAGGAGAGATTGTTGAGAAAAGAAAAGCTAGTTAAAAAAGATTTTTGAACAGATGAGGTAATGCTGTTGTGTTGGGGAAAAACCAGAAGGTCATGGGTCAAAGGTCAGATGATGTGATGTGTTCTGGAAATGTTGTAAACAAATTATTTTTTGTATTGTACACTGTTATTAAAGAAACATGTTGCCTTCGGATTGGTCAAAAATTTGGTTCTACAAAATGGTTGACCATGTTAGTTTACAAAGTAAATGGAAAAACCACACGGCTTCGAGGTACACTTGTGTGGATCATTATTCTACTTTTAGAACATCCTTCCAACCGTATTTATTTCATAATAAACCCTTTTTATAGCCCAAAGCGCCTAATCCAAGGCAGTGTGTCCCTTTATAAGTTCTACTCTATAAAATAATGACATGACAGTTTTAGATTTGGACGGTACTTTTTATAGCCCAAAGCCCCCAATCCAACGCAATGTGTCCCTTAAAGACTGACCTTCTTATTATTGAAATTCTTCTGTGTACTCTTGCCATGCTGTCTTTGTTTTTCTAAGGGGTACAGATGGAGTGGCACTCTGACAAAGTTTGAAAAACAAAATGCACCTAGCTAATTGATTTGATGCATTTGAAAATGAACAAGTTCACCAGTTGTTGGGGTTTCCCCAGATCACATCACTTGTTTAAAGGAAAATGCTTGTTGCTTATTTAGTGTACGTTCATTTGATTTCCAGAAATGAGACAAAACCTGGAAAGGGTCCACCAGCAGGAGCTAGGGAGCATCCAGGCCAAGGTCCAAGCGGAGTACGCCCAACTTGCCAAGATGAGAGAAGAGATGGAGCAGGAAAAGGGCCAACGAGAATCCACCACCTCCCTCAAGAGTGAACTCTTCCTCTTAAAAGCTTCCCACGCCGAGCTGAAGAAGCAAAATGAGAAGCTTCTGGCAAGGAAAGCAGGTGCAGACGATGAGGACTTGACGCAGGAGGAGAGAGTTAGAAGGGATAAGGCTCTTGGGGAAGAGGCTGTCCAGACCTATAATCAAGAGATTGCAAAGCTCCAAGATGAGCTGACAAGTGTCAGGGCAAAACTCCACGATGAGCACACTGATGAGCTGGATAGGCTACGAAAGTACTTTGAGAACAGGGTGGTTGAGAATGAGAGCAGATGGGCTCAGGAGATGGAAGAGCTTAAGACACAATATGAGGCGGAGAGAGAACATGCTCTGAAGGAAGCTTCAGAGGACGAGGAGGGAGGTAGGCCGATACAAAGGAGCTATGCCCAGACCATGATGATGATGACACATCTGTCAGATGTTGAGAGCTCTCCGCCCCAGTCTCCGGAGCGATTCGCGGAGATCGAGGCGGAGGTCAAACAGCAGCTGCGGAGCGAGCTGAGGAGCATCATGGAAGAGGATTACCAGACCAGGATGGAGAATCTGAAGGAGGAGCTTGCACACGAGCACAACATGGAATTGGAGCGCAGGAATCTTCAGTTTGAGCTGAAGCTGGATGCCGAACTGGAAGCAGCCAAGAATACCTTGAATTCAAGACATAGCATGGAGATGGAAACCTTCAAACAGAATCACTTAGAGGAGTTGGAAGCCCTACGCCAACAGCTTTCAGAAGAGAACACTAAGGGGATCACAAAGCTCAGGCTCGAGTGTGCTGTTGAAACAGCGCGTCAAGTCGAAGAGGAAACCCAAGGAATCAAAGAAGAGCTCAAGTTCACACATGGAGAGGAACTCTCCCAGTTGAAAGATGACTTGGAGCATAAACACGCTCTTGAAATGGATAATGTTCAAGGTGAGCTGGAGTTGCAGAAAGAAATTGAAGGAAAACGTGTGAGAGCTCTCTCAAAGGATGAGTTTGATTCTCAGTTCAGAGCTATGCAAGCAGATCTTGAGCAGCAAGCCCAGGATAAGATCACAGATGAGGTTGCCCGCATCCTTGCAGAGCTCACTATGGAGAAGGCGCAGGAGATGGAGCTTATGGAGATGGTGCTCTCGCAGCATAAAGAGAAGATTCACAAACTGGAAACCAAGAAACAAGATCTTCAGGACAAACTAGATAACCGCTCTAAGGATGAGGAGAATGTTGGGGAAAAATATACCAATGAGATTGCGAACTTAAAACAACAGCTCAGCGATACAGAGTTGACTCTGCAAACTCTCAGAGAAGGAATAAAAAATGGTACAGCCCCAGAGGTGGAAGAGCTCAAGGAGAATCTTGTGCGACAATACGACAACCAGTTGGAGATGATCAAGGCCACCATGACAGAGGAGATTGAATCCCTGACCAGAAACACTCAACTCCAATCTGCTAAAGAATTAGAGGAGATGCAGTTGAACTTTATGCAGGAGCACCAGTCAATGTTGGACAAGTTTGTGGAGAGCCAAGATAGTGATATTCTGGATCTCAAACGGCATCACGATAAAGATCTAGAGGACCAGCACGAACGATTGCAAAATGAATTTGAACAGGAGTTAAACGATGCTCAGGAAACCCTCCAGGAGGAGCAAGCCAAAGAAACGGAAGAGCTTCGGAAGGTCTTGGAGGAGGAGCGGGAGAAAGAGATGAATGGTTTGAAAGCACAGCACTTCGATGAACTGGAAACTCTGAAGGTTGAACTTGCGAAGACCTTAAACGAGGAGAAGGTGAGGATGCAAGACCAGATGGAGAAAGAAAGAGCTCACATCTTGAGTGCCGAGGAGCTCTTAGAGTCTCTTAAAGCAAAGTATGAGGAGGAGAAAGCGAAAGAGAAGGAAGACCTTGTCACTGATCACATGGCCAGGTTCAGGCAGGTTACAGATGAGCTAGAGGTAGAGCATCGCCAAGAGCTTGAATCCATGAAAGACATGCTGCGCAACTCCATTGAGAAAGACTTCCGCGAGAGAACGCAGAGCCTGGAAGAAGAGATCCGAGGACAACAAGCAGAGCTAAGGACAGCGCAGGAGAAGCACGAGACAGAACTAATAGAGCTGAAGCAAAACCACGAAGAGCAACTTGCCAAGATCCGAGCAAACCATGAGGATCAACTGGAAGCCATCGCCACTGACTCTGAACGAGAGATTGAGTCAGCCAAGTCGGAGCTTGAAGCAGCTCATCGAGATGAGATCCTCCGTTTGCAGAGTCAACTCGGAGATGGGAAGCAGGACGCCCTCATTGCTCTGAAAGAAAGTCATGAGAGGGAGATCGAGAGACTGAAAGCTGAGCAAGACCAGAGGGTCAAGGAGGCAGTGGAGGAGCTGATGAGGAAACATCAGGAGGAGATTGAGAAGGCCTTGGAGGAGCTCCAGGAACAGTTGATGAAACAGGCTGAGCAGGAAAAAGGTGAGTGTGTTGACAATGATCTCCCATTTAAATCACTGTAACCAAGCTGAGGTTGGAAGGTTAAATAGTCTGGTCCCATTTTCTAAGTGATAAGAATCCATCTTCATGATTAATGTAGCATACTGGGAACATGTCAAAAATGGTGGCAGTATAAAAATGTCATTGTCATGTTATGCTATGATTTTGTTAGTCCTTAAAATAGTTTTGATTGAACTTCAATCATTTTTAATATTTTGTAATTTTAGATTGTAATATAGTTATGGTTTTGACCAATGCTTAACCACATAAAAAGAAAATCTATTTATGACAGCACTTGTCAGTTCAACAGACTTTTTCAAAGTGCATCTCAATAGCCAGCCTTTTTCTGAAAAAAGCCCAGGTTGAGAATGTAAACTACCCCCTCTGTTGGTGAAATATGTCCATCTTTCTGAGCACTCTTGCTCATTGACATAATTGAGCCTGACCTGCTTGAATAGTAATCACCATGCAAGCCAGCTGTTCTGTGACTCGGGTTCCACCCCTTGTGTTTCAGGTGAGCTGGATCAGATGATGAAGGAGAAAGAAGAACAACAGCGGGAGGAAGTGGAGAAACTTGAAGAGAAAACCAATCAGGTGAGCCCCCCGCTTACAGTTTCAATTAATTAATAGTCTGAAAGTGGAAACGCAGTGAAAGTTTATAGTTTAAAGTTTATAGGATCGAGAGTGTCAATTTTGATTTATATTGCAGTTTTGTTTTATTTTGAAGTGCCTTCTGTAGCACACAACTTACTCTCTGACAACTCAATATCATCCCATGTAGTTTTGAATGTTAGATGTGTTCATAATAATTATATGCATCCTGAAGTAAGATATCATGGAGTGAATGCATCTACATGTACACGGTACACAGTCAACACTGCTCTAAGGTTTTAAGATGTGTAACACCCGGTTCAGAAAGGGACGCCAGAGTCGCGCCGAGCTAAATAGATTAGTAGCCACTTCAGGTCGACCCAAATAAGTTTTGGTTTCAGACAGGTGAACTTAGCATAACATTTACATTAGCATGATTAGGTTCGGCTCATGACAAGATCGACGTCTGAAACCAAGACGTTCTGGAGTTGTTCTGGACGACTGCAACAGTTGATCTTTCAACTTCCAGCACGCCAAGTGGCTCCTAACTGTTTCAGACGTCGAACTTTTCATGTACTTAATTCAATAATTTGGTTCGGCGCGACTCTAGAGCGCCTGTCTGAACTGTCTGTTACTTGTACATTGTTGGCTCAGTGCTACACGTATAAGGTCGTTAATTGCAATTTCAAAGCCGTAATGATCAAAAGGCCGTTAAGTGAAAAAATGTGAATAAGTGCAGAAAAAAATAAACCAAAAACCATAAATAAACATTTACTCAGAAACTGGAAGTTTTGTTTTGTCAAACTAATTTTTTGAGACCACTCTTGATCAATAAACTCCATTTACCAGGAGCTCCAAGATATGCAAAACCAATTGTATGAAATCCCTACATATTGCACTAACGACCTTATAGTCCTGAGCCAACAACATGTACGCATTTGATATTGTTTTTGTATTGTTAAGCACCCAGGAGCATGTTTCATGGACGGACGCTATACGAGCATTCATTATTATTGCTATTATTTTACTGTTATTATTACTTCATGCTTCAAAACTCATGTCGTACTTCAACCTTGAGGTTTCCCCAATCGAAAGAAATTTCTACAAGACGACATGATCGATTCCAATCAGCAAAAAAACACCTGTTCTGTTCACCTGTGGTATTGTCCAAAGGGTTTAATAATCAGATCCGTTATCAAACAATCATCGTCTGAATTTGATAAATCCATACAGAATGTTAAATCAGGAAGAAGACTCACTTAAAGGGTGTGTACAACAGGCCTGGAATTTTATCTCTGAGAGGGCAAGGCCATTTTCACTTTGCATAGGGTACGTCCATTGGAAAATCTTAAAGTCTGTGGGAAACTTTTGAAGGGCCACCAAGGCCAAAAGCAAGGCAACAAAGGCCATGGCCTCTGTGGCCTCCGTGTAATTCCAGGCCCGGTACAACAGTGGTAAGACTAAAAATATGAATGTTTACAGATTTGCGCATAACTTACATGGTATGAAGATGGTCAAGGTGGAAAACTTCCCTTGAAAAAGTTGAGCTTGAAATGCCGTGGTTTTTGAGAAATTAGTAAAACAACTGGTTTTTATTACGGTGATAAAATCCAATGTTAGGAAAACAGTGAAAACATATAAAGGGGTCTTTAACTGTTTTCTTGTGACTCTGATGACCGATTGAGCTTAAATCTTCACAGGTTTGTTATTTCATGGATATGTTGGGCTGCACAAAGTGTGGATACTGGTATTTGACAATTACCAATGTTGTACACATTGCTTAAAGTAAATTGTGTACTGTGTACATTGTTTGGACGCACCGTAGAGGTTTTTCTTCATTTTGGGGTGAATGTCTTAACACTTTCTTTACCATAAAGGCGACTTTAGTTGACTGCCCTCATACCTCCCTCTTCTTTACCATAGACTGTGTAAGTCTTGCGCGTATTTCAAACTTCCGGGACCATTGTGGTCCCAACCATATGGAGTTTTACGTGGGCAGAATTTTGTTTTGTCAAATATTTTAGTTTAACGTAGTTCATGGCCACGAAAATGTTATATGTTGTTGGGAATGTTATACTGAGTGATAAAAAATATGAAAGTAAAACCGATTCAGCAAAAATAACTAAGAAAACCTGAGAGTAAGACTTGACCACCGTTTCCGGTTACTTGGTAGAAATTTAGAATTTTGCCCAACTGACGGTCATGTTGTCATTAAACCTATGAAATGGACGCACAAGTTCGGGCGTGATTGGCAAATGGGGTTTCTAAAATTAAGCATCCTTGTCCTAAGTTTTTAATATTGTTTCATTGTTAATTTGAACAAATTATTTTTTATTATATAAAAATTGAAATTTTATTTATAACAACTTGCTATGGGTATTTTTATTTTCAAGAATTTTGTATAAATCTAATTTAAAAGAAGACGTGATTTCGCGGAAAAATTTAGTCTTCGTTCAAGTTGGTTTCTCGTTTTCGATAAGCACAAGACTTGCACAGTCTATCGGCCACTTTGGTCGCCCAAGCTTCCACGCAAAAAAGCACTCAGGCTTGAGCACCAAGGCCATTTGTTATAAAGTGTACAATGGTTGGAAATGATGGTAAATGTATTCTCTTCAAATTGTAGTGGAAAGATTCTGAAATGCCAAACATCTATGGAGCGTCATATGGTTGTGTACAAAAAAAGTTTGAGTTTACGGATAACAGTAACAAAACAAAGACCAAGAACTTGGACATTTATTGGCCGATCTCAAAGATTTTGGGATTATATGAAAGAGAATTCAATAAGTAAGAACTTTTTTATACTTATTTTGCTGTAAAACAAAATCTTCAAGGTAAAATATGTGAAAACGTGAAATATGTAAATTGCACATCGCGCTGCGCACCAACACATCTGATTGGGAACATTGCACCTTTTGTATGGGGCTGATGGTGGCGTGACACATACCCGTTTGCAAGGTTTTCGCCAGGATTTGGTAAAAGGGTGTCCAAATTTGCTATGCCTGTTTGTGCGTCTGCCTAGTGCACAACTTTATGGTCTTTGCCCACCAATCCTGTTCGTAAGTGTGAAGTAATACCACTGTAAGCCATGCACCCTGGCTGCACTGATTACCAGTGGTCCATAGGAGTTGCAATGAGCTAGTTTAATAACTTCACTTGGTTTTTTCATGTTTTTTTTTTTTTTAGACTTGAGGTCCTGTTGGAATTTAAATTTTTGTCACAAGAAATGGTTTTGAATTATGAAATTTTTGGGATGACACACAAACATATGCCAGCTTTGGAGCGACATATAACAAAAGCTTAGTGTGTGTTACAGATCTGTGGGCGTATGACTAACCAACAGGGGAGAGTCTGTTCACATGTGTTAATCTAATTAGCATTATTCGTGGGAAGGGCTAATTCAGCAACCTGCAATCAGCAATCTGCATCCAACTAGACCAGTGAACACTGGGCAAACCCCTACTCGTAGCGATAAGTGTACTGGGTTCTTTTCATGCATTATTCAACACACTGGACCAACAGCTTTCTGTCCCAATAAAGTGTACTATAAAGGTTTTGCCACAGAGGAGACAAGTGTTAAGATTGGGACTCGAACCCACACTCTGCCAATCAGAAACACCAGAGCTTGAGTCCAGTGCGCTTGACCAGGACTGGAACCCACACTCTGCCAATCAGAAACACCAGAGCTTGAGTCCAGTGCGCTTGACCAGGACTGGAACCCACACTCTGCCAATCAGAAACACCAGAGCTTGAGTCCAGTGCGCTTGACCAAGACTCAAACCCACACTCTGCCAATCAGAAATACCGGAGCTTGAGTCCAATGCACTTGACCAAGACTCTAACCCACACTCTGCCAATCAGAAACACCAGAGCTTGAGTCCAATGCGCTTGACCAGGACTGGAACCCACGCTCTGCTGATCAGAAACACCAGAGCTTGAGTCCAGTGCGCTTGACCAGGACTCTAACCCACACTCTGCTGATCAGAAACACCAGAGCTTGAGTCCAGTGCGCTTGACCAGGACTGGAACCCACGCTCTGCCAAATAGAAACACCAGAGCTTGAGTCCAGTGCGCTTGACCAGGACTCTAACCCACACTCTGCTGATCAGAAACACCAGAGCTTGAGTCCAGTGCGCTTGACCAAGACTCAAACCCACACTCTGCTGATCAGAAACACCAGAGCTTGAGTCCAGTGCGCTTGACCAGGACTCTAACCCACACTCTGCTGATCAGAAACACCAGAGCTTGAGTCCAGTGTGCTTGACCAAGACTCAAATCCACACTCTGCCGATCAGAAACACCAGAGCTTGAGTCCAATGCTCTTTACCGGACTGGAACCCACACTCTGCCAATCAGAAACACCAGAGCTTGAGTCCAGTGCGCTTGACCAGGACTCTAACCCACACTCTGCTGATCAGAAACACCAGAGCTTGAGTCCAGTGTGCTTGACCAAGACTCAAACCCACACTCTGCCGATCAGAAACACCAGAGCTTGAGTCCAATGCTCTTTACCGGACTGGAACCCACACTCTGCCAATCAGAAACACCAGAGCTTGAGTCCAGTGTGCTTGACCAGGACTCTAACCCACACTCTGCTGATCAGAAACACCAGAGCTTGAGTCCAGTGTGCTTGACCAAGACTCAAACCCACACTCTGCTGATCAGAAACACCAGAGCTTGAGTCCAGTGCGCTTGACCAGGACTGGAACCCACGCTCTGCCAAAAAGAAACACCAGAGCTTGAGTCCAGTGCGCTTGACCAAGACTCAAACCCACACTCTGCTGATCAGAAACACCAGAGCTTGAGTCCAGTGCGCTTGACCAAGACTCAAACCCACACTCTGCTGATCAGAAACACCAGAGCTTGAGTCCAGTGCGCTTGACCAGGACTCAAACCCACACTCTGCTGATCAGAAACACCAGAGCTAGAGTCCAATGCACTTGACTGGACTGGAACCCACACTCTGCTGATCAGAAACACCAGAGCTTGAGTCCAGTGTGCTTGACCAAGACTCAAACCCACACTCTGCCAATCAGAAACACCAGAGCTAGAGTCCAATGCACTTGACTGGACTGGAACCCACACTCTGCTGATCAGAAACATCAGAGCTTGAGTCCAGTGCACTTGACCAAGACTCAAACCCACACTCTGCCAATCAGAAACACCAGAGCTAGAGTCCAATGCACTTGACTGGACTGGAACCCACACTCTGCCGATCAGAAACACCAGAGCTTGGGTACAGTGTGCTTGACTAGGACTCTAACCCACACTCTGCCAATCAGAAACATCAGAGCTTGGGTCCAGTGCACGCTTGACCAGGACTGGAACCCACACTCTGCCAAATAGAAACACCAGAGCTTGAGTCCAATGCGCTTGACCAGGACTGGAACCCACGCTCTGCCAAATAGAAACACCAGAGCTTGAGTCCAATGCCCTTGACCATGACTCTAACCCACACTCTGCCGATCAGAAACACCAGAGCTTGGGTCCAGTGCACGCTTGACCGCTCAACCACGATACACCATATTATGATTATGAGAGTCTTCAAATGTTATTTTATTGACCTGGACTGTATTTCATGTGTAGATATTTCTCTGGAGGATTGGTACTGGGATGAACTATGTTATCATTGAGCTTTCAGATTGAAACTAATAAGTTTAATTCACAAAATAGGGAGACCCCCCACATAGGGATAAATAGCTCAGTTGGTAGAACCCCAGCACGTTATTCTAGAGGTCGTTGGTTCAAATCCTGTTCTAGTCAATTTTGTCTTTGTCCAACCCCATCTTACTTCATTTGACAATTACCTATCTTGGAATTGATCTTGAATGCTTGGTGTCCCTGGCAGAGGCGGACTCTATCTCCTATTAAAGTGTGAACTCGAGTGGAACCAAGCAGGTTTTCTTCATAACTATTATTTGTTCACTCGTTCTGAAATGTCATATGTCACATCTGCTTTCTTTGATTTCTTGAAAACAGTTCCCTACATTGGTAAATAACAGCATTATATTCGATCAAAACAGAAATCCTTGAAAAATACTAAATTTAATATAATTTCTTCTGACAGTCAGTCGATTCCCTGCCACCCCCCCCTCCCTCCTTCAAAAAAGCAAAACAAATTATGGGGTCTGTATAATTTCAAGAGAGTTGAGAACAATCCAGGAATGTTTAGAAGTATGCCGGGGATGACCAGGGATAATAATTTTTTAGCTTCTTGCATACGAGGCAATTTTTCTCAGGCAACTTGGAGGCAACCAACTGCACTGCATGCAAAAGGAGCACTTAAAAGCAGTACATATATTTCTGTATTAGTATCTTACAGTCCCCAGGACATTTATGTGGATATTGACATGTGAAAGTTTGTTTTTTTCTTTGAGAATGCCTAGAACTGGTTGCCAGTGTAAATTGCCCTGTGTGACATGGCCTTAAGAAACATGTCCCCTGTGCTACTGGGGAGTTTCTTTTGGCACGCAGTGGAATTAACCTTTTTAAAGGCCCTGTACACTATTGGTAAGATCGAAAAACACCATGTTCACAGATTCACACATAACTTACATGAATTAAAGTAAGTAATGGTAGAAAGGGTTCCTTAAAATAATTCTGACTAAAATGCTATCGTTTCTGAGAAACGAGTAGTAATTATCGCGCGCGATAATTTGAAAAAACAGAAAACACATAAGATCTCTTTTCACTATTTTCTCGTGACCTCGATGACCAATTGAGCTCAAACTTTCACAGGTTTGTTTGTTCATGCATATGTTTAATCACACAAAATGTGGACACTGATTTTGAGCTGTTACCAAAAGTGTACAATACCTTTAAGATACGATGGACACTATGGGAGTGGACTGTTTGGTTTGGGTGTATACAGACAAATTTACCCCAAACCTAATAGTGCAATTATTTGTCCATTATATCTCAAAATTGCTGATTGGTTGCCTCAAAGTCTCCTGTAAAAATTTACCTCATCTGACAAGGCCTTCGATGGCCCTTTTCGAATCCACGGCTTTGGCTCCGGATTGGGCTTCAGGCCCAGTTTTCTTGTCTGAAACCCTGACCGCAAAGCATGCGTAAGTTAAAATAATTGAGGGAGCCTAGCTAGCCTGAGCCAATTTTGGAGCTGAAGCCGTGAAATAAAAAAGGGCCTATGTTTGTTTTAATAAAAAAAATAATCAGCAGTGCAAGCAGCCACACTGGAAAGTTGAAAGTGAAAGTTGGAATGCAATAACAATACATGTGTACATTTATGGTTTTTACTCCAGATGCAGTCAGTGTTTTATTTACTTTTTTTTCACTTTCAAATTTGATCTGTTTTGTCGTCATTTAAGAGCGCTCAGCGCGAGCTGACAATGTGTTGGATAATAGATAAGTCAATATCTTTGTGTTGAATGCCAGACCTCGTTGAGGCAAACATTTCCTCACTCTCCCTTCAAATTCTCACTTCCTGCAAGAGCGTCCCCCCGAGACGTACCATTGTTATTGGTAGGGGTGCTCCCGGTGAACACCAATATAAATCAACCGTAAAATATCAAATTTTGCATGTGTTTTTTTTTTATATAAGAAACAGGCTTCACTGACAGACAACTTGAGAAGCTTCAGTGCACAATTGTTAACTGGAGCAGTTGATTGAATTACCATCAAAGGAAATTTAAGGATTCCACAATGAAGTCCCCCCCCCCTTGTTAAATGGTATAGCCCACATCCTGCATGGTTGATTTTTTATACACGTTTACATACATGGAACATCCTTAGATTAGTAATATAGTATATTAATTTTGTATGCATTTTATGTTTTTCTCTCTCGCTGAAAGAGATGTTTAAATTCAATTTAAGTCTCTGAAGCAGATGTTGCTTGTTATTTCAACATTTTTGGCCCATTTTCTGCGGAGATGTTATGATCGACCCCTCTGTTGCCACAGCGTTATGCTACATGACTCACTCGTGTTTTTCCGCTCGAAACCTTGAAGCAATCATTCCTTGGTTTTGTGTCCAAGATGGCAGCCGCCATATCGTTCGCCCATTGAGCAAGTGATTTTTTTAATTTTGTACTCAACATGGCCGCCGCTTGTCCGCTCTCGTATCCATAGTTACAGCAGGAGAACATGGCGTTGTTGCAGCAGATATCCACGTATGACACGGTGATAAGCCGGCGGGAGCGGGAGAACGAGGAAGGCGGTAACTTGGTCAGCATGATGAGGGCTGACACGGATCGCTTAAACACGGAGAGGTAAGATATTTATCTACTCTAGTCAATTTCTCTTCCTGACTGTGAACAGTATTTCCATTTCTCTTCTGTCGTTTTTCTCCTGTAGCCTCACCTTGAGTGGCCATTTTTGGTCATGCGATGGTTGACCCTTCATTATAGATAATCAAATAAATGAATAAATGAATAAATGAATAGATAAATTCATATACAGGTGTTGGCAAAATGTTTCCTTCGGTGGTGTTTGTTGATATTTGTAGGAACAACATAATACCATTGCTTTCATTTTAGGCTGGTGAAATTGTTAGGAGTAATATCATGAATATGCAACAAATCATATGCTAGTTGTGCCCAACCTTCTATACAAACCTGTTGATTACATTTTTTAACACGTTGACTGCCGGTCATATATTCGTAGGGCGTTCCCATTTGCCAAGTGCGGTGCGCATACCAAATAGGTACTATACCCCCCGAAAATTGAACATACACATTCTAAGGATGCCATGTCCTCACCACTGCCAGAAGCGTATGTGTTGCGTGCTCATTGATGCCAGGGTATTTAAATAACAATACAAAGCTCTTTCATTCTCTACGAGTATACTCGTAGCTTGGCAGAATCCGTTACACCTGTTAGTACGAATATACTCGTAGGCGGCAGTCAACGAGTTAAAGGACAGTGAATATTAGCTATATTATACAACAAATTATCTACATGTACATGTAATTCAGCGTTCTCCCTAAGATTTTTCAAGACTGGGTGGTGGTGGGGGGGGGGGGGCAATCTGGACCCAAGTTTGGCCAAAGCATGTTGATTTGAAAGGGGGTCCTCTGAGGTTTTTTTAACTTGATGTTTATGTTAGGCTTGAATTGCTGTACTGTGCAATCTGGAGCTTTTTAAAATCGTTTTGCTCGATGATTTTTGTGAATTTAAGTGTCAATAAATTTGTTTTAACAAATTCAAATTTGCATGATTTGGCCCGCCATTTTGCGTGTGTCGGCTGATATGCTAACTTGTTCATGGGGAGATTCCTGGAATCAATGTACATTATATTGAGGCACTGTATGGTGGAGTATCGGTATGGTTTGGGGGTTTGCAATATCAAACAATGACTAGAAACAGGCTATTACATTAGATCTCTGGCTGTGCTCCGTGTTCATATATGGGTTGATGTTGCTGGCTGCCAAAGGCGCCCTCGCATGCCTGCTTCTTGAACACGTTGTAGCAGCTTCCTTCGCAATTCAGCTGCTAGTAAGGATGATAAGCCTCCCAAATTATTAGTTAATTTTACATTGATGAGACCCAACAGTTGTGTCTAACTCGGGGAGAATGATGAGATTTACAACAAACTCTTAGATTTTGAAGAATGTACCCTCTCCACCAAACAAATCTTGCATCCCTTTCAGATTTTTTAGGAATTATACCGTAAATATTTGACCAAATGCATCAGAAATTGTCATGCTTTATATACATGTCTAACATTTTTACTGATGTCTAACATTTTTACTGAACATTTTTAAGTAGTGCGTAAAGCAAAAAAAAGGACACCTCACATTATCGTCAAATTGAAAAACAAGTAGCTTGGATTCAGCTGATTAACTTTGACTGTTTCCTGGAAATTAAATTTCCTGAAAATGTCGTACGTAACGTTAAAATGTTACACAGATTTTTTGTCTAGCAATTGAAAGACTTCAGCTTAAATAATAGATCACGTCTTTATTCAAAAAATAATACAAATCCTCTGGGAAGAAGTCATTTACTTTCTGGAGCTACACACGCTTAGAAATAAACACCATGCAAAGCGTACTAGGAGGCTCATGATAATTACCTTCCTCTAATAGTGTTTTTCACTTTTTTTTATGAAATGTTTGTTTTTACTTAATTTGATAACATTTTAATTCAAAATCCAATTTAGTTAATTTCAATTTGTGGTGGAGAGGCAAACATACTTTTCACTTATTTGTTCTTCTCATTATGCAAAGTGTAGTTCAAGTCAATATTTATTTAATATTTTTCCATGTCCAACAGCACCAGCTCCAAAGGCTTGGGAATTTATAGTGTTTAAAATAATTGCATGGTTGGGAATCGATAGCATTTGAAGCAAGCACCAATGTTTGGGAATTGATAGCGTATGAAATAAGCTCCAATGCTTGAGAATTGATGATGTTTGAAACAAGCGCCAATGTTGGGAATTGTTAGTGTTTGAAAGCAAGCGCCAATGTTGGGAATTGTTAGTGTTTGAAACAAGCGCCAATGTTGGGAATTGTTAGTGTTTGAAACAAGCGCCAATGTTGGGAATTGTTAGTGTTTGAAACAAGCGCCAATGTGGAATTGTTAGTGTTGAAACAAGCCCCAATGTTGGGAATTGTTAGTGTTTGAAACAAGCGCATGTTGGAATTGTTAGTGTTTGAACAAGCCAATGTTGGGAATTGTTAGTGTTTGAAACAAGCGCCAATGTTGGGAATTGTTAGTGTTTGAAGCAAGCGCCAATGTTGGGAATTGTTAGTGTTTGAAACAAGCGCCAATGTTGGGAATTGTTAGTGTTTGAAACAAGCGCCAAGCATGTTGGGAATTGTTAGTGTTTGAAACAAGCGCCAATGTTGGGAATTGTTAGTGTTTGAAACAAGCGCCAATGTTGGGAATTGTTAGTGTTTGAAACAAGCGCCAATGCTCCGGAGTTTATAGCATTTGAAATATTTGGCTAATGCATTCAAAGGAATTCAAAAAAATAGTAGACTTAGGACTAATTCCTTTGGTGTTCCAACCAGTAGAGTGTCTCAAACTCACCAAAATACTACCTTCTGTGGTAACTCAACACCCAAATATTAAAGTGATATTAATGAATGTTAGCTTGAAGGCCTGTTAAGACTTCTGATGCAAATATTGCTTAGACGTCTGTCGACTTAAATTCTGATTACATTCAAATTTACTTAAAGGACCAACTTTTATACCCCCGAAGGCCAACATATAAGGTTGGTACCGTCCAAATATAAAGCTGTCATGTCATTAATTTATAGAGTAGAACTTAAAGGGACACATTGCCTTCGGATTAGGCACTTTGGGCTATATAAAAAGTGTTTTTGTTATGAAATTGTTTTGGTTGGAAAGTTGTTTTAAAAGTAGAATATAATGATCCACACAATTATCCCTCAAGATTGTGTGGTTTTTCCATTTTCTTCGTGAACTAACACGGTTCTTAAGTTTGTGGAGTCAGAAATTTGGTTCTTCAAAATGGCGGACTGTGTTACTTCACAAAGTAAAAGAAAATTCACACTATTTTGTGGGGCATTTATGTGAATCATTTATTCTACTTGTAAAACATCTTTTATGGCCCAAATTGCCCAAACCTAAGGCAATGTGTTCCTTTAAGGTAGCAGTTTGAACTGATGTGAATTGATACGATAGACTTGAAAACCATGGTGCCACCATCTTGTTATGTTCCCTGTGTACAGTAGATATATTGAACACTTATTGTCTTATACAAAAAAAAGGAACCAGACTATTTGCACTTCCAGCCTCAGTTTGATTACATTGATTTAAATGGGAGAAAACAAGATGGCTGCCCCATGCTTAAGGTCTATTGAACACCCAGGACCATAAATTTCATGTGTGGTGTAAAGGCCCCCCCCCAACACCAAAAAAAGTCTGTCCTTTCTTTTTTTCATCTTTTTTCATCTTTGTTCTTTATCTGCTTTTAATTTTATTGTTTTATACACACTGCCGTAATCACAAATGTTGTTGTAGTACAGTTTTAATGTGTGCAGCATCATGTAAGCTGTTGGTTACAAATGACAGGTTAGGTCATGTGTAGGTTGGCAGTCTGGTTGGCGGAGTGGTTTGTTTTCTCACCTTCCACCTCTAGGACTCCGGTTCAAATCCCGCCGGGGGCACTATGTGGATTAGATGTTAAGTCCCTACCAGATTGCGTGGGTTTTCTTTGGAATATTTCTCTGGGGTTTTCCCCCGACATTTAAAACTGAAACTTCCTTCTTTGTCTTCTCTCCATGGGGTTCTTGGCTAGTTTAGTGATTAAGTTCGTTTTTCTGAGAACCCTTGGCTTCACAACCGGAATAAATTAAATAAATTAAAAAATTAACTTTCACAAGTTCTGAATATTAATTTTGGGGGATGGTGTTCTTTTTGAAAAGGAAAGGTCTTCTTTACAAAGGCCCATTGACCACAAAACAAAAATAAAAAGAAGCAATTTCAAGGCTCTTTTTGAAACCACGACTTGGGGCTTGGGCTTGGGCTTAGGCTTGGCTGGTTGTTTAGAAAACGTTGGCTTCAACCAGGGGAAAGGAGCCCAAGCCCAAGCCATGGTTTCAAAAACGGCTCAAGCCATTCCACAAGGAAGCCACAGAAGACTCTTAAAAATGGAGGGATAGGGAAAAATATTTATAACAAATAAATAAAATAACAGAAAGAGGAAGTCACGTAATTATATATGTCAGTATTGTTTGATCTGCAAGGGAAATGAGGGTTAGAATTGTTTGAAATGTGGGTACCGGTGGGTATTTCAAGCCCTGGAAACCTCACCAGTTTTTCCTTTTTAGATTCTCTTCAATTAAATTGATATGGTTGTCAACTATAAGATTTCCTTCCCCTTGTACTATATTAAAAGTCATATCTAAACACTCAGCGTAGATATACAAGCTATACTCAAACTTCAAAATCAATTATCCCCACGTGTTTCCAGGGAAACGCTACAAGAGGCAAACCAGCACCTGCTTCACATCCTGACCAACGCAGTCCGGGCTACCATGGCAACGGAGGAAGCCATCAACAGGCAGATGGCCAAGCTGGCTGCCACGGACACAAGGCCGGCCGGAGAGGGGCGATCGGACAGCAGGGACACAGAGGGACGGACTGAGGCTGAGGGAGAGGCGGCCGAGGGGGTGGACGGTCAACCGCAAGGTGCTAGTGGGGGTAAGTTTGAGAAGGGGAGGGGGGAGGGGGGAAGGGGTTACACTCACACTCAGAGATGGGCATGTCTTTGAAGGCCATCTTGGCTGATGTGATGTGACTCACATCAAAGTGAGGCTGATGCAAAATGGGACAAGAAATGAAGTATTACAAAAAATGGGCAAGTTCCTGTAGCTGCATAGAACTGTTGAAGCAGAGGGTGTTGTCAGCAAATGGATTTCTGGTTGAGGTATTTTGCTATCCCAATTAGGGGTTGGGGTTCTGATCAGGGTAGAAATATATATTCCAAAAGAAACGGTTCAGGTAGATTTGATGGTTGTATTAGACTGCCTGGTCATTGTTTGTGAGAGTTGAGCTCTGATTTGCAAATTTGTACTCGCATGGCTACAGCACCCCAGTACAAAAAGACTGGTGCCTTAAAAATCGGTAATAATCTAAGTAGAATTCTTGTAAGCTAGACAAGGAACCAGACCAACATGTCTGTTTCTATCACCTTTCCACAGTGTCTCCAGCAGTGGGGATCCACCGCGTGACGATTCCGGGGACGCTCTTCATGATACGAGCGTAGTGTCGTTCTTAAGTGACGAAGGGTTGGAACTCTCCCAGCAGCTCATGGAGAGTATGTTCACTGGGCAAGATCTGGACACCGAAGGAGAGGAACTTGTTTCAGGTTAGTTGGTCGAAATTGTAACCTTGTTCCCCGCGTGCAATTTGTAGTTTAACCAATACTGATTCTCATTATACCCAAAAGGGATCTGACTAATTTCCAGCCTTGGTTTAGTGCATTATTTAAAACATCTCTGCTGCACTGTGGTTAAAGTCTATACAACTCAAAGAAATAGAAGAGGGGATGCTTGAATTTAGCTAAATTGTCGCCTGTGTCTGCTGTGCACGCCCTCTATGTCAGTTGTGGACGTTGAGTGCCAATAACATTTCGCTCGGCCCCAGCGCCTATCAGACCACTGGGATGGCTAATCAGCTTGCACAGATTCATGTTATGAAGTACACATGCGTGCAGTGCTTGCAGTGTGAGTGTGATGCATGATGGGATGAGCAGGGACTGAGCATTAAGTTAACATACGTTTGCCCATCCCAGCGCCTTTGTTTTAAGGCAAGGCGCTGGAGAGCGAACAATAACATGTGGTATGCCTAGTTGGCAAAATAAACCAGTTCAACCAATTTTTATTGTAATTTTTTGATTACTTTTTATGTAAACCACGTGCAACTGGCTTTTGCTGCTATTGTGAGTGTAATAAACCATGTTGAATGAATGAATAAATAAACGAAGAGCAGAAATATGCATACAGCTAAAAATGGCTTCATGCCCAAGAGCAGAATGGCACAGATAACTGCGCATACGGCACTCTCTACGAAGCAACACTACCAACGTCCACAGTCCTCCATTATACCAAAGAGAGACTGATTTGTTTTACCCTCCCAACCTCGGTTTGACAGCCATGATTTGAATGGAAAAAGCATTATAAGATTGCTGCTCCATGACAGTGAGTTTTTCAGAAGTGGGGGTTTGAAATTTTTCTGTTGAAATCTTTAAGGAAAGAGCTTGCTTTAAAAACATTTCTTAATAGACTGCACCTGATTTTTTTGTTTTTAAATGTTGGAAATTGTCGAGGACCTTTCCTAAGTTCAGGACCTGAAGTTTTCAGGGTTGCTTTTCTGTCTAGCCTCTTAAGTGGGAAACTTCCTTTTTTAGCTCCTGTGCCCGTTCTCCGGGTCTGGAGTAGAAAAAAACAGAAAGTAATAGAGACATCTAACACGGAGGCAAACATCTCTCAGTTTCCCCAGGAAATTAGGGTAATGTGGATCGAACAGCAGATCTGCCCTCCAAGCAGCTCCCCGGAGAATTGTTTCAAAAGTTGAGCTGAAATGTTGAATTTGGGAGACACCTGGGCCCAATTTCATAGAGCTGCTTAGCACAAAAATTTGCTTAGCATGAACTTTTTGCCTCGATAAAAACAGGATTACCCGCCAAATTTCCACGTGATTTTCAGGATAAGCAAACAACAGCTGAATACCAGTAACAAGCAATATGCAACAAATGGAAATTTGGTTGGTAGTACCGTTTTTTGTCAAGGAAGAAATTTCATGCTAAGCATATTTTCGTGCTTAGCAGCTCTATCAAATTGGGCTCTGTTGTCTGACAGGTTCATTTGTGTCATCCTGGGCGCAACTCCTACAGCTTACAAGCTTGCTAAGCACGGAGAGATCTTTCTAAGGAGGGAACAGGCTGCTTGCCAAAATATTATATCGAATACACAGCAAGGGCCTTGAGTTTTGTCGAACAGGTTTGACTTGTAATGCATCATGTCACAACACGTAGGGAAAGTCTCAAATGTTGGGCACGTTCTAGGCGCAGAAGTACAGTCCCCCTTGGCACAAGCCCCACAATCTGTTGGATCGCCAGTGCGTTCCGCTTAACCGGATCGGTGTGCCGAGGTACGGGAGCAATCCTACACCAGTGAATATGCGCATTTTAAACATTCCAATGGAACGTTCCTGCAGTCCAGCAGAACGGTCCATGTGCCCACGCTGGAATACTTATCCGATCCAATTGGAACGGTCCTTTCGTTATAACTTTTTTAGATGCTCCCTTAAGTTGTGTTGATGAATAAAGCTGTGATCCTTTTTTTTTCTTTTCGTGGAAATCCAATTATCCTCTAATTGGAAAGACTTGATGCTTTGTAATTGATTCATGGCAGTTTAATTTGCAAAGTGCACCTCCATAACCATAAAGTTATGTACTATGTACCGCCCTCTATTGGAGTCTTCCCGGCGGCGTATGTTATTTGCGTAAGTTTAGTTAAGGATTAACGTCAAAGGTCACTTAAATCAAAGGCAATCTGACCCACGACTTCTCTCTTTTTCAAAATTTATGCAAGCCATGATGCCTGGGCACATTGTCCGGGAGAAATTTAATGTTTTGGTTTTGCCGTGATGTCAGAGGGCAACATCACCGATACTCAATGGGCACCAAGGCCGAGACTAGGGGCATCAGAGGCCATGCCCTTGGTGACATCAGTGTGATCCAAAACAAACGTAGTAAATCTCTAATGTCAGAGGGCACCAAGGCCATGCCCTTAGTGGCGTCAGTGTGGTTCAAAACAAAATCCGAGATGCTCTCATTACTGCATGCCTGTGATTTGTAAGGATTTTTTAGTTGATTTCCCTTCACCTTCAGATTTTCTTGAAAAGGTGAAGATACACACTGGGCAAGCAAGACACAGCCCCTTTGACCAGACATTTAAGATTTTTTTTTGAAAGTGATGTGGAAAAAAGTATGTTATCCTCTAAAATTTAACATCCAGGGGGCTTCATCATCACACCAAGAAAATACCACTGATAATTTTTGAGGGTTTGTTGTTATTTTGTGCACAATCACACCCCGTGTTCACAACTCATCACTGTTTTTTTTACTCTTAGGTGCAACCACCCGCCTCCAGAACTCTGTAGATCGCCTCTTGGAGATGGTCTCGGCCACTGCCGAGCAGATCCAGCGTGCTCGCAGCTCCCAGGCCGAGCTGCTGAATGCCACAGAGTCCAGCGTGGAGGAGGCCAGCCATCTACGGGCGGACCGAGACAGCTTGATGGCCCAGCTGAAGGGGACAACAGAGGCCAGGGAGAGCCTGGCTGTGGAGAACCACAGGACTGAAGGTAAAACAACCTGGCCAGGACTTTCATCTTTTAAGAGGGCAAGGCCATTTTCATGTAAAGGGCACTTCCATTAGGAAATCTTCAAAGCTATGGGAAACTTATGAAGGGGCACCAAGGCAAAGACCAGGGCAACTGAGGCCACGGCAAATACTCACTGAGTTTGTCAGGATTTTTTCCTGATTTCAGGATACACTATGGATCTCCCCTTGCCCTTAAACTTTCATAAATGTTACAAACTGACCATCAAGGGAAGATAGATATGGCCCCATTGTGTCAAAATATTTAATTTTCCATCAGTAGAGAGTCTGTAAATCCTCTAAACTGCAACACTCTGTAAATTGGGGCAGAGGGGCTGTCTATCACGTTTTTCACATTTGCGATGTCACACATGGCACATTTTTGAACTCAAGGCACCTAGGATTTTCTCTTTTTCCATCATAATCTTTTATCATGAAGTGCATCTCAATACTTTAGCTTTTGGACTTTGATTAGTCTGCCTGCACTCATGCGCTGCAAAAGCTGTGTAGCTGTGAATTACTGAGTCCATCAGATTTGAGCAAAACCATGGAACGACCCCATGGAGAATTGAGCTATTGTAAACATAAACGAATTCAACGTTTCAAGGCTTTTGCACTGAACCAAGTTTATTATTTTTTTTTCCCCACGCTAAAGGTTTGCTTGAGGGACTCGCCGCAGAGAAGCAAGAACTGGAGGAGCTCAACAGCAAACTGGAAGCCGACAAACACAACATGGCTGCCGAGGTGGAGATGTTGAAGGAGAGGCTGAGTTCTCTGGACCACGCTCAGACATCGCTGCAACAGGAGAGGGAAAGAGTGGAGGAGCAGAAGGCCGCGTTCGCTCAGCGTCTTGGCGAGGAAGATCTAGGTGAGTTTGAATTTGTTGAGTGTTGAAGGAGAGGTGATTTAGTTCTTCCACCCTATCTTTTGAGAATTTTGTTAACTTGTAGACTTTATGCATTGAGGCTGTTCTGCCACCATCTTAGAGGTAAAACATTGGTGAGAGGATTGAAAGACACAGTCATGTATGCGCAACGCACATGAGGGGCCAATAATGAGCCAGCTTTTGATTAGTGTAAGAGGGCGCCCTAGTCTAGTGACGTGTTGCGCATAAATCCACCGGTTAATAAAATTGTTTTTATTAAGTTGTTAAGAACAATCACCTCATGGAAAGCAGCAAGGTTCTATCTTTCTCTTTTCCAACCCAACTGGGGATTTTTGGACACTAGGTGGCAGTAGACACACCAGGTACGTTTTCATTGTTGACGTATATCTGAGCTTGCGCACACTACCGAGTGAACAATGGATGTACCTGTTAAGTCTGCTGCCACCTACATGTATCGTCCCCGAAAGACTCCTGTTGCTTTATTGTAAACAAGTTGGTATGTCACCCTGATGTTTAAATGTTCATTCATAAATACCTGGGACAGTTTATCTATTCTGATTGGTCGAGAGGAGATCACGTGGCCATGTTTAAACATGTGATGTAACCAAAACAATAATTCATTTGCAGAGTCGGCTCATTTCTTTGATTCAAAATATAAAAAGAAAGAAGAAACAAAGTCCTTTTGAAAGGATTTTTCTCACGTTTGTCGCAAGCAGCATTTTATGAAATGCAGCCCTTGTAAATTTGTTCTTTCTGCAATATATGTACATTGTGAAATATTCCTTGTGTTCTACAAACAAACCGCTCCATAAAAAAAGAAGATAATAAATCATGGGTTGCTTTGATCTGATGGTCTCTGTGGTTGTCAGTCAGGTGTTGGGTTCTTAATGCACTGTATTTCTGTTTTATGCATGTTTTCTCCACACCCCAGTTTCTCTGATACATTTTCTTTGGTAATGCCCCTTGGACTCGATTTCACAAAGCACTCAATTTTCGTCTCAATCTCGAGGCCTCGCACATGAGGTAATTTTCGCCCTGGAGGCAATTTTGTGAAATCGAGGACCCCTCCCCTTTTGTTTACACCCGCCCTCCCCCCATTGTTATCGTGTGCTTGTTTTTGTTTTGCATGTTCCCCTCTCTCTCTCCCCCCACTCCCTCGTGCTCGTGGTGTCTGACTCTGTCTGTCATCCCGTCTGTGACTGCACGTGTCCGTTGTTGCCTGTGATTTTAACAGACACGCAAGGTAAGTGCATTCTCGGGAGATGTTTCATAGTTTGGGGATTTCATTCTCGATGCTCTGTGAGTCACCGCTTTGCGGGTCGATAACACCTGTCCTCTACACAAGGAAACTAACATTTCACCAAATGGGTGTGGTTCTAAGTTTATTTTCATGCTCTCATCTGATATGTTTCTTGATCTACATGTTATCAGTTTTGCAAGAACTGGGGTTTGTTTCCCCAAAACTAATTCCTTAACACGTTGACTGCCGGTCATATACATGAATTCGTAGGGCGTTCCCATTTGCCAAATGCAATGCACATGCGCGCATACCAAATAGGTACTATACACACAAAAAATTGAACATGCACATTCTAAGGATGTATGTCCTCACCACTGCCAGAAGCGTATGTGTTGCGTGCTCTGTGATGCCAGTGTATTTAAATAACAATACAAAGCCCTTTCATTCTCTACGAGTATACTCGTAGTGGCAGAATCCGTTACACCTGTTACTACGAATTTGCTCGTAGGCAGCAGTCAACGTGTTAAAAGGGAGCAAAAATTGCTTTGTTAGAATTTTGCGGTGTGAGGAAAGTTGAAATGGACAGAGCACTATTTGTAGCGACTTGACTTCAGGTGGTAACCTGGACACAATTATGTAAAGCTGTGAAGCAAGAAAATATTGCTTAACAGATTTAGATTTGCGTAGCAAAATTGAGCAGGGAACCAGTTATGAGCATTTTACATTTACACCTCTGCTTATCAAAATCTTTCTGTGCTTAATTATTAGTGTTGTGCTTAATAGCTTTTCAAAAGATTAGACCCCTGCTTTTTTAAGGATGATTTTTGCAGTCTGCAGCCTTAGCCGTAGCCAAAGTTACTCAACCATAACATTGGCTTTGGCTGTAGCAAGGGCTAGCTGACTGCATCTGCCTATGCTTCATCATGCTATAACCACTAGCCACAGCCATAGCAAAAGTCACTCAGTGACTTTACTGACAGCTTTAGCTGCGGCTTTTCAGCTGCGGCTTATGCTAGATTACTGCAAACTCCCATACTTTCCGATTGGCTGTGTAGCTGCTAGCCACTGCCGTAGTCAATCCACTAGTCACAGCCATAGCAAAAGTCACTCAGTGACTTTACTGACAGCTTCAGCTGCGGCTTATGCTAGATTACTGCAAACTCCCATGTACTTCCCAATTGGCTCTGTAGCCGCTAGCCACTGCCGTAGTCAATGCACTCAGTGATTTCTGAAATCCTTGACGGTAGCTTATCAGAGGTGACTTTAACTCCCATTGACTCTTGTAGTTGACAAGCACAGCTGTATCCATTAACCAAACGTAGCCAAAGTTGCTCAGCACAGACAGGTCATTGTGAAAACCTTTTGTTTTAAACAATTATGACCTCAATATGTCATCATGCCAGGTTGGATTGAGCATGTTTTGTAAAATGCCAAGAGCGAATTTCAGCTGCACGCCTGCGTCCAAGTCATCCCCCCTTGTGTTTTCATCGAACGTTATCATTCATAATAAAACGAACAAAGGAGAATGTAGTTCATAGCCTATTATGAACTACATTCTCTTTTTTTTTATATTATCATTAATGATTCACCAACAGAGAGAATTCCTCCACCGAGATACAATTTCACTCTCAAGGTGGTGTTTTATTCTGCAAGGAAATGTGTCATGCTTGTCCTTTTAGTCAGACCAAGTTGTTGAGAAGACTAACTTGATTGTTTTTTTCTGGGGGGTCCAGAATCGCGGTGAAGTTCCAAGACCTCATGACTCTAGTAGTGTACTAACATTTTTGGAGAGAGGGAAAAACCGTGGCTGATTCAATGGATCTGCTTGGGGCACAGATTTATTCATAGTCTAACATTTAGTTTAAAGCTACAACAATACAAAATGAAATTGCTTATCACGGATATATATTGCTTAGCAGAAAACGGGTTACCAGCCAAGATGCCATGTGATACATACTGATGCGACTGGTAACCTGTTGTTTTGTTTGTTGAGCAATGTTTACTGCAAAGCAAATATGCCTTTGGGCTTAGCACAGACAAAACAACTGTTTGCCTTGAACCCCTTTTTATTTATTTTTTAGTGCTTACATTATTTGGTCAGCAGAGTTCTAAAAATAGGGCCATCAGGCTTTGTAGTCATGTTTTTTTTCTTTCCAACACTAAGACTTTAATTGTTTTTTTTACATTTTCCCAAGCTGAGAAAAACAATTTTGTAAAAAGCTTCTTGTATCAACATTTGACATCATTTTTCCGTCACCGTCAATTTCTCAGGCATCCTCCAGGAGAACCTCCGTCTCCGTGAGGAGGCCGAGGCCGCCCTCGTAGAGCGTCAAGACGCCGAGAGGCAAGCAGCCAAGGATAAAATGGACCTCAAGGATCAGCTGCACCAACTGGAGACGGCCATCGAGGAGCAGATCGCCAGGGGCGACGCGCTCACCGAGAAAGGCAAGGATGAGATTGAGGAATTGAAACGACAACTGGAGGTCTTGGAGAAACAGCTCAAGAAAAATAAGCAGTTCCTGGAGGTAATAGATTTTTCTTTTTTAGCTCTAACTTCCTTGAGTGATTATTTACTAGGATTATGTATCACTTTACGGTAACTCAACACCCAAGCTGTTGGACTCTTATTATGTGTTATGGCTGATCAGTTTACACATAATCAGTTTACTATAATGCATTACTATAATGCAGTCCTCAGTCCGACAGAATCAAATAAAATACGCGGTTAGATTTTTAAGGGTTGGGTTGTTCCTGCTCTAACAAAATGTTTTGTCTTTTTTTTTTAAAACAGATTCTTTAGAAAGATATTTCAGTTATATTCAATTTTTTGGGAAACAAGTATCCACTGCACTAAAATGTAGGGGTTGTGGTTCGAATCCCACCCAGGTTGCCTGTGGTTGTTTTTTCCTACAAGACTCGGAAAGCAATGAGTATACGTGGTGGGTTAAGAGCACTGAACTCAAGCCCTGGTGTTTCTGATAAGCAGAGTGTGGGTTCGAGTCCCTGTCTCGGCACTTGTGTCCTTGAGCAAGATACTTTACCATAATTGCTTTGTCCTTTGGATGGGTCAGTAAGCCGTAGGTCCCATGTACTAGGGTTGGTAGTGCATCTAAAAGAACCCAGAACTCTTATCGTGGAAGAGTAAGGGTTAACCCCGGTGTTTCTGGTTCCATAGCAAGCACCCTTGTTTACAGGTTTCCTCCAGGCTAACCAGATACAGTGATCAAGTACATTTTGTGAGGCAACCTTGGTTTCATTACCAGAAATATATAATAATAATAATAAAATGGTGCTTATCACTTACATTGATGTAAGTGGTAATCCAAAATAATATTCTTTATCCATGATGCAATTATATCATCAATTAAAAAAATAGCCATTAACTTTTGTCTACTTACTCCTCAGCAACAAACCATAGAGCGTGAACAGGAGAGAGAGGAATTCCAGAGGGAGATTGTCCGATTAGAGGAAGACCAGAGGTCAAAGGACAAGACTCCATCAAACGTGGATGAGCTGTTTAGAAAAGAGGTGATATATCGTTTGAATTTATCCCTCAGAAACGAAATGTTTGTTAAACCTTTTTTTTCTATTTTTCAGTCTTATTTATTTTTAAACGTTTTTTTACAATTCCCTTTCTTGTAAATTTTCAGAAATTTATTTTGGGGGAAAGATTTTGGCTGCTAACTGTAGTGCTAGGGTATCACATCACATTGCTATAATGGCTGATGTTTCAGTTGTCTTCACTATTAATGCCATTTCACACTATTTTGAGGAAATATTTTCTTATTTTGATTTTTATTATAAAAAAAAGAGATATCGCCTAACTCACTTCAAGGTGAGAGCTACACTAAACTGATTTGGGCTGTCAAATCAACTGTCACCAGGGGCAAGTTGCCACCTACTCCTGGGGCTGAAACAGGGTTACCCCCATTCACAGTCCGTAAGGATGTAGGCATGGGTGTATCATCCACTATAGGAGCCTGGCTGATAGAGCAGAATGCACTTATTATACCTTCACAACTTTTTTTACAAGCAATCGTGGTTAAGTGCCTTTCTCAGGGGCACAATTGTCATGACCGGGATTCACAGGGTGTCAAGATGGCAACATTTTACAGAACATTTTATATCAGTACAAACATTTCATGTACATCACTGTACATCACCACGCACGACCCCTCTGTGTGTGTGGTCATGCCTGCGGCTTATACGCCGGGCGGCTTATACACAGACACATAAATCTTGTTTTGACAATTTCTGGGCACTGCGGCTTGTACATCGGGCAGCTTATAAGCCAAAGATTACGGTAGTCACGTTCGTTGGATGTTCTCACAGGCACAAGAACTCCGCGAAGAGCTGCGAGAGAAGACCGAAGAGATCACCCAGGCTCAGACCAGAATCCAGCAGCTAGAGCGAGACGTCCACTTTGCCGAGGACACAACCCAAGAGCTGACCAGTCAGCTGAAAGACGCCGAGCGGCAGCTGGACGAGGCCGTCCAATCAAAGCAGCAGCTTGAGGCGCAGACGGAAGAACTGGAGCGTGATCTCGGCGAACAGCGCCACCTAGAGGTGGATATCATGCATGAAAAAGAGACTCTACAGAAACAGCTATATGATCAGCTCATACAGGTATCCGTTGTTCTTTTCTAGTTTGAAAATATTGTTTTTTTCTCTTAAAATGTCAGTATTGTTTGAATTCAAACTTTCCTTAGATCTTTGTACAGAAATCTTTCTTTTTTGTTTCTGTCAAGATTGTAAATTAATAAATTTTTACTGAAAATTATCAGCACGGGTCCAATTTCGTAAAGCTGCTTGAGCAGAAAATATTGCTAAACAAATTTTCGCAAGGTACCAACCACCGACCAAAATTGTGACATGGTATTTTCTGGTAACCAACATTGTTATGTGCTTAGCTAATGTTATATGCTTAAGCAGCTCTGTAAAATTGGGGCTTTAACTAATTTACAATCTAAAAACGCTTAATAAAAAGGCATGATGTTTCCCACCTTTAAAAATCACCTCGATGATTCTTTGTTTAGATCTCTGCCTTACAGTCTAAGCTTGATGTGCTCAAGCACGGTGTGGAGACAGCAGACGGCACAGGAAGCTCTGACTCGGGAGAGGTCGTGACCTCTGAGGTCTCCCTCTTGAAACAACTGGAGGACGACAAAGAAGCTTTGGAGAGGAAAGACAAAGAGGTATTGTCATTTGTTTTAATTTTTGCTGAGTGTTTCATTTGAACTAAGATTCTTTTATTGTTTAAAGTCAGTGATGACGCTGGTTCGAATCCAGCCGGTCCCCTTTGTCCTTGAGTCAGACACTTTCGTTCTTAACCCTCTTGATGAAATGTGTAGGCCACCAGTCCCGTATACTTGGGTGGGTGAAAAAACAAAAACAAAACAGAGAGTAGTGATATCTACTATTGTGTTTCTGGTTCACATTGCAAGAACCACCTCTCCCACCCACCAAGGCCCAATTTTATTTGCTAAGTAAAAGTTAGCAGGGTAGCAGTCATGGACAATGTTGATTACATGTTTATGGCTGGTAACCCGTTTCTACTAAGCAGAACCTTTCCTTGTTTAGCAGGTTTA
Source organism: Pycnopodia helianthoides (assembly GCA_032158295.1). NCBI lineage: Eukaryota > Metazoa > Echinodermata > Asteroidea > Forcipulatida > Asteriidae > Pycnopodia > Pycnopodia helianthoides. The sequence goes on along the minus strand of CM063263.1, from coordinate 7,740,385 downwards.
TGAAATCGGGACTTTGGCAGTTATTGAATGTGGGATGAGAAAAACCAATCAACAAAATTAAATTGGCAAAATTCAATTTTGGATTTTATTTCTTTGTCTCATCGTGGCAGATCGAGAATCTTGTTGAGCAGTTGGAGCAATTCCGTGAGGAGATCATCAACAAGGATGAGGAGATCTCTCAGCTGAACATGCAGATTGAGGTCGGTAATCGAGAACAGGACTCAGGGCGGGAAGACTTACAGGGACAGCTGAATCAGGCCCTGGAAGAGGTACATCAGCTGGAGGTAAGAGAGGGTCTTAAAATAACGCTGTTCCATCTGGAATGTTTCATTTACAGACAACACAGGTTGTTTTTAAAAGAGAAATGCTGTTGTTCCTCTTATGAACAAAGTCTGTCCCTGTATGGAATGGGGGATAGTCCTTGCATTCGCTGGCGTTGGAGTAGCCTGAACGTCTGATGTCACACTTTGAGGCTCGTGAATTAACGCCAGACACCGGCCTTGAGCGCCTGGCAGGATACTGCCAGATGAACCTTTGACCTCGCATCCCATTCACACAGACAGAGACTTACATGTATAGTCTATTACACACAGACACACATTACGTAGTGAATAAAACATAATCATACAAACCCTATGCACACATGCATGCAGCAGACGAGCAAATGGAAAGTGGGTAGCTGACAAACTACGTCACTTTGCTATCGTTCGGAGCGGACCAATCATAACACAGATATGGGAAGCTTATGTCACTGCAAGTTTATCCAATGAAATCATTGGTTTATTCAATAAAATCATTTGGGCCTGTATGACCGGTGCCTGTCTGTATCCTTGCGGATAAAGACAGGGGACCAGTCTAGCGTTGGAGTCCCTCAAAAATGAACCATGTTCCCAAATCCATAAAGTTGTTTATAGGTAAGCATGTTTTTGTGCTTACTATAAGCGCCCAACCATAAGCGTATTTCGATATTGATTGCAATTTAATATCGGTAGTAATCAAAAGGGCGTTTTAAGATGAAAAATTAGTATATACTTCAAGAAATTAATCAAAATCCACATCAATTCTTTTTCTTAGAAAATGAATGTGGAGACCACTTTGGAGACCACTCTTGATCAATAAACTCCATTTCCCAGGAGCTCCAAAATGTGCAAAAATCATTTGATGAAATATACACAAACTGCACTAAAGACCTTATCGTCCTGAGCCGATGATTCCATAAACAACCAAGAAGATTTGGTAGCGTTTTGTGCCTTTATAAATGAATTTGCTTTGTTGTATCGCTCGTCTGTTGACACAGACCAACCGGCAAGTTAGCCTGTGTTTTTACTTTGCTTACGGTAGACAGTGGTTATAAAGGATTTAAATTATTGGCCCAGTGATCTGGGAAAATTTGTTTATGCACCATGAGTGTCAAACTGGTGGATACCGATCATTATAAAATGTTTATTATTATTATTATTATTATTAATATTATAACAATGACGCTAAGTTAAACATCTTAATTCCTTCCAGGACAAGGTGACATCGTCCGGTCATGACATCACCGCCTCCATGCCACTCTTTGCCCAGGAGCTCCTCGACGAGAAGAACCAAGAGATCGACCACCTCAACGAGCAACTGACCCAGGTCATGCAGGACCTGGAGGAGGCCAAGCACGCACAGGAAGAGGTACAGCGCCCTCAAGAGGCTGCTGTAGGCCAGGCGGAGGATGCCAAGCTGAAACTGGAGGAGTTGGTGAGTACAGCCATCAGAATCTTCCGGTTTAAACCGGAAATCCTGTATTTTCCCTTTCAAATTGATGGTCTTCGAATTCAGTGTGAATTACATATAAAATTTGAGGGGTGAGTTGTAGGGGTATACATTTGCATTTCGCTAATTCCTCTTCTCTAATCAGAAATTGTAAGTTTACCTTACACGGCGTTCGTGAAAAAACGGCACGTTAACAATAAATTGCCGCCCGGCAGCTGGCCTGATATGCGGCTTGCGGTCTTCCTTGCACCGCGCATGCAGCAGTGAGAGACGAGAGACGCAATGGATCTATAAACTTGTCTCACTCCTCGCTTTGTTAAGGGTACGGTTCAATAATGTTTGCCCATAATACGTTTACTGCTGCAGCAAAGATACATGTGTGGAGACTTTTGAAAGTCTACTGACAAAACAATGCATGTGTTTTGTACCGTGCAAGTTTGTAGACGAACCTATGAGCAGTGGGCACGACTGAAATTGCAGGCCATGGGAACTTGGTACCTGTTATTGCCTCACAATCCCTAAAACTTCCTGCATCCAAATCTTCATCTCCTAGGAGAACCTGCAGACAGAGTTCAAGACTAAACTAAAAGCCAAAGATGAGGAGATTCAGAATCTCAAACAGTCACTAGGGAAGGAGCAGAAGAGAGATGTCTCAGCAAGTCCATCCGCCGAGGAGAAACTTAAAGCTCTACAGAAGAGCAACATTCATCTCCAGGTTCGGATGAACTCTTCATCTCTTCTTATTGTTACAAACAGACCATGTGACCTGTGACATCACATGTTTACAAAAGAGCCACAGAGCTTGGACTTCCTGCAGGCACGATTTGTACACGACTAAATAAGAAGAAGACATTAAATCTTATACTTTATGAAGATTGCACTGTCCGATTTTTATCAACTTTTGAAATGAAGAAAGGGAGCACATCTTAAAACTTGTTCAGCTGTTACTTTTATAACTCTTGAATTTATGAGGAAATTATGACACAAAATGTAAAAATTCCCGTATGACCAGTGTAGTCTCTTGCCTGCCACATGCAGGCATGATTTGCACACAGCTCCATGGAAGAAAACGTTAAATCTTATATTTTATGGGGATCGCAATGTCTGACTTTTATCAAAATTTGATATGAAGAAAGGGGGCACATTTCAAAACTTGTTCAGCTGTTACAATTTATAACAAGTGTACTCTCTTGCCTGCCAGAAAGGCCCTGGAATTTATAAGGTCACTCTCTTTGTAAACAAAGGTTACTCGGTCTAATGCAGTTCAGTTTGACGTATCATCTGTCGTTATGAAATTGTGTTATTGCGATTTGAGAAATAACTGACGGTCTTGTGATTTGCTTAGACCCAGTATGACCAAGACATTTCCGCCATGAAGCAAATGCTGCTGGTCAGAGAGAGGGAGGTCGCCCATCTGGAAGGGTTGCTCGTCCGCCTGCAGGAGGAAGCCCCCAGTGGGAGTAACATCAAGACTCATAAGAGCCAAATCAAGGCACTTAAACAAGAGATCCAGGTATGGGCCTAAGAATAATGCTTAGTGTTGTTTTGAGAATTACACCATCATAAAAGGTGAAAGCTAACCGTGCAGTTTCATTCTTGACTCTATTTTTTGTTTATTCCTTTTTTAAGTTTGTGGTTGAACAAAGATAAACTTTGACTGGAGCATGATTTGAACCTGCGACCTCCGGATTAACATGCAGGTGCTCTACCAACTGAGCTATTGAGCCCTAATGTTGGTCGGTCTAGTCAATTTTTCTTTGTTCAAACCTAAAATTATTCAGAATTTACCCAGTCAGTTTCCCTTGTGGTTAATTATTTGATATTTTGTTTTTTTTGTTAAACTTGAGGACCTGTTTACAAAGGTTGACCATGTACTGTACTCCATCATACATCATTCAAACCATTAATGTATTTTGGTCAATCTTCCTGCAGGACAAAGATGTGGAGATGACCAAACTACGTCTTCAGCTGGACGAGTTTGAGGAGAGGCTCTTCCAGCAGCAGCAACAGCAGCAACAGCAGCAACATGATCTGGTCGAAGAGCCCCCTCATCTGCAGCAGCCCATCCAACAAGAGACCAACTGGCAGCGACTGCAGCATGAGCACGAGCTGCGGATCGCCGAGCTGCAGCAGAAGCACGCCGAGGTGCTGGCGACGCTGCAGACGCGCCACCAGGAAGAGCTCGGACATCTGAGGGAGTCACAGTCGTCCGACGTGGAGAGGCTGCGAGAGCTGGAGATGGACTACGACAGGAGGATGGCCAGTCTGCAGGGGTTGTCACCAGGGAAAACATTGGAGCAGGTTTGTAGTAAAAATATTCTGAAAATTAAAAAAAATCTTGTAGATTGCTCTTAAGTGTATTCCTGGTCATCTCTCAATTTCTCAGGAGCTAAAAACTCTAGCAGCTTATGAGCACTAAGGTGTTAATCCAAAGCCTTATCATATAAACCCTCACAGGCCCCTATTTATACACCTGGGTAAAGGGAAGCAATTCATGGTGAAGGATGTTGCTAAAACTCACACGCATCTAAGTGCCTGATAAAGAGTAGAGGGAAACTTTGTGTCGGAAAGCGTCAACTGCATTATTTCTGACAATATTATGTTTAGTTATAAGGCATTGTTAACAAAAATTTGTCTTCACAATCAACAGAAGCTGCGAGAGATAAGGTCAGAGCTCACTCGCCAACACCAAGAACACGTCAGCGACATTCAACGCACCATGGAGCGTGAAACCCAGGTCCTGATGGACCAACTCCGCAACGAGTACGCCCAGCACACGCGCGCGAGAGAAGAGCGCCACCGCCACGAGATGGAGGAAGCCGTCTTGAGGGTGAATCGCGATCTGATGTCCGCTCACGCCGAGGAGGTCGGGAAGATCCAAGAGGAGCACAGCCGACAGCTTGAGAGGGTTCTAGCCGCGACGCCCGCCGGCGCTAGCCCCATGGGTAGCTTCATTGCAGGTGAGGTTACCACTCAATTGACCTTAATCATGGTGTGATCAGGTCCCCCGTATACCCGCTGATGATAATAGCTCTTGTTTTCATTCCATATAAAGGGACCAGACCATTTTATTATTCCAACCTCACTTTGATTATTATAGGGTTGAATGGAAGCAAAATGTTTTAAAAAGTTTATTATTATGAAGAAAGAGTGTCAATTTCATATAGCTGAACTTATTTTTTTTGGCAAGCACTTTTAGTCAATGTTTCATCATAACAAGATTTTTTGCTAAGCGGAATTGGTCCCAGCACTTACAAGAAATGTTTTTGTTTGTCTGTTCTTATTGTGACAAGATTTTTCTCTCTCTGTTTTTAGACACAGCCAACAGATTGTCGAGGGAGCTTCAAGCTACAGAGAGACTGGACTCCAGACTGGTCAGTCAGCTGAAGACGAGGCAGGCTGGGGTCGGTAAAGAGCGGGGGCCGACAGAGGGCGCTGTTCAGAATGGCGGGCTCATGAACGGCGGAGACATCCCAGATAGGTTACAGGTAAGAGTAAAGAAAGTTTTAACGTTTTACTAAAACTCAGGCATGCAACTTTTCCTCGGATCAGCTGATTTCCTCTTTTTTTATTCTCAGTTTTACCATTCAAAATTAAAAAATACTGTACAAAATCATTGACATTTTGTAATTTCCTCTTTTTGGGTGAAGTTACAGTTGCATGCCTGAAAAATAAAACTCTGCCTAACCCAATTAAACCCAAACTTCCCAGCCATGACCCTTGTTTCTTTGAGCGAGATAATTATTTGCGATTACTTTTCATCACCCAGGAGTAAATGGGTACCTGTCAGAGTAGAGATTATTACTGTGATTAGTTTCAGAAATGCCTTTGCTCTAATGAACAGGGGGGTATGACAGTTTACGATACGTTGATAAATATCACTTGTAAATTTGACTGATTTTATTTCCATCACTCCCAGGCGGTGCTGAACAGACTTCACAACGAAGGCCTCCAGGTTCTCTCCCTCTCCGATCTGAGATATCTCCGCCAGCAGACGTCCCCCCGGCCGGACGTCCAGGACGGGACGGACGTTCGGACCCTGCAGGACGCCTGGGAGGCTGAGAAGCATGCGTTGCTGGACGCAATTCAGGCTCTGAAAGATTTAATCTCCGGGGCTAACAAGGGACAGTGGGTGAGACATCTCCAGCCAGTTTTTGTTTTGTTTTGAATCCCAGGACTCTATAAAACCTCAAGACAGTTACGTATCTCCTGGTCTGTGCAAATGAGCTTCAATTTAATTTTTTAAGTTTTTGGGTAAACCATGAGATGTGGGATGAAAATCCCAGATAATGATTCCAGGGAAAACCCACGCAATCAGGTAGGGACTGAAAACCCAATCCACATAGAGCCCCCGGCGGGATTCGAACCGGGGTCCTAGAGGTGGAAGGCGAGGAAGGACACCATTGCACCAACCCGAACACCCAATGTTACATGGTATTTTGGCTGGTAACCTTTTCCTGGTAAGCAGAATTATTCCGCACTTTGCTACATGTAAGTTTCGTGCTTAAGCAGCTCTATGAAATCGGGCCCAGTTTGCATTGTCTCTGATGTAATGCGCATCTGAACGTAATTTTAAACTAAAATTTGAGCAATATCAAACTTAATATTGTTTGACATAAACAGAAGGAGAAGTCCAAGGAGTCAGATTGGCGAGGCAAACTCCTCCGCGCCATCCAGTCCGTGTTTGACCGAGAGCGTGATGCACTCATGGCAGAGCTACGGACCCATGTCATGTCCAGCGGAGATCGGGACTTGTCTCAAGTCCAGCAGCTTGAGAAGAGGATACGAGAGCAGGTAGAATTGCATGTATTGTCCAGGGTCATGGGTCATGGGTCATGGGTCATTGAGAATTTCAGGTTGGCTGTATGGCATATGGGCAATAATGAAATGTGTACTATGGACAACTGTGTATTATGATGGAATCAGAAATGTAATACACCAAGGGTTAAGGGGTTTTATCGTCTAGACCAAGGAAAGACTGAGTCCTGTTACCCTAGCTTCTTATTTGTGGAACACCCAGTTGGTCTGGGGTAATCGACCTCAAGACCAAGGGGAGTGCTTCCCATTATCCGAGTCCTTCAGTTATGGTGATGTAGAGAGTCTCTAAATGCATTGAAATGTAACACCCAGGAGGTTCAGGGGAGTTTCATTCTCTAGACCAAGGGGAGACCCGGGCCCACTACCCTCTAGTTCATTACTTGTGGTGATGTAGAGAGTCTGTAAATGCACTGAAGTCTAGCACTCATGAGGTTCAGGGGGCAAAGGGAAGAGACCCAAGCTTGCTATTCATATCTCATTTGGGTCTCGATATCCTTCTCTTCCAGGAGCTGCATCACAACTCATCCATGGAGCAGATCTACAGTGCGGACCGCGCATCCCTCCTGGCCGAGGTCGAGCACGTGAGGGCGCACTCTAGCACCACTGCCGCGGAGCTTCAGGAGCAACGGCAGAGGCTGACGTCGCAGCTCAACAGCGTCGAGGAGCACGGCACCAACCGGGAACGACAACTCAAGAGACAACGTGAGCATCACTACTTGTGTTCCGTTCTGTGTTGTGTAATCCCCCCTCCCCTTCCCCTGCATGAAAAATAAATAATAAATATATATATATCAAAAAGAAAACAACTCCCACAACAGAAGAAATAAATAACATATTCAAAGAGGTTTTTTTAAAAGCTCCCAGATACATTCTTATTTTCTAATGGAGGTACCCTTGTGTCTCAAGAAAAGACACTCTTTGCTTCTTGCCTGCAAGAATGAAATTTGTCTTATCCCCTCCCCTCAGGGGTCTTAAACGGTTTTGATAAAATCTTCCTGTTGTGTTTCAGTTGAAATGATGGAGCACAAATACCGACAGGAGTGCGTCCTGGTTGAGGACCTTCAGACCTCGCTGGTCGTGGAGAGGGAGAAGGTCTCCCAGCTTGCCGACGCCCTGAACAAGGAGAAGAACCTGGTCATGGAGTTGCAGAACGACATCTCAGAGCTCCAGATCAAGCTGGATCGCATTGACGAGCAGCAAGGAGAAGGCTGGAGGCCAAGCTGGCCGAAGTGACGTAAGCAAGCATCTTTTGTCATACTTTTGTTGTACACCTCTGTAACTACGAGTCTAAAATATTGTCCTCCTTGAAGTTCTCACAACAGATTTTTTGGATTTCTCAGGTTTTCTCAAAAAATGACTTTTATTAAAAACAAATTGCCACTTGAAGTTACTAAACATCAGAAGCAACTTTATGTACAAGAAATATAACCAAAGTAGTTAAGCATTCAATAAGTAGTGTAAGTAAATAAGGTGCAGTACTTTCAAGTTTTGTCTGCAATGTAATTTCTAATTTTTAATAAGAAAAGATTTTTCTTCAATCTTTTGCAAAAATCCTTGCCAAAGAGTGCTGTTTTTGAACCAAACTTTGCAGACTGTATTCCAGAATTTGGTCTCTACTTTGTGGATTTTTGTAGACCTCCAGAAGAGGTTTATGTGTTGGAAACAAATTGCGCTGTAAAACTCTTCTTTTTTTTGGGGGGGGGGAAGGGGTGGGGGAAGAGGGCAACATGGGGAGGTAGGTTTGGAAAGGGGGAACAGGTTGTTCTAACATGAAGATGAGCTACTCAATGTGCATGTACATGTAGTGAGAGCTTTGAGCTGTAGAGATCTCCAAGAGTTACATACACCAATTTTAGAGATCATAATCAAGCTGCCACCACATTTAGTCTTGCTCCCCTTGTGGAAATCGCATTCCTGAATGCTGATTGTCATTTGACTGGAAAGGTGCCAGACTATTTATCCCTTCCAGCCTCAGTTTGGTGTAGGACGTATCCGAGTTGGCGGCTACAGCAAGGGCTATGACTGGATTTTCACGTCATCATGCGTTGAAGTAAAGGACATCCTTAGCAACACCCTTAGCAACAGTCAAAGCCGTAGCAGTAGCCACCAATTCGGATATGGCCTTACACTGATTTGAGTGGTAGGAAAAAACAAGATGGCGGTGCCATGATAAAGGTCTATGACCCTTTTCAAAACCACGACTTTGGCACTCGATCTGGCTTAGGCTCTGTCTGCCTATTTGAAGCCCCAGACCGAAGCGCACAATTTCAAAGTGACTGACAGAGCCTCAGCAGGAGCTGAGGTCACATCTGTGGTTTCTAATAGGGCCTCTATTTGATATGATTCCAGTAACCTGTTTCAACTAGCCTCAACTGGATATAAGTGAGGTGTGAGGTACCAATAGGCACTTGATAGTTGTACTGGTAATATATTATGCTGTCATGTGATTAACCACCTTGTAACTGGTTGTAACTGGTTGTAACTGGGTCGCGACCATCAAACCAACAGACTTTTATAAGAGTGGATGGTTTGACACATGATGAAATGATTTATCTTCAAACAAATTTCCTCAATTCTGATTGGGTGATCCATAGCAACGGGTGTGTGATTTTAACCAATATTGCACGGCCGATATCACATTCTGTTCTATCGCTCTGTTCTAGTTCTGCTATTTTAAGCTACGTGTCAAGCTTGCTGAAAGATAAATTTGTAATCACATGCACACTCATGTCCAATATCCATGAGACGCAAAAGCGCTATATTTGTCCGTATTCAACTCTCGCTTGTGTGATAACTAATAATATCACCAGCGTGCTTATTAAGTGCCTATTGTCTCCTCACACCTCATTGTTATACAGCGGTGGCTAGTGCAATTTGATGGTCCAGTAATCTCAACATATCATATTTATGTGCATGACAGATTCTGCATGGGTTGTGGCTTGTCTCTAGTTCATGCATTACAGTCAAAGAAAATTCACAACATCAAATCCATAAGAGTCATCTTATTAAAACAAAGTAAAGATGTAAAGTGTGTAGATTTTCAGAACACGGAAGCCATTCATTTATAAACGTTACATCCTCAAACTTCATGACAATTTTGTCAATTTTTTTTTTTTAAATGAAGGGCATCTACAGTAAATGTTGAACTTTTATCAAGTTACTGTAAAGAACTCCTTAGAGAATAATTTGGTAACGTTTACAATATCTAACAGTCGTGACTGACAATCCATTGCCATGCAACCAGTATTAATCCAATTCCCTTATTCTTCCCCGTTCCTCGACTTGACCTTTGCCCTTTGACCTCACCACCAACAGCGGCATCGCCGAAGGAGTTTTGTAAGTGTGCGCTAATAAAAACGCATTAAATCGTGCATCATTCCACATTCCGAGAGAGAAAAAAAACCAAAGCATGGACGTAGCACTAATCCAACATTCTAACAACCATTGCTAGAAAAATGCATACATGTCCTCACACTTGCAAGAAATTTCATTTTTTCTTAGTAGGAATGGTTTTGTAGACAACTGACAAAAAAACCCACAACATTTATGTAAAACTAACAGAAGTCGTTGTTTGTAAGGGGCATGTTGCTTTGCATGTTAATTTATATTGTAAGTGTGTTTGCCCAAACTGCATGTTTTGGGAGACGGTTTCATTTTTGTTCACTGTATGATATTATTACTGTATGTCTGGGGCCCCAACTGGTCAGGCCAATAAAGTGGTCATAATTTCATACTGCTGATAAAGGCAGGATATACTTTTGGTAATTGTCAAAGACTAGTATCCTCACTTGGTGTATCCCAACATGTACGTAAAGTGAAAATTTGGGCTCAATCGGTCATCAAAGTTGCAAGAAAATAATGAAAGAATGAACACCCTTGTTGCATAGAATTGTGTGCTTTCAAATGACTGAGAAAGGCTTCATGCCTGAAGCCTTTCTCAGATTCAAATGTTTTAATGAGAAATTCTCTCTGTCTCATAAACTCATGTTACTTCAGAGGGAGTCGTTTCTTACAATGTTTTATATTATCAGCAGCTCTCAGGTGCATTCTTTACCAAGTAAGTTTTTTATGGTAATGTATTTCTTGAGTAATTACCAAAAGTATCAATTGCCATTAAGGAGAAAGTATTGCATGCTATGCATCGGCCAAATTTTTATGATTTATAACAATAATATTTATTAAGCACCTGTAGCGTTGGTTCCAAAGCGCTGTACAAAACGATCAAATTTAAACTTACAAAGGATATTACAAAACTAGTTGATTTAATTTGCGTAAGATATGCCCTACACATAATAACACACACAGCTCTGTGTTGCAGTCACTCTGTAGGCATTCCTTTGTTCTGTACACTTAAAGGAACATTACAGACTTGGTTTTTGCTAACAAAACAGTTGCTGGCAGTGTAAGCACTTTATGTAATCCACCATATACATAAACTGACAAACCTGTAGAAGTTTGAGATCGATCGGCCATCTGGGTCACAAGAAAATAGTGAAAAACCGATTACACATTTCAATTTGCATGAAATCATATAGATTCAACAAATTAATAAAACGCTCACTGAGCGATAAACTCCAATCGGAAAATTAGTTTATTCATTTCTCATAAAATATGGCATTTCAGACAGAAATATTTCAAGGGATGTTTTCTACTATCATCATCATTAGACCTTGTAAGTTTCATGTAAATCTGTGATAAAAAAGTATATTTTACAAGTTTTTTTTCTTACCAATTCTGTAATGTTCCTTTAAGTAAAGTCCTATCCTTCATCACTGTAAAAAACACTGTGTGGACGTGTGTAAGTCCACATAGTGTTTCAAGTCCCTGCATTGTGTGGACCTCTTTTGTTCTCAGGTTCACATGCTGCGTTAAAACAGTGGGAAACTTTCTCCCAATATGGTGCAACCAAGATTTGTTTTGGTGATGATCTCAGGTGATTTGGGTCAAATGTAGAAACTGTTCACCTGCAAAAAAATATCTGAATATTCATTGCTGTTTGTGAACAGTAAAGTTGAAAATATCCGCTAACAGGTTTGATGAAATTGGGGTCGGGACCAACCACTGCCTTAAACGTTTTTTTTTTTGTGTGAATTTATTATGTAATTCCATCTAAAAAAGACTGTGGTGAATCAGTGTTTGATTTTCATGAAAGCTGCTAAGCCAACTTGCTAAGCGGGGGAAAAAAGTCTTGCTTATCAGCAGAAATAGCGCACCGGCTGAAATGCTGTGTATCTTTCAATCATTTGCTCGCTTGATGGCTCCCCGCTCACTTTTCCTCAGCACATTATTTCTGCTTAGCGATAATTCCTGCTTAGCAGCTCTTTTGCTGCACAATGTTTGGCTGCTACCGACTCCGAAGTTGCCATACATTGTGTGTGTAAGTTTAACGAAAATCACTCATTTCGTCATCCAAAAACTTTTTTTTATTTTATTACGGAAACTGATAATTCTGACAAGACCATCAGTATTTGGGAAACCTATGTGAAAGGCAAGTCCAGGTTTGATTTATTTTTTCCCGAACAAAAATCCTAAAAATTAACAACCTCTATAGTTTAGGGCAATTTTTTGTATGGGCTTCTTGTAATCATTGCAGTCAATCTTGGTGAAGAGGGCAGTGGTTTCAGTACAGGATTGGTGATTGGTACAAAGCATCCATACAGGAGGGTGATAAAATCTTGATGCAAGATTATTTTAGAAATGATCTAATTTTACCTAAATTTTGGATTGTTTGTGTAATTCGTTTTTGTCTACGCAAGGGTGCATGGTTGCTGTTGACACGGAAATAGTCTCTGGCATGTTGATTGTTTTGTTTTCTTTCCAGGTAGTCTAATAGTTATTTGGTTTTTATTTACATTGTTCACGCTTTCTTTAAGTTTCAACTTCAGAATTTGACCTATTTTTTGCACTTTTTTGTTCATGGTTTTGGTTCATTTATGTGTAGTGTACATGTTTGTATGGTGTATTATTTTCATCTTTTTAAGTTTCTAAAAGATTCTCATTATTTGCCACAACGTTTCTTCTCTTTTTTCCTCAAGAATGACAAAGCATATTTGGCTGTTCTTTCCCCAGAGCGCAACTCGAGTCTGAGAAATCACACTCAAGGAGTCTACAGGAGACCCTGGAATCGGAACAGCAGAGTGTAGAGAAACTCCACGAGACATTAGAGACAGAGACCCAACGGACAGCTCAGGTCAGACAGAGAGAACAAAGCAGTGTAAAGGTATGTGATCTCCTAAACCAGGTTGACAACCCCCTCCCCCCCCCCCGACTCTTGACAAAAAGAAAAGAGCAGACAAGCTGAAAATGTTCCACCACAAAAAGATTTTAACAATTCTTTTCCTGAAGACAATCAGAGCATTCTGATCGAAACATTGAGGTTGTTACACTACCGGTTCTTTTCAGAACCACCACAACTCAAAAACAGATATCTCGGGTACATGGTGTTACCTAAACCTTGATAGATTATATCTCCTAAAAAATAATTACAGCTCGGCGCAATTTTGTAGGGCTGCTGAAGTAGAAAATATCGTATATTTTTTGAAAGAGAAAAATAAGCAGGGAACCGGTGAAAAACATTACATACCTGTTGTTTTGGCTAGTAACCTTTCTCAGTCTAAAGCAAAATTGGTTTGTGCTTAGCTAGCATTTGTACTTAAAGCAGTTCTATGAAATTTGGCGTAGATTTATGAAATCAGGCACTGAAGGTTGCAAGGTTGTAGAGTTTCTTTGCGTTTTGGGTCACACCCTCTTCTTTCGTCCTCTTTCTTCCAGGAGCTAAGACACGCCTTAGAAGATGAGAGGAATAAGATGGTGGAGACCTACAAGGACCTGGAGAAGGAGAAGATCCGAGCTGATGGTCTCAAGAGGGAGCTAGACGCGGAGAAATCCAAGTCCTCGAGTCTCGCCAACACGGAGAGGTCCAAGACATCGGACCTCAAGACTGCGCTGGACATTGAGAAGACACGATGCCAGGAACTGCACTCTGCGTTGCATGTAAGGATGAGGCTCTATTCAGTAAAACACAAACCGTAGCAAATCCTCCAAAATCTTATTCAGGAAGTTGTACTGGAACCACTGTACCAATCTTACCCAAGTTTAAACTTTTGGGTGTTGAGTTACCCTAGAGTGGAACATTTTGCAGGATATGGGGAGGGTCTCTAGCTGAAAACACTGGGGTGGGGGGTTAGTTAGAGGGGAGGGGCTTAGCGGGGCTAGGGTTAACCACTAAATCTCCATAACATTTTAATAGATTTTAATTTTGCATCTTGGATAAAGAAAATTATTTGGTTTTTGGCCGTACACAGGTGTGTGTTAAGCACTGCATACCCAGTACTTTCCTAAGTCCTGTGAAAAAGCTACCACAAGAATATCTCTCGGGCTTTGATTTGAACTCACGTACCTTTGCCATGCTAGAGCAGATGTTTTACCACTAGACCACAGAGCTAGCCCTTTGGCTAGAGGCAATTTAAATCCTATTTATATATGTATATATTCTCCATAACAATGTTTGTAAAATCATGCCAAGGTTAAATTCATAAAAAGAACAGACAAAATAGTTACAGATACTAAAAGTGATTTATGAATATTTCAATTCAGAGAGAGCAAGCTCTGAACACCCAGCTTCACGAGTCCCTCGACCAGGAACGCAGCGCCTACGCCGAAAACTCCCACTACGAGAAATCCAACATCGGCGAGCTTCAGGCCCTGCTGGACTCGGAGAAATCCCGGAACCTGGACCTGCGGACCAAGGTGAACCAGCTAGAGAACACCATCGCTGGGTTGGAGCAGGTCTCGGACGGTCAGAGGAGGCGGAGCTTGGAGGCTTTGGAGGAGGAGCGAGCAGTGTGTAGGCAGCTCAGGGCGACAATTGATAGCTTACAGGTGACTGACTATTTGTATTTCACGTTGAATCAGACAAAATAAAAAGACAAGGAACCTTACTCCCTCGGCTTTTTTTGCAAACAGGTGACCTCAATCCTCCAATAGCCTCCTCTCCTTCGTCACTCCACTCCAAATTGTTTTGACTCGGATACTATTGGAATGCCTGAGTCAGGAATAAGCAATTAATATTTGGGCCTACAGCCCTCAGTCCTTCTGAATCCTTAGTTTCGGCAAAGAGGATGAAGAAGGATTTGGGAGGGTATGGGTTAAGGTTATAGATGAAAAAAAAATTCTGTAGGAAAGTCTTTGAGGTTGATGTTGAAGCAACTCTTCATTCTTTTTTTCACCTTGCAGGTCCAACAAGATGATCTGAATCGCAAACTCTCCTCCGAGCAGGAGAGAGTGACCACGGTCCAGAAGGAATCTGAGCGTCTGAAGGCCAGCCTGCTAACCCAGAAGGAGGAGGGACGCGAGAGGGACATCATCAGGGAGAAAGAACGACAGATTGAGCGGCAACGACACCGGGAGAGGGAGAGGGAACGAGAACTGGAGAGACAGAGACAGGTGAGGAGGTGGTGGGAGTGGGGTCTTGAAGGCAGACAGGAGGGCTGGGAGGGTCTTGGCTACAAACAAAGGAGGCCTAGGAATCGAAAACATAGGATGGGGCGGAGGTCTTTAAGACACAAGAAGTGTACTGGGTTCTTGCGCCTAATCTTGGTGAGGAGGTGGGAGTGGGGTCTTGAAGGCAGAAAGGAGGGCTGGGAGGGTCTTTGCTACTTACAGAGAAAGCCTAGTAATCCAACATAGGATGGGACAGAGGTCTTTAAGACACAAGAAGTGTACTGGGATCTTGCGCCTAATCTTGGTGAGGAGGTGGGAGTGGGGTCTTGAAGGCAGAAAAGAGGGCTGGGAGGGTCTTTGCTACAAACAAAGAAAGCCTAGTAATCCAACATAGGATGGGGCAGAAGTCTTTGAGACACAAGAAGTGTACTGGGTTCTTGCGCCTAATCTTGGTGAGGAGGTGGGAGTGGGGTCTTGAAGGCAGAAAAGAGGGCTGGGAGGGTCTTTGCTACAAACAAAGAAAGTCTAGTAATCCAACATAGGATGGGACAGAAGTCTTTGAGACACAAGAAGTGTAATGGGTTCTTGCGCCTAATCTTTGGTGGGGGCAATATCTTAGTGGAGATCTGTTGCTTGTGGAATGGCTATTTGTGTTTCTAATTGACTCTCTGTACCTGTAGAGTGATTTCAAGTTGGAGCGTGAGTTGGACAGACAGAAGATCCAGTCCTTGGAGGAAGAGATGGACGAGACCAGACAAAGTCACGAAGAGACGTCGAGCGAGCTGAAGAAACTCCGAGATGCTCAGCGACACTTCACCCCGAGGGTCACTGAGGAGGAACTGCAGCAAGCCTACGAAGAGGTATGTTGGATTCTCAATGCTGATTAACGCAACTAGGCCAAGTTGCCTTCTCGATGCTGATTAACATCAATCATTCCAAGTTTTTAGGGACGACTGTTTTCAATGACTTTCTCATTTTTCATTGTTTATCTCACGTTGGTTTGTGCAGGAGCTATCCAGAGCCAGTCCACGTCACAGTCCACATTCCACGGTCTATGCCTCTCGGCTGCAACTCTACAAGGCTCAGCTGGAAGCAGTCCGACAGCGACTTCAGCTACTGGCCGTCAGACAACAAGAGGAGATTGCGAGACTACACAGGTGAGTTCGATGAGGTCAAACGGAACACTTTTTAACACTGAGGAGGAACTGCAGCAATGACACTTTATAAGCTGGCTTTACATAATGGCCAAACAGCAAACCAGTCTGGCTTCCAAATCCAGAGCTGGATTAAGACCTAGACCTACTTAAGCACCAAAGATGACATCCAAGATATGATATACAAGACACACAAAATTGGTTACTCACATTACGAAAATGTAACATGAGTAACCAATTTTGTGTTTCTTGTATACCATACATGACACATTTTTCCTGATCTCATCTTTGGTGCTGAAGTAGGTCTAGGTCTACCTTATCTTCTATGGGGATAACAGTTATTAGACCTTTTCAGTAAGGTAACTACAGCCCAAGGAATCTCAAAAGTACATCAAAAAAGTAACGTGAGATGCCCTTAAGATGATTTATCAATATCATTGTAAATATTTTGTCTTTTGACATCGCATTGTGAAATTAAATTTTTGTTTTCTTTTTTTCACAGAGTTGGTCTAGAGAAGGATCAGCATGAGTTGACTTCTCTGCAGCGAGGGTTAACGGAAACACTCTCTGAATTGAAGCAGCTCCACGCATCCCTGGCTTTACACTCTGAGGTGAGGACCCTGTGTTTACACCGTTAACCCTTACAGTGCCAGCCTCGTTTTGGTAACTCTGTATCCACAGGCCGGCCATTTAAAAAAAAAAAATGTTGTCGAGTAGTAGAACATAAGGGAATGTCGGCGGCCTGTGGATGGATACTCAGTTGGACGTTTCAGAGTGTCGGCGGCGCTCCAAGGGTTCCTGTGAGTTACAGGTGTACTGTAAGCGTAGACTTGAAAATTCAATTTCTTGTTTTTTGCTTGTTTCCAGTCTGTCCCAGTGACACAAAGTCCGTCAGCGTCCCGACTCAACGATCGCCTCTTGGTTCAGAACGCCGAGTTGAGCAACTTTGCCTCGAGGCTGAGCGAGGAGAAGACAGAGATGAGGTCAGCACTGGGCAAGCTGGAGGAAGAGGTTTGGAGGTTCAGACAGCGAGAGGCTCAATTAGATGAGGTGAGAAATAATTGTGGCATCTTATAAAGCGCTCATATCTGTCACTCAGTGACGCTCAAGGCACTTTAACATTCAGTATTTTTCCTGCAAGGTATTGTGGAGCTACATTTTGAAGTATTAGACCTGTTCCTTAACATAGCACCATGTAATGGTTTACAAGGTGCTTTGGCGCATTATGCATTACATAACACTCGGAACCTATGGCTTTATGTCTTATCCGAAGGATGAAGCAATAATGGTTCAAGCGACTTGCTTAAGGACACAAGTCTCAAACCCACACCTCTGCTGATCAGAAACACCAGAACTTGAGTCTGGTGCTCTTAAACTGCTCGGCTACGATGCGCCACAAAAATGGCTCCCTCGGTAATGTCAACCTTGGGCCTTTCCAAAGCCTCAGCTTGGGCTCCAGCTTGGGCTATGCCTTCTATAGACCTTTCTATTGCAACGTCACAGCCCGAGTTTTTGCCAACCGAGGTCGGAAAACTAGGGAAAGCCATAAATGCAAAACAAAAACAGATAGCCACAGTTTTTAACAATGTTACACAAACATTCAAAAATAGTGTTGAATTTGTTGAAAACAAAGCAGCTATTCATGAAAGGTACTTTACTTAATTAAAAGTTTGCAGAAAATGTTGAATTTTGTTGAAACATCTGTTAACACGATTGAGTGTTCTGCTAACATTCGGCCTTCCATGCCAACCAGCGCGGTTTGTTGATCAACAATGGAAAGGTCTATTTTGGAGAAGTTTACATTTTGCACGTCGTTTCCAACATCAAACGGATCCCAGAGTCAGAGCTGGAGCCAGAGCCAAAGTTTGAAAAGAGGCCCCTGTAATCAGTCTTAAGTATGCAACATCAACATGAGATATTGCAACATCATTCATCATCATTCTTACTTTTTATATCTTACACCAACTTAATATTTTATGGTATTTTTAGGCAACTCGACGTTCCTTAGACAACACCGACATCGCGCTAGCAGAGGAGCGAGCCATGTGGAGCCGAGAGAGACACGCTACCCAAGCAGCACTGCAGAAGTCCGAGTCCCAGATCGCCCACTTGAAAGCCCAGCTGCAGCACGAGGCAGCCAAGAAAGATGGAGGGAGCCCTCACCTGGCGGGAAGTGGAGAGTTTTCCGAGCACCAACATTTGAAGGTAAGACTACATGAATTGCCGGAGCTAAACTTTGATTTTCCAAAAACCACAAAAACTTCTTTGAAATGGAGAAGGTACCTTTAAGTAATAAGTGATTTTGTCTTTAGTAAAATACAGTTGAATGTGGTCAGGAAATGGGCTTGAAAAGGTTAAAATGGAAGTACTTGAAAATAAGCAATTTTTGAGTTAAACTTGTATAATATTTGGTATTGACCAAATTCACCTCACATCACCATCACAATAATCTTGGTTGTGCCATTTTGGCAGTCAATGTCCCAGTGTGTTACACAGTGTAGTGGGCGTTTTCAGCGACACTGCGTTTACCATTACTTTTATATGCAATTTAACTCCCGAGCGTGGCAGACGGCAGCCAGGTGTGATGTTAAAAACAAGAGGCCAATAGGGACATCTTTGAACACATGGAATGCATAGTGTTGAATCCATTCTTTTGACCTAAGGCAGTGTTTGTATATGTAGTGGGTTCAGGGCAAGCTTTTGTATTGCAACCTCCAGATCGGCAAAGACTGGTATGATGCCTGTCAGAGCCATACGCAATCATTTAAAACTGAGTATGGCTGTTTGTCTTCTTATATAAATCTATGCAAAAGTCCGCCCGAAACTTAAGTCCGAAGGATTCAGTGTTGCACATTCGCTTGTGACTAAACATGTCTTCATGCCAGACATGAAATCCAGCAAATGGTGTATTCATGTTACCTTCAATTGATATTCCAGTTGCAGAAGATGTACGGCAAGTACCTGCGAGCGGAAAGTTTCCGCAAAGCTTTGGTCTACCAGAAGCGCTACCTCCTACTCCTTCTGGGCGGGTTCCAGGACTGTGAGCAGGCCACGCTGCAGCTGATCGCCAAGATGGGGGCGTATCCTGCCCAGGAAGACCTGGAGCGACGGTCGAGACACAGCAAGGCGTTCACCAGGTTCAGAAGTGCTGCAAGAGTTGTCATAGCTGTGTCCAGGTTAGCTGCACGACAACTCTTCTTTGTTAAATTAAGATGTGGTTTTCCGGGATGGCCGCAATGAAAAAGCAGAAAGAAGATGCTACGTCTAGTCTTTTATTAAAAAGTATATCATTTAGAAAGCTTTAATATTTTTATGAATATTATTTTTTAATTTTTTATTGAACCTTCTGCTCAACAGACTCAAGTTTTTGGTGAAAAAATGGCGACGTGCCACACGGGTCGGCACCCCCGTTACGACCGGTACCCTCCAGCCAGACCTCACATCACCGTCCCCAAGAGGGCTCCCTTCTACTTTTATTCCCTCTGTCAGGGTCACGACCCCGAGCAGAAACACCCTACCCAGGGGTGCCTACCTCGTCAACGGTGCGTCACCGCCTGTTCGTGATGTCACCAGGACTACGACATCGCGGACAGTCTTCCAAAGTAGTCACCACCACCGGGCAAGGTCTTCCAGTCCCGTCTTATTTCACGGGTAAGCATTTGAACTCTTGTCTTCTGAATAACTCATACGGTTGACTCTCGTTAATACGAGCTCGGAAGATACCGGTTTTTTTCATCGGTCCAGAACTGTCCCATGCGTGTTTCTATGTCTTAAAAAACAGAAGATACAAGGTTTTTTAACGGTCCCATGATGACAAAATGTTTTGTTTTTCATACTTTTGTAGCGTGATTTGGAAATATTGTTGTGTAACAAAAGCTTACCGTTCAATGGTTCAGTTGAGGTTCGGAAATTACATTGTTGTTGCCACACTATTTATCGGATCAGACTGGCCATACACCCAATCCCAAATCTTCCAAATGTCTTCTCCGTTGTGTTTGCCTGAGTTGGAAGCAAACCATCCAGTTATTGTTTTAGCAGTGAGACCATGCGTACCAAATACTGGTGAGAAATTTGGCAGATTTCCTGTTTATTCACATACAGTGCCTCGGCAACATCACCACGTCCCGACGGCAGGCCCTTGGGGTATAACTCCGCCGCACATCTTGACCGAACCCTGAGCAGATCCCTGGACAGACCCCTAGACACAACCCAGAACGGAGACCCAGAGGCATCGTTAACAAACTACATCCAGAAGCTGGAGAGTCTACAGCAGAGACTAGGAGCCCATATTTCAGGTAAACAGAAGTTTGTTTCCCCCCCAGCCCAGTTTTGATATTCCTCAAGTGTTTTGGCTATACCCTCCTGTTTGTGGTAGTATTTTTCCAGTGAGATGAACAGCCGTTTTGGAATCATTCAACTGCAGGGATTATGTAGGGTGGCCAACTGCACAGAACTACCGTAATTTCCTGCGTACAAGGCGCACCGCCGTACAAGGCGCACTGCCGTACAAGACGCATCATGTTTTCATATTAAAGAGTCTTGCAAACCCATTCACGGTTGGTACATCACCACTTATGGGGGTCATTGTTTTGGTAGGACACTTACCATAACATTAAGTACATAAAGTACATGTAGCAGTGTACTGTGTAGATGTATTAACCACATTGATAAATTAAAACATTTTTCTCCCACATTTTTAGGAGATGTAAGATACTCCAAGAGGTAGTGTCTGGAGAAGTAGACCCGTCATGCTACGTCACGTCTTGCTTTATGCTGCTTCAAACCATGACCCCTCTCAACGGACCTCTACAATGTTCCCCGGTCACCTTCTCCACTGCTACACACAACATTCACTTGATGCTGGTATCCAGCCGATTTGTATGCCCATATAATACGATGTATCCCGAGTATTCCTTGAAGCTTGTGCTGAACCGCTGACATCCACAAAGAAAGATCGTATTATTACTCAAAATAATCACTGCTTTTGTCTTTATAAAGACAGTTCAAAGCAGGGCCCAATACCATCAAAACCTTTAAGAAGAAAACCTTGGTAGGCACAGAAACAGATTACTGTCAGAATTAGGTTACCGGCCAAAATACCGTACAGTTTACACTGCTGTGACTGGCAGCCCACTAATTTCTTTTGTTTAGCTTGATGAAATAGGTCCAAGACTGCAAGTAAGAGTCGAGATATAGAGTGTCGAAATATACTGAAGAAAAGATATAGGGCATCCAAATAGCTGATTTTGAATATTTTTACATGTAGAGGAGTGAAAAAATTACTTCATTAAAGCGTACAAAAATACATCAAGATGCATTTCTGGTTAATAATTTGCTTCATGCTGCAATCTGACCATCTCATTTCTTTTATGTCCATGTTTTTTCATGGACATCCCACACAAAAGAAACAAACCCTGAAAACTATCACCATCTTTTTTTCCGTAGTTGTTTTAAAACTTATGTTTTCGTTTGGTCATTAATACAGTTGAGAATTATTTTAAAAAGGTTTTGTGTGCTAGGTCATAGAATAGGTCGAAATATTACCTCAAATCTACTTTGCATAGACTGGTTATATCTTATAAGCAATAAAAAGTATCGGTTTCTATAGTGATTTTTTTTTGTTCCAAACCGTATTCATATGACAATTGGGCAAATATTTGTGAAAAGTTGTCAAACGTAAAAAAAACCAGACACTTTGGCTGTTAAACCATGAGCATGATAAAGATTTAGCCGAGTTCACTTTTATGCGGGGCCCTTTGCAAGCCTTGGTTTCAACTTTTCCATTAACAAGTTTTCCATAGGTAAGAATGCAGTGCATTACCTTACTACTAGAGTATTAGGAATTGGGTAGAAGAGAATTTTTTCCAGATCATTTTTGTATATGTCAGCAAGGATTGTGCCAAACAAAATAATTTTTATTAGTGTTTCCTAGATGTCTTTGAAAACAAAAAGATGTAGGAGTAGGCCTCTTGTATGGTCTGCCGTCGCTGATATCTAACTATGGAATCATATTTTGTTTAGTGCGGTACTTATATAATGGGGAAAAAAAATGGTAAGCTATAATTTTCAAGATGTTTTTGTGTAATTTTCAGGGAATATGGTTATCCCTTTACAAGACTCTGCATTTCTGTATAAAAAGTGCCCAGACTTGTCAGACATTCCTAATTATAGTTGAATTTCTTCTTTTCCAGTAAAACACCAAAACTTTTATTTGATGTTGGACGTTATAGATGTATACCAGCTTAGAAACAAAGTGAGTCAAATTCTGCAGTCACTGGCGGCTGCTAGTGCTGTTTTGGTACAGGCCGCTTGCAGCCACTATGATTTCTAAGGGGTTAATAGAACAACAGTGGTACCCTACATGTGTCTTTTTGGGGGATCTCATGGAGGGCACTGTTTGAGCTTGTCCGTAGAAATTCAACCAGGAAAACACTGTGCTTGATCTCCATGATCTGCGGCTGCTGTGTACGCCCTCTATTGACATAAAAGTTAAACACCATGTGAAATAGGCGTACGGGAAACTCTACCATATTGACTAATGGGAAAGCTGCAATTTGCCACTCGGCTAAAATGGCAGCGTGCATAAAATTAATTTCCTCAATGTGAACTTGCACAGATACTGATGTACTTGGCAATTTCCGGGTTCAATTTCTAAGCTCTCGTGACATCAATATGCAAATAAATTTAACTATAGTTATGCGAAGTTTTCCAGAAATCCCTTAAAAAGAATCAGAATTGTTCACTTTTTTTGTCAAACCTCGGGCATGGTTCCAGCGGAGTGTGCTAGTACGATTTGATCTTAGATATT
Source organism: Pycnopodia helianthoides (assembly GCA_032158295.1). NCBI lineage: Eukaryota > Metazoa > Echinodermata > Asteroidea > Forcipulatida > Asteriidae > Pycnopodia > Pycnopodia helianthoides. The sequence continues at coordinate 7,717,414 of CM063263.1, read as the reverse complement.
TTTGAAATCATCCACAGACAAAAAATTAATAAGCAATAGTTACACTATTTTTGAAGTTTAACTTGTTGAAACTTGGTTTAATTTTTTAAAGCTGCATTAGAACTTCAGTTGTGTTGGATTTTCCGTTTCGTAGTAACAGTTCAAAACTTGTTAGTTCTTTTTTTGTGTTTTTAAAAAAAGATATGTAAATAGTTTGCAACGTTTTCTGAAAATGGCTGTATATATGGAGCTTGCTTGTAAATGAAAACATAAAAATGAATGAGAAAACGATTGGGACTTGTAAGCAAAAGTTTAAAATGACGAATGCAGTATTCAAAAATTAGAAGAAGTTTTGGTGCTCAGAAAAAAATATTGTTAGGCTTTTTCTTTTCATTTTCCTTAAAAAGTGTACTTAAATTAAGGACATAAACGTAATATGCAAAACACAAAAGCACACATTCCAAAGTATAAAGTAATGGATAATATTTTTTAAATAAGGGTATGATATCTGCCGAGATAACTTTGTACGATTTGTAAAAATTTTAAATGTTCAAGTTTAACTACAAATTTGCTGGATTAATTGTGAAAAGAAAAAAACACCAAACATGCTGTTGTTATTCTATGCATGGCTTGCCATATCGATTTAAATTTTGAATTACTAAAATGCTGTAACAATTCTCAGTTTTGAGAGTCTTGTTGTTAAAACCACAAGCAGAGTGACAGACAGAGGGCCTTTTCGAAAACCTGGGCTTCAGCATTGGCTTCGACTGTGGCTTTGACTTTGCCATAGGCTCCACAGGCCATGGCTCCAGCTCCATAAGCCTTGCTCTGAAAGGGCAACATTTAAAGCCATGGTTTTGAAAACGGCCACAAGGTTCAATAGACATTCATCATGTTGCCGCCACCTTTGTCTTATTCCCAGTGTGGGATAGCAATAATGAACACTAATTCCAAATGTACCAACAAGGATCCAGACTATCTTTCTCGTCAAGCCTCAGTTTGGGTACATTGATTTTGAATGGATGAAGAAAAAACAAAATGGCGGCACCATGATGAAGGGTCCATGAACACTTCTGGTTATTTGTTGGTCACTAAGTTTTTCACAATCAAGGCTTTAGTTTTATGAAGCTGTTGTTTGGGAAGGCAGATTTTCCTGAAATGTATCACAGAAATAAACTTAAATTAAATGTTTACATAATTTCATAATTTTGTTAGAACCATTGTAAAGAGCTAATTTGTATTAATGCAAACAATAAACGTCATGCAAGTTAGCAGGTTACTGTGCCAGAGCTACTGTTTGTAGTATCTCCCAGCGAGTTCATCAACCATTTGAAACTATTCAACTGCACGGATTGTGTATGGTGACACAATTGTACACGGAAACATGTTTACATGTGTGTACTGTGTGCATTCACCAGATGATATCACACTGCGGGCTGGCATAGTTTATCTATCATTCAAAACCACAAAGGTTGATATTGAATGGTCAAACAGTAGGAGGGTTAAATGATGGAAACATGCCTTCATAACAGTGGTATGAAATTTGCCATTAATAGTTACATATTTAAGATAGTTTTGACAGTTAAAATGGCCTCCCAGTTACTGTTGTACTTTTCATTGTGAGTTCATAAGTAACCTTTCATAAAAAAAATATTTTTAAAACTCAGTTGTAACTCACAGATTGCCGGTGAGAGAGGTCTTCAAACTTGGAGACGATTTATTTTTTAGCAAGTGGTTGATTTTTATTTTACAGTACAAAATGTGAATTAATTTTAACTATTTTGAATGTGCATAGATTCTTAATAAATGAATGTTTTAATAAATCTTTTGTTTTTATATTGACATGCACTTGGTTGGTGGATATCTTGTTTATCTGTTAGAGGCACTTTTACTGAAGTATGGTTCCCTGACACTCCCTTCTAAAACAGGATTTGTTTGTATGGGTCATGGAAATCCTGGATGTAATAGACCCTTCCTATGAAATATGTAAATTACATTAACACGTTGACTGCCGCCTACGAGTATATTCGTAGTAACAGGTGTAACGGATTCTGCCACTACGAGTATACTCGTAGGGAATGAAAGGGCTTTGTATTGTTAATTGAATACACTGGCATCACTGAGCACGCAACAAATAGGCTTCTGGCAGTGGTGACGACATACATCCTTAGAATGTGTATGTTCAATTTTTTGTGTGTATAGTAGCTACTTGGTATGCACGCATGCGCACTGCACTTGGCAAATGGGAACGCCCTACGAATCTATGACCGGCAGTCAACGAGTTAACACATGCGTACAGACACTCTTGGTTGGCAAACGCCATAGAGTTGTGCACAAGGCAGATGCACAGACGTGTGTGCAGCACCACACCATCAGTCCCATACAAAAAGGTGCGATATTCACTCATTTTGCCAACCAGTAGGGAGAGTGCACACCCGCGATGTTCAATTTACATATTTCATGGGAAGGGGTTCATTGATAAATTTAATACAGTTTGACCTTAATTAAAACACGATAAATGCTGAACTATTTTATCTGGACCCCACTCGTGACATTTCTTTGAGCCCCCACTAAGACATAATTCTGGGCGCGCCGTTGAACAAGCAAAAGAGGCATCAAGTCAAAGAGCAACTGGCCCCAATATCACAAAGCTACTTGAGCAGAAAAAATTACTACGCAGAAATGAACAGGATACCCAGTCACAAATTGTACATGTGACATGATAGTTTGGCCGTTAACCTTATTCTGGTAAGCATAAAGTTGTGCTTAACTACTTTTGGGGCTTGGTCCCCTCTCATTCTTCTTTGATCTTGTCATATGTCTTTTGCGGAACTTTTTGAGTGAATCTTTCAACGGTTATCGGACCCTAAAAATGTAAACGTAAACGGGACATTTCATATTCAAGTTACAATTTTACTGAAGGCCACCGACGGCAGTTGGCTAAAAAGGGCACGGCAATATATTGTGGAAAAGTCATTGAATGTTTGTTATAAAAGGTCATGGAAAGTCATGGAATTGTAGAGGTAAGGAAGTGTGCGAACTCTGAACAAAACTAAATAACTCTGAGTGGCCGTTGACATCAGGTTTATTGCACTTAGCTTTTTTTTAAATCGTTTAATGAATAGTTAACAATTTTATATTATTAATTAAGTGAACAGATAAAACCATCCAAGATCCTCCAATACAAAAAATGCTTTTCTTGATAATATTTTATTAAATGTATAAATATCAAAAACTGAACAAGTCCAAAAAATGAAGAAATCTGGAATTAAAAGGGTTAACTGGTTTGTTAATGTCAATATTTTCATTGGTAAAGGATGCACAAAATTACCCAAAATCACAAGGGGGTAAGACTTGCAAATTTGGGGTCAATAAAACAACAAATACAAGGGGTAAGCATTGCATTTTTTTTTTTAATTTGGGGAATTGACATTAGAGAGGTTTCGCAAGCGTACGGATACGGATACGGATACAGATACGATAACCGTATCCGTTCACGTTGGATGCGTGTCAGATTTTGTATCGCAATCATAATAGGTATGAGTCAGGCCTGGGCCAAAGTATAGACACACGTTGGCATAGGTTTTGCGAGCAAAACAAATCCAAAAACATTTTGTGTATGTTCTTATTACACTGGAGAATTTGATTGAATAGAAATTTTGTTTAACTGTTCGTTTTCGGACCCAACACGTTAAACGCGTGTAAAGAAAGTTTCAAGCGAGCACGGCTAAATAGAGACCCCTGTTTATACTGCATTTTCCCCATATTTTACTTACAAGATTAACACATTTTTATCTAAATCATGCAAGACACCTTTAAAAGCAATACCGGGGAAAATGTTTTTGATCTAGGGCAAGAATGCAACTAAAATCAGCAAAACGGTATCTGTTTTTTAACGTACGTGTATGAGCTCCCGTATCCGTTGTTAACGACATAGCAAAACACGGAAGTCGCGGTTACGCGTCACGTGAACACACAAAGTGTTGACGTATCCGTATCCGTATGTGTATCCATTACCTTGCAAAACCTCTCTAATGTTTTCAATTTCGAACTTGATTTTTTAAATAAATTAAAATTCTGTAGGAATATCTAAGTCAATTTCAATTCAAACAAACCTTTGAATACTTTACAACTTCCAATTCATATTGAAAGTTGTTATAATTATTCCAATAAGACTTATACACCACTATACACCAAGTTGAACTCTGTTTTTAAATACCAACTTGGCATAAATAATTCTTTAAAAATACACAAACATACATCAAATCACAAGAGGTCAAGCCTTGCATTTTCTTCAAATTTTTCCATAGTTCAAATTTTGATTTTATAATCAAACAACTCCACAGGACAGTTTCGTTAAAAATATTTAAATATTAAAGATATATTTGACAATTGTAATAATTAATAATTAATTTTAGGATATTGAAAATATTTTGAAATAATTTTAAACAAAGCTCAGATTTGTTGTTAAATACATGTAGGCCTACCAACATGCAATAAAACCATATTTATAAAGTGTGAAGGGAGGGGGACCTGTGAAATACACAGAGGGTAGGCCTTGAATTATTTTTTCACATTTCATGCAAAATTTTGAACTTGATTAAAAATTCTAAACATTTCTGTAAGAATAATAGAGGCAATTTCGAATATTTCACAAAATATTAAATATAAAGACCATGTAACCTTTGTTTACAAAAAGAGAGACCTTGATCATTGCAGAGCATTACCCGGCAGGCAACATACTACACTGGTCACATAGGAAGGTTTACATTTTGTTTCATAATTTCAACATAAATTCAAGAGTTAGAAAAATAACAGTGATACAAGTGTTAAGATGTGCTTCCTTTCTTCATATCAAAGACGATAAATATCGTACAGTGCAATTTCTTAGAAATGCAATATTTTGTTTTCTTTTATTGAGCTGTGTACAAATTGTGCCTGCAGGAAGTCCAGGCTCCGTGTCTCTTTAGTAAACATGTGATGTCACAGGTCACATGGTCTATAGTGAAGGCACTGAATGATTTTATTAACAGTCTTGGCTTTGGCTTAGGGTACATGGTTGTACATCCCCATACCTGCAGGTAGTAGCCATAGCCACTCAATGATCATCGGACAGCTTCAGCTGTGGCTTAAGGTACATGACTGTAAACGCCTATACTTCAACAACATTACTCAGCTAGCCACAGCCACACATTAATAGCTTTGGCTAAGGCCGTGTCCGAATTGCGGCTGTTGCTAAGGGTGTTGCTATGGGCACCCTATACACTTGTTCACGTGACGATCAAGCCACAACGGCAGCTGCTAATTTGGACATGACCTAAATTTCCCATTCTCCAGCATTGCCACGACAGTCAACAGTCGGCAGCAGCCATAGCCAAAAGCCACTCCGTGCAGACACACCCTATGCATCGTCACCATAGATCCTTGCATAACGACCCAAAGCCCATATTGGGAACAGGTTACGGTAGCTGGTGTAGCTGATTGCACATGACTTGTTGAACACACCTTTAATACTCTCCTGTAAGCCATAACAAATTCCACGAAAAACGTTATTCTATTTTGTTGACAAATCAGAAAGTGCTTAAGCAACAATAAAAATTGTGTATGTTAAAAGCTGTCCTCATTTTAAAATATGTTTGTGCATAGGCGTATAACCCGGGGGGGGGGGGGGTGTTCAACTGAACTCCCAAAATCAGGCAAAATTTTGGGAAATTTGGGCACCGTACAGCAAGAAGAAAAAATTGGACAAAATATGTAAAGATACATTTGTGATGCGATCAAGCTAAATGAGTCTTTTATCGACCCTTGTCAATTTTTTTTGTTTTTGTTTTCTATTTGAAAGAAGTACAATCTCAGCTTTTAGGATATGAACACCCCGTGTTGATACCACCTTTGGTTCAAAAGTTATGGAAGTCGAAACATCAAGAGATGTATAGAAATGTAGACCCCTGTCAACCTACTTTGGCCTGTTATTCAATAATGCATTTACCGACAGACGACTCATTAAGCTTGATCGCATCACATTTTGCCCAGTATTAGAAAGTGGTACTTCCATTTTCATCTGTTAAATTTCAGGCAAATCAACCCCTCTGCCCCCCCCCCACCCCCTCAAACAAAGAGCCCAATACACCCAAGTATCTATGGAACATTTTGGTACAAAATATGTTGTTTGACGATACCAAAATTGACCTAACTTTAACAGGTTTAAAGGTGAAAGGTCATAACCTCTTACCTGAGCCCAATCTCCATTCGGCAGCTGTCTGTCCCTGATGACCTGGATGCCTCGATCGATGACTTTACGTTCTGGAAATCTGTCAAAATTGAGGGAAAACATTTCTCATTAACAACTTTTTGCGAAAAAAATCATTCAGAAAATCGTTTCGGGTTGAACAAAAAAAATTACTTCAGTGGTAGATTACCAACTGAGCTATCTAGCCCTAATGATGGTGGTCTCCCTATTTTGTCAATATTTTTCTTTCAAAAATTGAGTAATAAACCACAAAGGGGTAAATTTGTAATAATTTTGGGTTGAACAAAGAAAAAGTCGCATCCCCTTAAGGATCCCTCTGTTGCCGCTTCCCCAGGTTGTATCGTAAACTTGGGTGTGATCCCTGGCTACACGGCAGTTACAGGTTGAATGGCTTCTGACCTGCACCTCCGAACAAAGATATTGACAAAATAAGGAGACCACCATTATTAGGGCTAGATAGCTCAGTTGGTAGAGTGCCTGCACGCTAATCCGTTGAAGGTTCAAGTCTCGCTCGAGTCAAATTTTCTTTGTTCAACCCAAAATTATTTAAAACTTAGCCAGTCACTTTCCCTAGTGGTTTAGAATCATTTCAGAATCTGTTCACTTTATAGGTCACAATTAGTCATTTGACCTTTGCATACACCCGTAGTCTCCCTTACTCACCTGACAGCCATGAGGGCCAGTACAGACCATGCCGTGTTGACAACCTGCGAGGTTTTACTCTGGATGTAGCGACGCTCCTCGCAAGATTCAAACTCTTCTCCCCAACCTCCGTCTTCCATCTGACGAGAGAGGAGGAAAGCACACGCCCTCTTCACCTCGCTGGATGCCGTCCTAGAAAGAGAAAGAAATATTATTGCCAGTCATTCTCACGGTGTGTCGTGGCCGAGCGGTTAAGAGCATCAGGGCCCAATTTCATAGAGCTGCTTAAGCAGAAAATATTGCTTAACAATTACCTGCTAAGCAGAAATGAGCAGGACACCAGTTACAAATTGTACACGTGATATGGTAGTTTGGCTGGTAACCTTATTCTGGTAAGCATAATTTTGTTGTGCTTAGCTACTTTTTGTGTTTAAGCAGCTCTATGAAATTGGGCCCTGGGGCCGATTTCACAAAGAGATAAGACTAGTCTTATCTGAAGTTAGGACCAGTAACTGGTCTTAACTTAAGACTAGTCCTATCTCTTAGCATTGCCTAGGACTAGTCCTAAGTTAGGAAGAGTTTTGTGAAATCGACCCCTGGTGTTTCTGATCGGCGGAGTGTGGCTTCGGGTCCCGGTCGTGGCACCCGTGTCCTTGAGCAAGATACTTTACCATAATTGCTTTGTCCTTCAGATGGGACATTAAGCTGTGGATCCCAGTGTACTAGGATTGGAAGTGCACGTAAAAGAACCATCAACTCGTATCGTGGAAGTTAAAGAGTTATCCCCGGTGTTTCTTGTTCACATAGCAAGCACCCTTGTTTAACCCTCTTGCTGTCTGACCATTCAATACCATTCACTGTGGTTTTGAATGATAGATAAACTATGCCAGCCTGCAATATGATACCATGAGGGAATGCATGGTCACAGTACACAGTTAGTTCTGTGCACAGTTGTGCCACCGTACACAACCTTGGCAGTCAAATGGTTTCAAATGGTTGGTCAACTCACTGGAAAATGTTGCCAAGAGTCACTGACAGTAGGAGGGTTAAAGGTTTCCTCAGGCTTGCAAGCTACGGCAATTATAGTCACATTATGAGGCATCCTTGGTTTCACTACCAAGTATATCATAATAACAAAACATGCCAGTATTTATAAGAATTCACTGGGGATCGGAAAGTGCCAGTGTTTTTAAAACTGTGTTTAAACATTACAAAAGTATAACTTACGATTGAAATAAATAAATAAAATGAATTAGCTGTTGTAAACTGCTTACCAAGAAAGATGACATGCTGTACAAATGCATAAATTGTTAAATGGCCCAAGGATTCGATCCTACCAGAGTCTTTCTCAAACATTTTAGAGAAAGACTATTCTAGGGTCAAAATGTCAGGCCACTATTACAATTTTTGCAAATGGTTGTTACTTTAAGGCAAGCATGTTTTTTATTTCTTATTCTTCTGCCAACGGGATTGGACAATATCATTGCTATTAAAATTAATGAAAATTTCCCCCAAAATAAGCCTGTGACACTTTTATTCTTTGTGGTAATTTACATTTTTCTTTCTTTTATTCTTAACCCCGTATCCGAACTGTCGGCTACAACTATAACTACGACTATTGCTAAGGGTGATGCTAAGGACATCATAAACTTCAACGCAGTAGGTGTAGCCACCAAATCGAACACAGGCCTACTTGAAAACTAGTTAGTATAAAGACTGGTGCTCTTACGATGTTTCGTAGCTGGATCCCATGCAGGCGTAGGCTTCCAGACCAAACCAGGCGGCATAAGTGAAGCAAACACCCCAGGAACTAAATTCAGAAAAAAGTTACAAGACAAAAATATAAAAAGACGTAATAATCAAAAGGGGACCTCACGTTACTCATGACATCCAACAAATGTTTACTGAAGAGCCAAAGAGCTTGGACTTCCTGCAGGCACAAAGTGTACAGAGATTATTGGAGGAAAACGGAAAAATCCGAAAATCTTACATTTTACGAAAATAAAATGTAAGTGTACAAAAGTCTCCCATTAGGTACCGGTAAACATAGTTTGGCAAAGGACAATCATTTCAGCCAAAACATTTACAGAACCTTGACGTACCCTTCCCACGATCCGTCCTTTCTCTGTTTACGGGCGATGTACAGCAGTCCACGGTCCAGTGTAGCCCGGATTTCAGCTTGACGATAGTCGGGATAAATGTCACTGAACTTCTTGAGAGATTGCATGACGGCCGAGGTGAGTTCCACGTAGGTATAGTCTATCATGATGTCACCTGCGGATGAGAGCGTATCGTCGTGTCACTTGGTGAAAATGACATACATTCAACAATTGGTTCTGAGGGCAAGTGGCTAGATCATGGCACTTTTACAACATTATTATTCCTAGCAATGCAAAGGTCCTGGGTTCAAATCCCACCCGAGTAGATTTTTTCAGGGGGAAAGTACTGAGTATACAGTGCTTAACACACCTCGGTAAAGGGTAAAACCAAAATTAAATTCTTTAGCCCCCGATGCAAAAATTAACATCTATTAAATTATTATTCCTGTTTATCAGGCATACTTAGACCATTCCTTTAACTTTCTCAACTCCCCGTGAAGCATACAACCCAAAACTGATTATATTAGCACTGAGGGGTTAATCCTACACAATACTGTCCCAGCATCGCTTCTCAGGTTCCCATTTATACAACCCGGTGTGAGGAGAAATCAACGTACCAAAGACCTCCGATGGATTGAGTTTTTCAAGAATAACACCCCCTCGCATGGTCTCGTAAGTTGCAAATCCCCCGTCGCTATTTCTCATGTTCAGCATCTACAATAAATCAACTCAAAAGACTTCACTGTTTATGTAAACAAATGGAGCATGCAGCACTGGCAGCCACATCGGGACACATGTCACTAAACCATTCACATCACCAATCTCCGTCCTCGCAGGTACCTATTTACTCCTAGGTGATGAGAAGCAATTATGACTCCCTCAGGCTCCCACTTTACCAGGGTTAAGAGAAGCAATTATGGTTAAGTGTCTTGCTCAAGAACACAAGTGTCAGGACGGGGATTTGAGTCCACTCTGGTGACTCAGCCATCAAAACTGGAGTCCAATGCTCTAGACATGTAGACTGCTTGGCCACAACACGCAACTATCATTCTCGAACAATGTTATTAACAATCTCAGTTTTTTTGGTGTTTTTTTCTTTTTGGGGTGGGGTAAAAAAAAAAAAAATTTATCTTACGACATCCACAGCTTCTTGGTGTCTCTCTTGGGTGATGTGGTCCTTGAGGAAGGGACAGCGCTGTTCAATCATCAGAGCAGACTTGAGTCCCTCTGCAGTGCAATCAGCGACGATCCAACCACAGTCACGTGTGCTGAATGGGTACCCACCCTGTCAGTTATACACAACAAATAGAGTCAAATGCTGCAGCAATTGTTACTTTAGCATGAAAGTGTGTGGTGTTGGGATAACGTGTCTGCAATGTCACGGATTCTTCATCCGGGGTCATCCTTCCGATGAAGACCGGAGTTTCGGTTGAAATTTTGTGATCGAAGGCTTCACATTAAATTGTGTATGTGGTCACACCATGTGAGTGTATCTACTTTGCCATCTCCCGACCATGACCAGAGCAGGCTGGTCCAAATGTTGAGACCTATTAACAATTCACTCCACAGCAGTGAATTTATTAACGAGAAGTCACCTCAATCAACTAAGCGAAAGTAGTAGTCCCGGCTGATTCCCCCCCCCCCCAGCACTTAATAAGCAGGACAGTTCTTTTAAAGGAACATTACAGAATTGGTTTTTGCTAACAAAACAGTTGCTGGCAGTGTAAGCACTTTATGTAATCCACCATATACATAAACTGACAAACCTGTAGAAGTTTGAGATCGATCGGCCATCTGGGTCACGAGAAAATAGTGAAAAACCGATTACACGTTTGCATGAAATCATATAGATTCAACAAATGAATAAAACGCTCACTGAGCGATAAACTTCAATCGGAAAATTAGTTTATTCATTTCATCAAACATGGCATTTCAGACAGAAATATTTCAAGGGATGCTTTCTACTATCATCATCATTAGACCGTGTAAGTTTTATGTAAATCTGTGATCAAAAAGTATATTTTACAAGTTTTTTTCTTACCAATTCTGTAATGTTCCTTTAACTGAGCAGTCTCCCAAATTGTTTCTCATTATTTCAAAAAAATCATTTCAACGCACACATTTTATTTTTTCTAACACTTCACCTTGTTCATCTGCCTGTAGTACTTCTGATAATTGGGAGGGTTATCTGGAATCTGGGTAAGTTTGAAGAAATCGTGGGTCCTCTGAAGGCAGTCGTGGAGCGACTCATTCTTTGCAGCTCCTCCTTCCAGCAAGGCCTGGGCGGCAAACGCTGTGTCCCATAACTGGGAGCCGTTGGTGCCCTGCAAATAATATGACAAGCCATCAATCTCACTGTCTGTCATCCCATTTTGGTATAATAAATAATCAGTTGGTAATGTGATTATAACAATGAAATAGAGAAAATAGAATTAGCTGTTGCAAACTGCTTACCAACCGAAACGACCTATGGTATAAATGTGCACAGCCACAATCATGGGTACACTTTTTGTTACAAAGACACCAAATGAACGACACATAAATATTGAATAACTCTTGCAGATCTTGTTTTCGACGAACTCAAGTACTTTCTACTCTTCATTCACACACCGCTGGTTAATCAATTTACAAAAAACATTGAAATAACCGTTACATCACTGGTTTTCAAAGTGTTGTTCATAACATGGACACACAAAAAATGTGTACCCATGATTGTGGCTGTGCACAAATGCAACAAATAGTTAATGGCCTAACATTTTGACCCCTGCAGAGTCTTTCTCGAAAGCTAAAAATAATATAATGTGAAATAATTTTTGTACTTATTATTCTTCCTCAATGGTACCACAAGGTTTTATGTAAAAGAACTAATATATTCACGGACATAGATGAGGGTTGGTTTTTGGGGGCAAAGGAGAAATGATTGACTGACACCCAGTTTACAGCCCCTTTTAGGCATTAAGAGGCACTGTGGAGCAATTTGATGTAACCGTGTTGATGAGTGATTAAGTCACTAGTGTGCTCATACGCTGTACATGCAAGGTTATGGCTATTTATTGCTCCGTTTGTGTGTAAATTTACAAATAAAAGCCCACCAATTCTCAGACCATATATTCCTCCTCGCAAACTCCGGTCTTACAATTCTAACCTCCTTATTGAGCCCATATCTAATCATTCATGGGAAGACCATCTTTTTCACATGCTGCCCCACGCCTATGGAACAAATTGCCAGCACTAGTAAAATTATCTGTTTCTTTAACCCAATTAAAAAAAAAAACTTAAGACACATCTTTTCAATCAAGTATTTGAGTAAATGGATTGTTTTTTTACCCTGCGATGTTTTCTTAGATATTGCATTGTATTGTATTTCTCTACCACATGTTCTGGATTTCTTCTTGGCTTAGGCTTACGTTTCAATTTTGGTTATTGTACATTTGTATGTTATTGTTTGTATTTAGCGCCATGAGCACTTTTATGGATTTGTGCGCTATGTAAGTTTTCATTATTATTATTATTATTATTATTATTATTATTAATTTCATCGTTTACAGGCATTTCTGATGACAGAAACTGATCATTCTCACCAGACCTTAAGATTTTGTTAACAATATAGGAATACAAACAGTTCAAAAATTGTGTTTTTATACAAAAATACACAGAGAAAAACTAGCTCTCAGCATTTCCCCATAGGCTTCTGGTAATCACTGGAGCTAACTTGTGCCAAGTGGGCGTGGCTTACAGCGGAATCACGTCACACTTACAAACAGGGTTCATACAAGTAAATGTAACACATCAAAGGTAATAATTACCTTATTTTCAAAATTGTCTAATTAAAGGAAATAAATTCAAGAAAATTTGAGAAAACTGGACATAAAGTATGATTTTAGTCAAATTTACCTGCATTTTCATTCCATCCAAGCCAATCCTGGTAACAAGACAAAATTAATCAAAGTTATTTTCACAAAGCAAATAAAATACTACGTTTGAATAGCACGACAAACTCTCTTAAACACTGAAAACAAGTGTAAACTGTGTTGTACACGGGTGATGGTTTATTCAGCAAACAAATACTGAGGTACAGGATACAGGATTAAGGATGAAGAGAGTGGACGGTATTGATATCAGAACTTAAATTGTACTGGAAACTTGTTCAGTTAGAGATGTTGGATCATCAGAAGTTGATGTGTACAGTGCCATGGTTGTTCATATTTAGACGTATGGCTCCGTTAGATTCTGTGATAAAGGTTATAGGCGGTAATCATTTTCTTCTGAACAAGAAAATGGAATTTATAATTGAATAATAGAGAGAGTAAAAAAGCAAGCCAGGCATACCATAAATAATCAGGAATACGCTCTACATGTTGTTTGAAGATCTCCGTGTCTGGTCCGTCTGTAATCCATCGCACCAGCATGTTGATCACTTTCGAGATCTGCTCAAGACAAATGAAAAAATGTATACTTTTGTCATAAGACGCCTGAAAAACAGACAAACAGAACCTAAACAAGAACAAGAACAGACAGACAACCAAGGTTGTACAGACAGAAATGATTAGGACAAATAATTTTAAAACACCAAGATGACCAATAACTGTTTATACTCACAGGTCCAATACTGATGCATTGAGTGAACTCGTCGTCAGCTTTGATGTGGTCCAGGCATTCTTCTAGCGCCCTCTGGCGCCCTCTAGCAATATGGTACTTCTCATATATATCTAAGCAACCTGTAATCCAAAGACAAAAAGGGAGTCATAGTTCAGTTACACAACATCATGAAACTAAAACCAAAGTGTCAAAATGAGAAGCTGGGTTGACAATAACAAGGCCTACGGGTTACAGTGCTAGTCGTTTTTTAAGGGTCTCTTGGATTCATAACCAGAAAGTTTCAAATAAAAATAGATCCAAATAAAACAAAACAACGTCAACAAAAATGTCAACAAACTACAGAAAGAAATTGTTAATGGTCTCACGTTTCGACCCAAGCAGAGTCTTTCTCAAAAGCTAAATGACAATACACACACAAACAAACAAGTTGATTTTATAAGACAGAGCGCAAACACACAAGTATACCAGTGGAAGAGAAGCAGCGAAGTAGAAAGAAGTGAAAAGAAAGAGGCAGAATGCAGTCAGAAGAAGCAAGGGAGACAAAGGGGAGGGGGGGGGGGTTAAAGGAAGGGGCTAGTCTAACAAATTGATGGACGGTTAATCTGCTCACCAAATGCTATGTTATAGAGCCAGCTATGGGGAGTGTACAAGTCAACTTTGGCTATGTTGCTCCGCTGCGCCCGCCAATTGATGGTGTGGTAATCCTCCACATAAAGCTCCTGGAAACAAAAAGAATGTGGAAATCTCAAAAAGTTGCCTGAAGGCGATCTTTGGAAATTCAAATTTTGTTGACATACTTTTATTGAGTTTGAATCAACTGGGGCACTTCTGATGAATAAAGAGGCAGACTTAAAAAATCATTCGCACAATTTTGTTTCAAGGTCATTACAAAAGTGTGACCTATTACTATTCAACAGAAATGAATGGACTTAGAGGGGGGGGGGGTTATCACTAGCAATTCGTACCATTCTGAGGTCCATAATCAGGTCATCCGGTTCAGCCTGAAATTTGATCCCATAGCAGTAACTCATCGGCAGGTAAACCTGTCTGCAATGGCACCAGATGGTAGAAGGATGTGCTGGGGTATACGTTGGAAAATTCCTGCCATGAAAAAACGAGAAAACCTCAGAGTCCTTTAAACAAGACGCTTAACCATTACTGCTCTGTCCTTCACATGAAGCTGTATGATCCAGTGTGTTGTGTAATGCACGTAAAAGGACCCAGTATCGCTTCTGGCATGGCTGGCTGCAGATTGCGCAACAGCACCTTGTAAACTCGTACAAGGTACACGCCTTAACTTGACATGTTGAAAGTTGGTACTGATCAAATAAGCTATAAACATTACTTAGACAATCCGATTTATGACACCTGTGGTTGAAGTAAATAGAAATCACTTTTAGACCACTACCTGACTACATAGCAATACATCACTGGACGTGAATGAGCAGTCTCGAAGCTCAGTACTAATTTGCTACCCAAACTGCTAAAAAGCAATCCGTAACAGACAGTTGACATCCATGGCTGTTTGACACCAACAATTATCACGAACTGCACATTCATTAATAGAACAATGTAAAACATCCTCTCGTAAACACAAAATTTGTGGACAGCCGTTGGGCTACAAAAGCCAACAAATATAGCTACATTCCATTGATTATCAGTTGCAGAGCAGACACCCTACATTGTGACTGGAGTGGTTCATACATGGGTTGAACTTAGTTAATGACGGTTGAAATCTGGCTTCTGCCAGTTTGAAAAGAGGCGAAGACTGCGATTCCATGTTTTAATCAGTACAGGTGGACTTCTGCAACACAGCTATGTCATCAATATGCTAATTACATCTCTGATGATCACTGAGCACTGTGTGTACACGCTGCATGCCGACGATCGAAAGTGCAAGCTGCCTACATCACCTCGGACCAATCATAGCACAGATATGGAAAGCTTACGCCACTGCACGTTTATCCAATGAAATCATTGTATCCAATGAAATCATTGGGCCTGTAAGACCAGTGCCTGTCTTTATCATTGCGGATAAGACAGGGGACCAGTCTACTTGTACACAAGTGACACCACTGTAAGGAACTCAAATTACATCACCTCGGACCAATCACAACTCAGATATGGGAAGCTTACGTCACTGCAGGTTTATCCAATGTAATCATGTATCCAATGAAATCAATGGGCCTGTAAGACCAGTGCCTGTCTCTACCCCCAAGGATAAAGACAGGGGACCAGTCTATATGTGTACAAGTCTATTTTCTAAACATTGAGGGCGACATTGCTACTCACCAGATCTCAGGAAAGAGGGTGTGCATTCCATCCCAGTTATACACATTCAGAACCGACAGCCAGAACTTGCCCCAAGAAGGGATAGCCGCAGCGCCTCCTATAATGATAAACAAGTAAACAAGAAAAAAAGTCAAAGAGTAAACAAAGAGTAAACAAATCTGACAATCGGAGCATACTTAAATCGGAACATCAAGAACACACACACCCCCCGAAAAAACAAAAACAAAAAAAACCAAACGAACGAACCAGAAAATGCTGGCAGTGTTCTGCATTATGCAAAGAGAGTTGGAAATGATCTGTAATGTTACAGCATTTTTTTATAATATTATATAAGATATAACAAAAATAAATGCTCACTTAAAAAATTTAACGTGATACAACTGAATGATTTACCAGATCAAGGTATTTTAATTCAATTGGGCAAACAAGTAATATAATCTTTAATTGTATATATTAAATCAAAAAATGTTTTGGCAACTATGTAGTATAGGCCAAAAAAATTCAAGGTCGAAGGCATTCTGAAACAGATGTACATGCATAAATTACAGGGAGAATAAATTAAAGGTCAAAGGTTATTTCAATCTCTATGCAAATGCATTTTTATTACAGAGTTGCTGGTATGGTTACAGTAGAAGAACCTTAGATACACTAGGTGTTCCAGCCACGCCTCTGGTCTAGTGCAGGTTTGTAATCAAGTTTTGTTGTTGTCAAGAATGTGGTTTTGATTCCATGGGCCCACTTTCATAGAGCTGCTTAAGCACAGAAAACAGCAAGCACAACAAAATTACGCTTACCAGAATAAGGTTACCGACGGAACTACCATGGGACATGGGTACAACAGCTTGTGTGTGCCTGGTATCCTGCTCATTTCTGCTGAGCAGAAAAATTGTTAAGCAATATTTTCTGCGTATGGAGCTCTATGAAATTAGGCCTAGGCTGGGGCACATGTGCAAGACACACATTATTGCTTTGGATGCGACGCAAAGCCACAGGTCCACGTATTGTGCAATGCACATAAAAAGAACCCGTACACTTACCGTAAAGAGAAGGGTTTGTCCCTGTAATTCTGGCATGGTCTGACAGAAATACACCCCACCTCACCTTGTATTCCTTTCCGAAGGTATTGTATTATGGTTGCTTTGTCTAATAAAATCATTCTTACCACACCTGATCTTGCAACTCGGCACCAGGAATGTCATTTTGACAGACATGGCGCATTATAAATGCGTATTATTTCAAGAAACGTAAACGTGTATGTACCTAAGGAGTGAAGAAGCTTCCTACATTTCATCAGATCTGGATCTTCTGGACCAATTCCAAGGAGTCTCATGGCGACGTAGTTGGTTGTGCAGCCAAAGACCGTAGGCGGGCCTTCAACATGTCTGAAAATGAGAATCTATTTTGTAAAAATATCTTTGTTCCTGGATTTCTGTAGAGCAGGCTTTTCGAAATATCCACTTGCCCACTCTGTCCCATTGCCAGTGATCTTAGCAATAGACCCCTTGCATCGGCCAGCATCGCTGAGGTCAAACAATGGAAATGTGCATGCATGTGTACAACACTCAGCCAATGATAGGTCTTCATTGACCTTAGAGAGGGCGCTGTTCATCATAAATTAAAACAGTAGTTTAATTTTGAATTTTTGTCTTTTTCCCCCCTTCTTTTCTTGCGGGAGGGAGTTTACAAAATAGCAAAGTTTAATAAAAACTGCTTGTAATTTCTTCACAGAAAAAAAATATACCTTAATTATATGTTAATACACTTTGTACCTCGTGGTTATTCATAAATACAAAATGCTGGTAGTCAATCTGATTGGGTCTCGTTATTCTGGGGTATGTCGGATATTTGTGCACACGTCCATTATTTAATTGTTCAAAGCTGCTGGTAGGAATTGGAAAAGTGCCAGTTGAAAGCTGTGATAACGTGAGGGAATTTAATCTGCATTTTATTGAGACAGCAGGCATATTCTTTGATCAAATCTGCTTTTTTTAATTGTTCCAAGGTCTGCTAAGGTCTGCTGTCTGGAACTGGGGATAAACCTTTTATTAATTCTTCCAGGGTAGACACACGAGTCAAATGTAAAATGCATGAACCGATGGCGTGATTGCAAGAGTACATTATAAGATGGGACTTTGCTACACAAATGAGCTACAGCCTTGGCTCATACACCAAAAAAGAGTTAAATATTAGTTATGACCTTCATGGAAAAATCGGTTATTTCTTCCGTCCACAAACGTAAGCACAAATGAGTTATGACCACAATGCACAAACGAACTATGGCCTTGATGCAATTTGGATCTCTAGGTTGTGATAACTTGTTATGAACATTATACTTACAAACCCCATCCGCCATCTTGACACTGAACAGAGCGCAGGTACCGGACCATCTCCTTCTTAACTGCATCTGGTAATTCAGTCTTTGTGATGTAGCAGACTATAAGCAGACCTAGAATAAAAAACATACAATTAGTCAAGATTCTTGCTGAGAGGATAAAACATTTTCCATTTCTGCTTTAGCTTTAGGTCCTGGTGAGGAAGGGGGGTCGGATTGGTATTTGATGGGTTAGCTTTGGGCATAAGGAAGAGGACTGGGTATAAGAGGGGGTCTTTTTGTAGTAGCTGAATGACCCATTTTGCCCAAGGGCCTCTTTTGAACAGTACCACCCTCATAAATGTTACAATAATTTCTCTACATTAATGCTCAAGGCAAATGATGAGCACAAGGGGAAAGGGTCAGAGTTCACCTGGCATGAGGAAGAGAGGTCCCCCGTAGTCACCACTCCAGTGGCCATCTTCTGTTTGGAGCTTGGAGTAAAAGAGCATACCGTTAGTTGCTGCTTCTTGGGCAGTGGCTGGTTTGGCCAAGGGTGGTGCCTCCTCACTCTAAAAATTTGAAAATATCTCAAGTTGAAAGGCTGAAATGGGCTGCATGGAATATTGAATGGTCAGACAGTAGGAGGGTTGACTGTGTACTGAGTATAATGCATTCACGACATATATTATATTACAGGCTTTCATAGTTTATCTATCATTCAAAATCCACAGGTATGAAGAATGGTCATATAGTAAGAGGGTGACTGGTATGTGTAGCTGCATTCACACATGATATATATTACAGGCTTTCATAGTTATCTATCATTCAAATCCACAGTGTATGAAGAATGGTCATACAGTAAGAGGGTTGACTGTGTACTGTGTAGCTGCATTCAAGGCATGATATCAATATCATATTGCAAGCTGGCATAGTTCATCATTTGGAACCACAGTGCACGACATTCAATGGTCATACAGTAGGAGGGTTGACCCTGTAAGGAGTAATGCGCTCATCACATGATATCATCATTGCAGGCTGGCATATTTATCTATCCTTCAAAACCACAGTGAATGATGGTATTGAATGGTCAGACAGTAGGAGAGTTAAAGATTTCAAGTGATATTGGAGCTATACGTAGTCCTTAAATGCTGAACTTGTGTCTCCTGACTGAATGAATCATCAATTTTAAACCTTTATAACAATTATAGACACAACAGTATCCTATAGAAAATTTACTTAATAAAAAAAACAACCGACAGACAGATACAAGTATTATCGATAATTTACCCCCAAATACAGGAAAAAGTCATTGAAAAAAGAATGGGGAACAAAACAAGCCTTAGTTTTGAGGCCTCCTTTTTGCATTCTTAGCATTTCTCATCTTTAAACATTTTACATACATTTTAAAAGATCCATTAGGCCTATCCAAAAAAATTCCATTGTGCATTCAATTATTTGGAATGCTATATTAAGCTGGACTTTGTTACAGGATCAATTGAAGGTAGGGTACTTGGGAAGCTAGCTTTTGTTATCTCTTTGTGGTAATCAAAAGATAAGTTTATTTTAAAACTGTCGGTATTTTTGTATCAAATATCTCCAAAAATAAAACTGACAATCAAACATGCTCTTTAGGCATGGAAATATTTATAGCTGAAATGACAAAATAAACAAATTACAACACAAAGTGGTTTTGTACACAAGGTGTCAGATAGTGGCCGAGTGACAAAATGTTGAAATCTGTTTTACTCTTGCAGTTCTGTTTTTAACACTACAAACTATCGTTTTATGTGTGGTTTTGGCTTGCCTTTTGCTGGCTAATTGGCATTTTTGCTTTGTTTTTCTTACTTGGGTTTTATCTCTAGTTGATGAAAGTCATTTTGTTCTGCACAAAGTGACCTCCTGTTCAAAGGCAGTGGATACTTTTGGTAACTGCTCAAGAAATACATTGTACCATAAAAACTTACTTGGTAACGAGCAATGGAGAGCTGTTGATAGTATAAAACATTGTGAGAAACGCTGCCTCTGAAGTAATGCAGTTTTTGAGAAAGAGGTAATTTCTCACTAACATTTTTGAATCTGAGAAAGGCTTTCTCGGGCATTTGAAAGCACACAATTCTATGCAACACAAGTGTTTTTACTTTCATTATTTTCTTGCGACTTTGATGACCAATTGATCCCAAAATTTCACAGGTTTGTTATTTTTTATGCACATGTGTTGCGATACACCAAGTGAGGATAGTAGGATACTAGTCTTTGAAAATTGCCAAAAGTATCCTGTCTTTCATGCATTATATAAATGCTTGATATTACTATTAATATTATTATTAAAGAAAAGTATTACTCATAAAAACATTCCAAGAATTTCATCAAAGAATTTTTATAAAAAAAGAGCCACTGGTATTTTCAGTTATCAGAGCTTGAATTTCAAGACATTATTATCCCTCTTTATTAGTCATACTTAGACAATTCCTCAAAGTTTCTCAACTCCCTAGGGAGCATACAACCCCAAGCTGCTTATCATTCGTTAATAGGGCCTAAAGGATCCAACAGAACAGTCAATACTACCTCAGCCCTTGCAGGTTTTCTAATTTAAACACCTGGGTTAAGAGAAGCAATTATGGTTTAAGTGCCTTGCTCAAGGATACAGGTGTTATAACCAGGAACCAAACCCACACTCCATTGATTCAGCCATTAGAACCCAAGTCTGATGTAATGGATGGGTCACCTCGCCATCTGAAATATCGTTAAATCTATAAAAAAAAAAAATCAACCTTCATACTCACGATATCTAAGCCCAAGCTAAACTTCTCCACAAAGTTTTGCTCTCTGTCCACCGGTTCGCCCTCCTCGATGAATCGCCACGTCTGCCGGCCATCTACATTAGACAGGCGCCATCTTGTGAGATCAGTGGCTGGCTCTGTTTTGTGAGGACCTCCTCGATTCCGTCGGCCGCTCATGTTGGGTTCAACTTTTGCCTAGATCAGTTTAGGGAATCGGAAAGGAGAAGATGTGTCATTGTAGTTGGAGACACTGATGGAGCCAACTTAGTTGCAACGATTGTCCCCCTCTCATCCCTGACTTGTAGGGATAATCGTAACCCTCGATCTTCGAGACAGGAAGGTTATGACGAACCACAGGTTAAAATTTGGCAAATTTGTTTCAACCTTTTTTTTTCCCAAACATTTAAAATGTACCCAACTGTAAAATGTTGGAAAAAACTAGAGCTCTTGTCTTAGTAGATAAGGTCTGAGTGACATGACAAAGAGCTAGGATTATCGCACTTATCGCAGCTCATCCCTGAGCAGAATACCATCAGCCAACTTGGTTTCCCCCATTTTGAATCAATGTAATCAAAATGAGGCCGGGAAGGTTTTCAAATTAAAAACGATTTAATTCATATTTTTAGCACTTGCCTCATTTTGTGTGTGTTGAGATTTCGTAGGCTGAGTCTTTGTTTTTCGGCTTGTAATCATCGTGGATTCTACCTCCACGCACACGGGAAAATAGAACGTATGTAAGATGACTCTGAAGTCCGTCTCAAATATATCTTTGCATTTAAAGTAGAAGTCCTGCCTGGCTAGAGACCACGCATTCTGTGTTTATATACATGCAGGAATCTCGGTGGTATAATTAGCCCCATAAATCGTGGTGCCAATACGCTGGACTCAAGGACATGTCCAGGCACGTGTATATTTATGGGGCTATGGAATAATTTCAATTTTAAAACCATTTTTTTGTAAAGCTTTTCCCTGCAATCCCCGGGGAATTTCACAGCTCAGGACCCTCAATAATTAAACAGGTTTCTGGATTTAAAAAAAATAGATTTAACATTAACAATTGATGATAGTCATTAAAAGTGCCTAGATTTCTATGCAGATTAGGAAGTTTTTTCAAAAGAGTTTATTGCATGTATGTCTACATTTCTTCTGAAGGCGAGCAGAGAACACTGTTCGAAACATCGAGACCACACCAGCTCTTTTCAGAGCCAACACTCCCACAAAAGAGATTTAATGCAATTGGTTAGTACGTTCCGCAAGTTTACTCTTTATTTATAATAACTTCTTATTTCCACACCATGCAAAGCTTCGAACACCACTTCTGTACATTGTTACTCCGGCAAAACAAAAATGTCTGAAGACACATAATGTCACAACCAGCTTGTGCACAATGTGTGGATGGGAGGGCTAATAATATTTATGCTTGTTTTGCTGGAGATGAAAATGCTCAGCAAGTTGTTCCAGTACACAATTGTTGCACGCTGTGACAGGGTCTATTGTGTTTTGTACACTCAAGGGGGCAATAGCACCTGAGGCATAGCCGAGGGTGCCATTTGCCCCCGAGGGTGTACAAAACCAATGGATTCCATCACAGAGTGTGCAACAATTGTTTTGTTATACATGTAGCGCGGTAATATAGATTCCTCCTGATTGGAGGCGATCTGTTGTCATCTTCAAACATTGTTACGACAAAATCGGCACGGTTTAATAAGCAGATGAACAGTGGTGTACTTTTACAACTTTGGCGGAACGGGAAATAAAAGAAAATCTTCACAGATCCCTTGAACCCAGGGCTATTTCTAAATGTACTAAGCCATGGATTTGACCAATGGTGGGCACGATCACGGTCACTCATTTTACCATCATGCGTTGTGTAATGCGTGGTGCAAAATCCTTTACACGCTATTATAACGCATACTTACACAACACACGTTTTTTTCTTCATTTTTACGCGTTATGACTATAGATGCATGACGGGCACATGTATTTCCGGCCTTAGCCATGTTACATTCGTCTTTGTATCATATCACGTGATTGGTTCTCGACCAATAAAAATTCACAACCTATTACCCTGGTAGGTCGATGGTAGAAAACTGTTGCCAGGCCTTGAAGTTGAAGTTGATGGAGTGACGATTTGGGTGGAATTGTAGATGGTGTTTTCTTGAAGGTCTTGTGGATCGACAGAGATGGATATTTACTAAATTATTAGTAAATTTGAAGAACATGCTGAGCCTTCTCACTTTCCTTCAGAAGTTCAGCTTCTTCAGGTTTCCAGTTGAAAAAATGGAGTAAATTGGTGACTACTCTGACTGTGTACCTCACAAAATTATTTGTAGCGAAACGAGCTTTCAAGAGCTTGACTGAACAATGTTATTGTTTCCTTAAAGGAACATTACAGAATTGGTTTTGCTAACAAAACAATTGCTGGCAGTGTAAGCACTTTATGTAATCCACCATATACATAAACTGACAAACCTGTATACGTTTGAGATCGATCGGCCATCTGGGTCACGAGAAAATAGTGAAAAACCGATTACACATTTGCATGAAATCATATAGATTCAACAAATGAATAAAACGCTCACTGAGCGATAAACTCCAATCGGAAAATTAGTTTATTCATTTCTCATCAAATATGGCATTTCAGACAGAAATATTTCAAGGGATGTTTGCTACTATCATCATCATTAGACCGTGTAAGTTTTATGTAAATCTGTGATCAAAAAGTATATTTTACAAGTTTTTTCTTACCAATTTTGAAATGTTCCTTTAATGAAGTAAAACTAAACTAAAAAGCAGAACATTTTCAAAGAGGTGTTCGGGTGGAGGTGTTCGACCACCTTATTAACAAAACACAGTAACTTTACTCTTTTTTAGAAGCATTCGCTGACACTTGTTCTGAAGAAGGAAGTCACCTAAAGTTAGGTAACCCATGGAGGAATAAGAACCCAACCAATCCTCCATGACCTAACTCAGAACTAAAGTAAAGTTGAACAAATTCACATGATCCACAAGTTTACAAACAACATCATTATAATCACTTCATACTTACGTCTCTCTGCAAAACAAAAACTGTCCAGACGTATTTTTATCAGCTCATAAAAGTTAGACAACTGTCTCCAGCTCCTCCATGCATAACCTACAGCAAAGGCCCACAACAACTCGTTCACAACTAGTCCTTCAAAACTACATGCAACCCTAAAATCTCGATTGTGTGCATGACCTTTGAACTATAAACAAAATTTAATATTCAAATTAATGCTCCGCCTACCTGCTGCAAGTGTTCTCCACAGATATTATCATTTAAACAAATTCGCGAAACTTTGATGTCAAATTTGATTAAAAACTACATTATGGAATATATTTCATTGTGAAGGTTGTTCACATAATTTAGAACTTAAATTGGTAACAAGTTACTAATTTGTACATATGATATATCCTTTCTGCAGCTAGCTGTGCATAAACAATAAGCTCCGTTAAGGCGTGGCTTAATATTAAAATTCATTCCAGTTTGTATTCTGTGATTGGTTAAAATTGACCCCTAAATCGAACCATGTGTTTGTGGGGGCAAACACTGGCCGCCGCCGGCCGCGGTGCACGGTGGTTAGGTGATTGTGTACTGCATGTGCGCGCAGAGCTAACTTCCATCGATCGGATGATGTACCATCTTCTTGTATCGTTACAAGATTGTTTCCGAGTTTTTGTCAGAATTCCATCAAAGTGATATCGGAATCAAGATGGCGAGTGGAGGAGCTGGAAGTTCGCTCATCGATGGGGCGATCGGACGATGGCAGGACACCAGCACGATGACAATGGTGTTGGTGACATCAACTTTCGTTCTCGTTCTCGGCGCCGTCTTCCGGAAAATAATCGGCGGGGGAGAAAAGTCGGTAAGGTACCGCCGGGTGGGGACCGTTGATACCGGGGTGCCGGGAGGAAGAATTGACACAGGCCCGTTGTGTTCATGCAGTCTTGCCCGCTGCCTGTTAGTTAGTGCAGGGAGAAGAGCTTCCTTCCTCCATTGTTAGTTTGGCTTCGATACACAATGATTACAATAATACTTAATATTAGTAATATACACCACATAAATCTCAGGAAACTGACAAATATTTCATCTTCTCGAATCTGGTGCTAAAAACATGCTTTTAGTTAATAGATAGAAACCGTCGTAGCTGGCCTCCCAACGGTCGGTCGTTCGCCGGGGACGTCGGCCGTCTCGCTGGGCGGGGCGCTTTACGATCTTCGCAATTCTACCTCCACCGCATGAACACAGTTAACCATCTTGATGAAATGAGTTTATCAAAGTAATAATAAGTCAAGTTGCATGATCTTGACTATTCATGGACTTTAAGTTAACCAAATTACTCGTTTCGTTTTGAATTGTGGTGTTTTTTTTTTCCTCATCACAGATACTTTTTTTATTGACAGTAAATAATTTTATGTCTTAATTTTGTTTGTAGGATGTGAATCTACCACCAAGAATTCCATCGAGTATTCCCTTTCTTGGTAAGCAATCAAGTTCCAGGAAAACCCAATTGACTTTCTTGAGAAAGCGTATGAAAAGGTAATCATTTAAAAACAATTTCCCACAGGTCTTTATCTTGTACCCCGAGTAAATGAAGTAATTGAATCTTATTGAAACAGAAAGGGGCCAGACTATTTCCCCCTTCCAGCCTCGATTTGGTTACAGCATTTTGAAAACTGACTCATATTACTATCTTTCAGTAAGTAATTAAGTTTTACTATTACAGTTAACAGGTTGTCAAAATATGTTCATAAACTAAAATAATGTTTGAAAACAATGAAAATCATTTATGTTTGATACGTAATTAACGTTAATTGATTTCCCGAGCTCATTTTATGTTTACCCTTTACACAAATTTAATATATGTGGCAATTTAAAGCACATTCAATTGTGTCTACGAAGCAGAAATATCTATTGCCACTTTCACCCGTTTATAAAATTGTTCTGTTTTTCCAGTACGGTTCCGTGTTTTCCTTTACAATGGTTGGACAGACTTTCACCTACTTGATTGGTCCAGAGAGCAGCGGGTCCTCTTCAACAGCAAAAATGACCAATTGAATGCTGAGGAGGTCTATGGGCGGTTAACCACGCCCGTGTTTGGAAAGGGTGTGGCATATGATATCCCAAATGCAGTAAGTTTTATACTTTAAATCCCCCCACTCCACGCCTCCCTCTCCCCAAAAAGTTAACAAAATATAAAAAACATTAAACAATGTTTAGAACAGTGAATTTACTTTATTCATTGCAGTAAGCTCCACACATAAAACCCCTGCAACCCCCCCCCCCCCAAAAAAAATATCATCTACAAACAAAAAGCTTTTTGTTCTATATTTACCTCAAAACTATCATACAAGATCAGAAGTATTATTACATTAATATCAGACACTTAAAACTATTTGGGGAATGGATTCTAAGCTTAATCATTACTTTGTTATCAGTTCCTATTGTTGACTGCATACCAGAATACTTTATGTACAATAACTGAGCAAATTTAAAGATCATAATAGTTTGAACTTTGATTGTTTGAGCTCTCTGTTTGTTTGACCGTTGTTATTTTTGTCAGACTAATTTGAGACAAGGTACTGTATAAAAAGATTACATTGTCTCTCTGGCTGTCCGAATTATTTTTATGCCTAAAAAAGTTGTAGATACGTTAGTATGCATGGAAAAGATTTATTTTTAAGATTTGAAGAATGGAAAAACTAAAAATAAAAAAGTAGTTAGTTAATTATTGAACGTAGACCAATTAACTGTGTAACACAAATAAAATGATGCAATACTCTGATGGACGTAATACCACAATAAGGTTACCAGCACATGTACTATCTGTGACTGGTATCCTGCATATTTGTACTCGGCAGCTAAGTGTTGCACTATTTTCTGCTTAAGCAGCCCTTTGAAATTTGACACAGGTCCCAATTTCGTGGCACTACTTACTGCAGAATTCTGCGCTACAGTCCATAAAATGACAAGCTTTGCAGGGCACCATAAGCGCAGAATCTGTTGTTGAGCAAAAGTAAGATCAAAGGGTACAATCCATTCATTTCAATTTGTTGGGGAGGGAGGATTTGGCAATTTTTATTAGCCCTGTTTTTGACACAAGGAAGGAAGTAATTGATAAATGAACAATTAAAGTGCTGGTACCTTGTTGGAAATAGCTGTAGAGTAAACTACCCACTTCTTTATTTGTGGAAATCAAGATTTGAAGATTGAGTTTTGTGGGCTGTTTAGATTGGGATAATAAAAAGATGCTGGTGGGGTTTCTGCTTTTAATGTGATTTTGTGGCGCTACAAAACTTTGAAAAAGGCAGCTCAAGGCTCATGTAGGGTTAGGATAGGTGGTAAAAATCGGCAGAGATTGCTTTTTATTTTCCATTGTTTATCAAAATTAGATGAAATAAACAATTTTTTTCTCACATATCCTTTTGATTCATTATAAAAATGTAAAAAATTGAGACAGAAATTTATATTTATGATGCCAAACCATGTTAAAAATTGTATGGCTAGAGACCCTCTCCTGAATCCTCCATGATTCTTTGATCTATGGTAACTCGGCACCAAATGTTTGGACTTGGATAAGATTGGTATGCCTGGCTTAGTGATGAACAATTGTTATTTTGGCACTGTAAACTTTCATTTTTTTATTTACTTTTTCTGGTTGTGAAGCCAAGGAATCTCAGAAAAGTGAGTTAAATCACTATACCAGCGAAGAGAGATTCAGAAGACAAGGAAAGAAATTTCAGTTGTAGATGTAGAAGGAAACCCCAGTGAATTATTCCAGAGAAAACCCACGCAATGATGTAGGGACTGAAAACCCAATCCACATAGTGCCCCCGGCGGGATTTGAACTAGGGTCCTGGAGGTGGAAGGCGATGAAAGATACCACTGTGCCAACCTGACTACCCATGGTTTGGGATGGTTAAGATTTTTAAAAGTATAAACAATTTTATCCTTACAGAAATTCCTGGAACAGAAGAAGATTTTGAAGATTGGTTTGAATGTTGCTCAGTTCCGTAAACACATTGGTCTGGTCCAAGAAGAAGCACTCGATTATCTGAAACGATGGAAGAACGACAGCGGTCAAGAAAGTAAGATTTGAAGGATTTAAGCTAGTTTCTACCTGGGCCCAATTTCATGGCTCTGCTTACCGTAAGCAAAGAATCGGCACTTGCGGAAGCAGGGAATTCCGCGCTTACGTCAAGCGTATTTCACGGGTTAGCAGGGAATTTCGGCTTGTGCGCGTGCGCACTCCACGTTACTAGGCATTCTGCGCTTACACAGCTAGCGCAGAAATTCGGCGCTTGAACAGTAAGCGGAGAATGGTCACTGCAAGCGCAGAATTCGGCGGTAAGCAGAGCCATGAAATTGGGACCAGATGCTTCGTTCTTGAAAGGGCAAGCAGGGCTCGAATTTTTGGGGAAAATCCACAAGATCACAGGACTGGTATCTCAAAATGTTTACTGGACCAGAAATAAGTTTACAAGACCAGATTCAAACCGAGAAAAGACTTCCTTGCACAGTTTAACTTGCATTTAATTGAACAAGCACTAAGACATATAAGAGAAGATTTACCTCATTTGTCTTTTAGGGTATTAAGTATATTTCAAATCATTACTCAAAGTCAACAATTGAACATAATTTGTTTCTGCTCAAGATATTATAGAGTGAGGTACATGAATTGTTATTAAATTGAAAACACAAGACTGCCGGACTTGTCCGGTCATGAGTTTACTGGCCCAATGCTAAAATCACTGGCCTCGGGCCTGCGGTCCAGTGTCAAATTCGAGCCCTGGCAAGGGCACCAAGACATTTTTTACCTTTGTAAAGGGCACCTCTATGAGGAAATTTCTATTGGATGTTTTTTTAAGGGGCACCAAGGCAGTGACCAAGGTCATGGAGGCATCTTTGTCCTTGACAAGCCTAACCCCTACCCCCTCCACTGTACAACAACCAACTACCAATTATTAAAGTGTAATTTTCCATCTCTTTTATTTTGCAGATCTCTTTGTCGCAATGTCCGAGTTGATCATCTCAACAGCAAGTCGTTGTCTCCACGGTAACGTAAACAATTCTTTATCTTCAGCATGATATGCAAAAAATCCCTGACAAACATTGAGCGTTTTAGGCCTGGAATCTCATCTTTGAGAGGGCAAGGCCTTTTTCATTTTGCGAAGGGCACTTTCACTGGAAGTCTATGAGACACTTTTAAAGGGTCACCAAGGCCAAGTCCAGGGCAACAGAGGCCATGGCCTCCATGGACCTCTGTATAATTTCAGGTCTGCTGTTTTGTCTTGTCTTTTGATCACCTCATTAAATAGGAGTTTCACAGGTTGGTTTTATAGTGTGTTAGTTGAAAACTAATAAAGAAAGGGAGTGAAGTTAGTCTTCCAAAAACATTTCTACTTTATTACTCTATCTAGGACTAATCTAGTAAGGTTTGCGGTAGTCAACTCCATTCTCCTGGAGACCATCGGAGCATACTGATCGAAACGTCAAGTTGTCACACCACCAGTTCTTTTTGAGTTTTCACATCCACCGGCTCTTTTCAGAATCAACGCAACTCATAGAGAGTGTTACCGCAAGCCTTACCAGATTATTCTCCCACGTGCAAAGCTTGAAATCCTACTTATCTAGGATTAGCCATAACCAATCCCTGTTTCTTTCATCCAGGCAAAGAGATTAGATCAATGCTGGATGAGCGAGTGGCTCAACTCTACATGGATCTTGACGGCGGTTTCAATCACCTAGCCTGGTTGTTCCCCGGTTGGATCCCCTTTCCTAGCTTCCGTAAACGTGACAAAGCCCACCTTGAGGTCAAGAAGATCTTCTACAAGGTAACTATAGAGGGCGCTATGGCACTGGTACCAATTGGTCTAAACTTTCTAAATTGTCTGAATTTATCAAAATCTTAACACAGATAGTTGAGTCATGATACTTGTTATAATAGCTTTTGTTTTGTTTTTCTTTCGTTTTGTTGTGTTTTGTTTGTTTGTTTGTTGTTTTTTGGGTGGAGGTGGGTGTTGCCAAAGTAACTCTTCCCTCCTTCTTTCAATCACCACTTCAAACCTAGCTCGTTCAACCCTCCACTTTCCCTAAAGATCTGTGAAATTTAAAAAATTGAATAAATATGGTTTAATTGTTTTAAGTTTTGATAATGACTCGGTTTCTTTATGCTAACTTTTTTGTAATTTAATAACCATTTGTTTGTTTTGGATAGATTTGATTGTAGAAAAGGGAATTTTGTTGTTTTATTTTTAGGCCATTCAACAGAGAAGAGAGAGTGAAAATCCTGACGATGATATGCTGCAGACGTTACTAACATCAACTTACAAGTAAGAACTATTGTCTTATGTACTCTATTCACTCAGAACTGTCCAGTCAAACTTGTCTTTCTTGCCATCAATGTTTAGGGCATTCGCCAAAATCTGTGTCCTTTTTTTTCCCCTGAGTGTGATGGATTCACTTCATTACTGTAAATGACCAAACCAGTCATGCTTGGAATGAGGGGCAAGGCAGACCAATCTTCAGTACTTTCTAAAAAAATCTTCCCCTAGGTTTGCCCGAGTTTGATGGATTCAGTACTGTAGGGCCAAACCAATCATCCCTGGAACCAGACTAACCAATTTTGAGACATCTGCCAAAAATCGGATCCCCTGGTTTTGCCAGAGTTTGATGGATTCAGTACTGTCGGGCCAAACCAGTCATCAGTTGGACTTGCTAGCCAATCTTAAGACATCCTTCAAAATCCATCCCATGTTTTTTCCGAGTTTGATGGATTCACTAGACTGCTCAGACTTGACACGCTCTGCTGATATGTCTGCTGCCATCTTGTGCCCTTGAAAGTGTTCCACAACCCTCACAATCTCAGCAGGCATCTTGTTTCCTTTGTTGAAGACATTTCAACTTGCACAGTTGTTGATCTTTCAAATTACGCAGTTGCACATTTTGATCGTTGCACATTTTTACTACCAACAGAAATGGTAACCTACTTACAGATGATGAGGTAGCCGGAATGTGTATAGGATTGCTCCTAGCAGGTCAGCATACGTCATCGACTACAAGTTCATGGCTCGGATTCTATCTTGCCAAAAACGAGGATCTACAAGTAGGTGTTTTTGAAGAGAAGGATTTCAGGACAGCCGAAAATATGAAAATCTTTGCCCCTCCCTATTTGGCTCAACAAATGTTGGTAGACATTCCTTGAAAAACAGTTTGTGAAAGTTTTAGTGCAAAATGTAATAATAATGGTAATTGTGGCGTGTCGTGGCCGAGTGGTCTAGTTCACCGGACCCGAGCTCTGGTGTTGTCAGCAGCACAGTGTGGGTTCGAATCTCAGTCATGACACTTGTGCCCTTGAGCAAGGCACTTAACCATAATTGCTTTGTAAAATTGGGAAGGTAGTGCATTCTGCTCTACCAGCCAGGCTCCTAGTGGATGATACCATGCCTACATCATTACGGACTGTGAAGGGTGTAACCCTATTTCAGCCCCAGGAGTACGTGGCAACGTGCCCCTGGTGTTGGTTGATTTGGGTCAACAGCCCAAATCAGTTTAGTGTAGCCCTCACCTTCGAAGTGGCCGTTCGGCCTTGTGAGTGAGGCAATATCTCATAAAAAAAATATAAAAAATAATAATAATAAGATTACACAGTTCTTGCTAAGTGCTTTATCACACTCAACAAGCATCTCAGAGTGCTCATTACTTTTACAATAGGTATGCAGAGCTTTGTAAGGGTTTAAAAAGGTGCTGTGGTGCAATCTGCAGCCAATAATGATAGAAACACTGAGGCAAACCCCCTTCTCTTTAAAACAATCACTCTACGGGTACTTTTAGTGCATTGCACAATACACAGGACGTACGGCCTAACTTCCAGTCCGAAGGACAAAGCTGTGGTAAAGATCCTTGCTCCGGGGCACAAGTGCCACTACCCTGGTGGATCAGGTTGGCTCAGTGGTTTTTTCCCCTGCCTTTCACCTCTGTGGACCCAAGTTCGAGTCCCACCTCAGGCCAGAGCCTTGCAAGTGGATTGGGGTTTTCACTCCCTCCCTGATTACATGGGTTTTCCCCGTTGGGGTTTTCCTCCCACATCTAAAACTGAACATTTCTTCTCGTTTCCTATTCATCCTGCTGTTGGCATTAGTTGTGCTGATGGATGTGTAACAAAATAGAATAAAGTAGTGATAGCTTTATGCAAGGCAACAGTTCAAGGTACAATGCATAATTGTTTGTTGGAAGAGTACATTCATTCACATTTCTTTATTTGTCTCTTTTCTTTCCTTTTTCATTCTTTCCTTTTTCCCAACAGGACCGTTGTTACCAAGAGCAACTTGAAGTCTGTGGAGATGATATAGACGAACCCCTAACTTATGATCAGGTAAAAGCTTTTCTAATTTTGTTTGTAATTTCATAACAATAACGATGAAACCTGTGACCTCCAATGAAAAACAGTGCATGATTTCTATTTCAATAAATTTAAATATTTAAAATGAACTTCGTGTAAAAATTGAAAAAAATACTAAATGAAACTTTTTTTCTACACAACTTGTTTAAATGTTTTTCATGTAATTCAAAATGAAGTACAAAGCTTACAGTAATTAAATGATTATTTTTGTTAAATTTCTGGTGCATTTATGCTGATATGATTTATTCATAGGTTAAAGATATGACCTTACTGGATCGTTGCTTGAAGGAGACCCTGAGGCTCCGCCCACCCATCATGACCATGATGAGAATTGCCAAGGTTCCAATGGTAAGCAGCAAGCAGTTTTATTAAGTGGTACGGGGATTCAAGCAGGCAGATGGAGCCAAAGCCAGAACGGAAGCCAGAGTCGTGGTTTTGAAAAGGGCCTAGGGGCCTTTTCCGAACCTCGTCTTGGGTTCATCATCAGTTTTTTAGCAGTGTACATTTTGAACGGTCTTTCCAAAATCAGACAGCAGTGGCTATGGCCGGATCGTTGAAATGTCCTATAGACCTTATGCATTGACGTCATAAGGCCACAAATCTTAGAGGAAATACAAAGATTAAACGTTGGGAAAAAAAGCACAGCTATGTAGTCGCGGTGCACAATATGGGCGAATGAGCAACCTTCTTTTGACCTCTAGTCGAGGGCGACAAATGATGTCGTGTGCATAAGGTCCATTCCTCAACTTGTCGTTGAAGTCAACGACCATAGCCATAGCCAAAGTCACTCGACGCAGAATGGCAATGCACTGTGTATAAAATCTGTACTTCTCAACAGTAAATTACATGTGTGTAGGTTCAGCTGAGAGTCTCAGACTATCCAAACATCTTCTACAAACATCAAACATTGAATTTTCTTTGAAGCAGTTGTTTTGGTATTTGGTTTTTAATTCTCTTCGCAGGAGGTCCAAGGTTATACCATTCCACCAGGACATCAAGTGTGCGTATCACCGACCGTCAACCAACGAATTCAAGACCAATGGATGCCAGAACCCATGACCTATAACCCTGATCGGTAAAGAAAAAACATTTTTCATTTCCTTAATATTTATCTCTTCCATTCACATGCAGCCAGTGTTGTATGATTCAGACTCCAACTTGAGTCTAACTCAGTTCACAATTTTCATGTCATAGACTCGGATTCGAGTCACAACGGTCAATAACTCGGACTTTGACTCAACCATCTGGGCCCAATTTCATAGAGCTGCTAAGCACAACTATTTGCTTAGCATGAAATTTCTTCCTTGATAAAAACAGGGTTACCAACCAAATATGTGTTGCATATTGCTTGTTACTGGTATTCAGCTGTTGTTTGCTTAACCTGAAAATCACGTGGAAGTTTGTTTGGTAATCCTGTTTTTATCAATGAAGAAATTTCATGGCAGCTCTATGAAATTGGGCCCTGGACTCAAACATGTGAATCAGACCTTTAAGTACTTAAAGGTATTGTACACTTTTGGTAACAGCTCAAAATCAGTGTCCACATTTTGTGTGATTCAACATATGCATGAACAAACAAACCTGTGAAAGTTTGAGCTCAATTGGTCATCGAGGTCACGAGAAAATAGTGAAAAGAGATCTTATGTGTTTTCTGTTTTTTCAAATTATCGCGCGCGATAATTACTATTGTTTTACTCGTTTCTCAGAAACGATAGCATTTTAGGCAGAAATATTTTAGAAAGGAACCCTTTCTACCATTACTTACTTTAAATCATGTAAGTTATGTGTGAATCTGTGAACATTGTGTTTTTCGATCTTACCAGTAGTGTACAGGGCCTTTAAGTCTGATTCAGGTCACTATTTCAAGTCACAGAATCGGACTTGAGTCACGATGGGTCAATAGCTGGGTCTACGCCTTGGACTCGACCATCTAGACTGGAACTTGAGATTCGGACAGTAACAATTTTGAAAACTTTGCAAAACCCTTGAAGAGGATTGTCATCATGATCATAACAGGCCTGTAGCTGTTAAGCCCGGTTCATACTTCACGCAGAAGCAAATGCAAACCAAACTACGTGACGCAAACATTCTTGTACGCGCTGTTTTCCAATTGTGGAGGAGGAAAGTTCACTTTGCTTTCACAATTTGCGTCCCAGTATGAACCGAGATTAACCCAGTCATTGCACGCACATGCACTGGCTGTCATAACACAAAGGGCACCGTCAATGTTATTAAGGTTTGACGGCCAGCACGCGATAGTGCAGTAACTGGGTTACAGTGTACAATTTTATGTACAATCGCATGCCTTCTGTGATCATGACGACAGTTCCCCTTTAAAGTTTTTAGCGTCAATATCTCCCATTTTCTTAACCACAGATTCATAGATGAGAGTGCTTCCAACAGTGACAAGTTCTCCTACGTTCCCTTTGGAGCCGGGCGCCATCGTTGTATCGGGGAGAACTTCGCCTACGTGCAAATCAAGACCATCATGTCCGTGCTGATACGCAAATATGAGCTGTCGTTGGTGGATGGGTACTTTCCAGCCATCAACTACAAAACTATGATCCACACCCCATTCAAACCAATCATTGCCTATAAGCTCAGGAAGTAGACGTGTTTATTTTCAACTGACCAGGGCCCAATTTTATAGAGCTGCATAAGCACACCAAAAAAAAGCTAAGCACAACAAAATTATGCTTAGCAGATTAAGGTTACCAGCCAAATGCCATGCCTGAATGCACCAATTGTGTGGCTAGTATCCTGCTCATTTCTGCTAAGCAGGGAATTGTTAAGCAATTTTTTCTGCTTAACCAGCTCTATGAAATTGTGCCCAGGGCCCAATTTTATAGAGCACTTTTAACCCTTAAGATGTTTAGACACTGTTCATTTCTGTATATGCATCACCATACGACCAGACATTGCTATGTCATTTCAGGAAAAAAATTGAAGGAATATTATAAAGAAATAGAAATACATGGTTTTGTTTTAGAAGTGTACGTTCTATGCAGCTGTTTACAGCCGCTAAAGTAGCTAAAAGCACAACAACATTATGCTTACCAGAATGAGGTTACCAGTCAAAATACCATGTCGCATGTACCATCTGTGACTGGTAACCCTGCTTATTTTTTGCTCAGTAGAACATTGTTAGGGAACAGTTTCTGCTCAAGCACAGTTGTTTGAAAACAGTCTATGGTTTTATACAAAATTAAATATTTTTACCCGGACGATGATAATTATTGTCTTTCCCTTTGTTACTTCCTCTTTGGAAACTTTCTTTGGTAAACATTGTAATAGATCTTCGTTTGCCCCATAACAATAGTAAACTCCTATTATATGTATTCACAAAATTATGATTTCTATTCATTTTTTTCCCTCTAAAAAGTATAGGTATTAAACGAGGTTGGTTAGAACATTTGGAAGGAAAAGAACTAAAATTAAAACTGGAAA
This sequence comes from Pycnopodia helianthoides, assembly GCA_032158295.1. NCBI lineage: Eukaryota > Metazoa > Echinodermata > Asteroidea > Forcipulatida > Asteriidae > Pycnopodia > Pycnopodia helianthoides. The sequence goes on along the minus strand of CM063263.1, from coordinate 7,681,589 downwards.
GGAATTAAACATTTTTTCAGAGGTGTGCATGTGTGCAAATAAATATGTATTTTAAAAACACTACAGAGGTAGTTTATATTCATAAAACTTGTCTTTATTTGTTCTGAAGTGGGGCGTGAGAGTGGTATTGCTGGACCTGTCCAGCTAAAAAATGTTTTGGCATCAGACTCTGCTTATTGTAAAGACTGCTTTAGATTTTTTGAAGATTTTTGAAAAATGAAAGAAATGGTGTTCCGCACTAAAATAGAAGCTCAGTACCTGGATCTGTGGCGTGTCGTGGCAGAGCGGATAAGAGCATCGTACTCGAACTCTGATGTTTCTTTCTGTTCAGCAGAGTGTGGGTTCAAGTCCTGGTCATGACACTTGTGTCCTTAAGCAAGACACTTAAACCATTATTGCTGCGTCCTTCGGATGGACTTAAAGCCGTTGGTCCCGTGTGTTGTGTTAAACGCACGTAAAAGAACCAGTGCACTTATCGAAAAGAGAAGGGGGTTCGCCCCGTGTTCCTGGTTTGATTGGCAGCATATTGTGCCACAGCACCGTGTAAACCATTACATGGTGCTATGTAAAGGACTAATAAAGGTCTAATACTTCAAAATGTAGCTCCACAATACCTTGCAGGAAAATACTGAATGTTGAAGCGCCTCTGAGCGTCACTGAGTGACGAATAGGAGCGCTATATAAGAAGCCACAACTAATCACAGACAAATCACTTCAATTTTTTACTATTTATTACGTTGAAATATCAGTCTAAAGATGGTTTATTGCCATATGGCTTGCAAAAGTCATTGAAAATGTACAAAATAGAGAGGGAAAAAGTCTTTCAAGTAACATTGAGAGAGAGAGAAAAAAAAAGAGGCATTCCAGGAATACAGGTAACTCGTTCAAAATTGCATTCCAATTCAGAAAATGGGCAAATTTTTGAGAGTTATTCTTGGAAAATTATGCGGTGAAACTTTGCTGGAAAGTTAGGGCTGGAATTTCATACCCTTAGTGCCTTTAGATGGAGACTATCCTGAATCCTCCATTATCCTCCAGTCTATAGTAACTCAACACCAAAGTATTTGGACTCTGGTAGGATTAGCACACTGGCCCCCAGGCAAAGAAGGAGTGGCTTGGAGGTACAGAACCAAATCCTTCAAAATCAGACAAAACTCTGAGGATTTTGGACACGGGACTATAATGGTTAGCGAGGAACGATACCGGTAAAGGCCGTATCCAAATTGGCAGCTGTGGCTGTTGCTAAGCGCAGCCTATGCTTCAATGCATGTTGACGTGGTGATCCAGCCATAGCCGTAGCCAGTCGCCAATTCAGACACAGCCCTAGTTCCCGAGCAAAGGGCACTCTTACATAACATAATTGTTCAGAGGTCGCTTAAAGGTCAAACTACCATACCACATGTACAATTTGTGACTGGTATCCTGCTGATTTCTGCTTAGCAGGCAAGTGTTAAGCAATATTTTGTGCTTAAGCAGCTCTATGAAATTGGGCCCAAGTCTGTATGGAAATGGTAAAAGGAACAGGCATTTGTGGCTCCTTTAACACAGCAGATTTGTCCATTCAGCAACTCTCTTCAATTTGCCCACTTCAACTTTTTTTCTTAGAGCACGACTGTAAAAGGAATTTTGACACCCACTTTTGTAACAGAAAAAAACAAAGTGACACATCCGTCTGAAAGACAGAAGTAAAGCAAACTTGCGATAAACACACAAATTATACAACATTTAAAAAACCCTAAAAACAATTTTACATTTAAAATACTATTTACAAGTGGTATACAAACAAACCCCTACAGAGAATCCTTAAAAGTCTTTTAAAAAGTTGTGAGTGAATAAGAGTAAAACAGACAAAAAAACTACACATGAACTGTAACTCCCAAGGCATTCTGGCCACTAGTCGTCCTAAATCCATCAAAATTACTCAACTCTAAAGGTATAACCCAACACTCGACCATTTTCATTTGACCCGTTATTAGAAGACTGATCCCAAACTAATACAGCTGCTAAAAGCATAAGCAGTCGCTAAGCACAACACAGTTTTGATAACCAGAATATAGTTCCCGCTTGAGGTCACACAGTGTAAAGTCGGCCATCTTTACAGGCATGATCATTTAAAAAAAATAATGCACAACTATTTGTTGTGCGTTAAAACCGCAGGCTGCATGTGGGAGTTTTATCAAATGCTATGCATGATTGGTAGGTGAACCACTTGGCTGCGTAGGAAAGTTAGAACACTTGACGCAGCTCAACACCCAAACCCAAATTGCCCGTAAAGATGGACTGTGTTTGACTGGTTTCCTGCTCAGTTTTGCTTAGCAGTTAGTTGCAGACTAAAGATGATTAGGGGGCTTCAGTATAAACGAATCCATCAGGTTCTAGCAAAACCAAAAGTTGGATTTTAGAAGATCCGGGATTTCAATCTGAACAGCAGCAAAGCATTTCGGTGATGAATTCCCATTGACTTAGAGACTTTTATTTTTTAAGCAAAAACATCTTGGGAATTTTTTTTTTTTAAAGGGGAAGAAAAAAAGAAAGGAAGAAAAAAGAGACAAATAAATTGGTATAATAACCCTCAATATCTACCCAAACAAAGTGAAACCATAGAGCAGTCCTTAAAGGAACATTACAGAATTTGTTTTTGCTAAAACAGTTGCTGGCAGTGTAAGCACTTTATGTAATCCATCATATACATAAACTGACAAACCTGAAGAAGTTTGAGATCGATCGGCCATCTGGGTCACGAGAAAATAGTGAAAAACCGATTACACATTTGCATGAAATCATATAGATTCAACAAATTAATAAAACGCTCACTGAGCGATAAACTCCAATCGGAAAATTAGTTTATTCATTTCGCATCAAATATGACATTTCAGACAGAAAGATTTCAAGGGATGTTTTCTACTATCATCATTAGACCGTGTAAGTTTTATGTAAATCTGTGATCAAAAAGTATATTTTACAAGTTTTTTTCTTACCAATTCTGTAATGTTCCTTTAATACTCTGCCAGATCTCTTTCTGTACCTAGTAGGCTTCAAAAATAGACCCTACGTCAACCATCTTTGTCCGATTCCCTGCTTGCATAAGCAATCAGCAGTACCGATTCCAATTGTACAAACAAGGGGCCTGACTAATTTTTGGTTATTGGTACACTGAATTCAATGGGGAAAAAAAACAAAAAACAAGATGACTGCCCTATAAAAGGTTTAATTTTCTTTTAAAATATAATACCTTGAATAATTTCTTTCACAGAAATCCTTTAAAAAGCTTCTTCAGTGAAAAAGAGGAAAACATGCTAAGTTATTTGTAAAAAAAGTTTGGAAAATTTGATCAAAGGAAGTATATTCAACAATTTGTTTACATTAAGCATTCAGACTTAAAAGATAAGAATAAAGTTCCATTGTTCATTTTTTTAAATCTTGGAACACTCAGACAAACTATTTTCATTCGACAAAACCAAAGAAACATCCTTGGTTTTTGGAAGAGTACACTCATTTTTATCTCCAGTTTACACAAAACATATCTGAACACTATGATTTACAAAAAATACAGTATGCGTGTTTATCAAGAGATGAAGGCTTTTTCGAGCCGGGAAATTCCAATGGGTAAATCGTCCGAGTACTTGTACAAGGCCGAGACAACAGGAAAATTCCCATGGGGTGAAATGGCACCTGTACTTGTACAAGGCTCAGAAAGCATTACTACCAATCCTGCAGTGTTTTTAATGGCAAAAGTTGCCTTCGGATTGGATGCTTTGGCCTATAAAACGAATTTGTTATGAAATGAATATGGTTGGTATGATGTTTTCAAAGTAGAACATTATGATCCACGCAAATATACTTTGAATTTGTGGGTTTTCCTGTAATACTTTGGGAATTCACATGGTCGGCCATTTTGTAGAACCAAATTTTGACACCACAAAATGGTGGACCGTGTTAGATCACCAAGTAAAAGGAAAACCTGCACAATTTCAAGGGATATTTGGTGTGATTCATTATATTCCAGTTTTAAAATAACTTCCCAACCATATGCATTTTATAACAAACGCTTTTCACACCCCAAAGCGCCTAATCGGAAGGCAACGTGTCACTATAACCAGAAGGAAGAACTACAATAAATCTATTTGGAAGAGATTGGTTCCAAATAATCTACATGCTTCAAATGGAAGGTGAATTGTGTTAAACCCAGTGAACTGACTGCAGTTATATTTAGCAGAATGATGGATAAAACCCCGCCCACCTTGGCAACTGTCTATCAAAGGCAACCACATGGGTGAGGTGTACGACACATGCATCTTGCTCCCGCCCTGTGCCACACACAAAATACAAGGTGTCGGACTCTTGTCAAGACTTTTCGACACCCGTTCGAGGTTGTGATTGGACGATTGCATCAAGGGGCGGAGTTTATTGGGTCAGTTTATTTGTGGGGAAGAACGAACGAGAAGCTCAAAAAAAATACCGTGCAGAAATGTTTCGGAGACATTCGTCCTGAAAAGCCTAAACCCATCTGAACCAAAAGCAGCTTGTTTAAATTCGGATAAAATGGAAACGCTAGAAAATATCAAATTGACATTTTCCCCATACACGCATTTCACATGTCAGTTTGCTAAACCATGGTATCAATAAATCATGTAACCTTTGTTAACAAAAAGAGCGCCCTTGTAAATTCCAGGGCCTTTCTGGTAGGCGAGATACTACACTGGGCATATGGGAAATTTTTACATTTTGTGTTATACTTTGCACATGAATCGAAGAGTTATAAAAGTAACAGCTGAACAAGTTTTTGAGATGTGCCCCCTTTATTCGTTTCAAAAGTTGATAAAAATCAGACAGTGAGTGCAATCTTAATAAAAATGTAAGACTTTTTCGTTTTCGATTGGGCTGTGGACATATCGTGCCTGCAGGAAGTCAAGGCTCTGTGGCTCTTTTGTAAACATGTGATGTCACAGGTCACATGGTCCATAGGCTGCGTCCACAGTGGGACACAAGAGGGCGGTCTCGCTCAGCACTTTCCTGGTGCTATTCCTATGGGTCTGAACGACACTACAACATAAATATGCATAACCTTGTATTGTGTAATACACTTTCAGGGGGTACAACCATTTATGCAAGACACATTAATCTTGACCAAATTCTGTTTTGAATTCCCCCCTCAAGTGATGAACTTTGGAGAGTCCGAACTGTGATCCCATAGTGAGCGACACAAAGGCATTGCCACGGTGATGCTTACAGTCCAAATCTCTCTGCTCGCTTCTTCTTCTTTGCCTGTGAAAACAATTTAAAATAAATAAATAAAGACATGTAATTCTTTTTACAATCCAACTGAAAAAGTGTGTGTTCTTTTTGGCATTTCGCCATACTACTACTACTACTACTACTACTACTACTACTACTACTAATAGTGACACTAAAAATAGTATACATTTATAATGCACCCTGTCTGTCATAAATGACACTCCTGGAGCTGAATTATTGATTCTGGTGGAGCTTGTTAAGAATGATTTGATGAGATGAAGCAGCCATAATAAAACACCTTGAAAGGGATACTATGTGAGGTGGCGCATTTTGCTGCCAGACCATGCCAGAAACACCAGGGCAAGGAAGCCCCTTCTCTTTTCGATAAATGCACTGCCCAGCTTCTTTTACATGTATTAGACAACACCTACGGCTTTAAGTCCCATCCAAAGGATGAAGCAATAATTGTCAAGTGTTCTACTTTAGGACACAAGTGCCAAGACCGGGACTCGAACCCACACTCTGCTGATCAGAAACTCCAGAGCTTGAATACAGTGCGATTGACCCCCTTGGTCGTGACATGCCATAAAAAACCTGAATCTTTTGGGAATAACTTTAAAACCCACTAAATGATCAAGATTTCTGCTATGAAAGATCCTCCAAGCAATTCAATTCAATTTTTCTATTCAACTCTTGCACTAATATCACACGGGGCTACTACTGTCTGCCCATTGTCTGCCATTTTGGGAGTCAAACGCATATAAAGATATGGTGTGTGTGTCCAACAGTGCACACCACGCCTAAAATGCACCACGGGGAAAATTACTACCAAAATGGTTCGACCAAGACTATCGTGGTAATACTAATATTTTGGGAGGCCAATCATCCTTAATTGCAGTTGAGAAGCTAAATTGCAAAGGATGTGGCTACAGCGTGTTCGCGGGCACATTTGGCGGCTAGCAACATTGATCCATACACAACAATGGAGCACAGCCAGAGATCGAAAGCATTTGATTTTTCAGGAGGGAGGAAAACTGGAGGACCTGGAGAACAACCAATGCACAACTAAACTTACATACGGCCCCAGCCGCGAATCGAACCAGGGTGGTCAGGATGAGCACTTTACGCACTAGCCACCCATGACATAGTGGTGAATACATGACGTGAATTGACCTTCAAACGATACAAATGGGCTAAGATGTTATTCGTACCTCAGCGTCATCTGTGCTGCCCTCTGTTGATTTGCTGCCCTCTGTTGATAGTCTTTTGACACCCCCTACTGTAGCTGTCGTATTGGTGATCACCCCAAACCGTTGTTTCCTCTTCAGCAATCTGTCCACCTCGTCTGTCTAAGTTGTTACAATGAACAAAAATATTTTAGGATACGGAACAGTGTCAAACATCACCTGGCCCCAATGTCATAAAGCTGTTAAGCACAAAATGGCACTTAGCAAATTTGTCTGCTAAGCAAAAAATTAGCAGGGAACCAATCACAAACAATATACGATACATGGTATTTTGGCTGGTCACCCGTTTCTACTTTAAGAAACTACTCACCTTACAAACTTATGAGCTCTTAAACAGCCTAACAAGGAAAGAAAAGTTTTAGGACTCCAAATTAAATTGCTACAAAAATATTCAGCTTGGCTCACCTGCTTGACAACTTGTGACACCGCGACACCGAACCGCTCCGATCTCTTCTTCAACTTGTCTAACGTCTCGGCCTGCGAAGATCAAAACGAAAGCGAAGAACTTAAGTATTAAGTCAACTATTGGGAAGTTGGACAGTACAGGAGTTATTTTGGCATGTCGTGGTCGAGCAGGACAAGTTCTGTAAGGACTTAGCTGGACAATTTCTTATCAGAACTCAATTCTACTCTCCGACAGTTGATGAATAGCAAAACAAGTTCAGTAAGAACTTAGCAGGGCAAGTTCTGTAAGAACTTAGCAGGAAAAGTTCCTTCCAGAACTAAATTCTACTCACCAGCAGTTGATGAATAGCAGGACAAGTTCAGTAAGAAATTAGCTGTACAAGTTCCTATCAGAACTAAATTCTATTCCGGAAAAGTAGATATCACATGGTTTTACAACAAACCAAAATTGTTTACTTACAGAAACTGGAGATGCTTTAGCTTGTGTCTTGGGCATGGCTGGGCTTGTGGCTTCAGCTGCCTTACCACCAAATCTTTAGGGGTGGAAAAAAAGAAGAAAACAATAATTACAACTTTTGCAAAGCAGCAAAGACTCCATATAAATAAATAACTTCATTAAATGTCTTCCTCACTTTTTCATAAACAAACATGGCGCCCTCTGTACTTGGGCCAAGACGTCAGTGAACGACAGTTGATTGTGTACTTACGCTTTTTGCTCAGCCTTTCCTAGGGGAACCAATCAGCAAATTGTACCAGCGTACATAATCCACTATTGATCACTGACGTCATGTGCCAAGAATAATAAATGTATGGAGGGTAAGACTATAAATGTAGGTGTTTTGACATTTCGGATCTTTCCACTCCAATTTGAGAAAATTGCATAAAAAACACTATATTTTTTACCTTCATTGGAAAGATCTGATTTTCTTTTTTTGGCTATGGACGGTGATTACGCACAAAACTACAGCTTTATAATAAAAGGCAATTGTGTTCGGGCTGGAGTTTTTTGTTTGTGGGATCTTAGTCAACTATAATGGCCTGTAGTAAGGGACAGGGAGTATGAGCTCAGTGGACTTAAGTGGCCTGTGGTAAGGAAAGGGTTAAGACACTGGAAATGTCCAGGGAGCGGCAACTCACTTCTCTAATCTTGCTTGTTTCTTTGCATCTTCTGAAAGTGGTGTGTTAAATCTTTCTGCTCTCAAGGCTTTTCTCTGCGAAAACAAAATTACAAATTTTTTAGAGAAATAAACCACAAGGGCAACTGACTGGGTAAATCTTTAACAATTTGGGATTGAACAAAGACAAACTGACCAGAGCGGGACTTGAACCTGCAAACTCTGGATTAACGTGCCGGAGCTCTACCAACTGAGCCATCTAGCTGTAATGTTCAAAATTACTGAAGTTACATATGGTTGATGTTTTAAGAACATATGACATGTATGAAGTACATGTACTTATAGTTAACAACACAACAGAACATGCAAACACACATCATCACACCAACAACAACAACAACAATATTAACAAAGTCCTAGTATGCTAGACCACTGACGCAAAAATGAAGCTCAATCCGAAATTTATTTCTTTTTGAAGATGATGAAGAGATGGTGCTTCCATATTTATGGTGACGGGAAGAGCGTTCCACAAACGTGGTCCTGCAACGGAGAAGGAATTGTCTCCAAAAGAGCAGCTAGTTTTGGGGGGCATAAAGGAGAACAATAACAGAAGGGCCCACATACATGTAATGTATCCTTAAAGTTTACCTGAGCAACGGTTAGTGCTGCATTTGCAGAAGCTGGTGCAGCAGCAGCCTTCTGCGTAACTTCAGTGGGCGAGCTGGGTTTGTCCTTAGAGGGAGATGTCACCGGCTGTGTCATCACGACTGGTGTGATGATGCTTGCTTTGGTTGGTATCGCTGGCTCCTCTTCTTCATCATCCAGCAGGTCGGGCTCGTCCTAACATGAGATTTTTTCGTATACGTCAAAACATTTTTTTCAGATGGCTTGAAAAAATAAATGATAATGGATATTTATATAGCGACGGTGTCCCCCATAATGGACACTCAGGGTCATTAATTCCATTCCTTAGAACCGTCTCAGCTCCCCGGGGAGTATGAAGCTTGGGTTTCATGTTGGACATCAAGCTAATTCAATCACAAGAACCATCTAGGTACCCAATTACTCCTGGGTGAAGAGAAGCAAACATGACTCAAAATATACCATAACAATGGACATTTTTAATATTTTGCTAATTTTGATGCTCAGGGCCATTGATTATAATATTCATCTAGGTACCCAATTACTCCTGGGTGAAAAGAAGCAAACAGGACTCGAAATATACCATAACAATGGACATTTATAATATATTGCTAATTTTGATGCTCAGGGCTATTGATTCTATTTCTTAGAACCGTCTCAGCTCCCTGGGAGTATGAAGTCTGCACTGCCACATATGGAGCACATCAAGCTAAACTAATCGCAAGAACCAACTCTGCCATCACAGATACCCATTTACTCCTGGGTGAAGAGAAGCAATTACAGTTGCTCAAGAACACAAGTGTCATGACAGGGGTATTAACCCATACACCGAAGATTCTGCCACCAGGGCTAAATTTTATAGGGCTGCTTAAGCAGGAAACAATTTGCCGCTAAGCAAAACTGAGCAGGATACCAGTCACAGATGGTACATTTGGCATGGCATTTTGGCTGGTAAACATATTCTGGCAAGCATCATTTTGTTGTGCTTAGCTACTTTTTGTGCTTAAGCAGCTCTATGAAATTGGGCCCAGAACTTGAGTTTGGTGCACTAGACCACTTGGCACTGAGTTGTGCCCGAGATAAAAACAAAACAATATTGAGGAAATGTAGATCATCTTACCTCTTGAGCTAAAAGATCCCCTTCCTCTTCCACTGTAATTACACAAACAAATTAGAAAAAAACTTAAACAAAGTAACACACTTTGTAAAAAGTTAAATGTTCCATAAACAAGCTTTATCAATCACTATATTGACGAACTCCAACCATCCCCAACCCGTCTAAATCCAGCAGCATGTTTAGTTTGATGCTGTTGGACTGTAGTAAACTGATTAGGCTTAACATGGGATCTGCCATACCACCATAATCAGAGTCCAACAGTTTGGGTGTTGAGTTACTGAATGGTGTTGGACTGAGGACTGCATTAGTAAACTGATTATGCTTTACATGGGATCAGGCATACCACCATAACCAGAGTCCAACAGTTTGGGTGTAGAGTTACTGTATGGTGTTGGACTGAGGACTGCACTAGTAAACTGATTATGCTTTACATGGGATCAGGCATACCACCATAACCAGAGTCCAACAGTTTGGGTGATGAGTTACTCTATGGTGTTGGACTGAGGACTGCACTAGTAAACTGATAATGCTTTACATGGGATCAGGCATACCACCATAATCAGAGTCCAACAGTTTGGGTGTAGAGTTACTGTATGGTGTTGGACTGAGGACTGCACTAGTAAACTGATCATGCTTTACATGGGATCAGGCATACCACCATAACCAGAGTCCAACAGTTTGGGTGTTGAGTTACTGTATGGTGTTGGACTGAGGACTGCACTAGTAAACTGATTATGCTTTACATGGGATCAGGCATACCACCAGTAATCAGAGTCCAACAGTTTGGGTGTAGAGTACTGTATGGTGTACTGATGACTGCACTAGTAAACTGATTATGCTTAACATGGGATCAGGCATACCACTATAATCAGAGCCCAACAGTCTGGGTGCTGAGTTACTGTATGGTGTTGGAACTGATGACTGCACTAGTAAACTGATTATGGTTTACATGAGATCAGGTAACCACCATAATCAGAGTCCAACAGTTTGGGTGTTCAATTACCATAATATGGTATTAATTTTTATTTATTTTTTTTAAGTGAGGGAGGATCTTAGTAAATGATCACTCAATAGATTTGGGGTTAAATACACACTTTTGATTGAAAATTAATTTATTTCAAACTGACCTTCTGGTGTTAACAATGCATCTGATGGCTCCGTACCATTATCAAGAATGGCATCATCTGTAAAAAAAAAAAAAGTTCAAAAATGAATAAATTAGTGGCATAATGATTTTCTATTTGGGGCGGTAAAGTCTGCACAATTATTTTTTACTGGAACCAATCCTTCTGCTGCCTTGTTAGGTCTAGATTTCTAGTTCTTACAAACTTAAACCCCTACCACACTAGATGGATTTCCCCAAAGAAATTCCCAGGAAATTTCGGCTGAGCTTTTCACAACTTAATTACTAATCCTGGCAAATGTATGGGAAATAGCCAACTAGGAAAATACATACATGTACATGAATTTAAAAAAAAAAAAAAGGGGAAATTTTGGCTCAATCTATTGTGTGAGTCAGGAGAAAATAGTGAATAACCTTGCACACATTGTCTTTAACTTTGGTTGTAAGAAGTGAAATCAGATGTTGCATTTTTTTTAGGTTTTCAGATAAAGTTTTCTTGAATATGAATTTATTTCAGAGGAAAATTTTTCACAGAAAAATGATTCTAGTATGAATTTCATAATCAGTTACATGTGTAGCTTTCAGACTAAAATTAAACAATGCTTTTTACCCTCACCAATCCTGTGTAACACCTTAAGTCATTCAACCATACAGTGTACCATGCCATCATGCTAATTTAGTTAGTAAATATTGATGACAGATGTGTTTGCCACATCAAATCCTCCAAACCGTCTCACAGTATTTTTGTTAGCTTGATGGATTTAGTACTGTACCCAAATCAGGCATTCTTGGCTTGAGGACTGGGCAAACCATACCAATATTACCACATTTCAAACCTTAAGATGACGAGTTACAATAGATTGGAGTTCTTAGATGGACTCGGAACAGCTCATGGCAAGAACACCTACATGTAAGGTGCGTTTTCGCGGACGAAACCAATAACTGTTTTGGTTGACTTGGCCATTGGTTAATCACTGGGCAATGATCGAAAAAGTTATTGGTTCCGGCCGCGAAAACGCACCCTTACACATGGGAGTCCCCCAGGGCTTTACAAACCCTTTTTCTACATTGAGGATCCTCCCATATGCATCAAACTTTAACCATTCAAAATCCCAAACCTTGTAAAACACTAACGATTAAAACTGCTCCAAAGTCCTATTCAGAAAATTTGCAAGGCCCGGTACTGCAGGTCCAAACTTAATATCAATCGCTGATCATTGGAGCAGGAATACCAACATTACAATGTATGTTTCATTCATTAATTCTGGTATTGAATTCAAGGACTCTCAGAAAAGCGAACTTAATCACCATATTAGCAAAGAGCCCCCATGTAGAGAAGACAAAAGTAAGTTTCAGTTTTAGATATGAGAGGAAAATCCCAGAGAATTATTCCAGAAAAAACCCACACAATCAGGTTGGGACTGAAAACTCAATCCAGTGACACCAGCAGGATTCAAACCGGGGTCCCAGAGGTGGAAGGCGAGGAAATATACAAACTAAGCCAGCCTGACCGCCAAAAATAGTCTAAACAAATGGGTGTTGAGTTGCCATAGAGAGGATGATTTTTAAGCCCTATGGGAGGGTTTCTAGAAAGGTTAAAACAAGCCTTATCTCATGTAAGATGTTGCTGTTTTTTCGTTCTTTCTTCAGTTAAACAGAATCAAGCAGGTGGGTTTTAGCTTTGGGATTTTTAGAATTTTGTTGAAAACATTTCTTTACATTTCATCCCGCAAACATCAATACTTTTTTCTTTATTTCAAAGTTCAGAAACACATGTTCTCTGTGCCATCACTCCTGTTCTGTTCCAACTATAAAATCGGCCCAACTATAGTTGGGACATGCCTCACTGTAGTTGGGATTGACCGAACTGTGTTGGGTCGAGTCAAACTATAGTTGGGCCAATTCTTTAGTTGGTGCACGACGTACCCGTAAGCAATTAGTATTATACATGTAAAGGCCTTCACAAGATGAAACGTTGTGAAATCAAACGAAGAATAAGACAAATAAGAAAGTTAGAAATGCTGTTAAAGTAACAATAGAAATACCTTGCAGTTATCATCTACCCAGAAAGCAATTACAAGACATTATTTACTCTCCTACTCTTGGTAAATTGTTCCAGAGGGTTGACTAAACCATTGGAAACCATTCGTGAATGGTAGCCCAACAACTGCCAGGCCTGGAATTACACAGGAGACCATAGCCTCTGTTGCCCTTGGTCTTTGCCTTGGTGCCCCTTCAAAAGTTTCCCATAGACTTGAAGGTTATCCAACGGAAGTGCCCTTTGCAAAATGAAAATGGCCTTGCCCTCTCAAGAATGAAATTCCTGGCCTGAACTGTCCACAAAAATTACTGTGTGCAATGTGTGAACTATTCAACACACGATATAATATTACAGGCTGGCGTAGTATTTGTATTTATCATTCAAAAGTACGTTTGTGATATTGCATGGTAAGACAGTAGGAGGGTTAATATGAAGAAATGTAGGAAAGGCCAAGCAAAACCAAACTGAACAGTATTTAGAAGAGATATTTTCATTGTTGAAATAAAAATGTCTCTATGAGAAAAACTAACTTTATTGGACAATTTCACAAGACCTCTCTGTTTAGATACTACCTCTAACGTCACGTCAATACTTCGTTAGATTAACCCTTTAAAGGAACATTACAGAATTGGTAATTGTAAAATATACTTTTGATCACAAATTTACATAAAACTTACACGGTCTAATGATGATGATAGTAGAAAACATCCCTTGAAATATTTCTGTCTGAAATGCCATATTTGACGAGAAATGAATAAACTAATTTTCCGATTGGAGTTTATCGCTCAGTGAGCGTTTTATTCATTTGTTGAACCTATATGATTTCATGCAAATGTGTAATCGGTTTTTCACTATTTTCTCGTGACCCAGAAGGCCGATTGATCTCAAACTTCTACAGGTTTGTCAGTTTATGTATATGGTGGATTACATAAAGTGCTTACACTGCCAGCAACTGTTTTGTTAACAAAAAACAATTCTGTAATGTTCCTTTAAACTACCTCAGAGGGTCTATCAAAATCCAACTGCATATTTTGTTTGATTCAGTTGGCCTTAGTGTGACCACGTGCAGTCCAGATACTTCACCTGCGGCAATTGCTTCCATGCCCCCCTGGTCATTTGCCCTAATGCCCTTTGAAATGTTCCAGTACAAATTTAAATTTCCCTTGTAGAGGTGTCCTCTTCTTCAAAAAATTGCCCTGCCCTTGCAAGAATGAAGTATCAGCCAGCAGGTAGAGCCACAATAACAAGTTGGTCCAAGGAAAAATGTGATGGTCTGATCGAACCCTGCTTTGAATTTTTGTCGTGGAAGCAAATTGGTGCACATTTTAACGTTTCTTTACATTACTGTACTGTAACCGACTGACGAACAAC